>CM055107.1:27987409-29269629 GCA_029204225.1 Diphasiastrum complanatum
AAATGTAGCTTCAGAAATGTCCATACGTTGCCCACGAACCTGCGTTAAGACTACAGAATCCGTGGACCATCCATCAAATCAAGCCTTGGATGAACTCGTTACTGGCTTTGATCAATACTGCTAAAGGATCAATCTGCAACAAAAAGCCCAACTTGCATTGATCGACAAGAGTTTGGAGTTCTTCGAGATCCATTTTACTCCTCACCTTCCAGTTTATGTTAGCTAGAATTGCTAATCCAGTAGCCATCTTTAGGATAGTATATAATTCAGCTTAATCGCAAACATATTGATAGTTGATACTGGCGATGGTAGCGTCTAGAGAGCAAGCAAGCATGAAGGTTCGATCGCGAATGTTTGGTGAGGTAAAAGGAAAATGACGAGAAACTTGGAGTAAGTAGCAAAACGGTCAGAAAATGAGTAATAAAGGTGGCATAAGGTTTTATGGGCACACATATCAATGAACAAAGCGTCCATTGTCATGCATTAACTACAAGTCTTACATCAAATCAGGAAAATAAATATAGGATCAATAGACCGAGTATTTGATACCATAAAATATCGAATGCTCGGGATAAAAATAAAAAACGAACGATCGGGATAGCTTATTCGATCTGTTGAACGAACAATCGGGAATAAGTTAACAAACAGACCAAATTGATTTATAAGTTACATTATAAATAAATAAATAAAACAAAAATATTTACAGGTACTAATTCTTTACGCGGGAGCCATTAACTCTCGTCGGCTGCAAATTTTCTTGAAGATCGCCCAATTGAAGGGACCCATTATCAAAGATTTCAATTACTTTATATGGACCCATCCAACGAGTGCGTAACTTTCCTAGAAATTTAATATGACGGTTGTCGCACAGGAGAGAAAAGTCTCTCTCGCGCAAAATGACCTTCTTTATTGAATCGTCAAAGCTCTTCTTTCATCGCAATTGTGTCTTCGTAGTGTCGATCACCGCTTGGTTACGGTTCTCCTCTAGCTTTCGATCGATAAGAATCTCTCCTTTAAGCTTGAGTGATCGTCAGATCAAGACATGTACACGATATGTTGGTACTTCAACTTCAATTGGCAATATCAGGTGCATGCCATAGACAAATAGAACGATGTTTGTTTTGTGGTCACTTTATGTCCATAGGACAAATGATAATTTTGATATGCCCATAAGACAGTTGGTAATTTCTTATTCCAATTAGATGTGTGCGTTGTGGTGATCTTATTTAAGATCTTACACAGAATGCCATTGACTCTTTCGGTCAGGCCATTGGCCTTCGGGTTGTACGGAGTTGTCTTCCGATGTTTAATCATGAAGTGCTTGGTAAGCAAACGTATTGTATCATTTAAAAAATGTGTACCTCGTCGTCACTTACCAACTCGAATGGACAAATGGTGCTAGTGGAAGTATTGGTGTAAGCAGCCAATACATTGAAGGAGTTGGTTTCCCAACTCGTTGGAAAGGGTCACAAGTTTTTACAAACGCTGCAACATCTTTGTACTTCATTGGCCACCAGTATTTGGCGTTTAAGATCTTCTTCACTATATTGACCATCGCAAAATGTCCACCAACATCTTTTAATGTAAGGCTCGAATAACCTTTTGAATATCGATTAATTCGAGACATCTGCGAAGCTCTTAGTGAGGTCCCATTTTATAAAGTACATTATTCCTTATCGTATACGGCCCAACTTTATGTTGAAAGATCGTTCTCTGTTCAAGATCAAAACCAGGAGGATAATTTTGATTCTAAATGTAGTCAATTATTTCCGGATACAGAGAATGTTCAATAGATAATATTCTCATTTGGAAATTTGTCGCTTAGGTTCTCAGTAACAGATCCTATGCTTAAGTGTGATAAATAATCTGCATTAGTGTGGTACTTCCCTTGTCGTACCTCCACTTGATAAACAAATTCCTGGAGCAACAACAACCATCTTGCTTATTAGTTCGATAGATTTGGTTTATTCACCAGATGCTTGAGTGCATAGTGGTCGACATGGAAGACAAAGGAATATCCCAACAAATAGTATCGAAACTTCTTCACTGAGAAAATCATCACGAGTCCTTCATGCTTCGTAGCCGAATAGGTTTTTTTTAGATGCTCAATTGACGCCCTGCATAGTAGACATGATAGTCCCATTTTTCATCGTTTTTCTGACTTAGGGTGACTCCGATTGCAAATGATGAAACATTCACATAAACATGAAATTTCCTTACCCAATCAGACGGTCTCAAAATTGGGATGTCCAAGAGTTTCTACTTCAGTAACTCGAATGATTGTTGACAATCAACAGACCATTGATAGTAAATGTCTTTCTTTAATAAGTGTGTAAGTGGAACAACAATAGATGCATGGTCTTGAATGAACCTTCGATAATAACCAATGTGATCCAGCGATCCTCTGAGCTCACGAAGATTTGTCAGCTCTTTCAAATTCTTTATAATTTCTGCCTTATCTTTATCGACCAGACCTGGATTATTCAGAGACCTTCAACCTAGTCGTCAAACATGCGTCGATTTTCCTACTCCTCTCCTTTGTAGTCGTGATAGACCTTGAAGTCCACCAGATGGATGTCCAGACCGCCTTCCTCAATGGAACCATCAAAGAGAAGATCTACATGACGTAGCCAGAGGGATACGAACTCAACGACAAGCAACATCACCTTGTATGCAAAATCCACAAGGCGCTCTACGGGTTGAAACAGTCACCCAGAGCCTGGTTCCAGAAGATCAATGTATTTCTGATAGAGAATGGTTTCATTCGAAACTCAGCAGACTCAAATGTCTATTTTAAGTCTGTATCAGATTACTTCATCATCATCACTCTCTACATAGATGATACACTCTTATTCAGTAATAATCTGAATCTGATGAAGGATACAAAATGCATGTTGGCCAAGAATACAAGATGACTGGGTCCAGCCCACTATTGTCTCGGAATCCAAATTCAATGAGATCGACCCAGCAGACTGATCTTTATTAGTCAACAACGATATCTCAATAACGTGTTGAAAAAATATGGAATGGCCAACTGCAAACCCAGTCTCTTAAAGCTATCAAAGGAATAGTCTCCTCAAACTGAGACAGAAAAGGAGGAGATGAAGCGCTATCCGTTTCAATCCATCATCGTCTCACTGATGTACGCAATGATCTACACTCGACCAGGCCTTGCATATTCGGTCAGTACACTCAGCCAATTCCTATCAAATCCAGGCGTAGCTCATTGGAAAGCGCTAACGAAGGTCATGAAGTACATCCAAGCAACGACAACTCTCAGCATCTGCTAGGGAGGCAGCCAAACTGCCAACATCCTCGAAGCCTAAACAGATGCAGATTGGACAGGAGATGGAAAATCAACTTCTGGATTTGTACTTTTATACAACCAAGGCCCAATCTTATGGAGCAATCGGAAGGCCTCAGTTGCATTATCATCAATGGAATCCGAATACATAGCTGTCACCGATGCAACGAAAGAGGCAATCTGGCTAAGGCAACTGCTTACAGACCTGAACCTTGCACAAACGCTTCCTACAACAATCTATTGTGACAATCAAAGCACAATAGCGCTATCTCTCAATTCGAGATTTCACTCTCAAAGCAAACATATAGAAATTAGATATCATTACCTTAGAGAGAAAGTGCACAACAAGGAAGTAGAACTGGTTTTCTGTAGAACAAACTACATGGCGATAGATTACTTCACAAAGGCTCTATCAAAGGAGCAACATCTCAGATGTAACGATATGTTAAATCTAAAGATCAAAGTTTTTCAACAGCCTCATCATGGGGGAGTGTTAGATTTCTTATGCTTGGCCTTAGAAATCGTTAAGTAATGAGCATCTTGAAAACAGAAGGTCGACAATATGATTTTGGACCTTCACACTTTTCCTTTAAAGTTTTTTCCCTTTATGCCTTAAACGATTTAAAGCACCTTTTTTTTTTTTTTCGCCTTCTTCACCCTTTTTCGTGCCTTCACAAAAAATGCGACACACTAGCCAAAATGACTTAGAAACCATTTCTGGACCACCTTCGTCTTTTTTGCCTTTTTTGCCTCTTTGCGAAAAATGCGACAAAGAACCCAAAATGCCTTAAAACTAAGGCACCTTTGTCTTCATCACTGTCTTTAGTTTAAGGAACCTTCATCTTCTTCGCTGCCTTTAATATAAGGCACTTTTTTAGCTTCTTCTCCTTTTTCGACTTTTTCGCTGTCTTGAATCTAAGGGCGACTTTAGGATTTACACACCTTAAGTCTAAGGGCACCTTTAGGATTTGCATACCTTCAGTCTAGCGGGCACCTTTGGGTTTTTTTGGGTTTTTCGCGTTTTTGCTACATTGGTAGACCGACGTCACCAACTTATCACCAACCCTAAAAGGCTTGAGAAACAAATATCCTAAGGGCGGTTACCAACTTTTGTATAGATGCAAAACTGGAGTAAATGGCAGTTAAGGCATGAGATATTTTTCTCTCAACACTTGTAAATATAGATACTAGCTGAATCAAGCTATGTAAGTGTTACTTGAAATTCTCTTTTAATCAGAGTTATCTGTAGCTAGCGTTATTACGCTCAGCAAGCTGAAGTTATTACTTCAAGCTATTGTACTCACTATTGATATTAATCAAAGTGCAATTTTTGTCTCACTACTACGTCGTTCATTTACGCATTCTGTATGAATTCTTCTACTTGAATAATTCTGCTGCTAATTGTTGCATTTCCGTTTTCACACGCCATGCTCAATCCTCGAGCTTCCGCTGCCGCTCACGCCCACATGCGATTTTATGACATGAACGCCATAAGGCTAGTGGTTTATTGCATCCGTGATATCCTTGATAAGAAATGGGAAAGCATACCTATGGATTTTGTAGTTGGACTTCCAAAGACCCAATGGCAAAATGATTGTATTTGGGTTGTAGTGGATCGGTTAACTAAGTTAGCTACATTCATACCAGTCAAGTCAACTATAAAGGCTTCTAAATTAGTCCAGATATTTGTTGAAAGATTATTTCGGTTGTATGGTCTGTTGAGTAACATTGTTAGTGATAGAGATCCTAAGTTCACAGGTCACTTTTGGTCAGCAGTATTCCATAAACTTGAAACTTCTTTGAGTTTAAGTTCTTTTGATCATCCTAAACCAGATGGCCAAACAGAAAGACTAATCAAACTATGAAAGATATTTTGAGAACGTATGTTTCTCATAGACAATCTCATTGGGAAGAGTTTGCATGTAATAGTAGAAAACATTCTGCTAAAGGTTACAGTCCTTTTATGCATATGTTAAGATCCAGAAGGTTGCTGATTTTTTGCATGATATGTAAGAGATGTTGCAAGTGGCTAAGGATAGTATCCAAAGTGCTCAGGATAGAAATAAGCACTATGCCGATCTTAAGAGATCTCCAAGAGATTTTAATGTTGATGACTGGGTATATCTTATGATTCCAAAAGATTCTAAGACGTTACGTACATGGAAGCATTATAAGTTGTCTACCCATTATATTGTACGTAGAATTGGTTCTTTGGCATATAAACTCGATCTTCAAGGTAAATCGACTGCACACCCAGTGTTTCATGTAAGTCGTTTGAGACTAAGTTTACATGATGGTGATACATTTGGATCGTATGAAGATTTATCCCATTTGAAAGATTTGTTGCTTAGTGTACCTTTGGATCCTGAGACAGTGCTCAGAACCAGAGATAAACAATTGAGAAATCATTCTATGTCCGAGTGCTTAATTCGGTGGAAAGGTTTTACCGAGAATGATGATTCTTGGGAGAGAGTTGATAACATAAAGAAGAATTTTCAGAAGTTTAGCTTCTAAGGATAGAAGTTTAAGGAGAGAATAATGTCATGTCCATGATCAGTACATAGGATTCAGTATACTCCTAGTCTTGGATACACAGTACTCCAGTGAAACAAGCTGTTAGTTATGCCACGTCATACTAGATGTGACCCAAAATTAACTAATATCCTTGTGAGGCCCAGAACACACTAAATGGAGTTTAGACAAGGTATGAGACAGTGTATGCATGTGTAGAGTTATCAATAGCAATTCTATGAATAGTTGGTCCATGCTTAGGACTCTATTCTAGGTGAATCTATGTATAGGGAAGTTAGGGCTATGCATGGATATGTGCCCAGGTTGCTTTTGGCTCTATATATTGAGGCCAAACTCGTCCTACTCCTCATCATGATTTTGGATTCATTGCTAAGCTCTCACTCTATATTCATGCTTCTTGTTCCTTGGCTTGGGGGTGAGGCTTCTAGAGTTTGATTGGATGCTTATCTCAAATGCTAGTGGCCTATCCATTTGTAATAGAACCGCTCCAACTACAACATCACTTGCGTCCGTTCTCATGACATAAGGTAAATCTGGATTTGCAATTTGTAACACGGGCGTTGAAACAATCATTGTTTCAAGTTTATGAAAACATTGATTCAATTCCTCGTTCCATACAACAGGTGGACCAGGTTGATTCCTCTTTTTCTTTTTATTAACAAACCCTTTTGTCAGATTATTAAGTGGTGCTACTAACTTAGCATAATCCTCAATAAACCTTTTGAAGAAAAGTGTAAAACCTAAAAATGACTCTACCTGCCTCACAGTTCCCGAAATTGGCCACTCAATCACAATCTTGATTTATTCCTCGTCAATCTTGATCCCATTTACTGTGATCTTTGACCGAGATAAAGTAGCTCTTGCTTAAAGAATTCACACTTAAACTCTTTAGCGTAGAGTAACTCCCGACAGACTTTCATCAAGATGAATTTTAAGTGTTCTATGTGTTCCACCAAGGATCTACTGTAAACGAGAATGTCGTCTAAGATTACAACCACAAACTTTCCCAAATATGGACGAAATAAATCATTCATCATTTGCTGGAATGTTGCTGGAGCATTCATTAATCCAAGTGGCAACATTAAGAAATCATATGACCAAATCTAGAACGAAATCTTGTCTTTTGGACATCTTCTGACTTAATTCTTATTTGATGGTACCTTGTCCTGAGATCTATCTTGGTGAAATACCATGCTCCATCCAAGTGATCTACAAGGTCATCCATCCTGGGTAATGGATATTTATTTCTTATAGTCACTTTATTAAGACCTTTGTAATCCGGAAACCTCCATCTTTCTTCGCTTTACAAAGAACAGGAGCACCCAATGGTGATTTACTAGGTTGTATATGTCCCATCCTCAGATAGTTTTCTATTTGATTTTAAATCTCGGTCTCCTCTTTCTGAGAAAACCTATAAGGTTGTCTAGAGACAGGTTGACTCCCTAGAATTAACTCAATCCTATGGTCTACTGATCTAGACGGTTGTAAACCATGAGGTAATTTAGATGGAAAAACATCTCTAAGTTCATTTATGATTTGTTCTTTCACTGCTTGTTCATGATCTAAATTTACTGAGCTAAGAATTGCTGAGAATTCACAACCATTTAGATTCATTTCAGGAACATCCACAACTGGAATAGCACATATTGAAAAAAATTTCATACTCAGAATAATCCAATGCTTCCATTTCATTAACTGTAGAAATCTGATCCAACGGACGTACAAAATTACTGCCAAATAAGGTAACTACCTTATCACCCTCCTTGAAAGTGAGAACATGCTTCTCATTAAATCAGTTCGGGCTAGGTCTTAAACATGAAAATTAACTAATTCCATGTGTCCTTGCATCAAAATTGGGAGCTTCAAGACTTTTACGTTCTAGATAAACTTTATATCTATGATTCCTGGCATCAGTTTCCAAGCTGAGTTTCTGCACAAGATGAGAATTAACAAAATTATGATTTGAACCACTGTCCAATAGAGTATTTACTTCTTGATCTTTAATTGTGCCAGTTAAACAAAAGAGTTCATTAGGCAAGAAAGAAGTAGTACTGAAAGAACATTCACACTCACAATCAGTCAGGTTAATTTCCAAAGTCCATTGCCACCTGAGATCTCAATCATATGGGCTGACATTCTGGACAAAATTTCATCATATGTCCAGACTTCTTACAGATGAAACACAAATTCTCTTTCTTAGACTTTTCCCGGGATAAAGATTTCTTAAATCTCTTTTTCTTTGGCTTCCTGGATTCCGACGCTACTTGATCAAATTTGTCAAAATATTTTTCGTGGTCTGGACTGCGCTTCTTACCCTTCACGGTTTTCAAAGTGGTTGGAATTTGCGCAAATTGCTTTCTAGATGCCACCACTATGGAATCATATGCTTTCGCGATCCGAAACGCATCCTCAAGGTTTTCAAGCACATTTCGCCTGCATTCATTCTGATAGTCGGCTAGCAAACCTAGGACAATATGCCAAAGTGCCAACTTCGCATCGAATGATGAAACCCTATTTCATAGGTCCATGAATTCCTGGATATAAGAGCGTAAACTCTTTGTACCCATCTTGTAGGTCATGAACTTCAGGTAGTAGTCAACGTCATCAGCAATTACAAAAGCTTTCTTGAAAACTTCCGCAAATGCATCCCAAGTAGTTGGCTTCACCGGTAAATCTCGCCACCACAATGACGCTTTGCCACGTAAAAACAGCACGACGCTTTCGATTTTCTTCTCATTAGGAACTCCGTGCAAATTGAAGTAACTACTCCACTTGGCCAGCCAGTCCTCGATGACTTCAGATTTCTTCTCCTTTTTCTTCCTCGCATAAACCTCTGGTTGAAAACCGAGATTGGGTGAAGACATCAATTTGACTTGATTCAACATGACCTCCATTTGCTGATCTCTCATCTGATTACGATTATTCATATCATTAAGCACTGTACTCAACTGCTGACAAATCACCATGTAAGATGGTGCACCAGGATTTACAACTTGATTTGAAGTTTCTTCATCCATCTCGTTTTATCTATCCTAGAAATTACTAAATTTAGTTAATATCAGATTAACATATAGCAGCCCTTGCTTTGGGGCATGATTCCACTTTTCTTGGCTTGATGAAGGTTTCAGCTCCATCATGTTGGCGCGAGGTGCTTGTTGTCGTGGTGTAGGTAAAGCTAATGGTTCAGGATATCCTAGTCCATGCACCTTACCATTTAGAGCTTTCCATTTTGGACCTTCATGATAACCAAACTTATGATATGTTTGTTGGATAATCCTGGGTTAAACAAAAAAAATACTATCTTGTGGCTAGTAGAATTGTACAATGACAATAAATTCAGCCGTTCATCATTTCAACGTTGGACACTCGTTCATGGTGTGATTATCAGCACAAATATTGCACGAAACATTTTCCCTTGTAGGGTAAGTGTTTTAGTATAGGGGGAGGTCCCCGCCCGGGGGCCTTCTATGATTGGAGGTGCCCGGTTGCGAGGGCACCTCCCAGTTGCGGAAGGCCCCCGATCAGGGCCCTTTCTATGCCATGAAAACCAACGGATTTTTTGTTTTTTTTGTTTTTCAAATGAACTTTTCTAGTTTTAGAAAGTTTAAGGTAATTACTTGCATGTATCTAAATATAGTAATTTTGAACGTCTTCGACTTTCCAAAATAGCAAGTCCTAGCTGTTTGTGTATATTTAGTTTTCCAAAAATAACAATAAATACATGATGCAAATTTCTAAATTTAGCAACTGAACCATATAAGATTGTAAGATGCTTTTGAAAATTTCTAAAAATAACAAAGGTACCTTACAACTTGTAAGGTATTTATTGCTCATATAATTTTCAAATAGTAATTTCAAGTGCAATATTATGCCAATTAAGGCAACCTCCAAATACACTCTCAATAAATTTGGAGGTTGTTACGTATTATGGAAGGAGCCGGGCACAAGCCATTTTGCCCGTTTAGGATTTCCAAAAAAATTTGGGCGAGGCCTGGAGGGGCCAAGCCTAAATTTTTTTGGAAAGCCGAACCGGGCAGAATGGTTTGTGCTCGGCTCATTCCATTGCGTAATGGAATCTTTGACTTTTTCACATGCCATTTACAAAGCATAATCAACAGTGTGGGTTTTTTTGGACCAATGCGAAACTGCCCTGTGGCAGTCTGACGTGCACAGTCTGACGTGGACCGATGCTCATTTGGAATGTGCTTCAGAATTTTGAAATTTTTTAAAGAAATCCAGTGACATTTTATGCTTTTTAAAAGCCCAAAAATTGTGCATAATCAGCACAGAGAATCCATTACGTGGAGATAAAACAAATAATTTAGAGAGGGCTTCAACTTAATGCCAATGTGCAAGAGGTGATCAAAAAGCAATGAGAGAAATGTAAAGTTGCAAGAGGTGATAAAAAAGCAATGAGATAAATGTGAAGTTTATGTAAATGCCATAGTTGTAGGAACGACTACTTCACAGCTTCCTGCATTACCTAAACTTCCAACTATCTTAACTAGCGACTTACATCAAGCAGTAGGCTTTATGTAAATACTTTGTGAGATTGTTGCTTTGTTATAGTTATAGAGTATCTCAATTCACCTTATTGCCTTTACACTTTCTACATGCATTCCTTTGTTCTCCAATGGGTTTCCCATGAAACCCATCTTTTATTAATAAAAAGAGAAAGTTTCCTCCTTTTGATGTAGCTTGATAGGATCCACTTACAATGTCATCCTAGGTGGAGAGCTCTCTTTATCATACAATGTTTTCATCATGCACTAAGTACATACTATATAGATAGATGCGTAGTGCTAGAGGTATAGGGCGTTTGGCATTAACGTTCCTAGCATTTGTGAAGGTTAATAATAACAAACATATTGTGGTTGGTAGAGGAGCTTAATTTCACGCCATAGCATGGCTCAAGAACAAAGTCTAATCTTAACCATCCAGACGCCAGCGCCTCAAGCTGCTGCTGCCTGCTCATGAAGGATGCATAGTACGTGTTGCCTGCGCGAGTGGCTGGTGAACGGCCAGGGAGCGTAGCAGCAACGCCAACTACGTTTGAACATTTTGGAGCCTCCGTGTTTATTATTGTTGCACTTCAGTATTGTTTGATTATTCAGTCTTGTCTCTTTAATATGACTCTTGATTGTCTTTACTTTAGCAAGTGCCAAGATTGCTACTTTTTCCTCCTCGCTTAGACCATCCAATGCCCAAAATTGAGAACACCAATCTTTTGTGCTTGAAAGCACAGCCACCAAGACCCAAAAGCACCAAAACAAACAAAAAAATCTGCATAACATTGCTCTATCATAATTCCTTAAGAATTTTAAGAATTTAGCTTCAAAACTGTGCAACGATCAAATGAAAGGCAATGATTACATTATTCAGATTAGAGATTAAGAACAAACATAAGTATTAAACCACTTGACCATCACCATTTTGGAAATAATTAATCCAAAATAACGGTACACATTATGGAAGGAGCCGGGCAGAGGCCATTCTGCTCGGTAAGGATTTCTAGAATTTTTTTAGGTGAGGCCCAGAGGGGCCGAGCCTGAAATTTTTTGGAAATCCGAACCAGGCAAAATGGCCTCTGCTCGGCCCCTTCCATTACGTAATGGATTTTTGGACCCTTTTTAAACCAATCCTTAGCTGCCATGTGGCAGGTGCAAGCAGAATCAGCACTAAAAAAATTTGAGACCAATCCGATGCTGCCACGTGGCAGACGCAGGCAGAATCTGAACTAATTTTTTTTTTTAAAAAAACAGGTGACTATTTTGCTTTTTAATCTGTTCAGAAATGGGCAGAATAGTCACCAAAAATCCATTACATGTGAGTAAAGTCTCTATTATTGAAAGCAATGAATGAACAAATGATGGAATAAACTTGAGAAACAATGTACGATAAACTAATTTGATCAAACAAGATTGAATAATCAAACAATATTGAAGTGCAACTATAATAAACACGGAGGCTCCAAAATGTTCAAACGCTAGTTGGCGCTGCTTCTACGCTCCCTGGCCGTTCACCACCGCTCATAGCTTATTAGCACGGGAGCGATTACGCCCGACAACGTTCTCTGCTCCCCATGTGTCCCAGGCGCCCCCCTATGATGCCCGGTACTTGTGTGCCCAAAAAAATTTCAAAATTTAAGCCCACTTAGTGCCACGTGACATCTGTAAAATAATCCCATAAGTACTTGGGAGAAAATTCAGTGCTATATGTATAGTTAAAAGAAAAACAAAAAAAGACCTTGAATGTGTGTGTGTGTCTCTCTCTCTCTCTCTTGCAGAAGCTTCCCACGTGCCCAAGAAAAATTTGTGACCCGCATGCCTGAAAAAAAAACCCGCATGCCTGGAAAAATTCGCGGCTCACGCGATTGTAACTGGGATTTTTGAGCCAAATTCTTCGGGACGCAAAAATTTGCTCTTGAAAATCTCGGACCATCAAACAAATCTCGGGCAGCGTCTGGGGCCACGATACCACGTGTCGCACTAAGCTCCCGTGCTAATAAGCGACTTCGGTGTTATTGATCTACATGGCGGTTGAGCTGAGTTACAGGCGGCTGAGTTGGGCTACAGGCTTCATACGGCCTTTAACGTTTTCCCAAAGCATCATCTTGTGATAGGTCTTCTACAAGTTGATCAACTAATAACTTGGAAAGCTTTGACTGAGAGTTATTACTCTTAACCTCCAAAACGGATAGAGAGTCTGAAATGCGTGGATCAGTGACTCGAAGAGTGCCTTCAAGGAAAGAAACCGCTGGCTTTGATAATTTCTGCGACATCTGTATTGTGTATGTCATAAGAATGCAATTGTTGGGTACGATCATAGTATAGGTTGTGCCAGAGAAGCAGGTAATTTTGTATGACATGGAAATTCCTGGTCAAGTATGATGCTTGGTTGTGGTTTCTTGTTTCTTGGAAAAACAAGATATTTGAGCTCATCAAATTGTAGTCCGCTAAAATATCGATTTCATGTTTTTGCAATGAGACAGTGTTTAAAGATTGAATAACAAGGTGTGTAGTTTTGAACTGCTCCATGATAGGAATTTGAATGCACCAATTTGCATGATTGCGAAGGCGGTGCATTTCTTTTCTAATACATGGGTCGACTTTCAAATGTTGATTATGGAGCGGGGTGGTTAAATATAAGTTTTTAATATTTCGTATTCTAGATAGCGTTGTATATGTCAAGCCATGCTTATTGGTCCGGTAGGATTGCATGTTCCATTGTTAGACCTTGTGCACGATGTATAGTACGAGCAACAACAAGTTGTATAGGAAACTGGTTTCGTGTAATGGTATTTAAAAATGAGGATCCTATTTGGAATTCTTTACTAACTTTTTAAATTGGTGTCCATGTTTCTGGTATATGTTCCATTGTATAGAAGTGAGTATGGGCAAGCCGTGTTTTTTGGCCAATGCGTGAATTGAGAAATTGAATCCAAATAATATCAATTGCCATTATGGTCGTTTTTGTTTGAAATAGACCATCAACACCATTTATAAGACTATCTTCAATATTGATGTTTGAACTACATATTTCAACAAGCATGCCTGTTTTGACAACTATAGTTTCCCATAAACCAGCAGTGTTTCTTGGTTTTTCAGGAATGGATATTGATTTGCTACATGTGCAAGAGCATGTGTCCTTTGCATGCAGGTAAAAATTAGTGCCCTTTGCTTGCTTAAAAGCCTGTTCATTGTGTGTTGCCATTTCTTTGTTAGTATGGCACGGGTAAGGAATATTCGGCGTATTCGGAATGGGTTTATAAAATTGTTGGTTAATCCAGTGAATGTCTTTGCTAGTTTGAGTGGCTTCTCTTATTCGATTCAATATCCCAATGTATGTGTCATCAGTTTGGCCCATTGTTTGTGTTAATTCATAACAATGCAACAATTTATTCCAGTACGATATTTCGAATGCATTGAAAGAGGCATCATCCGATTAAAAAATCCATGCATCTAAAACAGGGCCTGTTTGAAAAAGATCACCACAAGTTATTACGTCAAGATCTCCAAAAAAGGAGATTGGTCTATGTTTTATTGATCGAAGTTGTTGATCGGCGAATTGGAAAATACGACGGCCTATCAAAGATATTTCATCAAATATGGCAAGCTGTATGTCACGATATTTAGTAGTTAGTTCTTGGAGCTTGTCACCAGACAACGATGTTAAATTTTTGGCATTTATAGGTATATGCAGCGATGAACGAATGGTAGTGCCACGAATGTTGTATGCGGCTTTACCGGTATATGCCATTAACAAAGCCTTTGGTAATTTGACATCTGTGGAATGGTATCTATAATAATGTCGAAGCCATCCCTGAGCTAAAAGTAGTAATGTTTATGTTTTTCCAGTGCCTGCCCCACCAGTTAGAAGTAAATGAATGCGTTCATTTGGTTGAAGAATACATACAACAAGTCTATGGTGTATGTATTTTTAGCAACTGAAAAAGTGACCGGAGCAATCGTTTTTTACAGGTGCAGGGAAGTTGTTAGCTGTTCATGGACCGACGCTATCTTTCACCGTAAAATAATCTGAGTGACATGTACTAACTATTGGTGACCCGTGTCAGAATTTATTTGCTTGAATACTCCATGAAGCATAGAATGTGTGAACACTAAAATTGATTGCTACCGTTGCTTAGTGAACACTATAATTGATTGCTATTGTTGCCTGTGTTCCTAGCAGCGATAGGTTGGACCGTAGCATCTAGTCAACCATCACGTGGACTAACGTAAGAAATGTTCTTCTTGAATCATGCGTACTCAGAGTCAGGATCCTCACATGAACATAGTGGTCAGAAAATCACCAGTACTTTAAAGTAGGTCTTATCACAACTTTTCTGCTATGTGGCACCTATTCATAGCATACGAACTGAACTCATTCCAGACATCGATTCCAGGCAATTGATGTGTGGAACATGAGAAAATCTTCTTAAGTATGAGAAAATATACATGGTTGACAGAAAATATCTTCCTCTATCTAGATACAATTTATTATTAATTTTTTTCTCAAATTTTGCTTACTTATAAGCTGCATTATATATATAATTGATTTATAATAATAATAATAGTAAATTTATAAAAAAAGAATTAAAAAAGGCCTACTTCTCTAGTTCTAATAGGTACCTGTTGGGCCTATTCTTGAGACTGAGAAAGCTACAAGCAAAGACACCCACCCAGTAAGGAAATGCCACGTGGAGGGGGTGCAGGGGGAGGGGCCCTTTACCGACAAAGGGTCCTTGTTGAATGACAGCTCGTCAACAGTCGTCAGTTGACGGGCCTTGTGAATTTTGCTTATTTTTTTAAGGTTTAAAAGAACGTTAAAGGTGTGTTGTTCCAGGTACTTGGAGGATAAAAGAAATGCTTAAAATAATAAATTAATTCTATTTTTTGTCTGGAAAATAAATGCGAAAATAAAAAAAACGGATTTTATTGTATTTTTGGTATTTATGAGAACTTCGGAATTTACAGCCCGACAATATTGTTGAGCCTATTTAATTGGTCGTCTCGTCAACGACCAATTCTTCAGACTGCAGGGTAGTGTAATTGTGGATTAGGCTAATCTTTTCTGTTTTTCTTCTTCGTTGGAAATAGAGGGAGAAAAAGAGGGAGGGACGGAGAAAGCGAGAGAGTGAGAGAGGGAATGGGAAATGCGAGAAAGGTATTGTGTGCATTGTTGGGTTGGTTGTGGGCTGGGTAAGAATGGGCTGATGATTGCTGGAGGTGGATTGAAGCAAATGATTCAGTGTTTTTGTGGGCTTTTGTTGTTCTGCGGATGTTATTCTACTGCTGTTTGTAGTTTTGGCTATGCTTTGATAAGCGATCGCTATGTTTTTTGCTTGAGAAATGGTTGATAAGCAAATGCATTGTGGCTCAGTGAAGGAGTGAAGCTCACAAGAGCTTTCTGCCATTGACCCACTCTGTATCCTCACCAAAATATGGTGGACAATTGCTTTTTCTGAGGATTCCTATTTATGTTTGTTCTTCTATTGAACATCTCTTCTTCTTTGCTTTCTGTGTGCCTTTATATATTTTCATTTTGTGATTGTTGCTCCCTATTCTTGATTGATTTCTCTTGGATCATAACAATAAGTTTGAACTTATCTAAAGTTCCAAGCAAAATAATTTCCAAGGACATAAAATAAATCCAAGTTACTTTCATGAAAGTGACATCTATCTTTGCATCTTGAACCAAACAATGCACTTCCAAATGCAAAATTTCAAAAGATTTGACATGTGTTGTGATGGACTCTTGAAGACAAATCTTGCAAGTCCTTGTGAGACTCCAAGCCTCATTCACCTTTCCACAAAGGAAAGACCTTTCCTTGTACTTGTCCTTCTTGTATTTGCATTTCGAACTTGAAGCTCCATCCTTCACCTTGGCCCCCTTGCTTTGGTTCTCCTTGGATGGATTGGTCTTCTTTTTGTAGCATCTTGAAAAAATATATCCTCCCTTGCCACAAAGGTTGCACTTAGGATCCTTTCTTTCCTTCAATAGGATGCCACCTATCGATGCCATGTGAATAAAAACCTGTGATATGATTCTACAAATGTAATTTGTGACTTTCAAGAGACTAGATTTGAACATCTTCAATAATCTAGAATGATCTACAAAAGATCTAGCTCAACAAATTGAATTCAATACGTAGGGCATAGCCACCATCAGTAGTGGTGCCCCTTGACTTTTTTAGGACGTTTTGGCTGGACCAATCCCCTGCCAAAAATGGCCCTAACATTGGTGCGTCTGTCGGGAGTCGAAAAATTTTGAGGAGATGTTGCTTGAAAGAGTAGTTATCCATATCGTTGTTCTACAAAGAACTAGTTGTCATACTACCATAAGTCTATACGTTTCGTGTCCTAGATTGCGTGTGTTGAGAACAATTTCACTATCTAAACCGTCAGCCGCAAGCTAGCATAACCGTACAAGCGACTAGTACCACGTTGATCAGAGGACGAAGTGGTTAGCATCACACAATGATGTGTGATGTTCCCACACCTAGAACATACGTTACTAACTGTAAGCCGAATTCAATGGGGAAAGAGATATTAGCAAGATCCTAACATGAATTAGTGATCAGAAGTTTTACAGAACTAGGACCCTTGAAAGCTAGTGAATCATTGCATCAAAAGTACTAGCACCCCCTTCTTACAATCATACTTGTGAGAGCCTGAAATACTCTCATTGGCTCAAGAGCACGGGGTAACAGAGGAAGCCCCCAGGATTGGATGTGGCAGGACCTTCATTACTGAGTAGGGCATAGCCACCATCAGTAGTGGTGCCCCTTGACGTTTTTAGGACGTCTTGGCTAGACCAATCCCCTACCGAAAATGGCCCTAACATTGGTGTGTCTGCCGGGAGTCAAAAAAATTTCAGGAGCTGTTGCTTGAAAGAGTAGTTATCCATATCACTGGTCTACAATGAACTAGTTGTCATACTACCAATAGTCTACAAGTTTCATAGGTCCTAGAGTGCGTGTGTTGAAAACAATTCCACTATCTAAACCATTAGCGCAAGCTAGCATGACCGTACGAGCGGCTAGTACCACACGTTGATCACAAGACAAAGTGGTTAGCATCACACAGTGATGTGTGCTGATGACATACATTATGAGTTCACAATCCAACCCTAGCTGCATGTGATCCGACTTTGCCAAGGCCATTCTACTTCCAACAGTTTGGAATACAGTTTGGACTAGAGACTACATACAATTTTCATCAGCAGGTAGTTTAGGCTGTGATGCCAAGTACTACTAGAAATCTTTCATAGAGTGATGGGACAGGTCAGAGAATGGGGTTTTTTTATGAAGCCTAGGGTAAAAGTGAAAACCAGAGCCCTAAGTCGAAAGTCATTACCCTACGACCCACCAACCCTAGCATCCCGTAGAGACAGCACCTGGTACAAAGAACCAAGAAAAACTATACATGGGTATGGTTGGATTAGGATTGAGCAGAAAAACGACCAAGTAAAGTTAGTTAGGTCGTATGCAGTATTAGTGGATGAAGGATGGATGACCTGTGGGATAACGTGGGAAAATCACAAAATGCATGTGCAACGACAGTTGATTGCTATCCGTAAGTGAGAAATCTATTATGCAGCAATCATTAGTGTCACCCTAGACGAGACATCATAGGTATACCAAGGAAACCTAGGTCTATGGGAGCACCGCATGGAGAGACTTTAAATCCCTAGAGAGAGCGTTTAGGGCTTAGAAGAAGCAATCGTGGGTTTCTTGTCCCACCAGTCTGAAATGATGAGTCTCACCCACCTATAATGGACTTGGATGATACATTGGAACCTATAGAAGAACAACCAGAACTTGAGCCAACCGACACTACAGAACCACCATTAGTGAACGTAACACCTGCTGCTACAGAACTTGTTGCCAATAGAATGGCATGACATTTGACTGAACCAATCGTAGTACCCCCGGAGACAGGAGGACTACCCAAGCTTAGTGGATCCACTCCTGAGTTTCATGGAGCACCGTATGAAAGTGCCGAAGAGCATATTGATGCTTTTTGGACCACCTCCATTACCAGTGCCATCACAAACCCACATCATGAAATGATGTTTTTAGCCAGCACTTTATCTGGGACGGCTAGGACTGGTATCATAGTCTGCAGAGAGGCTCAATTCACACCATTGAGGAGTTCCATAGACTGTTTCTAATTGAGTATGCTCCCCACCGAACGGCTGATGGCCTACTATTCTTACTGACTTCCCTACAACAAGGAAGTAACAAAACCATCCGACAATATTGGTGTCGTTTGACAGAGTTGTCTCTCCAAGTGGAACCCATTGTGTTACTACCACCCCTATTACTACTGACCTTCTTTCTGCGAGGGCTCAAGAATGACATACAAATGATTGTACATCAGAGTAACCCCTAGACATTGGCTGAGGCAGTAGAGAAGGCAATCGTGGTAGAAGATGCATAGATTGCGGTTGCCCATGCATCCCACCTATCGCAAGCAGTGAACAACTTGAACCTAAGCCCAGAAACGTGGAGAGGAGGCCCAATCGCAACTATAGGAGCACACCCCATAGTGGAACCCTGTCCCATATAGGCTATTGAACCTCGACAAGGTAGGAATGTGCAAACACAAGATGCACGAAGGCTCCAAGCACAGATGCCCTATAGAGGCTATGAGAGCACAGGCTCTAATGCAGAACTAGGCGATATAGAGAACACCGAGTGGTGCTCCCAAATAGTACCTCGCACCAAGAAGAACTCTACACGCATTCGCGTATGTGTGGATTATAAGAGGTTGAACAAACAGACTAAGAAGGACTACTATCCATTACCGTTCATAGACCAAGTCCTAGAAGAAATGACGGGAAGAGACCAGTACTCTTTCATGGACTGTTTTGCAGGCTATAATCAAATAGCCATAGCAGAAGAGGATAAATTGAAGACCACCTTCACAACCACGTTCGAGGTTTTCGCTTACCACGTCATGCCCTTTGGGTTGACTAATGCCCTTGGAACCTATTATAGGTTTATGAACAAGCACTTCAAGGATATCTTAGACGAAAATCTCAAAATTTTATGGATGACCTCTGTGGGGCAACCACTGTCACAGAACATCTCACCATGCTAGAGAAGTGTTTTCAAAAGTGCGTAGTAACCTGTATAGCCTTGAATGCTAACAAGTGCCTATTCGGAGTTCCTTACGGGGTACTGGTAGGACATGTCATTAGCAAGTACGGCATGGCAACTAATCCAGAAAAAATAGCTATGCTCCTAGCCATGATGGCACCAACTACAGTGTCCCAACTTCAGACCTTCTTAGGCTCGAGCGGTTATTACAAAAGATATGTGAAATCCATGATCTTTAGTTCCACCAATAATCTCTTGATCCAAAGTACCTCCTTTGTAGTGGTTGTCAAAGCTTTGTACTCGGCCTCGGTTGAAGATAAAGATATAGTTTCTTGCTTTTTTGAAAGCCATGAAACCACACCTTCTCCTATGAAAGTTGAATAGGCACTTGTTGATTTCCTATCCCTCTTGTCCCCTGCAAAATCTGAATCACTAAATGCATGAAGGTTAATCACATCTCCTCTATATAGAATCCCAAAATCCAATGTACCCGAGATGTATCTTAGAATCCTCTTAGCCTTTTTCCAATGGATATTCAATGGCTTTTGCATGGATTGGCTCAACCTACATACACTAAAGCTAAGATCTGGTCTAGTTATAATGATCCAGATTAAGGAACCTATAAGTTGCCTAAACAAAGTGATGTCCATGAAGGATCTTTCATCATCTTCATTTGGCACTTTTACATCTTGCTCCATTGGTGTGTCAACACTTTTGCATACTTCCATCTTAAACTTCTTCAAAAGACTTTGAGCATAGTTTACTTGACTTATAAAGATAAAATCAGACACTCTAAGTACTTCTATGTCTAAGATGAAGTGAAGACACCCTAGATCTACCATCTTGAACTCTAAGGATAGATCTATCTTGATTTTTTCAATACCATCAACACTATTTCCACTAATGATGATGTCATCTACATAAATGAGTAAAAGTACAATACCAACATCATCAAACTTAATGTAAAGAGTGGGATCATATTCACTTTGAACAAAAGAAAGTGAAATAAGATAGCAATGTAGTCTTGAATTCCAAGATCTCGAGGCTTGCTTCAAGCCATAGATGCTTCTTTGGAGATGGCATACTTTGTTCTCCATTCCATGCTTGATGAACCCTTGTGGCTGCTCCATATAGATATCCTCTTCCAAAAAACCATTCAAGAAAGCATTAGAAACATCCATTTGACATAGAATCCATCCAAAATGTGATGCAAGTGCAATGATTAGCCTTATTGTGACCATCTTGGCCACGGGTGCAAAAGTTTCCTCATAGTCTATCCCTCTCTCTTGAGCATAACCTTTTGCAACTAATCTTGCTTTATGTTTGTTAACACTCCCATTTGCATTCAACTTAAGCTTGAAGACCCACTTGCATCCTATTACATTCCTTTGAGGTCTCTCAACAAGCAACCAAGTTTCATTCTCAATCAAGGCATCATACTCATCCAACATAGCTTTATACCATTCTTTGGAGTTCAATGCATCTTCAACATTAGACGGTTCTTCAAAACTAGATAAAGCATAAGAAGTGGATGAGATACCCTCAACTTGTTGTCCTTTGCCTTGATATGTGAGACTTGATGGCTCCACTTTTGCCCTTGAAGATCTCCTTGGTGTGATAGGTGGGTTTGGTGCTTGCTCCTCCATGAGCTCCTCCTCAAAACCAAGATCTTGCTCCTCGGCCATCTTCTTCTTGATTGTTGGAGCACTTGAGCCTTCTTCAAGCATATGCATATGATGTTCATCAAAGATGACATCCCTTGAAACAACAAATTTGTTCAAGGATGGGAGATAGAGTTTGTAGCCCTTGCTTGAGCTTGCATATCCAAGCATGATCCCTCTTGTGGAAGATGGATCCTCCTTGGTTCTTGTTTCCAATGGCACATGCACATAACATATACACCCAAAAACTTTCAAGTGATTAAGATTGGGTTTCTTTCCATACAACATCTCATAAGGAGTTTTGCCTTCAATTGCTTTGCAAGACACCCTATTCATCAAGTAGTTTGTACATACAAGAGACTCACCCCAAAAGGATTTGGGCAAACAAGCATCTAATCTTAAAGCCTTAGAACATTCACATAATGTTCTATTCCTTCTTTCAGCAACTCCATTTTGTTGAGGAGTGTAAGGACAAGAAGTCTCTTTCTTGATCCCTTCCTCCTCACAAAAGGCCTTGAACTCATTGGAGATGAATTCTCCACCATTGTCACTTCTAAGAATCTTGATGCTATGATTATGATGCTTTTCCACAAACAAATTGAACTTTACAAAAGTATCAAATACTTGAGACTTGAAGGAAAGTAAGAACACCCAACAATATCTTGAGTAGTCATCAATGAAGGTTAAAAACATGGATGAACCTCCATTAGATTTGGTGCTAGCAATGTGCACATCCGAGTGTATGAGTTCAAGAGGATGAGATGACTTTGTGATGGAGTTAGGAAACACCTTCTTATGTGCCTTGGATAAGGCACAAGCTTCACAAACCTTGTCTTCCTTCCCAATAGACCTTGGTAGTCCTAAAGCATACTCCTCCTTGATCATAGCCTCCATGGAACCCGAGTTGACATGTCCAAGTCTTTTGTGCCATAAAGTAAAGGTGGATATCTTGCTCTTCTCGGCCAACATGACAACATTAGTATCCACAGATGCATCCAGCTTATAAAGTTTGCCAAGTCTAGTGCCCTTAGCCACTATCTTACCCTTCTTCTTGATGAAACATTCATTTGAAGCAAAGTCAACATTGAAACCATTGTCTACCATTTGGCCAACACTTAGTAGATTCTTTGTTATTGTAGGAATGTACAAAACACCTTCTATGTTGATCTTTTTGGAAGATCCTAAGCAAAGGGGAATGCTATCAACTCCTTCAATCTTACAAGCTTCATCATGTGCTGTATAGATAGACTTTATAGGTCCATCATAAGATAAGAGAGAAGAGAAAAACTCCCTTTTACTAGTCATGTGTGAACTAGCACCCGAGTCAATCCACCAAGGATCTTCTCCTTTGAAGCTTGTTGAAGAAAATATGGACATCATGAGAGAGTCCTCATGTGAACTCTCCTCCTCCTCCTCTTTGCTCATGTTGGCTTGGCTTTGATCTTGCTTCCTCTTGAAGCATTCCGAGGCATAATGCCCCATCTTGCTACAATAGTAGCACTTCACCTTTGATTTGTCCTTCTTGACTTTGGTGGTTGATGGAGATGCCTTTGAGAGTCCTTCTTGATCCTCAAGCTTTGTAGACTTCTTGAATGTTGATCCTTTGCCTTTGGACTTGTCTTTGCCTTTGGTGAAGAGAGCTTGGTCATCTCCACCTTGGATGGAAATCCTATCCATCCTCTCTTGCATTTGGCTCCTTCTTGATTCCTCGGCCATGAGTGTGCCTTGGAGTTCTTCAAGTATGGGTAGCTTACCCATAATTGCATATCCCTGAACCAAATTGTCAAATTCAAAGCTTAGTCCATTCAATATGAGTTGAACAAGCTCTTCATCCTTGATAGGGTCACCTATAAAGGCTAGCTCTTTGTTCAATTCCTTTACTCTTAGGACAAAAGTATGTGCACTCTCTCCTTTCTTTTGATAGCTTCTATAGATTTGATTCTTCAAAGCTAACATTCTAGTTTGGTTCTTGGATTCATAGACTTTTTGCAAAGTCTCCCAAGCATCTTGAGCTGAAGTGCAATCTCCTACCTCTCTTAAGAGTTCATTTGCAACATTCATTTTTATGCAATGTAGTGCAACATTGCACCTCTTGATGTATTTGGCTTTTTCTCGAGGATGAATAGGTTCACCCTCCTTACCATTTACAATTTCCATCAGATCTTGCATGATCATGATAGAATCAATTCTAAATTTCCATATGGAATAGTTAGTTTTGTTGAGCCATTCATTAGTATCCAAAAGATATGCATTTATAGATGCCATCTAGTCTCCTAATCAAGGACTTGACACAAATGAAGGTTACTTCTATTGATTTGATTGAAGGTCTACCTTATCCCACTTCTTAGGGACCTGAAAAGATCAGTAATAGACTTCCTATAAAGATCTAAGAATGATCTCTAACAAAATCAAATCATAGAATACTAGAAACAATGCACTTGCTTGATTGAAGTAGACAATACTAGTAGAATTGCCCCTCTTTCTATAAAGAACATAAAAGCTTCCAAATGATCTGATCAAGAGTGAATTTTAGCAACCTAATATACTTCCAAAATCACTTGTAAAATATCTAAATGGAACTTAATGAGGATGCAACACAATCTGCTATCCAATCACAAGCAAAAAATGATCAAAATTGATGAAAAATTGATCTAATTTGGTGCATAAGTCAAGCAATGGTTGGACTGAACCTAAATCACTTTAGGAGGTGTCTACTACACCTTAGAACAGCCTTGAAGAGTCCCCAAAACTCTGATCTTCCCTCTCCTTGAATGCTAGAAAGCCTCCTCTATGGAATCACCTCCAAAACTCGCTTAGAAATCAATGCTTGGAGCAAGCAAAACTTGCTATCTTGGTAATGTGAATTGAATTCAACTTTGCCTCTCTATGTTTGAACCTCACTAAATGGCCCAAATCCTTGAAGAAGGCTTCACACGTGTGAAAGTACGGCCTCCCACAGTCTGAGTACTGTACACCAGACCTACATTCAATCCTATAATTATTAGTAATCACAAGTACTCAAACAATTATGAACATAGAGAGCAATTGCACCATTATGAGAGAAAAAACATGAAATTGCTTGATTGATTTTGGTGAGATATCATCACCTATATATACATGATCCATCATGGTTTTGGGCAGGTATGAGTAGCCCTAAACCTATCCCTAATGCTAATTTTGGTGGATCTTTCATCCCTACCAAGTTAGGGTTGGAATCTTGGAGATCCCTCAACAATGCAAAAATTACCAAAACCTCCTCCTTCATGTGCATGATCCTTCATGAGAAAATAAAGATTTCTTCTTGATTTATTAGGATCACAAAGATCTACCATCATGTTACCACGATCTAGAGAATTAGACTCATCCAAATTGGCAAGAATATGCATGTTATAATAACAAAGTGTTTGCATCATATCTTCATGCTTGTTTACCATGCTAATCTCATATCCAATGAGGCTAAATACTTCATTATGGAGATAAGTGTCTATAGAAGATGATTCACGTACTCTCATAAAGAGTTTACAATTTGCCTCAATACAAATTTTCAAACTATGAGTGAACAAATCACTTTTGCTCTTACATGACTTAAGAGCATACATTTGATGAAATAACCATTTGTTTTCTGATTGATTTAAAATCAATTTCATCCTTTTAAGAACATCATCTATGTTCTCAAGAGAGACTTCATACTCAACTAGTATGGCTTTACTCCAATTTTGAGATGCAATGATCTCACTAAAGCAAATTGATTTATCAAATGACATAAGAGAAGTAAGTATGTGATGTATACCAGGCTGTGCAGTTGTAGTGGGTTTCTTTCCTTGCCTAACCTGAATCCAAGATCTAGTCAATCTAGCATCAAAGAGACGGAGTTAGTTGTCACGCGGAGGTTTGTTCCCATGAGAGCAATAGTATAGTTCAGATTTCAACATGAATGGAGGATCTAACACTAACATCCATTAACACTAAGCATTAACACTACATCCACAACAATGATAGAAACTTACTCTTCTCTCTCCTTTCTTCTCTCACAAAAAGCATAAGAAATAGCAATCCCAATAATGATCAAATCCAACAATTAGCAAATACAAAGAAAGCATGAGAAATGGAGGAAAAGAAAGAAAGAGCAAGGACATTTGTCAATCCATTTCTAAAGAGAACCAATCTGGTTTATTGAAATGAGGAAATGAACATCACGAACAACTCGAGTTGGTCCCTTTTTATAGTAGAGAGGAGGACCCTGGCCTCTGAATCCTATTGGTCCAGTCTTGCCTCTCTTTTTATTCAAATTTAAAAAAGTGTGGGAACCATCAAAATTGGAGAGAAACCCAACTTTATTCACTAACTTGACATTTAGGCCCTGCGACATTAAAAGCCCCACAAAAAGGCCTAAACTTCTTTTATTAACTTTTAACTAATCAATCAAATAACTATGTGATCATCGGGTTGGACTTACACACGCAGGGTGTCAAATCCCTCTCACTTATTAACTACAGTTATGGTTGCCTTGGGATCCGCAAATCCTCCAACAGTATCCCCCACCAAAACTGGTGGTGGTCCCATGACACCTGCAATATGCAGTTATTGGGGACTTTTATTGGCTTCGCGCCGAATCTTAATTAAATGATACTGCACCTTCTCCATAAAGTCAAGGCGTGCAGTATTGAAATCCAAATTATGTGGCAGAAAACAACGGTGGGCTCCGTCAATCCACTTGGAAGTTGTCCATGAGGTGAAGCGGGATTCCCAAGAGCTTTCCATTATAGCCGCACGAAAATACAGTCGAGCAATCGGCAGCTGATCTTTGATTTGCTCTGAGGCCATCAGCTTATTTGGATCGAATGCCAGGGTAGGAAGGCAATTGTCCCATTTGGTTGCCACTGACGTCAGCAAAGTTAGATCTTTTGCAAACATTGCCGATTGTCGCACCGTTGGATCTAGAGAGTGGACATACTCTCTCTGATATGCTTGTAAGGCCTGATGGAAGTCCACTGAAATATTCCAGCTGTAAGACTGGTGGATGATTGGCCAATTGGGCGTATGGATGGTGATTTTATCCATAGCCAATCCTAAATCTTTCCATTTTTTTCTTCGCGGCATTGGCACGTAATAAGGATCTACCCGCAACTGACGAGGGCTGGTGCCATAACTCCTAATTGATTCCGGAGTTTTCTCAAAAATCGTGATTCTCCATGTCGGCTGCTCTCCTAGTAGGTATTTTGTCCAATTCTTTGTCGGCCTCGATCTCAGAGGTCTTAAATTTGAGAACCCATCCACCACGCGAGGACTCATGTGGATGCTGCTTTAAGAAAGTCTAGATTTGGTCCTCGACGCTGATGGGCCTTCTGAATAAATGGCTTGTCCTTGATGAGGATGGACCCGCTTATACTACCGATATAGTTGGTGGTTGATTTTCTAGATCTGGAGCTCCCCCCTGGTCCGTGCTCGAATCAACCCCTGTATCCATCTGTACAGCTTCTTGGCGCGAAGGGGAAAATTGTGGCATGACCGGGACGGAGATTTGTGGTCCGGTTTCCAACACTTGAGCGGCGGCTTTTTCGTAGGCGTTGATGGTCTCTTTTGCCTTTGCCAACTCGGTTGAAGCTGCTCTTTTGAATCTATCAAAGCGGCCTTGGAATCCCTGAAGGGCCACTTTGTATGTTTTCACTTTCTTGAACAAATATGCAATCTTCGTCGGTGTGACCAGATGATCGGGTATTTGTGTTTGCATATATGCATCACGCTCAAGGGTGGTCGCATCCAATTCACCTTGAAGCCATGTGCGATCTTGTTCGGCCATTTGTAATTGCCCCTTCAGCAGCTGCACCTGTTGCTTGGCATCTTGCATTGTCTTATCTACCTGATCCTGTGCGGTTGTCAGGGCATTTTGTAGAGAGCTGATGTAGGTTTCCAAGCGATCAGCTTGTTGCTGGACCAATGACTTTTCGCTTTCAACCTTTTCTTTATGTTGCTTGGCTATCTTCACCTCTCGATCCAACTGGACAATTTTATGGCTGATCAGAGTGTTTTCGGATCCTAAATCAAATATCCTCTGGTCCATTTCCTTCTTCTTATACAACATAGACTGGATCACTTGCCCAACGCTTGAAACTAACCCGAGAGCATCACTAGAATCGACAATGGTGGAGGTGGCAGCAGCAAGAGACCCTGATGGTACTGTCCTTGGTAGGCGTGGAATAGGTGCCAAGGTCTCTTTGTCTTCAAAAATATCCTCGACTTCAAACTCTTCAGGCACCGTGGCGTCGAACTACTTCAGTGACTTTACAGTTGTGTCGACCCGAAGTATGGCTGGGCTATCCTGTGTGGGTGGTTGCTGACTGGCATCTTTGGCACCAACAATAGCTTCATGAATATGCCCGAATCCTCTTCCAGGGGATTGGGGTTCAAAGGGTGCTGGGCTCTGAGGCATTTTAAAGATTTCGGTGGCCCCAAGGGGGTCGGAATCATTGAACATATCCATGAAGAACTGTGTGTTGGGTGAGGTTGCTTCGGTGTGCGGGGGTGAGGCGGCCTGGGCAGCTGTGATGGGAATGGAAGGCCCAATGGTCACAGACTGTCCTTGTATGGGAGCAGAGGCGAGGGAAGCATCAGAGGCGAGGGGAGTGGGAAGTTCAGTGCGAACAGTAGCAGGGGGTGGAAGCGTAGCTGACGAGGTATGCCTAGTACATCGTCGTGACACGGAAGACGAGTCAGGAATTACGATCTCGCTGTGTGGACGATGACGACTATGAGAACTTGAGGCCTGGTGAGATGACTCGGTCGATGCTTCTTCGTAAACCGAAAGCACAGAATCCAGGTGGAAGCCATGGATTCTGTTTTCTAAGTGAGAAGTGGCTAAGAGGGACAATAGAGAGCCAGCGGCGAACTGCTGCTTTGTATTGGCCTTAATAGCTCGCTTGAGCTTACCAGAAACAATCTTGAACCAGTTATATGGTTCAAGAGGGGCTTTGGCCAACTTTATGTGGGACTCCACTATCCTGTGAAGGATTTGAGATGTGATATGGTCTTTCCTGAGGTCGCCAACCATCAGGAAATGATTCAACAATTGGGCAGCGGCGTGGATGGAAGGCTCAGTGATGGCTTCTAGAAGGTAGCCATCATTAGTCCAATGCAGATCGTTGGTGAGGTCAATGTATGGCTTGATGGCCTGTTTGGCGTGCTTGTGATTGGGTGAGGCTTGCGTACCAGATGAGATTCCTATAGCTACAAGTGCGGCCTCAGTGACGCGCACCTTGTGTGTGGCTCCTTGGAAAGTGATGTAAAACTTGGATTTCTCTTCCTTCCATGTACTGAAGGCAAGAGTGATGAAATCCATATGGATGCATCCCGAAAAGGCTCTCTCATGAATACCCATTGCAGTAAGTAGAGGCTCCGCAAGGGTCATCCACTGAGTGACCATGCTTGTGCTAGGAAGAATCATGATGTCTGTTGCAGATGGGACATCACGATGGATAGTATAGCGCGGAGACTGGGAAGTATCAGTAGACGACATGATGATCAGAAAGGAATTATAACCACGTGAGAGTGTATCAGAAGGCAATGCAGAAAATTTGGAAGTCTTTGGTTGCAAGAAAAATTTGCAAGAGCTTCGCTAGCAGAAGTGAAGAATGAATCGAATTCAGCCAACTTATAGTAGTTGGGCTGATCAATTCTGAACAAAAATTTGCAGGCATGTACAGTACTGTAAAAATAGGCTATAAAAATCTCGGCGAAAGTTTCTAGAGATCTGAACCTATCAGGTGAACGTTTTCCAGGGCTGGCGAAGGATGAACCGAACCCAGGAGGGTCCTTCGCCCAGGTACCGTCATAAATGTATTTTTTCACAATTTGGACCTATGGACAATCTAATTTTGTCATTTTAAGATCATCTAGCAGGTCGACAAAGGTTCATAATGACGTTATGATGCTCGACGAAGGTTCCCAAAATGGCATATCACTGAACATTTGTCTGACTCAAAAATAAAATTTTTCCTTGTCCGAAACCTTCACCCACCTCAATTTAGATAAATCAAAGGTGGATGTACAGTCTGAGAGCTCAGCGAAGGTTTCTGATACTGTATTGGCCAAATCTGCCCAAAACAGAGGTTTTCTACGTCATTTTCCATAAAAATATTGTGCTTCCTTTTCCTTCTGTTGATGACTTTCTGACTTTTGCTCATCAACCTTTCCTTATTTTATTTTTTATTTTTTTTTAACTGTCTTTTTTCAAAAAAACAATCAGCAAATTAATTACTGAAAACAAAAAATTGAAAACAAATAAAATGAAAAAATATATTAAGATCAGACTTGCTGAACTGGCGGAGCAGGCTGCCGAAACTTGCGTAATCGGCTGTCATTTATCGGAGTATCAAATCGTTTTCCATCCAAGTGCTCAAGAATTACTGCGCCATAGTTTAGGATTTCCTTCACTTTATACGAGCCTTCCCCAGTAAACTTCAACTTACCCTTGATCAGCTTGGTTTTGTACATCAATGCAAGATCTCCTGCTTTCAGATCTTTCTTGTGCAATCGACGATCGTGCCATGCCTTGCGGCGGGCTTTCTCTGCTGCTAAGGCATGAACTGCCATCAATCGGGTTTCACATAATTTGTGCAACGCTTCATGACGAAGTTGTAAAGACTGATCATCATTTAATCGTTCCGTTGCTGCTATGCGTAAAGATGGGATTAAAAATTCAATTGGCATAACAACATCTTGACCATAAACCAGTTGAAAAGGTGTTTGATTTGTACTATTTTTGTAAGCGGTTCTGAATGCCCATAATGCTGCATACAGTTTATGTTCCCAATCAGACCGACTCGCTTCAACTATCTTTGTCATAATGGTGCAGAGAATCTTATTAGAAGATTTAGCTTGGCCATTCTCTCTGGGATAATAGGGAGTACTAAATCTGTGTATAACAAAAAAATCTTCCAGTAAACACTTTATTGTTTGATTAACAAAGTATGTACCCCGATCACTGACAATTTCGATCGGACATCCAAATCTGATTATAATATTTTCATATAGAAACTTGGCCGTAGATTTCGCATCAGCCACTTTGACAGTTTGGCTTCAACCCACTTGGTCATATAATCAGTTGCGACGATAATGTATCGGGCCTGAGATCCTTGAGCAGTGGGATGAATAGGACCAACATAATCCAATCCCCTTTTTTCAAATGGTGCTTGCGATAAAACCGGATGTAAGGGTTCATAATTATGTCGAGTAGGTCCAAGCACCACTCCGTGAGAAACCCATACCTGGCATTTTTCTGGATTTAGAGAAATCTGATATTTGCGGCATCTTTCAAAGACTTTCTCCAATCGATCCAGGTGGTCTGTATCTGTACTATGAACTCCCAAGTCGTCCAAGTAAATTTCAAGAAATTTTTGCAGATAATCTTTAAAGACATATTGCATTACTCTTTGGAATGAACTTGGTGCATTACAGAGTCCAACCGACATTACTTTGTAAGCATAGGTGTCCCATTCTATTGCAAAAGCAGTTTTGTGGTGATCGGCAGGCGCAATCTTAACCTAGTTGTAACCACTAAATCCATCCAGGAAGCTATAAGCTTCCGCTCCAGCAAGGCGATCCAAAATGCTTTCAGTAAAAGGTAACGGAAAGTGATCCTTCCGTGTCACTTTATTCAATGCTTTGAGATTCACATAGATTCGCAATTTCTCATTTTTCTTAAGAATAATGACAATCGGTGAAATCCATTCGGTATGCTCAATCTCATAAATGAAATCGGCGTCAAGCAATCTCTGAAGTTCTTTCTTTATCAGATCTGTCACATTAGGATTACAACGATAGAACTTTGTAACCTTTGGTATTGCATCAGGTACTAAAGGTATGGTATGTTCAATGACTGATGTCGGAATACCCTTCAAATCTTGATAAGTCCATGCAAAACAATCTTGATACTTAATAAGTAGCAAACGGAGTGCTTGAAACTGTTCAGAAGTAGGTTGTAATTCCACTTGTACAATCTTTTCCGGTTCTCCTGGTTCTACAAGATTCATTGGCTGCGTCCTAGCTGGGCCATCGTAAACCTCTTTAGATTCCGGCATGTGTTCTTCAGGTTCACGATGTGCTTTAGGTAACATGATAACCACATCATCCAGTGTATAACATTTAAAATGCTCTGGCATATCATGCTGGACTACATTTGCTTGTTTTTTTTCGAAAAGACTTGTCTTGGCTCTTTGTTTAGTCTTCTTAGCAGGAATTGATCATGGAGGTGATGACTTTCGGGATGATAAATCTTTCTTCACAGGTGAAGACTTCCTAGACGATGATGTCTTGTTGGAGATCTGACTTGAAGAATCATTCTTGACTTTTCCTTTGCCTTTATCCAATAGAGGTGGCACTTCCTTTAAATCGATCTTTTGAGGGGGATTTTCCCATTTCAGGACCGTATTATAATGTTGCTTTGCTTGTTTCTTCATCATCAAACCTGTTATCCTGTCTCCCTTCAATATAACTGCTTTGGATGATTTGATTGTTGGTTCATCAGGAACATTACGCACTCCAAATCTGGTCGGATCCATATGATGTAGAATCTGTTCATCCGTAAGTTCTGCATTGCCATCATAAGTTAAGGCATGGTTCATTGGTATGAGATCATCCTCAATTGGATCTGGTATAGGTTCCGTTGATATCCAGGCTACATTCAGCACATTTAGTGGAAACGTGATTGGCGTATCCAAAGTTCAATCTAACAAGGAAATCTCGCTCATTTCTGATTGAATATCTTGTTGACGCATATATCCTGCTGTACAATCAATTGTTGCAAGAGCTTCATTCCAATTGACAATATCCATTTGAGAATCGTAGTGAAATCCCAATTTTTTCTCTAGTCGATCACAAGTGTGATCTATTCTTGATAAATCGTCATCCGCTTTTTGAACCACTGGCTTGATAGTCCAAGTCCTAGGATCAATTTTAACTGCACGTTTACGATTTTCAAAAGTGATTTTGCCAGTACCCCAGTTATGAATTACTTGCGCAACTCGTAACCATGGACGTCCTAAGAGAACTCGGTAGACATTTGGTGCTTCTGGTAAGTCCATCACGATGAAAGTAATGACGAACTGTACTCTTGCAATCCTGACAGGTATATCTTCCACCATTCCTCGTGGACGAACTGTCGTCTCATCAACTAGCTTAATAGCAAAAGTAGTAGGCTTAATCTTTGTAAGGACCCATTAGGGCCTTACAAAAGCTTTGTAGAAATCAGGTTAACTCCTGAACCACCATCTATCACGACTCTTTCTTTAGAAAATTGTCTGTTGTATCGGCAGAGTGATATTCTTTTGTTCACTTTCCCAAGCTGCTCCAACATGGAGTACATCATTAGATTCTTCAAATCCAGCACAAAAAAGTGGCTCCTGATAATCTTCTGATTCTTCTTGGGCTAACTTTTGCGCTAAGACTTCTTTTGCTTTTGGCACCAACTTTAGGAACTCTCCCAATGAGATACTGACCTTGCTAGACAAAATATTCATGAGTAATTCTGTATGCGGTGCTTCCGGTTCAGTCATCTTGAAGGGTTCTTTGTGATGATGTAATTGATCATTCATATCCGTACGTAAATTTCTTGAAGGCTGCAATGGTGAAGACTGAACTTCAGCTGTTACTTTAGCAGCTTCAAGTTCCTCTTTTTCTTGCAGATGTTTAATCCACTGTCTCATATCTTGATATCTTTGTTTTTCTGCATTAAGATTTGGATAGACTTCTGATGCTATAGGTGTATCGTTCAATGGTATAGAATCAGCAGGTACTGAATCCACTACTAGTTCTTTTTGCTTTTGTGCTCTGTTGACCACCATCAAGGGTGCACTTGGTTTATTATGAGCTATCGATCCTTGCTTGATTGTTATCAAATTTACAGGTGTTGTAGCTGGTGGTGGCTTCGGTCTTGCTGGACAGTCTTTATAGCAATGCCCATATCCACAGTCATGATAGAATAGTACAAGTTTTTCTTTATTTGGGCATTCTACAACTCTGTGATTTTCTTCACATGCAAAGCATCCAAGTGGTGCTCTGGCCCAATTTCTCGAGGCTTGTTGTTGAGCAGCAGCATAAATGGCATACTGTTCTGAAGATCCACCTTCCTGATCATTACCATAGCTCCATTGCTCAGCTCTTCCGTAAGGTTCTAGTTCCATCAAATTGGCAGGAGGAGCAGAGTGTTTTGGTGGGGCAGGCAAATCTAGACGTTCCGGATATCCAAGAGTAGATTGTCGTAGTCTCGCTGTTGGATTGCCTCCATACTGTGGATCTCGATATCCCATCTGGACATACCGTTGCTGAATTATCCGAGGGTTGAAGTTGCAAAAGGCAGTCTCATGGTCAGGTGAATTACACAGATGGCAAACACTGATTTCCATTCGTTTTTTCAATTGAGGACACTCGTTCACTGTGTAATTTCCTGTACAAATAGAATACCAGACATTTTCCGTGGTAGGAAAATTCTTTGCAAACTTCCCAGGTTCCTTGTTTGCTTCTCCGTGGAAATTTTCCAATGCTTTGATCTTCTCATCAAATTGCAACTACAACTTTTCCATCTGTTTCTGTTGGGTCTTCCCAAGTTTCTCGCACTCATTGAGCATCATTTTTGTAGTAGCATTGGCATTCGTTGATGAAATAGTGGTGGATGTCGTAGTAGTCTGTCCTGCTATATAAGGCAACATTTTGACATTCGGCTCATCATCTGAATCTTCATCTTCCTCCCGAATTGCATCGTCCATCACATTTTGCAAAAGTGCGTACTCATTATGGCGTTTCAGTTCACGTCTGATCCGTTTAGGTAGTCCTGACAAAAACCACATAATCATGGCATTTTCATTAATCAGCTCAGGCTCACAATCAGAGCTAAGATGTTTTACCCTTTCGATGTAATCTCGAATCATTTCCCGCTTTCCCATTTTAATTTTACTTAAAAGTAGAAAAGGGTCTTCCATAAACTTCCGTGGTTTGAACCGTGTGATAAGGGCTCGTTTAACAACCTCCCAATCTGTACGTTCAGTTTCATCTTGGTTATAGTACCAATCTTGTGCTGCGTCTGTTAAGGCCATAGAAAATAGCTTAAGTTTATCTTGAGGATAAATCTCACCATAGACCTCACAGGATTCAGCATAGATCTGAAGAAATCTAACTGGATCTGTTAATCCATTATATTTGGGTAGATCCAATCGGGGTGCTCTTCTAACAATAATTGGATTGACCTCCTGTGGAGCAGCCATCTTACAAATTTAGATCAAGATAATGTGATTGGATATAGATTTTTCCAAAAACTATCTCAGATTAGATCTGCTAGCTCTATTCCACTTTTCAATAATCTGATTCTATATGATAAAAAACTACCCAAAATTCGATCAATCGATACTTCTCAAAAAATGATAAATCTCTCAGAGTCCAATTCAGAATATATCAGATTTGATCCAGATTTTGACAGAGACTTGATCTAGAAAATCAGAAATTAAAAATAGGACTGGCGAAGGTTCTCTAGGCGAAGGTGGTCCGGCGAAGGTTCAACAGTGCTATTTTTGGATAAAAACTCTCTGAACACTTTTTTGGCAATTTCTTGGGAAATAACCTTCGCCGACTTCTCAGCTAGAAGATCTGACACAGATAAAACTATAGAAAACCGGCCGAAGGTCTCTGACACAAGAAAATATAGTTTTTGTGATCTGGCGAGGGTAAGAATCAAGATTTTTTGTGATTTGATCAAGATAAATCTTCACCGAACTCAAAAATAGTATTTTTATATAAATAGAATGTTCTGGAAACTCGGCGAAGATTCTGGCAAAGGATCAAGAGTAATACTGGTAATTTTGCAAAAAAGTGACTTTTTTGGCAAAAATATGACTATATGACAACTGATCCTCTGAAAACCTTTTTATTTTTGGTATTATTCTTCGTCGACCTAGCAATAGATAGATCTGAATCACATCTAAGCACATTGAATTGGGCGAAGGTTCTTTTTCTATATTTTTTTTAGGGTTTTGATAATTTTTGGTATTTTTTGGTGGTTTTTTTATGTTTCTGGAAATCTGCTGGGAATTGATCTTCGCCCTTCAAACTGAAGGTTCTGTAAACAAAACTGAAGGTCTCTACAACTCAGAGAAGGTTTTCTGAAAGAGGGTAAAAAGTTTCGGGCTCTGATAACGCTTTTTGCCTCTTTTTAACAAAATTTGACAGATTTGACCGATTTTTGTTATTTTCTCTGATATCTCAGATCCAGATGGATCTTAAGATTGGTGATCTAAATAGCTTTCCCTATTTAAGAATCAGATTAGATTTCAAACAAGCAAATCCACTCAAAATTTAGCAGTTTTAACACTATTCATGCCACGACAAGATGCCTAATGCAAGCTAACCATCAGCCAAACATGCTGCAAATTGAGAAAATGGCGTAGCTCCCCGGCAACGGTGCCAAAATTGTAGTGGGTTTCTTTCCTTGCCTAACCTGAATCCAAGATCTAGTCAATCTAGCATCAAAGAGACGGAGTTAGTTGTCACGCGGAGGTTCGTTCCCATGAGAGCAATAGTATAGTTCAGATTTCAACATGAATGGAGGATCTAACACTAACATCCATTAACACTAAGCATTAACACTACATCCACAACAATGATAGAAACTTACTCTTCTCTCTCCTTTTCTCTTTCACAAAAAGCATAAGAAATAGCAATCCCAATAATGATCAAATCCAACAATTAGCAAATACAAAGGAAGCATGAGAAATGGAGGAAAAGAAAGGAAGAGCAAGGACATTCATCAATCCATTTCTAAAGAGAACCAATCTGCTTCATTGAAATGAGGAAATGAACATGAGAAACTCGAGTTGGTCCCTTTTTATAGTAGAGAGGAGGACCCTGGCCTCTGAATCCTATTGGTCCAGTCTTGCCTCTCTTTTTATTCAAATTCAAAAAAGTGTGGGAACCATCAAAATTGGAGGGAAACCCAACTTTATTCACTAACTTGACATTTAGGCCCTGCGACATTAAACGTCCCGCAAAAAGGCCTAAAGTCCTTTTATTAACTTTTAACTAATTAATCAAATAAGTATGTGATCATTGGGTTGGACTTACACACGCAGGGTGCCAAATCCCTCTCACTTATTAACTAGGGTTAGGGTTGCCTTGGGATCCGCAAACCCTCCAACAACAGCCGTCTTGCTGTCAGTTTCAGCTCATCCTCCAGAGCAATGATTCGGATCACTAACTCAGACCTACTATGAATGAGGAAGTTGAGATGATTCTATTCACACAGTATGGTTCTATAGAGCTTTTGAGGTCAACTATTTTTACAGGCAGATGCTCCTTGATCGAATAATCTTTTCTGAAAAAATCTGGAAATCAGCTACTATGTAAATGCTTTAAGGACTTGGGCGGGAGGCATGTGAGCAAAGGCCAGGCAACGAAGAAGGGGATAGCAAGCAAAGAAGAGCGAATGCCATCTATCATTTTCTTGACAAGATTTTCGTGCTGTATGAGTCATTTTTTGTTAAAGTCTGAGTCATTACCTCTACCACTCTTGCACGAGTCATTTTTCTGTGAGTCATCTTCTGTAAGAGTCATCTGCGAGTAGTATATTACTCTTGCACGAGTCATTTTTTTGTGAGTCATGTTCTGTACGAGTCATCTGCGAGTAGTAAATTACTCTTGCACGAGTCATTTTTTGTAAGTCATCTTTTGTACGATTCATCTGCGAGTAGTAAATTACTCTTGCATGAGTCATTTTTTTGCGAGTCATCTTCTGTACGAGTCATCTGCGAGTAGTAAATTATTCTTGCACGAGTCATTTTTTGCGAGTCATTTTCTGTACAAGTCATCTGCGAGTAGTAAATTACTCTTGCATGAGTCATTTTTTGCGAGTCATCTTTTGTACGAGTCATCTACGAGTAGTAACTTACCCTTGCACGAGTCATTTTTTGCACTCTACACGCCTCTGCAAGTCGTTTGTTTCCGTCCACGAGTCATTTTTTTTTTTGGGCGAGTCATCTTATGTGTGAGTCATTCCCACGGGTTCTAGCTCCCCGGGTACAAGTTTGTGCGAGTCATATTTTGGTACGAGTCATCTTCCAAGTCTGAGCGGGTCATTTTGAATTATTCCCCTATGCGAGTCATTTCTAGTTCATTCGGGAATCCTTCAACCATGTGCGAGTCATCGCCCAACTCTGTGTGAATCATCTTTTCAACCTTGTGCGAGTCATATTGACTTGTTTTGTGCAAGAATCCGCCCTCAGCTATTGTTAGGCACCGTAGGATATTGTGCAAATTCTGTGTGAATGGATTTTGTTTTTTCTTATGATATTCTATGAACAACTTTCCATTAAACCAACCATTTGCTTTTCATTGACTGTGCGAGTTCATAAACTCTCAAAATTTTGTTGTGCGAGTTCATAAACCTTCCCAATCAAGTATGCGGGTACTCACAGTCAGGTCAATTGTGCTTAATCCCAGCCACGGAATTTCAGCAAGTAAACCACTCGCCCAACATGAAATTCGATGTGTGGTAAGCTGATCTACACTCTAATGAAGTGGGCAAGTACTCCCTGAGACCAAACGGTACGACATTTATAAAAAAAAAAAAAAGTAAAATAAAAAAATCTTAAATTCGCCCAAACCGGTGACATAAGCTACTCGCTCACCACATTTTGGGCCTCCACTAATCACAGTTGATAGCTTTTATTAGTGGGCACGTACGTTATTCACACAGATTCTCAACATAAAAGAAATGGCCGCCTGAGTGAAACGTCATACCACTTGTGTGCATTTCTTGAAAAACCCTGACCATTTTGTCTTGACTGAGCTTTACCCACTCACCCAGCTGTCTAGCATCTCTCAAACGTATTCGACCAACCGGCCATCCCAGTTGTGTGGCGTCTTAACTCTGTTCACTCTGCAATTTAGCATCAATCCTTGCCAGTGCAATGACGATGGCTACGCATATCTCTGATCTGACGGTTCTCACCACCCATCCTTGTACATAGCCATTCCACCGAAGCAATCCAATACTACTTATTCTAGTTGGGAGAGGCCTTAGACACCTCCAGTAGGAAACGCCTTGGACGTGCACTAGTAGGAAGCCATAGAGTAAGCAAGAAAACGATTGCACCCTCGCCCCATACACCACCATTCACCTGCTTAGGTCAAGATACAAGGCCCCTGGAATCCACCGTAGGTAGAGAAGAGAATACCCCAGATAGATGCGCCAAAGTACGACGGGGAATCTGACCCAGTAAGATTCCTCCAGAATTTCGACAACACTTGTAAGTTTAATGGTGATAGCTCTGAAACCGAAAAGGTGAGGCTGTTCCTTATGATTCTTCAAGGCGACGCCAAGGAATGGTTTTTAAACCTTGAAGGCCCGAACAACACGTCTTGGGAAACCATCACTACAGCAGGTTTCCAAGCTCACCCAAAGCCCTTTTATCCAATTGACTCAGATCAAGATGCAAAGCAAAGAATCAGTACGCACTTACATCGAGCACTTCAAGCGTCTTAAAGTAGACTATGTTGATGATAAAATCACTGAGAAAATGGCCATTAAATTATTCCTAGTCAGGTTACCCAAGGCCATCAGGAGAGAATTGAAACCCGTAGACTCTTACACGACGCTAAAGGACGTGATGGATGATGCCATCCGAGAAGAAGATGAAGGGTCTGACGAGGATTACGATTATCGCAAGAAAAAGGGTAAGGGGCTAGCTAAACACGAGACTTCACGTATTGAAGAATCCGCCTCAACTATTACGAGCACACCAAGCACAAATGGAGAAGTTGACCTCAGAGTTCCAAAATGCTACAGGATGTGGCCAAAAAGACCTTCTCTATCCATGGATATATATGGTGCCCTATGTGTGCTCAACGCCATACTGCCAACGCGTGCCCACATGCAAGAACGTACTATCAGCAGGCACCACGACCGATGTACCATCCGTACAGACCACCTGGACCTACGAATTACGCACCAAACTACACTGCCAATGCATCCGTGCAGAGGCCAGGACAATACCAACCAAGGCCAATAGGCCCAGTTTTTCATCAACCTCGATCCTATGGTTCTATGAACCATCCTACACCACTTTTACATTTTGAACCAGAGTCTTCTTATCCAAGGCCGATCGCTCCCTCATCCAATACAACAGTCTTTTGTAGAGAGTCAACATATTGCTACATCGCTGGGTCTATGTAGTCGGAATCAACTTGTGTGATAGACAAGTTGATCCTATGGAAAATTACATTGATTTACAAAAATGGATGCTTCTTTTGGCAATCAAGTACATATGCATTGTTCTAATGGTGACCTTTATTGCATTTACAAAGGTACAAACTAGTTGTCAAACTTAGTTAATCTCCTTGCATCAAACATACAAGAATATGTTGTCACAAAATACATATACTATGATTGCTGTAATGATTGCACATATCTTGCATATCGGTAAACCATCTCACACCATCATCACACACTCCACCTCATTTTTGCTTGGCTAGTCAAACCCTAATCTGCTTAGTACAATTCTATAATTATGCTCTACTTGCACTCTTTGCCTACAAGCTCTATTTATGAGGATGGAACTAGATCTAGAAAATAAATATCAAGATCCTGTATATCCATGAGCTATTTCCACCAACACTACCATGGTGACAAAATTAAATTACATAATACTTGCCATTGTGTCTTCTTCAAAATGAATTTGCATTTAAGCAACATCTCGGATAAACACTTCAAACTGAGAAAAAGTATAGTCCTATGGAGCTTGCATGATCAGATAACAATCAAGTATTTCATTAGTTGAGGATTGACAGTGTACAGTGTACAGTAGAAAAGAATGCTGACTTTGCTATGTGCATTTATGTACAGATCCATATCTTCCAGGGTTTAACATTCCCTTGAGGTCTTCAAATACAAAAGAATACAGGGGACAATAGCAAGTGATGCAAGCTTGACCATGCTGTGCTGCCACTCTAATAATTGGATGTAGCTGATGCATAAACGTGGTATTGCATGTGTGCCTAAAGATCTTTGTGATCTGAACAGGGAAAAACATTCCTGAACACAGTAGTGAGAAGATATCTAAGGCACCAATAATACAGGCGGTTACTCGAGCATTAGCACAACAGGATGCTGTAAGTAAAAGCTTTTCGTCATTCATGGTTTCCTCGTTGCAGCATTTGATGAGATGCACGAAAAGAAGGTGCTTACAGGAACAACAGGCACAAGATTCCAAAGACTAAAAGAAACGCAAGCTTTGACATGAATACTTCCTCCTGTTGTTGATGGGCTAAATCAGAAATACGACCATGACCTCCAAAAGTAGCGACATAGCGCCCACTAGCCAGATTGCCTGAATCTGAAAATCTAATCGATCGCGAACTGAGCAAGGGGTAAAATCCAAGCCGAGCAGACAGAGTAATGTTGCCCAAACGCGCTGTTGTAGCAGAAGAGTGAAGACCGGCTCCGTAGTCAAAGAAGCCAGGGAGTGAATAACGCTGATCAGAATGTTCCGTTTCCGACCTCTGACCCACAGGCCTACTAGGAATGTCGGGGAATGATTTTGTCCTCGGATCTACGGGTTGTAGATTGCCCCTGCCATAAAGGGGAATTACCTTTTCCTCCTGTACAGCTGCTTTGCATACGGGACAATCCTTGCACGCTGAGTGTTGTAGCCATCTGTAGAGGCACGGCCAGCAGAACAAATGGCCGCAGAGAGTCACAATAGGATCGTTGGCAGCATCCAGACAAATATTACAATCAAAGCTTGCAGTGCTGTTTCTCTGAAAGGACGTTGTAGGCTCGGCACTCTCCCCGATCTGGTGGAGTGCCGAAGGTTCTTGGTCATAAATCTGTGCCTGTGATCTATTCGAGATTGTGGTGCCATCAGGATAGATGGTTGTGCTGCTTGCCATCCTCGGCAGTCTGTCGGCCTGTAGTGCGGATCAATGATCGCATACGCAAACTTCAAAGTCTCATTTGAGGCAAGTTTTCGAAGTCATTTGTAGGTCGATTCGTCTTTCATGGTCTTGCTCCGATATAAATACAATTATATATTATTGAGAAAATAACTGCATATAAGGGAGAATAGATGTATGCGTCTCACTGGCACAAGCCTTTACAATTGAGAATACCTCTCTGCCGCTTTGCAACCAAGATCCGAGGAAAAATTCATACTGACTGAACTCTGCAGAGAAATGTCTTTCACAGGCACTACTAGCTTTTGCGATTGAGAATTCCTCTCTCTGTAAGCTGGATCCGAGGAACAAATCAGACTAAATTTTGCAAACAAATCAGACTAAATTTTGCAGAAAAATGTCTGTCACTAAAAAATAAAATTGAGAGTTCCTGTCTGTTGCCTTGTAAGCAAGATCTGAGAAAAAAACCAGACCGAACTCTGCAGAAAAATGTCTCTCATTGGCACTAGGCTTGAGAATTCAATTGAGAATCCATCTCCTTTTGGGCAAGATCTGAGGAGCAAATCAGGGGGCAAAGCTCTACAGATATCTCTGAAAGGCAAGACAAAGGCAGTGGATCGTCCACGCATCCGCCATATCGGACATTATCGCTTGTGGGTTAGGCATCTTTCAACGCCTTTTGCAAGAACAAGTCAACAACAACAACAGCGCTGTGGTCATTGAATATGGTAAGGTATAGGATTCTTCTGCCCATTTCGTCAAATTTTACGATATTTTTCTTCTCTTTCCACCCTCCTCACATTCAATAATAATAACAAAAATATCTCGAAACTTCTATCACTAGAGGGTACTTACTATAGATTTTCTTCTCTTTCCTAGATATTTTTGAAAATGAATGACAAAAATATCTCCCTAGTTTGATGTTCCTCCACTATCCACTAAGGGCTAACTTGAAAGTGCCATAGTTGATTAGACAATTACTCTATGCCAATAACTATCGAGAGTTGATCTAAATATTATTCGTACTGTCATGACTAAGGTAAGTGCCATAATGTAGTTCGCGATTTTCAACTCAATGTCATAATTATGTTCAAGATTTTCAGCATTATGAGGAAGTTGTCATAGATTGACATTGACAAGGTGTGATCCTATGTACAGATGGGTTCAAAATCCCTATTCCATTCACTATTTTTGTCTACTAGAATAGTCCTTGTCAACAGTGTTCGGGAAACCTTTTTGAGGTTTCTCTCCAAAAACCGATATGTGCTACACAATACGGATGGGACCTCCGATAGATGGTTGTCAAGTAAGTTTTCTTGAATGGATATATTGATGAGGAAGTCTACGTCAAGAGGCACATGTATGCAAGCTGAAGAAGGCCCTGTGGGCTCTTAGACAAGCTCCTCATGCGTGGTATTCTAGGATTGATGAGTATCTCTTGAAATAGGGGTTTGCAAAGTGCGCAACGAATCCCACTTTGTACTTCTTTCATGATGATGGTGAGATACTCGTTCTCGTACTTTTTGTTGATGACCTCATTATTACAGAAAGTGATAGTGCTCTAATCCAAAAGACAACAAAGAGGAATTTATTTGTTTGATATGAAAAATTTAGAGCATATACACTTTTGTTTGGAAATTGACATTTGGAAACAGGGTGGTACCACTTTTGTGAATCAAAGAGAATGTGTGTATGAGCTATTTTGTAAGTTTAGTATGCTTGATTGCAAAGCTATTCTCACTCCCATTCAATTAAATACAAAATTTCATTTAGAAAAAACAAAAACAAAGAAAATTACAAGACTTTGTTTAGGAAGCTTATGAAAATGTTATATACACTACTATCACCAAACTTGATATTCCATATGTTGTTGGTACTATAAGTCAATATATGTCAGATTTTAGAGAGTCACATTGGTGTGCAGCTAAAAAAGTGCTATAACAGCTTAAAGGCCAATTTAATTATGGGCTCAATTGAGTATGTCAAATCTAGAAATTTCACTTGTCAAAGATTTTGTGAAGTTGACTGAGCATGTCACATATAGAAGCACAAGTTTGTTTCTAATTATAATTTTACTCTTGGCTCTACAATGATCTCATGAGTAAGCCAAAAGCAACCCATAGTTGCATTATCCTCCAAAGGCAAGTATAAGACGACAACAAATGTAGCTTGTGAATAAAGTTGGCTATGCATGTTGCTTATGGAGTGCCAAGAAGTACATGTGGATACAACACCAATCCATTGCGATAATATGAGTTGTGACTATCAATGGCACACATTTATCACATCTTTATCATTGCATAATGATTAATCTCCAAGATAGCAGTTGACATTGTGCAATAAAGGCAATGTGAGAGCCTTATGAATATACTAGGTGCAATAAATACGATGATTCAAAGGAAAATATTAGGCATCAATTCATCTTGAACAATAAATAGGCTCAACCGTGAGTGTTGCTCATTATGAATCTCACATGTACGTTTAGGCAATATCTTGGCCAACATGCCCTTCAAGCTAACAAACTGTAATTGTATAGAATTATGCCAACCACCATGCAGTCTTCAATATTTTAGTCTAGATGTCTTCAATGAAATATAGGTCAAGTATGTAGTATGACTTCTTGGTGTCTAAATTAATGGACATAACATTTTGTGTAGTATATTTGGAGTAATTGACACCATCAAACCAAGCCACTAGCCAACCCTCCTAGATGTTAGCAAGGATATATTCAATCGATCTGCTCATTAAACATAAGGTCATGTGGGGGAGAAATTTATTGCCCATCACTTTCTCTATTGCTTTGTAGACAACACTTAAAAGGGCAATTTTCTATCAATCACCAAACTCCTCCAAAAAGGCTACTTATGTAGGATTTAACATCAAACTACCAATATCATATGACATTGCTATCTAGATCTCCTTAACACCTACATGAAATTCATCAATGATCTCATCCTAGAAGTTGAGTCAAAACTCAATGAGGAGGCATTGTCACCTAGCGACTATACTTTTGTATTCCTCTTAGTGCATGAATTAGCTTTCTAGACAAAGGAGAAGGAAAAAATGCATCAATCTCTATACCTATTGGAAAGGAGAAGGGGAAAATGCATCAATTTCCAATGATAGCAAAGAAGGTTGGAAGAACTAGCTTAGGCTCTATAGAGATCACTAAAGTAGGAGAGAAAGATCTGTGAAAATTGTCAACATTTCCTTGTCTAGTTTTAGGCCAAAATTGCTAAAAATGGCACATAGTTTAGGATCTGACTTTTCACACGTGTGAAACAGGTCTAGATATTTTTAGTAAGTGTATTTTTTCAGTATGAAGAAGTGTCAAACTTCAAGACCTTCGAAATGAGTCCATTTTCATGTATTTTGGACATATATGCCAATTTTACCTATATAGGGCATATTTTAGGTAAGGAGGGTCTAGAGAGAGGAGAGAGAGTCATCTCTCTCAGCTATATATAGCAGGTAGGCCGTGGAGAAACAGGTTGGAGCAGATCCATTGTATTCATTTGCTTAATGAGAGATTTTTCTATTGGGTTCTCCTTCCATTGTTGGCATTGTGTAGTGATTGAGTTCAAGCTTTGTGTGTATGATCTTAGGTGCTTTCCAAAAGTGGTAGGCTGATGTATTATGGACTGTATAATGCTATTTTGGGCCGCACTTGATGTTTATGGAAGTTTCCATTTGTGATAAATGCTTTTTGATCAAGTTCTTTGCATTCTAGGTAGCATAGAATGTGTTGCCAATTCCTAGCTTATGTAGTTTGGAGTGCAAGCATTCAAGCCAATGATCTTGGAGTTTAGATCCACTTAGGATCTGTATTTTTCACAAGATCCACGTGCACAAGGGGAACATCAGTAATTCTAAAGCTACTACCATCCTTCACCTATAGGCTTCTTCTCCAAACATTCTTTAGTTTAAATTGAAGAAAGTAGGGGTATCACCTTCCTTCAACCACTTTACTCCAACCTCGCTTTGATGCCAATTTCTTTTTCAAAACCAAACTTTCCAAAATTATATACTCCATTAATGTTGAATTTTAACCTTGAGAACCCCTCATCGCTAAGGGTTTGAAGCCAATTAGTCCTACTCACCTTGAGCCCTTTGGACAAAGCAAACTTTTACTTACTCTCTGTTGCATATTCTTCTTGCAAAAATTCCTAGAAGGTGACAATGATTTTTTTTCCACACTCTTGCACCAAGGTCTACCATCCATCAAGGCCCTTCTACATTGTCCTAAACTCTTACAACACCGAGAGTCTCCCAAGGGAGCAATATTCATTGATGGCATGCTTTTTCAAAACCGAACTTACCTCCATGGTGTTGAATTTTAGCTTTGAGAACCTCAATACGAATAGTTTGAAGCCAATTAGTCCTACTCATCTTGACCCTTTTGGAGAACACATACTTTTTCTTACTCTTCTTTTACATCTTCTTCTTGCCAAAATTCCTAAAGAAGGTGACACAATTATTTTCCAAACTCTTGCACTGAGGTCTACCATCCATCAAGGCTCTTCTACATTGTCCTAAACTCCTAGAACATCTAGAATCTTCCAAGAGAGTGACATTCATCTTGTACTAGTTGATGAGTCCCCACACAACTCCACTGCTCAACTCCGGCTCACAAATGATGGCATAGTGATTTTAGACAGCTTAGACCAAATAGACCCGAATGTTTAGAGCATTACCAACACCCGTGAAAGTATAGAAGCTATTCAATATAGTGGCATCAACGGTCTTTCATCTTGGCAGCATTGATTCTTGAAGAAAACTAGCCATGAAGCATCACAATTGGATTTTAAAGTTTGTAGAAATTTGGTCCATTCGAGTAGGACCAAGGCACTCGATAGTTGATAGCTCTGCAATTTGAGAGTTGATTCCTTAGACAGTTAAGAGTTATTAAAGAGAGTCTTGTTAACATTTCATATTCACTTTTCTATTGATTGTATTCTCACCTTTCCTTTATTAGGAATTTCATTCATACCTTTGTGGGGAGGAGATTGATCTCTAATTTCTATTTAGGTCAATTATTAGAAAAATTAGGCAAAATTTAGCTTGACTGATTTGTCAATCTCTTGTACAAATTTCCGTTAATGTCTTGTACATATTTTCAAGTTGAGTTTGAAAAGTCAAGAGGCCTCCAAGTCGAGTTCTAGTGAAATGATGACATGTGTCACAAAATATAAGAATTGGTATTTTGCTAGTATGTGACCAAATCCACATCTCAAAGTCAAATATGGCCCAATCAAATGAAGAGGTGTAGATGCTAAAGCCAATCATATTAAGAGGTGCAAAAGGGTTGGCCCAATCATGTTTAGTGAAGCAAATCACTTGGTTAATCATATTGTGAGGTTCTAGCTAGTTGGTCCAATCATGGAGAGAGATGGGGATCTAGAGGTCCAATTATCATGAGAGGTGGAATCCATGAGGTCCAATCACATTCAAGCATTCCTCATGCTAGATCTAGAGCTAATGCTATATGGATGTGCTCGCTTATTGTACATAGAAGCTTTTGTGAAGCAATCTATGTGATATACATTGTTTTTCCTCATATTCTCTCTCTACTTGAGGGCTCACTCACTTTTTCTCTCAACCTGAGTGTAGGCGATTTTTCTCTCTCTAAAAGCATGTTAAGAACTTAGTTTTTTCATGTACTTTGATTGCTTTGAGTGCCATTTGAATGTGGATTCATTATGCATAAAATTGTGCTCTTGCCTTAGAATCAATCTAGGAAGATTGTAGGATGCAATCTATGTGCAATCACAACTACCTTAGAAGATCAGTTGTGGGTGTTGGGCAGGTCTTCACACGTGTGAAACCTTCATAATTGTAATGTTCATGTGGTGATTTGTCTCAATTGATGTTGGATTACGTGCAATTTGAGCATTATTGTAAATGAATGAATCCCTTTTAGTTTTGATCATAGACACCACTTAATTTCAGGCTTTAGTCTCTCTCTCTCTCTCTCTCTCTCTCTCTCTCTCTCTCTCTCTCTCTCTCTCTCTCTCTCTCTCTCTCTCTCTCTCTCTCTCTCTCTCTCTCTCTCTCTCTCTCTCTCAAACCCTAATCTAAAGAAACCCTAACTTGTCACACTTTTCATCTTGAAGGTCACACTTTGCAGAATTTCAGAACACTCATGGTATATGTAGCCTTTAAGAGTAAGTGACAGTAGTTTTATGGGAGAATGTAGGCTATTCTAGAGAAAAGACGACTCTCACACTTTCATTGGGCCATGTCTACCCTAAAATGTCTTTGAAGGGTAGTTGAAATGCATTGAAAAGCACTTGAAGTGAGAGAACACGTAGAACACATGCTTTTAGTAGAGAAACTTCTAGAAAGAGAAGTTTCTAGAGAGATAAAAATAATACTTTAGAGAGACCAGGTATATTTAGCAATACCAAGAGAGAGAAAGAGAGAGGGTGATTTTCCCCAAATTTTAGGGTTTTATGTTTTAGAATGAGAAATAGCAATATAATGTGATTTGAGAGAGATATAGGATAAATTGAAAAAAAGACGTGTCCATCAAACACACCTCGTTAACCTGTGCTGCTCAAAATCCTTCTAGAAAGAGAAGTTTTTAGAGAGAGAAAAAATAATATTTAGAGAGAGACCAGGTATATACAGTGATGCCAAGAGAGAGAAAGAGAGGGGGGCGCGCGCGCGCGCGAGAGAGAGAGAGAGAGAGAGAGAGAGAGAGAGAGAGAGAGAGAGAGAGAGAGAGAGAGAGAGAGAGAGAGAGAGAGAGAGAGAGAGAGATTTTATCAAAATTTTAGGGTTTTAAGTTTTAGGATGATAAATAGCGAAAATGTGAATTGAGAGAGAGATAGGATAAATTGAAAGGCATGTGTCCACCATCAACACCTCGTTAATTTGAGTCAATGGTCAAAACCCTAATCACACGTGGACCAATCAGAATGCACAAAACCCTTTTTGTCCATCATTGTTGAGAGAGATATAGGATAAATTGAAAGACGTGTCCATTGAACACACCTCGTTAACTTGAGTTAGTCAGAACCCTTTTTGTCCATCACTACTAAGAGAGATATAGGATAAATTGAAAGACGTGTCCGTGAAACTCACCTTGTTAACCGAGTTGGTCAAAACCCTAATCACATGTGGACCAATCAGAATGCACAGAATCTTTTTTGTCCATCACTGCCTACATTTAATGTGAGTGGAGAGAGATATAGGATAAATTGAAAGACGCGTGTCCATCAACACCTTGTTAACTTGAGTTGGTCAAAATCCTAATCACACATAAACCAATCAAAATGTATAGAACCTTTTTTGTCCATCACTGTTGAGAGAGATATGGGATAATTTGAAAGACATGTGTCCATTATGAAACACACCTCGTTAACTTGAGTTGGTCAAAACCCTAATCACATGTGGACCAATCTAAATGCACATAATCCTTTTTGTCCATCACTACTTAGAGAGATATAAGATAAATTGAAAGACATGTGTCCATCAAATACACCTCGTTAATGAGCTGGTAAAAACCCTAATCACACGTGGACCAATTAGAATCCACAGAATCCTTTTTGTCCATCATTGTTGAGAGAGATATAGGATAAATTGAAAGACGTGTATCCATCAAACACACCTCATTAACTTGAGTTGGTCAAAACCTTAATCACACGTGGACCAATTAGAATGCATAAAACCCTTTTTGTCTATCACTGATGAGAAAGATATAGGATAAATTGAAAGACATGTCTCCATCAAAAAAACCTCGTTAACTTGAGTTGGTCAGAATCATTTTTTTCCATCGTTGTTGAGAGAGATATAGGATAAATTGAAACACATGTGTCCATCAAACACACCTAGTTAACTTGAGTTGGTCAAAACCCTAATCACACGTGGACCAATCAAAATGCACAAAAACCTTTTTGTCCATCACTACCTACATTTGATAATGTGATCATTGAGAGAGATATAGGATAAATTGAAAGACGTGTCCATCATTGAGTTGGTGGTCAAAACCCTAATCACACGTGGACCAATTAGAATGAACAAAATCTTTTTTGTCCATCATTGTTGGGAGAGATATAGGATAAATTGAAAGACAAACACACCTCGTTAACTTGAGTTGGTCAGAACTCTTTTTGTCCATCATTGTTGAGAGAGAGATAGGATAAATTGAAACCTCGTTAACTTGAGTTGTCAGAACCCTTTTTGTCCATTACTTTTGACAGAGAGATATAGGATAAATTGAAAGACATGTGTCAATCAAACACACCTCGTTAACTTGAGTTGGTCAAAGCCATAATCACACGTGGACCAAGCAGAACGCACAAAACCCTTTTTGTCCATCACTGCCTACATTTGATAATATGATTGTTGAGAGAGATATAGGATAAATTGAAAGACATATGTCCATCAAACAACCCTCGTTAACTTGAGTTGGTCAAAACCCTTTTTGTCCATCACTGTTGAGAGAGACATAGGATAAATTGAAAGACGTGTCCATCAAACACAACTATTTAACTTGAGTTGGTCAAAAAGCTAATCACACGTGGACCAATCAAAATGCATAGAACCCTTTTTGTCCATCAATGCCTAGATTCTTCTCTCTCATTCACTTTTTTTGATTCTTGTCTTTTTTATTAGCGATTTTGTTCATACTTTTGTAGGAGCCATGTTGGTGATTTGTTTGAATTGATGTTGGATTAGGTGCAATCTATGACAATATTGAGCTCTTGAGCTCTTGTCGCACATGAATAAATCCCTTTTAGCTTTGATCATACACACCGTTTATTTTCGGCCTTTAGATTCAAGGAATGGCATGAATACCTTTGAGCTCTCTCTCTCTCTCTCTCTCTCTCTCTCTCTCTCCAGTTCTTGGAATTACTTATTCACACAAGAAGATCCAAGTGACAAACGATTGTTTGCGTTCTTTGGAAGATTTGTGTTTCAGATCAAGTATTGTCCTAGAAAGGATAATGTCACTGCGCATACTACGTCCAAGCTCGCGTCTAAATGTGAAATTGTCTTCTTCTTGTGGAGGTCTGCAAGCAGCTCTGATCGATGAACGAAACATTCAGATCTGTCCTTAAAACTTTGAAATTTTTCAGAGGATCCTTCTTTGAAGTAGGAATGAGAGCGAAAATACGACGCTTTCCTGCCAATGGCACATTCTGGAAATTTTAGAGATACGCTTTCCTGCCAGTGGCACAGTCTGGAAATTGATAAGAGATGATACTACCAACAAGCAAACGTCTAACTATAGCTTTCAAGCTTATATAAGAAGGAAAACCTCAGAATAGCTCTTGGTACAAACCAGTAAATGGAGACCGTAAATGGGCTTCATTACCTCTCATTGATAGAGAGTATATCAATGACACTAGCAACAGCAAGTATCAGAACACAGTTCACGAAATGCACGGTAAAGGAGAATAGTTTGCTGCACCTCGGTTCAGAAACCATGTGGTAAAAGAGAAAAGTGTGGGATACCTTTTGCTGCAATACTTTTTGGTATACCTCTTGCTGTAATGGCAGGAATTGAACAAAAGGGTTCTATTGCCTCGTGGTATGATTTTGCCGATTGACACTGGAGTAGATGGGACCTCAAAGCTCAGTCAGCCGAGGTTACGAGGAGTTTTCTGTAATGCATCGGCATCAATCAGCTTTTAGCCTCCATCAGAAATCTTTGCAGTTCAATTTCGATCTTTTGAATGGAGAATTACTCGAAACTAATCTGCAAGACTGGTTTGAAATCATACGGCATGTATTCTGTCTTCATCGCTCAAGCTGCAATCAAACGCACAAACATCAAAATAAAATTGACTTCTTTTCAACAAGCATTTTTGTGTCAGGTTCTACTTCAAAAGTCTACTCAGAAAACAAAATTCCGCTCGGGCTCTAGCGGAAGCAATGCTAAAGTCCACATTCACAAAAAATTAGGATTATTGATAGAAAAAACATGCAGAAAATTCCACACATTTACAAACTGGTTCTCCATCTGAAAAACATCGAGATAGAGGGACTGACCTATATGGACAATATATTTGGTGCCTTCCGGAGAAAACCTGATGAGTTGTAGCATGAGCTCTAGAACTTCAAGCACATGGCAGTTTTGGCCGCTCAGAAGACTGAACAACCCGGAGCACAGCACTACTAGAGAGAAAAATTTCTCAAAATCTAGTTTGTGCAAGCCAGATTGTAGCCATGACATTGAAACTCGTAGGAGCGATATAAATACATGCTCATTCATCAGGTTTCCAGCAGAACCAGTGAAGTATGTGCTACGCATTGTGCAAAAAGCATTGAGCCCCAGAAATTTTTTTCCCTGGAGCTAGATTTTGCTTTGCGAGAAAACGTCTTGCTTCTTCTGTCTGCTTCTGTTAACTAGGCATCGAATGCATTTTGGTTCCAACTTCCAATACTATTTCTGTACTACAGATTATTTTTCTAGGCAAACTGAAAATCGACGATTTGCTGAAACAGGAGCTATACATTTCATCTGCTGGGGCGGAAGCCAGTATAGGATATCAGTGCTGGGCCGGTGGTTCAGCCTCCACGGCGTCTTCGCTGTCCCTGAGGTCTTCTGCGCTTCCTTTCTCCACAAATGTACTTGTAGAAGAAATGATACCTTCTTTGTGACCTATTTTGGTTTTGTCATAAACTTCCATACTTTCAAAAAGCTCATTCCAGTCGTCTTCCAAAGTATCATCTAGAAGAAAAGGGGTGTGGACTGTTGATATGCGCTGTTCATATGATGAAAATCCCATTTCCGACTCTTCTGGTCCTTCCAGAGATTCCTTCTCGGCTTCCGCTGCCACCTCCTCTGAACTAGAGGATCCACTACCGCGGAAATGTGCTAGACTAAAGGCCTCACCTCCCTTCGAAACTTGTGTGGTTTCTGCAGATCCTAAGCTCTCATTAGGGTTTACATTTGGATCGGACTCCGATATACTGGTTTCAGCACCTTCTTCATTATATTCCTGTTTTAGGCCGTGGAAAAGTTCGTCCAGCAAACTTACATCAATGGATGCCGGCTCCAAATAGTTCGTGAATTCTGGAAATGGAGATTTGGCAGGATCGGTTATGGCAGTTTGGTACTCGAGAATCTGGCCCTTCGAGGAGGAAGCCTCTGAATCTCCTTTCTGTGTGAACAGTTCGTGCTTTGGCAACTGTCGTTTTCTGCTCTGAGGACCAATAGACTTGTTAGCATCATTCTGCTCGACAAGATGGGCAAAAATGGAGGGATTCTGCATAGTTTTGGCCAAGAAAGTCATCATCTGCCGCTGTCTTTGTTCTGTTGCAATCAGCCGTTGGCCTAAAAATTTCATATTTTGATCCGTGGTTTGCTGTTGCTGCCGCATTTTGACCAGTTCATGCATCAAGACATTTTTATCTCTCTTCAAGTCCTCAATGTCTTCTTCAAACCCTCCGAACTTTCCCAGCTCTATAAGCCCCTGCGACGATTCCGCCCCTGTCTGCTGTTGCGTTTGATTTTGATTCACAGGCTTACGTCGACGCAGTGTCTTTAATAGTTGCCTCTGGCCTCGAATAAATCCTTCGGCTGCAAACTCCCATCTATCTGAATCCACCTTGCGAAATCCCTGCATAGGGCAAGCGCGTTAGCAAAGGAACAGCTTCAGTTTATGATGATAAATTCATATCCAGCAGCATGAAAGTTCAGTAATATATTTACCTATCTTCAAATTTTACAGGAGCTCAAAGATACTTGGATAGAATTTCTCAAATCTTCAAGTAGCAAAAACTGAAGATACCTCTCTCAATGCCTCAAACGGCAATAACTATCGACCGAACGTCTCAATCAGCGATGAATAACAACAAAGATTTTCTACTCTTTTATTACTAAAAAGCACTTCGGAACCAATAATCACAAGCAGGACACAAGAGTTCTTGCATAATTATCGCGACAATGCGAACCGAACGAAGCAAAGCATAGGACAGGATTCAGGAAAAATGAACTTACGTATGAGTTAAGCTGCCGGACAAAGCTCGAAAAGTTACTATGCTTGAAGTAATTTGGAAGGATGCTGGTAGCAAGCTCGGGCGGACTCCAAACAATAAAGCTATTACTGCGACTGCTCCATGAAACAATGTCATCCGTATTGGGATCGTCGATCATATCATACGTTTTTGTAAGAAATGGAGGTGTAGCTAACCCCAGCAACGCCTCTGATGGCTGAGGAATAGTTGGATCACTACTAACAATGCCGCTTGAAGACGATAGATTTGTTTGAGATACATCCACCCCAGAGTTTTCTGCAGATAAGCTGATTGCAGAGTTCTCCATAGCTCCAACTTCACAAATATGGTATCTAATGCGTTCCTATCCAACAGAAAACAGAATGACGACGAAGAGCAAAGACGCAAACTAGTTGAATTCCGCTTCGAAAAATCTTGGACTGGCGACGAACACCAGAGAAACAACAATCATCGAAGCTTTTGCTCCGCTTCCAGAATTCAATTCGGAGCTCAGAAATTGGTCTCTAATGGGGTCTTGAAAAGAAAATGCAAGCAATCAGAAGTGCAGCTGTATCAATGCAATCACCTCAAATCCACTCCTCAGATCTGAACTCAAATCTAAATGCAGGCGCTGTTTATACTTGTGGCAAGACAAGAGCAATGTTGGCTGTTTCTGCAGAAGAATTGAAGCTGAATTGTTGATTGTTGATGTCACTAACGAACATCTGACGCATGAGAAAGACGTCCACGTTTTTGCTGAAGCTTTATACAAGCCGAACAAGGCAGGGGAGAAGAAAGCCTGGAGAACAGAAGGAAGGGCTTCGGGAGAACAGAGACGAGGAAGGAAGGGCTTGGGAGGGAGGATCAGTCCAGAGAGGACCAGAGCCGCGCAGATGGAAAAAGAAGCTTGAAGGCCCTGAAAACGAGGTCCGGGAAGGGAATCAGTTTTTCCCACGTGTCGTGCCATGTGTGGCTGTCAGCTATAAATATCTAGTACTACGCGTGGCTTGTACGTAGCAGCCAATGGCAATGGCGGAATAGATCTGGTCGGGAGGCCACGCTGGCGATAGCTCACGGGCTCAGGGCTGGCAGCTGGCAGGCCTTATCCGGGTTCCAGAATATTCTACAAACACGTTTAACACGGTCAGACAGTCAGGCAGTAAGACAGACAGTCAACATAGAGGCGTTTTGTAGAGTGCCAAAGTAGCCTCCTAGATTGTTCTCGATAATTATTCTTGTTTTTTAAAAAAATTACATATTGCAATGGCATAATTCTGGAATCTGCACCATCTTCTTAAAAATCTTTCAAACCTCCCTATACAAAAGCAAGGTGATGCGTGTGTGTGTGTGTGTGTGTGTTTTTTGGTGGTGTGGTGGTATGTAGAGGGAGGGCTTTCAGTGTGGGCACTGGAGTTGAACACCCAAGTTCAAACCCCTTGCCCAAACATGGGGGGCAGCAAAACTAGGTGAGCTATCCACCCCTCTGTGGTGTGGTGGTGGAGGGCTCTTGGTGTGGCTTGACCATGCAAGTTCAAACACCTGCCCACACGTGGGAGGCGTCCGGGAAAAAAGAAAGAAGGGGAGGGGGGAGGTTGCCCTCTAAGGCCATTCAGCCCAGGAAGGGTGTCCGCTTGAGGGTGGTAGCTTGAGGGTAGAAGGGCTCAAGGAGGCAAATTTTTCTTTTAATGTTTATTTGCCGCAAATTTTTTTAGCACACACCTTCCAACATCTAGAAGGTGCATGTAAAAGAAGAAAGAAAGGGGGATGGGGGGGGGGGGCGCACAAATTCCACACAGGAGGGAAAAAAAAGTAAGATTAAGGTAATTTGAAATATTAAAATAAGCTTGTCATAGGGCTTAACACACATGGCCAACGCATACATTTAAATAGGTAGAAATTAAAAAATATATAATCAAAGATTTAAACAAGTAAAAACTAAATATAAGTATAAAAGTCGTTTTTAATACTGGAAGTCACCTAAGAGTGGCATCTCGGCTTTTAGCAAATTATTAGGTCTATGTATCGTTCATGAGGAGATGCGCTACAACTTGTAGCGAGATGAGTCATGGGGCGGCGAATCTAGCTACAAGGCTGTAGTGCACTGTCAAATGAACGATACATGACGTAGCATTTGGAGGTGGACAGTCCAGACAAAATCTAGTTGCAAGCCTGTACTATCTGCCCGTTGTTAACCAAGCATATGCTGCCATGTGTCCGATATCACTGTTCACAGATGCTACATAGCTTTTACCACTATCATGACAAGTTAAAACGTAAACAACCCACAAAACTTCATGTGTAAAGGCAAAACATTGAAATGAAATTTATATAAGATTGGTGCATGTTTCAAAGGCCTTAAAATGCCAATTTCAACTATTACATGTAAAACATTATCTTTTTTTCATATTAATGTCATACCCTTCCTTTATTTACATTGTAGAGTGTCTCATTAATTAACAAATTATTATATGCCTTAGACTAATTGTTTAAAATGACAATTTAACCATTGGATATGAGATTTGTAGCTTTCAAGTTTTATCCTCGTAAAACATTCACTAGTTTTGGTTATAGACCATATTTGGAATGGTTTTTTGTTAAAGGGTGTAAGGTTTTAAAACTTTTTAACATACCACAAGCCCAATTTGGAGCAAATGTCTCTTTGCCATGCACAGGGTGGGTGTTGTATTGCAGGAATGAATATACCCTCTTGTTTAGAAGACCGAAGACTTGCTAGGAGATGATCATCAGAGAACCAGATTAGCATCACCCATCAAAGGGAGGCTAATCATGAAGCTACAGCTACATGCATTTATGGTGTACCAACAAGGAAGACTACGTTTTTAAGGGCTAATATTGAGGTTTGTTTTCACAAAACTATAAAAAATCAGCATGTAAAACTCAGCTAGTAGAGAAAACCTAGCATAAAATTGCTTGTAGAATTGGGTTCCAACTCACCCTAAAAGTGGCTAGAGAAAATTTTGCGACTTTAGAAATGGCCGATAAAAATATTTTATGGCATTTAAAATTGGCCATTTACGGAATTGAAAATAGCCGACAAAATCATGCTAGAATTTCACCATGTATTGAGACAACTTTTACTAATATATTGCCTAGTGTATTATTTAGGGAAACCGGTTTGTCGAGGGAGCCCTAGTCATGAATGCTGGAAAAAGTCAGTTCGGGAAAAGATTCGTTGAAGAAAAAATTTCATGCAAAACAGGACCGAAAATTGTCGGGACAATATCAAAAAATCATGGAAACTCTAACAGAAAAATATGCGCAAGTTTTGGATACAAAGCAGATAATGCAGGCCAAGTCGGTAACCAAGCCGAGCAAAAACCCAACAAACAGGCCAAGTGGTGCATGCCATTAGTAGGCAAAGTTTTTTCATAGGCTTTAGATTTCTCAATCATGGCCTCCAAGGCCTCATTGCCAGAGAAGAGGCAAAGAAATTATTAAGAAAAATGAAGGCCACCTACAAGAATAGGGGTTCACAAAGGGTACACCCAAATTTGGCTAATAATGGGTGAGATACCTTGGAAGTTAAAAACCTATGAAAGGTACACCCACTAGCATGTGACAAAAGTGACCATCTATGCTACTTTTGGGTGAACCATGAGAGGAAGGCTTTGAATGCACTACTCTCTCACTCTCTCATGAAGGCCACTTGGTGTACTTTCCAATGGGGTTTGGACAATTGGTAAGAAAGGCATGAAGTGCATGAAAGTTGGCAAAACCCTATCATGAAGATGAACCATTGGGGGTTGCCTATAAGAAGGAGCTCACTCTTTGTATTTTGTGGTTAGTAAATTTGGAGAGTTGTTGTCTTGTCTTGTAATTGTTGGATTAAGCATGAAGTGGAATTGGATTGTAGTGCTTTGTGTTAGTAGCTTTGTTTGTTAGTTCTTTTTTGTTGTTATGAATGTTAGTATGCAATGCTAGTTGTTGTGTGTGATGAATGTTGAGGGTGAAGCATATATTGCTTGAGAGATTTTATGAGAGAGAACTTTATGTGAGGAGTGTAAGTTATCACTCACGTGCGATGAGTGAAGAGATGGCTCAATTATTTCACCAATCTTAGCCTAAGAGTTCTTTTAGATTTTCTTCAATAAAAAACTCTTTCATGAGTGAGTCCCTTGTACAAGAATCTGCTTGGAAATGCTTCCATTCATTAACTATGAGGCATCTTGGAAAATTGTGGTCATGAAAAACTCTTTGTATTCTACTCTTGTGTTGATAGATAAGATTAGAGCATGAGTAGAATAGGAGGATGAAAGAGTTTGAAGTATGAGAGGGTTCAAAGTATGAATTCATCCTAAGAGATGTTCTTTGATTGTTTGACATTCACTTATTGAGGTCCATTCCATTCTTTGGGACATTGTGTTGTTCTAGTACAACAATTTTCTCATTGGAGTTAGGAATTCATAGAAAGTCATCTATGCTAAAGATATGAGTTTGTGATTGAGTATATTGAATTGGAAAATGTTCACTGCTTGTTCATGTTTGTTGAGAGTAAGCATCCCTTGAGAGAGAGTGTGTTTATCAATAATAAAGAAAGTTCTTCTGTGCGTGTGGAATTACATGCTCAAAGCTCTATCATTTAACATATTGTTGACAGAAGAAATTGCTTGTCAAAGAAGGACAGAGGTGTTTTCCATCGCTGTTCTAACAGTTGTTATCTGAGCTAGCGTGTTCCAGGGAGCCTCTGCTCCATCACTACTGTCAACAACTCTTCTGAGCTGATTTAGTGTAAAGTCTACTTTTCTGTCCATCGTTGATAGAGAGTGAGTGAGTGGTTCTAGACTCTGTTGTCCATCGTTGACAGAGACTGCTTGACTCCATCGTTCTATCCCTTCCTTCACCGTTGATAGATTAGATGTATGTTTTATTTTGCCCTTAATCACTGACAAAGAATAGATTTTGTCTTTCATCACTGACAGAGCTCATTTAATGTGAATTTAACACTATTGTCCGTTGCGGCCTCATTTCTGAGGATGAGTCATAGATGCTAAATCTATGCTATCTGGCTGAGGCTGGATTATGCTGCTGAGACAGAGTATCCTAGCTATCAGTCGCGTTTCTGAGAGAAGTTTTCGTTGCTTGCTCACTGATCAGTGGCCCACATGTCCACATGCGGCCTACTGTTCTCGTTGTTTTGGAAATTTAGAGGCAATTCTAAGAAGATTATAAGCAAATCGTCATTTTGCTAGATGTGCCTACTAAAATCTCAATATGGAGTTGTTACAGTTTCACTTCGATAATAGAAGGAAAGCATTGTATTCGATACGATTGGTAGAATATAACAGCATTTTTTCCATCTATTACCACATAATGGAATCTATCAGCTTTTTATAGCTAGTATACAAGAGCCTTGCCAATTGTGGAAATAGTCAAGTTGAAAGCATTTATAACTTTGTAATTTATGGGATTTCGTGACTACATTAACTCGATCTAACCTCTATGAAACACCAAAGCCATTAGTCCAACAAGTATAGTTGAAACACGTCATCCTAGTTAAGTTGCAACGTAGACACACCAGTTCGACACTGTGAAATACCTAGACCCGAAAAGTTTAAAATCCCACCGTTCATCCAACAGAGGGGTATGCATAACTCAACCACTACTCCACCAAGAGATTTGACCTATGACCTAATTTTTGGATTGAAATTACACAAAAGTTAGGGTTTTGGAGCACCCAATGCCAATTACCCTAAAACAAATTTAGTGTTCATGATAATATACCCAATCTAGTCACATGCTCATTAGGGTTAATCGTTTGCCTGAAGGAGTCTCATAGGTTCTTCTTTGCTCGTGTATTTTATGCCACCATATGTGCAGAATGGGTTGGGTTTGCAAACTGAGAAATCTTGATTACTATTTGTGTCGGTCCATCAAACCAATTCATTTTGGGAATTGATATTCATGACTAAAGTCTCTTTCGTACAAAGGGAAGTTGAATTCAGTGAGGTCTCGCACTTAATATTGGTGATATACAATACCCCTTCGAACTTCATTCACAACAATACCCGTCACGATTTGCGACATGTTTTGCGACGTGAATCGCGAGTTTAATTTTTTTTTATTTGTCGCGGACGTCGGAAAAACACGTCGCTATAAGGTCGTCGAAATTCGACGTCCTTAAAACACGTTGCAATTCGACACACATAAGTTGCCAGAATCCGGAGCGACACTTCTCGGTCGATGAAAATGAATTCGACGTGGACGTCGGATTGCGGATTGCGACGTCCAAAGATGTCACTTGCGATCCAACGTGGACATCGCATTGCGATGTCCAAAAGAGCCATCGGATTCCAACGTCTTTAAATTAAGAATGATCCATAAAATTGTACGATGGATGTCCGACGCCCATCCGACGTCCACCCGACATCTACTGAATGTCGGAATCCGACGTCCCAAATACACGTCGAAATCTGACGTTTGTGAAGAGAATGATCAAAAATAAGGTATGACGTGTGTCCAACGTCTATCCGACATGTGTCCGACGTGTTTGGATGTCGGATTCTGACGTCCCAAATTAGGTAGAAAAAACAAGAAAATGCGTAAAAAAATACGCGCATTTTTATCGGACTGTTTTTGGATTTGGGTTTTTGGAGAAACGATATTCATGAATTGTTTTTGAAATTATATTTTTGTCTCGAAATGGATGCTCCAAGATATAAAGGAGTGTCTGCCTCCTTGCGCAATAAAATCTCGTCTTCATCCATCTCAAATTGTTTGTGATCTCCGTTTTCATTAGAAGATGCATGCATATCATCATTCTCATTTGTTTCAAAGTAAGATTCAAACATGTTGTGCATTGCTTCATCGTGTTGCACCTCATCATCATAATCATTAGAATCAGGTTGATTACTCTTTTTTCCAATTGTATTTGCCTCTTCAATTTGTCTCATTCTTTGTTTTCTCATGTCTATCAAAACTTGACGTTGATTGTAACCAAACACGGATGGATCAACTCTGTGGAATGGCATTTCATGTATTGGCTACACACATGAAACAAATTCCATAAGTGACGATTGACGAATATTATAATAAAAAACAATCATATAAAGTTAACAACCCTCAACGTCTTCCAAATTCGATGGTTGACCTTCTTCTTTTCGTCTTATGAACAAGAAAACATACATGTTTATTACTTACCCTGTTAACTTGAGTAGTGTCTTCATCACTAGACTGATCTGACTGTAATTCATCTCGTTGTGATAAACTGCATATATGCACAAGTATATTATGAACACATTATTATTGCAAATGATCGTGCTATATTGCCATTGCTTTTTATATGTGCAATGTTCTTTATTCAAAATTGCAATGTCGAATTTCGAGATGTGGATTGACGTAATAACCAACTAAGAATTCCAAACCATGTGCAATGTCGAATTTCAAAACAAGAATCAATATCTTATATAAAAATCTAGATGAAATTTATGATGTGCATAAAGCAATGCAATAAAGTATTGTCATTCATAATGCACATGAAGTAATGCAATAAAATATAAAATGAAAAGTAATTTAAGAATGAAAAGCACCTCATGCTTAGCTTGTTGTTTGATCCAAATGTTGAATGGCATAAAAGACAACTCCACAGCTCGTAAAGATCTACAAGCGGCCGATGTGAAAAGACCCTATTGGATTCAATACACTGAAGGTGGAGATGAGATTCTACCTAGTGTGCCGTGGATTCTTACAAAAGAGCAACTCTCATATGTTAAACATGTCATAAAACAAATGAGAACTCCAACAGACTATGCACATTCTTTATGCAAATCATTTACCAAAGATGGTAAATTAAGTGGATTGAAATCGCATGATTGGCATAAGATGTTGAAATTCATACTTCCACTTTCATAAAGCAAATAAAAACATGCCACAATAAAAACCAATGAAAGGAGGCAAGAGGAGGCCCGAGTACCTTCTCTCAAGCTATGCACCTTCCAAAGGGAACACAAGGAAATAGAATGATATCTCAAAAGAGAGCAATATAGCATAATATCAAAGTGTTATTTACAAGAGGAATGTCTCTCTTCTTATAGCAAGAAGGGCCTTCCATAAGCATCCACTAGCTTATGGGATTAGTTTCTAAACTAGCCATTCTAAGACTTCTAAACTTTTAACTTAGAACTTAGGATTTCTAACTCTAGACTTAAGATAGCTTAAGATAACTTAGAATCTTTCTAAGCTTAAGTTTTATTAAGTCTAAGTTTAAGTTATTTTATTTACTTAAGCTTCTACCCATAAACTTACATAACACATGCCATAGTAGAAGTTTATTACATTTACTCATACGTGGACTTACAATACACATGCCACGGAGTTTTATTTCTTTTTATATTTTTCACTCTGTTGCTAATATTCTCCCCCTCCTTATTGGATTGGTGGTCTCACACCAATCGAAGCTTTTTCGTCTTGGATCTTTTGAGCTTCCTGGAGGCAAAATTGTTGTTGGCGAGATGGGTAAATCTTGTTGGTGATGACCTCCATCATTTGCTAGCACAATTTATTAAGGAACAACATTGGTTTGTAATAGTGGAGCATAGAAAGTTGTGAGTTTTCCATAGCTCCATCATATCAACATGAAGCACAGAAGTGAGGGTTGCTCGATAATAAAGCTGCTCTATATTGATGTGGTCGTCCTGAGTCTTCAAATTCTTATTTGTGAAAATGTAGTAGGTTTCTTTCCTTGCCTATCCTCAATCCAAGATCTAATCAATCTAGTATCAAGGAGATGAAGTTAGTTGTCACGTGTAGGTTCGTTCCCATGAGAGCAATAGTATAGTTCAGATTTCAACATGAATGGAGGATCTAACACTAACATCCATTAACACTAAGCATTAACACTACTTCCATTAACCCTACTTCCATTAACCCTAAATCGACAACAATGATAGAAACTTACTCTTTCTTTCTCTCCCTTTCTCTCTCACAAAAAGCATAAAAAATAGCGATCCCAATAATGATCAAATCCAACAATTAGCAAAATTCAAAAAAAGCATGAGAAATGGAGGAAAAGAGAGGAAGAGCAAGGACATTCATCAATCCCTTTCAAAAGAGAACCAATCTGCTTTATTGAAATGAGGAAATGAACATCAAGAGCAACTCGAGTTGGTCCCTTTTTATAGTAGAGAGGAGGACCCTGGCCTCTGAATCCTATTGGTCCAATCTTGCCTCTCTTTTTATTCAAATTTAAAAAAGTGTGGGAACCATCAAAATTGGAAGGAAACCCAGCTTTATTCACTAACTTGACATTTAGGCCCTGCGACATTAAAAGTCCCACAAAAAGGCCTAAAGTCCTTTTATTAACTTTTAACTGATCACTCAAATAACTATGTGATCATTGGGTTGGACTTACACACGCAAGGTGCCAAATCCCTCTCACTTATTAACTAGGGTTAGGGTTGCCTTGGGATCCGCAAACCCTCCAACAGTATCCCCCACGAAAACTGGTGGCGGTCCCATGACACCTGCAATATGCAGTTATTGGGGACTTTTATTGGCTTCGCGCCGAATCTTGATTAAATGATACTGCACCTTCTCCAGAAAGTCGAGGCGTGCAATATTGAAATCCAAATTGTGGGACAGGAAACAACGGTGGGCACCGGCAATCCACTTGGAGGTTGTCCATGAGGTGAAGCGGGATTCCCAAGAGCCTCCCATCATAGCCGCACGAAAGTAGAGACGAGCAACCGGCAGCTGATCTTTGTAGGATCAACTTCAACTGCACATTCACGATTTTCAAAAGTGATTTTTCCGGTGCCCCAATTATGAAATACTTGCGCAACTCGTAACCATGGACGTCCTAATAGAACTCAGTAGACATTTGGTGCTTCTGGTAAGTCCATCACGACGAAAGTAATGACGAACTGTACTCCCGCAATCCTGACAGGTATATCTTGCACCATTCCTTGTGGACGAACTATCGTTTGATCAACTAGCTTAATAGCAAAAGTAGCAGGTTTGATCTTTGTAAGGCCCCATTTTGCACGTAGCCTTATAGAAATCAGATTAACTCCTGAATCGCCATCTATCACGGTTGCTTCTTTAGAAAATTGTCTATGTTGTATCGGCAGAGTGATATTCTTTTGTTCACTTTCCCAAGTGGCTCCAACATGGAGTACATCATTAGATTCTTCAAATCCAGCACATAAAAGTGTCTCTCAATGGACTTCTAGTTCTTCTTGAGCTAACTTTTGCGCTAAGACTTCTTTTGCTTTTGGCACCAACTTTAGGAACTCTCCCAATGAAATATTGATCTTGCTAGACAAAATGTTCATGAGTAATTTTGTATGCGATGCTTCTGGTTCAGTCATCTTGAAGGGTTCTTTATGATGATGTAATTGATCATTCAATTCCGTACCTAAATTTTTTGGAGCCTGCGATGGTGAAGACCGAACTTCAACTGTTACTTTAGCAGCTTCAAGTTCCTCTTCTTCTTGCAGATGTTTATACAATGTCTCATATCCTGATATCTTCGTTTTTCTGCATTAAGATTTGGATAGACTCCCGATGCTATTGGTGTATCATTCAATGGTATAGAATCAGCAGGTACTGGATCCACTACTAGTTTTTTTTTGCTTTTGTGCTTTGGTGACCACCATCAAGGGTGCACTTGGTTTATTCTGAGCTACTGATCCTTGCTTGATTGTTATCAAATTTACAGGTGCTGTAGCTGGTGGTGGCTTTGGTCTTGCTGGATAGTCTTTATAGCAATGCCCATATCCACAATCACGACAGAATGGTACAATTTTTTCTTTATTTGGGCATTCTGCAACTCTATGATTTTCTCCACATGCAAAGCATCCAAGTGGTGCTCTGGTCCATTTGCAAGAGCCTGGGCAAAAATGTTATCATTCTTGATAATTGGTAAATCTTCATCTGCATAATACTTAAGCTACAAAAGTAGCCTTTTGATCCATAAAACCTCCTTTGTTGTGGTTGTAAGAGATTTGTATTCAGCTTCACAAGCCTAATTCATGTTCTATGAATGAATTGCATTCTCGCTTTGTAGTTTGAAGCAGTTTGTAAGCAGGTAATATTTGATGTCGTTTCAATCTGTTTTATTTCGTATGAGTTCAAGTTAACACCCCATGCAGCTTTGGTTGTGGAATACTCCTCCTCTAAGTTCACATGCAAGTGACATTTTGTTCCCATCTTGAAAAAATCCAAGGTCCAAGAAGATCTTCAAAAACGAATTTGGCTTAATGTTAGTTTGAAGTATGCATTTGAAATGAGCTAGACATGGAGTATTGTGTCATGCCTAGGTCCTATGTGTTGTACTTTTGGGATGACATTCAATGATAGGCTTTGTCCTACTCTAAGGTTACCCTATTATAGTCTATGTAACAAACCTACTAAAGTCTATGAAAATAGATCTTAGAGATAGCTCTTAACTCATGCTCACTCTATGTGGTAACCCATGGTAAAGATGCCACGTAGAATGGATTAGCATTACACTAATTATGATTAAGAAACTTGCTTAGGCAAGGAAGAGGCCCTTTTTGAATTCAAAAAGGGCCCTAATGTCAGTGCCTTCTACCTAGGGCCATAGACCTTCTCCTTTCGGTATGAGAGAAGTCTTCATTTTCCATGCTAAGAAGTTTGATCTTGAGGAGTCAAGGATCGTGCAGATCTTTGATTGAATGTTGCTAATGGATTCCATAGCCAGATCTAGTTCTACGAACTTGAACTTGACGTTGGCTCTGATAGAGCTGGATGACTCTGATACCACTGATGGGAAAAACTGACGTTCCGAAGATGAAGGCCGGACAGAGCCGACTTGGCAGCCGTAGCTTCTCCTACTGACTATGGTCTAATTCTCTTCCAAGCCCCAGATTGCTTTTGACGATTTGTTGTAAAAATTGAACTTGTAAACAACAGATAATGTAGAGTAGTGACAACAGTAGAAAGATATCTACAGCTAGCATGCATTCCAATAGTGCAGATCATACACATTACAGAATAGAGTATTATTAAAAATTGCTTCCAATATTAGAGCTGAATTTACAATGTTTTTCTTGAGCGCTATCTGTTTCCCAGATCAGCGCGTTGGCGCAAGAGAGGCGTTCTCTCTCGCGAGTATTGTGACTAGCTACTGCTAATCTATAAAACTCACTATCTGTCACAAACAATATCTTTGACTGTCATTTCTGTGTGTTCTGTATATATGATCATCTGATCGTATCAGTCTATATATTGCTGATCCTCTATGTGATCATCCAGGTGAAATGATCAAGTCAAAAACTCCAATCAAAAGAAACGTATTAGCCTTAATTAAAACTGATTTTAGTATAACACTTTAGGTACGAGCAAGATGACCAAATTGCTTACTCTACCAAAATTCTCAACATAAACATCCTCTTATCCTCAATGCGAGAAGTTAAAAACTAATTCCCTAATACTACAGATTCTCATTTCAATATGGAGATGACGATTGTGACGAGAACCTACTAATACGCTACATATGGCATACTATATGGCATACAAGACTTACACTGATTGAAAAAGTTGCCTTACCTCAATGTTTCACACAGAACACGGAGAACCCTAAGATCCTACTAGTCATGAACACCACTCTCATTCTGAGGTAGTCTTGTATTCAATCTTTAGAAAGCCATTTGAACTTGCCATTTATGCCAAAACTTGGACAGGCAGTGAGATCAGAGAACTGCAAAAAACCTTGCGACAGGTTGCTAATTTATGCCAAAACTTGGACAGCGAGTGAGATCAGAGAACTGCAAAAAATCTTGCGGCAGGTTGCTAAAAACAATCAGCAGGGCAGCGTAGACAGCAGGCTGCTGTCCGCTGGCTGTAGGCTATAGCAGTAGCTCAGAAAGTGTGCAAGGTGAGCGCAGGCTGAAAAACTGCCAGCGATGGAGCAGTGATGGAGCTCTCAAAATTTGGCAATTCTCAAGATGGCGACTGGCTCAGCTTCATGAATTCATGTGGTTTAAAGACAGCAAAGGAGATCTGACTGCATGCACTCCAAACTACTCTTAGCCGCACTCAGAATACTTCATAGAAGGGCAATAACGGCTCAACCTTTTCTAGCTGGCAGCAGACATATTTTTAGAAGGCAGCGATAGAATCAGAATTTGCTCAGATCAGTCGTTGGGATTGAAACTCCTCATCCACTCCTAGTAGCGATTGCTCATTGGTTCTAGTGGTAAGCTGGACAACGATTTCTATCTACTGAGACTGGCTATAGAATGCGCTCAAGTTTCAAAAGGATTTCGTTCATGCCTCTTAAATGAGTTAGAAAGGCAGCGATGGTTCACTTCTTCATAGCTGGTAGCACCGATGTTCAACCAACTAGGAATGTTGTTGACATATAGATGAAAAGTTGAGCTCAGAATGCAGGTAAGGACATGTGTGGATCAGCGCTTCGAGTGATCATGAAACACCTGTGAGCTTCTACTTAGAAACAAGTGTGGATACTGTAGCTTCTGCTCAAGATACAGATGACATTGGCTCGATTAATGCACAAAAATGACAGTGGTTTTACAAATAATAAATAGCCAAGCTGCGCTCAATTCGTAGGAAGAAAGACAGAAACTAATGCCTTCATTATCATTCAGATCAATGCTTAGATACGGTGATCAGATAACTATAGGATTTTACTCACTCAAGGCACTAAAAGCAGCGATCAAATCCAGAGGAAGTGAAGCAGAAAGCAACAGTCTGAGCCACGCTACCAAACCTCATAATCTTGCTCAGACAATAAGTATTGAGGACAAGTCTAGGACTCCAAAGCAATTTGTAATGTGTGTGAGCCATCACTCAAAATCTATACATGAATATTAAGAATTTTCCTGCTCAGAGTCAGATCTCGAATAGCTCAGCGCTCCTCTTTAAACAAAAAGGGTGAGTGGGGTATCACTCAGAATATAGACCTGCAGAATAGCAGTATTGTGAGTTTCTGCTCAGATTATAATTCTATGAGCCTGTACTCCACATTAAACAGGAATGCTACATGCCTGCGCTCAGACTTCATGTGAGAATACTTGTACTCAGAAATGTATGTAAGAAAGTTTCACCTCCTTACTCAAAGACTCGTTCTTGACCCTTTCAGATACTCATATCGAATTCACCATTGAGCTCCCACCCAACGAACTCACAATGATGAAATTTCAGTAAGATTCAATAATAATGACTCTCACATCTCACAATGAAATATTTTTCCATTGAAGAGATTCTATGAGAAGAAAGTCCTCAACCTAGAATCAGAAAATGGGATGGAACCTTTACACATCACGCATACCTCACACTTCACGCACCTCATGTAGAATTCTTACTCGTGCAACCTTTCAAGAATGCATATTGCTTTCCAAGCAGGTTACATTCACTTCCAAACGACATGTTTTACTTACCCTAAAGTCAAAGGTTAGTTTGCATAAGAAGACCACGAAGTATTGATTTGAGAGGGGTAAGCTTTATGGAAATTTGGAAATCTTTGTAGGGCATCAAAATGTCATTATGAACCTTTGTTGACTTGACAAATAAAATTAGAATATTAAAATTAACTTGGGCTACGGTTGAAACCATGTGAAAAGTCATTAAATGTAGTACATGTGAGAGGGTTGTCATTTGGTGAAGGTTTAGCAATCGTAGCACCTCTAGAACATTGGTCTAGAACTTTCGCATTAATTTTGGTTACTTGTTTCACACTAACCGAAGAGACCTAGCCTTTTGTGCCACAGATTATCTATTGAATCCTGAGTTTGATTAGCTTGTTCAACTCTAGTTCGGATGCTCAAGTGATACAACTTACCATTTATGTTGCCTTTGGCAACCAGGCTATCAGAATCTTCATTGAACAATTTAAAAGAGTTCCTTGTGAAGGTTATTGACATTCTTGTGTCAACTATCTTAGCTATGGATAGAAGATCTTTATCAAGAGTAGGAACATAGAATTCTTCTAGTTTCTTTTCACCCTGATTCATGTCTAGCCGCAGTACACCAATTTTGTCGTGTCTAGCCACAATACACCAATACAGCAGTTTCGTCAACTGTATGCTTAGAACCGTCTCCAAGTATAATAAATCTCGGTATACTCAAACAATATTTGTTTCAAGGAAACTAAATGTGAGGTGGCTCCTGAATCAAGAACTACTTCTCGATTCTGCGAAATTGTTGAACAACATAAATTAGTAGAAACATATGCTGTTGAGTTTCTTGTCGTCTTCTCTTCCACTACTCTGGAGCACTCTACTTTGTCTTCGACAAAATTAGAATATGAAGGTTCGCTTCGATTTTGCTCTTTGTTCCTAGGATTTTGATAATAGTCTACTGCCGCATGACCCCGTTTATGACAATGAATGCATTCAATCTTTGGATCTAACCAACACTTATCTTCTGTATGACCTGATCTTCTGTATCTGTAGCAGATCTTCTTATCACCAAAATCTTTCTGTTGTTTTCTAGATTGTCGAATCATTTGTCTTGGATTCGTCTGAGCGATTTCCATTCTTCTTAGACGACCTCCTCTTAGACTTAAACTTCTTTGAAGACTTATTCTTCTAGGTAAATAGAGCTTTTTCGGAATCACCATTATTGTCATAGTGTTCTCGTGCTTGTACTTTCTCCTTGACTCCATCTAATGTTTTTTGAAGTGTCATAGTCGAATCTTTTGCCAGTAAAGTTCGAGTTGTGTGAATGACCTCGGTACGACACGAAAAAAATAGCTAGGCTGTTTTTCCTTTGAGATTGTATATTCGGTGCCGGAATTCTGCAAAGAAATAAACAGATCTTTTATCTTTCGTACGAATGTGGTCAGGTATTTGCCGTCCCATTGTAGGTAAGTCATTTGATTAGAACATGACTTGATTATAAAATCGAGTCTCATTTTTGGTTCGTAGTTCTTCCCACAATTCTTTCATGTCCGAAGTCGGTGAAAGATCTAGCATTATGCTATCATCTACTGAGGACACAATAATTGCTATAGCTTTGTCATTTTTCTCCCTCCATTCTCGAAGTTCCTTGCCAGGGGTAATTGGCTTCTTTTCTATTGGTTCTACCCATTGCCAAAGACCTTTGCCCTTGAGTATAAGTGAAGTCTTTAACTTCCAGACTAAATAGTTCAAACCTTCTGTTGAATGCTGCGATTGAAGCCATCTTCCAATCTTTCGATTATATGGATATAAGGTTGTCTGATTCTATTGTATATTATTATATTTGCTCTGATACCACTGTATCAGCTATATATGCTCTGATACCACTGTAGGAAAAGTTCTGCGAATTCTTCCTCAGAGAACACGATTAGAGGTTGAATAAATCAAACCAATATCAGCGTTTTAATCATGTTTGAATCAGATCTATGTACTAATAGAGCAGTTCTATTATGATTAAATTATGTGTGCAAAAAATTGGAAATATATATGCGAGTGTGAGACAATTAGATAATTAGATAAACGATTGAACCTTGATCAAAAACAAATTTGTATAATTTTGAATCTGAATCAGTATACATTTCTTGTTGCCTTGTGGTATCTCCTACTAAGAGTACGTAAGTACGCAAGTGCATAAGTAAATAAGTCAGTCTGAGTCTAAGTTTGAGCTTGAATCTGAGAGTGTGTCTTATTACAATAAGTGCACATATAATTATATTGTTAAAGGATAGGACCTTTGGCCTTTGTCCTTCTGTAACAAAGTCCATTCGTTTTGACGGTTGATATTCAACACCGTTCTGTTTTTCAGAGTCGAAAGATTCACGACAGATTCACAAAAGATTCTTGTTCACGACAGATTTTTGAATGATTCTCAAAAGATTCTTTATTCGTGATAAATTTGTTGTTCTCAAAAGATTCGCGATAGATTCTTGGATTCTCAAATGATTCTTGTTCACGAAAGATTCGCGACAATATTTTGTTCACGACAATATCTTTGACACTTTATGCTTCGCGACAGTCTTCTTGATCTTTTGAGACAAATTCGCGAATATTTTGAGTTCATGATAATTTCGAGCTTCGAGCTTTGCGATTGAATAAGAATTGTTCGCGATAGTTTCACGACAATTATTTCTTTGAGTTTTGAGTTCGAGTTCTTCAGTTTTGCGAATTGTTCGTGTCGTGTTTCGCGAATTGTTCGAGTGTCGTGTTTCTTAACCTTTGTCAATTTGAGTATTGTGCACTTTGTTGGTAGAACTGAGACTTATCTGTTGAGGTGTTCTACAAGTTTTAGTTCATTTATGTAGAGTGACAGTTTTAGTTCATTTATGCAGACAGACAGTTTATGACCAATTTTCACCTCTTATCAGCAAGCAATTTCTGAGAAGGAACTGGATGAATGCCAGCGGACACCAGCCAGCTGGCAATCGCATTTGACGACCTAATTACTTAGTATAAATCAGTTGTTCATACATCTCAATTATCAATCAAGTTAAGATCAAGTTCAGAGGATTTGATAATGTTCACGATCAGAAGTATTGTTGTTAGCTCTCTATCAAGCTTTCAAGCTTGAACTCTCTTGAGCATTCTAGCTCAGTCGTTTAGAGATTTATTTTAGAGTTGCTATTGCGCTACTTCTTATCAGTAGAGTTGCTTATTTCATACTTATTCTCAGTTACTCAAAGACAGCTTAGAGTGCGCAATTTCGGTCCACTATTGTCTTGCGCTCATTAGCATCTGATTTGTTTTTCTGAATCAATACTAATTTCTTATTGCGTTTAGTATATGTCAAAATGCATGCATCTCTGTATTGCTTTTGTAACTGATAGAAATTGTCTGAGAATTCAATACTTTATGTTTGGCTACGTAATCACTTAGTATCTAGTGATTTCAAAGTTAGTTGCTAAAGATTGAACGTGATTTTCATTACTAGTGCTTTGTTCAATTTTTAATGGGTGTAGTCATGCATTAGAAGTAGGAGTTTCTGCTGTAATTTATCCATCCTATTTATGACACCCCTGTCACTTATAAGTTCTAGAGTACATCCAAAATGAACAATAACCTGTTCATAGAGAAATTTTGCAGTAGATCGAGTGTAAGCATTGTGAACAACTCTAGCTTCAGCCCATTTAGTGCATTAATCTATAGCTACTACAATATATCTGGCCTGAGTGTGCCAAGCAATAGGACTGATCGATCCAACATAATCAATTTCCCATTTCTGGAAGGCTTGATCAGTCGTGACAGGGTGTAAAGACATAAAGTCAGTTTTTGAAATGTTTTGTGCTTTGATAAACATCACAAGCCTTTATGTAGTTGTGGGTATCTTTGAAGAGGGGTTGGAAATCAAAATCCTACTAAGAGGATTTTTCTAGCGGACGTTTTAGAAGAGAAATGACCCACTCCAACACCTTCACGCGTTAAGGATATAACGAAGGTTGTTTCACCTTCAATAAGACATCGTCGGATAATTCCATCTAATCCTTGCTTGTAAGATTGTCTTGCAATCAATGGATAAGGTGTTGTTTACATGTTGTTTGTGTTTAGATAATGATAGATCCATCTACCCTAAAGTCAAATATTCAATAATATCCTTTTCCCAAATGGGGTTATAGTCAAATTGAAACAAGATTGCATCGGGTAAATCATCGTTGAACCCTTGGTCCAGAGTTGGTAGATTAGGGATTTGGGATAATTGATCTGCTAAAAAATGTTGAACGCTCTTTCGAACAACAATTCAAAACTCAAATTCTGATAATAACAAGATCCATTGAGTAATTCGACTGGTTGTGCAAGTTTTGTTGATAAGGCAGAGAAGTGTCTGATGATCAGTGAAGAAAGCAAAAAGTTTTTCCAAGAGATAATGGCGAAACTTTTGAACCGCATAAACCATTACCAAAGCTTTATGCTCGGTAGTGGCATAATTGACTTCAGCGGGTATCAATTGTCTATTGAGAAATCAGATTGGATAATCTTTTTGTAATTCTTCCGGTTGGGTGAGCACCCCAAAGAATAGGTGGGTGGATGGATGCTTCTTTCAATTGAATGAACGTGACTCTTTGTTCATCAGTCCATTTGGGAACAACACCCACCTTATAGATTAATCGTGCCTTACTAGCAAAATCGAGAATAAAATAGTGATAATAATTGGCTTGTCCTAGGAATGAATATACTTCACCGATAGTGCATGGTTCTGGCAGATTTTGGATGATCATGACCTTTTCAGGGTCAGTTGCGATAAAGTGTGCACATAGGAGCTTAAAGCGCAATCATCTATAAAACTAAATAACTGCAAATACAATGCATAAAGACAGTTGGCCCAGTCAGGATCCAATAGCCTGGAATCATATATCACGATGCCCATCAGCATGAAAGAAATGGTGGATGGTATGTTGTGAAGGTGTGATTAGATGTGCCCTAGACCTCTGTCGCCGGATAGGCGATGAATAGATAATGTTTAATGATAATTGTATGTTAGATTTGTAATTTATACTCTAACTATAAAAGTATACATAAAAGTATTGCGATGAATATAAAAAAAAATGAGTGCAAGTGAATCTAAGTATTGATAATTATAAATCATTCTCATCATTTACATCATTCTCATCATCACACAAGTCTTGACACTCATCTAAATCTAGGTCTAGGTATAATCGTAAATTTTCGATCGTGTCTCTTTGATGATGTGAGCAACCCTCATATTCAATCTCCTCTTCTTCTAATTCTATCTCATCCAAACGTGGGGGCCTCAAATTACCCCCAATTTGGCCTTATACGGTCATAGGAATCTCGTCATTTCCATTTGTATCTTCTTCTCCCATCATTTCCACATCATTTGGAGTTTGGATGAGTGGTTTAGGTTCTTCCAAAATGTCCTCGAAATTGGGTGGTGGTTCTTCGTGTGTATCCAATTCAACAACATCTTTTCTTTCAAACACACGTCATTTTTTTGCATTAAGTTGGATCACATACCACCATCTTGGGTCTATTTGATTTGGATGAAATATAATCTGCCAAAGAATTAAAAAAATTAAGTTAGTCCTATAAGATTGATACATAAATAAATGACATTGGAACTGTAGAGTCTCACCTGTTCGCAATGTCGTGGCAATAGTAAAGTGTCATAAGAGTCCATCGATATACATTTTGTTGAGTCGATTTCAAAAAACTTTGAGTTATTATTTCTAATCGTGGCGTTGCTTCCACGATAGATGACCTTAATTCATTTTACATCAAAAATAAAGTATTTGTCGTTAGTCTCATAAAAGACTTCATAAATATGTTGCAATGTGCCGACATAGTCTAGGTCGTCCGAAATAGCATTAGGGTCCCTTGCACTAGAACGACTCTCTTGTTGAAAGTTGGCCATTATACCACAATCATATGTACATCGCTTGTTGTCAACTCTCTCAACACGATAATGGTGTTCATATGCCCACATGGCAGTGTATGATGTATACTAAAACACAAAAAAAAAAAAAAAAAATGTGTGTAATTCAAAATACTATTTATATATTGAGTAATACAAAAACAAAACTTCACAAAAACAATACGACACTAACCTTCCGTCCACATCCACGAACAAATTCCCATTCTAATTCGGTCACTTCTTCTCCTTTTTTGGATGCTTTTAGCATCGTATCAAAAACCCATTCATGAAGGTAAAGGCTCCAAAAGTTCGTCGTTCTCCAACACTCTCCTTCTTCTTCGATTGAAATTTCTTCTTCGTTTCAATGTTATGTTTCTTTCCTTTTTGGCTTCTTCATACTTTGAAATCCACTTTTTTATTTGTCCACAGTTATATAATATGAACGTGTCAATTTTCTCTTTTAATTGAGGTGAAAGTCTCTTTTGCACACCATTTCCTTGTGGTACTTCACCCTTAACACGTTCATCTTCTTCTTCACACCACATGTTTGGACTTGCAGGATGCAATTGTGAGATTATTTCGGTGATATAAAACAAAGGTTCCTATACAAGCCAACTTTCTACAATGCTACCTTCTGTCCTTGCCTTTTGTCTCACAAAGCCCTTCAAAACTTTCATAAAGCACTCAAGGTAGAACATTCATCTCGTGTGCACAGGTCCTGCAATTAATACTTCTGCGACCAAATGCACTAGAAGATGAACTTGTATATCAAAAAAGGAAGTTGGAAAATCTCTTTTCACCAAACATACCATTTTGATCATTTGGATTTTCCTGGAATCCAATTCACTATTGTTTATTTCTTTTGAGGAAATCCACCTGCAAGATTGATAGTACATTAACACATAAAAATATTGGCTATGTTGTAAAGGTCTCGAGATGTCATAGGCTTGAATACCATTCCAAAGAATGCACAATTCATTGACCAAAGTTGCAAGATACACATCCATGTTCTTGGCTTTGTATTTTTCTGGAATCAATATAGCCAATAACAAGTGTCCCGCTTCCGTTTCAATTCTCAACCATGGAGGTATGTTATAATTAACAAGCACAACTGGCCATGTGGACCAAGTTGGCACTTGAACGCTAAAAGGATTTACGCTATCCATAGCAAGGCCAAATCTCAAGTTACGAGGTTCATTTTTAACCTCGAGCCATTAGTCTTCCATATGTTTCCATGCAGGCTAGTCACTTGGTACTCGCATCACATCATTTGTAGATCAATTGTTGAAATGCCAATCCATTAGTTGTGCCAAAGATTTACATCAAAATAAATGTTGCAATTGTGGGATAATTGGAAAATGTCGTAACACTTTTCATGGCACTTTATCCCCTTGTACGTCTTCTCAAAAAATGTGAAGTGTTACATATTGAACATTGAAGCTTTTCTAAATGCTCACCTCTATATAGAACATGGTCTTCTGGACATGCATGTATTGTGTTGTAATCCATTCCAAGCATGGTCATCATCTTTCGTGCTTCTTTTTGTATTTTAGGTATCACGTTTTCTTTCGGAAGTATTCGATGCAACAACCTAAAAAAAGAGCAATATGAGTTGTTAGAAAAGACAAAAAATCAACTTAATGTAATTACGCTATAAAGTACAATAGTTGTGTTATGCTAAATACCTGAATATTGATGTCACGCTACGATCACTGCATTTGTATGTTGCTTGAAGGTTTAGAATAAGTATTGATGTAGCTAGTCTCGAAATGGATGCTCCTGGATACAAAGGAGTGTTTGCCTCCTTGCGCAATAGAATCTCGTCTTCATCCATCTCAAATTGTTCGTGATCTCCGTTTTCATTAGAAGATACGTGCATAGCATCATTCTCATTTGTTGCAAAGTAAGATTCAAATATATTGTGCATTGCTTCGTCGTGTTGCATCCCATCATCATTAGAATCAAGTTGATTACTCGTTTTTCCAATTGTATTTGCTTCATGAACTTGTTTTGTTCTTTGTTCTCTCATGTCTATTAAAACTTGACGTTGCTTGTAACTAAACACGGATGGATCAACTTCGTGGAATGGCATTCGATTTATTGGCTACACACATTAAACAAATTCAATTAGTGACGTATATAAATTGACGAATATTGTAATAAAAAAACAATCATGTAAAGTTAACAAACCTCAACGTCTTTCAAATTTGATGATTGACCCTCATATTTTGTCCAAACTTCCACAAATGATTTTCAACAATGCATCTTTCACGCATCTTATGCCCATCACACTTGATGCATGTGCACCATATTTTATCTTGAAAATAGTTTTTTTTCAAGAAACAAACATCAAGTACATGTCACTTTACCATAAAATTTATAGTCATATTTAACCTATAGTAACAAAGTCTTTATGAATAAGAAAACATGCATTTTATTATTTACCTTGTTGACTTGAGAAGTGTCTTCATTGCTAGATCGATCTGAATGTAATCCATCTCTTTGGGATAAACTGCATATATGCACAAGTACAAAACAAATTATTGTATGATTCTCATGTTTTGATTATTAATTAGTACGATTCTTATACGTTGTCACTTACATGATTTTTTTGCATCTAGTTGCAGGTTATAAATGCATTCCTATCCTTCTTCTTTTTTATCACAGGTATGAAAGTTTAACTCCAATATGCATTAAAGTTTTGCCGTTGGTTTTCAATTTTTTTTTTTTTCATTTTAATATGCATTAAAATTTTGTCGTTGATTTTCTTTTTTTCTTCATTTCAATTTCTTAGGGTTTATTGTAATGTTTTGTATGTTTATGAATGTGGAAAATATGTTGGGATCTAGCAGTGGTGAGAGCTTGGGAGATCGTGAGTGGAGGGAGAAAAATGAAAAAGCTATGGCAATGATTGCATCCTCAGTAGATGACAGCATAATGCTAGATCTTTCATCGACTTCAAACGCGAAAGAATTGTGGGAAGAACTACAAACAAAGAATGAGTCTTGATTCGTAATCAAGTCATATTCTTAGAAGATCAATTGACTTACCTACAATGGGATGGCAAAGACCTTACCACATTTGTACGAAAGATAAAAGATCTGTTTATTTCTTTGCAAAATTCCGGCACTGAAAATACAATCTCAAAGGAGAAACAGCTTAGCTATTTTCTTCGTGCCCTACCCAGGTCATTCCACACAACTCAAACTTTACTGGAAAAAGATTCGACTATGACACTTCAAAAAGAAATAGATGGAGTCAAGGAGGAAGTAGAAGCACGAACACTATGACAATAATGGTGATTCCGAAAAAGCTCTATTTACCCAGAATAATAAGTCTTCAAAGAAGTTTAAGTCTAAGAGGGAGTCATCTAAGAAGAATGAAAATCATTCGAATGAATCTAAGACAGATGATTCGACAATCTGGAAAACAATAGAATTATTCTGGTGATAAGAAGATCTGCAACAGATGGTAATTGCTGGTTAAATCCAAAGATTGAATGCATTCATTGTCATAAACGAGGTCATGTAGCAGTAGACTATTATCAAAATCCTAGGAACAAGAAGGAGCAGAATCGAAGCAAACCTTCAAATTCTAATTTTGTCAAAGACAAAGCAAGAATCCTTCAGAGCAGCGGAAGAGAGGACGACAAAAAACTCAATAGCGTATGTTTCTACTGACTTATGTTGTTCATCAAATTCACAGATTCGAGAAGTAGTTCTTGATTCGGAAGCCACCTCACATTTTGTTCCCTTGAAACAAATATTGTCTGAGTATAAGAAGACGAATTATCCAAGATTTATTATACTTGGAGACGGTTCTAAGCATACAGTCGACAAAACTGGTGTACTAGTGTACTGTGGCTAGACACAAATCAGGGTGAAAAGAAACTAGAGGAAGTTCTCTATGTTCCTACTCTTGATAAAGATCTTGTATTCGTAGCTAAGATAGTTGACACAAGAATGTCAATAACCTTCACAAGGAACTCTTGTAAATTGTTTGATGAAGATTCTGATAACCTGGTTGCCAAAGGCATCAGGAATGGTAATTTGTATCATTTGAGCATCCGAACTAGAATTGAACAAGCTAATCAATGTCATTGGGTGATGCAAAATACTTTATAATGTTTATTGATGACTTCAGCAGGTTCGCTATAGTATACTTTATTCATACAAAATCAGGAGCTTTCGAGAAATTTGTTGAGTATACGAATTGTACTGGGAAGCAGACGAGCAGCAAGTTGAAGCAAATTCGCACAGATCGTGGAGGTGAGTACATTTCCAATGAATTCAAAGCTTTCTATACTGATCGAGGTATTGTGCATACAAAGACAACATCATACACACCTCAACATAATGAAATGGCTGAACAAAGAAATCGTACACTTATGGAAGCTGCCAGGTGTATGATGGCTCATGCGAAAGCACCAAAAGAGTTATGGGCGGAAGCAGTAGCTACGTCAAACTATCTTCAGAATCGAATTTTGAAATCAAGAATGCTGGATAAAACTCCTCATGAAGTATGGTGGAAGTCGAAGCCAAATCTGGCTCATGTTCGGACATTTGGATGTGCAGTTTATATGCACATACCAGAAAATTTGAGGAAGAAACTTGATGATAAGATAAAACAAGGTTTTCTGGTAGGATTCGAGTTGCATTCTTCATATTATCAAGTTTATATACCCGAAACTGGAAAAGTAAAGGTTGTACGAAAAACCAGTACTTCCTAGCATCTTGTGTATTGGATCTTAGGACAGTAAGTTGTCCTACATGGACTACTGTCAGAATATAGGGCTTGAGAGAAGAGTTAGTACAAAGAGGAGACTAGATGGTTATTCTCTGTTGAATCAGTTTTTAGAGACTATACGTTGAATGTCTAAAAAAAAAAAAAAATTGGTAATCACCAGTCTGGACCGGTTTCAAAGTTGGGGCATCAAAGCCTATTGCGTATGCAGTCACACATACATCAATGACACGGTGTTAGACACAATACTGTTGACTTGCATCCATATCATCCTATCTCCAATCCTGAGATTTGCATTTGCATATCCCTCTATGCATGGGTCCGAAAGTGGGCATTGCCTTACATCTGATGGAACTGGGAGCATTTGCCATTTAGGTCACAGGTGGGTTTTTGCAGGTATGAAGACACCAAATTGTTCAAAGATGTTGTGGTCAAATCCAATCCGGTTGCAGATGGATCCTAAGGGCTAAATCGATAACCTTTGGGTAGGAAGCTGTTGAAGACATCCTACCAACTCACTGTGCTTAGCATCACCTAGCAAGGGTGCTGAGCCGACTAACCTTGATCCACCACCAGGAGCCGGTCTGTAGAACCAGAGACTCTGGGTCCGCCGTATGGGGACCATACTACCCAGTGGTAGTCGCCAATGTTAGCTGATATTTTCGCACAAAAAATCGGACTAATATTGAAGTTTAAGTTCGCAATAATTGAAAAAAACCGGCATGTAAAGCTTGGTTATTAGAGAAAAATCGGCACAAATTTGCCTTAGGTCTGGGTCCCAGCCCACCCTAAAGTGGTTAGACACAGTTTAAAAGTACAAAAATGACTTTCAAAAAAACCGTCAAAAATATTTTGTGGTCAATTTTTGTAAGACCGAACAAGAGTGCCGGTTCACCTAGAATTGGGTCCCAGCCCGTCCTAAATGAGGCTAGAGTAAATTTTGCGGCCTTAGAAATGGCCGGTAAATATTTTACGGCTTTTCAAAAAAAATGGCCAGTTGTAAAAAAATAGTCGGTACGACCGTGCTAAAATCATACCATGTACTGAGTCCATTTTTACTAATATATGATCACTCAGTGTATTTTTCAGGGAAACCGTGTTGTCGTGGGAGCCCTAGTCATGAATGCCAGAAAAGTCAACCACAGAAGAAAAAATCGAGAAAGAAAAGCTTCGGGTAAAAACGGGATCGGGAAATATGGATTCAGTGTCAAGGAGTCACAGAAACCCTAACGGCAAAGTTTGAGCAATTTACGGACAATTAACAAAATGTGTGGGCCAAGTGGTTACCCAACAGGCCAATGTTGAAAGTGATTTCATGGTGAGGGTTGTTGATTGGTTGTAGTCCATTTTCATAGTAGTAGGCTGATATCTTGAATGAGTGGGATGGTTTGGTGTGAGTAATGGGTTGCTGATTTTTTTAGCCATTGTATCTTTCTGTTTTTTTTACAGACTTTTGGTTTAGTTTTCTCTCAACTTAACCGTTAACATTTCAATCGCACCGTTCATATTCCATAAACTTTCATTTTTTTCATTTTTACACCAATTCGATCGGACATGCGTAAAGTAGAGAAAACTGCATCAACATGTCTGGCTCTGATTTTTGCTACAAGGTTCATGACCAGAGTTTCCACGAACCGGCTACCTAATTGTGCATTGAGGTATGTTCTGATTTTTCAAACTCTATTTGTACCAATAAACATAAAGTAGTATGTTTTGTCATGAACATGTTATGGTGTGTGATAGTAGGGTTTTTTCACATTTCCAACTAAATCGTTATAAGCTTTTTTGTTGGGAAGCAAGTAAGTTTCATGAAGTTCTGGTTGTAAGTTTTTTAAGTTAAATCGGAATGCAATGTGAGGTTATTGCTATAGTCAGCTACATGTGAATAAGGTTTTTATAAAGCATTTTTGTGAAGCAAGGAAGGTTTTATAGACTGCTTACATCTGTTTAGTAACAAGGTCATATAAATTTGAGTTCGGATGTGTTTGCATTTTGTGGTTACACTCGTTCAACTGAGTGAATAACGGGTCGATTGTGTGAAAGCTACGTCTACAAGCCCTAAAGTTCGCCTTAATAGGGGGCACATTGTACAGACGAGGTGTAGAAGGGTTGTATCGTAGATGCGTCACTCCTAAAGAAGCCAAATTTATACTAGAGGAGTGTCATGATTCTGCCTGTGGGGACCACTTTGCCGGCCAACTCACAGGGCAGAAAATTCTGAGACGAGTTACTGGTGGCCGACACTATTCCAAGATGCTCATTTACATGCCCGGAACTGCAACACCTGTCAACGAGTTGACAAGACGGATAATAGGGTGCGAGTTCCAATACAGGCATGTCTCCCCTTTGAAAAATGGGGCATCGACTTCGTTGGCCCAATACACCCAGCTTCATCTAGCCGGAAACATTATATCATAGTGGCCACTGACTATTTCACAAAGTGGGCCGAGGCACGAGCTGTGGCCAAAGACAATGCAAAAGAAACTGCTTGGTTCTTACTAGAACAGGTAATAGGCCGGTTCGGTACACCCAGAGAACTCATCTATGATAGGGGTACCCATTTCCTAAGCAAAACTATCAAGGCTTTGACGATCAAGCACCAGAAAAGCACACCCTACCACCCGCAAGCCAACGGTCAGGCTGAAAGCATGAACAAACAACTAGTGGGTATTCTAAGGAAAACTGTATCAGACCGACAGAGGGATTGGGACAAAAAACTATATTCGGCATTGTGGGCATATAATGCCACCTATAAGACCAGTACCAACCACACGTCCTTTTTTCTAGTGTATGGCCAAGAATGTGTGCTGCCAATAGAAATAGAGCTCCCATTCTTGCGGTTTGCCATGAAGCATGACCTAGGAGAGAAAGAATCAATACAGCACCGACTGGACACTTTACAAGACCTGGATGAGCACCGAATAGCTGCCCTAAATCACCAAGAAACCCACAAAAGACGCATGAAGGAGATTCATATAGGAACATGCGCGATTACCAGTTCAAGCAGGGGCAGTTAGTGTTGTTCTACGACGCTAGACACGAGCTGATGCCTCAAAAGTTGGGGCCACACTGGAACGATCCATATGTAATAGTGAAACTATATGAAAATAACACGGTTAAGCTAGCCGAGTTGAACGGTGAAATTTTTAAGCACCGAACCAACAAAACAAGATTAAAGCTTACCGTAGTTAAAGAGAAGCCGAAGTCACCTTTACAATATGTAACACCTTTTCCTGTTCACCTTTTAAGGTATCGAAGTGAACGACCTAGAAGCATCACGAATACTGGAAACACTCAGCGAATCAAAAGTAGCCTTGGTGACCTTGTACATATACGCTGAAAGGAAGGGTGCGAAAAACCAACACAAAAATTCATAAAATCAAAAAAAATACAAAAAGATTATTGTTGGGATATGGAACTCACCCAGGAGCTTGGGACATATACGTTGAAGGTAGACGGAGCCTGCAGACATTCGAATAGAGAAGGTGCCATAGGAGCAGTATGCAGAATCTGAACTAGCCAGTATAGGAGTCCTATTAGGGAAAGGATTCACGAACAACACTGCCGAATACAAAGCCCTTCTAATTAGTCTGCAAATGACCATGCGAGTTGCGCAAACTATAGGCAATTACAGGGGATTCACAACTCCTAATCCGAGGTATGACTGGCGTATACCGACTCAAAAACAGGACCTTACAGAAATATGCAATTGCCATAAACGAATAACTAGAGAGTTTTCCCACATCGAATGGATGCATATTCCACAAGCACAGAACCAACGTGCTGATAGTCTAGCTGCGATAGCCTACGACCATGATTATTACTGGCAATGTGAGCCAAGTAGGGTAGTCATTTCACCCATAACCATTGCTGCGGAGCTATGGACAATCCTAAAAGCCCAAGCATGGTATGGAGTTCGGTGGATCGGAAGTCTGATAAACCAAGTAGGTCTAGAGAATCTCCAACTCCTAGTCCAATTACATCAGTTAATGAGCCATGAACTATCTAGAACTTGCTTTAGGTCACACCATAGTAGCATAACCCATGGGTTAATGCACACGGCTTAAGTACATAGTAAAACCCTGCCCTAGCATGAACCTAACAGATACACACGGAAGGGGAGAGGGGTGTACAGCTTAAAGATTTTTTGTACATTCAACACATTGTATATTCATGTATATAAATGCTAAAACACAGGTGATAGAATTCACTGCTGAAAAGAGAATGGAAGACCCATAGAGCAGTAATCAGCCCGAGCAACGCCATAGAAAACTGATGAGGTTCGTACTGAAGGAAGGACAGAGGACCGACATAGAAATCCAACGTCTGAAAGAAGAATTGAAGAAACGAAAGAACCTACGAATCAGAGTCACTAACGAGCTGGTTAGCACCAATAAGGAGCGAGATACCTGAAAGCAGAAGTACAATTACCTCAAGGAGGCTAGTGAAAGACGGCAGATAAGCCATAGGGAGGGGTATAAAGGGCAGGAAAAGATCCTAGCCAACACCAAGGTGGAAGTAGCTGCAACCGAAACTACCGTAGCCATGCTATCTAGGCAGTTACATGAGTATCAGAGAAAAGAAGCTGCAAGAGGACCAATCAGGCCTTAGAGTTCCCGCAACCCTTTACCCGCTTACCCTGTTCACCACAAGGAAATTTTGTCGGACAATCTGTTCTACAAAAATTTTGATGCTTACAGCTTATATCTATCGCCCATGGAGTTTCCGCTAGATATCTAAGTTTTTGAGCTACGACCATCCACGAGTTCCGCCCTCAGATTCACATGGCCACTCATCCTAGGTAGTTTTGAAAACTACAAAGATTCCTGCGAGAGCTTATGTAGGTTCTCAATTGTTGTCGCGCACCAGTAAGATGATATCATTAGATTGGCTGGCCACTGTGCCTACTTCCTGCAGAATTGGCTACTACAACCTTGGGGCGCTAAGACTAAACCCACCAGGATTCACCTTACCAAATGGTGGTACAACCGCAATGAGTCCATGGAGTCAGGAGCGGACCTAACATTGCACCTGCGGATGCGTGACAGAACTTCCAGGGAACGCAAAACCCTAAATGAGATGTTTTATTCTAAGTTCCTGGAAGGTGACGATCCAGCCCTTGTGGATGTAACAGAAGTGGACCCCAATTACACCGGGGAGTTGAAAAACCAACGGGCGGAAATGTGCAGGAATGCACTGTAACCACCCACCTCACTATTATGCATCATACACTAGACACGGTATGGTGAGCATCTGTTGCAAGTCTTAGTTTCTATGCATACATCTTTATTGCATCTCTATAAAAACCCTGAGCTGCATTTGGACATTTGCTAGTTTCTATGGGCATAAATGACTGTATAGACACAGAGTTGAGGGGGGGTTGAGAAAGGAAAAAGTGGGAACAAAATCAGTGCAGTGGGGTGGGGAGTGACTCCATCGCCTAATGGGTAAGGCACAGAAAAAATATATATAAAAAAAGAAAAAAAAAACAAAAAAAAAAAAAAAGACTGAGAGAAAAGTAAATGAAAGAAGAAAAAAAAAAAAGACTTCAACCGTCTCTATCAGATCTCGAACCAATTTGTGAGGATGAGTGATGCCTCGCACATCCATAAGAAGTGAGGACAATTTTCCTAATTGATTCCATAGACTAGTGGAAAACCAGTACTTCCTAGCATCTTGTGTATTGGATCTTAGGACAGTAAGTTGTCCTACATGGACTACTGTCAAAATATAGGGCTTGAGAGGAGAGTCAGTACAGAGAGGAGACTAGATTGTTATTCTCTATTGAATCCGTTCTTAGAGAGTATAAGTTGAATGTTTAAACAAAAAAAGAATTGATAATCACCAGTCTGGACCGGTTTCAAAGTTGGGGCACTAAAGCCTCATTGCATATGCATTCACACACACATCAATAACACGGTGTTAGACACAATACTGATGACTTGCATCCATATCATCCCATTTCCAATCCTGAGATTTGCATTTGCTTATCCCTCCTGCTGTTTTTTTTTAAATCATATTGTGTGTGAAACTCACGTGTGTTGGTTGATTGAGTGTAGTATGAGGAGTGGTCATATCCTATTGATTGATGAGAAGTGTTCGAATTGGTTAGTCCCTGTTTGTCTGTGAATGTGTGTGATCATGTCCTTGGTTCACTTCGATTCTTGCATGATTACTTTCTGAGCAACCCTTTTTGAGTTTGAAGCCTTCACTGCTATGCGGGTCAGTTATAAAGTCATGACCCATTGTCGGTGAATCTGCCATGCCTTAGTGCATCAAAAGCAATCTATATCAGACTGTTAGAGGCCTCTGATTCTACTATGACCTGTTTGTGACCTACAACGAGCTGCCTGCCGTAAAAAAATCAGAGACTTGCAAATTGTTTACACCCTATCTTCGTTGCCCATCTGCCTTGCTCACTAGCTGCCTACTACCCGCTGCTACTGTACTGCCTGCGGACCTGCTGTTTTTCAGCCTGTCTAAGCCTACCTGTGGGCTGCCTGCCTGCCACGCGACCTGTTGCGGCCTGCCCTGCCTGTTTGCGGCCACCTGTGGGCTGCCTGCCTGCCTGCGGACCTGTTGTTTTTCAGCCTACCTGCGGCCACCTATGGGCTACCAGCCTGTATGTGACATACTGTGCCCTGCTTGCCCTGCTGGCCATGCGATCTGCTGCTGGCCCTGCGACCTATCTGCCTAACTGCAACCTACCTACAACCTACCTGCGAGCTGCCGGTGACCTGTGCGACATGCCTGCCTGCTGAATTTTTGTGGTTTGTGGACTGGCTGCTGTTTTGTGATGACGGAGCTTTCCCACGATCTGTGGAAAAGGTTTTTAATTCTTTGATCTCGCTACCTATCCAAGTTTCGGCATATACGAGCAGTCCAAACTACTCTCTGAAGAACAAAAGCAAAGCTACCTCAGATCAAAAGCAGCAATCATGACTAGTACTTCAACGATTTCCGGTCACCTATATTCACACTGAGGTATGGGTTTACCTCACATCGATTTTTATTCTCATGTTTACTTGCTTTCAATTGGAATGTGGGTGCTTGACGTCCATACTTGTTTTCGCTCATTGAATGAATGATAGGATACTGAGAATGCATTGTGTAACTGTATGAGGACCTAATCATTTCAATAATTCCGCATTTGCCATGTCCCTATTGGGACCTAAATGATTGTGATCCTTTTCTTGAACAAGTAGACATTGGGATCAGGTCTATGCATATTTGTGGGTTTACCGGTAGTATGAACTCAGAATTACTTGCTTGCAATGAGAATGTTGTTTGCTTGAGTTCAGTAATTGCAAGTACCTAACTAGTGAATGGATTTTCGTAGAGTATGGGTCGATTGTGCATTATAGTTTTTAGCACAAATTCAAATTCAGTCTGAAATCGTAATATTTTATAAACAGATGCGGCATGGCTAATTAGAACGATGATTGCCTATTTCCAACTTGTTTAGGGAAAGTGTTAAGTAAATAAATTTTGTTTCGTACTGATTTAGAATGTGTTGTATGGAGAGAATTGTAGGTTGGGTAATTTATATTTTGTTGAGTTAGATTTATTAAACGGCTATAAGGAATCATCAAGTTTTTTGAAGTGTTTCTTACGGTTTTTGTCATTATGAAGTGTATTAATTGGACCCGACCTCTATGAAACATCAGAGCGGGCTGTCCACCATCCGCGGTTGAAATACACTGCCTTGGTTAAAGCATCACACTAGTCACACCCGCCGTCGGTACTGTCTAGCGAAATACCTAGACCCGACGGTCGGCGAAAATAGCACCCCTTAGCAAACAAAGCAGTGCGTATAACTTGCACCCCACGAGCACATCATAGACAGTAAATCGGTTTCTAGCCCATGTAAGATCTTTACCAACTGTAAGCCGAATTCACTGGGGAAAGAGATGTTAGCAATCAGAAGTTTTTGCGGAACCATAATTCTAGGAAGCTAGTGAATCATTGCACCAAAAGTACTAGCACCCCCTCCTTGCAACCGTATCCCTGAGAGCCTGGAAAACTCTCATCGGTTGGGGAGCACGGGGTAACAGAGGAAGCTCCCAGGATTGGATGTGGCAGGACCTTCGTTACTCACGTAGGGCATAGCCACCATCAGTAGTGGTGTCCCTTGACTTTTTTAGGACGTTTTGGCTGGACCAATCCCCTGCCAAAAATGGCCCTAACAGTCCATAAGCACTTGACTGAAGAAAGTTCTCACCTCACGATCCAAAGCTATTTCTTGTATAGAATAGAGGATAACAAGCAGTCCTAAGAAAGGATCTCACATGATGAAAATTAATAAGCATAAGATCAAATAGGCCTCCAAGGCATGAGATTTCATGACTCACTCACAAGAATCAATTCCTCAACAATACAAAGAAATTACAAACTCTAAGACCATACTCAATGCACTATTGCAAGAAACCTTCTATCTCTCAATAAGATTAGATGAAACTCTCAATGAACATGGCATCACATCATCAAAACTATCAAATCAAACTTATCAATTCCAACTATCAAATCCAACTATCAACTCATTATCACATTATTATCCAACTATCAACATTATCTCACTCTATTGCAACACTCAACATCAAACTACATTGGCCTCTCAACTCTCATCATACACAACAACCATAATTGCATGCTAGCATTCATAACATCATAAGGAAACTAACCACAAAGACACCAACACAAGACAAGCAAGCACTTGAACATCCAACTCTCAAAACTTTCCATCTATCCACATCATCTCATTATGACTTTCAACTTTCAACTATCTCAATCCTTAACTATCACATCAAACTCAATCACTCCAACTATCACCATCAACTCACTATCACATCATTGGCCAACTATACTCCACTCTCAAATTATCAACTCACAAATGCACTAACATTTGAAATACAAGAAGTTGGCTCCTTCTTATAGGAAATTCCAATGCATCCCCTTCACAATGCCATCTTGCCATTCTTCATGCCCTTCAAGCCCTCTTTGCCATTTGTCCCCAACCCATTTGATAGTACACCTAGTGGCCTCCATAAGAGAGTGGGGGAGTAGTGCATTCAAGGCTCTCTTCCAAAACTAGCCAAGATGTCATTTTTGTGAAAGGCTAGGGAGGTCATTCAGCCTCCAAGGTGGTTTGGCATTTATTATTCAAATTTTAGGTGAGGCCCTTTTTCAACCCCTATTTTTAGTAGGCGGCCTTCGTTTTTCTTAGGGCACCTGTGTTTTCGGCCTTTCTTAAGGGTCGTGCGCCTACTGCTCATTTGTCTGGGTTTTTGGCATGTTGGGTAACCACTTGGCCCGCACATTTTGTTAATTGCCCGTAAATTGCCCAAACTTTGCCTTTAGGGTTTCTGTGACTCCTTGACACTAAATCCATATTTCTCGGTCCTGTTTTTACCCAAAACTTTTCTTTCTCGGTTTTTTATTCTGTGGTTGACTTTTTCGGCATTCATGACTAGGGCTCCCACGACACCACGGTTTCCCTTAAAAATACATTCAGTGATTATATATTAGTAAAAATGGACTCAATAAATGGTGAGATTTTAGCACGGTCATATCGGCTATTTTTTTTACAACTGGCCATTTTTTTTGAAAAGCCGTAACATATTTACCGGCCATTTCTAAGACCGCTCTAGCCTCATCCAGGGCGGGCTGGGACCTAATTCTAGGTGGACCGGCACTTTTGGCTTGGTCTTACAAAACTTGACCACAAAATATTTTCGACGTTTTTTTGAAAAGTCAAGTTCTTACTTTTAAACTGTCTAACCACTTTAGGAACGGGCTGGGACCCAAATCTACGGCAAATTTGTGCCGATTTTTCTCTAATAACCGGGTTTTACATGCCGGTTTTTCCAGTTTTGTGAATTTAAACTTCAATATTAGCTCGATTTTTCGTGCAAAAATATCAGCTAACAGAGGTATAATTTTTTCAATATCGAATCGACGCGCCCTTGTAGTTATTGATTGGTTTATCTTCCCAACGTGCGTGCTGATTCGATATTCAATCAAAAAAATTTGATATCAGTTCGACGCGCGCTTGTTTCCGTTGTAGATTGTATTCTTACATCCTGCGCGTTGATCCGATATCTCATGATGTTCAAATTTAAATTCTGCAGTCCTCCCAGCAGGTTGATTCTGTCAGTTGTGGTTGGTATATCGTATGCAATGCCAAACACTTTTTTTATTGGCTTGCATTACAAGATGGACTTCCAAATCTGGAAGAGGTAATATTCGATTAATTACTTTTAATTGTGTTTTTGTTTTTTTCATATACAAACTCCTATTAATTGTGTTTATGTTTTTTTCATATACAAACTAACTGATCTTTGATTAATTACATTTAACTGTGTTTATGTTTTTTTTCAGTTTAAATGCCCGAAGGTCTCCCCAATGGAGATAATGCACTTCAGGCAGGAGACCATAAAGCTTGTGATCGAAAATTCATATCCAGTTGCAGTGGCTGAGTGTTGTCCACCCAAGCTACTTCCAACTGGAGAAATGGATTTAGAGATCATAGATAGTTGATTCTGTTTAAATATTCGTCTCACTTGATGTGGATGAGACACATGTACAGAAAATTTTAATAGAATTATACTTACAGTTTTTCTATGGTTGTTCTTACTTGTTATTTTTCCTCTTATCAATTCAGGTTATGATTCATTCATCTTCAATTTCTACTATTTTTCGACATGTTTGTTTTTCATTGCCTTGGTCTGCCTTGCCTGTACCATGGTCCTTTTTGGATAAGTTCAAAATGATGATCTGATCGAACCTTTGCTACAACCAATCCAAACATGTGACATTAGTTCACTTAGATTTGTTGCAGCAAAGCTTTGATCAGATCATCATTTGAACATATCCAAATATGCCAAGACAAGGACAATACAGACCAAGGCAATGAAGACCAAAAATACAACCGATATATACGAGACTTCAACAAGGGCAAGCGTCGATTGTAGTGATCACTGGAGTTCAAGTGACTGAAGATCTCCCCAATGGAGATAGTGCATTTCCTATAGGAGACAATGAATCTTGCCATAAAAAACTCATATTATTCAGTTGCAATTACATTGTGTTTTGCACCACGGAAATGGAGATGATAGAAATGAAAGAGCCTCATAGAAAAAGTGGTTCATATATTTTCTAAAATGATGTATACAAAAAATTGTATTACATAATACAAAATTCCATAGTTCATAGTCTATGGATTTTCAATTTCGATGGATGTTCCAATGTCTTTGCATTTTATATGCTCTTCCTGCCTTACTCTTACCTGCACAAGAGAAATTGTTTTAGTTATATATTTTATGAAACTGATTCACTTAGAAATAGAAAAAAAAGAAATATTTTTATATGGCATAATGTACCTTTACACCATTCAATCGAAATTGATAGTACTGAGGTAGATCGAATTGCAACATGTCTAGTCTGATCGAATGTGATTGAGACACCAATCTTCCTCGACCTCAACCATTGCAAGAATGTTGTCATTTCTTTTCATTGTTATCTAAAGTTGCTCTTGAGGGTTTATACCAAAATCTTGATCAAGTGGCTTCCAAACATTGTTGCATTTAATCCATCTTATATAATACAGCAGCAAAGTGAGCATTTGTTTTTCGATGTGAAATCTAAATGTCATGGATGAGTAACATACTCTGCACTCAACTTGCTAATTTTGTTTTGTATCCCAACCATCATCCAACAACTCGGTGATTATATTAGCACTCAAGTCCTTACAAATAAACATTGTTTTCGTTCTCCAAACATTGCATTTGGAAAAAAAATCAACAAAAATAGTAAAAGGTAGATACCAACTTAATCTATTATTCTTTGATCCAGTGCTACATTTTAATATACTCTGAATATCAATACATAGCCTAGATCGAAAACTTTCTGAAATTGCTGCATCAGGAGAAATCCATTCCTCACTCAAAATATCTGGTAGAGGATATGGCTCTAATCTACCAACTAAACCATTTTTATCAGGAAAATAGGTGTGATCATAAAAAAAACTCCCGACTCTAAAAGTGATTTTGGAGAACGACCTTTATATTGTAAAATACCGATATCTGAATGTATGACATCAATTATTCCTACAATCGATTGAACTGATTGCCATTCAAAAAAATTTGATGGATACAAATCTGCAAAACCAACAAAAACATCTCAAGAAAAATATAATTTATAGAAAATGCTAAATCTAAAGAAATTGAATCTGAAAACTTACAATTGCATTTCCTTCTATCATTTGGATTCAGATCATGAATGTTGAGCTCATTGTGAAGATAAGCATGTTGAACTAAAACTTCCGTGATAGATTGACCGGCAGGTGATACTTTAAAATCCATTATCCTGCCTTTCCAAGAGCTTCTATATATGTTATATGATCTTTTTCTTTTTCGGAATGAGCTTTTTGCAAAGGGATGCATCAAGGTCCATTGATATTTTTGATATATTCTTGGTATCCATTGATCTTCTGCATTTTTTTCATTGCAAATATTGATTGCATCAATCTTGGTCTCCGATTATGTGTAGCCATTAGTCAAAAATACGAGTACGCAAGCTAAGATCGGAGAGAATGTAGAGATTGCGAGGTAAACCTAAGAATGACAAGAATATAAGAGATAGAATGAAGAAAATGAGAGGTATACCTATGAATGACAAGAAGTTCCTTGACTACAAGGATTAGTTAACCATAGTTTATGACTATTGACATCAAATCAACCTCGAGTGAACAATGACGGGCATCATAAGAGTATTCGCGCAGTAACTGTGGTCCAATCACAATTGTTTGTTTTGCCCGGCGGGATGTTTGAAAATCACGAAAATTTGGCCGAAAAAGTTAAATACAATTTTCGTCCGTCAACCACTGTTACAGTTCATCACAGATGGACACCATTCATTGGGACACATAAGCGTTGAAAGCGTGCGAAGTCAAAAACAGCATCTTGACAAAGGGCCCATTTTGAGTTCTAATATCCCCTAATGTTTGATAGTATGCATCAATATTATAAAACCAGAGTGTTTACATTTTTGGAGCAAGTAAACCAATTGTATATTGTGGTTTGGTAGCATAAGCAAACATCTTCTTCATAGTATCGTGCATTTGGTTGTTATGAGGTTGGTCGGTCTATAAGCTAGTTGGCATATTGCATTCTTGATAATTGTGGAAATCGTCAAGTTGGAATCGTTTGTTCATTTACTATTTGGAGACTATGTTAACTGGGCCCGACATCTGTGAAACACCAGAGCGGGAAGTCCGCCAGATACAGCTAGAATAGTTGTCTTGGCTAAGTCGCAACATAGGCATACCATTTTCGGTAATGTCTAGCAAAATATCTAGACCCAGAATCTAGGAAACGCTACCCTCTTGTGAACATGATGGTATGCATAATGTACTCACCATTTTTCCACTTGACCTGTCCAGTTTTTAAATCGATATTGTTAGCAACTTAAAGTATCTTGCCAGTTGCTACCACATATTCCATTCGATTTTGACCAAGATAGGTTTGGGGAACCACAAGTCATACTGGAAAAACGTACCATCGCATCTCAAAGTTGATGTAACCATGGGCCTTTAGAGCTACAACAACTATCAATTTTTTATAGCATCTTATTTTATGCATTCAAGTAGCATGTTGCTAGGTGACTATCAGGCATCTTATGGGGTATGTTAACGACTTTGTCACCTATAGTATCACACGGATTTAGTACGATGGCATAGGCAATGATTAGGGCAAAGTCGTCCTCCTCATTGTAGAAAGGCAAAAAAGTCATGGAATGTCATACTCATATTAGAGCGAAAGGTATACTTTGTCTTTGTAATATAAACTATCGTAAGTGTGACTCTCCAAGTTATGACCTAAAACCAAATAGTGAGATATTTTGTTAGGCTATGGGTAGCTAAGGACTTTACTAAGCTTGAAGTATGATTACTAGACTCAGTACATTGTACCGAATGCCCATCCTACGTCAAAGTACTTAGCCGCAAGTAGTAACCTTCACTATTATCACATTTTAGGAAGTTATCGGGTGGATTACCCTACAACCCACGTACAACTGACAAATTTGTCAAACCTAGTAGAATGCATGACTAGAGGGCTAGTGGGGTCTATAATTAGTGAGATGTGTTCTACTAGTCAAACCGACCTCTTAGTCTAGGATAACCATTACCAGTATCTCCAGACAGTTAGATTGTAAAGGATTTTTGTTATACAAAATAACCTGGGTATTTAGTTCACGATCTGCCAAACAACTTGCTCACTAAGGAAATGCCTACACGTCATGGATAGTGTGACCAGGTCCGCTAGACCCCAGAGTGTCAATTCAACACTACCGTGAGTATATGGAAGATAATTTGGGAGGGTAAGCCTAGTACTATACCAAAGGGCGAGTACCACAGAATACCCAAGGCTACACAGTAGGTAGCATGGACGAGATTATGAATTTAAAATTATAGCTAGGATACTCTATCATAACAATGACATGGCGGATGTTTAGGCCAGGTTGATAGAAACAGAACTTATCCTCTTCTTACCATACTTTTGGAAGCCTAGAAACTTCCATTAGCAAAGAGAGCACGAAGAATATCATTGCTTTTATTAAAAATGATGGAGAAACCCATGATCAGACAAGAAGATTAAAGTATATTTATTATAATACCGTAGAACGGTCAAAATGAATTAAGCTACCCAATAGCTAAGTAAAACTTAGAACAGTAAGCTAATTACTTATAACCAACAGCCCGATGTAAATCAGTAGCTAAATGAGTAAGCTAATTACTCAAACCAACTGCCTGATGTAAATCACTAACTAAAATAGATCCAGTAATAGGTAATGCAGGAAGCTTTGAAGCAGCTGCTCCTGCAAACTGAGCCCATCGAAGAATTGAAACTACCTGTGAACGTTGTAATGCTATAGAAATACACTGACGGTAGAAAGAAACAATGACGGAAGGTAAGGTATTGCTTTGTCCTTGGCGTTTCACCATAAGCTCCGCACATAAAGATAAAAAATTATTAAATTTCTTGTGAAAACAACCATATGTTTCCAAGGCAAAGAAAATGAAATCTTCACCGGGCGCACAATCATTATAATCTCATTCCTTTTCTTGAGCTGCGTGAGACATAGCGGCCCCTTGCGTGGTAGAAGAATGACGAAGGAGGTCCTGACGAGAGGGATCAGCAATCACAACATCTCCTAGAGTACGAACTCCATCACGCGAGAGAACAAGGTCAACTCGTCAACCCTAAACCCTAAACCGTGAAGGCCCTGGTAAAATGAGTGTCTATTCCTGAACAACATGAAAGCCACTATCATGAGCAATAGCAGCAAGGGCATCACGAATGGATTTATGTGAAACAATATGTTCTCCACCTGAGGGGCATCGTATAAGATGAGTACCCAAGGAATCCAACACATGCCCACATGAACATTTAGAGATACCAATTAACATTGGATGTGGAAGTCCTAATCTGGTTCGAAGGGCAGTTATAAACAAGTCATTGTTGAGTCACAATAGTGGAAGAATTGGACGTGCAACCAGCCAGGCCCCTGCACCTGGACCATCACAAGAAAGAAGACGAGCTCGAACTGCATCAAAAGGTGAATCTTTGATAAGTTGACCGAAGGAATAAGAGTGAAGATGCTCCATAATAATAGTCTTTTGAAAAACCCATTGAAGATTTGTCACCAAAGATTCGAAGGGAGGCACTAAAGGCTGTACAAGTGGTGGAAGTAAATCTCGAGCAATGCGTAGAGCTTGTTGAAAAGTAAAATTGCCAATCTCCACATGAGCCACCGTATCAAGAAGACGAGGCTGGTTACCCTGCGGAAACCTGAAGACTAGTGCATAGGCAACAAGAGCCCAACTTCCGAGAAAAGCAGTTGGTGCAATGCAAGCAGTAGATACTAGGCCAACACCACCAGAGGAGGCAGGAAGAGAAATTTGCAGCTTAGAAAACTGACCTTCACAAGTGTCAAAGGTTCCTGGCACCAAAAGGCGACCAAATACGCCCAATAAAGTATCATCAAAATCCCGAAGTAAGGATATTATAACAAGTGAAGGAGAAATACAACGAAGAAGATAGCTAGAATGTTGAGCAAAGCACTGAGTGAGAATTCCAAATGCAACTTGAGAATAAAGCACTCCTGCTAGGATGTAAATCCTAGCGCTTCGAACTTCCAAATCGATGTAGAGCTTGTCTCCCACCTATCCAAAACCGCATCTTAGTCGGGCTCTGATACCAATATAAATATCCAAAAGGATTACCCCTAAGATGAGGATAGGAGAACACAATAGAAGAGACTATGGAGCCAAACCGCCCAACCAAACCTAGATCAAACCTGATCTAGCCCCCAAGCCATGCCATGTGAAACAAGAGGAGAAGAGAGAAACTGGTAACCCCATGGATTTTGTTATCCGAGGGAACAAATGGGAATGCTTATAGCTAGAAGTTTAAATTGAGGGAAAGTTTGTTGGGTCAATTGTAAACTTTAGTTGTAGTCACATCGGTGTGAAGACGATTATAAGTCCACTTGTTGAGTTCTTGGGGACTAATGTCATTCGCTATAGGATCTAGTCATGTATGAGTCCAGTTCTTCATGGACATACGTAATATGAATATATACGTTATATGAATATATACGGTATACGGGTGGATCGATTTTACTGCATCACTCAAGTTCTCGTACCTTCCTCTTGTGGTGTTATCTTTCTCTTTGATTGAGTATTAATTATCTGATGATTATGCTTTGATGTAGAGGTTTTGTTTAGATCGCTGTAAATCTGCAGGTACAGATTAAAAATAACTTTCAATATTGATGTTCAGGTGTTGTGATTTGTCTATATTGATGTTGGATTAGGTGCAATCTATGATAATATTGAGCAGTTATCGTTACTTATCGTACATGGATGCATCCCTTGTAGCTTTGATCGTACTCTCTCTCTCTCTCTCTCTCTCTCTCTCTCTCTCTCTCTCTCTCTCTCAATTGAGCGAAGCGAAGATTACTTAAGCACACAACAATCCAGTCCTCTTGAACTTGATAGATTGGTTGCGGAGCAAGGAAAGAATTGTGATGAAGCAGCAGGGAAACAAGGGGGCGCAGCGAGCTACGAGGATTGAGCAGGAAAAAAGGGGGGGGCGGACCGAGCTATGAGGAGCTTCGATAAACGAGGAAGCCCTATCGCCATAGCACCTCTCTCTCTCTCTATCTCTCTAACCCCTCTCTATCTCAATCGAACTCTATGGATCCGTCGATGTTCCACTCTCTCGAAAATTCTTTCTGAAGTTTCGAAAAGCACACATTCTCTCTCTCAAATCCACATATTGGCCCTTCTATCCCACTTCAATTGCCCATCAAAGACGTTTTAGGGCACACGTGGCCGAATGAAAATGCAAGAATCAGTTTCTCTCTCTCTCTCTCTCTCTCTCTTAGAATTACTTATTCATGCACAAGAACATCCAAGTGACAAACGATTGTTTGCGTTCTTTCTAAAATTTGTGTTTCAGATCAAGTATTGTCCTAGAAAGGATAATGTCACTCCGCATACTACGTCCAAGCTCGCGTCTAAATGTGAAATTCTCTTCTTGTGGAGGTCTGCAAGCTGCTCTGGCCGATGAACGAAACGTTCAAATCTGTCCTTAAAACTGTGAACTTTTTCAGAAGATCCTTCTTTAATGTAGGAATGAGAGCAAAAATACGACGCTTTCCTCCCATTGGCACAGTCTGGAAATTGATTAGAGATACGCTTTCCTGCCAATGGCACAGTCCGGAAATTGATAAGAGATGATATACCAACAAGCAAACATCTAACTACAGCTTTCAAACTTATATAAGAAGGAAAACCTCAGAATACCAGTAAGTGGAGATTGTGATAGGGTTCATCACCTCTCATTGATGGAGAGTATATAAATGACACTAGCAACAGCAAGTATCAAAACACAGTTCACGAAACGCACGGTAAAAGAGAATAGTTTACCGTGTGTTAAAAGAGAAAAGTGTGGGATACCTTTTGCTGCAATACTTTTTGGTATACCTCTTGCTGTAATGGGAGGAATTGAACAAACTTGGTTTTATTGCCTCGTGTTGTGATGTTGCTGATTGACACTGGAGTAGATGGGATCTCAAAGCTCAGTCAGCCGAGGTTACGAGGAGTTTTCTGCAATGCATCAGCATCAATCAGCTTCTAGCCTCCTCAGAAATCTTTGCAGTTCAATTTGAATCTTTTGAATAAAGAATTACTCGAAACTAATCTGCAAGGCTGGTTTGAAATCCTAGGGCATGTATTTTATCTTCATCGCTCAAGCTGCAATCAAATGCAACAAACAGCAAAATAAAATTGACTTCTTTTCAACAAGCATCTTTGTGTCAGGTTCTACTTCAAAAGTCTACTCAGAAAACAAATTCCGCTCAGGGTCTAGCGGAAGCAATGCTAAAGTGCACGTTCACAAAAAATTAGGATTATTTGTAGAAAAAACATACAGAAAATTCCACACATTTACAAACTGGTTCTCCATCTGAAAAACAAACGAGATAGAGGGACTGACCTATATGGACAATATATTCGGTGCCTTCCGGAGAAAACCTGATGAGTTGTAGCATGAGCTCTCCTAGAACTTCAAGCACACGGCAGTTTTGGCTGCTCAGAAGACTGAACAACCCCGGAGCACAGCACTACTAGAGAGAAAAAATTCTCAAAATCTAGTTTGTGCAAGCGAGATTGTAGCCATGACATTGAAACTCGTAGGAGCGATAAAAGAGATGCTGATTCATCAGATTCCCAGCAGAATCACTGAAGTATGTGCTACGCATTGTGCAAAAATTATTGAGCCCCGGAAAAAAATTTCCCAGGAGCTAGATTTTGCTTTACGAGAAAACACCTTGCTTCTTCTGTCTGCTTCTGTTAACTAGGCATCGAATGCATTTTGGTTCCAATACTATTTCTGTACTACAGATTATTATTTCCTAGGCAAACTGAAAATTAACTATTTGCTGAACCAGGAGCTATACATTTCATCTGCTGGTAGGATATCAATGCTGGGCCGGTGGTTCAGCACAGCGTCTTCGCTGTCCCTGAGGTCATCTGCGCTTCCTTTCTCCACAAATGTACTTGTAGAAGAATTATACCTTCTTTGTGGCCAATTGGGTTTTGTCATAAACTTCCATACTTTCAAAAAGCTCACTCCAGTCGTCTTCCAAAGCATCATCTAGAAGAAAAGGTGTGTGGTCTGTTGATATGCGCTGTTCATATGATGAAAATCCCATTTCCGACTCTTCTGGTCCTTCCAGAGATTCCTTCTCGGCTTCCCCTGCCACCTCCTCTGAACTAGAGGATCCACTACCGCGGAAATGTGCTAAACTAAAGCCCTCACCTCCCTTAAAAACTTGTGTGGTTTCTGCAGATCCTAAGCTCTCATTAGGGTTCATATTTGGTTCGGACTCCGAGATACTGGTTTCACCACCTTCTTCATTATCTTCCTGTTGTAGGCCGTGGAAAAGTCCGTCCAGCAAACTTACATCAACCGATGCCGGCTCCAAATAATAGTTCATGAATTCTGGAAATGGAGATTTGGCAGGATCGGTTATGGCAGTTTGGTACTCGAGATTCTGGCCCTTCGAGGAAGAAGCCTCCAAATCTCCTTTCTGTGTGAACAGTTCCTGCTTTGGCAACTGTCGCTTTCTGCTCTGAGTACCAATAGACTTGTTAGCATCATTTTGCTGGACAAGATGGGCAAAAATGGAGGGATTCTGCATAGTTTTGGCCAAGAAAGTCATCATCTGCCGCTGTCTTTGTTCTGTTGCAATCAGTCGTTGGCCTAAAAATTTCATGTTTTGATCTGTCGTTTGCTGTTGCTGCCGCATTTTGACCAGTTCATGCATTAAGACATTTTTATCTCGCTTCAAGTCCTCAATGTCTTCTTCAAAACCTCCGAACTTTCCCAGCTCTATAAGCCCCTGCGACGATTCCGCCCCTGCCTGCTGTTGCGTTTGATTTTGATTCAAAGGTTTACGTCGACGCAGTGTCTTTAGTAGATGTCTCTGGCCTCGAATAAATCCTTCGGCTGCAAACTCCCATCGATCTGAATCCACCTTGCGAAATCCCTGAATAGGGCAACCTCGTTAGCAGAGGAACAGCTTTAGTTTATGATGATAAATTCATTTCCAGCAATAACAATAAAGGTTTCCTACTCTCCGATTACTAAAATACACTTCGGAGACAATAATCACAAGCAGGACACAAGACTTCTTGCATAAGTATCGCGATAATGCGAACTGAACGAAGCAGAGCAAGAATAGGACAAGATTTAGGAAAAATGAACATACATATGAGTTAAGCTGCCGGACAAAGCTGGAAAAATTACTATGCTTGAAGTAGTTTGGAAGGACGCTGGTAGCAAGCTCGGGTGGACTCCAAACAATGAAGCTGTTACTGCGACTGCTCCATGAAACAATATCATCCGTATTGGGATCGTCGATCATATCATACGTTTTTGTAAGAAATGGAGGTGTGGCTAATCCCAGCAGCGCCTCTGATGTCTGAGGAATAGTTGGATCATTAATAACAATGCCGCTTGAAGATGATGGATTTGTTTGAGATACATCCACCGCAGAGGTTTCTGCAGATAAGGTGATTGCAGAGTGTTCCATAGCTCCAACTTCACAAATATGATATCTAATGCGTTGCTATCCAACAGAAAACAGAATGACGACGAAGGACAAAGACGCAAACTAGTTGAAGCTTTTGTTCCGCTTCGAAAAATCTTGGACTGGCGACGAACACCAAAGGAAAAAAAATCATCGAAGCTTTCGCTCCGCTTCAAGAATTCAATCCGGAGCTGACAAATTGGTCTCAAACGGATTCTTCAATAGAAAAATGCAAGCAATCAGAAGTGCAGCTGTATCAATGCAATCACCTCAAATCCACTCCTCAGATCTGAACTCAAATCTAAATGCAGGCGCTGTTTATACTTGTGGCAAGACAAGAGCAATGTTGGCTGTTTCCGCAGAAGAATTGAAGCTGAATTGTTGATGTCACTAACGAACAGCTGACGCATGAGAAAGACATCCGAGTCTTTGCTGAAGCTTTATAGAAGCCGGAGAAGGCATGGGAGAAGAAAATCTGGAGCACAGAGACGACGAAGGAAGGGCTTCGGGATGGAGGGAGGAGGATCAGTCCAGAGAGGACCAGAACCGCGCACATGGAAAAAGGGGCTTCAAGGCCCTGAAAGCGATGAAGAGGCTAGAGACGAATCAGCTTTCCCCACGTGTCGTGCCTACTGTAGCCTGCCAGCTATAAATATCTAGTACATAGCAGCCAATGGCAATGGCGGAATAGATCTGGTCGTCGGGATGCCACGCTGGCGATGGCTCAGGGCTGGGAGCTGGCAGGCCTTATGCGCTTTCCAGAATATTCTACAAATACGGTCGGTCTGTCAGTGGTGTTTTGTTCTCGAATCTTGTTTTTTTTTTTTAAATATTGCAATGCCATAATTATGCACCATCTTATAAAAAATCTTTCAAACCTCCCTATTGCAAAAAACATTGTGTGTGTGAGTGTGCATGCGCGTGAGTGAGAGTGAGTATGTAGTATTTTACGATCCTATTAGTGAGAACGCATGTGCTATGAATCTATTTCTGCATTTACATTCTTTCAGACTATTCTTGCTTGTAGTAGCCCATATCATTTTTGAGGTTTCTCTCAAAAATCCCATATATTAAGGAGTTTTTCGGTTACTAACAGGGGATATGCTTCTACTTGCCTATTTTTCCCTATAAAATCTTAAATTTATTACATAAAAAATCCTGCAAAATTTTATAGTTGTTGATTTTTGGAAAAAGATTCCATTCCTAAAGAATGCCAGCTTTCCCGAACACTGGTGATAGGATTTTTAAGTATGGGATTGACCACCCAAGTTTAAACCCCTCGCCCACACATGGGCGGTGTCCTGATCAAAACAACGTGATTTATCCACCCTTGCCTGGTGTGGTGGTGGAGGGCTCTTGGTGTGGCTTGACCACACAAGTTCAGAAACTCCCCCTCACACCCCCCCCCCCCCCCCCCCCCAAAGACCTTCGCACAATCAGCAGGTGAACATAGAGAAGGTGCGTACCAATTGATATCAACCAGACACCAGTTCCCTACAAATCCATAACAGTTCTATGCACAGGGTGAATCACACATTCCTCCCATAGAAGTCATTGCTGTCCAAAAAACGCCAAGCTGCCCAAACAGCTGCTCGCGCTTACAACTGCCAGTGCATTCATCACTTCCAACTTTACAATCACCTACCATCGCCTTTGAACAACTAGAATTCTTTCACAAATGCATGTTTTCAGATCCTTAGAACTGCTATTCATTCATGCATCTATCCCAAAAGGCAATGATTGAAAAGTCCAGCGATGAGTACCATCGGAATACAAGCAAACTTCAGAACTTCTCATGAAGAATATCATTCAACCCCCTGGAAAACACAAGTGCGAGTTTGTACAAGTCTTAACTTGGGTTCAATAAACTGATCCAATGACCAGAGATACAACCGGTTTACAACTCTCAACTCTACACAGAGGCAACAAGTCAGATAAAAGGTTCCACTGGGGTCTCATTCTGCATGTTCTTTAAACTGCTCCAAACAATCATGACTTACTAACCTCTTAGCAATAACAAAATTGTTTCTACAGGGAGCTGTTTAAAACCAAACATGTACATTGAGAATCAATTGCCCTTGTACTCTGCTAGAAATGATCAGAACTGGATAACCTCAAATCCAATTTATGTCCATTAATATGCATGTCAACCGGAGGATCCTGAAAAGTTCCAAATCCTCACATGCAATTACTAGAATCCAGTAATTCTTTTACTTTCAATTCATTCTTCTGGAAAAATTGGTTCACATCAATTCGTCAATGAATAAAAGTTAGTAACATGATTCAGGACAAATAGAATTCATGCAAGTCATTCAGCCATTTCCAAGCAGCAAATTGCTATAAAATAAGCAACAAGATCCACCAAAGCAGATCATTCAATAGCAATTGAAAGATTCCTCAAGAAACAGGGAATTACCAATGAATTTACACTAATTCACAACATCTTTACCAAAATCCACCATGTAGAAGTGCACTCATGCTTCAAATCGGAATAAGTGAATCAAATTCCCTTGAGAAAATAGGACTCCAATCGGGATGTAAATCCAGGTGCTCCTTACTTCCAAATCGATGTAGAACTCGACTCCATTCCGATCCAAGTCCGCATCTTAGCCGGGCTCTGATACAAATGTAAAGACCACTCGGGAAAACCCCTAAGATGAGGATAGGAAAACACAAGAGAGACTATGGAGCAAAACCACCCAACCAGACCTAGATCCCTCCTGGAGAATCCTCCTGGATCTAGCCCCCAAGCCATGCCATGTGATAGCAAGAGGAGAAGTGTGATTCTTGTAGGTATCAGATGAGCAGACACAAAACCAAAGTAGGTTTCATCTGACCCTAGATCAATGATAAAAAATGTGCAGGAAAAATCTTGAAATAGAAATTATCTCTAAGGAGGAAATTGTGGACTTAATTTCCAACAATGTCCACAATAAAATACAAGATAAGAAAATGTGCACTTTGTATACAAAATTGAAGGCTCTGATGCCAACTATTACCCATCTAGCTTGGGAATCGCCATAAAAAAACCTACACAATCTAGTGACAAACGCTTTGTTACCCACCATTAATAGAATTGTTTTTGTTTCAACCTTATGCGCCTAAAATGGCGGCACCAAGTGGCGCCTTGATCAAAACTCCAACAATGATCGATGTCTTATACCACTGGCTATGGCTCTTAGTCCTCACTGTCGCACATCTTCATGGCTAGAGATAAATCTTGGCTATACTAGTGCTCGTACCAGAGACCAACTCTCGAGTAGAATGAATGGGTCCCACCTCCTTATACATAGTACAAGTGGGTCACACCTCAACTAGGGTTCACGATTAGATTTATTTCACAAGGCGACTTGAGATACTAACCAGTGTTGGGCTGATATATAGGTGCCCGGGTGGTATCAGCAATGGTATCAACAATGGTATCGTAGAACATACCTGCCCAGTATATGATTTTGCGATACTATGGTTAATATCGGAACCAGGCTGGTTTTAGCCCATCAATGCACATATCGATAGCCGAATTAGGGGCAAAAAATTTGAATTGAACATGGTATTAATATAGTATCCATTTTTAGTTAGTTTCCAAAATTTACATTTGTGATAAATATTATTCATCGTGTTCCAAAAGACATTGGTGGGCACCAACAAAGTATTGGCCTTTAAAATCATATGCATATTACATTTAAAAAGGTCATGCTTTTCATTAAATCCATATTACCCTTTACAAAATGGCTAATTTTAGAAAAAAAAATTATATACTAATATCGGCCACCAATTTACAAACATGTGTCAATAAAAAATGTCATCACCACCAAAGTCATGTTTTGTCTTTTCTTGAGGCCATCACCTCAAGGTGTACATTTTGGTACATAACAAATAGATTGTTTTTTGGCTCAAAATTTGTGAAGCATACAATTTGTAATAAAATGGTCTATACATAGATCTTTATTGGTGATTTAGCTTAACCTCAAATATACGGAAACATCACTTCGTAACATAGCAACTTGATTGACTACTTATACCTTATTATCTATTAAAAAGTTTAGTTCCCAAATTGATATATAGAATTGGTGGGTAGGGTACCTAGGCCATTATGAGTGTAGAATAGGGCTTGGGCCTAGACTTGCCCCACCAGTGTGGTTGATTGCCACTGGAAAGGTGCAGGCTCGAATCTCAACCATTGTGTAGTGTCAATTTAAGGAGCTTAGCCAAGTTTTTTTTTTTTTTTTGTATACAGAGTTACGCAACTAACGGTTTGGATTCGAGCTTGCACCTTGCCGGTCGCAGTCAACAACTCTACCCATACAGTGCCACTAGTTACTTAACATGTTTGCAAAAAACGAATGTAATCTATGGACAAAATCTAGCATAGGATGAATTTTAGTAGACACTCTTGCATGATTCTAATGGAACAACAAAATAGTCCTTTAAAAAAAATGCATTATACTAGCCCTAATCTCCATTGCCTCCAAAAGAAGGGGGACGTCCGAAGGTTCTACAAGAATCTACAATGATCGCGGCTCAACGCGAACGACCCAGTGACGTCTGTTTCCTTCTGGAGAGGCGGATCATTGCCCTAAAATTGAGCCCCCCCAAGACAATCAATTCCAGGGTTGGGATTGGTTGCTAAAGGACCCCACTACGAATTCGTATTACTGACAGGACACGTGGGAAAAGTTGATTCGGTGGGAGTGTCTTTAGGGTTTTACCTCTTCGCGAAGCTCCCATAGGCGGACCTGATTTTCAGGGCTGGAGGCCTTATTTTCCACGTCCGATCGGATCTAGTCCTCTCTGATGCGCATCTCCCATTCTCTCCTCTTGTAGCCTTACTCCTGGGCTTTCTGGATTCTCGACTCTCCAGGTAGGATCCATCGCCTGCCTTCTTCCTCTATAAAGCTTCATCTGAATCTCAGTTTTCACCTGCGTCAGCCTTTTGATACTGAAATCAATAGTTTAATTGCTTTAGCTTTGCAGAAAGAGCTGAGATTGTTCTTGTCTTTCCTTAAACAGAAGCACTTAACACTTTCTGAATTTAGAAGCTCAGGTTTCAGATCCAGGTCAGAGATGATTGCATTGATAAAGCATTATCTCTGATCGCTTGCATTGTTTTTTTTTTTTGAATGTTTCTCTTCGAGAAGTCCATTTCATGTGGATTTTGTAATTCGGGATTAAGATTTTTGCTTGTATAGAAAGATTTCTCCTGTTTTTCGTTTTGTTCTTTGTCATCATTGTGTGTTCTTTGTTTGATAGCAAACCGGTGGGTGCATTATTTGTAAAGTTGGAGTTATGGAGACATTAGCAACGTACTTATCTGCAGAAAACTCTGCGGTAAATCTATCTCAAGCAAATTTGGCATCTTTAAGTGGCATTGTTAGAAACGATCCAGATATCCCTCAGCCTTCGGAGGCGCTGCTGGGAACAGTTCTACCTCCATTTATTACAAAAATATATGACATGGTTGACGATCCCAAGACAGATGGCATCGTGTCATGGAGCAGTGGCAATAATAGCTTTGTTGTTTGGAATCTTTCCGAGCTTATTGACAGCATCCTTCCAAACTACTTCAAGCATCAAAACTTTTCGACCTTTGTCCGGCAGCTTAATAAATATGTAAGTTTCATTTTTTTTAGATCCTGTTCTATTCTCACTTTGCTTCCTTTGGAGAGCATTTTTGCAATACTCATGTGAAACCTCTTCTGTCTTGCTTTGTTGTAGCTTGAGCAATTTTGACACTTCTGCGGAGTAAAGGATGCTCTTTACTTATCGAGGAGTAGAAAGACTTTGTTGATACCCATCGTTCATTGAGACAGTTGGTCGACTGTTCTTGACGAAGTTTTTGCGGATTGCATAGTTGAGAAATTTATTAGAACTAGTGAAGTGTAACAAATTGATACATATAGCATTAAGTGAAAATTTTAATGATCGATAGGAATTTAAGATCGAATATTAGAGCTGTTCCTTCTGCTGACATGCTTCTTCTATCCAGGGATTTCACAAGGTGGATCCAGATCGATGTGAGTTTGCAGCTAAAGGATTTATGCGAGGCCAGAGGCATTTACTAGAGACATTGCGTCGACGTAAACCCGTGAATCAAAATCAAGCGCAACTGCAGGAAGGGGCGGAATTGTCGCAGGGGAGTATAGAGCTGGGAAAATTCGGAGGTTTAGAAAAAGAAATTCAGCAATTGAAACGGGACAAAGACGTCTTGATGCATGAACTGGTCAAAAGGCGGCAGCAACAGCAGACAACAGATGAAAACTTCAAAATTTTAGACCATCGACTGGCTGCAGCAGAACAACGACATCAAAAAATAATCGCGTTCTTGGCTAAAATCATTCACAAACCCTCCATTTTCGCCCATCTTGCCCAGCAGAATGATGCTAACAAGCTTGTTGGTTCTCTCAGGGGAAAGCGACAATTGCCAAAGCAGGAACGGCTCACACGGAAAGGGGATGCAGAGCTTTCATCCTCAGAGGGCCAAACTGCCAAATTTTCATTCGCTGAACTCCTGAACTATTCGGAGCCAGCATCTGTCGATGCAACTCGGAGTTTGCCACAGGAACTTTTTCACGTCCTAGAACAGGAAAGTGATGGACAAGATGATGAGAACGGTATCTCCGAGTCTGATTCAAATCTAAACCCTAATGAGACCTCATCTGCCGAAACCAGACATATTTCTAAGGGCTTTATTTCACCGCATTCCAGCATTAGTGGATCTTCTAATTTAGAGGAGTTGGCAGGTCAAGCCGAGAATGAATCTCTGGAAGGACCAGAAGAATTGAAAATGGAATTTCTATCGAACGAAGAGCACACATCGATAGTCCCCATACATTCTATTCTGGATTCTAATGAGGAATACTTCTGGAATGAGCTTTTTGAAAGAATGGAAGGTATGTATTCTTCTATAAATGCATTTGCGAAGGAAGGAGGAGCCACCGGCCCGGAAATGACATACTTTACTGGCTTTTGGCCCAGCTGTTGACAGACTTAGATCTTGATTTAGCGCATTCTTGAGTTTTAGCTTATCCAGCTAATCAATCTGTAGTGAAGAAAAGGCAGTGAAACGGAAAGGCATTGACCAAGATATTAGTGCCTAGTTAACAAGAACAAGACAGAAGAAGCAAGTTGTTTTCTGATAAAAGCAAGTTCTACAGTGGAAAGTTTTTTCCGGGGGGGGCTCAATAACCTTTGCCTAGTACATACTTCAGTGGTGCTGCTGGAAACCTGATGAACCAGCTTTGACTTTTATTGCTCTTCCAAGTTTCAATGCCATGGCTACAATCTCTCTCGCACATGCGATATTTGAGGAAGTTTTTTCTCTAGTCATGCTGTACAACCGGCTTTTCAATCTTCCAGGCAATCTACAACTCATGATCAGGTTTACTTCGGATGGCACCAAATAGTGTTAGAATGAAAACACAGCGAGGAAGATGATAGCATGACATACAGAATCTACAAGCACTCGATTGATCAATCATAAAGTAAAAGCACACTCACACACAAGAAGCAAACACTTGATTACAATAAGCGTGATCATAGCCTCACGAAGCATGTACATCTACGTCCGCATGCCAATGCCATGCCAAGATTTCATATAATGTGCAATATGATGACTATCGTATTTACACCTAGCATGTACAATATTCTTCATCCTCATATCTACGTATACACTGCTAATTATCGTGGCATCATGCATGCCAAGAAAACCTTTGCAAACCCTACACATCCTAGGAACATGACGAATCCATTCCCAACATGTCATGTGACTAAAGACGGTTAGTAGTGACCGTTGGTGTCATGTGACATGGACACCAACAATCCCCATCTCAATGCTATCCGTCTTCTCTGATGATGCTCTTCATTCACATGGCATTTCTTAAGCATACAAATCTATCCTTCGATAGAGGCTTGGTCATTATGTCGGCAGTCATCATTTTGGTGGGATAGAACTCCAGCACCATCTTCTGACTTTGTACCAAATCTTTGACAAAAGTGGTGCTGGATATCAATGTGTTTGCTCCGCTTATGTAGGCCTCCATTCCTGCATATGAAGATGTTGCCCTGGTTGTCGTTGAAGATCTTCATCCCTTTTGTCGAGATGCCTATCTCGTGGCACAAACTCTTGATCCAAACATACTCCCTAGCACCGTGACATATCCCCATTAATTCTGCTTCCATTGAGGAGAGAGCCACAGATTTTTGTTTGCTGCTTGCCCAGCTTACAGCTCCTCCGCCCATCATGAAGACAAACACACAGGTAGATATCTTGTCATCTGCGTCACCTGCCCAGTCAAAGTCAACGAACCCCTCAACGTGCTCAAAAGGAAATCTGTATTCCAACCCAAGCTGAATGCTTCCCTTTAAGTACTTCAGAACTCTTTTGGCTGCTTGTCAATGATCGATGTTTGGGTTTTCCAGATACTTGCTGAGTGATCCAATTGTCGTGGCTATATCTGGCCTAGTGCATACCATGGCATACATCAGTGATCCCACTAGGCTCCTATATGGACATCGGTTCATTTCTGCTTTGTCAGACTCAGTCCGAGGTGACATCTCCTTGCTCGATCTTATACCCTGTTCTTGTGGAGTTCCAACATGATTACAATTTTCCATCCCAAATCTTTTGAGCATATTAATGATGTACCTTTCCTGCCTTAGGTGGATAGACTTTCTGATCCTACTTCTTTCAACTTGAATTCCTAGGCAATAATGCAGTTGCCCCATATCTTTGATCTCAAACTCAGTCTTCAATTCTGCCTTACAGGACTCCAGCCTTGAAACGTCGTTGCCAATCAGAATTATGTCATTCACATACAATGCTATGACAGTGATTTCCAAATGAGACCTTCTTACAAATATGCTCTGATCTGAGTTGCATTTCTTGAAATTTCGCTCATGAAGGTATATTTCAATCTGTTCATACCAGACCCTGGATGATTACTTTACTCCATATAGGACTTTGTTGAGTTTGCAGACCATGTCCGACCCTTCTTCAAATCCCTTTGGTTGTTTCAAATACATGTCCTCACTTAATGTCTCATCCAGAAATGCAGTCTTGATGTCGAGCTGATAGATCTCCAAGTCGTTGGCTGCTGCCCATGCAAGAATTATCCTAATCGATCTGATTCTAGCGACTGGGGCAAAAGTTTCATTAAAGTCCATGCCTTCTATCTGCGAGCATCCTTTGGCTACTATCTATGCCTTGTATCTCTCCACATTACCCTCTGCATCATATTTTAACTTATAAATCCATCTGCAACCAATGGCCCTCCTACCTTCTGGTATGTGTACCAGACTCCACGCATTGTTCTTCTTGATCGACTCCATTTCCTCTGTCATCGCATGGAGCCACTCATTCCAATCTCCCCTCTCTCGAGCTTCTCGATAAGATCTTGGCTCTTCATCAGGTTCTTGACTCATGAATATCATCTCATCAAATCTTTGTGGGGCTCTCTTTGTTCTGTTTGGTCTCGCCTCTGCAATTGCCTCTGATCTCTCCCTATTGAACTTGATCTTGAGTCTTGGTTGACTCACTGTATTAGGTTCTTCGTTTTCTTTCACATCAAAGAATTACTTCCTCGCGGACACCTGACCAACAATGCTCTCATCACGGGTATGATCATCCGAAGATACGTTGTGTTGGGATGTATTGGAGCTCGAAATGCTAATGACTTCTATAGGAAACGTCACGCCCCCCTTGAGTCCACGATCCGCATCAGAATTGGAGACATTTTTTACCACCACTGTGGGATCTTCATCAAACACAACATCCCTGGCATCAATGAACTTTCTTGTAACAGGATCAAAGAGCTTATATCCTTTAGTCCCCTCCGGATATCCTACAAACAAGCATTTGTTGGACTTAGGATCAAGTTTCTTCCGTTTTTCTTTGGGAATGTGTACCGTATGCAGTGCAGCCAAACACCCTAAAGTGATCTACCCTTGGCTTATGTCCGTACCACATCTCATGAGGGGTTTTTCCTGCCAAGGCCTTCATTGGAGATTTGTTGATTATGTGACATGCAGTTGCCACAGCCTTTGCCTATAGGTACTTAGGTAGATCATTCTCCTGCAACATGCAACGCGTCATTTCCATCAGTGTTCTGTTTTTTCTTTCCGCCAAGCCATTCTGTTCGAGAGTGTATGGTACAGTGAATTCTCTCAAGATACCATTCTTTAGGCAGAATTGATCGAATTCTTTGTTCTTGAATTCTCCTCCATTGTCACTTCTGAGCTTCTTGACTTTCTTGTTGGTTTCACTCTCAACTATGCTCTTGAATGCCTTGAAACTTTCAAGCGCCTGAGATTTCTCCTTCAAGGTCCAAATCCGCGTTCTCCTCGTATAGTTGTCTGTGTATGTAATGAAGTACCTAGATCCACCGAAAGATGGCACCTCCATTGGTCCATAGATATCCGTGTGAATCAGCTCAAGCACTTCAGTGGATCTTGTTGGATGTATCTCTGGAAAACGTTCTCTATGCTGCTTTCCAAAAATGCACACATCACATTTGTCTATCCCCTCCTTGACATCGTAATCAAACCCCCTCAGCATGTCGTCGTTTGCCAAGGTCTGAAGGCTCTTGCATCCTAGATGCCCCATCCGCCTATGCCAAAGATTGTTGATTATGTTGGAGTCAACCATCAGACACGCCGTGGATCTTTCGTCAGCTCCTCCTTGTAGTTGATACAAACCTCCTATCCTGAATCCAATGCCGATTGGCCCGCCATCCGTCTGAATGCTGCACCCTTCTTTTTTGAACAGCACATGATATCCAGTATCTGTAAGTCTGGCTACTAACAGTAGGTTCTTGGCCAAATTAGGAACATGCAGCACGTCACACATGTTCATACTCCTCTCTTGCCCAAGCCATATGCGAACAGAGCCTCTCCCTACTGCATCAATCACGCCTTTGTCCCCCATCATGATCTCTTTACCGCTAAGCATCTGATAGGTGATGAAGGCATCAGGATTGTTAGTCATATGGGACGTAGCTGCGAAATCAAGATACCAGTATGGGTCCGCTTCAATGATCTATCTCTTGGCTTTCAACTTTACATCGACGATCTCGTTAGAATCTGATGATGCATCACATGACTGTGTGTCTGACAGTTCCAGAGAGTTCCAATTCTCCTTAGCCATCATAGCGAATGCATTTGTGGTCTCCTGCACCTCATCAGCTAGGTTGACTTGATCTGGACTCCTCCTCTGCATGTCAGCTTTCTTTTTATTGCATTCGCGAGCGGAGTGCCCTGGCCGATCACAATAGTAACACTTCTTGTCAGATTTCCCCAGCCATCCTTTCTTCTTGAAGTCCTTCTCTTGTTGACTCGATTTCCCACCTTCCGTGATGGGTCTTTGATTCTTGATCCCCATCTTCTTGAAGCCACTCAATAGTGCCATTTCATCCTTCGCTGGATTGACCTTCCGTCTGCTTTCTTCCTGAATGAGCCTCCGAGTGATAAACTCCATGTCCAGTTTATCCTCAAACCCATCGAGCATCATGACCAGCGGATCATAGCTGGATGAGAGACTGGTGATCAAATTGTATATAAGCTGTTGTTTGTCAACCATTGCACCGGCCGCTATTAGCTGTCTTCCAATGTCCTTGATCTTCTCCACGTGGTCCCTCATCGAATCACCCTCACTCATCTTGGTGTTCGTCAACTGCCTCTACAATATCAGGATACTTGAGAAACCTTTAGCCTGAAAGCTGCCATGAAGCGCATCCCATACCCCCTTCGCTATCTCCTGATCTATTACAGATCGTAGTTTCTCCTAAGCTCAGGCACAACATCATGTGTGCCTTTGACCCTTTCGCAGCGATCAATTCGGCCTGATGTGTGTTCTTCACCCGGCCCTCTTGATCCAATTCAGGAGTCTCCTCGTCTGACACGACACCCCATAGGCCCTTGTCTTTCAGCAAGATTTTCATTTTTCAGCTCCAGGAACTGTAATTGTCGGCCTCTAACCGATCAATCATCTTGCTCTCCATCGACGCTTCTAGTGCCATCTTCTCTGATTTGTAGGAGCTTTAAAATATTGTCACTTTATGTAGATTGACTGATCGCACGAGTTCACTGGTGTCAGCAAAAAGTTGAATCAGCAACCGATATTGTTCTGATACTGTTTGATCTAAGATAGCATGTAATCCTGGGATTCTTCCTTTATGTACGTGGGCCCATAATCAGTGTTAGAATAAAAACACAGCGAGGAAGATGATAGCATGACATACAGAATCTACAAGCACTCGATTGATCAATCATAAAGTAGAATCACTCTAACACACAAGAAGCAAACACTTGATTACAATAAGCGTGATCATAGCCTCACGAAGCATGTACATATACGTTCGCATGACAGTGCCATGCCAATATTTCATATAATGTGCAATATGATGACTATCGTATTTACACCTAGCATGTACAATATTCTTCGTCCTCATATCTACGTATACACTGCTAATTATCGTGGCATCATGCATGCCAAGAAAACCTTTGCAAACCCTACACATCCCAGAAACATGACGAATCCATTCCCAACATGCCATGTGATTGAAGACGGTTAGTAGTGACCATTGGTGTCATGTGACATGGACACCAACAAATAGTCCATATGCATCAGTAGCTCTATTAGTCTATCTTTCGAATGGAAAACCACTTTTTATATTCTTGGAATGCTATGCATTCTGCTTCATACTTCTGGTGAATCTACAATTTAGTTTTTTCTCTCCGTAGACTCTAAGTGAGAAGCAGTCGATCAGAAGCATATATGCTCGAAATATTGAAGCAGAACCTGACACAGAATATGTTGGGTTGAGATGCCTGGTGGAGCTAACTGCCAGAGGCTTCTACAGGCCTCTAACTCACATGTTAAACAACAACCATTCAACTCAGCCCCAAAATGGTTTTCACTTGAAAGAAGCCATTGTCTTTTTGGCTGTCTATTGGCATTTAATTGTGGCTCGGATAATGAAAATCGATTACTAAAACATGTCGAATGATCTTAAACCATCCTTCTTGTGAATCAGATTCGTGTAATTGTGGGTTCAAAAGGGTTGAGTTGAACTGCCAAATTTTCTGATGGAGGCTGAAAGCTGCTTAGTGGTGATACATAACAAAAAACTCGTACCCTCGGCTGGTGACTGAGCTTTATGATACACCATCTACTGGTCTCTTTGAACCACATAACAATAATGACTAAAACTTTGGCGCTCTCCATTCATTAGTTCTTGAGCAAAAGGTATTGTAGGCAATAGCGATCTAACAAGTCCGCATCTACTCTCCCTATGTAGGTGGTTCTAGTGTTTTGGTTGTGGGCAGTCTCATCATTTGTTTAACCATACATTTAATAGTAAATGACAATTATACTAGTTGCAGAGCCCTATTTCCAATTTTAGATTTTTTAGGGCTTACCGTAGCCCAAGTTAATTTTGATATTCTTATATTAACTGTCAAGTCAACAAAGGTTCATAATGACATTTTGATGCCCTACAAAGATTTCCAGATTTCCATAAAGCTTACCCCTAGTAAATCAATACTTTGTGGTCTTATAATGCAAACTAACCTTCTCGGACTTAAGGGTAAGTAAAACATGTCGTTTGGAAATAATTGTAACCTGCTTGGAAAGCAAATATGCATTCTTGAAAGGTTGCACGAGTTAGAATTCTATATGAGGTGCGTGAAGTGTGAGGTATGCGTGATGGGTAAAGGTTCCATCCCATTTTTTCTTCTCATAGAATGTCTTCAATGGAAAAATATTTCATTGTGAGATGTGAGAGTCATTATTATTGAATCTTACTGAAATTCCATCATTGTGAGTTCATTGGATGGGAGCTCAATGGTGAATTCAATATGAGTATCTGAAAGGGTCAAGAACGAGTCTTTGAGTAAGGAGGTGAAACTTTCTTACATACATTTCTGAGTACAAGTATTCTCACATGAAGTCTGAGCGCAGGCATGTAGTACAAGCTCATAGAATTATATTCTGAGCAGAAACTCACAATACTGCTATTTTGGTCTATATTCTGAGTGATACCTCACTCATCCTTGTTGTTTAAAGAGGAGCTGAGCTATTCGAGATCTGACTCTGAGCAGGAAAATTCTTAATATTCATGTATAGATTTTGAGTGATGGCTCACACATATTACACATTGCTTTCGAGTCCTAGACTTGTCTTCAATTCTTATTGTCTGAGCAAGAGATTATGAGGTTTGGTAGCATGGCTCAGACTGTTGCTTTCTGCTTCACTTCCTCTAGATTTGATCGCTGCTTTTAGTGCCTTGAGTGAGTAAATTCCTATAGTTATCTGATCACCGTCGTGTCTAAGCATTAATCTGAATGATAATGAAGGCATTAGCTTCTGTCTTTCTTCCTACGAATTGAGCGCAGCTTGGCTATTTATTATTTGTAAAACCACTGTCATTTTTGTGCATTAATTGAGCCAATGGCATCTGTATCTTGAGCAGAAAGTAGAAGTTCTTTGGATGATCTTCATTCAGCTCGACTTAAATATCTTCACCGAGATAAGTCCCTTGGCCCCGATGGTGTTCATTTCAATAAAGTAGGTGGAACCTCTATCAAATTGAAATTGGATGTCCTTGCTGTTCTTTCTTGCTTCATCTATCATGTTTTATTTGGCACTTTGATATTGTTGGATTTGTTAATTGTTGGTATTGATTCTTGTTACACTTTTTGTGAGAGAAGAAATGCAAAAATCTGGACTATCTTTAATATAGGCTGGGATTTTGTTGGACATAGGGGACCATTTTGTTGGACATAGGGGACCATTGATGCACCTATAGTAGGCAATATTTTCAACATCCTCACTAATGTTATAAATAGCAATAATGAGTGTTGGCGAGTAAATAAGGCAATTGAGATTAAAAGAGATATTGAAACTAGCGAGTAATCAAACTAGTTAAAAAAAAAAATTAACTCCTCGAGCTATCGTTCTCCAAAATCACTTTTAGAGTCAGGAGTTTTTTTTTATGATCACACCTATTTTCCTGATAAAAATGGTTTAGTTGGTAGATTAGAGTCATATCCTCTACCAGATTTTTTGAGTGAGGAATGGATTTCTCCTGATGCAACAATTTCAAAAAGTTTTCAATCTAGGCTATATGTTAATATCCAGAGTATATTAAAATGTAGCACTGGATCAAGGAATAATAGATTAAGTTGGTATCTACCTTTTACTATTTTTGTTGACTTTTTTTTCTTCCAAATGCAATGTTCGGAGAACAAAAACAATGTTTATTTGTAAGGACTTGAGTGCTGATATAATCGTCGAGTTGTTGGATGATGGTTGGGATGCAAAACAAAATCAGCAAGTTGAGTGCAGAGTATGTTACTCATCCATGGCATTTAGATATCACATCGAAAAACAAATGCTCACTTTGCTGCTGTATTATAGAAGATGGATTGCATGCAAAAATGTTTGGAAGCCACTTGATCAAGATTTTGGTATAAACCCTCAAGAGCAACTTCAGACAACAGTGAAAAGAAATGACAACATTTTTGCAATGGTTGAGGTCGAGGAAGATTGGTGTCTCAATCACATTCAATCAGAACTAGACATGTTGCAATTTGATCTACCTCAGTACTATCAATTTCGATTGAATGGTGTAAAGGTACGTTATGCCATATAAAAATATTTCTTTTTTTTTATTTCTAAGTGAATCAGTTTCATAAAATATATAACTAAAACAATTTCTCTTGTGCAGGTAAGAGTAAGGCAGGAAGAGCATATAAAATGCAAAGACATTGGAACATCCATCGAAATTGAAGATCCATAGATTATGAACTATGGAATTTTGTATTATGTAATACAATTTTTTGTATACATCATTTTTGAAAATATATGAACCACTTTTTCTATGAGGCTCTTTCATTTCTATGATCTCCATTTCCATGGTGCAAAACACAATGTAATTGCAATTGGATAATATGAGTTTTTGAGCCAAGATGCCATTGTTGTCAAAGGCTAGGGAGGCCATTCAAGTTTCCCCTTTTGTACACCCTAGCAGCCCAAAATGTCAATGGCTAGTGGGTGTACCTCCCAAATTTTTTAGCCTCCACGGTGGTTTGGCATTTATTATCCAAATTTTGGGTAAGGCCCTTTTTCAACCCCTATTTTTAGTAGGCGGCTTTCGTTTTTCTTTGGGTACCTGTGATTTCGGCCTTTGTTCGATTTTTCAAGGGCTGTGCGCCTACTGCTCATTTGTATGGGTTTTTGGCTTGTTGGGTAACCACTTAACCCACACATTTCGTTAATTGCCCGTAAATTGCCCAATCTTTGCCGTTAGGGTTTCTGTGATTCCTTGACACTGAATCCATATTTCTCGGTCCCGTTTTTACTCGAAATTTTTCTTTCTCGATTTTTTTTTTGTGGTTGACTTTTTCGACATCCATGACTAGGGCTCCCACGACAACACGGTTTCCCTGAAAAATACATTGAGTGATCATATATTAGTAAAAATGGACTTAGTACATGGTGAGATTTTAGCACAGTCATATCGACTATTTTTTTTTCAGTTGGCCATTTTTTTGAAAAGCCGTAGAATTTTTACCGACCATTTCTAAGACCGCAAAATTTGCTCTAGCCTCATTTAGGACGGGCTGGGACCCAATTTTAGGTGGACCGGCATTTGGCTCGGTCTTTACAAAAATTGATCACAAAATATTTTTGACGGTTTTTTCAAAAGTCAGTTTCTTACTTTTAAACAGTGTCTAGCCACTTTAAGGATGGGCTGAGACCCAACTCTAAGGCAAATTTGTGTCGATTTTTCTCTAATAACCGGGTTTTACATGCCGATTTTTTCAATTATTGCAAACTTAAAACTTCAAAATTAGCCCGATTTTCCGTGCGAAAATATCGACTAACATTGTCGACTACCACTGGGTAGTATGGTCTGACCCAAAGTCTCTGGTTTCGCAATCCAACTTCTGGCGGTGAATCAAGTATAGTGGGCTCAACACCCTTGCTAGGTGATGCTAACCACAGTGAGTTTCTGGGATGTCTTCAACAGCTTCGTTCCCAAAGGCCATCGATTGAGCCCTTAGGATCTATTTGCAACCGGATTGGATTTAACCGCAGCATCTTTGAACAATTTGGTGTCCTCATATTTGCAAAAAACCCAACTGTGACCTAAATGGCAAATGCTCACAATTCCATCAGATGTAAGGCAATGCCCACTTTCGGACCCATGCATGGAAGGATATGTAAATGCAAATCTCAGGATTGGAGATAGGATGATATAGATGCAAGTCAACAGTATTGTGTCTAACACCGTGTCATTGATGTGTGTGTGAATGCATACACGATGAGGCTTTAGTGCCCCAACTCTGAAACCGGTCTAGACTAGTGATTACCAATTTTTTTTTTGTTTAGACATTCAACTTATACTCTCTAAAAACTGATTCAACAGGGAATAACCATCTAGTCTCCTCTTTGTACTGACTCTTCTCTCAAGCCCTATATTCTGACAGTAGTCCATGTAGGACAACTTACTGTCCTAAGATCCAATACACAAGATGGTAGGAAGTACTGGTTTTCCGCTAGTCTATGGAATCAATTAGGAAAATCGTCCTCACCTCTTATGGATGTGTGAGGCGTCACTTGTCCTCACAAATTGGTTCGAGATTTGATAGAGATGGTTGAAGTCCTTTTTTTTTTTCTTTTAATTTTTTCTCTCTCTTTTTCTGTTTTTTTATTTTTTATACATATTTTTCTTCTGTGCCTTACCCATTGGGCGATGGAGTCACTCTCCACCCCACTTTACTGTTTCTATTCCCACTTTTTCCTCTCTTACCCTCCCTTTTATGCTTCTGATCAGACACTCATGCTCATAGGAGGAAATATGTTAGGCCCTATGCAGCTCATAGTATATGCAGAATGCAGGGGTATGGATGCATGAGATAGTCTTGCAATCAAATGACCAAGCACACTGTGCCTACATGATGCGAGTGTAGCGGTGGGTGCAATGGATTTTGACTCATCTGTGGTATATGTAGATCACAATTTTTTGTGTGTGTGGATCTCACATGCAGTAACAATAACTCCCATATTTATACACTAAAACTTTTTTTTTTTTTCTGTTTTTCTAGTGGTATTTTAAAGCAAGATAGAACATTGACCAACAAACAGATCTAATCCAACCCCTTGTATCTGATGTCCATGGCTTTGTATGCTTGTAGATCTATACTTGTCACCCAAAACTAGTTTCTTTGCAAGATTGCATTTCCGAATAATCCTAAGGAATAATCTGGTCTTGACAGGTTTCCTTCGAAGTATAATCCCTCTGGTTTGTCTCGATTCCAAGGGGAATGGCCTCATACTAGCTTCTAAGGAGGTTGTTTCTTCATCTATACAGCTTCCAATCAAGGGTATATGTTCTTCTATTCCAACAGTAGTTATTGAGGATGATCCATCCCTAGGTTCAGTGTCTTTGGAGTCTACCAACCGCTTACTTGCTCCCTCACACTCTTCATTAGAGATGTCTGTCCATACCCTATCTTGGGTTACTCTCAGTCGTTTCTTCTCTATGAGTGTTTCTGCCAAGTTTATTGAGGGCTTCTCTCCTTCCGTTCTAGTCACATCACCCTTAGAGGTCACTCTACAATCTATCTGTGGTTGACTCCAAGTTTGGTAAATTCTAAGTAGTTCATCATCCATGACATCATGGCTTATCGATTCTTGCCTTCGATTTCTTGCCTTCGATTTATATCTCTGCATCAACCATTTTCAGCTTCGAGTATGCTTTTGCATTTAGTACTGGAAAGAGTTTCAATATTTTTTGTATATGGGTCCTGGGAATTTGTGTGTGTGTGTGTGTATTAGAGTTCATCTTCAAACAAACTGGATTACACAAACCCTCATCATTGACGTACAAGGACAACACATATAAGCTCCAATGATCACTGAAACCAAAAAACAAAAAATTTATGAGAATCAATGTGAAATCAAAATTCATATGAAAAATTCAATAAAATAAAATCTGAAAAATAGACACTTACTTTGTTATGTATGGTAGCACGAGAATTGGAGTCCCCAATCTGACGTATTGGAGCATATCATCATGCAAACTTTTGAAATCAGGAAAATCAAATGCTGCCATGAATTGAAGGGGAAACAATGCAACATCTATAAACAATGGGATCTGGAAGAACTCCATCTAGTACTGAATTGCCCCATCTCCTACATTGTCCCTTAGCATTTTATCCCCAATTTCTAATTCAGCAGTATCTAAACTAGAAAGGGGGAGACCATTATTGGTCTTCGGCATCCTAAAACTGTATCGAGGACCTAAATCTTTAAGATACGTGTTTAACAATTGGTCATACTGTACATATTGAGAACTATTTACAAAGGCAATTAAGTGTAGGGGGTGACGGAAGTAACACTGATAAACCACATAAAGAATTGTCATTCAAGATTGATTCTACCTTTACACTAACAAAATCATCTAAATCGCTTCCAACAACAAGAGGAGGGGAACTAATATTTACGGGTTTAGGAGGAGGAGGAGATTTAGGAGTGGAGATTGGTTAGGAGAGGAAGATTTAGCAGGAGAAGTTAAAGATGGAGTGGAAGGATAAGAATGAGACTTAGGAGGAGAATTAGGAGGAGAATGCCTAGAAGAAAGAATAATATTCAGAGGAGATGGCTTGGAAAAATCTCTCGCTTTAGATGGAGGGTCGAGAGACCTGCTCTTCTTTGAAACACTCCCGCTCTGTATACGAATAACAAGCCAGGTTGGTTGAGATTGCTTTCATTTTCTCCTCTCTGAATCTTGTTTTGGAAGAGAGGAGGGAGCAGGTCTAAAGTATTCAACAAACTTGTTATATGTGTCCAGAAGCCTGAACACAATGTTGAAATCCTTGGGCATGATGGTCACCCTCTTGGCATGGATAGCTGCAACAACAGTATCAGAAAAAAATTTCACCTGGAAATCCTCATATGCTGTGTACAACGCCTCAATTTTCGTTATCGTTCATCTCACATCTGTAGTTAGACTTCTTGTCACCTGCCTGATGGACCTCTATACGTGAGATTTTGAAATCAGAAGATTCTTTGTCTTATGAAGCTTCCGAATATCCTTGAACTAGGGTGGGTCTCTTCTTCTGCCCCTTGGCCTAGGAGGAGGTGGTGGACAAGGTGGTGGTTGTGGATTTTCCTGACCCGCACCTGAAATTGGTATTCCACTTGAATGCCCTCGTGCTGTCTGCTTGGTAGTAGCGGATCAGCGCGCGATAATGTTGATTTCAGGATCAGACCTCAGGTCGGGCGCGTCGAAGCGATACCTGAGCTAAACAATTCCATTAGCTGGTAGCGGATGGGCGTGAGCGAGTAGGAACAGATTGAAGGAAGTTGTTTTCGAGCGCGCTGAATCAATATCGCATGGATACAAATAACTATAAGCAAAAAAAATTCAGCGTCGTCGATCAGTTTATATAGAGAAAATTAGAATGCAAACGTGGTGGTTTGCAAATGTGGTGGCTCGTATTACGATGATGATTACTCAGAGGCTTGTCAATCAAATCAATCTAAATATCCATCAGTCATCAAAATGTTTCTCTATCTCATTATTTGAAAAACTTTCAAAATAATGAGATTTGTATATATCATTCATCTTATAATCCATATGCAACCACTGTCATTATGGCCATCAAGTCATTATCAGTTTGTTTAGGAGGCCATAAGTACGCAATAAGAACATATAAAAGAATTTCTGTGAAGAGAGATTTGGCTATTTAGATATTGGGTTATTCTCCCAATCAGACTACCAAAAGATCATCTGCAATGGCCCTTTATTCAGGTTACATTGATATGAGCAAGAAGAAAAATTTAGAATTTTTGGATCCATATGAAGGAGATTATTTTTTCATGACAATACCATCCGTCTGAATCTTGAAGAGGATGATGATGATAATTAAATAATTTTCTGTGATAGATTTTTGATATATTACAAGGATCTCTCTTTTGTAATGAATTTGAATGCCTTTCGAAATATCGTAATACTTGGTGGGTTTCAGCTTTATATCTAAATTTTGCTCTTTTGTAAAAACCACTGAAAAAGTTGAACTAAATATTTATTTCTTGAATTGTGTCCTCCATGATTTGTTGCTCTATGAAATGCTTCCCTTGCTTGCCAATGAGATTTTTCCATGTCTTGTGATGACCAAATACTTAAGCTCTCATATTCCTTTGCAAAATAAGTTGCACGATGAAGAAGGATGTGCTGCAAACAATACTTTTGATTAGTTACATCAGTAGAAAAAAATATAAGCCTGAATGAGAAAAGTACCAGATAATGATATAGATTAGCACCATGTAATGAGTAACATTGTCTTTTCCCCAACAATCATGTACATATTTTACAAATGTGGTGCAATGATTTTGCAAAGTCCTCATATCTTCTGATGATAGGTTTTCTTTCCTAATAACACCTATGAGTTTGTCTAAGTTGGTCCACACTTGTCCCTTTTCCACTCGATTACTTCCTTCTAATGTTCGTGTGGCTTGAACAATTTCTCTCCAAATTTCGTATCTGACACTTGATTCTTTGCATGTGTGATTGGATAAAAAATTTCTTGCTTTAGCACCTCCAACTGATGGCTTATTAGGAACGTTTCCTTTTTTCCCTAAGAGTCTATCACTTTTTTTAATTGTGACATTCCCTTTATATAGTCCTGTATTTGACAGAACTATTTTCAACCTCCTAATTGTTGCTTTAGCCACTGACTCTGGTTTATGATTCGATGCTAGTAGAATATGTAGGTAAATTAGTTTTTCAATAATACGAACCTCAGCATGCAATGTGCATATGTGAACATATTTTAATGAAATTGACAGAACACTTTTCATATTTGGATCTTCAACTTCTCGTGTTGGGCTAGTGTTTGTTGATCGTCCCAAACTCATATTGTAGCAATCCTTCATGCAATAAAGACATGGATGCTTTGATGTTGCCCCATGAGAGACATTATACATACATTTTAATATTTTCAAATCCCCTGCAAGGTGCCATTGAATTTGAAAACTTCCATGGTTTTCGACTGTAAATTTCTCACCCTCCAAATGTCTCTTTATTATCTCGCCATAGTTTGTAGGGCTAGTACCATAGAATACCCAAGACTACACAATACCTACTCTCTTCCTACCATACTTCTGGAATACTGGAAACTTCCATTGGCGGAGAGAGACCGAGTGGACCCCACGGTTGGATAGATTTTGCTATCCGAGAGAACAAATGGGAATGCTTGACAACGGTTAGAAGTTTAAATTGAGGGAAAGTTTGTTGGGTCAATTGTAAACTTTAGCTGTAGTCATGTCGGTATGAAAATGGTTATATGTCCACGTGCCCAGTTCTTGGGGGCTAATGCGTACGTTGCTGTAGCGAACGAGGATCTTGTCATATATGAGTCCAATTCTTGATGGACATACATAATATGAATATATACGGGTGGATCGATTGTAATGGATCACTCAAGTTCTTGTACCTTCCGTGATCTTTCTCTTTGATCGAGTATTAATTATCTAATGATTATGCTTTGTTATGTGTCTTTATAGGTTTTGTTTAGATCGCTTTAAATCTACAGGTACATAGTAGAAATAACTTTCAATATTGATGTTCATGTCTGAATTGATGTTGGATTAGGTGCATGACAATATTGAGCACTTATTGTACATGGATGAATCCCTTATAGCTTTGATCGTACACACCATTTATTTTAGGCATCATGAGAGAGAGAGAGAGAGATGAAACGTAATGATGCCTAAAATAAATGGTGTGTACGATCAAAGCTATAAGGAATTCATCCATGTACGATAAGTGCTTAATATTGTCATAGATTGCACCTAATCCAACATCAATTCAAACATGAACATCAATATTGAAAGTTATTTCTAATCTGTACCTGTAGATTTAAAGCGATCAAAACAAAACCTATAAAGACACACAACAAAGCATAATCATCAGATAATTAATACTCAATCAAAAAGAAAGATCACGGAAGGTACAAGAACTTGAGTGATCCATTACAATCTCGTATATATTCATATTATGTATGTCCATCAAGAACTGGACTCATACATGACGATCCTCATTCGCTACAACGTACGCATTAGTTTCCAAGGACTGGGCAAGTGGACTTATAACCGTTTTCATACCGACGTGACTACATCTAAAGTTTACAATTGACCCAACAAACTACCCGTCACCCTTCAGCTGCGCCCTTCAACTGCCTGTCATTGAAAATTTAGGGCACAGGTCACCCTTCAGCTGCGCCCTTCAACTGCCTGTCATTGAAAATTTAGGGCACACGTGCCCCAATGAAAACGCAAGAAATGAGTTTTCTCCATCAATGCTGACATTCTTATCTCTCTCTCTCTCTCTCTCCGGTTTTGGAATTACTCATTCACACTAGAACATCCAAGTGACAAACGATTGTTTGCGTTCTTTGGAAGATTTGTGTTTCAGATCAAGTATTGTCCTAGAAAGGATAATGTCACTGCGCTTACTACGTCCAAGCTCGCGTCTAAATGTGAAATTGTCTTCTTCTTGTGGAGGTCTGCAAGCTGCTCTGATCGATGAACGAAACATTCAGATCTGTCCTTAAAACTGTGAAATTTTTCAGAGGATCCTTCTTTGAAGTAGGAATGAGAGCGAAAATACGACGCTTTCCTGCCAATGGCACATTCTGGAAATTTTAGAGATACGCTTTCCTGCCAGTGGCACAGTCTGGAAATTGATAAGAGATGATACTACCAACAAGCAAACGTCTAACTATAGCTTTCAAGCTTATATAAGAAGGAAAACCTCAGAATAGCTCTTGGTACAAACCAGTAAGTGGAGATTGTGATAGAGTTTTTCACCTCTCATTGATGGAGAGTATATAAATGACACTAGCAACAGCAAGTATCAAAACACAGTTCACGAAACCCACGGTAAAAGAGAATAGTTTACCGTGTGTTAAAAGAGAAAAGTGTGGGATACCTTGCTGCAATACTTTTTGGTATACCTCTTGCTGTAATGGGAGGAATTGAACAAACTTGGTTTTATTGCCTCGTGTTGTGATGTTGCTGAATGACACTGGAGTAGATGGGATCTCAAAGCTCAGTCAGCCGAGGTTACGAGGAGTTTTCTGCAATGCATCAGCATCAATCAGCTTCTAGCCTCCATCAGAAATCTTTGCAGTTCAATTTGAATCTTTTGAATAAAGAATTACTCGAAACTAATCTGCAAGGCTGGTTTGAAATCCTAGGGCATGTATTTTATCTTCATCGCTCAAGCTGCAATCAAATGCAACAAACAGCAAAATAAAATTGACTTCTTTTCAACAAGCATCTTTGTGTCAGGTTCTACTTCAAAAGTCTACTCAGAAAACAAATTCCGCTCAGGGTCTAGCGGAAGCAATGCTAAAGTGCACGTTCACAAAAAATTAGGATTATTTGTAGAAAAAACATACAGAAAATTCCACACATTTACAAACTGGTTCTCCATCTGAAAAACAAACGAGATAGAGGGACTGACCTATATGGACAATATATTCGGTGCCTTCCGGAGAAAACCTGATGAGTTGTAGCATGAGCTCTCCTAGAACTTCAAGCACACGGCACTTTTGGCTGCTCAGACGACTGAACAACCCGGAGCACAGCACTACTAGAGAGAAAAAAATATCAAAATCTAGTTTGTGCAAGCGAGATTGTAGCCATGACATTGAAACTCGTAGGAGCAATAAAAGAGATGCTGATTCATCAGATTCCCAGCAGAATCACTGAAGTATGCGCTACGAATCAGTCAAAAATTATTGAGCCCCAAAAAAAAATTTCCCAGGAGCTAGATTTTACTTTACGAGAAAACGGCTTGCTTCTTCTGTCCGCTTCTGTTAACTAGGCATCGAATGCATTTTCATTCCAATACTATTTGTGCACTACAGATTATTATTTTCCTAGGCAAACTGAAAATTAACGCTTTGCAGAACCAGCAGATATACATTTCTTCTGCTGGGGCGGAAGCCAGTATAGGATATCAATGCTGGGCCGGTGGTTCAGGCTCCACAGCGTCTTCGCTATCCCTGAGGTCATCTGCGCTTCTTTTCTCCACCAGTGTACTTGTAGAAGAAATTATACCTTCTTTGTGGCCTATTTGGGTTTTGTCATAAACTTCCATACTCTCAAAAAGCTCACTCCAGTCGTCTTCCAAAGTATCATCTAGAAGAAAAGGTGTGTGGACTGTTGATATGCGCTGTTCATATGATGAAAATCCCATTTCCGACTCTTCTGGTCCTTCCAGAGATTCCTTCTCGGCTTCCCCTGCCACCTCCTCTGAACTAGAGGATCCACTACCGCGGAAATGTGCTAAACTAAAGCCCTCACCTCCCTTAAAAACTTGTGCGGTTTCTGCAGATCCTAAACTCTCATTAGGGTTTACATTTGGATCGGACTCCGAGATACTGGTTTCAGCACCTTCTTCATTATCTTCCTGTTGTAGGCCGTGGAAAAGTTCGTCCATCAAACTTACATCAATCGATGCCGGCTCCAAATAATAGTTCATGAATTCTGGAAATGGAGATTTGGCAGGATCGGTTATGGCCGTTTGGTACTCGAGAATCTGGCCCTTCGAGGAGGAAGCCTCTGAATCTGCTTTCTGTGTGAACAGTTCCTGCTTTGGCAACTGTCGCTTTCTGCTCTGAGTACCAATAGACTTGTTAGCATCATTCTGCTGGACAAGATGGGCAAAAATGGAGGGATTCTGAATAGTTTTGGCCAAGAAAGTCATCATCTGCCGCTGTCTTTGTTCTGTTGCAATCAGTCGTTGGCCTAAAAATTTCATGTTTTGATCCGTCGTTTGCTGTTGCTGCCGCATTTTGACCAGTTCATGCATCAAGACATTTTTATCTCGCTTCAAGTCCTCAATGTCTTCTTCAAAACCTCCGAACTTTCCCAGCTCTATAAGCCCCTGCGACGATTCCGCCCCTGCCTGCTGTTGCGTTTGATTTTGATTCAAAGGTTTACGTCGACGCAGTGTCTTTAGTAGATGTCTCTGGCCTCGAATAAATCCTTCGGCTGCAAACTCCCATCGATCTGAATCCACCTTGCGAAATCCCTGAATAGGGCAACCTCGTTAGCAGAGGAACAGCTTTAGTTTATGATGATAAATTCATTTCCAGCAATAACAATAAAGGTTTCCTACTCTCCGATTACTAAAATACACTTCGGAGACAATAATCACAAGCAGGACACAAGACTTCTTGCATAAGTATCGCGATAATGCGAACTGAACGAAGCAGAGCAAGAATAGGACAAGATTTAGGAAAAATGAACTTACATATGAGTTAAGCTGCCGGACAAAGCTGGAAAAATTACTATGCTTGAAGTAGTTTGGAAGGACGCTGGTAGCAAGCTCGGGCGGACTCCAAACAATGAAGCTGTTATTGCGACTGCTCCATGAAACAATATCATCCGTATTGGGATCGTCGATCATATCATACGTTTTTGTAAGAAATGGAGGTGTGGCTAATCCCAGCAACGCCTCTGATGGCTGAGGAATAGTTGGATCATTAATAACAATGCCGCTTGAAGATGATGGATTTGTTTGAGATACATCCACCGCAGAGGTTTCTGCAGATAAGGTGATTGCAGAGTGTTCCATAGCTCCAACTTCACAAATATGATATCTAATGCGTTGCTATCCAACAGAAAACAGAATGACGACGAAGGACAAAGACGCAAACTAGTTGAAGCTTTTGTTCCGCTTCGAAAAATCTTGGACTGGCGACGAACACCAAAAGAAAAAAAATCATCGAAGCTTTCGCTCCGCTTCAAGAATTCAATCCGGAGCTGACAAATTGGTCTCAAACGGATTCTTCAATAGAAAAATGCAAGCAATCAGAAGTGCAGCTGTATCAATGCAATCACCTCAAATCCACTCCTCAGATCTGAACTCAAATCTAAATGCAGGCGCTGTTTATACTTGTGGCAAGACAAGAGCATGTTGGCTGTTTCTGCAGAAGAATTGAAGCTGAATTGTTGATGTCACTAACGAACAGCTGACGCATGAGAAAGACATCCGAGTCTTTGCTGAAGCTTTATAGAAGCCGGAGAAGGCATGGGAGAAGAAAATCTGGAGCACAGAGACGACGAAGGAAGGGCTTCGGGATGGAGGAGGATCAGTCCAGTGAGGACCACAACGGCGGAAAAAGGGGCTTCAAGGCCCTGAAAACGAGGTCCGAGATGAAGAGGCTAGGGCGAATCAGCTTTCCCCACGTGTCGTTCCTACTGTAGCTGCCAGCTATTAACATCTAGTACTGCGCGTAGCTTGTACATAGCAGCCAATGGCAATGGCGGAATAGATCTGGTCGGGATGCCACGCTGGCGATGGCTTACCGGCTCAGGGCTGGCAGCCGGCCGGCCTTATCCGGTTTCCAGAACATTCTACAAACACGGTCGGTCAGTCAGTGGCGTTTTGTAGCTCCCAGTGCCTACTAGATTGTTCTCGAATCTTGGTTTTTTTTTTTTTAATATTGCAAAAAGTGTATTTGTGTGTTTGTTATATATATATATATATATATAGAGAGAGAGAGAGAGAGAGAGAGTGAGTTTTTAAGTATGGGATTGACCACTGGAGTTCAAACCTTTAAACCCCTCGGCCACACATGAGCAAGTGTCTTTGACAAAACAAGGTGATATATCCACCCTTGCGTGGTGTGGTGGTTTTTGGTGCGGCTTGACCATGCAATTTCAAACACCACCCGTGGACGACGTCCGGGAAAAAAGAAAGAGGAAGGTTGGAGGTCGTCCAGGGAGTCCACCTGAGGGCAGTAGCTCGAGGGCGGAAGGGCCAGAGGAGGCATCCTTCCCTGCCATAATTTTTGTTTTTACTTTTTTTAATGTTTTTTGTCGTAAATTTCTTTCTTACACACTCGTTATACACGAAAGGTGCGTTTAAAAAAAAGGTACTTTTTTTTACACGCATCTTCTGGCATGTAGAAGGTGCATGTAAAAAAAAAAAAAGGGGAGACGCAAGGAGGCCCCTTTCCTTTGCAAAAAAGAAAAAAGAGAGATTACGGTAATTTATAGGGCTTAACACACATGGTTCAAGCATACATTCATTCAAATAGCTAGAAATCATAAAACAAATAATCAAAGATTTAACAAATAAAAACTAAATGTAAATCTAAAAATCATTTTTAATATTGGAAGTCACCGGCTTTTAGCAAATCAGTACATAGCTTTTACCACTATCGTGACAACATTAACAACCCACAAAACTTCAAGTCTAAAGGCAAAACATTGAAATAAAACTTATAAATTTGAAATTTATATAAGATTGGTGCATCTTTCAATGGCAATGCCAATTTCAACTATTACGTCTAAAGTATTATATTTTTTTCATATTAATGTCATATCCTTACATTATTTACATTGCATAGCGTCACATTAATTAAAACATTATTATTAATGCCTTAAACTAATTGTTTAAAGTGGCAAGCTACTTGTTGGATATAAGATTTGTGAGTTTCATGTTTTATCCTTGTAAAACATTTACTAGTTTTGGTTATTTATAACATTCTTTTGTTAGAGGGTCATAAGGTTTAAATCTTTTTTAACATCGCATTTTGGGCCAAGCCAAATTTGGAGCAAATGTCTCAATGCCATGCGCACATTGGGATTTGAACTTGGGTCAATTAACACCATTATCCTTGCTTGCTTGAATTGGGGAGGTGGTGGTGATTGTGGCTACTGTAGTCACAGTATCTTGGGGTGGGGAGGATACGTTGAAAATATTGATAGGGAGGTCGGCAAGAGATGACGCATCCTAGCATGCAGGAGCGCCACCAGGTAATTGGAGAAGTTGGTTGAGGTGGCCTGGTCGAACGAATGAGTGGGAGAAAAGGATAAATGTACAAGGGTTGGGGAGGGGGGTGGGGAAGAAAGGATGGTATGGGGTGTGTGGGGAGGTGAAGTTGTAATGGGAGGGAAAGGGGAAGGCTGTCAGGGAGGAGAGCGGGAAGGTGAGGATTGGGATGTGGTGAGGGTGTTGTGGGCTTGGGTGGAGTGGGACCAAGGTTCCATACAGAGACCCGTCTAGATATTCTAACTTGATTGTTCCATTAAGTCGTACCACAATTACTCGTAGTCACTTTCTCCACTAAATTTTAACTTGTTATGAGCCTTGGCATTATATAATAAGCAAAGTTCTCCCTTGGCTAGGTTTTTATAAAGAAAGCATAAAGGGAAGTCAGACATTCATTGACAATGAATTTAAGGATTTAGCAATGAATATTCAAATTGTAATAAAAACACTAGTATACAAGCAAAGGGAAAAACAATTTTAACCTAAAAAATCCAAACTCAATTGTCACCGAGTTAGGAACGGGAAAGAAAAGAAGATTCTTTGGTTTCAAAAAAAAGGAAGGGCAGAGCAATAGTGCAAAGAACAAGTTACTTGTTAAGAGATTGAATTTTTACAGGGATTGATCGATGTGCAGGACAAAAAGAAGGGAAACTACTACATGTGTGACCGACCGACTTTAGCAATACAGGGAGATCTTTTTTGCATTTATGTTACCATAATAGAGTATTTCAAACATTCATGTGAAGCAATTTTACGCTCATATTTTATTCAAACTTTTTGGTGTTATAGATGAGTATTTTGATGATGTTACTTTCTATTGGTCTTACTTACCAAATGTTAAAAGTGAGCAGTATGTCTATTGCCTACCCACCTATATAAATTTGTATGCTTTTTGAAATTTTTGATAAATTCATCGATTTTATATTATGACGAATTTACACTCCTCTATAAAACCATTGAAAAAGTTGTAATATGTAGCAATTCTTTGTGCTAGTTCCACCATGTTTAATACTTTTATGGAATGCCACTCTTGCTTTCCCAATGAGATTTCTCCATTCCTTGTGGTGACCATATGTGGAGACTCCCACTATTTCTTGCAAAGAATATTGCATGACATTTAATATGTTCTGCATTTCATAAATGTAAGAATCTAGATCCATACCACATTAACCTAAATCATAGCACAACATTTTTAACAATAATATGGCAGATAGATTTTACCATGTATTGTGTTATGTGATCTGCTCGCCATGCACTTTGAACCTCAATCCAAGATCTAATCAATCTAGCATCAAGAGACGAAGTTACTTGTCACGCATAGATTTGTTCCCATGAGAGCAATAGTATAGTGCAGATTTCAGCATGAATGGAAGATCCTAAGTATTAATACTACATCCACTAACACTACGAGCCATTAACACTACGATCCACAACAAGACAACTTACTCTTTCTCTCTCTCATATAAGTATAACAACATGCAATCCCAATAACAATCAGATCCATCAATTAGCAAAATCCAAAAAAAGCATGAGAGATGGAGGAAAAGCAATAGAGAGCAAGAACATTTATCAATCCATTTCAGAAGATAACCAATATGCTTTATTGAAATGAGGAAATGAACATGTGTAGAAACTCGAGTTGGTTCCTTTTTATAGTAGAGAGGAGGACCCTGGCCTCTGAATCCTATCGGTCCATTTCTGCCTCCCTAATTATTCAGATTTAAAAAAGAGTGGGAACCATCCAAATTGGAGGGAAACCCAACTTTATTCACTAACTTGACATTTAGGCCCTGTGACATTAAAAGTCTCGCAAAAAGGCCTAAAATCCTTTTATTGACTTTCAACTAATCAAATCTCAATGTATCATCGGGTTGGACTTACACACGCAGGGTGCCAAATCCCTCTCACTTATTAACTAGGGTTAGGGTTGCCTGGGATCCGCAAACCCTCCAACACTATATACATAAATTTTATAGGTGTGTAGATGAAAAAGGTACAAAAGTGGTAAAGCTGTCTATGGGAGATCATGGGTGGCTGCCATCATTGTCAAATCTGATTATATAGTGCATAGAACGAGCGTGAGGAGGCCGCGACATCGAGCTTCTCTAAAATTGACGCTGATGAAAATGCAAAAATTGCGACACCCCGTCCAATGCATTAAAAAATCATGTGTAGGGTACCTTCACCTTTTTATAAGGGCACCGTCATCGGCATTTGTAGGGCACAATCGACATTTGTAGGGCTGTGTCGCATTTTTTGCCTGTCATAAATTGCGTGTAAAAATGTAGTGTCACATTTTTTGGATTTTCGCCTGTTCAAATTTACTTGTATTTATGTAGACTGCGCAACTGTCGCTTTTCTGGAAGTGTCGCAAAACACTTAGTTGCTCAGGATGGCCCAAAGGTAAAAAGGCGATAGTGTTGGGTTTTTCGTCTGTGGACATTCCCAAGTAAAAATCCAGACCATAGCGACAAACAATTCAAATATGCAGACTGTGCGACAACATGAGTAAAAATGCAGCAGCATGAATGGAGGTAGATTAACGTAGGATTTAGGAGAGTAGAGGAGATAAATCCAATAGATATGCCGTCAAGTACATTGCAAATTGGATTCGTTAAAACTACTTGTGAATGTCATTTTAGTACATTACCTTTTAGTCCTCATAATTTGTTTCAAGTTAAGGAAAAATTATTATAAAAAGACATTAATGTATTATTTGATTTAGGTAGTATGCATAATTTTATCAATTTCTCAACTTGTGTAGAGACTCCAAGTGCCTACCAAGCCAAGGGATCATCGTTACATGGTCAAGTTAGCTTCGGGAGCCGATACTGAAGTTTGGGACTTCAAAGTTCTAGGATTGGAACTTGATCTGCTGGGGCATGTTGAGAGGATTGATTTTCATGTTTTGAATTTAGGCCAATTAGATATAATATTAAATTATGAGTGGTTTTTAAATAAATATGATACTTTGCAAATCGATTTTAAAAAATCGTAGGATGGATTTTGTTGATAGCAATGAAAGGAAAAATATCCATTTTTGGAGATGATTCTTGTACTATTTTTCAATGATTTCATCACCGAAATTAATAAGGGATTCTCACAATCAAAATTGTTATCATCTTGTTTTGAAATCAGTTGTGTTGTTTTCAGATCTTCTGATGTGATTGATGGCGAATGTTTTACTATTGCAATGAGATTCATTATAGGTAAGTTTCAATGTTTTAACTTAGATCAAGAACATGAAGAGAAACCATTGTTATTAGATTTAAAACAAGAATTTTGTGAAGTGTTTTTGAATGAGTTACCTCATAATTTACCGCCATCTCGATCGGTAGACCATAAGATATACTTAATTTTGGGTAGTCAACCTATTTTTCAACAACCGTATCACTTTAGTCTGAATGAAGAGGAAGACGTGACTCAACAAATTGAGGAATATCTTCCGAATGGGACATATTCTTTCTAGTAAGTCTCCATGGAGAGCACCAATTTTTCTAAATGATAGAAAGGATGGTACCTTCCGGATGTGTGTTGAATATAAGGGATTGAATAAAGTTATTGTTAAGAACAACTATCCTTTGTCTTGGATGGAGAATCTAGTTGATCGTTTGGGTGAAGTTAACTTGACTTCGCTAAAATTGATTTGCAAACAAGTTATCATCAGATGATACATCTAGATGATCTATTGAAAACTGATTTTAGGACTCGGTTCGATCATTTTGAATTTTCAGTTTTGTCTTTTGGTTTGACTAATGCTCCGGCTACATTTCAACAGATGATGAATGATTTATTTTGTTCGTATCTGGGAAAGTTTGTAGTGGTGTTCATAGATGATATTCTTATCTATAGTACAACACTAAAAGAGCATACGAAGCATCTCTGAATTGTTTTGAGGATCTAAAAAAAAATAGCTTTATGAAAACGAATCAAAATGTGAATTATTTAAAAAAGAACTACTTTATCTTGGTCATGTTATATCCTTGCAGGGGGTCAAGATTGATCAAAAAACGATAAAGACAGTTGTTGGGTGGCCATGATTCCTAAGACCGTGTGTGAACTCAAATCTTTTCTTGGATTTATGGTTTTCTTTCACAAAGTTTATTCAAAGATTGTCATACCTCTCAATGTTGTGTTAAAAGGCGTTAAAACTTGAAAGGGTAGGCCCAGCCCAGCATTTTAGTGGAATGAGGAATCGTCTAGAGTTCTACGTAGAAGAATCTCCGCTCTTTTTGGTAGGAGATTAATTATTGACTATGTTTGATGTTCTTTCTATTAGTAAATAGTTTTATTGTGCCATGTCTACATATGCTTTCATAGTAACTGCCTAGAGAATTTGACACGGTTCGATAGGTTTTTCACCAATTGGAACAAAGACAAACTTTATAATTGTGTGCCATCAATTTTATAATGTTGTTGAATAGATCCAATGTTGATGGAATGTTGTGAAATTTTTGGAAGTTCCAAAAATCTTCGTTGGATCAATTCTTGCTCATTAGAAATTTGTCTTATTCTCATACAAGATTCACAATATGTCTCTTTGAAAATGAAGTAACAATCTTTTAACTTATACATTCAAGAGTAAGTAGATATGACAACCACCATTTATTCCACTCTTTAGACTTCAAAGCAACTACATTACAAATTTTGGCAAATGAAGTACAAAATCCCCTGTCCAATTTGCCTTTCCTTGTCTACAAAGTTTTCTTGAAGATTCACCATGAATCTTGAACGTCTTCCCCTCATAAAATATTACATCTCTAGTAGTTATAATTTTCTTAGTAGATAGTACATAAACTCTATAAGTTTTATATGATGAACAACATCCAACAAATATCCTCTTTATTAAATTGACATCCTCCTTGGTTTCAACATCCAAGGGAACATTCACAAAGAAAATGGATCCGAAGATCCTCAGTTGACCTACATTTGGCTTTTTTTTTTAAAGGAATTCATATGGTTTTTTACTATCAATGGCATTACAAGACAAACTATTACATAAGTAATTAGCACAAGAAATTGCTACACCCCTAAATGATTTAGGAAGAGAAGCATCCAACCTTAAAGCTTTTTTACTTTCACAAACAGTATAGTTCTTCCTCTTGGCCATCCCATTTTGTTGAGGTGTATAGGGACATAAATACTTTTTCTTGATGCTATCTTTATCACAAAGCTCTTTGAAGGTTTTGGACATGTATTCTCCACCTACATTTGACCTTAGCATCTTGATTTTAGTGCCAAATTGCTTTTTGACAAGAGCTTTAAACTTTGGGCACCATAGCTTTTGAAAGCAAAAGATAGATCTAAGTAGATCTACTATGATCATCTATGAAAGAGACAAGCATACTGGCTCCTCCATTACTCTTACTACTTGAAAAGTGCACATCCGAATAAATAAATTAACAAAATATTAGATGTCTTAGAAAGAGATCTTGATAAAGGCATTTTGTGTGCTTTTGCCAAAGTAGATGCTTCACATGCTTTACCACACTTTGACAATGTCTTTGGCATACCAAGAACCTTCTCCTCTTTGCACATTGATTCCATAGATTTGTAGTTGTGGTGGCTTAATGTCTTGTGCCATAACTCAACTTGAGAAAGCTCTCCCTCGACCATCAAGAAAGTATTAGAATCAACATTAGCATCCAACTTGAAAAGTCTCCCAAATCTTGTCCCTCTTGCCACAACCTCTCTACTTGTTTAGTGATGTTGGAACATAAAGAACTTCATCAAGCTTCAAGATCTTGGAGAATCCAAGAACCATTGGAACACATCCTATTCTCTTTCTTTTGCATTCGTGATCATTAAGAGTGTGCATGAACTTCTTTGAACTATCATAGGAAGAGAGACGAGAAAATGTGCATCTCCTTCATCCTTGAGAGAGAGTTGCCCAGATCTAGACATTAGCTTGCCCACTCTCCTTAGCCACAATAACTCCTGGTAGGCTCTCCATAAACGAAAGCCTACAAGGTGTCATTGTGGAAATATCTTCATTGAGTCCATTCAAGACTATTTGAACTAGCTCTCTTGGATTGATGGCCTCTCAATGCATGTTAGCTCTCCACTATAGTCCTTCACTCTTAACACATAGCTTTGGGTAGCTTTGGAGAATTTTGTTTTTTAAAGTAAGAAACCTTGAGGTGTCTTGGACTCATAAATAGCCTTCAATGTATCTCAAACATCTTTGGAAGAGACAAATGCTCCTATCTCCCTAAGAATCTCATTTGGACACATTCATATCAAAGCTGCCATTGTAGATCTCTTCTTAAATCTCACATTCTCTTTAAGGATTTGAGGCTCCTCCTCAATCCCCATAACTAGATCTATGCGATTTTGAAATACTAGAATTGGTTTTGTTCGAATTTTGAAAATGGAATAGTTAGATGAAGTTAATCTTTCACTTGCTCTAAAAGAAAATATCCAATTGATGGCAAGGGTTGTATACCAAATGCACATGTGTGAGTAATGATTAATAATGATGTTGTTGGTCCTTGCAACCTATTATTGATGAAGAATCAACATTAGCAAGATCCACAAAGAACTGAATCACTAAAAAAATTTACTTACCACCAATGTCAAAATTCTTGAAAGAGATTGACTTTGCCAAAATCAATAAGCAATGTACATTAATATTGAGACTCAAAGCTTGAATTTAGATCCATTCACCCCTAATAGACTCACTCATGTCTGAAGACTCTTTTCCTAAAGGTTGGAATGGATTTTAATTGGTTTAAAGTCATATAATTTTCAATCTTTTCTCTTATTTGATAAATAATGATTTACAAGCAATTTTGTACTTGACACTTAATCACACTAATTGACTTGATCCTGATCAAAGAGCACGAGATGTTTTGTTCAAAATGGGTCTAAGTAACATATCACAATTTTCAATTTTGTGGATGGAATCCAATGGAATAACTTGCATCCAAATCTATGAGGCCTTGATACATGGGCATCTAGACACAAAAAGACAAAACTTGCTATTTGATAAATGTCCAAAGTTTTGGATACTTACTTGGTTTTTGAACGTTACACACAATAAGTAGAAACCTCCCCATCCTAGAAGCACTAGTATTGAACCATCAAATGATTTTGAATCTATGATCTCATTGAGAGTTCTATAATTTTTAAATTTGCACCACAAGACTTGCTAAGTAAAGATCAAAAAAATGAAATGCACCCAAAAGGTAAACTAGCCTATATTAATGGCCACATGGGCAACTCATCTTGTAATACTTGCCAATCCACCTATTAGTAGACCATCCATATCCAACACACCCCGTGATCCTGAGCTAAAATCTCGAGTTATTTCAATTTTAAGTAGCTATTGTCCTAAAGGTCCATATATAGAACAACAAATGATGCTATCTTCACTATTCAGTTTAGTGGGCGACTTGCTCCATGATGGAATCTATTGATGTAATTGCTCACACTCCTATGCTAAAAGATGACAACTGACACTTGCAACCACCATACATTGACAAACTACACAATCCTAGCTATTACTTATGCAACAACCTTCATTGCATATATGTACCACTTAAATTTGTCATCATTGGCTCTTACGTCTTTGTGCTTTCGAACTTGCTATATCTCCTCTCACTTGTTCCAACATTGAGGGCAATGTTTTTGTCACTTGTGGAGTATAGATATGCAATTGATGCATGTTTGGTGTATTTGGGGCATCAATTTTTCCATTTTGAAAACCCAAGATTGAATTTGGATGACTTGTTGTGCCATTTGGCCGCTTGGGTCAATTAATAGGCATGTGGTTGCTAAGTAGTTTGTAGATATTTGGTCCTTGTGATTAGGATGAGGGGCATCTCATAGGGCGGAGGCCAACCCTAATAGAGGTGCACGCACATGGATCCTTTGGAGGAGGACTTGCTTAACTTTCAGTATCCAACTAAATATTAATTGTATTTAGATCTTTGTAGGAGATCTACCTTTGGTTTCCATTTAGATGTCTATTGAATTGTTCCATGGGATGTTCATGCAATAATTTCATTGATGATTTGTTCGAGGCTTAGGTGCAATCTTCCGAAAATCCTGAGCATTTGCATACGAGTCCTTGAGCTTCAAGCATACGAGGCTAGGCTTGTGTGTGTGCGTGTGTGTGTGGAAGAGAGTCTAGCCATCGTTTTCAACCTTCAGATCCAAGGAATGGCATCAATAATACTGGAGAGATTGAAGTGATGAGCGCTTTTGTTGGCTTGAGTTTCTTGAAAGATTTGATTTCAAAAGAAGTTTTCCTGCAAAGGATATTGTCACTGCCAATACAATGTCCAACGCCTCTATATAATTTTTGTCCTTTCCTGATTGGTTTTCAATCTATCAAACACTTAAAGGGACTTTCTTATAACATGCTTGCTGAATGCTAAGCTATTTTTAAGTTACATAATATGTAGGAGATTGGAACTTTTTGAGTTATGCCTCAGATTTTCTTCTTCTTATGGATGTCTGCATGTTTTAGTTAGACGAAAATTTATTCTCGTCTGTCCTTGAATTTGCTCAACTTGTCAGAGGATCCTTATTTGATTCAAGGATGATGAGAGCAAAGAGGATTTTAGCATTATTTCAACCTTAAGATCCAAGGTATGGCATCAATATTCTTGTCGATCTCTCTATGGTCCACCAGTCCTTGAAGTACTTGTTTACAGGAGATCCAAGCGATGAGCAATTTTGTTGGCTTGAGTTTCTTGAGAGATTTGATTTTAAGAAGTAGTTGTCCTGCAAAGGATATTGTCAGTGCCCATACAATGTCCGATTTAGCCTCTATATGATTGTTTTGGTCCTTTCCTTTTGCTAAATCTTAAGCGAATCTTTAGTTATGTATTAAGAAGGAGATTGCAACTTTTCAAGTATGCCTGAGACTTTCTTCTTCTTATGGACGTCTGCATGTTCTGGTTCGATAAACTATTATTTTCATTTGCCCTTGAATCTGCTGAATTTGTCAAAGGATCCTTATTTGATTCAAGAATGAGAGCGAAGATACTTTGCTTTCCTGCCAATTGCACAGTTTGGAAACTGATTAGAGATGATACTGCTAACAGGCAAGCATCCTATAACAGCTTCCAAAGCCTATACAAGAAGAAGTTTAGAATCTCTCTTGCTCAGATCCAGTAAATGGAGATCGCCATAGGTTTTTAGTACCTCTTATTGCAGAGTGGTTGATACTAGCGATAAGCAAGGATCAGAATACAGTTCACAAAACAGCTGGTAAAAGAGAAACGTTTGTGGTACCTCAGTTCATAAAACACATGGTGAAAGAGAGAAGATTGTGGTACCTCTTGCTGCAAGGCAGTCACTAGGTGCACGGTAATGGGGCGTGAATGTTTCATTACCTCTTATTGTGAGGTAGCTGATGGAGACCAGAAGATGGTATCTTGAAGCTCAGTCAGCAGAGGAAACACAGACTTGTCTGTAAACTGTCAACACTAGTCAGCCTCTAGCCTCCATCAGAAAGCTTTGCAATTCAATTTAAACCTTTTAAACACATAATTACATCAATCTGATTGATTCACAAGAAGGATGGTTTGATTTATCGGGCATTTTGCTTAAATGCGTCTTCATCACTCAAGGCACAAACAGATGTAATAAACCCAAAAAAAAAAAGGAGAAGCGGCTTCTTTATAAAATGGAAAACATTTGTGCCGGGAAAACGTAATTGTGAAGCAACATCAAAGTACAAATTCATCAGAAATTGCTCATTATGCATAAAGACTACATGCATGGCCATATAAGCATGTAGAAACTGATTTTCCAAATGAAATACAAATAGAACAGAGCCACTGACCTAAATGGACTATTTGGTGGCTTCTGGAGAAAATCTGATGAGTTGTAGCATAAGCTCTAAAATTTGTAGCATAGAGCAGTTTTGTATGCTCGGAATATTGAACGGCCCGCTGTACAACGCTACTAGAGAAAAATATTCCTCATATCGAGCATATGCAAGCGAAACTGTAGGCATGCCATTGAATCTCGGAAGAGCAATAAATGTAGAAGCTGCTCATCAGGTTTCCAGCAGAACCACTGAATATATGTACTAGGCAAAGGTTATTGAGCCCCAGACAAAGAATCTCCCACCAGATAGATGCTGCTTCTACCAGAAAATGCCCTGCTGCTTCCATCTGTTTCTGTCAACAAGCACTGACATCTTGGTGAATGCATTTTCCTTCCACTACTGTTTCTGCACTACAGATTGATTAGCTAGATAAGCTGAAAATCAACAACGTACTGAACCAGGAACTGAACCTTTCATCCGGTATGGTACATTAACGCTGGGCTGGTGGTTCAGGCTCCACAATGCCTTCGCCGTTCCTGAGGCCTGCTGAGGTTCCCTCCCCCGCAAAGGCATTTGCTAAAGGATTCGTACCTCCTTCGTGAACCGTTTTAGGTTTGTCATACACTTCCATACTCTCAAACAGCTCACTCCAGTCATCTTCCCAAGTACTATCCAAAATAAAAGGTAAGGGGCCTGTCGATGTGTGCTGTTCGTATGATGGAAATACCATTTCCAGCTCTTCTGGTCCTTCCAGAGATTCCTTCTCGACTTTACCTGCCACCTCCTCTAAACTAGAAGATCCAATGCTGCTGGAATGTGCTAAAATAAGGCCCTTCCCTCCCTTAAGCATTTGTGTGGTTTCTGCAGATGCGAAGTTCTCACTAAGGTTTGGATTTGGATCAGACTCAGAGATACTGGTCTCATCACCTTGTCCATAGTTTTCCTGTTCAAGGCCGTTGAAAAGTTCTTCCAGCAAATTACAAGTCACATTGGCAGATGCGGGCTCCGAACAGCTTAGGAAATCAGTAAATGGAGATTTGGCAGGATCTATCATGGCAGTTTGGTACCTCAGAGTCTGCTGGCCTTCCGAGGATGAAGCCTCTAAATCTCCTCTCGGTGTGAGCTGTTCCTGCTTTGGCAACTGTCGCTTTCGCCTGAGAGAAGCAATACGCTTGTTAGCGTTGTTCTGCTGGACAAGATGGGCTAAAACGGAGGGATTCTGCATGGTTTTAGCCAAGAAAGTCATCATTTGCCGTTGTCTTTGTTCTGTTGCAGCCAGTCGTTGGCCTATAAACTTCATGTTTTGATCTGTGATTTGCTGTTGCTGCCGCATTTTCACCAGTTCATGCAGCAAGACATTTTTATCTCGCTTCAACTCTTCAATGTCTTCTTCTAAACCTCCAAACTTTCCCAGCTCTATAAGCCCTTGCGAAGATTCTGCCCCTTGATTTTGATTCGCGGGTTTACGTCGACGCAGTGTCTTTAGTAAATGCCTCTGCCCTCGCACAAATCCCTCGGCTGCAAACTCCCATCGATCTGGATCCACCTTACGAAATCCCTGGATAGAGCAAGCACGTCAGCCGAGGAACTGCTCTATTTTATGAACTTAAATTCACATCCCTCAGCTGGAACGTTTACTTATTGCCTACATGTACTTTCAATTTTTCACAGTGTCACGAGTTCAAAGATACTTATATGAAATTTCTCAACTATGCAATCGGCAAAAACTGAAGATAAGTCTGTCAATGCTTCAAACGGCAAGAACTATCGAGCAACTCTGTCAATCAGCAATAGGCATTAATGAAGCCTTTCTAGTATTTGAGTAGTAAGGAGCATGTTTTACTGCGTTTACGCCTTAAAATTGCTCAAACAAGACAGAAGAATTTTCACAAAAGTATTGCGACAATGCTCTCCAAAGGAAGGACCAAATCAAAACAATATGTGGGAAGAATGGAACTTACGTATGAATTAAGTTGCCGGACGAAGCTCGAAAAATTATTATGCTTGAAGTAGTTTGGAAGAATGCTTTTAGCAAACTCTGGAGGATTCCAAACAACAAAGCTATTACTGCTACTGCTCCATGACACGATGTCATCCGTATTGGGATCGTCAATCATTTGATACGTTTTGGAAAGAAATGGCGGTGGAGCTGTTCCCAGCAGCGCCTCCGATGGCTGAGGAACACTTGGCTCCTGTCTAACAATGGCACTTAAAAACTCGACGTTTGTTTGAGATGCATCCACCGCAGCAGAATTTTCTGCAGATAAGCTCATTGCAGAGGTCGCCATTACTCAAATTACACAAACAGAGGATGAAATGCGTTGCGATTGAGCACAAAACACACAATGGTGACGAAGAACAATCCAGAAGAATCAGTAAACCTTTTGCTGCTCAGCACAAATCTTACCAGGAGTTGAAAGCACGACCTAAAATGGATTTTCTGGAAGGAAGCGCTCAAGAGAAAAATGCAAGCAATCAGACACAAGAACATCAATGCTTGCGGTTTCTGGAAAACTATTAAGAATTTCTGATTCCGCTAACGAAAAGCCGATGCATGGGAAGACATCTGAGGTTCTGCTGAGGCTTTATAGAAGAAGCGGAAGGGAAGGCAGGATCGCAACCTGAGAAAATCTTCCCTATGAAGCAGGAGAGAGACGAGGAAGGGAGAGAGAGGAGGAAGGGGGAGGGAGGGAGGATCAGAGCCGTAAGGACCCATTGGCCGTGGAAAAAGAACTTTCGAGGCCCTAAAAAGGAGGTCCGCCAGTCACAGGAAGACAGTTCTGTTAGCTTCCAAAAAACAAGACGAATTCCCAATAATATACCGCCACGTGTCCCTGGAACCTCTGCAATCGTCAGGAACCATGGTTAGGATGTCTTAACCCGAGGTTAACAAATCCCAATCCCGAAAAGGATCCTGTCGGGAAGAGACGCCGGCGAGAGTTGACGGCGTAGGCTGCTGTCGGAAAGGCATCCTGCTAACCGCGTCTGACTGTTTTCTAGCTGAGAATCTTAGAAGCATCAAAGAATATTCTTTCTCTGGAATATTCTACAGGCCGTGATGTTAAAGCCCAGCCGCAAAAAAATATATGAGCTGCTTACTTTTAGGGCACCCCGCGTAGATATATTCTTAAAAAACTTATAAGATACTTTCAAGCTTCTATTGGACTAAGTATTTTTCAAACTGGCTTGAAATAATTTGTTGGAGCTGATCTTCAGACCATAAAATGAGTTTTTATTTTTATAAAAAGGAAAGGGAGGTGCATTATCGCTACACAAAATGCGTGAGTCTCCTTATTTTTAGGCCTTGCCTTGCAAGGCAATAATACTATGTGATGAAGTTGGTCAATGGAGTTAGCAAAAAAGTTAACATTAAAGATTAATTTGTGATGGCAGCCCAAATTTTAAAGGTATGAACTTTGGTTTAGGGCTAAAGTAGCATGCATCATGAGTCCACAAAATCATTTGCTTTATTATGCATGGTTGTTGCATTAGTATGCATGAGTCGTGGACCGTGGTTGATGAGGCTGAAAAAGCATTTGGTTTATTATGCATGGTTGTTGCTTTACTACCCATGAGTTTTGCTTTATTATGCATGGGTGAGGATCCCCAAAAGCAAAAGCATTGAAACAGTCTTTGTTTTATTATAAAAGAACTGTGAGGGTTGAGGCAAAGAGAATCGATACCACCAGCGATTAATATCATAGGAGCATGTGAAATCGAGAAAACAACGAACTCTGACATTGGGCAAGAGGAGGGGAATGTTGTGTAGCCTCAAGAAGTTCAGGCTTCAGCTGAAGTGTATTTTCCTTCGTACGTTTCTGCATGAGATCTTGCCTACAAGAGTCTTGGCTTCTTACGTAAGTAACTTCTCATCACAGTAAGGGAAGAGAGAGAGAGAGAGAGAGAGAGAGAGAGAGAGAGAGAGAGAGAGAGAGAGAGAGAGAGAGAGAGAGAGAGAGAGAGAGAGAGAGAGAGAGATATTTGCTCCACAAGAGAGAGAAAAGAGAGCTTGTGAAGGAGGATAGTGAGATGGAGTATTCGTTTTGCTAATGAGCTTGTGAATTGAAGTGGAAGAGGCTTTAAGCGATAGTACCGGATCTAGAGAAACGGCATGGCAGCGAAGGTAGAGAGTGTCGCAAGCCCTGCTCTACATGTGCTGTAGGCACCACCTTCTCACTCATATGAACAATGTGTGAGTATGATTGGAAAGTAGGAAGAATCATTTGTGCATTCGCATCACTTTCGTTCACGTCTCCATGTATGGTTGATCACTTAGTAGCTGTTACAGTGATTGAAGTTGGACCACATTATTCAAATCGAGACGTATTAATCGTTGCAGATGGATTTGACAAGAAAGGTAAAATTGGTGTAAGCATTTCATAATTCTCACTAGAATACTATTTAATATTCTCACACATACTTCATAACAAACAAACGTGTGTTTTTGTTTTTTTCAAGATAACTTTTTGGTCATCTCGCAAAGTTGATTACAAAAATATTTTGTGAGAAAGGGAACACAGTTTATTGCTTGAGAAATTTGGGCATTTAGAAAAATCCAAATCCACCACAATTGTGCATGATAGACCAAACAATCATTTGCGACGTTCCAAAAGGACCGATGACCAAAAAAATTGAAAAACGTCTTCAAAACACATGCTAAAACAAAGGCAATCGACAATGAGCTACTTTTAAGATTCTTCTTTTTCTCGTACGTAATATCGCTGTCTATGACACACAGAACAAACAAATTGACTATTGGATTCCGGATCAAACTTTTAGGTTGAATGAACATTAGTGGTGACTGAGATCAATCAAAGTTTATACGAGATCGTTTGCTAGGTTTGAAAATTTTCAAAATTCGTAAACAAAAAAAGCTCAACATATTGTTGCTTTTTTCAAAAAGAAACAACTGCTACAAAAGTTGGGAATTTATGAGCAAAGATTGTGAAATTGGATGGCTCTTTAATTGAAGTCATTTTAAAGGATACATTAGGGGATATTAGAACTCAAAATGGGCCCTTTTGTCAAGATGTTGTTTTTGACTTCGCGCTTTCAATGCTTATGTGTCCAATGAATGGTGTCCATCTGTGACGAACTGTAACAGTGGTTGACGAACGAAAATTGTATTTAACTTTCTCGGCCAAATTTTCATGATTTTCAGATATCCCATCAGACCAAACAAACAATTGTGATTGGACCATAGTTACTACCCAAATACTCTTATGATGCCCATCTTTGTCAATAGTCGTATAGTGAACTAATCATAGTAGTTAAGGAACTTCTTGTCATTCATAGGTATACCTCTCATTCTCTTCATTCTATCTCTTATTTTGGATTGTCATTCTTAGGTTTACCTCTCAATCTCTTCATTCTCTCCTTTCTTAGCTTGCGTACACGTATTTTCGATTAATGGCTACATATAATCGGAGACCAAGAGGAATCATTGATGCAATCAATATTTGCAATGAAAAAAATGCAGAAGATCAATAAATACCAAGAATATATCAAAAATATCAATGGATCTTGATGCATCCCTCTGCAAAAGGCTCATCCGGGAAAAGGAAAAGATCGGATAACATATATAGAAGCTCTTGGAAAGGCAGGATAATGGACTTCAAAGTATCATCTGCCAGTCAATCTATCATGGAAGCTTTAGTTCAGCATGCTTATCTTCACAATGAGCTCAACATTCATGATTTGAATCCAAATGATAGAAGAAAATGCAATTGTAAGTTTTCAAATTCAATTTCTTTAGAGTTAGCATTTTTTTTAAATTTTATTTTTGTTGTGACATTTTTGTTGGTTTTGCAGATTTGTATCCATCAAATTTCATTGAATGGCAAACAATTCAATTGATTGCAGGAATAATCGATGTCATACATTCAAATATTGGTATCTTACAATAAAAAGGTCGTTCTCCAAAACCACTTCTAGAGTCAGGAGTTTTCTTTTATGATCACACTTATTTTCCTGATAAAAATGGTTTAGTTGGTAGATTAGAGCCATATCCTCTACCAGATTTTTCGAGCGAGGAATGGATTTCTCCTAATGCAGCAATTTCATAAAGTTTTTGATCTAGACTATATATTGATATTCAGAGTATATTAACATTTTTGGCTCTTTGAGGTAGGCAAAGTTTGAGTACTCCGCAATGCACCTCTCACTTAGCTTGAAGTAGTTGTCTTTGAATCAATTCAAATGTAACCATTGACCTCGTGGAGAGCCAAGGGGTCGCACCAGTTTGATCCGCATACGAACTATCTCTTCGCGTTCGTTTGAAGCGCCATGTCCGTCGCGCAAAACTTAACTTTCACAATTCCATCACTGGTCAGTTGCCTCACAGTCAAAACAAGAAGTGTACATCTAGCTTGGCTACAAGTAGCTCTCTTTGAATCAGACACATGCACCTAAAGTTTGCACTAGTCCGATTTTCAATACGAACTGTCCCTTAGCGTCCACTCGAAATACCAAGTCTCTCATGCAAGACTCAACTTTCACAGGTCCTTTCTTGATCAGTTGCTTTACACGTAACACAACTCAGCGTACTCATTATGTCTCCTCATTATTGCTGGTCCAGAGAAAGCTTATAACAAGCTTTCCTTTCCACAACAAAAACTTGTCAACTTATTAGGTCCAAAGTTCGTCAGTCTCCTCGTGTGAGTATGGCTAGGTCACCTTGAATTTGCCCCCGTTTTGATCAACTTTCATTCAAACTTTGCCTCAAGAAAGAGGTGTGTGTGATAGTTCCCCGTCCACTTATAAAATCAACTGACCGGACTTAGAGTAGAGTTCTTCGGACAAAAAGCCTTTCCAACACTTTGCTTCCCATCTGCTAGGATTATGGCTTGATCCAACTTGTTGCCAATCTCTGAAGAGGATCCTAGTCTTTTCCCCTTTGAGGAAAAGCCCAACTGATACTGGATATCACCCATGCTCAGTGAGTTTCAGTTCCGAAGGTGGCCGTCCCAAATGAAGACCAACTGCTCCATAGAAGATCTCCCCTGAAATTGCCCTTTTCAACTTTTGACTTTCTGCTTGCATCTGGTGGGCGTCGTCGCAAATGAAACTAACCCAAGAAACAGGCTAGTCATCCATCATTTGCAAACATCGAGTCGTTTCGTTGTCGTTCACGTGCGAGTACTTGAACTGCGAATCCGCCCCACAGATTTTGTAGTCCTCTTTGTTTGATGGTGTCAACCTTCAAAAGAAAGGTTTCTTCACGAGCCATCAGCTCCTTGTATCACAAGCAATCATGCAAACCAGACAAAACACGAGTACTAAGACTCACCACGAATATTTACAAGCAAGACACTCAGGCAGGTTTACTAACAGGTAACAAAGACAAGGTCCCCCTTTGAGATAGTCCTGCCAAAGGACCTTTGCCTGGCCGTGCCCATATAGATTGATCACAGAATCAGCCCATAGAGGACACCCATTCAACTATCTGTGCTTTCACCATTAAGCAGCACATTGCCTCAGTCACGCCCCACCACTTTTTGGTCGATAGCCCTTATAGCTAAACGATTGACAGCTATCCCACACCGGCAGCTAACCACCCGTGCTTTACACCCAAATTCGAGCAGCATCTCTGTATCAATGGTTAACCCGTACAGTTCGAATATGTCGCCCCGCATCCCACAAGGCACAGACCGTGCTTTCACCAACCTAATGGCAGCATACTGCCTCATCTGTCCTACGTGCAGACAACGCCAGGCCCGAACCGCGAGAACTAACTGTGCTTACACCTCAAGGGCAGCACCTTGACTCATCAAGTCCCCCGTTCTGCCGACCACCCCGACCATGGACGCACCCGTGCTTACACTGTGGGCAACACCTTGCACAACAGTTTCCTGATGAACCCCAAACAGTGGCCATTTCCGCGAGATCCGCATAGCTGACCGGCCAGTCGGCTCTGATACCACATGTAGCACAGGCATCCCAAAGGGAGCCGGGAACCACGACTTAGCTTCCTAGCCTTCAACTCTTGCCGTCCAAACCCACTTGACATACAAGCAGCCAACTCGCCAACAACGATCAGACTTAACCAACTAGAAGTTCAGAAACCAACATTGAGATCCAACCTGGCGCCATGCCAAATTGGGGGTCTCGATGTGGGTGACTTCCCTCCAAGCAAGCCGCCTGACATACATCAAACTTAACCAACTCGAAGCTTCGTTACAAACGAGTAACATCCATTCCAAGCAAGCGCTCTGACTTACATCAGACTTAACCAACTGAAAGCTTCATCATGAGCCCTAGAAGCCAACCTGGCGCCACGCCAGACTGGACAACCATAAACAGGTAACTTCCACCCAAGCAAGCCATCCAACTCAGCCGACAGGTTAGAGCCCGTTCCCCAAGAGCTTAACCCATTCATGTTCATACAAGGAACACTCGGAACCACAAGCCGCGATAGATATGGAGACAACCAGTTTCTGGACCAAATGGTCCCGACAACATACCACTGGCGCCACGGACCAAATGGTCCCGACGGCATACCGCTGGCGTCCCGGGATACGATCTTCAGCTATGTGCCAAATTAAAAAGTTTGAAGCGGCCTTATAACTGGCGCTTTTACCGAACACTGTAACCCAGAAGGTAATCAGAGTCAGTTTGAGGAAAATCTCACTTTATTGATAAATCTGAGAAGGTTACACTTCAAGTGTGTGACCGACCCTAGTCTCCGGGGCGCTAGCATGCCAAGGCGAGTGCCATGACAACATTCCAGCAAGGGAGGCTGAGACTTGGTTGGAGCTCGCCCTGAGTCGCAACCCGCACTCCCCTATATTGGTGGGATTCGCCACCTCCCCTCATACCAAGTACTCTATCTAGGCTGGTAAAGCATGTTTTCTCTCTCTAAAATTTATTGATCCCCAGGCTTCCTTTAATCATGCCTAGATCGTGTGAGATGATTGCACATCGATCTGAGCTCTCTGGACTTCGCTAGAACCGATCAAAGATTTTCAGCCATAGGGACTTGGCGCCGGCTGGATTCTGGTCACAGCGGCGCCGGTGGCGCCGGGAGCAGCAGGGGTGCTGCGGTCGCCGGGGACAATGCTGGCGCCGGTGGCACCGAAAGTAAAGCTTATAAAGGTAACTTTACAACACACACACACACACACACACACACTCTCTCTCTCTCTCTCTAAAGATGCGGAGGAAAGCAACTATCTATGGCATTCCTCTGTGATCGGTGATGAAGTTGCTGATGGACACGAAATAAGTGTTTATCACTCGTTTTGATAAGAATGTGCCACGTGGTACACAATCTCGGGTACTGAAAACATGCTTGCAACTTTTTCCATGTAACCAAGCATAAATCTTAAAGTTGCAGGCTTATGCTTGTAAATGCACACAAGATAATAATGGTAAGTTTTGATCTGTATTGCTATTTTTTTGGCTCTGTTGTAATGTTGCAATCATCGTATGGTGTAGAGCGTTACTGGCTCCGTGCTGTAGAGCGTTATTGAATTCATTCTCGAATGGTGGGACAGTTTGGAGAATTTATGGTGTCTTGAAATTTTTGATCAATTTCATTCTTTATTCAACCAAATATCCAATAATATTCCAGGAATGTTTTGAACACCAAATCTTGTAGGATCCATATGACTTAAGATTTGTTCATCTATAAGATGCACAAGGAGCCTGAATAAATTTGCATGTGCTAGGCACCGGTGTTGGGCGGGCATATAGGTGCCTTGGTGGTATCAACAATGGTATCATAGAACATACTGACCCATATGTGATTTTGTAATACGACGGTCGATACCTGACTTGGGGGTTGGTTTTAGCCCATCAATGCACGTATCAATACACGGATTAGGGGCAAAACATTTGAATTTAGCATGGTATCAATATAGGTTCCATTTTTAGTTGGTTTCCAAAATTTACATATGTGATAAATATTATTCATGGTGTCCCAAAGACATTGGTGGACACCAACAAAGTATTGGCCTTTAAAATCATATGCATATTACAACAATTGGTCATGCTTTTCACTAAATGCATACTACCCTTGATAAAAAGTCTAAATTAAAAAAAAATGATATACTCATACTCGGGTTTATACTTGGCTAGAATCACCCCTGCAATACCTAGGCCAGTCGATACCAGCCACCAATTTACAAACATGGTGATATTTTTATACCCGCTGATATCTAAATTCTTAAGAAAGTATAATACCAGGACCCGGCTTATATTAAAAATATCAATACCCGGTCAATATTGCTATGCAATTCTAAGGAGCTGCAACCTAATGAGGGTTAAGAATCTCCAATCCTTGGGTTTGTCATCAAGTTTGCTGCTCCTTGTTGCATTTTGGCCACATACGCACAGAGGTTTCAAAGGCAAGCGAGGGAGGCGCAACAATCTCCAGATGTCTCTTAGCTGGGCCACATGACAGAGGCTCCCATTGGTGGTTGCCTCTACTGGTAGGCTCCAACAATGTGAGGCCGGCCACATGTCGGAGGTAGAGTGCTACCTCCGCTTATGTGTCAGATTAGACATGTTTGTGGCAGCTGACAAGACATGTTTTTGCCAGCTGAGAGAGGCTGCCTCCGTAAGCTGGCCTGCCTCCAAAGGTTGCCACTCTAAAGAATATTCTTCTCACCTCCTCATGTGGCATGTGGCCTGCCTAGTCTCTCTATCTCTACGTTGTATCTCCTTGGGCTCCCTTCTCTCCTAGACATGGCGCGCGCCTGCTGTGGCCCCTCAGCACTACCATCGCGTCTTCTCCAGTCTCTCACTTGCCAAGCTTCTGCTATGTACGTACGCATATGCTAATGCCTTCTGGTTTTCTCACATTTCCAATTGCATGTATCTCCTTTGGATTCATGCTGTATCTTCACATTGTTATATAACTCACCATTATTCCCTACAATTCAAAGCCCTGTTGTGTTGTATGGAACCTAAAAGTTCAGTCCTCAAGTTGGATAATGTCTATTGTGGGTAGATAACGGCTAGGCTAGTCTTCTCATCGAGCGCAAGAGGACTGACCATTCTTCCCTACAATTTAATGTACACACATTATTTAGTTCATAATGTAGATTTCTGTTTGGCAGGCAGGATGCTCTTGTTATCTTAGCTTTCAGATAAAGGAAGGCTAATCATAAATTATATCCAGGTTGTTCAGCAAAATGTTGTGCATGCGTTTAGATTGCGGAGTGAAGTTGGGCTATTTCAAGCATAGATATTCGATTTTCTCATGTAGCTATGCCAATGCCCAAGTTGGCCACACGAGCAGCCATGTAGAAAGGAATCTGAAAGCAGAGCCGTCAGCCTCCATACGTGCTGAAAAATCTGCACAAGAGAAGCTATCTGTCCCTGTGGAGGAAAAGCCTCTAGTGAAGTAAGTAAAATAATATTGCACTTGAATTTATATTTTGCTTCTGTTGATCATGGCTAAAATCGATTGTGGTTCCATTTTGAAATGTCGACATCTTATGTTGACATGCTGAAATGAAAGCTGGTTTTCAAAATGTGAAATGTTAGAAGGTTATCCATCACCACACACTACTGCCAAGCAAAAACAAAATATTCTCCTGTTTAACGTTACCCAAGAGACGGATTGCTTTAACTTCAAACCGTTTAGCCTGGATATCCTTCTCAAGTGCTATACCCTCTTTCCTAGCGAGAGCTAGAATTATATTTTACTCTTCAGTAACCTCTTGTTTATTCTATTTGACACTAGGTCTTCACATAATGTTATAAATTCAACTCTTGCGAAAAAGTTAACTGTGAATAGATGATCATCCCACTAGTAGCACAATTAAGATGGCTGACGGAATGGGCAAAAAGGCATGCGATACGAGGGTTGTGGATATTTCATTATATATGCAAAGTTATATCGAGGAGCTGGATTTTGAGATTGATTGTGTGGCATAGTTTGATGTGGTATTGGGCATTTGTTGACATGCAATGTAGAAGCCCTACATTGTTTTGGGCACTCACGTGTACAAGTTTTGTATGAGGGTAGGCTTCATTGCATCCATGAAAAGTAGTATGTACCTCTTGAACCACTACTTTTGGTTACGTAGTTGTGTAATATCCACCATGTAATTGTATTTTTGCTTTTTGATGGATATCTACCAGTGCTTGCGAGAGTAGCATGTGGCATGAGCAAACTTATACTCAAGGTAGTTTGGATCGCGTATTTAAGACAAAATTTGCAAACGGGTTTATTATTTGTTTGTCTTCTATTTTCCTCCTAATAGGAATGTGGAACACAAGATTGAGTCATTTTTCGAATTCAATCTTATTATTGAACCTCCTTACAAGAATGGCTCTACGAGAGGACAACAAAGTCAAAACTATGATAAAGGGTTATTTAGCCAAAAGTAAGCCATGTAAGACCTAGCTATTCTCCTTCGCCTTGGTAGTCATTTTTATTAAGAAGGATGGATCTTGGAGTGTTTGTGGATTATCGGAGCTTGAACAAGATTAAAGTCAATTATCGGTATTCTATGTTGTGTATTGTTGACTTGTTAATGCTCTAGTAAAATTTATGATGTTGATGAATGATGTACTCAAATCATAAGTCGGTAGATTTGTTGTTAAATTTTTTTTGAAAAATCTCAACTTGCAATGCAGGAGAGGTGACCCATCAAAGTGCCAACCCTAGTCTTGTTTGCTAACTGCGAAGAATATATTTTTCAGAAGATGAAATGGGATAATTTATTTCATATTATGCTAGTTGATAGAGTAAGACTAGATCCCAAGAAAGTCGTCAATATCCTCACGCGATCATATGCTAATTCATGTTACAACATTGAGGGCTTTTCTTGAATTGACTGAATATCACGAAAAGCATGTAAAAGGTTACTCCTAGATAGTGACGCCTATGACAGATATGTTGCAAAAGAAAAAAAAATGGAGAAAATGGACGAACGCTCATTAACAAAGCTTTGATGCATCAAAGCATATTCTTTTGCAACACGAATGGCATCCTCGAACAACTACTACACATTTCGGTGGCATTCATTTTGATAATCCCCCCGTTGAACTGGACACAAACTGCAGCCTGCCTAACATTGGATCCATATTGATTTCCTTAGTTAGCAAGTCCACAAGCGCCGAGATCTAAGTATCTATACTTTTATGTCCCATTGACATGGTGACGAGTTTATGATAGTTCTCTTAATCAGCCACAATCACAAAAAGGTTTACAAAAAACTTTTGGAAAATCTCTCCATAACCTGGCTGCCAAGATGTTGCTTTTACTTTAGGAAGGTAAGAGGTGTTGAAATCTTTTTCTCTTCAAATATGGGTTGCAAAGTAAATAAAGTACTCCAACGATTGACATTACCTCCGGCTTCATCTTTCTTCTCCCCCAAAAAGTATTTGAGATGGAAGCTAAAATTCGTTGTGCGTAGTGATTGAATATGGCTCAAAAGCTGATGGGCGCAAGCCCAGCTCCCAATTCTGAAAACTAGCATTTCTATTGGGCTTTGAGTAAAATACAACATTCATTTCTCAACCCCCTGAACATCTTGCTGCTCTTTTCTAGACTGCAAAGATTTGCATAGTATGATGCATTTGTGAGAGCAACCGATTATCCTCTTGTCACCGAAGACATTTGATATGCATTATTGGTCATAGCAAAATAGAGCTTGGAGAGAGAGTAAATAGCAATGCATTGAGAGGTGAGAGAGTAGCAAAGTAGCACAATGAACCGAGTAACAATAATGATTGAGAACATTCCATCAGAGTGCTCTCGAGGTGCACACCTTAGATAATTTTAAGGTCACCAGGCCACTGACACACAATGTATTGCATGTGTGGTGAGCAATACCATGCAAAACCATGTGGTAGTACCCTCACATTTTTTTGCTATTGAGTGAGGTGTCACTGAGAACAGCTCAATGTGTGATAAATGGGGCTTGAACAACCTTAACACTAAGATGGTGATCTTCCCCTCAGAAAGGTGATTATCCTCTCATTATCTGTGATGGGGCTGCAATAGAAATCAACCAAGGTACAAATAAATAGGAGTTGAAACTCCTCAAAACCTCCATTAAATGTATAATAATTGGAGAGTATTTGCTATGAAAGTGGCTTGCCATAAAATGAACATATGGTGGACAGAGTTTCAAGGTTTTCGTGATGTCCTGGCGCTCTCTGTACAACTGTTTAAGTCAAAAAGGTTTATGCTCCCTTGGAAGCATTGTTGCATTCAAACCCGTTTGAAATGCCGACGTTTCAATTACATTTGAAACCTTATAATCTCAAACATTAAGAATTCAAAGGGTGCCCATGTGAATGTTCAAATATTATGAGCTTTGTTGATCATTTTAGATTTCATGCTTTTGCACTTTCATGATATATTGAACCTCCCAACCCCCAAACTAGCACTCAGATTTGAAAAAGAAAACTAAAATGCCTAGAACAAGGTCACAATGTTTCAAACATCTGAAAGTTACATTGTGCGGAAGCTGTCATCGAAGCTCAATTTTTTCTAGAATCTCTGTCCCAGTGTTGGACTTGTTATGCTATACCCCTTTTCTACTTACAAATTATGGTCTTTTTATGAGGCTAAATTCCGGTTTGTCTCCTTTACCATTTGTGTCAATGTCAAATTCACTATTTGAATGGAGTAGATTGCTAGTACATTGGCCTTACAACTTATCTGTTCTCAACTTTACCTCCACTCAACAGTGCATGTATTCTAATCCTAAAGTATTGCTCTAGCTAATTGACTCAGGCTTATAGTTGCTTTTGGGAATTTGCTCTAGGACCTAACACTGTTTTCAGCCAAATCATTATCTTAGTATGTCAGGGCATAATGGGCATATTACTAGGCTTTAGCTATATTTTTATGCTTGCATTTGCGACTTTTGCTACTACGGAAAGATTTTTTGAACTATTTAGCTGCCAACTTTCAAGGTGGGCTTCCAAAGTGGTGCGTATATTTCTTTCAATGATGTTAAAAGTTTTCTTTATGCTTTATAGTTCTCAGAAAAAGAGTTTTCTTTTTCCTGGTGATGCCAAAAACATAAGCAATATCTGAAAATGGCATGTAGATTAAGTTTAGGACTATTAGTGTTGTCAATCTTAGGAGATTATAGCACATAAGAACTCTTTAAACCTGAAGTTCATTGCTGTTGGGGGCAGAAAAAGGGTGGTGTCTGGTGTTCAGCCAACTGGAGCCATACATTTGGGCAACTACCTTGGAGCCATAAAGAATTGGGTTTTATTGCAGGTTTTTTACTACTCTGATTTTTTGATGCTTGAAAGTTGTGCTTGGTGGTTCTTGTTAAATTTATTGATGCATCGCATTTGTGTTAATCCTACCTTGATCAAATGATTGATTTGTTCAAGTACTGATGCTGTGTCATTATTCGTATGGATGCTATCCTTGCCATCCAGGGTTTGTCTAATTTAGCAGGGTAGTAAGGCTGTGATGGTGGCAATAATGAATGAATTTGTTGGAGAAATTGGAAGTTAATGCGATTCAATCAACTTATACCTCATTTTGACTCTTATTGTAATGCATCAATCACCTTATACCTCGATGTGATTCTTATTGAACCTTCAACGGTTCAACCATTGCATGCATGCTCCATTAGTTGCAAGATTCTTAAGAGCCTTAGCATTTATTTACAAGAAGTTGTACTTAACTTTCACTACTCTAGAGTTTCGCCAGTAATTGGTGATTCCACTAGCAAATGACTATTGTGCCTCGAATGCCACACACCGTGACCTAGATCTATGATGGTATTCATAGTTCCTTGTTGCAGAGAACAGTTATTGCAGATGACCAGGGACTAGAGCCACATTTGGAAGGTAATTCATAACCTACTTGCATATTTGTCCATTGATAGTTTTCATGTTCAGCTTCATGAGAAGCTCTTGGGCTTTCAGCCAAATACTTTGCAATATGCCACTTCCATAGCTGATTCATAAGATCTTACTTCCTGTCCAGCTTTTGTGTGAGGCAAATTTCTTCTCCCGCTTTCATATGGCCGTTCCTGTGATCATCAGATGTTGTGCTGATTCCTTTCGTGTTGTAAGTCCATCTGTTCAAGCTGTTCCTCTTTTACCCTCTGCTGCTACAACTCCTCAAGGTCTGCTTTGTCTCATGAGCTAATTAAGTAATGCTCCGTAGCCCTTTGTTTGAAATGTCCATACACGGAGCATGTGACTATCCTCAACTTAGAAAGGCTAGCATCTGCTCTCTGTGTTGATGATATAGGTCTTCTATATGCTCTAGTTATTGATTCTGATAATGATACTGATCTTGCTCCAGTTGATGTTGTCTATTGAGTTGCAACCTTTGTCTGCTACTGTTTGTTTATTGGATATGGCTTGGTTAGGACATATGGGTCCTGGATCTTTACGTATGTTTGTTCTCGATGGTCTTACTTATGACCTTGATTGGTAGATGATGTACATATTAGTTTATCAACGCATGTTGCAGAGCACCTAATATCACTAATACTCCTGCTTCATGTTAAGCTTTGTGTGGAGGTACCTAATGGTCGTCATATGTTTGCTGATCCTTACCGATAAGTTTCTTTCTGTTGCTAGTTTCTAGGCTCTTCCTCTTGTTTGTTATGATCTTGTTCTTCTGGTTTTTTGGTTTCATAAATCTCTGTATGTTACTCCTAGATTGCTGTCTAATTTCATGCAGTAATGGATTCGTGCGACACTGGCCAAAAACCCTTCATGGCTTTCCTGCTAGCCCTGTTTCTATTTTTTTTTGCTCTTCAGCTTGAGGCCATTGCTTTGCCATGATCCATCCATATATTCACTTTTCCTTGCCTCTTCTATGTCCTCAACTCAATTTTGCTATTTACTTATTTTTGTTGACATTTTAATCTGCCATAATAATTTTGCTTGTACAGTATCAAGCCACTTTTATCCTCCTACTTCTTTTCCACTTTTGCACAATTCAAACTGTCCCATTGGTGTCCTTCCTCTGTCATCCCCCATCGTTTGACCACCTTATCATATGTCTCAAATAGAACTTGCTGAAGTTTCTTCTCAGACGAGTGACCAGTCACCACTTAGCCAGTTATTTGCTTTAAAAGGGAGTATCTTAGTTCTCCTTTAAGCTCAAGGTGTTACTCTTGCAAACTCAAATCCATACACAATTGGCCAAAGCCCATTTCCTTCAGCTCCGCCAATTCTTTGAATTAGCTAACCATATATGTAATCATAATCCCCAGCTTACCCTACCCTTGCAGTATGCCTCTATCTATTAAGTACAAAGATCTCTAAATTGGAAGCTGTGTCTCCACTAAAATCGATCAAGCTAATAATGAAACATTGATCCACAATCTGAAGATTTAGCTCATGTGGCACATACATGGCTTTTCAAACTGTAGACAGATTTGCTTATTGGCATGAGAGAATGAGAATAGCCAATGCCAGAAATGTCAAGAAGCTCCATCAAAGAGCACCTTTCATATTTTCACAGAAAGGCTGCTCGCAGAAGCAATATGGAGAAAAAGATCTTATTTGGATCACTCTGCTGCAACAGGCATAGAATTGCTAAGCTAATCCAAGTAAAAATTCCTTGTTATACTCAGAGATGAGAGTCAGAATTTGTGGAGAGATGGTGACCGGTCTTTGGACGACCACCTTGCACCAGATTTGGAATGCTTGGATGAGCAAAATGTTTGGATGTGTACTGCTGAGCCTACATGCTACTTGCTACTGCAATCTTTATGGGACAAGGCATGTCTATAAGCTCTAGTTATTGCTGAAAAGAATAAAAGTTGTTCAAAGCGGACTACTAGTAAATGGAGGCTTCATTTATGTACGTTAATGTCAAACATGTATGATAGAAACTATAGAAGACCGAAGGAATCAGCATTAAAAATAGCCCAAAAGATTGAAATAGGCCATAAATGCTTGGCAGTAATGGGAACAAATATACCAAGGGACCCACACCTGTGCTATTATGTTTGAAATACATATGGAAAACCATGGAAAAATACATAGGCCCCCTCTGTATGTGCATAATAGCAACCAAACGCATTTGGTTGCTGAACCAAACGCGTTTGAAACCTGCCACGTTTGAAACGTGGAAATCAGCAAGCCAAAAACCCCCCAAAAGCACCTCAACATGAGTCTCAATGGATTGTTGGGGCCTCGAACCTGCAACAGACCATGTTCTCTGTGCAAACAAATTTGCGTACATCGCTGACTGCTGCAGCCTCCATCGCCCTCTTGTGAATTGATTTTTCACTTGTAACCTCCTTCTCAATGCACTAGGTACAAGGTAGTAGGAGGTTGTACAGGATCTATATGCATAATGCAGCAAAGATTCAAGCTGCAGAAGAAACAACAGAAGATGTAGCTCAGATGGTTGCATCTCTCGAGCAGTCATATGTGACTGTTCCACATATGACTTGTGCATATGAGGCAGAGGATCATCAAGCTTCTCATATAGCTTGGATTCATCATTCCATCAGTCTTTAGGTAGCATACTTACTATTGTCATAGACATTATAGATGAACCTCAGGACTAGTATGTTAAGGCACATGTGGAATCAGATCATCCATATCTTGTGCATGAGGTGCAGTGTCACAATCAGATAGTTGGTTTACATCCACTTGTGTATTCTCCTCATGTGCTTACTTTGGTGACTTGGAAGAGAGATGTGAGGATCAGGTGCATGTACTTTCCTTTTCAGCCCATCTTGCATATGCAGAGATATGCAGACATGTTCAAATTTTGTTGAGGTACATTATGTTCCTACTATTATTGACATGTTTGATGTTGCTCCATTTTCTGCTCCACATATATGCATAGTTTCAGTACAACCAATCATTTCTTTTGTCATATAGTCAAAAATTTGCATTTTTTTCAGGGTCACACTCCATGCTCGTATTTCAACGATGTTGGCGCACATGTTAATACAACTCGATAGATCCTGCCAAGTTTTCCCTCTTCTGGCATACTATGGCTCCTTATACATCTGTGAGTATGCTTCTATGATTGCTATAGCATGCAGGGTTTGTTCAGGTGTATTTGACACATAATCGACATGCCTGGCAGGGATGGTTTCACGCTTTTTCTTTTCTAAGTTTCTCATTGATGCTTTATAGCATTCTTGGTCAAGACGCCTAGCCTAGGATGAATTAGGTAACGTTCTTTTCTCAAGTGGTCAACGCACTTGGTTTGTACAAGTAGCTTGGGGCATTGGTACCTCTCCACCTCTATTGTTCCCTACAGCTATTTGGCATGCTTGGCTGCTCCCACTTAGATCATTGTGAAGCCTTATCTTGTTCGACATTGCTACCAACATGTGCCTCTATTGCAGATCCCTATGTGTTCAATGCTCTTACTACGATCGATGCCCTTATTGGAGGAGATTCACTACAATGTTTTCTTACTTGGGATGGTAGTCCTAGTCAAGTGTCGTTTCAGTCACACCTATTGGACTCCCTTATATCCTTTTTGCGGTTTACTTTCATGATGGCTACATATAGAGGGTGGCCTATGTGACTCCACCGTGGTCTTTCATTCGGATATTAGACATTATAGCACAAGTGTGGGTTCCTTAAGGTCTTTCTTGTGGGATATTTGTTCCGGTTACTACCAAGCATTTATGGTGTTTTGACTTTTTTGGCTCTTTTTGAATGCTGGTTCCTTCAGTCTTTTATAATTTCTATCATACTTTTTGGGTGGCTAGCTTGGTTTATCAGTTTTAACTCCGAGTTGGAGAGCTTGTGGTGTTGCTTACTTTTATGCATCAGGGCTATGGTGTCATCCTTCCTTTGCTTTGTGCTTTCGGTGATTTTTTGTGCCCCTGATGGTTGGTATGGTCTATTGCCAATTGATCCACTTGTGCAGTCTTTCAGTTTACATATGGCAATAATTCTTGTAGCATTGGTCTCTCCTAGTTGGTGTCGGGATGTTCCTACTGATGTCTTTTCTTTGGCATTTTTGGTCAGTACAACTTGGTATCTTCATGTTTGGAGCCACTTTTTGGAACGTTTTGTTGTCACACTTTCATTTGGCCTTCGTACAACAGGCCTTATGTTACACCTCTTACTCCCTGTCCCAGTTGTTTACTGTTTTTACTTATAGATGTACTTCTTGTAAATACGAAAATGGCTAAGTCACCGGCCTATGGTGACCCTTGTAACAGAAATGTAAATAAAGTTGTTAATGATGTTTCTGAGCCTCAGAGTTGCATGTTGCTTGGGTATAGGGTACTGGGTCATTAATTCGGAGTGGCTGGACTGACCTCCTAAAAAGCAGGAGAGTTGACTAGTCAACATGACACGTCATAGGCTCACCGGGACACTTGGTCCAGTGAATGAGTGACACATGTCAGGGTTGACCGGTCAAACATGACACGTGTCACATGCCCACCGGGACATTTGGTCCAATGGATGAGTGACACATGTCAGCCTACTCACTTGCCTATGTGTCAGGGTACTGCCAAGGCAAGTGTCGACTGTGCATGGAGTTGGCCATGTGTCGAGATTTAGGAAGGGTCAGGGTTAAGGGGTGCTTGAGGATTTTGGATAAGTGAGCCTAGAGAGAGGATTCCTGATCATAATCTATGCAGCAAAGGCTGGGAGGAGACAAGGCAGCCAGCTCCATCTTGTGTTAGGGGTAATTTGATGCTTGTGTGTGCAGGAGATTAGCAAGGTTTGAAGAGAAGATCAGAGAGGGAGTCTGACACCTTATGTATAGTCATTTTTCAGTTTATGATTTGGTATCGGTTGGGCTCTCCGTGGGAGGACTTCTGGGCTATCACATGTAGGGCTTCAGCCATTGATGATATGTGATGCTCTTTCACAACATTGGGTTGGGACATCCGTCGACATTCATTTATTCATTGCATGGGTGTGAGGCTTGGACTATTTGATGACTCTCTATGAGAGAGTTTTGGGCTGTTTTTTGACATAGTAGTGGTATTTTCGAGTATATTTGGAGTACTATTGGGGTGAAGCAGGGATGCTCTCTTTCACCAGTTCTTTTTGGACTATACATTGATGAGTTGGAGGGGGTCATTTCTTAGTGTGGCGGTGCCGGTTGTAGACTTGGCAACATTTTGATTGCTATTCTCCTCTATGCGGATGATGTGGTACTAGTCTCTCATACCAGAGAGGGATTACAAAGATAGTTGGATTGCTTATATACTTTCTGTGCCTGTTGGGGCCTAGGGGGTGAACATGGCGAAGACCAAAGTTATGGTCTTCAACACGTCTCGGGCTTTCATGCAGCGTCAGGAGCTTACTTTTGACGGACAGCCTCTAGACGTGGTTCCTTCATACACTTACCTGGGTGTACTCTTCACTGGTCCTACGTTCAGTATGAGACAGACGGCTACTACTAGACTTGGGAAAGGTCACTCTTCCCTTGTTCAGAGAGGTTATGTTTTCGTAAGTCTATTCGAGATGGTCCGAGTAAGTGTAGACTTTTTGACACTCTTGTCACCCTTGAGCCTTGTATGCAGCAGAGGTATGGTGTACATGCCTCTCCTCTTCACATTGGGCCAACATTTCACGTTTGCAGACCACCATGTTAGCTCGCATAATTCGGGCGAAGCCTTCTGTTCCACACGAGATCATCCTTGCTGAGTTTGCCACTCCTCCTCTCCAGATAGATGCAGCCTTCCAGCTTATCACCTACATCTAGAGAGTTCAGGCATTTCCAGATACAGAGTAGAGATATACACGGATTTCGCTCAGGTCCTCCCACCATCTTCAGGCTCAGGGGTACCGGCTGTCATGGTTCTCTCAGGCATCACACTTCCTCATGGATTCATTTGGTATCGCTATCACAGATCCCCTCGGGTACATGCCTCTCCTCTTCACATTGGGCCAGCATTTCACGTTTGCAGACCACCATGTTAGCTCGCATAATTCGGGCGAAGCCTTCTGTTCCACACGAGATTATCCTTGCTGAGTTTGCCACTCCTCCTCTCCAGATAGATGCAACCTTCCAGCTTATCACCTACATCTAGAGAGTTCAGGCATTTCTTGATACAGAGTAGAGATATACACGGATTTCGCTCAGGTCCTCCCACCATCTTCAGGCTCAGGGGTACCGGTTGTCATGGTTCTCTCAGGCATCACACTTCCTCATGGATTCATTTGTTATCGCTATCATAGATCCCCTCGGGTACACACCAGTATATTCGACGGTTTCTATATAGAGCCTACCTCGATCGTACCTAGCGACGTCAGTTGGGGGTTAAGCCCAACTACTACCGGGTTCATTTCTTGGACCAGTACACCATTGGATTTCCAGTCCTACCTCGATATCCGACCTCAGGATTATCACACAGTCTCCGATTCACATTGGGTCAGCTCAGAGTATCATTACTTCAGGTAGCTATCGAGACTGGGAGATTCCAGGGCACCCCGAGGGAAGAGAGATTATGCCAGCTATGTTACTTGCATGAGGTGGAGTCTGGGGAGCACTTCATCTTCAGATGCCCCATATATTATGAGATCAGAGGGAGATACCACTGCCTGCTCCGAGACATGCCCACTACACTTCAATCGCTCATAGCATATGAGGAACCTCGCTGTGTTGCAGTTATGATACGGGAGATGTTCCTGCTACGACATGATATGTCCCAGTCAGCTCATCAGCCACATCCCAGCTCTTAGGCTCAGATTACCTCCTTCTGTAGGAGATGGCTACGCCGAGACACAGAGTTTGATGACGACGACGATGCACCCCCTCACATATATCAGAGACAGTGCACCACTCATATTCATGCTGCAGCTCGCACTACTCGTCCTATCATGAGGACACATCTTCCGCCCTCCTAGATGACGTTAGCGACGACCAGTACTATCTCATGCTGCAGCTCGTATCACATCCTTTTTCAGTAGCAGTGCAGGATGATATGCTTTACATTAGCTTTTCCCATGCTCCTACTTATTGACTTCAGTTTGTAGTATATAGTTATGTTGTTCTTTTTTATAAATTTGTGAAATTGGATATATTTTAATTTCACAAATAGATATGTTCTTTTTTATGCATAGTTTTTGGAGACGTTTATATACGCTCTCACAGTTACCACATACTTGACATGTACTTTTATGTGTCTTATATGCCTTTTGGCATGGAAAAGACATTAATAAAGCTTTCTTCTTTCTTTCTTTCTTTCTTTCTGTGTGTGTGTGTGTGTGTGTGTATGTCTCTCTCTCTCTCTCTCTCTCTCTCTCTCTCTCTCTCTCTCTCTCTCTCTCTCTGGGGCGGTGGAATGGCCTTTGGAATGAGAGGTGTGCTATGAGAACGGAGAGGGATCTTAGAGTTTTGCACTATAAATACTATGTGATTACTTCTCTTTGTTCCGAGTTCACTGTAAGTCAGTTATGTTTATAAGCAAACTTGTGTGAATGATAGGCTGAAGCTTGCAACCTTCATTGTATAATAAGTCATAAAAGCTTGAGAGCGTATGACTAACTAACTAGGAGTTTCTGGTAAAATTTGGATTGGGCTTTCCAAGTGAGGTTTCTTAGAATCAAAATTGTTGCTAAACTTTGGTGAGATCAAGGGGATTGGACCACCTGAACATTCCTAGAATTATAAAAATAAGAAATGAAATGATTATAATTAGATCTGATGAGTTTTGGTTACCGAGCTTTGCTTAGTAAGTAGAGTGGATAAGGTAATTTTAATTGATGTTGCTTGTTGATAGATAAGCATATGGCCTTTGAGTATAGTTTCAATATGCTTATGTATGGTATTTCAGAATTGGGATGGATATGATGCAAATCTCTAGGGGACACTCTAGTTTCAGGCTTCAAGTTATCTATAATGGATTGTTCTTGACATTCATCTATTCATTCCCTGGGTGTGAGGCCTAGACTATGGGATCAGCCTATGGGTCCTCCAGCACTTAGGTGTGGCATATCTTGGATTGGAGGTTGGCTATAGTGGTATGGGATGCCATGGCTATCCCCTAAGGGAGAGATCTAGGATGTTGTATGGGATAACTCCCAGCTCAAGGGTGAGCGTGGATTTGCTCTATGGTTGGGTTTAATGATTTGCATGTCCTACTCTTTATTGCTCTTTACTGTTTTGGGTTCACTCATGTTAAGATTGAGCCTTACACCTCCAATGAGCTCTGAAATTTAACTTTTAAAAGTTCATGCCAAGGTCCCCATTTGTATTGGAATAAGGTGGGGCATATTTCTCATCTGAACTCCTTCCATATAATTAGGGACCTCTTGAGCCATGAAATTCAGCTTCACCTCAACTACCTTTGAACATTATCGATGTCTGAACTATGCTAGACAAGACCTGGAAAAATTACAAACAAACAGACTTTTGCCTAAAAGAAAAAATATTCTACTCAAGCTGTAAAAAATGAAATGTTCGAGTATGTGAGAGCAAGTGCCGCAGAACTTGAATCACATACAAATTACATCACATCTCAGACTTGATATACGTGCAGGTTGAGGATTGACTTGTATATATGATGATATGAGACAACATGTGCTCTTGAGTGCCAATGAGGCATTAACGACCGAAAAGAGCTTCCATAGTGCCATACTCCAGAAGTCTCTGGAAAAGAGATTGAACAGGCCATTCAACCACCCTAATCAATTGAGGAGTGACCTTTTTTCAATCTCTTGCCACTTTAACTCATTCACAAATTAGAGGGAACATTAAGCCACATGCTAGAAAGGCTGAACTCTAGACTATTGGACGCAGTACTTAGGTTGTTAGTTAGTCGCAAATAGATACTTTTTGATGTACATGACATCCTGTTACCTGATTACGAACCGGAACCGGAGGAATAGTCTTCCTACAATTTTTGCCACTTTAAGTTATTAACAAATCAGAGGTTCAAGGTTTAGAAATATGCTGTAAAGGCTGAGCTCTGGAATATTGGACTCAGTTCTTAGGTTGTAGTTCAGTTAGAAATACACCTTTGAGTACGCAAATCAGAAAAGGCATATGACGAATTCACAATCATTTCAATAAAGTCTGCACTATCTATCCAAAGAAATGCGCATGCATACAATGTAGAAAATCTCAATTCATAAGATTTGGCAATTTTTGTTCAAACAATCATTTTACTGCCCCATGGATTTACCAATCAAATACAACATTGTTTGCCTCAGAAAAGAAATTGTTTTTTGGCAAGTATTTTGGTCCAAATAGCTCCTGGCTAAGGTACAGGTCAGTTTCTTTTGTCTTGATTGAGGGAGCCTTACCGTAGTAGCTTGCCTTTAAAGGTGTTAGTTGATGGTCTCCTTTCTGTTTTAGGCAGCATGTATTGTTGGAATATCAAAACAAAATTTCAGCTAGGCTTCATAGAAGCTGCCAGAAGCACTGCATGCCAGTCTTTCTCTTGAAGGACCCTTGTCAATTCTTACATGGCGACACCATTGATCTCTTAGTTGGAGAATTGGATAGAGTAGAAGTTGCATGACTGGACATATAACAAAGAGAAAGTTTTGTAAGATCCAGAGCTTCACTTGTAGCGGGCAAATGACCTGCTTATCTATCTACAATCATGTAAAAGACCATCATTGTCAGTAGTAAATCATGCTGTAATGAATACACAGTCTCGTGTAGTGACATGCTTCCTAAATGAGAATGTATGTTTAACACTCTTAGAGACGTAGAATAAGCTATTGCTACTTGTTTTCATAGCAAAACTTTCAAAGGTGCCTCACATGATTTAACTCTCTCTAACTTTTTTCCAGGAATTATACGAGACCCTGTTCTTTGTTGTCGATCTTCATGCGGTACGACGCCTGAGAATTTCTGAAATTTAATTTTTGAAGTTCATTCCACTGAAGTTTTGTTCTTTTTCCTTCTGCAAAATGATTGGACATTTTCCCTTTACAGCTGCTGAATGCATGGGTTCACAGACATTGAACCATGTAAATAAGATTTGTTTTGGCTCTCTCTTGACTGTTCATGTTCATCAATGATTACCTTTTTACATCTTATGAACCATTTGTTTCAATTAATTATTTTGGACAAAAATAAGAGATTGGTTGACATACCAGGGAATGGAACATCATCGTAATCCTATATCAGATGATTGTTTCCACTAGTCAAAGACTTGGGATTCTTTAAGCAAAGAAGAGCTGATAACTTTTCAGTGTTTTCTACGCATAAAAACATCTGACTTATTGCAGCCAAGTTATAGTAATACTCATCAAATATCAGAAGACTTTGCTCTTTGTTTTTAAATCAGTTCTCACTACTACAAAGCTTTGGGCAGGTCATTTTCTGATAAATGATTAGAGAATGGACCTGAAACAAGCAATAAATTGTAGTCTAAGACAGTGGAAGAGAATATGTGATGGCAATGAATAGTGAAATATGTAAGCTTTCTCTTGAGCCTCTGAGAATCTGTAAATCTTTTAAACTGTTGTAAGGTATAAGTTGTAACTAGCATTTGTGTTATGTGTTGAGATCGACGTATTTGCAGATAGAGGCACTCAAAGGCTTCTAAGGTTTCAAATTGAACATGAGCTGAAATGCACTCAAAGTCGCAGACTTGGGCTTCATTAGCATTCCTTGACATATTATTACATAGTATCTATTCGAACCCGATTAACATTTAATAACCTTCTCACAATCAATGTCTTCCTAGGCATCTGCCATTTACATGCTATCTCTTATTTAATGTAAAAATTATATGTGAGGGTGGCAGGTTCTCTTCTCCTGAAGAATAGAGGTCCTAAATAAAAGCTTCTTGAAGCACTAGGAATGTCCAACGAGCGATTGTCTTTGGCAGAAGTGCACGAATACCACTTTTACAAATGAGTGATACTGTTGATCTGATGAACTGCAGCCTATCGTCATAAAATGTCTTCTCACAGGGAGCTTGCCATGACATCAATGCACTTGTTTGTGAAGATTTCTGTATGACTACAAAAGTACGTAAGCTCAAATTGAAGCTTGCCAAATCTTTCATTGCCAAGGAACTCTCTAAGATAGGCATGAATTGCTGGAACCAACTTTAAGGGCACGATGAGAATGTGTTTACATGCTCAACAGAACAAGGACATCTGATGCAACATCCTCAAAGATAACCCCGCTTTTTCTGTCTAAACTGGATGGTCATCCACCTGGAACTAGAAGAAAGAAACAAGGGCTACAATTACCACCTGCACCCAATGGTAAATTGGGAAGAGCTCTTCCAACAACTGCTGGATGATCACAACGGGAGAGGGGGACATTCTTCACACTAGATCCCCTAGGACTTGGTAGCCACAATATTTCTCCTAACCTCATGTCCACCATCTGAACCTGAGACCCCACTGGCAGAATGCGTTTCCTACTTGCGGGCTCCTTTCTTTATAGTGGGCGAGGAGGATTGGGGAGGAGGGCCTTTTTGGCAAAAATGGATAAGATTTCCATGCATAAATGGTGTGTACTACCAAGAGTCCCCCAAAAGCATTGCTAAATATAGGAATTGTGCTTAAATTCCCTCAAAAGGAATAGTGCATCTGTCTTTGCAGTCCCAAAACTGCCTAAAAGTAGATTTTCAACCTTTAGCCTTGAAAATCTTTATGATCTAGGCTTGGTTTCTGACATGTGAATGTACCATTATGAAGCTCTCAATTCCCCTTTATTGTCATACCATATATATAGATTTGATAAATCTAGATCAAGTAGAATAAGTGTGAGGGATTTGGCACCCTGCATGTGTAAGTCCAACACTAAGTCATGGATGCATAACAATGGTTGCTTTTTGTCCCGAAAGGTGATGACTTTTAACTTTTATTATGAAACCCTAATCATAAAGTATCATCTTTGGTCCACTAGTTCCCCAAACCTGAATTGCCCATCCAGCACTATAGTATACTTGATCACAAGGCTACCCAACGAGTAAATAGTTCATTCATCTTATTCGAGCAATTAGTACATTCAACTTGCCAATAATCATTAGTAAGTTACGAAATACATTTGTCTACTAGGAAGTTAGTACATGCAACTACCCTTGAGAAATCAATACATTTGATTACTCAGCTTACCACCCATGGTAATGAGCTGGCTAAGCACATGCATGTAAAGTACATTTTTACATGACACAATATTTTGCAATGTGACACACTTCATGAAATGCTAGAATTCTAACAAACTGTAGTATGGAACTAGTCTTGAAATGTTACAAAATGTCACCATGTCTTATTCTAGTAACAAGGTACGATGGTCCCATTTTCTCTACAAAGGGCCACCATCCCAATCAATTTACATAGATTGAGAAAGGCACACTCATAATCCACTACACCATTAGCCTTGTTGAGGGAGCAATTATGATATCTTGATGTATTCCATTGTTGCAATCCATTCCATATCATGAGCTCATGTTTGCTTCTAAGTTCTAGTAGTTCTTTGCCATAGTATGTGGTGGGAAGTGACCTAAGGCAAATGTCACCGCTTCTTGTTGAAGAGTATCTTTTCGTCTTATTATATAAAACCATATGGTCATAGTCACAATGAAATTCGATTCGAAATTATTGGAATTGATTTGAATCAATGGGTGTCACAGTGAATAGGATTGCTGAGAAACATCGCATACAACACTAATCAAGCAAGTAGACAAGTAAGACGTAAGATCCACTATCCATGCAAAGAGGTGCCAACTTGAAGAAGGACGCCCAACACATTACCTAAGGTCATTCAAACTACTTCAATGAAATGAAAATACATTTTCTATCGAGTGAGAGGTCTCCATCTCAATTCATTCACAATCAAATATCTCTTGCGAGAATCTTTGTCTTAGAACTCACTCTCCAACACCTTTCTAAACAAGAGTTTGTGCTTTAGGCCTAATCTACATCTAACGTCCATTGCATGGGAGCACCTATGGACACAATGATCCCGAACATTAGTCTACATCACAAGATTGACATGCACAGCTTTCAACAATCAATGGTAGGAAGATGTGGGTCACAATGGCAACTCAATTGCACACTATAGTTAATAATCAAGTTGCACAATACCTTCAATAACTCCAATAAAAGGCTTCGATCCTTGGGTACAGGTGAGCTTTAGATGAAGCATCTATGGACACACGTGCAAGCCAACTTCCCCTAGCTCTTGCTGCATGTTCAATTTTTGAAAAGGTGTCCTAATTTTTCCAAATAGCATACATTCACCCTTTCGGGTCTAATACTCCGTATACATTAATCTTTTTGACATAGCTCCACATAGATTGAACTTTTTACATGTGAAGACATCTTTGAAACTACCTGAATATTGATCTTTGTAGCTCCACATGTGAACTTGAGTTTTGACATCTGAAGACACCATATGGAAACTCTCGATCTCATCGTTTTATCAAGCTATAGCATGCCTTGATCTAATCAATGTTAGGGGCTGCTATTTGCCTCAAAAGGTGTTAAGTTCGAGTAATTAGTACCTTTGACTGACTTATAGCCATCCACTAGGCAAACAAGGCATTCTTCGACTCCAAGAAATCGGTACATTTGACTACCTTAAGCAATCAGTGCATTCGATTACTTGTCAATTTACAGTAGTGAGTTGGCTAGCTCAGTACATGTAAAGTATATTGTTACATGGCATACAATTTATCAGATGTCAGATGACAAACAATGATATGGAAACAATTTTAGGGTGCAATGATCACCCCCAAGTATCCTTGTCCCCAAGGATACCCATCAAGATGATGAGGACATAGTTGAGCTATGGATCAAATGATCTCAAATACTCAAAAAAATCCCTTATAAGAATCCTTATCACAATTGTTTAATGGTTTTGGATATGACATGATTGAGATTTCCATCAAAGTAGCCAACAAAATACTAGTTCAAAATACAAATCTTTCAATCAAGATAACATAAAACAAATGTAACACATTGTAAGCAACGACAATAATGTTGGTTTTCCTCAACATCTTGTAGATGTAGTACTAGGTTTAACTTTAGGTTTCCTAACCACGTTAGCTTCAAACAACAAGAAAGTAAACAAAATGAAAGTACCAAGAAAGAGAACACTTATGCCTTTTTTTGTTTGCGAGCCGAAGTAATAGGGCACAAAATACTGGTACATAAGGCTTCACTTGATCTTGGGTTGTGGCAAGTCTTTATGCTACAAGAAATTTCTAATCAAAATTTATCTACAAGCAACACACAACACAAGAAACTTTAAATATTCTATCTAAACACTCTCATGAGTGGATCTAATGCCCACACCAATTGAACATCAATTATTGACCAATCACAACTTACAAAAGAAAAGAAAAAATTTGAAAGTTTAATCTTGGGCTATACAAGCTCTAAGAATAGCTTTTATACTTTGGCTAGCTTCCATTTGCAAGTTGAGCGTGTGTGTCTTAGTACAATATGTTAGTTCAATGAAGATTTTCAAAAATTGACATTCACAAAGACCATGGTCAATTAGATTAAACATATATATAGGAGAAACTTACTAGCTCTCAGTTTTCTTACTAGGTACCTTTTGTACAAGGGTAACCCACTACTTAATTGTGTGCTATTTATGCTTGTTTCTTGACCACCAATCAACATGAACATTTTTTTTTTTGAGAAAAGCTCTTGAGTTCTCTGTTGTGTGACGATATCATGTAGGAAAAAAAAATTGGTTAGTTATGCTTTCAAGAGCTAAGAGGGGATTCTAGAAAAGGTGTCACATGCTTTTTTATAGACAAGGCTAGGGTTAGGGTTTGGGACCCAAAACCATCTGCCAAAACAACTTGACTTTATAAAAATATTTACATTAAACTAATTTTTAACTAGTTGGGTCCCTTTTCACTTTAGGCCCATTTGAGAGCTAGTCTACCATTAATTCTCGCGCCTCTGGCTTGCGAGTACATTGTACCAGTATAGATTAGCTAAATTTATGGTGTACATCAGAAAGCAATTTCCAATATGGGAAACTATAATTGGTCTCAAAGAATTGTGTCACAGTTCCTCCAGTGACCAAAGAACCGGCTAGGTGGCCTCAAGTACAACATTTGGTGAGGTTGTTTAAGGATCTCAAACACCAACTACCAATAGTGCCAATCATACATAGAGTGCCATTAACTGACGTATCCTACTATCAAGATCCTAGGCTTGACTTTGAGTATAACAAACATAACTTAGTTTCTAGTGACTCATCATGTCATGTAATTTTAATCTTATATTTTTCCTCTTGTATACCCCAATTGTTAACCATAGTGTTAGTCATTCTTAAAGGTGGTCTTACACATCTTTTCCTTTACTACTTTTGATTAGTAGAGGCTTATTCTTATTGATGATCATGTCAATTTCTAATGCTTGTCAATCAATCATGGACGGCTTACCTATAATACTCATCCTACAATTATCTCCTCTTATTTTGCCTATAGTTGACAAGACTCACCTTGCTTGCAACGCATATACATCATGCACGCAATATTTGACCTATTGCATAGGGATCTTGCAAGCCTGATCTATCTTGGAGGGACAAGTAGTATCCTACTTTCTATTGGGCTTATCAATCTTGTTATCTGTTTTCTTGCAATTATGATAGATATGAATCCTTCGCTATGCTTGATTATCTACCTTCAATCAGAATTTCAATATATATTTCAAAATTTTTTGTGTCACATATTGGTGCAATAACAAAGCAAAAAGAATGTAATACATCCCATCAAGTAGAACTTTTGTTTGGGGGGGAGGGGGGGTGAGAGAAAGAAAGAAAGCTTTATTAATGTCTTTTCCATGCCAAAAGGCATATAAGATTGGTAAATGTACATGTCAAGTTTGTGGTAACAATGGGAGCGTATGAAACGTCTTCGAAACAATAATGAAAGTAAAACAACATATTTAGATACTATGTCTAAAGTAAAATATAGCACTATCATCATGGCCTGCTGATGCTATAGAAGGAAGTGATACGAGCTACAACATGGGGGAGATTTGGTAGCCACTGACGTCGTCTAGGAGGATGAGATGTGTGTCTCCTCATGATAGGTCGGATGACTCGAGCTTCAACCTGACTATTTGTGGAGCGTTGTCTCTGATCTCTGTGAACCGGTACGTCATCATCATCATCATAATGATGATCATCATATCGTGGTCTTCTCCTAGAGAAGAAATCGGTAATCGAAGGCTGAAAAATAGGATGACTCTGATGGGCTGTTTGACATAGGTCTCGTTGCATTAGGAACATCTCTCGTATCATAAGTGCAACATAGCGAGAATCGTCATATGATATGAGTGACCGTAGTGCGGTGGGCATGTCCCGAAACTAAGAATAGTATCTCCCTCTGATCTCATAATATCCAGGGCACCGAAAGATAAAATGATCCTCAGACTCCTCACTCAAAGAGCATAGTTGGTAGATCCGCTCCTCTCTAGGAATACCATGGAACCTCCCAGTCTCAATAGCTAGCTGATGTGATGATATGCGGAGCTGGCCCAATTTAATTTTGAGGTTGTGTGACAATCATGAGTCCAAGTACTGTGGTAAAACTGGGAACCCTGCTATGTCTAGCTTAATGAAATCAGTCTGATAGTAGTCGGGCTTAACCCCCAGCTGTCGTCTCCATGTATGGTCGAGAAATGCTCGATATAAAAAGCTTTGGATATATTGGTGGGTACCCGAGGGAAGCTTTGTAATGGAGATACCAAATGTCTCAAGGAGGAAGTGGGTTGCTTGAGAAAACCATGACAGTCTGTGACCCTGATCATGACGATAATGTGAAGAGGCAAGTGCTATTTGTGTTTATCTCCCATCTGCACTTGGAAGTCCCTGAACTCTTTGGAATATGCAATGAGCTGGAAGGCTGCATCTATCTGTATAGGTGGCACCGAAAACTTGGCAAGGAGGATCTCGTGTGGAATAGAAGGCTTCGCCCGAATCATATGAGCTAACATGGTATTCTGTCATAACTCCTCTCTAGTTGGGGAGACTAGTATCACATCATCGACATATAGCCAAGTCTGCAACCAAATCCACCGCACTGTGAGATGACTCTCTCTAACTCATCAATATAATCCAAAAAGAACCGGTTAAAGAGAGCAACCCTGCTTCACCCCAATGGTGCTCCAAATATGCTCAGTAATGCCACTGTCATGTCGGAAACAACCCAAGACTCTCTCATAAAGAGCCATCACAGCCAGAATGATATCAATAGAGAAGCCAAGATCACGAAGTCACGGGAAAAAATCAAAGGCTTTCTTGAAGTCAACAAAACAACAATAAACCTTCTCTTTCCTGTGCTTGGCTTCCTTGTCAAAGCCCGAAGAGTGAAATTGTGGTCAGTGGTAGAATATTGGGCTCGAAATCCCACCTATCCCAAAGCATGTAATCTCTTGGATTCCGCCTTTGAGTTCATTGCAAACTGAAGTATGGTGCCATATAACTTCGCAAGAACATGTCCAATCATGATAGTGCGATAATTACCAAGAACCATGGGGCCACCATTCTTATGAATAGGGTGGATGATGTTGGTACACCAAGATGATGGAAAGCCAGAGATTGAGGAGAGGGGCTATTGTGGGAGCAAGTAGGTCAGTAGCATGAGTCAAGAGTTTGGGTTCAAGGTCCTTGATATCTCTTGCCTTATGGGTCTTCATTCTCTTAATGGCCTCAAGTACCATGTCAGAGGTGAAGAAGGTGAATTCAGAAGGTCAGGGAGAGATGGAGATGGGTGAGTCAGTAGGCATGGTGTATAAGCTACTAGCATAGCCCATATGCGGAGGTCATCCAGGAGAGGTGGTGGGGCACAAGGGATAAACTCATGCCAAAAAGCGCCCAAAGAGGAATTGAACAAAAGGTTGACAAGATGTTTCCCTTCGGAATCATCATAGGCACGCTCTTTACGACGGCGTGTACGATGGTATGAACGTCCGGATGAGCGGAGGAGATGAGGAGCATGGATACGTCCAGATGATGAAGAGAGCGACATTCGACATCATACCACGGGGGGTGTAGAGGATGCAGTGGTGAAGAATGTGTAGATTTGCCTTTATGGAGCTTAGAGGGAAAAGCTAGAGAAGTGGAAGTGTGGAGAGAGGGGGTAAGGAAAGCAGCTAGTGTTTCAACTAGGGAAAAGAGTGGAGTAATGAGGTCAGAGATTCTTGGTAGACTGGCATGTATAGAGGGCTAAATGTATATCTGGGTGTACGGGTAATCATGGGGTGAGAGGATGACTGGGGGGTGTTAGGTGACCGATAGCGAAGGAGAGGAAAGAATGATCAGAGAGGGTGGTGGGGGAGGTATGAAAATCAGAGATGAGAGGAATGGAGGATGTTGGACGCATGAGATAATCAACGACATTGTGTCTGCCACTGTGAGGATGACAAGTATATACGCCTGAATCTTGCCAGCAAGTTAGGCCATTATAAATGGCTAACTCATGGGCCTCCACCTGGATATATGTGAGATCGTCATCCATATAAATAGTGGTACCACGTAACTTGGCTCTGCACCGCAAAGCCTCTCTACAACTATCCAAGGAAGTAAAATGGATAATTAGTGTGGCTACATCCCTAGTGGTCCTCCATGCCGTATCTAGTCCATCCGTCCTTTGCCCTAATGTGATGTCAAGGAAGTGCTTGGCTTCAGGGGCATCCTTTGTATCCGGGAACCCATGAACCCTAGAGTTGTGGGCTTTTTGGTCTCTGGACTTTTCTTCCGAAATGGTGGCTGAAATGATTGAAGAGATTGCTTGGTTTGGTACCTTTAATACTGATGCCCAAGGAAGGTCCTTTTCTTTTTGCTTCTCGATCTTGTGCTCCAATTCTCGTATCATTGTGGTAGCAGATTCCGAAACTACAACCTGTTTGGTTCCGATTGCTTGCATGTACGTAAGATCATCATCCATATATATTTGAGAACCACGTAGCTTGGCTCTACAGCGCAAAGCGTCGCGACGGCTCTCCAAGGAAGTAAAACAGATGATGAGGGTAGCATTATCTCTAGTTGTTCTCCATGCTGAATCTAAATCTCTATTGTGATGCCAAAGTGTACTTTCAAGGAAACCTTTTGCTTTTTCGAGAGCATTTTGACTGTTTGCGATGCCTATTACTCGAATATTGTATGCTTTTTGCTCCCTAGATTGCTGTTCTGAAAGAGTAGCTGAAATAATCGAAGAAATAGGGGCACTTGGTGTGTTACCTTTTTTGATAATTGCTGCCCACGAAAGGGTTTCCTCCTGCTTCTCAATTTTGTTCTCCAATTCTTTAAGTTTGTGTGATGGTTCAGGTGTAGCAAGAAGAGGCTGAGATTTGAATTCTTTTCTCAAAAGATCCATTTCTTGATGCAGCTTGGCGTTGGCTTCTTTGAGAGCAGACATCTCAGTTTTAACCATGTGTAATTCTGTCTTCAGACCTTGAAAATCTTGTAAAAGCACACTCAGGCTAGAGGCAAGATAGGACTCCATTGCCTTTGTGGGAGTGTATGGTTCTTGACAGAGAGAGAGAGAGAGAGAGAGAGAGAGAGAGAAAGCTTTATTAACGTCTTTTCCATGCCGAAAGGCGTATAAGATGAGCAAGTACATCAGATAAAGTGGAACCAAGACGGAACAATGCCGTCAAACAACATAACTGTTACGAGCTCGTAACCAGTGCCGAACCCTAGAGAACACAGATAGGTCAGATACCACAGTCAGGGTCGTGTCCAGCGTACATGACCAACAGGGCAAGACAGTGTGAGTAGTGTGCCCCAGCACGGTCCATAGCCATGGCGGGCCTAACACAGCCTAGGGACCCTGTCAGCAGGATAGGGCCCCCAGTTGGGTCCCGACGTGCAGTCGGCCACGTCAGTGCCACGTGGCCGACACTTGGCAGTAGCATGCTACCAGTCCTCACACTGGGCTAGGAGGGGCTTACTCTATATCAGGGAGTAGGCAAGGTTGGGTGGATCAGTTAGTGTTTGCCCTACTGTGGTGTTAGGACTTATTACACTGGTATCAGAGCCATCTCCATCCTAGGGAGTTCAGGAGCAGCAGTAGAGAAAGCTATCAGAAGATAGAAAAGATCTTGGAGATTCTCAGGAAAGAATTGAGGAGGAAAATCGTTGTGGGAACAGCTTTAAAATCCTTGAAATTTGCTGGGAATTTACAGTTGTTAGAGGCAATTTCCTTGTACAGTTCTAGCGCTGACAGATCAGCTTGCATCCCTGATTTTCGAATGTTTTTATCCAGATTTCTGAGCGGATTATGGGGACAGATCTGAGGACAGGTCCAGCGCTGCCAAATCAGGGTTGAGCTTCGATTTCGGAGTGAAGTTTCCGGATTTTGAAGTAGTTTCAGGGCAGAAATTTTGAGGCAGATTCAGCGCTGGACAGGCAGGAGTTAAACTGTAGTTTGCTCCCTGATTTTTAGAAGTTTTTGCTCCAACTTTGGTGATCAGACAGAGGACAGATCAGCGACCAGTCTCCTATGTAAAATCTTGGATATTCAATTTGATTGGTAGTGTCAAATTCGAAAATTCTGGAGCAGAAACAGCCTTAATCAGACAGCGAGGGAAGGGGTCAAGACAATCGGAAGTTTGTTTCTTTTTCTTGGTACCCTGATCTCTGATTTTTCCGGATAGCAGATCTGAAAGCAGTGGAGGAAGAGCTGAAAGGGCTTTTCTTGATCCTCTCTGTGGAAGTACAGTCCTCAGAAACAGCTAAGTCATCTTTCCTTTCCCTTGTACAGTTGTAAATTAGTCTTTTAGACTTTTTTTCCTTCAGAAGTTAAGGTAGTTCTCTTTTAGTTCTGAAGATGACCACTCCTCAGGGACCTGATCAACCCCCGGAGAGAGGCTTCGACGAACTTGAAACAGAAGCCTTGGCTTACAGAAAAGGGAAGGAACCTATGGAAGTAGAAGAACAGGAACAGTTCGCCGAAGAACTCGACGAACTGGTTACCAAGGAGCAATTCCTCCAATTGGTAACATAAGTGGATGAACTGAAGTTGGCATTAGCCAATTTCAAGTCCAGTGTGGACAACTCGTTCGCTGAACTCAAAAACTTGATTTTGAGTTCCGTGAAAGGAAGCCTTCCCTCCACTTCTCAGTTATCTCCTTCTCCACTTTCATCAGTTTCGGGTGAGACTTTACGGTCTCACCCCAATGTTTTTAAAGACTTAAAACCTCCTACTTTTAATGGGGAAGAGAAGGATAGAAATGAAGATATTCTACAAACCTTCCTCAGCAAATGGAAGAACATTCATGCTCTTAAACAGACCCTTGACCATTTGCAAGCTATTGAGGCCAGTCTTTCCTTAGGGCCTATGGCCTATAAGTGGTGGTTAAATCTCCAGGAGACTGGGCAGACTCCCCGGTCATGGAAAGCTTTTGAAGAAGCTTTCCTAAGAGAATTTCTACCAGAGAATGAACTTGATAGAGCCTGGGAAGCCTGGGAAAGAACAGTAATGGACAAGTCCCTCATCCAATATATCTCGCAGTATCGAGAAGCAATTTTAAAGATTGAAAATATGGATGACTATCAGAAAATCAGGGGATTTGTCCGTGGCCTCCAAGATGAATATAAAGTAGAGGTCCAGAGAAACTCGCCTACTACCCTTGAGCAAGCTCTCAGATATGCTCAAATCTATGATGATTCAGTGGGTAGGAAGAGGGCGAGACAACAGCCACTTTCTGAGCAGCCTTCTCAGAAAGACTTTCAATTTAAAAAGAAATTTTTAAAAAGAAAGAAAGAAGATAAATTTAAAGGTGAAGCTCCTTAGAAACGCCCTTCACTCATACAGCCCTTAAAACCAGATGATGTTGAGAAAGCCAAACAAGAACGTTTGTGCTTTGTGTGTATGGGCAAGGGACACACAGTCAGACAGTGTCTCAAGGGGCCTTTCACTAAAAAAGATAAGAAAGATAAAAAACAAGTTCATCTTGTTCAGACTATATGTTTCCCCAGTGACTCGACAGCTTCCGAGATCAAATTGTATCATGAAGATCATGAACACTGTTGCTAGCTGACCTCTGCAATGCTAGCGAGACCCTTCAGCTTTGGGCCGCATGACCTAGTACGTATGCATGGGAAAGTTGGTAACCAGTCAGTAAGAGTCATGGTTGATGATGGGGCAACCCAATATTTCATCAACTACACCCTGGTTAAAAAGCTTAAACTACCAGAAGTACCTAGTCAGCATAGGTACATAGTTTCATTAGCTAAGGGTGAAGATAAAAAAATATGGGAAACTAGGGTAAGTAAGTTAAATCTTGGTATTCAGGGGTACCAAGATGAAATAAACTTTCAGGTAATGCACCTGGATCGAACAGACATTGTTCTCGGGAGAGATTGGCTCTACAGTTTAGGACCTTCCCTCCACAGAAACTATCAGGAGAACACCCTCAGCTTTCAGCATAAAGGCCGAGAGATCCAGTTGCATGGGGAGCATGATTTTCCCAACAGCCCTATGGTCTGCAGTTCAGAGCTCTGTCAGCTAATTGGAGACGAGGACCATCAGGTATTCTTATGTGACTTTCAGTTTATTCCTGAAGTTTCTATTTCCAGTTCTATTCAGCAGAAAATCAGTAAATTAGAAACTTTATTGTCTAAATTTAAAGACGTTTTTCCTGAAGATTTACCACATGGTTTACCACCTAGCAGAGAGGTAGATCATGTAATAAAGCTAGTACCAGGTACAGCACCTGTTTCTAAACCTCTGTATCGGGTCAGCCGAACAGAGGATGAAGAAATAACTAGGCAGTTAACAGACTATCTTGGGATAGGCCAAATTCAGACCAGTAGTTCACCATGGGCCTCACCAGTCCTATTGGTGAAAAAGAAAGAGGGGTCTATGCGTCTTTGCGTAGATTACAGAGCCCTCAATAAAGTCACAATTAAGAATAAATACCCTATGCCTCGGGCAGACGAGTTGTTTGATCAACTCGACGGGGCTAAGTTTTTCAGTAAAATAGACCTCAGATCGGGATATCATCAAGTCCGTATAAAATCGGAAGATGTCTCGAAAACAGCTTTTAGGACTCGTCATGGTCATTATGAGTTTAAGGTGATGCCATTTGGGCTCACAAATGCTCCAGCTACCTTTATGACCTTGATGAACAGTGTCCTCAGACCATACTTGGGTAAGTTTGTAGTCGTATTTCCAGATGACATCCTCGTTTACAGCAAAACGAGGAAGGAGCATCTAAAACACCTCAGAAAGGTGTTTCGACTGCTCAGAAAGCATAAGCTCTATGCTAAACAATCCAAGTGTGAATTCTTCATTGAAGAAGTAGCATATTTGGGTCACATTATCTCTTCAGATGGGATTAAGATGGACCCAAATAAGGTTAAAGCCATACTCAGTTGGCTGAGACCTCGGAATATTTTGGAACTTCAGATCTTTCTTTGTCTGGCGGGATATTACAGACGATTTGTCAAGGAATATGCTCAGATAGCAGTTCCTATGACAAATCTCCTTAAGGGGAAGGGAAAGGAGTTTTTTTTGGGAGTCCGCACAGCAGGAGAGCTTTGATGCTCTCAAAACAGCCTTAGCTACAGCACCGGTTTTAAAAGTCGTCGACCCCAATCAGCCATTTGTGGTCGAAACAGAAGCTAGCGACTTTGTAGTAGGTGCTGTGCTAACTCAGGGCGGACGACCAGTTGCGTTCGAGAGTAAAAAACTCGAGCCAGCTCAGACTAGGTACAGTGCCTATGAAAAGGAACTCTTTTCTATAGTACATGCCCTTAAGACTTGGAGGCATTATTTGTATGGTGCCAACTTTGAGGTCCTGACAGACCATGAGAGTCTCAGATACCTTTGCAATCAACCTGAGCTTAGAGGTCGGAAAGCTCGTTGGGCAGAGTTGATGCAAGAGTTTGACATGTCTATCAGATATAGGCGTGGAAAATTCAATACAGTAGCAGATGCCCTTAGCAGAATGCCTATGATAAACGAGCTGAGTTTTACTCAGATTCGTAATGAGTTACTCGAGTCCTTGAGAGGGAAATGCCAACATGATGCATTCTTCTCTATTATTTGGAACTCAGTCCAGAACAGACAGTTACAGACTCTAGAACCAGTTCCCGGGGCTGGTGCCAGTTCATCCAAGAATACGGCAGCTTCCGTTGAGGATGATGATGAGTCCGAGTATACGTCGTTAGATGACGTTGAGGATTCTGAGCCTGTATTACCCAAGCAAACCCCAGTGGTTGAGAATCAGTTGACTCAAGGATACAAATGGAAACAGTATTCCATTCAGGATGAGTACTTGCTCTATAGAGATAGAGTATGTGTCCCCAATTCAGAGGATTATAGGCAGCAGGTCCTATATGAATGTCATGACAATCCTAGCGCGGGACACCCAGGCATACAGAAGACCTATGAGCTTCTTCGTAGGCAATTTTTCTGGCCCAGTATGAAAAAGGACGTCCACCGGTATGTAACCAGTTGCCAAAAATGTCAAGTAAATAAAGCAGAGCGTTTAAAGGCAGGAAGGTTGTTGCATCCCTTAGAAATACCAGCTGGTAAATGGGAGAGTATCTCCATGGATTTTATAGTAGGCCTGCCTAAAACCCAAAAGGGTAATGACGCTATATGGGTCACAGTTGACCGTCTGACCAAAATGGCTCATTTCATTCCGACCAAAACAACCGTTAGAGCTCCAGAGTTAGCGAGGTTGTTTGTAGATGGGCTATTTAAATTGTACGGTCTACCTTCCGGCATAGTCAGCGACCGGGACAGTAAGTTTACTGGAAATTTTTGGAGGGCAGTATTCCATCATCTCCATACTAAACTTAATATGAGTACCACCGACCATCCTTAGACGGACGGTCAAACAGAAAGGGTAAATCAAGTGCTGGAGGATATGCTTCGTGCATACGTCAGCAAGAAGCAGACTAATTGGGAGGAGTATCTCTCGATATTAGAGTTTGCTTACAATAGTACCAAACATTCAGCTACGGGATACAGCCCATTTATGCTGATGTACGGTTTTCAGCCACGCTCACCCACAATTGTAGGGTTTAAACAAGAAAAAGTTGAAGCAGCCAGAAACTTTTTAGAGGACCTAAACCAGATGATAGAACATGCTAAGCGTAGCATTAGACAGTCCCAGGATCGAGCCAGGCATTATGCAGATCCACACAGACGGGATGTGCAGTTCTCCACTGGTGAGAAAGTCTACTTGAGAGTCCCAGTTGACTCTAAAACCCTCAAATCAGGAGTGTGTGCTAAGTTGTCTCCAAGGTATTGTGGTCCCTTTACCATCAGTAGGAGACTAGGCGAGGTCACCTATGAACTAGAACTCCCACACAGCAGTAAGGTTTTTCCAGTCTTTCATGTAAGTCAGTTACGAAAAGCCTTAACCAAATCAGACAATCTGGTAGGGGACAGTGTTCTAGTTCTCCCATTGGATCCTCAACAACCTCCACATGAACCAGAGGAGATTCTTGATAGTAAAGAGATGCAAACTCGTCATACTCTATACCGAGAATATCTGGTTAAGTGGAATGATCAGCCTGTTGAGAATGCCACTTGGGAAAGAGGCAGCGTCCTTCGCAAGATTTTTCCAGACTTTGTCTTAGAGGACCAAGACGGTTCTTAAGGGGGAGAGAGTGTTACGAGCTCGTAACCAGTGCCGAACCCTAGAGAACACAGATAGGTCAGATACCACAGTCAGGGTCGTGTCCAGCGTACATGACCAACAGGGCAAGACAGTGTGAGTAGTGTGCCCCAGCACGGTCCATAGCCATGGCGGGCCTAACACAGCCTAGGGACCCTGTCAGCAGGATAGGGCCCCCAGTTGGGTCCCGACGTGCAGTCGGCCACGTCAGTGCCACGTGTTGGCAGTAGCGTGCTACCAGTCCTCACACTGGGCTAGGAGGGGCTTACTCTATATCAGGGAGTAGGCAAGGTTGGGTGGATCAGTTAGTGTTTGCCCTACTGTGGTGTTAGGACTTATTACAAAAACTAAACCAAAACTAACTAAGAAAAGGATAATGTCTAGGGTTATATGGTACGTAGACCATTTACAGATTCAACTGGCATCTCTTCAGTGCTCTAACTCTCTCACTAACTTTGAATAGTCTCAGATATCTCATTAATAGCAGCAGGTTTAATATCTACAAAACGGATGATACCATCCCTATAGATGAACCGCTTTCCATTTGTTAGAGCCTCATGTTTTGCTTTTTTCCGTTCTTGAACCTGAATGAAAGTAAGGTCTTCATCCAGGTATATTGTGGTGCCCCGCAGTGTAGATCCCTTCCCTAGCGCTTCATGACGACCAGTGGCAGATGCAAAGCGTATAACAAGAGTACCTGGATCTTTCTTAGGTCGCCATGCAGTATCCATATCTTTGTGCGCTGGTGTTGAAGACTCTCTTCAAGAAACTTTTTAGCTTCACCAACAACATCATGGGAGTTTGTAATACCTCTGACTCGGACATTAAGAGCCTTTTGCTCTCGCAAACGGCTCTCGGTGAACGTAGCTGCAATAAAAGAAGGTGGAGGTGGTAGAACAACAATATTAGGACCTTTAAGCACATCTGCCCAAGATCGGACATCGGTATGATGCTGTTCCACTTGACTTTCAAGTTGTTGGACGTTAGCTGAAGTAGTCGAATGAGAGGAAGCTTCGATTTTGACAGCTGCAACTTCTTTCTTGAGATCATCGATAGACGAATCTAGTTTTTGAAGATGAGATTGAACAGCTTGGATCATAGCTTCAAGATAAAGAAGTTTTTTCTGATGGTCGTTGAGATATTCATAGGAACGTAACTGATCTGCACGAATGACGGAGATCATAAAGGCTGGAGGCAGAGGTAATTCCTCTTTTGGGGTATTCGGGGTCAAAGGATCGACTATGATGGATTCACTATTATCAAGAATAGGATCTGACGGAGATATAGGGATTGCAATTGGAATAGAAGGTGAAGGTGAAGGTGAAGGTGGATCGAAGGTAGGTGCGATGGACGGGTCTGAAGTGGAAGAAGAAGATGAGGCAGATGAAGAGGATGAAGCGGATGAAGCAGTGTTGGCAGGAAGGGCAGGTGCACCACCCCTCTTACTTTTGGCCATGATTTGAATCCTCTGCAAGCAAACAATCCTGGTTCTGCAATCTGTTTGGAAGTCCGTTGGAGGTAGGCTCATGGGCTAGCCATCGATGTAGTTGATATCGCTGCAACTAGGCTTAGTTGGCAAGTCCACCGGGATCTTGACAAATCCGTTGTTCCGCTGGAGAGAGAGAGAGAGAGAGAGAGAGAGAGAGAGAGAGAGAGAGAGAGAGAGAGAGAGAGAGAGAGAGAGAGAAAGAAAGAAAGAAAGCTTTATTAATGTCTTTTCCATGCCAAAAAGCATATAAGACAAAAGTAGTACATGTCAAGTATGTGGTAACTAGGAGAGCGTCTAAAGCATCTCCAATGCTGTAATAAAGAAAAAACATCTGGTACAAGCTAAGATAAATACATAAATGAAAAAGCCTGTGCATGAAAATCATATGTATCCATGTCAAGAAGTCAGGGCTGTGCTGATGCTGTAGAAGGATGTAATGCGAGCTGTAACATCAGTAAGCGCTGGAACATGCTGGCGTCGTCGATGAGTATGAGCATATGTAGTGCGTCTCTGTCTAGGAGGCCTGGTGGGACGTGTAACTCTCATGGTCGCCTGAGGCTGGGTGGTACGTCGTCTCAGCGGACTGGGTCTGGGAATGTCGTCGCAATCGTTGTCAGTCATGTCCGCATCAGAACGTGATCTCCTGCGTGAGAAGAAGGATGTAATCTGGGACTGGGTGATTGGGTAAGTATGCTGAACTGCCTGACATAGGTCCTGTCGTAAGAGGAACATCTCACGTAGCATAAGTGCCACACAGCGGGGGTCCTCGTATGAGATAAGGGACCGCAGTGTAACATGTGTCTGACGAAAAAGGCAATGATATCGCCCTCCGATCTCATAGTAAACTGGACATGTGAAAAGGAACTCGACCATAGCTAATGAGCACAACAGGCAAATCCGCTCCTCTCGTGGGGTGCACTGGAAGCGTCCAGTCTCAATAGCCAACTGATGTGAAGATACTCGAAACTGGCCCAACAGAAACCGAAGCCCGTGAGACAGTCCTGAGGTGAGGTAGTGTGGCAGAACTGGAAGTCCTGCTGTGTCTAGCTCCAGAAAGTGTGTCCTGTAATAGTCGGGTTTGACCCCGAGCTGCCCCTGCCATGTCCGTCTCAGATATACTCTATAAAGAAAGCATCTGATGTACTCATGGGTGCCTGATGGAAGGTCTGTGATAGATATGCCAAGTGTGTCCAATAGCTGGGAGGCCTGAGAGAACCATGATAGTCGATGTCCCTGGTCATAAAGGTGTCGTGATGAAGCGAGTGCCATCTGTATGTATCTCTGCTTGTCTGTGGATAACAACATGACACGCTGGATATATAGGATAAGATGGAAGATGGCGGATAGCTGTATGGGTGGAACCGCGAACTCTGTCAGTATAATCTGGTGTGGGACGGATGGCTTAGCCCGTATCATCCGAGATAACATGAGAACTTGCAGTCGTAAAATATGGGCCCAATCCGATGATGTAAGACCCGTACACCATACTTCTGCTGCATATAGGGTTGTGGGTGTAACGAGAGTGTCAAAAAGCTGGCATTTACTCGGGGCATCCCGAATAAACCGTCTGAAACAGAAACGCTCTAACTGGACAAGTGACGTGTGGCCCTTCCCAAGTCTGGCGGAAGCTGCCTGTCGCATACCAAAGATAGGGCCTGTAAAGAGTACGCCAAGGTAAGTGTAGGAAGATACAACCTCCAAGGGCTGCCTGTCGAAGATGAGTTCCTGGCGCTGCATAAAAGTTCTCGATGTGTTGAAAACCATAACTTTGGTTTTCAATATGTTAACCCCTAGTCCCCATCTACTGCAGAAAGCATGAAGGCTGTCGAGCTGTCGCTGTAATCCCTCTCTGGTAGAAGATAGGAGAACCACGTCAGTATAGCAATCAAGATACTCCCCAGTCTGCAACCTGTGCCACCACATCCCTCAATGACTCTCTCAAGCTCATCGATATATAGCCCAAACAGGGTTGGAGATAGAGAACAACCCTGTTTTTAACACCAATAGTGCTCCAGATATGATCTGAGATGCCGATGTCACTCCGAAAACAACCAAAGACTCTCTCATATAGTGCCATCACTGCCAAGATCGTGTCAGTAGAAAAGCCGAGATCACGAAGCCGTTGGATGAGGAGGGAACGTGGAACAGAGTCGAAGGCTTTCCTGAAGTCAACAAAACAACAGTAGACCCGCTCTTTCCTGTGTCTAGCTTCCTCAATAATGGCCCGAAGAGTGAAGATATGATCTGTAGTGGAGTAGTGTGCTCTGAAACCCGCCTGGCCCAATGCATGTAATCGCCTGGACTTTGCCTCAGAACTGACTGCTGACTGGAGGATGGTGTCGTATAACTTAGCAATGATGTGCCCAACCATAATGGTGCGATAGTTACCAGGGTCCATGGGGTCACCAGTTTTGTGAATGGGATGGATGATGTTGGTACACCAGGAGGAAGGGAAGCCGGAGACAACTGCTCGATTGAGCAAGGTGGCTAGGGTAGGTGATAATGTGTCTGCAGCATTGATTAAAAGCTCGGATTCAAGGTCATCAATATCCCGGGTGTGACGGGTTTTCAGTCTCTTAATGGCCATCAAGACCATGTCCGAGGTGAAGAACGTGAAGGTAGTCGGCCGGGGAGAGATGGAGATGGGTGTGTCTGTGGGTACAGTATATAGGGTAGTGGCGTATGTAGTCCAAGTATGAAGGTCAGTGAGGGGGGGAGGTGGGGTACGGGGAATGAACTCCCTCCAGAAGGCGCCAGTGGAGGAACTACAAAGGGAATCGACTAGGCTTTTCCCTTTTTGGGTTTCATACACTCGTTTCTTCCGGCGGAGGGTGTGATGGAGAGATCGACGAGCTGCATGGAGAAAATGTGTGTTATGAAGTCTAGCTTGGGTGACTTGGAGATGAAGGAAATGACATTTGGCGTCAAACCAGGGAGGTCGGATGGGGTGTGACGAAGTGGGTGGGCGTCGATGTGGCTTGAAGGAAAAGGAAGATTATGCAGCATTATGGAGTGAAGTGGTAAGGAAGGTAGCTTGTGTTTCTAACGGTGCGTGGTGTGGGAAACGACGAAGAAATGAGTTGACGGCCTCCTGGTATGTTTGGATGTGGGAATGATCAAAAGTGTACTTGGGTGCGCGGGAGATGAGTGGAGTAATGGGTGGTTGGAGGGTCGGGATGGAGCCCATACTGAAAGAGAGAGAGAGAGAGAGAGAGAGAGAGAGAGAGAGAGAGAGAGAGAGAGAGAGAGAGAGAGAGCTTCATTGATGTCTTTTAATGCCAAATGGCATATAAGGCCAAATAAGTACATCTCAAGTGTGATAAATATTGAAAGAGGCTCTATCCTCAAGACATGGGAAGTCCGAAATATGGTACAATGGGGCGTCGTATAGCTGTACAATAACCCTCCGAACTGTATGATAGATCATGACACCACAGGACCGCTGCTGAAGAAAGCAAGGATAGAAGAAGATGCAGGTACTGAAGTAGTGGGCTTGCACACATGAGCTCTAGATTTGTGAAGTCTTCGTAGCTCTAACATGTGGTTTGGGGGAAATACACCATCGGCGATCGTGATGAGAGAACCGAGATAGGATATCTGACCCATCTTCTGACAAAATGTTGGCATCAATATCTGCTCTAGATCGTCTCCTAGAGAAGGAGGTAATCTGGGTCTGTTGGGACTCATGGTATCCATACTGATCTCTCAGACAAATATCTCTACCGAGCAGGAACATCTCGCACAAGCATCAGTGCCACACATCGAAGTGAGTGAGCGAAGTGTGACTGGAGGATCCCGGAAAAGACAATGATAGCATCCTCGGATCTTATAAATAGACAAGGCATCTGAATAGAAAATGCTCCTCTGACTCCACCTCCCCTAATGTGCACATTTGACAAAGTCTGCTCATATGCGGGATGTTCTGGAAGTGGCTCGTCTCCACATATAGTTGGTGTGGAGGAAACTCAGAACTGACCCAGTGTAAAACGGAGGCAATGTGAAAGTCCACTATCCAAGTAACGAGGCAAAACTGGGACCCCGACACTGTCTAGCTCTAGGAAACTGAAGTGATAGAAGTCTTGTTTGACCCCTAAGGGCCCTTGCCATGCCACTCGAGAATATGCACGATAAATAACCCTCTTGATATATTGATGAGAGCCCTTTGGTAAATTAGAGATATCAATGCCATATAGGCCTAAATCTGTTCATGGTACAAGGGAAATGTGCAGATCTTTGGACAGGACAAGTACATCATAAAGCACTACAACTCTCAATCAAGAACTAGATTAGCAAAGGCTTCTGCATAGATTTAGGCACTAAAAGTACACTGTACTTGTTGTACCTGAACACATAATATGTTGCCCCAATACAAGTAGCTATATAAACTGATGTCTTATGGCTAATACTTGGTTGGAGTGCTGCAACGTATCAGAGCATGGGTCTGCCATTCCAAGACTTCAAATTGATTGATTGCCATTCAAATTGAAATAGACAATGTGCTGCATGATCACTATGGGTTGTGAGCTGGAGTTACTAATTCTTTCCCTTAAGTAGAATATGGCCATTGTTAGAACCACCTTGGATGATATTTGTCTTACAAGATGAAGTTTTGTAAAGCATGGCCATGTAGAATTTTTTGACAATGGTAAATGCTAAATTAGTATCTTGGTACATAGGCCATGTCTATGGAATAATTAAGAGTTAGTAGAGAGGAATTTTTATCCAAAGGTTGTTGTCAGGGACTATTATTGCATAATTGCCACAGCAATGCGGATAGTAATAGATTGCAAACACCAATATGCTCAGAATATAGTCCATGTTGCAAGAACCTTGCATTTCTTGTCAATGTTGCTTAAAATCAATTCAAAATGTCTAGGGGATAGTTGTAGGTCTTTACAAGAAACAACTCGAGGCAGGTCCACCAACTCATAATAAGTACAATGTTGCAAGGACATTGCATATCTTATTTATAATATTGAGTTTGGCATACCAGAAACATATCCTATATGTAATATTATACGTGCGATAGAGCATACCAAATATTCCGGGGATTGGAACTAGCATCCAAGAACTCTCTAGGGTCAAAGGTGGTCTCAACACAAAAAGGCATTTGAAACTAGACTTGTTTAATACTTCTATGTCAAAACTGTTTCATTTCGGATTTAATACGTTGCCATGTTTTCTTTCTTTTATTTCCAGCCTGATTGATGCTTGATACAGGGGTCTTTCAAGGAACCACACTAAATTGCTCTTTCAATGCTGCTATTTTCTGAGTATCAAAATACAAGATTTTCTCTCCTTTCTGCAAAGTTCCAACTTATTTCATACCTGGACTAATAAGACTTTCTGCTTTTCATTCAGGAACATTCTAACTTGTGTAGGCTTCCACATGATTATCACTTATTCTTCCCTTTCTAGTACATCATATTCTGAAGTTCTTGTCCAATTCTCCAGTGTAAAGGATGGAGTCCAGAGTTTTACCTCTTTCTTTTGTCTCTGCAAGTTGCTAGCAATGGCATATTGTTGAAAATACCTCAGCAATGTTCTTTGTTTTAATTCACTGTATGCAACTGTTATTTACATGTCCTCGTAGGATTGACTAAGCTCAGCCATTGCCTGCAGATAACGTTGCCACACAATCCAGAAGAGCTTTCTAAAGTGACTAGAAGCTCAGCAGCAATGTATATAGCTTGCGGAATTGACCCATCAAAGGTTACTTTCAACTGAATGAAAGCACTTTATCTTGTGCATAGGATTGTGAATTCTAAAGAGTCGTTTAAAATGAGCTGTTTTATTGATTTTGCTGAGTACAGACTTTTGAACTAGAAACAGAAAAGCTTGCTTTGTTGGGTCACATAAAAATCGATAATCGGTTGATGTTATATGGAGTAGTTATTTACACATCGAGACAATCATTTCCTTAAACTTCATTTTATGTACAGGCTTCAATCTTTGTCCAATCTCATGTTCAAGCACACGCAGAATTGACATGGCTTCTAAGTTGCACTACACCAATAAGTTGGCTCTATAAGATGATACAATTCAAAGAAAAAGCTCGAAAATCGGTATGATTCTATCATAGTTAATGTCACTTGAGATTTTTCTTTGGAGATTTCTATTATATTTAAGCTTGACAATATCATTTTGTATAGTAGTTCTACAGTTTGCATTTAATTGTTTGCTTGCATAATAACTTAGTGATAGCTCACCTTGAATTCAATACTGTAAAGAGATTTGCTTGTTGATAACCAAGCCACTAGATGTATTGACTAATCTTGCCGTTGTTGGATGGTATTGACATGATCCTGACAAAATGGACACAAATAAAGCCTCATAGATCCTGCATTAATACAAAGCTCCCTACAGGATATCAGTTACAAGCCAAATATCACAGAAAACAGAGAAGATCCACATGTTAGAAGAAAAAGAAAATAGTAAAAATCATAAACTGTAAGTTGAAGAATGCTGATGGTTGATATTGATAGACTGATGTAAACGGATAGCAGTCTTTTATTCATAAATTGAAGTATGCTAAGGCTAAGCCAAATGTTCTTAGGCTATTCTTGATGCTACAAACGTTGAACATGCTAAACTCAGGGTGTGGAGCCCTATTTAAAAGGTTCCAGGGGGCTGAATTGGGCTAGTTTAGCAACAATCAAGGGTGCCACATTGTAGGAAGATTGGCAACATGAAAATCTAGACAAATGTCCTTATAAAAGTATGAAAGTGAAAGCACCTAAAAAAACTAGCAAAAACTACCTGAAAATGTTGCAGCAGCAAAATAAGTAGAAAGGGTGCTTATGCTGCAAGAGGAAAATATTGCCAAAATGCATATAGTGATCAAGATGCCACAAAAGTATGTAGCCTGAAGAAGAAAGCAAAAAAGAGGAGAAGGGTTCCAATACTTTCATCTACAATTACTGTGGTTGCATTGAGTTCTACTTGTTTTGATAGAGCAACTCAATGCTGCTTACGTATCATATGTTTGATCTATAAAAGTGGTTTCTCAGCTGTACCTCTTCTGATCCATCCTTTGCTGACGTTTTCTCCAACTACATGTGTATGTCTTAGATGTACATGTATTTACAAGCTAAACAACACAATTACTCAAAGGAATTGCAATGATATTGGAAAGAATTCAAATGTTTTGTATCATTAAAACTAGTAATCAACAATGAATAGGGTTTTTTTCTCCCCTGGTTTGAATTGGATCTGAAGGATTTGTTTGATTCAATTCGCGGTTCAAGGTTCGCAAACCGCGGTTTGTGGAAACTATACTTCACTGGCTAACATGTCCTCCAAATCCGCTGGAGAAGTACTTGGAGTGCCTTCATCCTTGCAAGCTTGCAATGCATGCGGCGTCCTGCATGAATAGAATAAGATGCATCATCCGCACATTGTACCTTACTTCCATTTTGCACTTTCACTAATTTAGTGAATGCTTCTTGGCGAGAAGTCATATGACGAGTAACACCACTATCAATCACCCATTCAATGGGCTGAAAATCAGCAACTTGCAAAACAGAACCTGAATTCCTCATAGATGTAGAAGTACTAGTAGAAGCAATATTAGACACAGAAGCATAGTCTTGGTTGAAGAGATCACCACTAGCTTCAAGCTCTTGGTCCAAAGTAGCAAGTGAAGCACTAGTATCAATTCCTTTACTCTCCTCTTTCGCAAGCTTCTTCTTACAATCCTTGATGAAGTGCCCATACTTCTTGCAATAATGGCACTTCCCTTTCTTCTTTTGAGTGTTGACATCTTGACCTCCAATGGGCTTTTGCTCATCCTTGGAAGGAGGCTTCCCCTTTCCTTTTGACTTGCCTTTGCCCTTGCCTTTCGTGAAGAAAGCTTGCATGTCACCCGCAAAGTTTTGCCTCGTTTGCTCCTCTTAAAGAAGCAGCCCAACAGGTTCATCAAAGGAGAGTTGCTGTCCCCTAAGAGAGATACTCAAAGATGAAACAAATGGAAGATAAGATGAAGGTAATGAGTTGAGAGTAATGGAAACAAATTGAGCATCCTCAATTATCTCATCAATATCGAGAAGCTCCTCACGAAGATCCTTGATCTTCGTCAAGTGATTGGTCACTTGATCCCCTTCTTGCATCTTCAACAAAGAAAGTTGATTTCTGAGATACACCACTCTTGCTGGATTTTTGACTCTATACATAGTATAAAGTGTATCCCACGCACTTTTAGATGTCTTACAAGACCTAATATGAGGTAAGATAGATCTTTTCACAGCAAGAGCAACCATAGAATGTGCTTGTGCATCCCTTCTATCCCACTTCTTTTGTTCTTCCGAAGATGGAGAAGATGATGATGATCCACGAGGTGTAGGAGGTGCCAAAGACGGAGGCCTTTCCTCATCACCATTGACCAAATCCCACAGCCCTTTTGCTATGAGAAGATTCTTCATCATGTAACTCCACAAGGAGTAGTTTGTGCCATCCAACCGATCTTCACTAAATAAAGAACCAATAGCTTCCGATTCTTTAGCCATTACCTCCAACAGAATTTCAGCTTGTAGTAGATAGGAAAGAGAGCCTTTCCACAACCAAATCTACTCAAAAAATTTGCAGCAAACAAAGAGCTGAAAGTAGGAGCACAAGATGTCTTTCAATTTGCAACCAAAGTGCCCAAAAGATAATGGAAAGATGACTGTCTTTCTGCACAAAAAAACTAGCTTCTTGAAAATTAGGTTAGGTTCGATTAAAGCCTACACTGAAACCCAATTAGGAAGCCAAATAGTGTGATCAACACACACTCCAATAGGGCTGTTGAAAGTGCCCTACTGCTTGTTGAGAATCTGCAAATTTCCAGCCACAAGTTGACCTAACCCTGAATAGGGTTTGCTGAATTTTGGGCGCCCTCCTACACAAATGCAAACCTGAAAACAAAAACAGCAAGATAAGGAGACACCACAACCAAAAATCAGTAGCAGATTTTTGGGCGCCCTTCTCCAAACAAAACTTGCTGAAAACTGGTTGCATAAAAATCAGATTTGAGATTCTGATTTTTGGGTGCCACAAATTACTCCTCCAAGATCTCTGTTGGGCGCCCTCCTTCAACCTAAAAAGAGAGACAAAAGCTGATCCAAACTCCACTTGGAAAGATCAGCAGGATGCTGAAATTTCACAACAAAAAGCAGAGAAGCTCCTCTTCTGGTAGGGTGCCAACAAACAAGCTCCAGATCCGGTAGCTCTGATACCATGTAGGAAAGCAAGAGTCAAGTCACCAAGATCTAGTTATCAATCAATCTCCACAGAAAACAAGAGAGAAGAGGCTGGGCGCCCAACTCTAAGAGAGAGAGAGAGAAAACAGCAACAGGAGCAATGGAGAGCAATGCTTAGCCAAACTGTCCAAAATGGAATACTCTATGAGCATCTAAGTACTCTACCTGGATGTGGCCAAATGCCACCAAACCCCAAGGTTAACCACTTACTAGATGTAGGGCACCCCCAAAAGTCAAGGTAGGGCCCCTAAACAAAATTAGACCCCTAAGGACCCACGAGTCAGTACATGACCAAAATTGGGTCCAACTGAACTTAAGACAAACTTAAGATGGCCTACATAACTAAATACCCATGGTGACACAAATCTCGACCTTTTGGGTCAAAGTAACCTATGGATTAACTTCAGCATAGTCATTTATTTCTAGCATCTCCCACTTGCTAAACCACTGATCGACAAAGTCGGCAGTGCTCATGTAACTCACGACTTGATATCCTTGTCGTCATGTGTTGAACAAGCTTGAAACTGAAAAGGATAAACATGCATAGCAGCATGAGAAGGTGTATGATGCATGTACCGTGACTGAGGCAGTGCAAAAGGAGGAAAACTAGAAGGGGTAGGAATGTCACACACCAAGGTGCGAAGCCATTTTTTGAGAAGCTTTGCAAATTTCAAAGCACCTGCTTTTTCTTTCAAGGACATTTGTGACCACCCCGCATGACTGAAATGTCTAAACTCAAGATAGAAAAATGTATGCGTCCTTGATCACCTTTATGTTGCAAATAGAAAACTAGATCAAATTGTCTTGACCAAGATATAGCCTACTCTGTTGTTCCTTTGCCAATAAAATTCGGCAAAAGACAAGATGTCAAGATACTTAAGCCCTTCCTTGGTCAAACTCGCCATACTTGCTAGATCAACCAATTGGGTTAGCCATGCTCCCAGAAAGAACACCTAGGTTTCATTCTATCAAGTGTCCTTTCAAGCTTCTTGTCATGGTATCTTCCAAATCGATAAGCTTTTACAGTATCGTTTCTTCCATGAGATCACTAAGCTCGCTATGATCATGTTGGAACATGATCATTTTCTTTATGGTGTTCAACACCTCTAGGTCTTTCATGATGCGGCAGGAGCTTCTATGGGATGGTCATCCACTGGAGGTTGTTGATTCATATACATATCTAGGGGTACTATTTTTGGGGCCCACGTTCAGCATGAGACATGCAGCTATTTCTCGGGTACGGAAGGGCTATGCCTCGCTGGTAGATTTGGAGAGACTATGCTTCAGTTCACACATCAGAGATGCGACCAGTAAGTGCTGACTCTTTGACACTATGGTTGTGCCCTCAGCTCTCTCTCTCTCTCTCTCTCTCTCTCTCTCTCTCTCTCTCTCTCTCTCTCTCGGTAGAGTGGAATGGCCCGAATCGAGCCCTGATGAAACTTTCATCAGGGCCAGTTCGAACCGAAATCTGGTTCCAAGTGGCACCGCCCGATTCGAGCAGTTTGAACCATGGTTTGTGGAAATATCACCTTGATTTGATTGTTCTCCAGTGCTTTATTAGTATATTAGCTTTACTCAGTGTTTCAGGTATGAGGTTTTCCTCTTAACTACAAATCATAACTGTGCGAAGTTTATATATACTCTAAAGTTCTTCAGATCATGCTTCATTATCAAACCTGCATGTAAAAGACATTGTTAGCACTAGTACTGGCACTAATGGCATACAATTCAAGATGGCCAGTTTTTTGGCGAGTCAACTTAATTTTGAATGCAGGTTGATTGACAGGACAATTGTTTTGAAACTGTGCCAGGGCGAGGATGTAGGAACAGGTCTCCTCACTTACCCACTCCTTATGACAGCAGATATTCTTCTTTATCAGGTTCGAAGATTCGAATCGACTTATTTCTTTGATGACTGTAATGTTAGTTTCTTGACCCATGTAGCTTGAACATTCTTTGTAAGCGCTCTTTGTTGAGTAATATAACTTCATATGAATAGAATTGAAGATGATGTGCATGTCACATGATCAAAGATGGGATCTTGTAACCTTCATGTAAGAATGGCAGCCTGTTTTATCACAGTCTTCTTAAGTCGTAAGAAAATATTGTTTTGGAATCTGGACACCAACTTCCCAACATCATGCACCAATTGAGGTCTAATCTGTGGGTTGTAGCCTCAGATTGTGCCATAGTTAAAACATTCACAATTTTATTGCATCAGCTCAATATTTGTAATTATGTCTCCTTCGTTGGCTTAAGCAACAGGTCACTTTTTAACTTTCAAAGTTCTGGAGCGAGATTACTATTGGCAGAAAATATGCATATATGAGATATCTCCAATATTTTCTCTAGATTTCTGCAACACCAAATGTGGCACCATAAAATGTAGCCATTTTGGTTGCTAGATGGTATGAATTTTAAGCTGATAGTTTTCCGAATTTATCAGATTAGCTTAGCACTAGAATGGAGGAGTTTGTTCAGCTAACTTTGAGAGATAACCTAGCAATCCTAGATGCTTTTTATGTGGGCTTATTTTTGAGAAATATGAAACAATAACATTTATCTATTTTACATGAGTGTTTGAAGAGGTGTGGGGAGCCATTTCTTTGGTTATCAAAGAGCTGTCTCAATGATCAAGTGTTTTCCTTTTCATTTTTCAATTGCAATGGGAATCTTAAGATGCTGATATGTTTATAAGTGTTTAAAAGAAGGAAAGTACCATGCAAGGACTTTCTCTTCGTCGATGTCCCTTTATTTGGTGAGTGTTCTATTTGCTCTGTTGCAAAGCTTGCTGCTGTTTTTCCAGTTCTTTTTTATGTTCATTTTCTTATGCTGATCTTGCTTTTGGGAAAAAGTGAAGGTCATGTACCTACACAAGCTCCGAAACACTGCCATTAGATTATTTGCTAGTGCTTTTTGAACTCTATCAAATTCTTCACTCGCATTCCTGCAAATCTATCTATTGATTGTAGTGCCCTTTTACTTTTCACCTTTTATGGCAAACCTTCTGTGCCCAGATTCAAAGTATGATTTGAATGTGTAAGAGTATAAGCTAGACAAAAAAAATGTTTCGCCACGGTAAGCATGTGAAATTTTACATTCAATAAATGTAATTGGAGTTTCTTATTTGTCTACTTTTTTCTTAGCTACATCCAAGTGTTAGGTCTCCATTAGTGTCTTTTCATTGCTCTCTATTTCTCTTCTCTCGGTTCACTATGACTTTAAGAACTTAGATTATGCATTGCAAGATGCGAAGGATGACATTATCTCTCCATTTACATCCCCTTAAATTGCAGACAGAGAAGTTAACAATCTCTTTTCTCACAGAACTTTTACATGAATTATTGCTGATTCTGCAACCTTATTTGTAGACACTCAACAATTAGGTTGATGGCTGTGGAAGTACCTGAGGAACATTTGAGCAATTATGTTATGATTTTTTTTGTGTACGAGTGAGTTGGCTTCTTATGGATCATTTAACTTGTGCTTGGCATTCATTTATGTAGAGTGACTTAGTGCCAGTAGGGGAGGATCAAAAACAACATTTGGAGCTGGTTCGAGATGTGGCTGAACGTTTCAATCAACTATTTGGAGGTCGAAAATGGAAAAAAATTGGAGGGTCTGTTTCGTTAGTCACTTTATAAATGACTGGTGCCTGGTCAACAGGGTTACTTTATTAGTTAGTACTTGAACATATCTATGTACTTTTGAGCCTGTGATCTCGTCTTTGTCAAATCCTTTAGATTGTGTTGTCCAGAGTTTTAGGGTTATAATTATTGTGAATATGGAGTTTTTTTTCCCCAAGCACTTACATGCTCAAGTATGATACATTTGTTGCTGGTTCTATTAATTGTTGAGAGAAGCATGTGATCTTGGAATGTGTATCCCTAATTGATCCATGATTGTATTCCATCTAGTCTCAGATTTAGGATTTTTAAGTCATGTAATGTAACAATCTGACACAAAAATTAGCCATGTGTTTTTGCAAAAGAACAGTAAAGTAAATGATGATTACTCTCCACCCATATGTGGATATATTGCACAGCCATGCATGACCTCAAGAGTACTCTGCATGACTACGCGTGACCTCTTGAGTACTATGTGTAGGCATGCATGATCTTTGGAGTCTTATGTGTATCCATTCATGGTTGCATGTGTTATGCCGCGCATCATCATCATGACCGAAAAAGGTTGCAGATATTCACATGCACTTAGAATCTCTAGTATATTAAACTATCTAGACACTAGTTTTAGCATCATGCACACTAAGATTTTGTTCTACCAATTTGGAAACCTTTGGGAATCCATACTCCGATTTAGCTCACTTTTGAACCTGTTTTACTGATAGAACAAGAAGAAACATGTTCATATCATAGGAGCATGGCCTTTTGAGCCTCAATTCACAAGAGCAGAGCTACAAGGATAACATACTTTTCACATGAATTACGACAAATCAATATCACAAGCATGAAATCATGCCAGAAAAATAAGGAAAAGAAGAAAAAATAATGTTAAAACCTAGAAGACTCGATTCACGTGGCACTAGAGAATCCGAATCTGGAGAGGAAGGCAATCCTCTAGATGATCTGATTTGGAGAGGAGGGAATGCTCTTGCTTGATCCTCCTAAGTGATTTCAAAACTTCAAAAATTTCACCATGATCTACAAAAGTTCTTCTCAAGAACCTGCGTCGTAGAAAAGATCAACAATTAAAACAAATGAGATTATGGAGAATGCAAGCAAACTACTTCTACGCTCCTAAATTCTTTTGTACATCCTCTTCATAAACTCTTACCTAATGGTAACTACTCTTCAAGTCAATCTTGCTAAACACAGTAGCACCATGAAGGGCACATAAAAGATCATTTAGACGTGGCACATGATGGCGATGCTTAACAGTTATCTTGTTCAAGGCTCGATAATCCACACACATCCTCCAAGACCCATCCTTCTTCTGTATCGATAACACCATTACTTGCAATTGATTGTTGGTCTCAATTGTCTTGGAATATCTTTTTTCTTAAAAACCATGAGAACTTATTCTGCTTATTGAGATCTAAAAGTTTTGTTGGATTTGTAGTTCTAACACTCTAATTGTCTGCTTACTTTTGCAACAGACGCGGAGGAAAAATTTTCAAGGTGAGAAGTCCTAGGACCATTTGCTTGTGTTCTCATGTTGCTAACGTTAAAAGGTGGACAAAAGCATCCATTGGAACTTTATTGCTCTAAATCTTACTCAAAATCTACGTTTTTACGTCGAGTTTTTGTTGAATATACCATTTTACTCTGGTATGAGAGGATATATATAATATGCCCAACCATGCATAATTAACCAACATCATGAGCTTTTAGATTACGAGTCTTGAGTTAAGCATAATCACTAGGGAACATGTTCCCATTCCTAGATGGTGGAAACATGTTCCCTTGACCATGTAGCCAACCACCTAGAACTTGGCGACCTAATTTCACATGGGCCATGAGGACCTATCTTTATGAAGACGATTTTGTTATGTTGGTATCGCTTTGGAAATGTTGATGCCTATGTGATAGATTTGTCTTAAGTTTAGTGTTTAGTGTAGCTATTGATTGGAGATCAAAGCCTTGGTAAGAGTTCCAATTTTAATTCAAAAAAGCATGACATCGTGTCATTCCCCCCATTCCCAAGGAATGTTCAAAAGTGTCCAGACGTTCCCTTCCCATTTCCTAATAACTATGCATTTAAGAAGGAGATCTGCTGAATACAAAGCTGAGTGTCTGAGACCTTTTGGTGTTACTCCATAGGGTTAAATTTAGATTACACACTCCTTTCTTCTGTTGGGTATTATCTAGACATAACAATAATATAGTTTTCTATCACAGGAGCGGACCTGTAGTTCTCATATGAGATCATTTCCAAGTTACGACCATGCTAAATTTTGAGCAAGCTGAAGTGATGACACGTAAAATTCTTCTAGGTTTTTTTCATGAGGAAGTAGGGACTTCATTTGATTGGCTTTGCTCTTTAGTGCTAGCTAACCTTCATCATGACTGAGACCCTTCATCTCCAAAGTAGTGATGGAAACTTACTGCATTCAACATTGGGCGTAGCATAAATGTATGAAAGTTTGTGGACATATGTTTGTGCACGTGATGTGTGCATCTACTCTAGGGCGCTGATGACATTATTAGTCACTTGCTTTAGCAAACTTAAACGTAGATCTCTCTAGCAAAGTCTATATAATGGGTACATGCACCACTCTCTAGCATGGAGCAGTTTACTACAATCACAGATTGTTGAGAGTGTGATTTGCTGCTATCATTGTTTGATGAAGTTATCAATACAATTGTTTTTCTCTCTTGCTTTTTAGATTTGTGAGTGCTAATAAAATTAGTCTACTCATCTTTAGGAATCAAGACAATCCCAACAAGGAATGGGTGGATAGTATGAGCAAGTGTGAGCTAGGATGTATCTCTAGCCATGGAGATGAGGGGGCCCGTAAGAGCTAAGTGCCAGCCAGTGTTTGGGTCGCCAGTTATCGTAGGAGGCCTGATCAGGCCAGTTGGTGTCGACAACTCCAATGCATGGTGGTGAGTCAGTGGTGACTCTATGAATGGGCAGCAACAAAGTGTGCAGCACTTAATGTTGTGCGGTCACCTTATGAAGATTGGCCTAGTAGAATCGAGATCCATTACACTTGCACTTGCAAGAGCAACAAAATGAAAGTCTGAAAGAAATAGCAAAAGAAGCCCTTATTCCTAGGTGTCCAAGGTACAACAAAAGATATCGGAGCATGTAGTCTTGAGAGCTTATAAAAGCCATCAAAATGTAGGTACTTGATCAACAATATAGTGAGAAGCTTTTTTGAGTAAGTCCAACTTGAAAGAAAGGCTTGGGCCAAGAACAAAGCATCAGACACATGATATATAATTTCCAAATCATAGCAGGACATGACAGAAACAACTCATAGATGAAGGTAATATAGTGACCACACTAGAAACAAACAACATTCACTTATGCAGGTGTGAGCCTATCATATATGAGGAGCTATCTCAGATGTCATCATTTCTTGCTGCATATGTATAGTAAGGATTATTGTCTTCCAAGGTCCACTTATGGCCAGCTCGGCTTGCCAGAGAAAGCAATTTGAAACTACCAATTGAATTGTGAAGAAAAATCCGCTGTTCAAATTGGCTAGAATTGATATGGCTGTTAAAAAGCCATACTCAATTGAAGAACTGACTTATAAATTCATGTTGCACAAAAAAAAAATAGCAATTATGGTTGTTAAAAGCAGAGACTATCTCTATAATTACTGACTTCCTCCTGATAATAGAAATTTTCTAAGAGCAGATTATTACTCTTTGTAGGCATTTGCTTTTCCCAAAAACAAAATGAAGTCCAGAATTCCAAAGATCTGATCAAATTTGCAAACTTGGCTAGTTCTCGATAGATTTGTTGAATCATTTATGATAGAGAAATTACCTTCAAAATGGTTAAGAAGGTAGTGGAAGTGGATATGGCAGCAAAGGAGATTATTCCAGAATCTGATTTACTGCTGGTCCAATGGGAATTTTAAAAAACAGAAAGTATCCAACTTTTTATGACCAACGATCAAGAAAGCATGAATTTCATGTATATGTGCCTTCTCATGCAATCAACTCTGATCAGAATTTACTATTTAACAAAATAGCAATAAGCACATGCTATGAAATAGAAGATAGGATTTAACGATACTTTCACTCATCAAATTGGAAATTTTGTATGTTCAATTACAGGTCCCAGAGGCTCTGATTCCACCAGCTGGTGCTCGGATCATGTCTTTGACGGATGGAACAGCTAAGGTAGCTTGTTAGCATTCTCCTAAACGTTTTGAAACACTTTTAATGCCTCATGCACTTTATAAGCAAAACCAAGCATTTGTAGAGTCTTGCAGTGTTCGGGGTTGGAAATGCGACCTACGTGCTGATACTCTTCCAGACCATATAGTCTATCAGATCTTATCTGGATAGTTTTAAATGAGACACTGTAACCTGTAATAATTTCAAAAGCAACAGAAGGATGTAAGTGTCGTGGTAGGTCATCAAGCCAAGTTGGTAGGAGAGGTGCTTGGTGCTTGAGAAAAAGGGAAGGCCAATCGAGAGGGAAAGAAAGGACAAGTCTAGTGTCAAAACATGCTTGGACATATTTTGAAGCTAGAAATGAGTACCAGATGAGTATAGGAAGTATTGATGAGGGCTGGATGTATTTGGGTTGTGTGTATTCTCTCTTGTAATTACCAATAAAGTGACTAATGGGATGTGTAAAAGGTGAACAGATGACAAAGGAGTATATTAACATCTCCAATCAAAGATAAACCAGATGTGCCTATTAGCTGAAACCCTGCACGAGGTGCCCCACCTTTGTGCTGACAGTCGCTGCAAACAGGTGGGGCAGGCCCCTAGGGCCTTTGAAGAGTATATCCATCATCTTATTCTCACACACATTCATAAATTATCTCTTGCTGTCATTGACATGTATGATGGGTTCCTTTGTTTTGTAGGATTTTGCAAGTTCTATTTTTCTTATTCTTTCACACATATTCATCAGTTTCTCTTACAGTCGTTAGGACATATATGTTGAGTTCCTATGTTTTGTAGGATTGTGCAAGTACTACTTAACTCATTTTTTTTACTTCAGAATTTTGTTCTATAAAGTGAAGTGATGGTTGCGAATATTATGTATTTCTATAGTGATGAACTCTGTGCAATCTCTCACTTCCATGTACTTGTTGATGTTGGTTTAATTGATGGAAAGATGTCAAAATCGGCTGCATCAGACCAATCGCGAATAAACTTACTGGATAAACCCGATGTAAGTTCATGCTGCTTTTCTGTGTTGATTATAGCAACTGATACTCTAGAGCCTCTTTGGATTGTTTTATTATGTCACTCAAAGTTATGCTGTATGCATCATGCTAGTTAAGTTTATTGAGCTTTGTAGTTCTGTTCAGCTCATTATAAGCACCACTGTGGTGAACTGTCTATGATGTTTCATCTATGTGTAATGCACATTAACAACTGTTAACCTCCCTAAACTGAGTACAAGATTTCAAAATACTTGTAATGATAATTTTAATTTGCTATTGTATGTAATTTATGCAGGACATTGCATACAAGATAAAGCGTTGCAAGACTGACTCTGCATCTGGGTAAGGCTGATCAATAGTACATCCAGTCAAAGAGAGCTACTGCATCTTCATTTTAGGATAGATTCAACTGATAGTTCAACCACCATTGTAGTGCCTTTCTATTACACTTGAAATGCCAATTCAAGGTAACATTGCTTTGAGACTTTGTTCTCAAAAGCAGGCATGCCTGTGAAATCTACCTGGTTCTAAGACCACTATACATCTCACTTGATATATCTATTCTGATTCTATATATATATATATATATATATATATATATATTTATAGGGATGAGGGTCCGGGCCGGACGCGGACACGGAACGGGCGTGCCCCTATTTTTTTTTTTTAATTATATATATATATATATATATATATATGTAAGGTTGGAGGGTCCGGACGCGGACGCGCGTTCGGACGCTGGACGCGGCACGTGTTCGGACGTAGACGCGCCAGGGGTGCATCCGACCCCGGACGCATCCGCGTCTGGACGCTTTTGTTTTTTTTAATAGACTCAAAAAAAAAAGGGGACAATTCAGTCAATAATAATAACCATCTTGCAATACGTCCAGTATTACACGTTTTATTTACCAAGTAAAGTAACGGTTGATGATCCGTATAAAATGCAAAGTGCGTTTCCATGAGATAGTGACAAAATTTCCAAACAAAAAAAATCATGGCTAGCGCTTCACGTTCTATTGTTGAATAATTCTTCTCTGGTTCTGTAAGCTGTCTGCTTGCAAATCGTATAGGATAATCCTTCTTATAGTCACCTGGCTGCGTCTCCAGACGCAGACGCGGACACGAAAAGGCCGCATCCGGCCCGGACACGCACGTCTGTATATATATATATATATATATATATATATATATATATATATATGAGATGAGGGTCCATACCCGGATGCGTCCGACCCCCGGACGTGGGGTCGAACGCGTCCATTTTATTTTTTTATTTTTTAAGCCTAAATACACTAAATTCTTTAAAAAAAAAAGAAAAGCGGACGCGTCCGGACGCATCCCTGGCGCGTCCGCGTGCACCATCCGCTTCCTTAGATATATATATATATATATATATATTATATATATATATAGATATATATATATCTAAGGAAGCAGATGGCGGACGCAGATGCGCGTCCGTGTTCGGATGCGGACGCGTCCAATTTTTTTTTTTTTTTTTTTAATTTTTGTAAATTTGTTTTTTAAAAATCAAAAAAAAAAATTGCGTCCAAACCTCGAACGCATCTGTTTTTTTTTTTTTTCAAAAAAAAAAAAAAAAAAAATAGACACGTCCGATCCCGCGTCTGGGGGTTGTCCGGGTCCGGGTCCGGACGCCGGACGCGGACGCGGACGCGGGCAAAACGGCCCAGACCCTCATGTCTATATAATTATTATTATATATATATCTCATAGTACCTCGTGGTACCGCTGGTATGGTACCGCCGGTACCATATCAGTGGTACCGCCGGTACGGTACTGCCCTGGGATCCGTGGTACCAGGGCGGTACCATTTTTAATATTTTTTTTATTTTTTAATATATTTTTAATAATTTTTTTTTGCATATTAACTACCAAAAAAGGACAAAAAAATGTAAAAAAAGGGGGTTTTGGGTGTAAAAAAAGAGGGTACAGTACATGATGCAGGGGACTGTTGCAGTGGCACATGTGCACTGCGAGTGAGCAGACCGAGGGGCCAATGGGAGACCAACACAGGGGGGTAGCATCACATGGGGGCAAGTACAAAGGCACATGGGCATTGTGGGTGAGCAGACCATGGGCCCAATGGGCGACCAACACAAGGGGGAGCATCACATGGGGGCATGTACAAAGGCACATGGATGGATGATGGGGATCCACATGGCCGATCAGACTGTGGGGATAAATAGGCACTCACAATGCCATTGTGGTCGGCATTTTCAGAGGCTGTGAGAGAGCTAGTGATAGACAGTGAGAGAGCAAGCGAGAGCCGGTGACAGGCTGTGAGAACACGCTGTGAGAGACAGGCTGTTTGAGAGACAGGGTGCTGTGAGAGGGTGTTCAAGGACTAGGGTGCTGTGAGAAGAAGGTCGATCGAGATGGCAGAGCGCATACCACCAAAGGTCGAGGGTGAAACCAGGAGGAAGCTTGAGGAAGATATCCGAAGGCACAACGAGAGACATCGAAAGCAAGAGGTAGATATCCGAGAGATGCTGCGACAGACTCGGCAGAGAAATCCGGAACCGGAGCCACCCGCCCCTGCTGTGGATCCTGTCCCCGCTGTCGAGCTGGATCTGGATGAGCAGATCGGAATGAATTTCACACGACGGCAGCTCATCATGGTCAGGGAAAGGGCAGCCAGACGTCGGGCTAACCAGGAGGCAGCTCGGGCTAACCGGGAGGCAGAGCAAGAGCGACAAAACAATGCACCAGACGAGGGCGAGGAGTCGGTGGAGGATTAGTGAGGAATGTTTAGAATAGATAAGGTCCAGCCGTATGTGGCGGACTGTTGCTATGTAGTTTTCGGCAGTTTATGGTGCAGCAAATAACTAGATGGCTGCTTAAAAAAATGACAGTATATGTGATGTTATCTTGAGATGGTTGAATATATACATAGTTGGTTTTTGTGCAACGCGAGCCTGGTCATGTAAGATGCAATGTCTGTAATTTTTTTAAATGCAGATGTATTACATGTGTTTGGGGTGTAGGGGTGATTGCTGTGCTCATGATGTACGTGCATATATGTGAAGCTAGCATTCACTTTAAACGAAGTTAAATGAAAATAGGATTCACATACGCACAATGTGTAGCAAATAATGTAGGCCAAACACTGTATATAATGTGAAAAATCATTTGAGTACAATGGTAGACCGTCTGCTAGAGACAAACTACTGAAACTAAAACAACAGAGCCACAATCAATGCTCTGGCTCTGACTCAGACGAATGCTTTGGAGACAACTCAAGGTCCCGAGCTGACTCTCGCAGCCGATATCTCTGCCTGTCTGGAACTGGCATGGGCTGTGTATCCGAGGGGGAAGACTCGTCATCCTCATCCTCCCAATCAGCCTCCGCATCAGCCCCCAAGCAGGCCAAACCAACAACACCTGCTCCAACTGGCTGTGATACTGCACCTCTACCTGTACCTGGAGCCCTGCGTGGTCGTCCTCTCCTCCCTGGCAGTTTCTGTGCCTTGCCTTGTTCGGTGCACCCTTGGGCCTTCCTGGTCTCTTGCGGACAAGAGGAGCTGTCAATGCCTCGTCACCCCCATGCAAATCACCTGGCTGGCTAGGCTGGGCCCAAGTTGAGGCCGGCTGGGATAGGGAAGCAAAAGAGGGAACTCCCTGTGCACCTGAGCGAGGAGGATGAGCTCGTGGAGTGTGTGCCCGTGGGGCTGCTGCAGGTGGAGGAACTGGCTGTGCAGGAGGCGATTACAGTGGCGATATGTACTGAAAGGGGCGTTGTGGTAGCCGGTACTGGTACATCCTGGGTGTTGCCAAAGGAGGAGGATGTGACGTGGGTGCTGCCACTGGAGGAGCCACTGTGGATGTGGGCGCTGCAAGAGAAAACCTGGGCACAGGTGGTGGCCTGCCATGGAGACCTGGTGCTGCAGAAGTGGACGGCGATGGAGGGGCTGCAGGCCTAAATGGCATCGGTGGCACTGGAGGAACTGTGCGACGCACATACACCCTCTGAGGAGCTGGAGGAACTGTAGGCACCTCATGCGGCTGCTCTGGCTGGGACTCTGTGTATGGCATGCTGGCAAGAGATGATGGGGGCGCCCTGACACTCGGCATCTGCTGGGCCTCTGAATCCAATGTGGCAACCAAGTCGGCCAGTTGGGCATCCGAATACAAATGCTCTGGGCTCTGGGACTCATCCTGTGCACCAGCCTCTAAATCATCCTGTGCACCAACCTCTGAATCATCCTGTGCACCAACCCCTGAATCAACCCAAGCCTCATCCCGTGCCTCATCATGTGCACCCTGTAGACCCTGCATGGCCTCCCAATCTGTGCAATGAAAGTCATCAAGTGCCTCCTCTGGTGTGCTATCGTACTAACGGCCATGACTCTGTGTTGCACGCATCCAAACATCTGCGGGACCGACATCTAAACCACTCTGCCCTCTATCAAGAGCCTCCTCCATCATGTCGACATAGGTAGGTATGCCACTGGCCCCCCCTGTGTGCCCTGCCTGTCTGCCGGTATAACCTGTGCCATGTGTCCCACCTATGCCACGTGATGCACCTGTGACCCTTGCCCGTGGCGTGTGCCCTGCACCTATATAATCTGCCTCATCCCTCTCTAGTCTGGCAAACACAACCCGAATGGGCTCATCCTCATCATGCTCATCCTCTGACACTGGCTCATCTGCCTCATACAATGGGGGCTCTCTGTGCTCAAGCCCAAGTTCTCTCTCTCTCATCTCGGCAAGCTCCCTCTCTCTCTCTGCCATCAACTGTGTGCCCAGGTCATCTGCAGGCATGGAATGGTTGCTGTCCGTAGGCAAGTCAACCTGGCGCTCCAAATCTGATATCTTCGTCTGCAAGGTTTAAAATTTGCATGTCAGAGAGACAACTTTATCAAGAAATGAAACCAACATACCAGGAGTCAACCAACATGCTATGAAAGATTAGCTTATCACCTGCAATGCGCTCGTAATGGTCGGAAGTCTCCTGGCGAGACGTGCGTTGGTGCTACAGAACACCAACTGCTCCAACTGACTCATTGACAACCGGTTTCTTCTCCTCGTGTGAATGAGTGCCCATGTGCTCCAATTACGCTCACACACGGAGGCAGCACAGTCCTGTGGTGCGTGCATTGAAATACTTCAGCACATTGTGGCAGAGGTGGAACTTCAACGAAACACAAAAATGGAGGATAAAATGAGATGCATACCTGAGAAAGGACACGCAGTGCAAGATGCTGTATAGATGGGTATGTGCTACCGAACATGGTCCACCAGGTAATGGGTAGCTGCCTCCTCTCTGGATCCTGGGCAGCCAGGTGGCCGAATGTGCCCATGCCAAAACGAAATGCAGCGAGCTCCTCCATGAGCCTGATAGGATCCAAACCTATGTGTGGACCCACCCTGTGAATGTACTAAAGCCAATCGGCCTCGAGCTCCCTGTCTGCGATCTGTGTCAGAGAGAGGAAGAGGGGATGCAGCATGTGTGCAACGCTGTGGATACTCCTGTGGAAGTAGTTCCACCGCGTCTCCCATATGAACTTCAGCTCTGTCATCCTGCAGGTGAGGGGCATGTGGTTTAGGGCATTACGAAAAAACTTAACATTGACAGAAAAACAAACTAGCAAGTACTGAAAGATAAAGGTCAATTACAACACTGTACCGCTTACCTCTCTGGCTGCAAGATGGGCAGTTGCAAGAACTGTCCAATCTGGTCCATGAGCTCATACACCGGTCCAAGTGTCGACCCCTCGCTGTCAGCCATGCGGAGCACAATGTAGAGTGGTTGAAGCAGTCCTGACAATGTCTGTGCATCCCTCCAGAACTAGTCTCCCCTCACCGTGGAAGAAAAGTGCTCCCCATCCTCAGTGTGCGGAAACGTACTGGCACCCCAAAGATCACTGGCAACCATCTGTAGAAGCTGCGCCCTGCACCTGATCAGACGGTCGATGACGACCAAGTCGAATGCAAAGCGTGTGGGGGCTGGCTTACGGAGGTCCAGATGGCTGAACACCCGGAACATGGCAAGAACACGCCTCTTTCTGGTGACAAAAGTCACCGGGAAGAGGGCCTCCTGGACGATGGCTCTAACCCAGAGAAGTGCTCCAATGTCCCCCATCAAAAGGTCTATGCCGTGGGCTGCACAGGGGGGTATGAACAATATGAGGGAACTCGGCCTCTAGTAGTACACCCATCTGAATGCAATTCGTGGCATTGTCCGTCACCATCGTGATGACATGCTGTGGGCCTATGGCTAGGATGGAAGACCTGATGACATCAAACATGAACTCTGCAGATATGACTCTCCCCCCCCCTGCTGCAATCCACTGCCCTCAAAAACTGTGTGCCCATGCAGCTGGAGACCAGTATGTTGAGGATCGGCCTCCTCCTGACATCAGTCCAGCCATCGGACATGATGCTGCAACCGTAAGTGGCCCAGTGCCGACGTAGAGGCTCCACCTCTCTAGACAAGGACTCAACCTATCCCTCAGCATGTGTGTGCGGACAACCTCTGAACTAGGGACTCTCCAGCTAGGGCTGACAGACTGTGCAAGGCGGAAGGCCCTTCTGAAGGGCTCAGAGTCGGTGATGGCAAAGGGCAGGTTCAGCTCGTAAATCAGACTGGCCACGGCCTGTGTGGCCTCTTTGTCCATGTGCGGTTGATGCGAGCCGCGAATGGTCCGCTGCACAAGGGCTCTCCCTGGTGGGCGACGGGTGGTGGACCTCCAGCACTGTGCACCAACCGTGACGGGAATGGACGATGACGCGACAGGCTGGGCACTGGTGGATGCATCGGCTGTAGACGTGGAATGGGGAGAGTGGGATGCACTGGCAGGGATGGGTGCAGCAGCATAGGTGGGGTGCACTGGTGGAGGGGCAACATCTGGCATGGGGTACGAAAACTGCTGGCTGAGGAGGTCATCCGGATGGGAAGGGAAGGAAGAAAGGACCTCTTCCACATCCTCGAAGGCCCGCCCAGTAGCATCCTGGGCCTGCTCGGGTGGCGGAGAGTCCATGAGAAAGTCGTAGACTGGTGGAGTGCGAGCAACAGTGGGTGGTGGTGGAACCGCAGTGGCAACTGGCGGACGCGATGGGACGGGATCCACCGGAATCTGAGCAGATGGGGGTGCGGGAGGCAGAACTGTCTGAGGGGGATGAGGGGCAAAGGGACCGGAGAAGGATGCACTCCCTCTCCTCGTGCGTGCCAGCCAAGCAGGCAGCAACTCTGGGTCAGCCACATAAGGAGCGGTGCAAAATCGGAGAATGCCCTCCGAAATGGTGTTCTCCCCTGCCACGAGCCGCGGCTCGTAGGTGTCCAGTAGTCGCTGCCTGTCGTGGACGGTCATGCTGCCACAAGGGGCAGCATTCAAGGTGGCACCATTTTTGGCGCGTGCACCGAGCAGATGGCCTTTAAGTCGAGTGAGGGATGCAACAAACTCGACGAGACAGTATTGGCAACGCACGATCTTCTGTCCGGTCTTGTTGGCCTTGTCGGCAACCCGCCTGACAATGTCTACCTCGTCCCACAGACCGGAAAGGTCGGATTGCACCATTGCGATGGAGAAAACTAGGGACAAAACGTTGGAAAAAAAATAGCAGGGTACACTGTGTGAGAGACGCTGAAAATGGGCGAAGGCAGGTTCTTGCAAATCAGATGCAAGGCAGGGCGGTCTGTGGGCGAAGGGCGACGCAAATCGGACGCAAGGCAGGGAAGGCAGGGCAGCAAAACCAGTAGCGAAGTCAGGGCAACGATGGCTGGAAAAAAATTGGGAGAGAAGAAGCGAGGGGGGCGGGTAGATTAGGTTTAAAAAAATTTGAAAAAATATTAAATATTAATTATATTAATATATTATGGTACCGCGGTACCAGTACGGTCCCGCGGTACCGGGATCCGCGGTACCCAGTACCGCGGGACCTATGATATATCTATATATATTATTATATATATATCTATGAAATATATGAAAAAAAAAAATTGGGATGTGTCCGGACGCGGACGTGTCTCACGTCTAGCATCTGGACGCGCGTATAGGTGCCGTGGAACTTCAGTTCCACAGCACCCACGGCACCTGTTTTTTTTTTCTTTTTTTATAGTCATTTTTTGGTTAAACCCCCCCCCCCAAAAAAAAAAACCAGGTGCCGTAGCACGGCAGTTGTGCTGTGGTACGGCACCTGGTACGGTACCTGGACCCACGGCACAGGTGCCTTGGGGTACTTTGATGTATATATATGTATATACACACACACTACATATTCAACTAACAAAATGACCAGAGTTGCCACACAATGATGTGCCCATTACGATATCATGTTCTTTGAGCCTAAACATTAAATATCAATGATTCAATATGGAGACAAGTAATTCAGTCGAAGAGCTTCAATGTTCACTTTTATTAACTGTATGGTTTTCTCCAACCCATGGTAACAAAGCTGCTGGATTTGATGTGTGCAGTATGGACTTTGACGACATCAACAGACCAGAATGTAATAATTTGCTGTCGATTTATCAGCTTGTCAGTGGGAAGACAAAGGAGGTATCAACGTACACGCACTTCATAATATCTTTCTAGCACACAGGGCAAAGTAGTAATTCCACTTCAAGTGACTTTTATGTAATTGATAGGTAGGTGCATTTATGTCCTACCTTTGGAACTAGCCGCCTCATTTTTCACTCTTTTTTCGAGCCGGTGTTCCATCATGAACTTCTGCTTCATCTATTTATCCTTCTCCTCCAAGTTGACCAGCCATTAGCTATTTGCTAGTATCGGTACATAGTTCATGTGCCTCGACCAAGACTGCTGAGGTCAACTTATTGTTTATTGACTGTCTCAGTGTTCTGCAAGCTAACAAGGATTTAATTCTCTAAGACCAGGCATTTTGACTATATTGTAAGATGTCAACTGGATGTCTTGGAAATGTGGGAAGTTTTTTGTGATCTGCCTTGAGCTTTTCTAGAAAGAACAGAAAACTGCATGAACCTTGGTTTGAGCCCATTACTTCCATCTACTTGACGGCATTACCTCCAAATACCCCAGCCTGATGATCAATTTCATGTATGGCCTTTTGAAAACTGACGGCACTAAATCTATTAGAACAGGATAAGAAGGTGGCTTGGATTTTTTAGGCCTTCGTCCCCTTCGAGTGTGTCGAACAGATCTCTCACTCCCAGGTGTAAAGAGGGCTTATAGCATACATTGAAATGGTATAGGTAAAAAGAAATTATTTACATTATCACTTTGCACACTTTTCACTGTGATTAAGACTCCTTAACTTTATGCTTTTTGATTTAGCCAATTTTGCTTCTGAGTCACTGGGTCCGGCCTTCTGTCAGTAAGCCCATGAATTCCCTTCTGATGGGGCATTTTTCAGGTCGAAGTCGAGCTTTTGAGAGCTTAGTTGGAAAACCTCAATAGCACGATTTCTTCGTAGAGGGCTCTGCAAGAACTTGATTGCATATTATCTGTGTTTCTTTGTTCAAGCACTATTTTAAATTGGAGTGCTACTATTTCATGCTCTAATGTGAATGTGCACATGGTCATACTAGAAACCACTTTTGGCCAGCAAATATTTTCAGTAGATTATGGCTCCCGAAAGTATATGCATGACAATTTTGATTGGCAGCATAAATTGCAATATTTGTGTTCCTTATGTCTATCCAGGAAGTTGTGGAAGAGTGCAAGGATCTGAATTGGGGTCAATTCAAGCCATTACTTATTGATGCCTTGGTTGCACATTTGGAGCCAATACAGGTTAACATTTTATCATTCTTTTCTTGATTTGCATTGTGTGGTAAATGTGGGGAGTTGGCCCAGCTTTGTCATACATGATTTGGCATTAAAAAAACTTCATTTTTGTTGAGTACTGATCTTTGCTGTATAATTTTCTCTCTAGCAAAGGTCTTTCCACTATTCATGCAACTTCTGTGGTACAGAGAGTATACTATGAACTGTCTGCGGATCCTGCTTACCTGGACAATGTACTGTCGGATGGAGCTGTAAAGGCAAATAACATTGCTAGTTCCACTCTTCAAAATGTTTACAGTGCCATGGGTTTTTTACCGCATCAAAGACCAAAGTGACCTCTCTCTCTCTCTCTCTCTCTCTCTCTCTCTCTCTCTCTCTCTCTCTCTCTCTCTCTCTCTCAGGCTTTGTGGTTGGTTCAATATTGGCATGAGGCCTAGGCTTATGAAGACTAGGTCCACCATCCAGTTTGTTTTCCACATGTATTTCGAGAGTGGCTGCACAACATGCTCTTGGATTTCTGCATCAGAGCATATTGCTTCTTTCAAAATTCCTTCGTAAGAAAGTGTGCACTTTTGATATTTATGGTAAGAGCAGCTTTATTGTCAGCGAAATGTAGTACAGTGCCTTATCAAAGCCCACGGTGGCACATGATCAATTCATTTTTGGAAAGCTGCACATTCAGCAGTAGAATCATGGACTATTCTGCAAATCCACTTGTATTTCAAAATTCAAAATATGCATATACAAATAAGTCGTACTCTGAAGTTAAGATTATGTATACACGAAAAACATGGGCTAATGGGCAATCTGCAGCATGCCTCCTTTTAGCATCTACAATTGATTATTCTTGATGTTGTTAGAGGGGAGAGGTGCATCTTGAATTCATCAATAGACCTTGCTAGAGATTTACTCTAGACCAGCCAGTTTGTTGTACAAGGTCCAATGGCATCTAGTTGATTTGTCTGGGTTTTATTTAAAAAACAAACTATCCTATTTATCATTGTTCTGCCAATTTATTCATAAGAGAAAATCTGTTTAAAAAGAGTGTCCTTTGCAACTATAAGCTGACCAATATTCGCATCTCCCCCCCCCTGTCTCTCTCTCTCTCTCTCTCTCTCTCTCTCTCTCTCTCTCTCTCCATTACTGCTGCTGCTGCATCTGCGTTTGCTCCCCACCATTTTCCCATTCATTTCTGATAACTGCAAAGTTTTGCAAGAAACTAGTTTGAAAATTGGTATGCGGATTAGATTCTACCCAGACATGCATGAAGATATGATAAACAAACAAATTGCGTACTCCAGGAGTATCAGAAATAGTTTGAAGGCATGTACATCATTAACATTCAGCAGATCACAAAAGTCTGACTTTGCTGACCAGCAGCATTAGATAAGCAGTACATTTGCTGATAACCAATAAGCAGATAAAAAATGAGACCGATAAGTACTGCAAATTCTCGTCTTCAATACATATATAGTGCACTTAAACTGCAAAAGCATAGAATATGAGCAATTTTTTGTCCATCACAAATATCAAGCGAGCAAAGATCTCCCTCATTGCAAAACTCTTCTCACCAAAGTTCAAACGGTAATGACTTATCTCGTTCGAGGATTAATACATTAAAGATAAAAGGAAATCCTATCGTAAGAAGCTAGGAGTCAATTCAATCTGCAAATGAATATTGCAGACTATATAGCTCAGACATTTGCAAAGACACATGAAGACCTCCCATACTGCACAAGAAGCTTCTTCGGCAACTAAAAATGCAACAAAACCATTATTTGTACTTAGCTATCGTGGAAACCTAATGGGATACCTAAGTTAGATATCGTGATGAACAATTGAAAACTTTTTCGTTATTTTTCTTATCATGCAACATATGCTATCATGCAATACAAGTACACACAAGCATATTGAACAACGTTCAGTGGCCATATGTACTAATGTCCATACACGTATAGGTGCAAAATTGCCCAATGTTATGAAGGAGACATGCAATCTGCAACCTTATGAAGTTCACTCACAAGGTCTTCAACCACTTCATCTAAGCTCAAAGCCTGATTATACATTTCACCACTTCATCTAAGCTCAAAACCTGATTATACATCATAGTTGGTGAACAACATGCACCACAAAAATGCAATTCCCTAATTGGATGGGGACTCAAAAAGTTGACATAAAATATAGTAAAGAAGCAGATAGACAACCTTGATTCCATATGAAGAACATGGACAAGCAAATTCAATAATTGTACCACTACCCACATTGTTACTGTAACTTACTAAAACATTGCAAAAAAAACTTTCATGCTAAAATGTTTCCATAACTTTAGGTCACTTTAACCTTGTTGAAATTTTTTAGAAAACTTTGCAAAAAATTCACTCACACGTCTTTCCAAATCCTGGTGCATGTGCTAGAATAACATCACTCAATTCCATAAAAAATTTTCAAATTGGATATGGTTGTGCCACCAATGACTCAAGGAAGAAAACTCGCGTGATACTCTCTATGCTTTGAATTCCCCCTCGATTCCCTGCTGGAAGCTCGACACATCTAAGACACAAACGTCTACAAAAGTGAAAGCTCTCCGAACTGATGGTGGCGGCGAATACTTCTCTAACGAGATGTTCGACTACCTGGCTAAACATGGCATTCGAAGACAATTCACAACTTCCTATTCTCCTCAAGAGAATGGAATTTCAGAAAGGAAGAATCGAACACTTCTCAACTAAGCCAGATCCATGCTATATCAAGTGCACCTACCTGCGAAGTTTTGGGCAGAAGCTATTGCCACAGCCTGTTATGTACAAAACAGATCCAGCACTCAAGCCGTCAACAACAAAACTCCTTATGAAATATGGTATGGACACAAGCCTAGTGTCAGTCATTTAAAAATCTTTGGTTGTGTATATTTTGTTCACATTCCTAAACAGCTCAGGAAGAAGCTGGATCATAGGACAAATACATGTATTTTCATTGGCTATCCTAATGAACATAAAGCTTACAAAGGTTATTATCCATCCACCAATGTATCATTTGTCTCTAGGGATGTAATCTTCCAAGAACACACATACTATGATTTTAAACAACCATCGATAAACAATGCTATGTCATTTCATCCTATTTTTATGTAGCATGGAATCTTCCAACGATAATGTTTTTCTACAAAACCTGCAACTAGAGCTACAGAAGCCGAGTAGCCGACAATACCTGTCACCAGACCAAACCCAGCGAGCAAATCTTGAGAAATTCAAGAAGAAGCACCATCGCATCCTGGTCAACCTAGCGTTCGCAGATCCTCACGGACTCAGACAGTTCCTGAGAGATATACACCTCAATCAGTTTGGACTTCCGATCAGAAGAACCAGAGACCCTAGCCGAAGCAATTAACTCCAAGGATGCGCTGTGGAGTTGCAAGAAGCTATGGAAAGCGAATACAACTCACTTTCGACGAATTAGACCTGGACGTTGGTCGACTTTCCCACTCACAAGAGAGTTATCGACAACAAGTGGATCTTCAAGAAGAAGATCAACTTTGATGGTTCCATTGCAAAATGGAAAGCAAGGCTGGTGGCTAAAGGATTCACTCAAGTCTAAGGAATGGATTATCGAGAAATTTTCAGTCCAGTTGTCAAAGTGCAATCAATAAAGACTCTGATTGCATTAGCAGTCGCAAAAGACCTCAAAATGCACCAGATGGATGTCAAGACAATTTTTCTCAACGACAATGTCGAAGAGGAGCTGTATACCCTCCAGCCAGAGGAATTCGAAGTCAAGGGCCAAGAGCACAAAGTGTGCAAGCTGCACAAAGCAATCTATGGTTTGAAATAGGCCGCAAGAGCATGGTTACACAAATTACAAGTGGAATTATGCTCTCCACTATATGTCACCATCAAAAAGTGGCTCACTCTACTTTTCTAAGAGGGACCTACTTGCATTTATTACTTTGCCTAGAAATACTAGTTCCTACATGGTCATTCCATCTTTCGGGATTCACCATGAGGCTTACACAGTTTCTACTTGACAGTATTAACTAGTATTCCTCGACTCTCATACTCAGCTCTTAGTTTTCGTTCATCTCGTCTTCTCAGAGACATTCTCGGTCTAAGGTGAGAGGTGCTCTTGGGTAGCTCTGGCCGAGTATCTTGGGGATTAGACAGAATCAGCCAACATCATCCCACCCCTAATGTGTTGCAGGACCCACTGCAACCCATATTGGATGATATTGTTCTGCTTTGTATGGGCATCTTCGATTGTCACTTGGAAAAGCGTAGATCCTCGTTCGCTTGCATAAAACCAAGTGCTTATTGTCGCCAGTCTTTATCAAAAAATTGCTTTCCACAATCTGTCGCAATGTAACTGGAACAGATTTGGACTGCCGACCAACCAATGTAGGTGGTAGTTGGTCTCCGCAAGACATTTGCGATGATTTCTTAGCCGCTTCGACGAAACTATTAGGGTCTGAAAAGATTGGGAATATTTCAGATGGATAACGAGATGATGAAAAACAGAGAAATGGAAGAAAGGGTGGTGGTGGCGGTGGTGACAATGGTAGATGGTGTGGGTGATAGGCATGAGAATGGATGCAGATGTTGTGACAAGAGGGCTGGTTGAAGAAGGAGACTGATTTTCCAATACTTGTGCTTCCATCTTTTGAAGGTTCTTTGTCATGACTAGAGTACTTCTTTTGACTGAGTCTCTTTGGATTGTCCATCTGCTTTCTTAGCCTTGTCGTTATTATCTTTGGTTTTGTGATCTTGGCTGTCAATCTGCTAATGTTGTTGTTGGCAATGTAACTGCCCCTAGTGGATGCCTGCAAATCCACTCTCCCCCCCCCCAAAAAAAAAAAAAAAAAATCTGTTGGTGGGGATGTTGTTATCTATAACTTGCATGCTCAAGGTTGGATCGACATTTGGAACACGTAGTTGAAACACGTCGAACATGCGACTGGGGACTAAAGATTGACCAAATTTTAACTAAATTTGTTCTGATCTTGCTGTAGTTGACTCAAAGATGAATATAACGATGAGAAACAGGAATCAACTCTGAAGTGACAGAGATTTCTGAAAGTTGCAGTATGCTCAAAGATCCTAAGCTCTATAACAAGGTGATGTGAAGATGGATAGATGAATGAAAATGTATTCTTGAGATACTCTATAGAAGACTGTCGTGCAGTAGCTATTTCTCATGCAAAAATCAATCACACAAAAGGGATGAAGAGGAACAAGGAAATAAATGAACCACCGTACAGAGAGTGAGAATGGTATGGCACTTGTCGAACAAAACTCTCATTCATCAGCATTAATAATTCACCTTGACAATTGCAATATCCCATTGATTTTGTAGAGTAATGAGAAAAACTCTGATATGCCCTTGTTAGAAACAAGGCAAAGTTGGTGACACTAAATCGACCATCATTGATAGCAGCTTTGTAAGATATGGCTTGAAATGCATAGAAGGAGAAGATACTATTCCCATTAGTATCCTTTGGATCATGAGATTTATAGAATGAATCGCTTTTAGATTTTCAATTCTCAATTTTGGTTTGTTATATGTAGTGGATGGATATCTCGTCAGAAAATGGAAAGACATATAGATTTGAGATTGCAGGAGTGGAGATAAAATGTCAATTCCTTGGAGAGGGTGTTGTTGTCTGGGAATAGTAGCAGATGACGGAATATCGGTTTCCTCTACATATTGCAATAACTCATTTCATATAACGTCTATGTTCGATATCGATCTGGTAAATATCATGGTAATGTAAAAGTTCTCAAGGAACTTCTTGATTGAGCAGCAGGTTTAACTGTTGGTTGCTATGGTGCTCGTGTGGTATTGCTATGAGGATCCTATCGTGATTCATAACTAACATGTCAGGCAAGTAGGATCTTGTTGGGTTGTTTTGGGCAGTCTTTGAAACTTTGTCGGACACAGTCGGGACACTCGGCATGGTACTTGGTCTTGACTAGACAATCAACCATGAAGTGGCCGGTTTTACCACAGATGAAACATCTATTGTTCATGGGCCCTTGTATAATGGCATAACCATCTTGTATGGCTAGTGGTTCTGGACTTTCTGGTGGGTATTCGTGATAATGCGAGGAATGTGTAGATTGTCATGGTTGTTCTTCATATCGTTGGATGGCATGTGCTTGGAGAGACTGATATGAAGGACAAGCATCAGCAAGATTCGTAGCCCGGCAGTGTAGGCACCAGATGGGTTTTTGCCTATTAGGTACTTGGGAAGTGTGTGGTTGATGAGGCACACTACGTTGGATAGACTTCAGGGTATTTTGAAACTCATTGGTGAGTTTCTCCATCTGCAATTGATCTTGCTGATTAAGCAATTCCAGTTGTGATTTTTTCAAAGCTGATCTCGGGTATCCTTGATCTACTTCGACTCATTGACAGGAGCACAGAGTGCTTGCCTTTCCCTGGATTCATCAACATCTGATCCTTCATCTTCCTCCCAGATGGCATCAGACATAGCTAACTTTAAGCTTGTATATTCGTCATTGGATTTAAACTCGCGTCTGATCCATCTTGTAAGTCCGACTAAAAACTAGATGATGAGCATCTGTTCAGTGGGCTGTTCTTGTACTTGACTTTTTAAGCACTTGAAACACTCAATATAGTCTCATATACGTTCATCTTTTGCCATCTTGATGTTACTCAAGTTGACAAAAGGACTCTCTATCAAACGAAATGGTTTAAAATTCTTGATAAAGGACTCTTTCAAGAGTAGACCAATCCAATTTATCTTCACGATCGAGGGTAAAAAACTAGTCACATGCTTTAGCGATCATGGTCATGAAAAACAGTTGGACCATAGCATCAAGAGATGTTTCACCATACACATCACATGCATTCTCAAAGATTTGCAAAAATCATTGAGGGTCCAAACTACCGTCAAACTTGGGTAGATCTAACTTGGATGTTCTCTTCTCAAGATGAGCTCCATGGGTAGCAAAGCTCCATTCAGGTGTGTGTTGGGATGTGATGTGTCAACAACATGAAAATGTGCTCGTGCTTGTGAAGATTCGGCTCTATATTCTGTGCGATCGAATGGATTTGTGGATGGCTCATGGATTTGTGATTGCATTTGGTAGAACCTATGACGTCTAATTTGTTCAGTTGTAGGAGACACCATTTTGTGTGGATAATCTTCTGGGATATTGAGATCAGTATGGCGGTCCATTGTATATTGTTGTGTATTTTTGTGTCTTGTATGGGTTTTTGGTATTTTCTTTTTTGGCTAGTTGGTGTGGAAATCTATAACGACTAGGCCACCACAAAATGCTTTCTGATAATTTTCTTTCTCAATTGACACCCACTCAATTTGGAATGTCTAATCTCGAAGGAAGCATAGTTGTCTCAGACGCCTAATTGTTCGCTCCCTTCATGGTTGTCTCTGACACCTACCAAGACATTCCTCCATTCGATCTAAATCAATCATAATATTGTAGTTTGGTAAAGATCTTGTAAAGCTCTCTATGTTGGAGCTATGTTTCTTATTTTGCACCTAATTCATTCGAGAGAACCCCAATAGAGTGGTATTAGAGTCATCGTTCCAAACTACTATAAGTATTCGAAACCGTTTACTATACTTAGATCATTTTATGGAAGAAGCATCTTCAAAAATTTGCTTGATCAACAAGTTCAACGGTGATGACTTCCACATGTGGAAGTTCAAGATGAAGATGATACTAACAGAAAAAGAACTTTGGGGATACATCAATGGTTCAATAGCCAAGCTGGCTGAACCAGACATGCTGACCACCTGGAAAGCTAAGGATGACAAAGCTCTTGTCATTGTATTTATGAATATTAAAGATTCACAAATAACTCACGTAGCTAATTGTTCCAGCTCCAAAGAGACATGGGACATTCTTATTGGTCTATATGAAATGACAGATGTATCGATTCGTCTCTTCTTGAGAAAGAAGTTCATGTCGCTCAAGATGAGTGAAGGGGCCTCAGTTACTGATCATCTAAATGAATTTAAATAGCTACTCAATCAGTTAGCTGCAGTAGGTTCACCAATATCAGACGAAGATGCTAACATGTCTCTTCTGTCTAGTCTTCTTCCCTGTTACGACAATCTAGTATTGCTACTTAGCAATACTCCTGACCTGTCTCTGCAAAAGGTGACAACAAGTTTATTGCAGGAAGAAGTTGTTGAAAATGAAAAATCATCTATCTTGACTTTAGGCTTGTCACAAAGTTTTCTCTATGTAAGTTTGTTGTTTCATAATGTAAATGCCAAATTTGGCCTAGAAGAAACTCGAGCTACATGTCTAGTTGGTAGTATACAACATGCATATAGATTGTAGACTTAGAAATGTCATTAATATGCTTGTAGAAACTCGTGGCATATCACGTGCAATGGTTGTAAGTGATCCATAGTGACATGCAAGACATGCACAAAGTGACACATGCATGATGTTTTGTACAATTCTAGTTGAAAAAATGACACTTGGTAAAAGTAGGTAGAAATGCATGCATGAGAAGTGACAAATGTCACTAATACTCTAGCTTTCACTCATAGATGTGGATGGAAGATGGATGGATGTGGTTCTACCTTGAGCTACCTCAAACTCCATAAATATGTGTAAACATTCTCATAATCTGGGATGAAGAACCAAGCTTTGAAGCTATTCATGCCATTTTGGATCTACATTATCATTTGCTTGAATATTGCTCTCTCTTTCTCTCTCTAACTCGAGCTGAGGCTTATGCTCATGCATTAAATTCTTGTACTTTTTCTCTTGTTAATCAAAGCTATCATTCTTTGATTCTTAGCATGCTAGATTGTGATTAAGCCATTAAATTCTGTACTAGATCTTGATATTCAATCTAGAATCAGTTTGTGTGCTAATCATAAAGCTTAACAAGATTATTCACACTTGAGGATCATTCCCCACGCGTGTGAACTTGCTAGAAATTTTGTCATGGTATCAGAGCCAAATTAAGCTTTGCATGCTATTATCTTTGATTGTTCTAGAATTATTGAGCCCAATTCAAGCAAAAAAGCAGTTAATCACATTTCTTTACCTTTTCTTGAAAAGTGTTTGGATCAAAGAGGATAGAAACTGAATTTTCAGATCAAAATTGACATTGTACAGAATTCTGAAATTTCGCACATGTGAAAACCAGAGATTTTCAAACCTCTTTAATTCCATGCTATTTGGTCCAAATGTATTGATGTTATAGCTTGATGGAAAGCTTATGAAGAGTACTTTCCATTGCAATTGATCCCAAATAAATCTTATGTGTCTATCAAGAGTTATAAGCTCTTAAAGAGGGTAGAGAGAGGTCCAAAATTTGAGTGACCACTTTTTGATTTGATTCAATCTTGCTTGATTCTTAATCCATTGTTTTGAGTATCCAACACAAGAAACTGAAGATCAAGACAAAGTTTGATGTTATTGAACACCTTTAAGTCTTTTGTGAATCATTAGTGTTTTCTTTTGGAGCATCTAACACGTGCCAAAAGTAGAATTCAAACTTGTCTATGTGCCTCAATCCATTTTGAGAGACTGATCTAGATTATCTTGTTTTTTGGAATATTTGAAATCTATCTCAAATATAGTTGCAAGTTTTTCACATAGGAAGGTAGCACACCCTTGAAAATACCTATAGTGAAAGAGAGTAGCAACATAAAGTCTGATTGGGACAAGCTCAAACATATAATTGTCCAATAACAAGAAGTCTTCACAATATGGCATATGTGGGAGGATATCTCCTAGAAGCAAGTGAAAGACTAAGTACCTCTAATTACTCAATATGGAAGGTAAGGATGGAGTCTATACTTATACTCCAGGATGTTATGGACATGGACATAGTACTTGGTATTGAGGAGGAGCCTCAAGCACAACTTGAAATACCAAAGTATAGGAAGAGAGCTAGAATGGCTCTACACTTCATTAAAACGAATGTCTCTAATGAGATTCTGAGAGAAATAGGATCTTGCATCACTGCCAAAGATGCTTGGGATGCACTCAAGTCCATCTATGAATATAAGAACACTTCTAGAATACTCACTTTTAGAAATCAGATTTTCCAAAGTTTTCAAAGAAGTGAGGAGAGTGCATCAAATTATGTTTTGAGAGTAAAAGATCTTCATAGGGAACTGCTTGTGTTGGTGTCACAATCAATCAAGATGAGCTAGTACAAGTCATTCTAAATGTCTTAGAAGAAAACTATGATAATCATGTTCAATCCTTTGCCATAAAGGAGGAGTTGCCTAATTTGGAAACTCTTCAAGAAATTCTCATCTCTGAAGAAGCTAGGCAAAGTTACAAACTTTCTAGGATGAACAAACTCGAGCATATTGGAAGTGACAAAGCTCTCTTTGTCAAGGACAAGCATAAAGGAAAGAGCAAGAACCCGTTTTCTCAAGTTTTCAACAAATACAAAGCCAAGGAAAGAGACAAAGATGGTGAAGAGGATGACTCATCTCATCCTTCTACTTCAAAGACCAAGAAGAAGAAAGTCAAGTGTTTCTTTTGTGGCAAGAAGAGACACTATGCCTCTAATTGCTTCAAAAAGAAAAATCAACTCAAACAAGCAAATCTCTCTAATGAGAAAGAAGAAGACTTTATTGCAAGTGATGGAGAAGGATCACTCATGGTGTCAAGCTTTTTCTCAACACCCTTCAAGAAAGATGGGGCATGGTACATCGATAGTGGAGCCTCTTCACATATGTGCTGTTCAAAGGAGTCTTTTGACTCTATTGTACCTTATAAAGGACTTAAAAGATCTATATATACTACAAATGATCATGAATGCTCTATTGAAGAAAATGACAACATTCCATTGAAACTTGCTTCTTCTAAAGTTCTATCACTTTCCAATGTTCTTTTTGTTTCTAAGCTTACAAAGAACTTGATAAGTGTTGGAAAGTTGCTTGATAGTGGTTGTGATGTAAAATTCAATTCCAATACTTGCTTTATCAAGAAAAATGATGAGATCCTAGCTAATGGATCTAGATATGGTGGAATTTTCAAGTGAGAATGAAAACTTTTGTGAAGTTGATCTTTTGTCTAAGGAGGAGTAATGGCATAGAAGGTTGGGACATCCTAACTTTAAGTCTATGTTTTCTATGATCAAGAATGATAAGGCTATTGGCCTTCCAAGATCACTTTCCAAGGATATCAAGCCTTGTGAGGCTTGTGCTATTGCAAAATCACACAGAAAGCCATATCAAAAGTCTTTTATTAAGACTTCTCATCCTTTGGAATTAATTTACTCGGATGTTCATTTTTCTTCTTTTAAAAGTATTGGTGGTGCAACTTGTTTTGTCACCTTCATTGATGATTTTACAAGATATACTTGGTTGTACTTACTTTCTTCAAAATCTATGGTATTTGATCACTTCCTAGTCTTCAAAACTTATGTTGAGAAACAGTTTTGTTTCAAAGTTAAAGCTTTAAGATGTGATGGAGGAGGTGAATACATCTCCAACAAGTTCTATGATTATTGTGAGGTTGAAGGGATTAAGAGAGAGTTTTCTTGTGCTTATTCTCCATCTCAAAATGGAGTTGCTGAAAGAAAAAATCGATCTCTATGTGAATGTGCTAAAGCAATTCGAGTTGAAGCTTCTTTGCCTATTGAATATTGGGGAGAAGCAATTAATTGTGTGTAGGGTCGAAGATCTCACGTAGTATAGCCCTCCCGCCTGTCAACAAGGGTTAGATCACTGGATAGGTACCACTATGCATAGATGCTACTTTTAGTTAGTTTTCTACTTCCTCCCTTAACTCTACTCACCACTAACACTATTCTCCTTTAACTCTACTCCTCTACACTAACATTCATCATGATTTGGGTGAAGGGAAGGGATAGAAAAGAAGAGATTGAGAAGAGAAGAGAGTAAGAAAGAGAGAGATAGAGAGTGAGGGTGGAGGTTAGCTCAAATGCACATTTTACTTGCTAGAAGAGAAACATAAACTATTGAAACCAAAAAGCATGAACTTGAAAGCAATTGAAAACAACAAGAGCAATAGCAAGCATTGAATTGCAAATGAGGATGCTTCTCTTCCAAAATTGGTAGAGTTTCCTCCTTCTCATTAAGCATCAAAATAGTGTACAAATGGTGCCTTTTTATAAAATGGGGAAGGCCCTTGCCCCTCAATCCTATTGGCTAATATTCACAATGATCCTATCCATTCATCTTGGACCCAACTTGATCCAAAGGTCCACAAAAAGTACATTAGAAATTACAAGATTCATGTGAGTCCCAATTTGGACCCAACTCTAAAAAGTAATCTCTAAGTTTAAAAATGACATTGGGCCTCTAGTTTTATTTTGATTCCAAGGCCCAAGTCATGTTCATTTTATTTACAACTCTATTTGCGTGCTCATTGGGCCATGGGCTTATACACGCAGGATGCCATGCCCTCGCAACACATTTTATTGGATGATTTTATTTATTTACACTTTGTGGGGAATACCCCCAACATGACCCACGGCCTGAAGTAGTGCCGGTCCCTCGGCACTCTGTCGGTTTAGTAGAGCGTTTTCTTTGCCCGCCTTTGTTGGATGAGGTAGGTGGTGACGTCCTCCATAAAGTTGAGGCGGTCCAATTTTTTTAAGTCCTTTGGCGTGTGAAGAGACTTGTGGACCCCCCGCAGCCAATCTTGGTCGACCCATGTTTGGAATCGGCGTGTCCATGGATCACCCAGAAGCGTAGCTCAGTAATATACATGAGCTATTGGCAGCTAATCTTTGACTTTGTCTAAAGGTAGCGCATTATTAACATCAAAGAATATGAATGGGAGAAAATTGTCCCATTTAGTTTCGATCCCCATCAGATGTTCTAAATCCCAGAAGTAAGTGACCGCCGCACGGACTGTGGGATCAGGGCAATTGATGTATTGGTTGGCGAATGCGGTGAGAGCCCTTCTGGCATCTACATCCGTAGTCCACCCATATTCTGATTGTACAACCGGCCAATTGAAATTCTGAAGTGTGATCTTGTCCAGAAAGGTGCCGCATTCCGCCCATGTGGATCATCGTGGACATGGCAGGAAGTGCGCGTTCACCCGTAATTGTTGTGGACTTGTCACGTAGGCCCTGATGGCCACAGGGTCTCTTTCAAATAACTGCTTATGCCACTCTGGTTGTGGTTGGAGGGCGGGCAATGCTTGCAGTTTGTTTCCCTTTATGGTCTGAGCTGAGAACGATATCTGCCAGCCGCCTCTTGATGACTTGTGGGGATACTTTGATAAAAATTTGTTGATTTTCTCCTCCATGGACTTCGATCTTCGAAAAACCCGGCTGGCAGATATCGTACGCGAACCTCTGGATGATGTTGCTTGGCTTTGGCCCTGGTCTCGCATCTCAGCAGCCCCATCCGTCTGCCCTTGGTCTTGGCCTTCGGACCCTTGATTTGGTTGAGATCCCCCTGATGCCTGCTGGCTCTGATCTTGGCTGGTACTAGCCTGCGTAGCGTCAAAATTAGGTGGCGATGGAATTACCACGGGGGTGGACTGGGCCTTCGCATCCATGAATTTTTGGCACACCTTGAGAGCTTGTTTGGCTTGGGCGAGCTCATGTGTTGCGCTTGTCCGATACTTGTTGAACTCTACCTGGTAGCTGTTTAAGGTTTGGCTATAAACCTTCACCTGACGCCGTAGAAGATTCATCTCTGATTGAGAAAGCGGCCTTGAGTCCGGTTTAGGTTGAGCTAACCAGACGAGCTTTTCGTCTTGTAGGGCTTTGACCTCCAACCCCAGGCGCGTATTCTCTGCTTCCAAAAGGGTAAGTTGCGTCTGAATGGGGTCAAGTCATTGGGACGCTTCAGCTTGAAGCTCCCGCACCTTCCTGGAGGCCTCAATTAACGAGTTGGAGAGGCTTTGGATATATTTGTTGAGGCCCTCCTCCTTCTGCTGCAGCTTGGCAATCTCCTGGTGCCCTGCTTGTTCATGTTGCTGAGCCATAATCAGCTCTTGCTGCAACTTGGTGAGGTCTGCTCGCAACTGTGTATTACTTGTTGCCAGGTGTAGTACCCTGCTTTCCAGAATAGCTTTGGCCACTACTGCATCCCAGATGTATTTTCCCAGAGTTTGGTAAGTCGTCGTTAGATCTATGGGAGCAGCCGATACACTGGCACTGACAGGGGCTTGTGTTGTATCGGCCCCGACGACTTGTGGAATCCCGTCATCATTATCTTTGATCATGTTCTCATTGGACCTGATGCCATCTGGGGCGGTAGGATCAGTCCGATTTGGCGATAGTACAAACATTGTTTGGACAAATGCGTCATCAGGCAACGGTTGGTTGCCCTCGGCAATCTTTGTTGGTGAAGCGGGTGGGGTTTGAGAAATAACTGTGGAAACAGGGGTGAGGACGGTTTGTCCGAACAAGAGGATGGGAGAAACAGAGGGAAACTGGAGGGTGGTGTGGAGTATGGAAGAAGGTGAGGATGGAGTAGAAAGTGTCTGGCGTGGGAGTGAAAAATTGATAACTTGCATCGATGCCAGAGTGTCGGGGGACAGTTGTGAATCAGAAGGATTGAATGGAATGGAAGCAATGGTGGCGGCAGGAGTGATGGAAGATGCGATGGTGATGGATGGAGTAGTAGACATTGGAAGAGAAGTAGGAGTGGTATCAATAGAAGAAACGAGGATGGAGACAAAAACAGATGTGGATGGAACTGGAAGAGAGGTAGCGATAACAAAAATTGGAGTGGGGGGTTGCATGGAAGAAGAAGTGGTGGTTGTTGATGGGGTGGTTAGTGCGGTAGTGGAGGTGTGTCTTCAGGTAGCAAGTGGAGATGTGGATGTAGAGACAGCGCCACACATTTGTTTGCTGGCCGTTGTGTTAATAACTGCAGGTTGGGAGGAGGTGGATGCTTGAGATAGTAGATAAAGGTTAGTGTGTGGCACAAGGGTAGACAAAAGAGATGAGCGTTGGAAACTGCACACTTTCGCCTCGAGAAGTGCATAGGCAAAGTTACACAACAGGGGGCCTGCTGCGATTCGCTCACGGTTGTTAGGTTTGATGGAGTTGGTTAGTTCTCGAATAAGGAAGCTATGTCAGTCGTATGGCACAATGGAGGGGTTAGGGAATTCCAGAAAGGATTCCACTATCTGACTCAGCAGCTTAGACTGGATTCTGTCCTTGCAAAATATTGAAATAACTAGAAAGTTATTCAACAGATGCGCAGCCGTCTGAATGACGGGTTCTGTGATAGCTTTTATCATGTAACCATTGTTAGTCTGGATGGGAATTTCTGGTGTGGTTTGAGTGACGAATGGTTTGATCAGAGCTTTGGCGTGGCGATGGGAGATGGGTTGACGATCACCGGACATAATGCCAACGGTGACCATCGATTCGGCGTTAATCTTGACCTTGTACGTGGTACCTTGGTAGAGGAAGTGGAAACAAGCCTTGTCCTTGTCCCAGGTGGCGTAAGCGTGAAGGGTGAGGCCCATGTTAATCTCAGAATGGAAGAGCGCCGAGTCAAAACCCATTGCCGCTAGAAGTGGACTGGCTGTCTGTAGCCATGGTTGGATCAGATTGTCAGAGGGTAGAGGCCAAATCTGTGTGGCCTCAGGGATGTCACGCTGGATCACTTGTTTGGTGCCAGAGTCTTCAGAGGATGAGGAGGCCATGTTAGCAGTGATGATTAATGGTCGGAAAAATAGAAAAAACGGTGGAAAATGGAAAAGGGTGTGGAAACGGCAGAAAACTATGAATAACGAGTATTGGATGATAAGGAGTGTAATTCAGAGCGCAGATCGGTGTTCAGGAATATCAGATGATAGCTGGTAGGAAGTTTGGTTGCAAACGGAGAACTTGGTAATTTTAGAGTAAATTTCGGCAGAGCTTCGCTAGCAAAGGTGACAAATGACTCGAATTCAGCCCTTATATAGTGGAATTTAGAGTGCGTGTTAGGTGAAATCCACTTTCGCTTGTTCAGTTCCACCCAAATTTTGACAGGCACCTTCTTCACAAAATTCTAAGACCTCAGGGAAGTCTACGAGAGTTCAGAAGGTGATTTGACTGCTATGCGAAGGTTCTGCGAGGGTTCAGGTTGTCTGCGAGGGTTCAACTCTCGCAAGAAATGATCTCTCGCACAACTTGTTCCTCTGATTGGATTTTCAAGATCAGACTATGTAGGCAGGCTAATTTCATGACTCTGATTTTATTTAGGCATCTTGAGAGGGTTGGTAAGATGATCTTGATGCTCTGCGAGGGTTCTGAAAGTTCAGCTTATGGAAACTCTCGCATACACTAAAAAATAATGATTCCTCCATCAGGAACTCTCGCAAAGATTTTCATGGATGTATCTAGGTCAGATCTGGTGACTCTCTAATTTTCAAGAGCTATCTCTCAAGGGATCTCAAAAAATCATGAAAAAAGTGCTCTTTCAGAGTGTTTTTTGACGAGATATCGAGATTTTCTGATTTTTAACTTTTGTAAATTGTAAATAGCTTCATCTAGGCTTGATTTGACTGTTGGTGATTCTCTGGAAGGTCTGATGGATTCTTGGTAGTAGATCCATCAGTGCATGCAACTTGTGTTCCCAATCTGATCTACTAGCTTCAACTGTTTTCGTGAGCACGCTACACAGGATCTTATTGGATGATTCTGCTTGCCCATTACCACGAGGATAATAAGGCATATTGGTTCTGTGGATCAAGAAGAATTCCTCCAACATGACCTTGATGGTCTCGTTGATGAAATGGCTTCCGCGATCACTGACTAGTTCCATCGGACATCCGAAGCATACAATGACATTTTCATAAAGGAACTTGGCAGTGGTCCTAGCATCAGCTACTCTTACTGCCTTGGCTTCGACCCATTTGGTGAGGTAGTCTGTGGCTACAATAATGTATCGAGCCTGGGAACTCCTTGCTGCAGGGTGAATTGGACCAATATAATCCAATTCTCATTTTTCGAACGGTACTTGGGCTAAGACTGGGTGCAGTAGGTCATAGTTCAATCTCATTGGTCTCCTTGCCCTTTGGCACACATCGCACTTTTTCAAGTATTCCTCCGTATCTTTATGGATCGTTGACCACCAACATCCTGATTGCAGGATCTTGCGAACTGTAATGTCAGATGCAAAATGACCCCCACCCATGCCTTCATGTGAAAGTGAAATGATTTGGGTGGTCTCATGAGGAAGAATACACCGCTGAAGGATTCCATCAAGACCTCTTCGGTACAACTGGCTGACAATCAGCTGATAAGGTCTAGCCTTCAAGATCAATTTTCGTTGTTTTGCCTTTGATAGTGATTTGTCTGGTTGGCCCCGCATTAGATATTCAACAATGTCGGCAGCCCATTCTGGTACTGTGTCCACGTAAAATAAGGCAACATCTGCCAACTCATCATCGGGTTGGGTTGCAATCTCCTTTCCCTTGATTCGTGACACATGATCTGCCATGTAGTGTTGTTTTCCCTTGTGAACTACTATCCGAAAATCAAACTCCAATAACAAAAGTAGCCATATGGTGATTCTTTCGGTGTTGCAAGTTTTATTAACGAGATAGAGCAAGGGTTGATGGTCCGTATAAAAAGCAAAATGTGTGGCCATCAAGTAATGTCGAAATTTTTTAACCGCATAGATCATTGCCAGTGCTTCTCGCTTTGTGGTTGAATAGTTCATTTCGGTATCATTGAGTTGTCGGCTTGCAAACCAGATTGGAAAATCCTTTTTGTGTTCACCTGGCTGGGTTAAGACTGCTCCAACTACATACTTTGATGTGTCTGTATGCACGTGAAACTCAATGGACCAATTGGGTGGGCGTAAGATTGGTGCTGAAACCAATGCATCCTTAAGCTTTTGAAAAGCCTTTAGGGCCTCCTCATTCCAATGTGGATCCGTTGTGAGTTTGTAGATTGGTCTGGCTAACTCCGCAAAACCAAGAATGAAGATCCCATAATAGTTAGCATGACCCATGAAAATGTAGACCTCGCAGATCGTCCCCGGTGGTGGTAGATCAATAATGATCCTGATCTTTGATAAATCTGTGGCGATCCCGTGTCTTGACACTATATGGCCGAGAATCAAGCCACGTGTCACCCAGAATTGACATTTTTTTGGATTAAGGGAGATCTAGTATTCGCGGCATTTTTGTAACACCTTCTCCAAATTGGATAAGTGTTCTGAATCTGGTCCATGCACACACAGATCATCCAAATTTCCAAATTTTTTTGCAAATTATCTTTGAATGCCACCTGCATGACTCGCTGGAAAGTGCTTGGGGCATTGCAAAGTCCGAATGGCATCACTTTATAGGCATAGGTTCCTCATTCCATGGCAAATGCTGTCTTGTGCTAGTCTTGGGGGACTATTTTCACTTGGTTGTAGCCGCTGAAGCCGTCCAAAAAATTATAGGCTTTGGCGCCAGCTACCCTATCGAGGACACTTTCCGTAAATGGTAAAGGAAAATGGTCCTTTTTGGTGACTGTATTTAGCGCCTTCAGATTCACACAGATCCGCATTTTGCCATTCTTCTTGAATACTATAACTATCGGCGATACCCATTTTGTGTGTTCGATCTCGTAAATGAAATTTGCGTCCATTAGCTTTTGCAACTCCTGCTTGATCAGTTCTGTATAATTTGGGTTGCAGCGGTAGTAATGGCTCACCTTGGGGACTGCTCCGTCCACCAAGGGTATGGTATGTTGGACTACTGTTGGCGGAATTCCCTTTAGATCACTATAGCTCCAGGCAAAATAGTCTTTATATTCCACCAACAAGGATCGTAGTCTCTTGAACTGCGTGGGTGTTAGCTGCTCTCCCACATGCACTATCTTTTCTTCTTCTCCTGGCTCCGCAAGATTCATTGGCTGTGTTTGCGCAGGTCCCTCAAAGACTTGTTTCGCTAGTGCCTGACTTTGATCAGGTCCTCGCTGGGCTTGCGACATCATGATTACCACGTCGTCGAGATTCCTCTTTCAGCATATTGATCTTGGCCCGACTGGTCATTTTTTGATTTTTTGTCGTCTCTGTAGAAGATGACGTTGTATTTGAGTCCAACTGAATTGACTTTAAGGAATCCAACACCTTCTTTTTGCTCTTTTTTGTCATTTTGGTGGGTTCATCCTTGTTGTCTTTCTTCGAGACTACTGTGACATTCGCCTCATGGTTGCGAATATCAATGTCTACTGTAGCTATCGCCTCTTCGGGTAGGTCACTCCATCGGATCACCTGGTTGTAGCTTTGCTTCAATTGATTCTTCTTATTCACAGGTGCCTTGGGTGGATCGATCCTTGAGACTTTCGCCATAGTAGACTTTTGTGGTGGTTGAGCTGGTACCTTCTTGGTTCCGTAACGATCTGGGTCCATGTGGTGTATGACCTGTTCATCAGTCAGCTCAATCTCCTTATCATAAGTTAGAGCATGTTGCCAAAGGACTAGATCATCTTCCACTGGGTTCTCAATAGGCTCTGCTGACAGCCATGCTAGGTTTATCATATTCACCCCAAATGTGATTAGTGTGTCGATAGTGTAACATTTGGGTGAAGATGTACTAGGTTCTGGATCTGATTCATATTGACATGCCTGGCAGTCAATAGTTGCTAATGCATCTGTCCATCTCACGACATCCGTCTCTAAATGATAGTGACCTCCCTTGGCTAGCCTTGGGCGATCAATCGTATGATTTGTCGTGGATGATCCGTCATCAGCCTTGGGTGCAATAGGTTTCACTGCCCATGTGGTTGGATCAACCTTTACAACCTGTTTTCTGTTCTCGAAGGTGAGTTTCCCTGTACTCCAGTTGTGTACTACTTGCGCAGTCCTCAAGCAAGGTCTTCCCAGTAAGACACGATATGCAGATGGAGATTCAGGTATATCCATGACTACAAAAGTAATCACAAACTGCATGCCTGCTATCTTGATGGGGATATCAGCAACTACACCTTTTGGTTTCACACAAGATTGATCTGCTAGTTTGATGGCGAATCTTGCTGGCTTCAATCCTTGCAAACCCCATTTTTCATATAAAGTAGTGGAGATCAGATTGACACCCGATCCTCCTCGTCCTCGTATCTCTTGTGTTTGATTGGCAAAGTGATGTTGTGTTCCTCACTTTCCCATGCTGCTCCGATGTGGAGGACGTTATTTGTTTCATCATAGCCCGCACAATATATGGGCTCAGGCGCTACTGGCTCCTCATCCACTTTGGCCCATTCAGCTAGAAGGCTTTTCGCTTGTGGTGCAATCCACAATAGTTCCCCAAGTGGTAAACTAACATGGCTTGACAACAAAAGTGTGAGCCTTTCAGTGCGTGGTACCTCAAGCTCTACCATGTGAAAAGGTGGTTCATGTTGGTGCAACCGATCATTTTGATCAGTGCGCAGTGGTGAGCCCGCTTGTGGTTCCCGTTCGACGCCGACTGGAGGTTCTGTGGGATGGTCTCTTTCTTGCTCTTTTTTCTCCGCTTGTGCTTTCTGTACCCAGTGTCTTATTTTCTAGTACTGTCTTCTCTCTTCCCTCATGTTTGGATATGGCGCTGAAGTTGAGGGTTGGTCGTCAATGACCGATGGTGGTGGTGAGGGAGTTACTTCCTTCCTCTTCTATGCTCGCGTAACAGCTAACACAGGAGCGTGGAATTGTCGACCTTCCGATGACATCCCCGCTGGAATTGTTGGTTGCTGTATGGCAATGAGGTTAAGAGGTGCACTGGTTCCAGGTTTCAAATGGACAATTCTTGTACCAGTGTCCATAACCGCATTCTGGGCAGGAGGTTGTATATTGTCCCTTGTAGGGACATTTTGGTATTCTGTGTCCTTCGCCACATCCGAAGCAGCCGTAATTTCTTCTGCCTTGGCGCTGAGTTTGAGCTGCATAGGTCAAAACATATTCATTTATGGCAAGGTCTATAAATGGTTCATCTGGTTCGTACCATTGCTTGTGCTCAGGTTGAGGTGGCATTTGCATCTCTAGTTCCACTACTGTCAGATTTACATGGGCCACTTGTTGATTGGCTGGCCCTAGTGGAGCAGGTAAGGCCATACGCTGCGGTTGATTTGGTGCGCCGTACCTTGGTGCCGCGTTGGGTGCCCCTTGATGATAATAATAGGAAGTCTGATAAGGACTTCTCTTCTGTCGAACAATCTGTGAAAAACTCAGATCCAAAAGATGCTAAAGTTTCATAAAGATCTTGGCCATGGAAGTTATGCACATCTAGATTGAAAAAATGATAGAAATTGTGATGTTAAGCATACTAAACATCAACTAAACATCAAAATCTGATCATAAGCTTCCACAAACAGAAACTTGCTGTCCCTGTCCGTACTTCAGAGCCTACAACCTGCATTTCACACGTGTGAAGCCATAGCAACAAAGAAATCACAATTCTAGTGGCTAGAATGCAAGATATGAACAAAAAAGTGAGAGAGAAGAAGATGGACCTTCAAAGAGCATAACATTCATTCAATAGAATGAAAATGAGATGTGTACATACTCGTGGAGATGGCTATTTATAGCAGCCATAGTGCCTCTTGGCCACTTGTCTTATGATAGGCTAAAATTGGGGTCCAATAGGATTCACCCATATACCTAGAAATTTGGTCAAATAGGAATGCACCAAATTATGAGCCAATAGAAGAGCTCCACACTCGACCTCCTCTAATTAATGTGACCTCAAAAGTAGTGTACACATACTTTGGGCCTCTACATACATGTATGAACCTATCTCTAACTTTTATTTGGCCATAGGCCTACAAAATCTCAAGTTAGGAAAATACTACTAGTTGACAATTTTTCACACTCCCTCTTCAACTAGTTTTAGCATAGATTTAGAAAGTACACCAAGACTTGTTCTATGCTTGAAAAATAAGTCCTTTCCCAATGCTTTGGTAAAGATATCAGCCACACATTCCTTTGATGGGACATGTTCAAGCTTGATCTCTTTTGCCAACACTTGTTCTCTCACAAAATGGTAAGCCACCTCGATATGTTTGCTCCTTGCATGGAAAACCGGATTGCTTGCTAGACTTTGGGCTGAAAGGTTGTCACAAAAGATGATTGGACTCTCTGAAAAATCCAGCAAATGAAGCTCCATAATCATCCTCTTGATCCACACCATCTCCTTTGTGCATGATGTCAAAGCTTTGTACTCGGCCTCACTAGAAGAAAGTGATATAGTTGCTTGTTTCTTCGACATCCATGAGATAGCTCCATCACCTATGAAAATAGCATGTGCATTTATGGATTTTCTATCCATAAGGTCTCCTGCAAAATCTGAATCTGAAAAACCAAATAAGTTAGGTGATGAGCCTCTATAAACAATGCCAAAATCTTTTGTTCCCGAGATGTATCTCAAGATCCTCTTTCCTAGTTTCCAATGTTCTATGCTAGGATCTTGCATGAATTGGCTTAATCTACCAACACAATAAGATAAATCAGGTCTTGTGATGGTTAGATATATAAGAGAACCTATTAGCTTCCTATAGAGAGTAATGTCCTCGAAGGATCTTTCATTACCTCTTATAGTTAGCTTTACATGTGATTCCATAGGTGTATCAATAGGATTTGCATCTACCATATGAAATCTATTGAGAATAGAAATAGCATACTTCTCTTGTGAAATAAAAGTGATTTGAGAAGTTCTAATTACTTCTATTCCTAAGATATAGCTCAAAAGACCAAGATCATGCACTTCAAATTCCTTTTTTAGTGCTTTCTTGATATCTTCTATATCTTCCTTGTTCCCTCCACTTAAAATAATGTCATCCACATAAATTAGAAGGATTGTAACATCATTAGCACTAATTCTAAAGTAAAGTGAATGATCATACTCACTCATAGTGAAGTTTTGAGAAAGTAGAAAAGAGTTAAGCCTAGCATACCAACTCCTTGGTGCTTGCTTAAGACCATACAAACTTTTTTGTAGAAAACACACATGATTAGGCTTGCTATGAGAAACATAGCTCTCGGGTTGCTCCATGTAGACTTCCTCTTCAAGATCACCATTCAAGAAGGCATTAGAAATGTCTAATTGCCAAAGATCCCATCCATAAAGAGTTGCAAGGGAAATGATTACTCTTATGCTCACCATCTTTGCCACGGGTGCAAAGGTTTCCTCATAGTCAATGCCATGCTCTTGAGCATAACCTTTAGCCACCAACCTTGCCTTCAACTTGTTGATAGATCCATCTTGATTTGTCTTTACCTTGAAGATCCATTTGCATCCAATTGCACTTTTGCCCTTTGGAAGCTCCACCAATCTCCATGTGTTGTTCTTCATAAGTGCTTCAAACTCAAGATCCATTGCTTGGATCCATTCCTCTTCTTGCCTTGCTTCATCTACACATGAAGGTACATCAAAAGAAGTTAGGAAAGCATAGTTGGATCCATCCACCACTTGCTTACCTTTGCCATCATAAGTGAGCCTTGAGGGTTTCACTTTATGCCTTGGAGTTCTCCTTGGAATTTGACTTGAAGAGGCTTCTTCAACATCCACATCCAATGTGTCATCAACTCCATTGTCATCAAGCACATTAGTTGCAACAACACCATCATCACTTGAAACAACTTTTGGAATGTTACCTTCATCAAAAATGACATCCCTACTTGTGAACACTTTCTTGATTGAAGGAACATAAATCCTATATGCTTTGCTTACTTCACTATAACCAACAAAAATGCCCTTTCTTGAAGATGGATCCTCCTTAGTTCTATCATCAAGAGTAATGTTGAAGTAGCAAATGCATCCAAAAGTTCTTAGAAACTTGACATTAGGCTTCGTACCAAACAAAGCTTCAAAAGGGGTTTTTCCTTCCAATACAACACTTGGCCATCTATTGCATAGGAAATTTGCACACAACAAAGCATCACTCCAAAAAGGTTTAGGAAGATTAGCATTCAATCTCATTGCCTTTGCACTCTCACACAAGGTTCTATTCTTCCTCTCGGCCACTCCATTTTGTTGTGGTGTTCTTGGACATGTGTACTCCCTCTTGATCCCATGCTCATCGCAAAAGGCTTTGAATTTGTTAGAAATGTATTCACCACCATTGTCGCTCCTCAAGCATTTGATTTTGGTTGTAAATTGAGTCTCAATAGCAACTTTGAACTTGACAAACACATCAAACACCTCATCCTTGCTCTTTAGTAGATAAACCCAACAAAATCTACTAAAATCATCAATGAAAGTTACATACATCTTAGCACCTCCATTGCTAATTGTAGTAACACCATGAATATCCGAATGCAAGAGAGAAAAAGGCATCTTAGATCTAGATATAGATCTAGTATATGGCAATCTATGTGATTTAGACAAAGCACATTCTTCACAAACATGATTCAAGCAAGTAAGAGACTTGGGAAGTCCCCTTACTACCTCCTTTTTGGCTATTACCTCCAAGGCCTTGTAGTTGAGATGTCCCATCCTTTTATGCCATACCTCTTGAATTGACATTTGTTCATTTGCCATGCATCCAACTTGGTTAGCAACAACACATGCATCAAGCTTGAACAATTTCCCTTGCCTTTTCCCTTTTGCAATGATACTACACCCCTTTTTGATCAAGCAAGCATCACCATCAAACTCAACTTTGAATCCTTTGTCAAGCATTTGGCTTACACTAAGTAAGTTCTTGGTAATGGATGGAATGAGCAAAACATCTTTCAATTCTATATTCCTATTTGTAGAAAGTGAAATAGGAATTGTGCCAATCCCCTTGATTGCACACTCACCATCATTTGCGGTATAGATTACCTTCCTATCACCATCAAATGCCATTAAAGATGAAAAATACTCTTTATGATATGTCATATGAGAAGTGGCTCCACTATCAATCCACCAAGGATCAATGTCTCCATGATTAGCCAACAAGCAAGATGACATAACAAAAGCATCATTTGAAAGAAGCTCATCCCCACCCTCATCAATAGTTAGATTGGTTTGCTTTTCCCCTTGATCCCTCTTTTTCTTAAAACAATCACTAGCAAAATGCCCTTTGACTCCACAATAGAAACATTTTAGCTTAGATCTATCCTTCTTTTTGCCAAAAGTAGAGTGCTCACCTTGGTCTTGCCCTTTAGACCAATTGCTTTTACCTTTGCCCTTGAACTTGCCTTTAGAGAACATTGCCTCCTCTTCTCCTCCTTGAGATGTAGAAGATGCTCCCACTCTTGCTTGCAACCTGAATTCTTCAGCCAACAAGACCTCTTGCAAGTCTCCAACACTTGGTAAACATTTTTGGATAGCATAACTTTGAACAAGATTAGCATGATCATCCAACAAGCCATTGAGAATCACTTGAACAAGCTCCTCATTATTTATGCCATCATTAATGCATGCTAACTCATCATTCAATGCTTTAACTCTCAAAACAAAAGCATGTCCATTCTCACTCTTCTTTTGCATACAAGAAAAGATTTGCCTTCTTAAAGTCAACACTCTAGAAGTAGACTTGGATTCATAAACCTTCTTCAAGGCTTCCCAAGCTTCACTAGATGATGTGCACTTACCAACCTCTTTGATAAGCTCATTTGTCACATTCATCTTGATCATGTGAAGGGCTTTCTTTGCCCTCTTGTCATACCTCAATTGTTCTTGAGGTGCCAAAGGTCTCTCCTCCACACCTACAACAATATCCATCAACTCATTCATCTCAAGCAAAGACTCCATCCTTACTTTCCAAGTAGAATAGTTGAGGGAGGTAAGCCTATCATTGCTTTCCAACATGTAGCCTCCATTTGTAGCCATGTTGCAATGATTGATCTCTGATCTTTGACCTGTTCCAATGCACTAAGCACTCTCTTGAATCAACAAATGAAACACAAGAAGAAATCACAAAGATTTGGAACCTAAAACCTTACTTTTTCTCTCTTTTCCTCACTTTTTCCTTAATTTTAGCCACTAGTTTTATGATTTCTTGATCAAACCAAGACCAAACCTCAATATACTTGCTTTTCCCTCACTCCTAAGATTGAAATACACTCTTGAATCATTCAGCAAACTGAAAATCAGAGGGTTACATCAATTTTGAAGTTTTTGACATGAAGAAGCAAGAAATTGAATCAAAAAACTATATGCTAGAATGGAAAACTAATAGGATCTTGTTGGATCTTGCATCTCCCTCTTTCCAAAACAATTTTTGTCTCCTTATTCTGATAAGTACAGAGGGAATTCGCCCTACTTCAATTGAAATGCATACAAATGATGTTTTGATCACAAAGATCCAATTTCTACACATAAATCAACAAGATTTTTAGCTAGAAACTTGATTGGAATGCTACAAAAGCAAACTCGCCCACAAATCTCTTCTAAATCTGGCAAAACCTGCACATTTGGCCGCCTAATGCTCTGATACCATGTGAAAAACTCAGATCCAAAAGATGCTAAAGTTTCATAAAGATCTTGGCCGTGGAAGTTATGCACATCTAGATTGAAAAAATGATAGAAATTGTGATGTTAAGCATACTAAACATCAACTAAACATCAAAATCTGATCATAAGCTTCCACAAACAGAAACTTGCTGTCCCTGTCCGTACTTCAGAGCCTACAACCTGCATTTCACACGTGTGAAGCCATAGCAACAAAGAAATCACAATTCTAGTGGCTAGAATGCAAGATATGAACAAAAAAGTGAGAGAGAAGAAGATGGACCTTCAAAGAGCATAACATTCATTCAATAGAATGAAAATGAGATGTGTACATACTCGTGGAGATGGCTATTTATAGCAGCCATAGTGCCTCTTGGCCACTTGTCTTATGATAGGCTAAAATTGGGGTCCAATAGGATTCACCCATATACCTAGAAATTTGGTCAAATAGGAATGCACCAAATTATGAGCCAATAGAAGAGCTCCACACTCGACCTCCTCTAATTAATGTGACCTCAAAAGTAGTGTACACATACTTTGGGCCTCTACATACATGTATGAACCTATCTCTAACTTTTATTTGGCCATAGGCCTACAAAATCTCAAGTTAGGAAAATACTACTAGTTGACAATTTTTCACACAATCCGGGGGTTAAACAGACAAAATGTTGTATCGTGCGATGTTGCATTGCACAAATGGCAGAATCTATGTGTCAGTCTCAGATTTTGCTTTAGGTCTGGACACTCGTTCGTTGTATGGTTTTGCGTGCATATTGAATACCATACATTCTCCCATCCAGGATACTGCAGCTGGTTTGGTTCCGGTTGATGTGGAATTACTGCTATAGTTCCCTGTAAGGCTTTCAGTTTTTGGTCAAACTGCGTTGTAAGTTGCTCCATCTGCTGTTTGTGTAATTTTGTCATTTGCTCCAACAACAGTTCTATGGATAGAGTGGATGCATTTGATGATGATGATGCGATCGAGGGAGGAGTGTGGGTGAAAGGATATTCGTTGTCATATCCCTCATCCTCTTCCCTGATGGCATCTTCCATAGCCTCTTGCAGAGTAGCGTACTGCTCCCGTCATTTCAGTTCTCTTCTGATGCTTTGTGGTAATCCGGCTAGGAACCACATGATCACCTCATGATCGGGAGTTAGGGCTGCACTACACTTGGATCGTAGATGTTTGACTCATTCGGTTGGCCCATTGGATCCATTGGTGCTGGTTCCGGTTCTGCCTCTTGTTGCACAGCTGCTAATCTGGGAAGGTGTGGTGCCTGATTTGCTATCCTTCGTGCTATTGATCGTCCCGATCTCAGATTCATCCGATGGTGGGTTCCAAAGTGATTGGATCCTGCTTATACAGTAGGATGCAGTCTGGATCTTCAAGGATCTGATCGATCTTATCGGTTGGAAGTGAATTTTAGGCCTTTTACGGTGGTTTTTCCTTGATAACTTTTTACTCCTTGCACTGATTGACCTGAGATTTTGACAGTAGCTGGATCTGATGTAGATCTTTCCATTTATTTGGTCTGTGAGGGTTATCTTGTGTGAGGGTTGGTTGTGCGAGGGTGCTTTAGCTGTTTTTGCAGGTAAAAAACTTGATATCTTTCAGATCTCTAGTAAATAACTCTCGCAAGGTTCACAGTAGCTGGATCTGGGTCAGATCTCACTATAGAATTCTCTGCGAGAGTTAACTCTAGCAAGAAATGAAAATTTCACTGTCTGCGAGGGTTCAAAACTACTTTTTTGGCTTGATCTTCACTAGATCTTCACACTAACTCTCGCAGGCTTCATCACTGATGTAAATTGACATTCTGAATCGATTGAGAGGGTCTGCGAGAGTTCTTACTGGAAGGATTTGTTGGATCTTCACTTTTTAGTAATTTTTTTGCACTTAGATCCAATTTTCTGCTCATTGGAATCAAACTAAGTCTCGCAAGCTCTTCTGTGTCCTGGTCTCACTGAGATGGAACTTCAGAATCCTCTACGATAGTTCTTGACCACTGGAATTGAAAATTTTGCTGTCTGCGAGAGTTCACTGGTACTTTCTCATTTTTTTTTTCACTGAGAACTCTCGCACAAGCACTTAGATATCAAATTAACTCTCGCAAGCTTCTCTATGTCCTGGTCTCACTGAGATGGAACTTCAGAGGGCTCTGCGAGAGTTCTTATGAAGATTTGAATTCTTTTGGATTTTTTCAAGGGTTTTTTAAATTTTTTTATGATTTTTATCTGATTTTTACAATCTACTTGGAACTAACTCTTGCATGTTTCTATGCAGGTCTGGGACAGTACCCTAGAGCTGCTTCTAGTCATGCAAGGGTTAATTCTCATTGATTATGGAGATATAAAAATCTGATGAGATTTTAAGCTCTTTTTCTCTCCAAAATGCATATTGGTGTGTTTTTTGGATTTTTTGGCTGGTTGGTTTGGGTTTCAAGCCCTTAGAGGCTATTCAGGGCCTCCTCTATCCTCTCACACCTCCTTTGCTAGCTGTGAACAGTCCAAACACAAAAAAATACAGAAAACTAACTCTAAACTCCCAAAAATCTATCTAAACTACTCTAAAAAGCAAGAAAATAGCTAAAATGCAGCTAAACTAGTTAGCGGAAATCTATCCCCGGCAACGACGCCACTGTAGGGTCGAATATCTCACGTAGTATAGCCCTCCCGCCTGTCAACAAGGGTTAGATCACTGGATAGATACCTAACTATGCATAGATGCTACTTTTAGTTAGTTTCCTACTTCCTCCCTTAACTCTACTCACCACTAACACTATTCTCCTTTAACTCTACTCCTCTACACTGACATTCATCATGATTTGGGTGAAGGGAAGGGATAGAAAAGAAGAGATTGAGAAGAGAAGAGAGTAAGAGAGAGAGATAGAGAGTGAGGGTGGAGGTTAGCTCAAATGCACATTTTACTTGCTAGAGGAGAAACATAAACTATTGAAACCAAAAAGCATGAATTTGAAAGCAATTGAAAACAACAAGAGCAATAGTAAGCATTGAATTGCAAATGAGGATGCTTCTCTTCCAAAATTGGTAGAGTTTCCTCCTTCTCATTAAGCATCAAAATAGCGTACAAACGGTGCCTTTTTATAAAATGGGGAAGGCCCTTGCCCCTCAATCCTATTGGCTAATATTCACAATGATCCTATCCATTCATCTTGGACCCAACTTGATCCAAGGGTCCACAAAAAGTACATTAGAAATCACAAGATTCATGTGAGTCCCAATTTGGACCCAACTCTAAAAAGTAATCTCTAAGTTTAAAAATGACATTGGGCCTCTAGTTTTATTTTAATTCCAAGGCCCAAGTCATGTTTATTTTATTTACAACTTTATTTGCGTGCTCATTGGGCCATGGGCTTATACACGCAGGATGCCATGCCCTCGCAACACATTTTATTGGATGATTTTATTTATTTACACTTTGTTGGGAATACCCCCAACATTGTGCAAATTATTTGTGCAATAGATTACCTCACAATGCACTTGTAGGAAGATCACCATATGAAGTCTTGTTTAAGAAGAAACCTGAGGTTGATCACCTTAGAGAGTTTTTGGATGTGCTTGCTTTGTTCATGTACCCTTGGAAACAAGGAAAAGAGATTATCCTAATTCAGTCAAAGGGATCATGGTTGGATACTCATCCAACAAGAAGGCTTACAGAATTTATGTTCCCTCTACGTCAGTTACAATTGAGAGTAGGCTGGTTATTTTCCATGAGAATTAAAAATACATCTTTGAGGAGGCCAAGATCAAAGATTCTCAAAAGGATTCTCCTATCATCACCCTTGAAGATTATCATGGAGAGATGGTGCCGAGAATTGAGGAGGAGTCACCTCGAATCTTTTTACCAACGAGATCACAAAGAGAAAGATCTGAGCCTAAGAGGCTTACATATGGAGATAAAGGCAAGCAAGTGGAACTCAACTCCACTAATTATGCTTATTTTGTTTCACTTGAGGAGCCAAAGGATGTCTGTGATGCACTCAACTCAAAGGGATGGTTTCTAGCTATGAAGGAGGAATATGATGCATTGATTGCCAACAAGACATGGGAGCTTGTGGATCTTCCATCCAACAAGCACGCCATTGGTTGCAAATGGGTTTTTCAAGTCAAATATAATCAAGATGGCACAATCAACAAGTACAAGGCAAGACTTTGTGCAAAGGGTTTTGCTCAAGTTTATAGACTTGATTATGAGGAGACTTTTGCTCCACTTGCAAAGATGGTATCAATTACAATCATAATTTCTATTGCTTGTTTTTTCAAATGGCAAGTTTTTCAGCTAGATGTCTCTAATGCATTTTTAAATGGATATCTAGAAGAAGAGATTTATATGGATCAACCTATTGGGTTCATCCAAGACAAGACCAAAGTTTGCTTGCTCTTCAAAAGTCTCTATGGACTAAAGCAAGCTCCAAGATCATGGTATTCTCGACTTAACACTTTTCTTGATTCACTAGGATTTAATCTTAGTAACTATGATCCTTCCTTGTATGTCAAGTTTTAGGATAGAGATATTGTCATTATTCTCATTTATGTTGATGATATTATCCTAACATGAAGTTGTATCAAGTTAGTTGAGGAAACCAAAATTGTGTATCAATATCTACAAGTCTGTTCTCAAGGTTCAAGTTAGCATTATTAAGAATAATAAGGATACAAATTATTGTTGGTTTTTACATAATGGATTATTTGAATTTTTTGTGGCAATTCATATATGATATCCAATAATCTACACAAGGATCGTATTTGTCTAGCACCAAGTCCCTTTGCCTAGCCCTTTCACTTGCCGCCCATTTTTTGAACCTTGGCAAGTGAGTGGATGAGCAATGGACCACCCTCCTTTCAAACTTGGGTGGTAAAGAGTAAAATGAAGGGCCAAAATCTCATTGGCCAATTCGAATCCCTGCCATACCATTGGTCCATTTTTCTTGAGTTCCCCCTATGTGGCAAAGGTCCCATGCAACCTCATTTGCCACATGGTGGCAACTCAACATAAGTTGAAAAAGGGGAGAGACTCATTTTTTTTTTCCTAGACCAATGGGAGAATTCCATTTTTTTAAATTTGGGACTTGCCAACAGTGTATTCTAAAATGGCCTTTTTGAAAATTTCAATCCCTTTTTTTTGGCCATTGATCAAGCTTTTGGTTTTGAAATTTTTTTTAATAGCTAAAATAGCAAAATCAATGAGATGAATACTACAATTGGAAAGATCAAATATTGGTGGTGCAAATGTCACCAAGAAAGTAGATCGAATGGCTAAAAAAAGTCAACAATCTATTACCTACAACATTATGCAATGGCCACAAGGAGGACCATTCTCAAAATTGGGGAGCCATTACTTACTACATAATGTGGCCCCAAGCCTGGGCCCAACAAATGTCAAAATCAACATCCACATTCATGGTGACTTGAACGGTCAACTCATTCCTAGCCATCGGCGAAAGTTTAACGATAGCCACAATTCTCTAAGGAAATGTGGCCTTCAATCCGGGCCCAATGAATCTCAAAATCAACATCCAGATTCATGGTGATTGGTCATCTAAAAACCAACGGTCAGCTCATTTCTAGCCATTTGTAAAAATTTAACAATACCCACAATTCTCCAAGGAAAGGACCAAAACTGAATGGTGGACCATGGAGGGAGCCTTAAGTTTGACCATCCTACCATTGGAATAGCACCTTTTTGGTGGACCATGGACAGAGCCTTAAGTTTGACCATCATACCATTGGAATAGCCACTTAAGGTGCTTTATTGTACTCGTCCAAGTACAAACAAGTACAAACATGATGAGAGAGATAGAGAGAGAGAGAGAGAGAGAGAGAGAGATCTTTTTTTACGGGTCGGTTGGTTTCTAGTTGTTTCTTAGTTCCACCCATTTTTTTTTAGGTTCCCAAGTTCCTACAATATTAAAAGCTGTTCAGTTTTCCATTCAAGTTCAAAGGTGCACTTGCAAATTGTCTATTAAAATTTCCTTAATAAATCAATTGTGTGAAATTTGAAACTGGGTAGAGAAGCAAAATAGTCTACAACCCTCAATAACAAGCATACATTTCAAGGAGCAGCAAGAGATTGCACTTCGCGTTCGCAATCGCATCATCTTGCATTATGAATGCCAAGTGCTTGATCAAAAACGAGGAAATGATTCAAGCATACATGCCCAAAATCATGGCACTCTAAGATTTTCAGTGCTGCCTACAGGCGGTGTACTGATCCGTTTATATGCCAATATGGACATAATCCTTGTTGCGATAGTAGCTGCAGTTCTTTTGGTAACAATATTCTCCTTCTACATGCGTAGATTATCCAATAACAATATGGATGGAAGATTCAATAACAATATGGATGATATTTTGGAGTTTGGAACGAGCCCAGATGCTGCTGATCAAACTCCTATTGAAAAACCTCAAGGTTTGGGCTGGCAAGCTATACAGAAACTTCCCCTTGTCAGGTACTCCGCAGAAAAATATCCAGAAGTTGCAAAACTAAACAAAGAATGTGCTGTTTGCATCACCGACTTCCGAGAGAGCGAGAAAATTCGGCTGCTACCAAGGTGTAAACACTCCTTTCATCCAGACTGCATTGACATGTGGCTTTTTTCACACTGTACTTGTCCGCTTTGCCGAATGAGCATTCTTCCAGAAACAAGATCAGTTGAATTTGACTTCCGATTGGAGGGTTAGGTGACATCGCGTATAAGGTTAGCTTCATCAGGTCTGAGTTTGTATTTAAACAGCACTCTGATCTTTTTGAAGACTGCTGACGCGGTGAGCTGCAGCAGCGTAGCTGGTTAAAAATGGATCGAAAAGGCACTTCGGGAACTAGCAGACGTGCCAAGGCAAGGTCGGGTTGCAGCTCACTCGCTGAATTATTTTCAAGGACCGGGGGAAGAGAGAGAGAGAGAGAGAGAGAGAGAGAGAGAGAGAGAGAGAGAGAGAGAGAGAGAACATTGGACACTGGTCCACGATGGAGTCAACCTGTGGAGAAGACTACACCTTAATGTAGTCTATGGGAGCTTTTACGAAAAGCGGATGAATCAGCTGCAACACAGTTGCATATGAGTGGTGGAGCACCGTCTTTTGCCCACGAAATAGGAGGGTGCAGGGGATGTCGAGAGATGAGGCTTTCACCTTCGCAGCGTTCACCACCCTGATCGGCTTTTGGCAAAACCGTGACTGACACACACAAGCAGTCACAAGACGCCGCTCCAGAAACCAGAGTGGTTGATGGGTCATTGCTCAAATTACACACAGGCTAGTCATCCTCCAATTAGTCTGGCTTGACTTCTGGAGAATGCACATCAAATATTTTGTGCATATTTCTGTTGTTGTGGATCCACGTTTTTGCCACTCCAGTAACACTCAATATCTTTTGGTGGCAGTCATAACCATCATACAAGCGCATATGAAACTTTACACTGCATCTCTCATACATAGTACATTGACGTTACACTCTTTATGGGTAGTAAAGGACTTGCTTGCCTTTTCTGTATATTATTATGACTTTGCATTCCTCAGAAAATTGTGTAAAAGTTGTAAAACCAATTCATAATAAACAGATACATGGACATTGATCTATAATCCAATAAAGCCTGCTTCATTGGTTGTGATATCTTGTAGTGAACATTGAGGTAAAAGCCTAATATATGATTTTGAACACTGTTTTTTTAATTTGAAGTAGCTGTAAAACTCTATTTACTTTTTAGCATATCACTACTTTTATTGTAAAATGAAAAAGACACTATAGATATACTTGTGAAATTAGATCCACTAATTTTCATATAACACTTTACATGTAGTTGTGAAACATCGCAATAAGCATAGCACTTTATATAATATACTAATAGAACATGGAAAAGCACAAATTTACATATGGATGTTACAGCATTTTGCATTTGAGGATGCAAAATTCACAATAACACATCGCATGCATTGCGACGTGGGCTTTGGCAGATTTTTGGAAATTTTATAATCCGTTATTAATCTGACACATCAAAATCCCACGTCTGTGCATAAATTCCCAAATTGAACGTCCGGTGTTCGGCAAACTTTGGCGGCAACTAATTTTGAAAATAGCCATCGCAATACGACATGTTGCAATCCGATAGGTAGAAGTGGATATAGTGTGGCACTTTTTTTGGAAAAAATAAATAGTTGGCATCTGACCTAGACATCGCAATCCGATGTACGTCAAATTACGATGTCCAACTGGTCAACCCAACACTTGACATTTTTGATGCGACGGGATACGTCACAACGACGACGAGTAGATTACGTTTATGTTATAGTTCACTTGTAAATATATCAAGTTAGAGAGCTTGCGAAATAAGCAATTCTATATATTTTATTGAAAATCTGACACGATGACATTTCTTCCTGGACTTTGACCTAAAAAAGAGTAAACTTTTTTGGTATTTTTTAAATTACCTATCTTGGGCCAAAATTATGGCTTTTTTCAGTTAATATCTAAGCATATTTTCAATACAAGTTTTTTCTATGTAAAACTTCATAAAACCATCATAATCAAATTTGAAACAACATTTCAAGACAACACACGATTTTTTGAAATCCAAATCTAATAAAAGTACGAAAGGGCTCAAACTATGTTCACATATTATTTTTTCAAACTCATTTGCTACAATCATTTTTATACAATGGAGGGAAATCTTGCATCTCTTCTTGTATATTGTAGCTTCTTGAGGGTGAATAAGCTCATCCTCATTAGCATTCAGAATGTCCATTAGATCTTGAAAGACAAGAATAGACTCCATTTCTAGCTTCCAAATGGAGTAATTAGAAGCATTCAATCTATCATTTGGATCCAAGAGATATGCATTTATTGAAGCCATCTCTCTCTAATCAAGAGCTTGATCACAAAAAATGGATGCAAAATAGAAGTGATTGAAAATCTAGCTATCCCAATACTTAGGGACTTAAGAAGATTCAAACCTTGACCTCTCAACAAGATCCTACTTGATCTTGAACTAAATCAAATCTATTTGAAACAATAAAAAAGAAATAGCTTGAATTGGAATGAAAATTGGATGTAGAATTGCCTCCTTGATCTAGACTTCACAAGGTACTTGGATTTACCTAACCTGAACCAAAAGGAATCAAATGCACATAAATACCTCTTCAAATCATCTCTATAAAATCAAGTTGAATCATTATTCAATAATCAATCCAAACTATATCACCAAAACAAGCAAAAATGAACATAATCTTGGCTATAATTGCATTCTATGATGATCAAAATCCTTGGGCTGACCCTAGAAATGACTTTCAAGGACCTTATTAAGCCTAAGAACTACTATTACAGCACCCGGGAATGATGATCTACCTTCCTAATGAATGACTGAAAACTATTCCTTGTGATTGACTCCACAAATCAAGTAGCATCCTGTAAATCAAATTCTGTTAGATCCCTCTTCACTCAATTACATAAAAAATTGAAGGTGCTAACCATAGATTATGTCTAGATAGCCTTCAAAGTGAAGAGATTCTATGCAGGCCATAAAGGCCAAAGGCTCTACACAGCGGGCTTCCACTTGTTGAAGAAGTTCCGGTTGTAACCCTAAACCCTAAACAATCTACTTCCACTATTTCTTTTACTGTCACCAATGACTCCCAGCTTCCCATCACCTTGACTTGTGCAACACTTCTTCATATTTAGTTTGGTATGAGCTAGCTTACATCGAGGCAAAGGGTAGGATGCAAAAAGGCCACAAGGTGTGGCAAATTGTCTTTGGCAATGGCTTCAAGTGCAACAATGCAGTTTCACAAGCTCTTGGAAATATTAAGCCCCATCCTGATCAGTGTCCTTTGGTAGATTTCATTCATAAGTTCCCTATCGAAATTATAGAGGCATTCATTATTTAAATTTGAAAATAAATGACATAATGGACACCATATTTATCAATTCAATGGCATACCAGATGACAAAGTTTTAACAAAATAGCTGGGATTGTAGAAATGTTTTCTGGCATATTCAATGCTCTAAATCATTGAGTCTCTTATGTATAGAACATTGCTTGTTCCAAGTAGCTGGAAGATGCAGCAAAAACTAGATCATCAAATATGTTTCACTTCAATTGGATACACTCCAATCTGTCACATGTTTTTGGTTGTTAACTGTACAAACCTATGATTCTAATAATTGGCCAGCTCCATGTCTTGCAAGTGTATTCTATCTTGTGGGTGTTCTAATTGAAAGTGTCCAGCAACATTTTGAAGGTTTATGTTTAAGCTCCTTTACACTCATGTGTTTAGAGGTTTTTGCTGGAAATAATTGGAGCAAATGATGCTTTATGTCAAGGCCTTCACTTGTAACAGTTTGGTTTGTCCATTGTTGTATATTTTTTGCTCACAAACCTCTCACTTTCTTTTCAGTATTGGCTTATTTACTGACCTGTAGGGAAAAATGAAGACCCTGGAAAACTCGTTTTTGGTTAACCAGATTTGATTCTATTTTCAACCAAATACATGTCCGGAGTCCTTGCTGTGCTGAACTGTATGCTTAAGACTCAAAGCTTCTCATCTCTCTTGTTGGAAAATCTGAAAATCAGACAAATGCACCTTATTTGGATCCCAAAATATCAATCAAGCATCAAGGATTGCACTTAGAGTTAGAAATTAGGTTGTGATCTGATTCATTTGATATAAACTTAAAATGTCATATTGTGTTTATTGTACAGTTAGTCAGTTTATTGTTTTCAATAGTAATCGGGACATGACCCACTATCGTCATATCGGTCGGCGGGCACTGGTCCCGTAGCCGGCTACTTGGGTTAGCTGAGTAGCCACACATATGAAATTAGTTTGTATAGTGATACTTCTAGTACTTGCTATACTCAGGGGCATGTCCTGAGTTTGTTGGTAGAATTTGGCCATATTGGGCCTGACCTTAGTTTTGCCGATCTTAGGACACCTGCCTTTTCATGCAATTTGTGAATACTCTATATGTATAGTGTTTCTTTGTAATCTATTAACTTTTGTTGTGCCATCTTTGAGAGCTTGTGAGGATTGATGTGATTTGCATACTGCAATAGAATCTATCAAAATTTTAACTTGGTATCAGAGCGTTAGGGTGACGCAGTTATGTACAATCCGGTGGAGCTACGGGATAGTGTCCTTCACTAGGAATAGCGGCATGAGAAGTGTCTCAAAAGAGAGGGCTCCATACGGGGTATCGACAATTCGGATGGCAGGAGACAACAAAGTTCCTTCGATCGGAGCTTCGGGGAAGATCAGATTAATCGTCATAGATGAATTCCGGAGAGAGTTCATGGAAAAACTTGCAGTTTCGGTGATTTCGGGGAAATCATCGATGATGGCTACGTAATTGACTGTGTAGGCAGTCCGTTGGAGCAATTGGATTTGCAAGGGAGTTGTAAAGAACAGTGTTACATAGCCAAGTCAATTTATAGGGTGCAATTGGGTGAAAATTGGTGGAAGTTTTGAAAATTTCCGATTTTGTGTTTCACGGTTTGGTGAGAAAATTAGCCTATTTGGAGTCAATATTGCACCAATTTTAGAGCCATAAATTGTTTCAGAAGGGCAAAGGTAGGGCGACCTCTGTGAGGCAAGTAGCTGCAAGAAAAGTCTCAGACAAAGATTGTCAAGAGCCCAAAAAATCTTCCTCTCTCACAAGGCTAGGATTTTTAGTGTGAAAAAGGTGGATCTTTTGTTATAGAAGACCTTTTTTTGGGTCTATGAAGTAGCACAGAGGGGGACCCTAGCATGGATAATTTTTACCCCAGGAGGCCGCGAGCAACCGTAGACAAGTGGGGGAGTTGGATCAGAATTTATGAGGGCGGCCATAAAACCATAGCTATGGAGCTATGAAGCTGGAAGAGAAAGAGGAAGAGAGAGAGAGAGAGAGAGGTCCGCGACCCTCGTGCGCGATGAATAGAGCAAACGCCTAGTGTTCCGAGGTGTTTAGCGGACACAGGAGGAGCTGTAGGCACACAGATCGAATTACGTCCATCAGATTAGCCTCCACGAAGATCAATGGCTTAGATCGCAAGCTGGAGGACGAAACAGGACCGTTGGTGGATGGGAAGAAGCCATTAGATTGGCTTGAAGAGGGTCGGAAGAGCCATGAAGGGCCATTTTGAAGAATTTTCATTAAAAATCTCTAGAAGAAAAGGGCATGAAGGGACCCAAAGTTCAAATTGGACTTCTCCTCATTAAGAAACTTCAGATTCAAGAATCAGCTCAAAATGCAAGCTAATTCTTTGGTAAGGGCTATCTTTGGCTAGAAGGCACCTTTTTTGGGCATCCTTGGGCCAAAATGACTTCTAAAACTGGCTGCTCAAAGCTAGTGGACAGAGCAACATCACCGAGCAAGGAGAAATGCGTTTAAGGGAGATTTCGTCACCATTCTATTGAGCAAAGTACATGTGACCTTATGATGGGCTACATTCGCTATTTGGGTACCGTAGGGCCAAATTTGGGGCAATTTTTGGTTGGTGAAACTTGCTACAAGATGGTACAATGAGGCATAATCACTTCTAGATCAATATTACTTACTTCTAACAGGATAACAAGGTGTTTGGAAGCGGTAAATGTGGTATGAGGGCGAATGATAGCAGAATTGTGTGGAGAAAGCTAGTTTTGGCAACGGAAGTGCAGTTTGGCAGCGTGACTACTCATCATTGGTGACAATTTTTGAGAGGGCAAGCAATCACAGGTGAGAGGTAGGCATGGTATGCTGGTTACGGGTGAAAAATTCCTGTAATCAAGTTCAACTCTTGGGGTTCCAACCAACCAACGTCAAGTGGCATTTTGGAGGAACGCTCTCACAAGCATGATCAACAGTGGCATTGTCGAGTCAGGTGATAGTTGCATTGACACACACATCTGTAGCTTGGAAATTTCTCGTTCAGAGGGAAATGTGGGCTATCTTGGAGGTACACACATATTGATGGTCACATGTGATGATAATGCGAGGTGGTGCCAATTGGAAGCCATTGGGCAAGATAGCGGACGTGCATTGAAGGAGTTGTGTGTGAGACACATGGATAATGAAGAATGGGTCAGTAATCACACTTTGGATGCTCATGGAAAGTAGTAAGTGTGATGATTTTTTGGTTTTGTAGTTGGTAAGTCAATTTTGATCAAGTCATTGCAGCTGTGGAGCAGTGTATTAGGTTTGTCATCGAAGAGATACACTACAACTGCCAGTTTGGATAAGTCAAGTCAATTTGCCATATCAGTATTGCATCAGGGATGCATATTCTAGTGATGATAGGGTGCTGGTCATTTGGTTTGGGCCATGGAAGATCTCACAATTTCACTTGGAGGGATATTGACATGCACAATACACATTGTAAGGTACTTGATGGTGGCTTTGGAGTTCACATCTCAATGTATTCTCAGGGAGTGGTTTGGAACCATTCATGGGAGCAGCTTGGAGCTTACTTGGGGGAATACATGTGGGGCACTACAGGGTAGATGCTCAGATCTTCTAGATCGAGGATGACATGGGATACTTGATAGGGATAACACTACATGATGACATGGGATGATCATTAGGGGGCAGCTATTTCATATTGGACTTGAGTCATTGGTTGATGGACAAGACTTACAGGGGTGATTCATGATGGAATCAAGATGCTGAAAATGCAAATGGGCAAAGCGTGATGCTTTGAGAGCTAGCTCTAGGATGGAGAACTGATTGAGATCACACGGTTGGGTGTGATTAGAGAGCAAACACTATGATGGGTGTTTTGCTAGCGATATACTAGAGGGGACATTGATGGCGAGGACTTCATGTTGTGCTCATTTGGGAGTATAGGTTGGAATTACAGCAGGGGGCCAGTTATTGGCATTAGCATCGATGGAGAGGCATCTACCATCACGGGCATGGATAAGCTACCTATAGCTTTCATGCATTTGGTTGTATTTGTAGGGGTCTAGGCTTGGCACAAGTGTTGGAATTTCCATGGTGCAGATTCTCAGGTGGTGAGATCAGGGTTAAGCCTAGAGAAAGTCACTCGGAGCCATTTACTCAATATGATCAAGTTGGGAGACATTGGTATCAGAATCCCGTGAGCGATGACTCAGGAACAGGCTTGCATTGGCATGGTGTCGAGTGGCACATAGCCAGGGAGAGCAAGCAGAAGCTAGGAGCCAGGAGGTGCATGTATTTGCTTTGGCATACAACTTGTCTAGTAGGATGGAGTGGCACTCAGGGAGATGCTATAGTTGCTCAGGTATGATATGTCATTTGATGTATGGACGATGTTCTTCAACTAGTGCATCATGTGTGATGACCTAGGGACGGGTCAAGCCTACTTGGAGGTAGGTGGCATGGAGTGTGCCTGGAGGTGGTACATATCCTGAGGGCATGGAGTGCATTATAGGGTGATGTGGATCCAGCATGCCCATGGTTGTATGCCCATGGTTGTAAGCCAGCAGGGATGGATATGGCTGCTCAGGGAGTGACAACTGATACTTTGGCGAGTAATCAGGTGAGCTGCATGGTTATATACACAGTTGTCTCTAGGTTGGTGTCACATGTTGTTGTTATCCATCATTATTTGGTAAGCAGGATGTAGCTTTTTGGTTAGATCTAGTTGGAATCTAATTGCACTATAGGTGGACAGATTCTCAAATAGGTAATGGATACTTAGTAAATAGATGGTACATGATACAGGGTTCTAGAGCTATCCTACCTGATATGTTATGGATCGTGGGTGAGTTTCTCATCACGACAATGGATCTAGAGTGCATTTGCTTTGGTTTGGTTGACATGATGGATACATTGGGGAGATATGCTCCTTGGTGAGGCCTATGTACTGGTCAAATCAAAGTTGGCAATGTCAAGCATGGGAAGTTGAGCCTACATGGGATGTAGGATAGGTAGATCATCATTAATATCTCTGGGAGACGGGCAAGCTACTCAGGTATAGCCTATGGTGATGTTACATACCTATGTAACTAGCAGTACTTCAGACCTCTAATAGTCCATTTAGTGTTGGGGGCTAAATGGCAAGGTACCCTTAGGATTAAGGGTATGTGCCCTTGCATAAGGGCAAGCAAGTGACTATACCTTAGTTGGAGGTATGGAGTCACGTGACCTTTGGATAAGGGATACCCTTAGTATTAAGGGTAGATATCTTAGATTAAGGTACTAGTGTCCTTGATTAAGAGCAAGTAGGTGTCTATGCCTTGGATGGAGGTATGAAACCTAGAGAGGTGTTAGGAAGTCATTGGATGACTATTTTTTTAAACCTTGGGCCTCAACCTTAAACCATATTACTTAATTGGTCTAGGACCAAAGTATATATGCACAACTTGGGCAATGGGACCTAGTAGGAGGGCGCCCTTCTAAAGTGTCCATTGAGTTCCCAACTCCCACAAGAAAGGCATTCAAAGAGTCATAGGTTATGGAAGGAGTCTCTTGACCTTCCATAAGCCTATGGAGGCTCTTGGAGATTATTTCACTCCCCTAGGCTTCTCTCTCTCTCATTGGATGAGCATGGAACTCCATAGTGCATTGAAGGGGTCCATGGGCCATCTATATGAGGGTAGTAGGGCGCCCATGGGGAGGGAGAGATCTCTCTTGTTTGCTTTGCTTATGCTCTAGTGTTGCTACTAGTGTGTAGAGTGCTTTCTTGTGGTAGTATGCTTGAGGTTTGGATCTTGCTTATGGTATGGGACATAAGTAGGGTTTGGATCTTGAGTATGCTATGGAGTGTTGTGATATGCTTGTGATTTGTTTATGGTTAGCAAGGGGGTGCTAGATAGGTCTTGCTTGGAGCTTGGATCTAGCTATGGTTGGGTGATGAATACTTGAGGCCAGCTTGTTATCTATCTTTGTGTTTAAAGAGTAGGGACACAGGTGGAGGAGAGATCCTTGGAGGCTTGCAGATCCTTACTTGCAGGTGGAGGCATCCTAGCTTGGAGTTGGGGAGCATCTTGAAGCTTGCAGGTTGCTTGGAGGACATTTGGAGGCTCTAGCCTGGATTTGGAGGACTTCTTCACCTCTACTTGTATAAGTGGTATCAGAGCTAGACAAAGGATGGTAACCTTTCTAACCTTCTTCAAGTTCTATTAAGATCACCAATTAAATTTTGTTTTGGAGAAGATTATAGGCTTTTCTAGTTGTAGAAAGCTTGTAGTTGAAGTACCCAATGAATCTAGTTCTCTTTGGAAGAGAGTAGTGATGCTTATAGAATTGTTTAGGGGCTGATTTTTTATCATGTTAGAGAAGTTTTAAAGTGGGCTTTGGATTTTTAAAAGTTCTAAAAAAAGATTTGTGGGATGGGTAGAGGAAGTCTTCCTCTACATACACAATTTATTTTGGCAAAGGGATTGATTCTAACTTTGTGTTTTGATCAAAACTAGTGTTTTTTTTGCATAAACGAAGTGTTTGAAGTTCTGGTTTTCATTTTGAAGTTCTATTTTTCAGACTTGTAAATCTGAAAATCAGATATGAAAAGTGAAGTTTTCATTCAAACTTCATTAGTTACACCTTTCTATCTCCTAGTTTCATGAAAATGGCAATGTAGGAAGAAAATGGTAGTGTAACTTTGTGTATAAAACAAGTTTTGAAATTCTGTTTTTTGTCATTTTGAAGTTCTGATTTTCAGACCTGTAAATCTGAAAATCAGATTTGAAAATTGAAGTTTTCATAAAGCTTCATTAGTTATCCATTTCTAGACACTAGTTTCTTGGTTTTGGAAATCTAGAATAGTGAGAAATGTGAAAACTTTGGTTGCTTTTTAAATGACAAATGGAATTGGAATTGGAATGGGAACTTTATGTAAACATTAGCTTGGATTAGTTAATTGAAGTTTACATTTGGTTTTCATTTTTGCTTTTGATTAAGGCAAATGTAGCTTGTTGTTGTTTTTTTCTCTTAAGCTTGGATTGAGCTTGCAAATAGTAGGCTTGGATTGAGCTTATAAACAATAAGATTGAATGAGTAGAAGTAAATGCTTTTTATTTGCATTGGTTGTAAGAATAAAAGCATTTCTATCATTCTAATTTGAGCACTTGTTGTTGTATTTGCATAATAGGAAAACACACAAGCAATCCCAATGGATCAAACCAATGAAAACCCAACATTTGATCTATCAAACTCATCCAATGTGGCACAAGCTCGTGAACTTTTATACCAACAAATTCAAGCCACTAATAAGCAGCTTCTTGAAACTAATCAAAGAAACCAAGACTTAGAGTGTAGGTTAGCCAATCAGAAGAAGCATGTAGTTCCACCTCCCGTAAAAGTGTTTAAGGGGGAGAAGAAAGATAGGAACTTACAAGTGGTAAGTTCTTGGCTAAATGTTTGGAACAAATACTTTGCCATGAACCGATTCTCTGAATCTGAGAAGTTATTCACTGTCACCATGTTCCTTGAAGGAAGAGCCTTAGTTTGGTGGGATGACTTAGTTGCAAAGGGCAATCAACCTTGTACATGTGATGATTTTTGCAAGCTTTTTAGGGATTATTTTCTACCACTTTTAGATGACTATGAACACTTCTAAAAGTTGAGTCATCTAACCATGAATAAAGGTTTGGAACAATTTATTCAAGATTTTCATGAGTACCTGAATCCACTTAAATTTGGTGCAGACGCTAAACCTTCCTAATAGAAAAAGTGAGAAAAAATACCATGTGACAATGGCATCGGGAAGTAATTCCGATTTTATGGATTTTATTGTTCCTGATGTAGAATTGCACATTCAGGATTATTCTGAAAAACTAGAATTCCATGCTGTTAGCTAATGTAGATATTGTTCTTGGGCAACAATGGCATTTTGATAAGAACAAATCATTGAAAATTGATTTTGTTGAGAAATCTTTATCTTTTATGCATGAGAATTCTTTAATTAAGATCAAGGCTAGTTTAAATGTTGACACAAAAAATGTTAACCCTTATTCTAAACAGGAATTCTGATTTTAAAGTTTATTTATGTTTTCATAATGATATCATTTGCTGCCATGATGAAGAACTTAACATAAATGCCATGAATATACCCAGTGAGAACACTACAGAATTTGAAGCCTATAATGAACTTAGGCAGAAATTCAATGATGTTTTTTTAGACCTTCCTGTAGGTTTACCACCAGAAAGGATAGTTGATCATAAAATTGACCTAATACCTGGAGCAATTCCAGTCGCACAACGTCCTTATAGGATGAGTGCATCGAAAGAGGATGAGGTAAATAGGCAATTACGTGATTACCTGAAAAACGGGTGGGTACAACCTAGTAAGTCTCCTTGGGCATCACCAGTGGTTCTGGTGGCCAAGAAGGATGGGACTATAAGGTTTTGCGTCGACTATAAGAAATTGAACAAGGTAACCGCCACTACCGCAGATGGATGATCTAATAGACTATCTTGGTGGTGCTAGGTACTTTACCAAGATAGATCTAAGATCGGGCTACCATCAGATACACATTAAGGCAGAAGATATACCAAAAATCGGGTTTCGAACTTGCTTTGGTCACTACAAATTTTTGGTGTTGCCTTTTAGTTTGACCAATGCACTGGCAACTTTCCAACAAATGATGAACGATTTGTAACATCAGAAATGTTAATTGAATCTAACTTATTTAGATACTCATCCAAAGCTGGAAAAATATTATTTTTAAATATTTTTAGGTATTCTAAAATATATATATACAAGAATCCTGCGACAACATGGATATAGTTAGTTTGCACATTGAACTTATTCTGAACAATGGCAAGAGCAAGGATTCCTTTTTGGTGCACTGTTAGTTTAGCCCAAAAAGAGTTTACTAGGTTAGAAAAAGTCCAAGTGCTTTCCCATTGTTCTTTTGTATAACCAAAGTTTAGGTAAAAGAAGGTAATCCATTCTCCACTAGAGTTCTAGACTACAAAAAGGTGGAAGAAAAAATGTTAGTTCTTGCTGGAATGTCTGAAATTCTATCTTTAGTAGTGAATACACTACTTTGTTCTTCCTTCTAACAACTCTATTGTGCGATGCCTCAACTTGTTGTGGAATAATGTCTAGCATTGTTGGTTGATCTGCAACTGTTGTGACACTGATTTTTTTTGTCTTCATAGCATCCTCGAGGTCGGTCTGCGTCTCTTGATCTTTCTGGATTTGCTTGAAGATGATGTCTGTCTGGATGGCCTTATCTGATATAGCTTTGGATGGCTCATCCGTTTGCATAGAATGGTCCTGGCACTGGGCTGGTTCTTCCTCTTCAAAATTTTGGATTTGGCTCGATTGGAACTTAGCCTCTTCCAATTCTTCTTTTAATTTTTCATAAGCAACCATCTGAGGTTGCAGATATTGCAGTTGGAAGGTTTGGATCATTCTTTCTTGATATCCCTTCCAAGCTGTTGGGTCGATCCTGTATCTGCCATGAGATACACAGGCTCCCAATGTGACTTCGGCGCTTATCCACCATAAAATTATCTCTTCGGCCTATCTCTTGTAAATTTGGTTGCCTCTCCTCAACATATCTGCAGAATTCTGTAGCTGGGCAATAGAGTCTTGGGCATTGCTGAGTTTGTCGCTTAACTCCTCATTACTACTCTGCAGAGTAGCTCGTATGTGTCTTTCCTCTTGCAAAGAAGCCTGCAAGGTCTGAATATGTTGTTTGAGCAATAGATTTTTATTTTCAAAGGCATTGGAATGCTCTTGCATTTTTTCCAATACTTCCAGTGTAGCATCTTGTCTTCCTTTTGCTTCTTCAAGGGCTACATCTTTCCTTCTTAGCTCTGCTTGGGCTGCCTCAAGCTCTTCGCTCTTATGTGACAGCTTAGCCTTGATTTCCTCCAGAGTCTGCATCTTTCTAGATTTAGGTCTGTTCGGAGGGAATCATACTTCAAGCCAAGTTTCCTGGAGACTTTCTCTAGACTGGAGAAATGTTGAATAGCTGCCTGTGTATCTGACTGCATTGTACCAAAAATCTTATTATATAATTCTACATCGAGGATTGGTGCCTCCGACATCACTTTTGCTTTGCTGCTGAATATCAAAAATTCATTTTTCTTCTTGTGGTGCTGGCTCCTGCGGAATATCCTCGTGATTCTGCTCCTGCTCAACAACATCCTCTGTTTTTTCTTTTGCTTTCCTGTTCTTTTCTGCACTGGACAATGGCTTATATTGGGATGACTGTGAAGACATCCTCACCAAGCTTCCTTGGTACTGGCTTGATGACGATGATGTCTTCACTGCGGTTGTTGCCTTTGATGCTTGCATTTGGGATTCAGCCTCCACTGAAGGGGCTAGCTCTGGCAGATCTGGTGCAATTCGGATATCTTCCTTCACTGTTAACGCTCCACTCTCTGTGATGAAGTCTGGTGCTGTAATAGGCATACTATTGTCCATAGGCAAACCTAAGGCACGACAGTAAAATCCTTCTGTAATAATAATTTCTCGATTCCGGACAGTGGTGGAAATATGTCCTTCTTCTATTTCGCTCAGATTGCGGATCAGCTCATGGCACAAGTCCATAAGGATTACTGATGGATCGAATTGAAGAAGTCCTTCAATTCGTGCTCTTATAGCCAATGGCTATAAAACTGGTAAAACTGGCTTTGGGTGCGTTTTGAATACGATTGCCATGACGCTCGCAATTGTAAACCAGCGATGGCAAAAAAGAGCTTGATCGTAACAATTCAGAAATCAGAAAGCAAGAGTGATGGAAAAGTGGTAGCGAAAAACAGAAGTGTTTGAGGTTTTTGGTGTATTGATGATATATCGGCGGATTAGACCAATATTAAATGAAAGCGTGTCCTTTGTTTTGAAGGTACATACTCAATAATAAAGTATCTAGTCCTAAAAACAAACAAAAATAAATAAATAAATAAATAAATGAAAAATAAGCAAAATACACAAATGCTTCGTTCAGTTCACAAAAGTTCAGCTCAGTATTTGTGAGTTTTGAACTGCGAAAATAATAATATCTATGAAACAATGCGTGATATTGGAAGCGAAGACTGTCGTTTTCTTCATTAAAATGTATGAGAAAATATATTGGCGAAAAAATTATCGACGAAAAATGCGAAGGTGTCGGGTTTTTCGCATATTTCCGTTGTATTGGTGACATGAAAACATGATGAAAACAAAGGTATGTGCAAAATGATGTGCAACATACTGACTAAGTGTTATATTTCTTTGCAAATTCTCGAAGGTCGAAGATGGAATGAAGGAAAATCCCAAAAAATGCAAAGGTAGAATTGCCGCCATTTTCGTGTTTCTAAAAATGGTGAATTTACTTAATATACCATATTCCAATATGGTTAGCGAAAGTGTCGCAAATCTCTATACAACATATATGGGCAAAGAGTGTGAAGGTGTCGGGTTTTTTGCAAACTTCAGTGAAAACGATTGGACCAAAGATGACAGCCTTTAGAAACTGGATAAAATGTAAAAAAACATCGAAAATTAGTCATAGTAGCTCTTCACCCTTGAGCCATTTACTCGAGTCTCAAGTAAATGTCCTTGAAGATCGGCTAACTGAAGTGATCCATTGCTAAAAACTTCTATGACTTTATACGGTCTCATCCATCTGGTATGTAATTTCCCAAGAAACAACATGTGTCTGTTATCATACAGAAGCACGTAGTCCCCCCGTTTAATTTTTATTTTCTTAATGGATTGGTCGAAAATTTCTTTTATTTTATTCTGAACTCGTTCAATCTCGATTAATGAAAGACGACGATCCTCCTCCAGTTGTGTCAAAGATATCATCCGCTCCCGAAGACTATCGTGTTCATCCATTCGCTCTTCATTACTAATGCAAAACGTTGGAACGTCGAATTCTATTGGTAGTATGGGATGCATTCCATACACAAGATAGTATGGATTCTGCCTAGTTGTGAACTTTTCAGCAATTCTGTATGCCCATAAGACAGATGGTAAATTCTGATCCCAATCAGAAGAATGTGTTTCCGTTACTTTATTCAAAATTTTACACAGAATTCTGTTTGCCCGCTTTGTAAGCCCATTTGCTTTTGGATTATATGGAGTGGTTTGGTGATGCGTGATAGAAAAATATGACAACATGGCCTCGATGGTCTGATTAAGAAAATGGGTTCCCCTGTCGCTAACGAGTTCTAAGGGACATCCATATCACGTGATAATGTTTTGGAATAAAAACTTTGCTACAGTCTTAGCATCGTTTTTAATTGTGGCTTCGGCCTCTACCATCTTGGTAGCATAGTTCATGGCAACGAGAATGTAACGACGACAAGTTTTACGCGTGATCGGTTTGATAGTCCCTACAAAATCTATCCTCCACTTCTCAAAGGGTGCTAAGGGAATAATTGGAGTAAGCAGCCAATGTGTCACGAAGCTGGGTTTCCCCATCCTCTGACATGCATCACATCTTTGAATGAATAATTTAACATCTCTATAGACGGTAGGCCACCAATATTTAGCATTGAAAAAATTTTTGCAGTGTTTTTAAGAGCATAGTGACCCCCCGAATCTTCCTCATGTAATGCACTTATTACAACGGTCATCTCGGTTGGTTCTAAACATCGGCGAAGACTATCGTCAGCTCCTAACTTATACAATATTCTATTTACAATCGTATAAGGTCCTACTTTTGAAAGAAAAACAGTTTTCTGCTGTTTATTAAAATGTTCAAGATAAATCTGGTCCTGTAAAAAGTTAATAATGTCCATATGAATTGATGTTTCTGATTGGATACGCATTATATGTTCATCTGGAAATTCATCAGAAATGGGTTCAAACTGATTTTTTGTTTTGAGGCGGGATATATAATCATCATTTTGATAATCCTTGCCTCTTCTTAATTCTACTTTATAATTAAACTCATCTAATAATAATACCCATCTAGCTACCCTACCCAAAAGATCAGGTTTATTCACTAAATGTTTCAATGCGTAGTGATCTACGTGAAAAACGAAAGGGTATCCTAAAAGATAATGTCTAAATTTCTTTACTGAATAAATCATTACTAGTGCTTCTCGCTCTGTAGCGGAGTAGTTCTTTTTTGATGCAGCGAGTTGCTTGAAACTGTGTTTTCTAACACAGTCGGGGCATTCGGCATGGTACTTTGTTTTGACCATACAATCAACCATAAAGTGGCCTTCTTGACCGCAGATGAAGCATCTGTTGTTCAAAGGCCCTTGTGCAATCGCATAGCCATCTTGTATGGCAAGTACTTCTGGATTTTCTAAATGGTGTTTGTGATAAGGCAAGGAATATCCAGAATGGGATGGTTGTTCTTCATATCGTTGTATGGCATTGGCTTGAATAGGCTGATATGAAGGGCAATCATTAATAAGTTGCGTAGCCCGGCAATGTGGGCACCAAATGTTTCTGTGCCTATAAGGTACCTGAGAAGGGGGTAGTTGACCAGACATATTACTTTGGATAGACGTCAAAGTATCTCAAAACTCCTTAGTGAGTTTCTTGATTTGCAATTGATGTTGCTGGTTAAGCAACTCCATCTATGATTTCCAAAGCTGATTTTAGGTACCCTCGTTAAGCTTCGAGTCATGGACAACAACACGATGTGCTTTCCGTTCCCTAGAATCGTAACATCTGATCCTTCATCTTCCTCCCAGATTGCATTAGACATAGTTGTCTTTAAGCTGTCATATTTGTCATTAAGTCTAAGCTCACATCTAATCCATCTTGGAAGGCCTACTAAGAACAAGATTATGAGCATCTTGTCGATGGGTTGTTTGTGTACTTGACTTTTTAAGCACTTGAAGCGTTCGATATAGTCGCATACTTTTTCATCTTTGCCATTTTGATGTTACTCAATTTGAAAAAGGACTTTTTATCAAACGAAAGGGTTTGAAACGATTGATATAAGACTCTTTCAATACAGACCAGTCCAGCTTATTTTCACGATCCAAGTTAAAAAACCATTTACGTGCTTTATTAATCATGGTCATTGAAAACAGTTGGACCATATCATCGTTGGATGTTTTGCATAGACTTCGCATGCATTCTCAAAGACTTGTAAGAATATTTGAGAGTCCGAACTCCGTCATATTTGGGTAGATCCAACTTGGGTGTTCTTTTCTCAATATGAGCTCCATGGTTAGCAAAAGCGCCATTAAGGTCTGTCCTGACTTGTGATGATTCAGCACCATAAAAATGGGCTCGGGCACGTGAAGACTCCGCTCTATCAAGTTCTCGTCCCTCGAATGGGTTTGTGGACGATTCGTGTACTTGGGATTTCATTCGGGAGAACCTATGTTGTCGGACTTGCTCAAACGTAGGTGACACCATTTCATGTGGGTATTCGTTGATAGTACTGGGATCGTAATGGAGTTCCATTGGGTAAGGTGTGGTTTTGGTTTTGGTTTTTTTTGTTTTCTGTTTTTTGGCTATTGTTTGTTTCTTGTTGCTTTTTTTTTTTTTTTTTTGGCTCGAGACAGATGGGAAGAAGGCATGGGACAGGACTCATCGGCTTGGTCCAAATGGGAGTGACGGGGTTGGCTCAAACTTGTTAAAAATTCACAATTCTAGCTTGACTAGTTTTGGTCATATGACTTGTAAATAGTTAGATGGTCATGATGTGGCTTGTCACACGTGCCAAATAGCATAGGATTCCATTCATAAGGATGTTCTCAAGTAGACCTAAGTGTTAGAACCTTTGGAATGAGTCCAAATTATGCTTAGATACAAGGGAGAAAAAATAGGAGCTATTTTTGGTAATTTTTGCATTGTTGAGGGATCTCCAAGATTCCAACCCTAACTTGGTAGGGATGAAAGATCCACCAAAATTAGCATTAGGGATAGGTTTAGGGCTACTCATACCTGCCCAAAACCGTGATGGATCATGTATATATAGGTGATGATATCTCACCAAAATCAATCAAGCAATTTCATGTTTTTTCTCTCATAATGGTGCAATTGCTCTCTATGTTCATAATTGTTTGAGTACTTGTGATTACTAATGATTATAGGATTGAATGTAGGTCTGGTGTACAGTACTCAGACTGTGGGAGGCCGTACTTTCACACGTGTGAAGCCTTCTTCAAGGATTTGGGCCATTTAGTGAGGTTCAAGCATAGATTTTTGATGGATTTTGATGGTTCAACTTGTGCTAATCTTATGAAATCATAATCTATTGTTTCCCTCATCATTTCAAGTGTTTTAGGATCCTTATTTGCTGTAATTTTTACATGGTATCAGAGCCTAAAGGCTAAAATGAGCTAAATCCTTGGTTTGCATTCAATTTGATCACAATTTTTGATCTAAATCTTGTGTAGATTGGATCTTAGCATCTAGTATTGATTCTAGAACTCAAAGTGAGTCAAATACATTGGAGATTGGTGTTGTGTGACTTCATTTGCAGGTGTTTAGGTGTCTAAAACCAGAGGCAAAGTTGAATTCAATTCACATTACCAAGATAGCAAGTTTTGCTTGCTCCAAGCATTGATTTCTAAGCGAGTTTTGGAGGTGATTTCATAGAGAAGGCTTTCTAGCATTCAAGGAGAGGGAAGATCAGAGTTTTGGGGACTCTTCAAGGCTGTTCTAAGGTGTAGTAGGCACCTCCTAAAGTGATTTAGGTTCAGTCCAACCATTGCTTGACTTATGCACCAAATTAGATCAATTTTTCATCAATTTTGATCATTTTTTGCTTGTGATTGGATAGTAGATTGTGTTGCATCCTCATTAAGTTCCATTTAGATCTTTTACAAGTGATTTTGGAAGTATATTAGGTTGCTGAAATTCACTCTTGATCAGATCATTTGGAAGCTTTAATGTTCTTTATAGAAAGAGGGGCAATTCTACTAGTATTGTCTACTTCAATCAAGCAAGTGCATTGTCTCTAGTATTCTATGATTTGATTTTGTTAGAGATCATTCTTAGATCTTTATAGGAAGTCTATTACTAATCTTTTCAGGTCCCTAAGAAGTGGGATAAGGTAGACCTTCAATCAAATCAATAGAAGTAACCTTCATTTGTGTCAAGTCCTTGATTAGGAGACTAGATGGCATCTATAAATGCATATCTTTTGGATACTAATGAAAGGCTCAACAAAACTAACTATTCCATATGAAAAGTTAGAATGGAATCTATCATGATCATGCAAGATCTGATGGAAATTGTAAATGGTAAGGAGGGTGAACCTATTCATCCTCAAGAAAAAGCCAAATACATTAAGAGGTGCAATGTTGCACTACATTGCATAAAAATGAATGTTGCAAATGAACTCTTAAGAGAGGTAGGAGATTGCACTTCAGCTCAAGATGCTTGGGAGACTTTGCAAAAGGTCTATGAATCCAAGAACCAAACTAGAATGTTAGCTTTGAAGAATCAAATCTATAGAAGCTATCAAAAGAAAGGAGAGAGTGCACATACTTTTGTCCTAAGAGTAAAGGAATTGAACAAAGAGCTAGCCTTTATAGGTGACCCTATCAAGGATGAAGAGCTTGTTCAACTCATATTGAATGGACTAAGCTTTGAATTTGACAATTTGGTTCAGGGATATGCAATTATGGGTAAGCTACCCATACTTGAAGAACTCCAAGGCACACTCATGGCCGAGATCAAGAAGGAGCCAAATGCAAGAGAGGATGGATAGGCTTTCCATCCAAGGTGGAGATGACCAAGCTCTCTTCACCAAAGGCAAAGGCAAGTCCAAAGGCAAAGGATCAACATTCAAGAAGTCTACAAAGCTTGAGATCAAGAAGGACCCCCAAAGGCATCTCCATCAACCACCAAAGTCAAGAAGGACAAATCAAAGGTGAAGTGCTACTATTGTAGCAAGATGGGGCATTATGCCTCGGAATGCTTCAAGAGGAAGCAAGATCAAAGCCAAGCCAACATGAGCAAAGAGGAGGAGGAGGAGAGTTCACATGAGGACTCTCTCATGATGTCCATATTTTCTTCAACAAGCTTCAAAGGAGAAGATCCTTGGTGGATTGACTCGGGTGCTAGTTCACACATGACTAGTAAAAGGGAGTTTTTCTCTTCTCTCTTATCTTATGATGGACCTATAAAGTCTATCTATACAGCAAATGATGAAGCTTGTAAGATTGAAGGAGTTGGTAGCATTCCCCTTTGCTTAGGATCTTCCAAAAAGATCAACATAGAAGGTGTTTTGTACATTCCTACAATAACAAAGAATCTACTAAGTGTTGGCCAAATGGTAGACAATGGTTTCAATGTTGACTTTGCTTCAAATGAATGTTTCATCAAGAAGAAGGGTAAGATAGTGGCTAAGGGCACTAGACTTGGCAAACTTTATAAGCTGGATGCATTTGTGGATACTAATGTTGTCATGTTGGCCGAGAAGAGCAAGATATCTACCTTTACTTTTTGGCACAAAAGACTTGGACATGTCAACTCGGGTTCCATGGAGGCTATGATCAAGGAGGAGTATGCTTTAGGCCTACCAAGGTCTATTGGGAAGGAAGACAAGGTTTGTGAAGCTTGTGCCTTATCCAAGGCACATAAGAAGGTGTTGTGAAAAATACAGATCCTAAGTGGATCTAAACTCCAAGATCATTGGCTTGAATGCTTGCACTCCAAACTACATAAGCTAGGAATTGGCAACACATTCTATGCTACCTAGAATGCAAAGAACTTGATCAAAAAGCATTTATCACAAATGGAAACTTCCATAAACATCAAGTGCGGCCCAAAATAGCATTATACAGTCCATAATACATCAGCCTACCACTTTTGGAAAGCACCTAAGATCATACACAATAGCTTGAAGACAATACACACAACAATGCTCTCAATGGAGGAAGAAACAATGACAATGATCTATTGATCTCAATGAAGCATACAAAAGGTTTCTCCAACCTGTTCTCCACGACTTCCCTACTATTTATGGATGAGGAAGATGACTCTCTCTCCTCTCTCTAGAAGGTACTTGACCCTAGATATTCCCTATATAGGAAAAATAGCTAAAAATGGCTTATATGACCAAAATACATCAAAATGGTCTCATTTTGAAGGGTATGAAGTTTGACACTTCATCATACTGAAAAAATACAGTAAATAAAAACATTGTGGCCTGGTTCACACGTGTGAAACTCCAGAACCAAAACTATTTACAATTTTAGCCAATTTAGGCCTCAAACTAGCTAGGAAATGTTGACAATTTTCACACTCCCTCTTCAACATTGGATGCTAGTTTCAACATAGTCTTTGAGCACATTCCAAGATTAGATCTATGCATTAAATATAGGTCCTTTCCCAATGGTTTGGTGAAGATATCAGCCACACACTCCTTTGAAGAGACATGTTGAAGCTCCACCTCTTTGGCAATGACTTGATCTCTCACAAAATGGTGAGCAATCTCAATGTGCTTGCTCCTTGCATGAAAAACAGGATTGCTTGCCAAGCTTTGGGCTGAAAGGTTATCACAAAGTATGATTGGAGTCTTCTCTGGTTCCAGCAAGTGAAGATCCAATAACATCCTCTTGATCCAAAGAATCTCCTTGGTGCATGTTGTTAATGCCTTGTACTCGGCTTCGGTGGAAGATAGAGAGATAGTTGGTTGCTTCTTTGATAGCCATGAGACCACTCCATCTCCAAGATAGATTGCAAAGGCACTTGTTGACTTCCTATCCATTTGATCACCTGCAAAATCTGAATCTGAAAATCCACAAAGGTTAGGTGTAGTACCTCCATACAAGATGCCAAAATCTCTAGATCCCGAGATGTATCTAAGTACTCTCTTTCCTAGCTTCCAATGAGCCTCACTAGGATCTTGCATAAATTGACTTAGTTTACCAACCACAAAGCTTAGATCAGGTCTTGTGATGGTTAACCATATAAGAGATCCTATTAGCTTTCTATAGAGAGTAATGTCCTTGAAGGATCTTTCATTACTTCTTGTAGTTAGCTTTACATTTGATTCCATAGGAGTAGAAACAACTTTACAATCTTCCATATGAAACCTTTTTAGAGTAGAGTTAACATACTTTTCTTGACATATGAATGTAGATTTAGAAGTTCTAATAATCTCTATTCCTAAGATATAATGAAGTTTACCAAGATCTTGAATTTCAAACTCTCTTTTGAGTGCCATCTTGATTTCATCTATATCTAGATTGTTACCACCACTTAAGATAATGTCATCAACATAGATCAAAAGTAAAGTGATATCATTTTCATTCAATCTAAAGTAGAGAGAATGATCATACTCACTCATAACAAAGTTTTGAGAAAGTAAGAACGAATTGAGCTTAGCATACCAACTCCTTGGTGCTTGCTTTAGCCCATACAAACTCTTTTGGAGATAGCACACATGATTAGGCTCATCATGTGAAACATAGCCCTCGGGTTGCTCCATGTAAATATCTTCTTCAAGATCACCATTCAAGAAGGCATTAGTAACATCCATTTGCCACATATCCCAATCATAAAGAGTTGCAAGAGAGATTAGGATTCGAATAGTTACCATCTTTGCCACGGGTGCAAAGGTCTCATCATAGTCAATACCATATTCTTGAGCATACCCCTTTGCCACCAACCTTGCCTTGTACTTGTTGATTGATCCATCTTGATTTGTCTTGATCTTGAAGATCCACTTACAACCAATTGCCTTCTTGTCCTTTGGAAGCTTTACCAACCTCCATGTGTTGCTTTTGATGAGTGCTTGATGCTCATGATCCATGGCTTGGATCCATTCCTTCTTTTGAATTGCTTCATCTACACAAGTTGGTTCATCAAAAGAGGTAAGAAAAGCAAAGTTAGAGTTGTCCACCACTTGCTTTCCTTTTTCATCATAGGTTAGCCTTGATGGCTTAGCCCTTTGCCTTTGAGTCTTCCTTGAAGTTTGCTTTGGAGTGGCATCTCCATCTTCATCCAAGACATCTTGCACATCATGATGATTAGTAGGCACATCAACATCAACATCAACAACATTGGAAACATTCTCTTCATGAAAGATGACATCCCTACTTATGACAACTTTCTTTGTAGAAGGAATGTACACTTTGTAAGCCTTGCTTACTTCACTATAGCCAACAAACACACCCTTCTTTGATGAAGGATCTTCTTTAGTTCTATCATCAAGTGTGATATTGACAAAACATGTACATCCAAAGATCCTACAATGCTTGACACTCGGCCTTCTACCATAAAGAACCTCATGAGGAGTTTTACCATCCAAGGAAGCACTTGTCCATCTATTACATAGATAGTTAGCACATGCTAAAGCTTCCCCCCAAAAAGACTTAGCAAGATTAGCATGTAGTCTCATTGCCTTGGCACATTCACAAAGGGTTCTATTCTTCCTCTCGGCCACTCCATTCTGTTGTGGAGTCCTAGGACTAGACATCTCCCTCTTAATCCCATGTGCTATACAAAAGTCTTTGAACCTATTTGAGGTGTATTCCCCTCCATTATCAGATCTTAAGCATTTGATCTTTGTATTGAATTGGTTTTCCATTTCATTCTTGAACTTGACAAATGCAGCAAACACTTCATCCTTACTTTTAAGAAGATAGATCCAAGTATACCTACTAAAGTCATCAATGAAAGTTGCATACATCTTTGCCCCACCATTGCTAGTTGTACTAGAAGAATGAATATCAGAATGCACAAGTTGAAAAGCTTCTTTAGATCTAGAAGTAGATCTAGAATAAGCAAGTCTATGAGATTTGGACAAGGCACAATGTTCACAAACACTATTGTTTGCAACAAGACTTTTAGGGAGACCAAGAACAAGCTCTTTCTTTGCCATTACCTCCAAAGATTTGAAGTTGGGATGGCCCAACCTCTTGTGCCAAACTTCTTGGTTTGTCAATTGCTCCCTAGCCATACATCCTTCATGATTAGAGATCACACATGCATCAAGCTTGAAAAGTTTACCATGCCTCCTACCTTGAGCAATCAAGGATCCACATTTACTTATCAAACATGCATCTCCAATGAACTCCACATCAAGTCCTTTGTCAATCATTTGACTTACACTAAGCAAATTCTTAGTGATTGAAGGAATGTACAAAACATTTTCAAGATTTGCTTTCCTATTTGTTGAAAGGGAAATAGGAATAGTGCCTATGCCTTTGATGTCACATTGACCATCATTTGCAGTGTAGATGATGTTACCTTCTCCCTCATAAGTCAATAAGGATGTAAAGTATTCCTTATGTCTTGTCATGTGAGATGAGGCTCCACTATCAATCCACCAAGGATCATTATCATCTATGTTGGCTAACAAACTTGAAGTCATAACAAGTGATTCACATGTGTTATGTTCTTCCTCATCTATTGTAAGATTTCCTTGCCTCTCTCCTTGCTCTCTTTTCTTCTTATAACATTCATTTGCAAAATGACCTTTTATCCCACAATAAAAGCACTTGAACTTTGACTTATTGTTCTTAGTAGAAGAGGAAGAGGAAGAGTGATCATCATGATCAAAGTTACCACCTTTGGACCATTTCCCTTTGCCTTTACCTTTGCCCTTGAATTTGCCTTTTGTGAAGAAAGCCTCTTCACCTCCACCTTGCAAGGATGCACCATCAAGCTTTGATTGCAACCTATGTTCTTCAGCCAATAAGATTTCTTGCAAGTCAACCACACTTGGCAAGACTCTTTGAATGGCAAAACTTTGCACAAGGTTAGCATGTTCATTTAGCAAACCATTCAACATAACTTGGACTATTTCACCATCTTTTATGTTCTCATCAATGCATGCTAAATCATCACTTAGGGACTTAACTCTCAAGATAAATGCATGAGCACTTTCACCCTCTCTTTGCCTACTAGAAAATATTTGTCTCCTTAGGGTCAATACCCTAGATGTGGACTTTGATTCAAAGAGCTTCTTTAAGGCATTCCATGCCTCACTTGCACTTTGACACTTTCCAACTTCCTTGAGAAGTTCATTTGTAACATTCATTTTAATGATATGAAGAGCCCTTTTGGCCTTCTTATCAAACCTTTGTTGCTCTTGAAGTGTGAGAGGTCTCTCTTCAATTTCTGCAACTATGTCCATGAGTTCATTCAACTCAAGTAAGGACTCCATCCTCACTTTCCAAGTAGAGTAGTTTGATGAACTCAACCTTTCACTAGACTCTAGCATGATCCCACCATTGGAAGCCATGATTCTAATGTTTCTTCAACTTTTAGGTTCTGTCCTAAAGCACTTAGCACTCACTTTTCTCTCAACAAATGATAGATAAAGAGATCTATGAAGATTTAGGACCCTAAAACACTTCTATCTTGAACCTAGATGGTTTCCAAGCATAGAAAGGAAGATTGAAACACATGCAACACTTTGCACACACTAAGAATGGATTACAAAATCAAACCAACCTGAACACACTCTTGCTTAAGCTCTCAAACTTTCCAGCAAGTGACCAAATCAAGTTATGGTGTGAAGAGTTACTTGCATTCTTAGAAAATACCCAAAACTAGGATGCCAAGATTACCTAGTAATGAACAAACTTGATCAACATATGATCAACACACTAAGATATTGATTCAACCTGTAAAACCACATGTAAACCACACTTCTAAAAGTTTATAAACTCCAGCAAGTGATAAATACAAGATTTAGAGGTGAATGAATGAGCACACTTAGTGAATCACAAGACTAGCTTCACTATCTTGTCAAATCTTGGTGTTTAGATGTAGATCTAAGATCACTTCACATGAGAATGTTCCTCAACCTGTTAAGAACCTGAAAACACACTTGCATAATGGTTAACACCTTCCAGCAAATGCTCCAATCAAATTACATAAGGAGAGTTACTTACATGCTCAACAAAGTACACCAAAATTTATGCCAAAATTGATGACAATCTTTACAATATGCTCTTCACAATGGAGCTTACAATATGTTCACCCAAAAAAGGGGATCTTTCATCCAAATGGGAGCTTTGCTCAGCCTTTAGGAGAATTACAACTCACTCAAAAGAGCATTTGTCATCCACTTAAGGAGAAGTTTCATCCACTTAAGGAGAGTGTTCATCCAAGAATGGAGATTGTCAACAATAGGATTGAAAAGAACATTGTTAGTATTGAATATGCACAAGCCTCACAATCACAAATGATTAGGTGTTATGATCTGATCCAAAATAGTTTCTTTTCAGCCTCTGATCTTCAATAGACCTGAAATGTGCTTTTGATCCACAAGTTCAACTCACAAAACAAAGGTTAGTAAGATTTGATCAACAAAGCAATGCAAAATCATGCTAGAACTTGATCAAACATCCAAATATCACCAAAAATGGAATACTTACTGTAAATAGAAGCCAACCAGCTCTGATACCATGTGAAAAATACAGATCCTAAGTGGATCTAAACTCCAAGATCATTGGCTTGAATGCTTGCACTCCAAACTACATAAGCTAGGAATTGGCAACACATTCTATGCTACCTAGAATGCAAAGAACTTGATCAAAAAGCATTTATCACAAATGGAAACTTCCATAAACATCAAGTGCGGCCCAAAATAGCATTATACAGTCCATAATACATCAGCCTACCACTTTTGGAAAGCACCTAAGATCATACACAATAGCTTGAAGACAATACACACAACAATGCTCTCAATGGAGGAAGAAACAATGACAATGATCTATTGATCTCAATGAAGCATACAAAAGGTTTCTCCAACCTGTTCTCCACGACTTCCCTACTATTTATGGATGAGGAAGATGACTCTCTCTCCTCTCTCTAGAAGGTACTTGACCCTAGATATTCCCTATATAGGAAAAATAGCTAAAAATGGCTTATATGACCAAAATACATCAAAATGGTCTCATTTTGAAGGGTATGAAGTTTGACACTTCATCATACTGAAAAAATACAGTAAATAAAAACATTGTGGCCTGGTTCACACGTGTGAAACTCCAGAACCAAAACTATTTACAATTTTAGCCAATTTAGGCCTCAAACTAGCTAGGAAATGTTGACAATTTTCACAGGTGTTTCCTAACTCCATCACAAAGTCATCTCATCCTCTTGAACTCATACGCTCGGATGTGCACATTGCTAGCACCAAATCTAATGGAGGTTCATCCATGTTTTTAACCTTCATTGATGACTACTCAAGATATTGTTGGGTGTTCTTACTTTCCTTCAAGTCTCAAGTATTTGATACTTTTGTAAAGTTCAAGTTGTTTGTGGAAAAGCATCATAATCATAGCATCAAGATTCTTAGAAGTGACAATGGTGGAGAATTCATCTCCAATGAGTTCAAGGCCTTTTGTGAGGAGGAAGGGATCAAGAAAGAGACTTCTTGTCCTTACACTCCTCAACAAAATGGAGTTGCTGAAAGAAGGAATAGAACATTATGTGAATGTTCTAAGGCTTTAAGATTAGATGCTTGTTTGCCCAAATCCTTTTGGGGTGAGTCTCTTGTATGTGCAAACTACTTGATGAATAGGGTGTCTTGCAAAGCAATTGAAGGCAAAACTCCTTATGAGATGTTGTATGGAAAGAAACCCAATCTTAATCACTTGAAAGTTTTTGGGTGTATATGTTATGTGCATGTGCCATTGGAAACAAGAACCAAGGAGGATCCATCTTCCACAAGAGGGATCATGCTTGGATATGCAAGCTCAAGCAAGGGCTACAAAGTCTATCTCCCATCCTTGAACAAATTTGTTGTTTCAAGGGATGTCATCTTTGATGAACATCATATGCATATGCTTGAAGAAGGCTCAAGTGCTCCAACAATCAAGAAGAAGATGGCCGAGGAGCAAGATCTTGGTTTTGAGGAGGAGCTCATGGAGGAGCAAGCACCAAACCCACCTATCACACCAAGGAGATCTTCAAGGGCAAAAGTGGAGCCATCAAGGCTCACATATCAAGGCAAAGGACAGCAAGTTGAGGGTATCTCATCCACTTCTTATGCTTTATCTAGTTTTGAAGAACCGTCTAATGTTGAAGATGCATTGAACTCCAAAGAATGGTATAAAGCTATGTTGGATGAGTATGATGCCTTGATTGAGAATGAAACTTGGTTGCTTGTTGAGAGACCTCAAAGGAATGTAATAGGATGCAAGTGGGTCTTCAAGCTTAAGTTGAATGCAAATGGAGTGTTAACAAACATAAAGCAAGATTAGTTGCAAAAGGTTATGCTCAAGAGAGAGGGATAGACTATGAGGAAACTTTTGCACCCGTGGCCAAGATGGTCACAATAAGACTAATCATTGCACTTGCATCACATTTTGGATGGATTCTATGTCAAATGGATGTCTCTAATGCTTTCTTGAATGGTTTTTTGGAAGAGGATATCTATATGGAGCAGCCACAAGGGTTCATCAAGCATGGAATGGAGAACAAAGTATGCCATCTCCAAAGAAGCATCTATGGCTTGAAGCAAGCCTCGAGATCTTGGAATTCAAGACTACATTGCTATTTTATTTCACTTTCTTTTGTTCAAAGTGAATATGATCTCACTCTTTACATTAAGTTTGATGATGTTGGTATTGTACTTTTACTCATTTATGTAGATGACATCATCATTAGTGGAAATAGTGTTGATGGTATTGAAAAAATCAAGATAGATCTATCCTTAGAGTTCAAGATGGTAGATCTAGGGTGTCTTCACTTCATCTTAGGCATAGAAGTACTTCGGGGTCTGATTTTATCTTTATAAGTCAAGTAAACTATGCTCAAAGTCTTTTGAAGAAGTTTAAGATGGAAGTATGCAAAAGTGTTGACACACCAATGGAGCAAGATGTAAAAGTGCCAAATGAAGATGATGAAAGATCCTTCATGGACATCACTTTGTTTAGGCAACTTATAGGTTCCTTAATGTGGATCACTATAACTAGACCAGATCTTAGCTTTAGTGTATGTAGGTTGAGCCAATCCATGCAAAAGCCATTGAATATCCATTGGAAAAAGGCTAAGAGGATTCTAAGATACATCTCGGGTACATTGGATTTTGGGATTCTATATAGAGGAGATGTGATTAACCTTCATGCATTTAGTGATTCAGATTTTGTAGGGGACAAGAGGGATAGGAAATCAACAAGTGCCTATTCAACTTTCATAGGAGAAGGTGTGGTTTCATGGCTTTCAAAAAAGCAAGAAACTATATCTCTATCTTCAACCGAGGCCGAGTACAAAGCTTTGACAACCACTACAAAGGAGGTACTTTGGATCAAGAGATTATTGGTGGAACTAAAGATCATGGATTCAGAGGAGGCACCAATCATCTACAATGACAATATATCAGCCCAACACCTTGCATCTAACCCAATCTTCCATGCAAGATCTAAGCACATTGAGATATGCCATCACTTTGTGAGAGAAATGGTGCAAGCCAAGGAGATTGCTTTGGAGCATGTTCCAAGCAATGAATGTGTAGCTGATCTACTTACTAAACCACTTCAAAAGACACCTTTTATGAAGTTCAGATCATCACTTGGAGTGATTAGTAAAGCAATGATTGAACCAAGCTAGATAGTGAGGAGGAGTGTTAAAAATTCACAATTCTAGCTTGACTAGTTTTGGTCATATGACTTGTAAATAGTTAGATGGTCATGATGTGGCTTGTCACACGTGCCAAATAGCATAGGATTCCATTCATAAGGATGTTCTCAAGTAGACCTAAGTGTTAGAACCTTTGGAATGAGTCCAAATTATGCTTAGATACAAGGGAGAAAAAATAGGAGCTATTTTTGGTAATTTTTGCATTGTTGAGGGATCTCCAAGATTCCAACCCTAACTTGGTAGGGATGAAAGATCCACCAAAATTAGCATTAGGGATAGGTTTAGGGCTACTCATACCTGCCCAAAACCGTGATGGATCATGTATATATAGGTGATGATATCTCACCAAAATCAATCAAGCAATTTCATGTTTTTTCTCTCATAATGGTGCAATTGCTCTCTATGTTCATAATTGTTTGAGTACTTGTGATTACTAATGATTATAGGATTGAATGTAGGTCTGGTGTACAGTACTCAGACTGTGGGAGGCCGTACTTTCACACGTGTGAAGCCTTCTTCAAGGATTTGGGCCATTTAGTGAGGTTCAAGCATAGATTTTTGATGGATTTTGATGGTTCAACTTGTGCTAATCTTATGAAATCATAATCTATTGTTTCCCTCATCATTTCAAGTGTTTTAGGATCCTTATTTGCTGTAATTTGCTGTAATTTACCAGATTGATAATTGAACATAGACATTATATGAAATGAGTTATTGCAATATGTAGAGGAAACCGATACTCCGTCATCTGCTACTATTCCCAGACAAGAGCACCCTCCCCAGGGAATTGACATTTTATCTCCACTCCTGCAATCTCAAATCTATATGTCTTTCCATTTTCTAACGAGATATCCAACCACTGCATATAACAAACCAAAACTAAGAATTGAAAATCTATCTGCTATCAATGATGGTCGATTTAGTGTCACCAACCTTGCCTTGTTTCTAACAAGGGCATATCAGAGCTTTTCTCATTACTCTACAAAACCAATGGGATATCGCAATTGTCAAGGTGAATTATTAATGTTGATGAATGAGAGTTTTGTTTGAGAAGTGCCATACAGTTCACACTCTCTGTACCGTTCATTTATTTCTTTGTTCCTCTTCATTCGTTTTGCGTGATTGATTTTTGCATGAGATATAGCTACTGCACGAGAGTCTTCTATAGAGTATCTCAAGAATACATTTTCATTAATCTATCCATCTTTACATCACCTTGTATGGAGTTTAGGATCTTTGAACATACTTTTAGAAATCTCTGTCACTTCAGAGTTGATTCCGGCTTCTCATCGTTATATTCATCTTTGAGTCAACTATAACAAGATCAGAACAAGTTTAGTTAAAATTTGGTCAATCTTTAGTCCCCAATCACATATTCGACGTGTTTCAATGTGTTCCAAACGTCGATCCAACCTTGAGCATGCAAGTTACAGATAACAACATCCCCACCAACAGTTTTTTTTTTTTTGGGGAGGAGAGTGGATTTGCAGGCATCCACTAGAGGCAGTTACATTGCCAACAACAACATTAGCAGATTGATAGCCAAGGTCACAAAACCAAAGATGATAACGACAAGGCTAAGAAAGTAGATGGACAATCCAAAGAGACTCAATCAGAAGAAGTACTCCAGTCATGACAAAGATCCTTCAGAAGATGGAAGCACAAGTATTGGAAAATCAGTCTCCTTCTTCAACCAGCCTTCTTGTCACAACATCTGCATCCATTCTCATGCCTATCACCCACACCATTTACCGTTGTCACCACTGCCACCACCCTTTCTTCCATTTCTATATTTTTCATCATCTTGTTATCCATCTGAAAAATTCCCAATCTTTTCAGACCCTAATAGTTTCGGAAGCGGCTAAGAAATCATCGCAAATGTCTTGCGGAGACCAACTACCACCTACATTGGTTGGTCGGCCAGAGAAGAAGATCTAAGATAGCAGACGAAGCAGCAAAAAGAAATAAAGCAAAGAAGCTAAGGAGGAAAGGACGAAACTTAAGCAACAAATGAGTCAGATCGATCTTGATCAAAAGAAACTCTCTGGAGCAATGATAGTCAAATCCCCTACTATGAAGCCCGAATCCCCTCCTATGATAGTCGAATTCTGTCCTATGAATTCTCTCCTATGAAGCCCAAAGAGATCCAAAAGTAATAGATCAAAAGAAGAAACAGTTGCAAAAAAAAAAAAGATGAAGGCAACAGTGAACCTACAGAATAAAACGATCTCCTCACCCAGCAAGTGGTGGTCAAAGCTCGACATTGCAAGAGTCCAAGGCTGCAACTGTAGAACTATCAGATCCTTCACCCTTCCACCAAGCCTTCATCATGTTTTCCTAACGTCACCAAACCACCCGTCCAAATCTGTTCCTACCACCAATGTGTTGATGAGTCCATTTTCTTGAAGATTGTTAACCAAGATTTATGCAACCTACCAATCGAAGACCTTCCTCTTCTCGTCAAGGAAAGAGCATCGACAAGACTTGAACTTCAAGTGAGAGAAGAACTGCGAAAATGCCCCCAAGCAAAATGGATGATACAGACCTCTTAGAAGTTAGTACCTGCCAAGAAACCAAAGATGAAATCGTCAATGGTAGATACAAGTGAAAAAAGAAAAAGACATGCGGAAAGCACTCAAGCATGCAAGACTGTCAAGCTGCTAGGAGCTCTCCAATTTTGAGAATGTCAACCACTTGCAGCAATAAGACATTCTAGTTACATTGCGACAGATTGCGGAAAGCAGTTTTTTGATAAAGACTGACGACAATAAGCACTTGGTTTTATGCAAGCGAACAAGGATCTACGCTTTTCCGCCCATACAAAACAGAGCAATATCATCGAATATGGGTTTTAGTGGGTCCTATAGCACATTAGGGGTGGGTTGATGTTGGCTGATTCTGTCGAATCCCCAAGATACTCGGCTAGAGATACCCAAGAGCACCTCACACCTTACACCGAGGATGTCTCTGAGAAGACGAGATGAACGAAAACTGAGAGCCGAGTATGAGAGTCGAGGAATACTAGTTAATACTGTCAAGTAGAAACTGTGTAAGCCTCATGGTGAATCCCGAAAGATGGAATGACCATGTAGGAACTAGTATTTCTAGGCAAAGTAATAAATGCAAGTAGGTCCCTCTTAGAAAAGTAGAGTGAGCCACCTTTTGATGGTGACATCTAGTGGAGAGCATAATTCCACTTGTAATTTGTGTAATGTGAAAATGCCACTAGGATGCCACCTAAAGAAGTTACTGTTTGATTAAGTGTGTTTTATTTGTATTACTGTTAGTATGTCTCATATAGGTAGCTCTTCATCTTCATTATCCAGGGAAGCTAGAATCATTGACAAGTTCAATGGTTCTAACTTCTATATCTGGAAGTTAAAACTCCAGATGATGTTGATAGATAGAGATCTTTGGGACGTAGTAGAAGGTGCTGACTTGAAACCATAAGATGGTGATCAAGCAAAGGCATGGAAGATTAAAGATCAAAAGGCTTTAGCATGCATCACACTCAATCTGGGTGACTCCCAAATATCCCATGTTACCACATGCAAAACCTCTAAGGATGCATTAGAATTGTTATCAAATCTCTATGAGACTCATGATGTAACCACTAGATAACATCCAAGAAAGAAGTTCTTTACTCTTAGTATTTCTGATTCTACTGCCATCACTTCTCACATCAACAGCTTCAAGTCTTTATTGGATCAGTTATCAGTTGTGGGATGTTCTATTCAAGATGATGATGTCATCATGACCTTGCTTTCTTCTCTTCCAAAGCCATATGAGCACTTTGTGGTGATGATCTCCACACAACCCGACCTCACTTTTCAAAAGGTGATTGGTCACCAACATCAAGAAGAAATGTGGAGAAAGACTAGAAACCTGTCTATCAAAGACAAATCCATGGCTCTATACACCAAGAAGAAAGACTACTCCAAGGGCAATAATCAAGTGCAGCAACAACAACATAAGCCTCATACTCAAGGTGAGAATAGTGGATCACGAAAGAAGCTTTTCTGCAGATATTGCAAGAGAGCCAATCATGACATCAAGGAGTGTCATATCTGTAGAAATGTAAACAATAATGCTATTATGTGGCATAGTTGTGAATACAAGATCACTTTCCTATATGCGTTGTAATAACTTAGTTGATGGATTGTATTTCTCTTCTTTATTATATAGAAAACCTTTCTTTTGTGAATCATGCATCTATGGCAAACACTCTAGAAGCAAGTTTCCCAAATCACATTCCATCAAAACAAAGCATGTCTTGGATCTTGTACATAGCGATCTTTGTGGTCCAACACAACTCCGTTCTTAGGAGATGCAATCTATTTTATCACTTTCATAGATGATTATTCTAGATGGTCTACAGTCATGTTCATTAAGCACAAATCTGAAGCCTTTGAATGCTTCAAGAGATTCAAGGCCATGGCTGAGATACAAATGTCTACAAAAGTGAAGGCACTCTGAACTGATGGTGGCGATGAATACCTCTCTAATGAGATGTCCGACTACATGGCTGAACATGGCATTAGAAGACAGTTCACCACTTCCTATTCACCTCAGCAAAATGGGATTGTTGAAAGGAAGATCGAACTCTTCTCAACTCAGCCAGATCCATGCTACATCAAGCACACCTACCTGCAAAGTTCTGGACAGAAGGTATTGCCACAACCTGTTACGAGCAAAACAAATCCAGCACCAAAGCCATCAACAACAAAACTCCTCATGAAGTTTGGCATGGACACAAGCCTAGTGTCAGCCATTTAAAAATCTCGGGTTGTATATGTTTGTTCACATTCCTAAACAACTTAAGAAGAAGCTGGATCATAGGACAAATAAATGTATTTTCATTGGCTATCCTGATGAACATAAAGCTTATAAAGTTTATGATCCATCCACCAATGTAGTATTTGTCTCTAGGGATGTAATATTTCAAGAGCATACATACTATGATTTCAAACAACCATCGATAAACTCTAACGGTTCCATTGCTAAATGGAAAGCACGACTGGTGGCTAAAGGATTCACTCAAGTTCAAGAAGTGAATTATCAAGAAATTTTCAGTCTTGTCGTCAAGATGCAGTCAATCAGGACTTTGATTGTGTTAGCAGCCGCAGAAGACCTCAAAATACACCAAATGAATGTCAAGACCGCATTTCTCAATGACAACGTCGAAGAGGAGCTGTATGCCTTCCAACTGGAAGGATTCGAAGTCAAAGGCCAAGAGCACAAAGTGTGCAAGCTGCACAAAGCAATCTACGGTTTGAAACATGCCGCAAGGGCATGGTTTGATAGAATCAACTCTTGTCTCATTCAATTGGGATTTGCAAACAATTCAATTGACTGTAACTTCTGCACACTACTAAGAGTGATCTGTCAAAGGAATTTGACATGACTGATTTAGTAGTTGTCCATTCTTTGCTAGAAATTCACATTACTAGAAATAGGCTTCAGAAGAAGATCTATCTTAGCCAGCAGACATATCTAAAGGCACTTTAGAAAAATTTCATATGTCTAATTGCAAACCAATTGATACTCCAATGGATCCAAATATAGTATTGACTAAAACTACTTGTGCTGATTGTGATAGTGAAGTACTCAACAGAGCGAAGTACCCTTATCATTCACTAATAAGATCTTTGATGTATGCAATGTTGTGTACTAGACCATATTTAGCATACACTGTTAGCACGTTAAGTCAATTCATGTCTAATCCTAGGATCTCTCATTGGAAAGCCTTAAAGAGAGTGATGAGATATATTTAGGGAAGTTTAGATCACATTTTATGTTATGATGAAAATACTATCGACCCACTCATCCTGCGAGGTTACTCCGACTCAGATTGGGGAGGAACGTTCTCCACCAGAAAATCCATCTTCGGGTTTTGTTTCTATCTGGCAGGGGAACCGATTTCGTGGAACTCAAGGATGCAGAAATCAGTTGCGCTTTTTTCGACCGAGGCTGAGTACATCGCAACATGTTAAGCTTCAAAAAAAATTGTATGGATCAGGTTGTTACTTCACGACTTACATCACACTCAGTTCAATGCTACCACCATTTTGTGTGATAACTTGAACTGTATTTCACTGTCACTTAATCCCAAATTTCATGGCAAATCCAAGCACATAAAAATTCAGTATCATTTCATTCGGGAGAAAGTTTTCTCAGGGCAAGTGATCCTTCAATACTGCTCCACAACAGAAATGGTCACAAACATCTTCACCAAAGCGCTTCCCAAGATCAAGCATCAGAAGTTCTTCAACATGATGAACTTGACGAAGATACCAAGGCACCAACCGTGACCTTAAGGGGGATTGTTGGAAATTAAGCCCACAGTTGTCTCCTTGGAATTACAACTCAGACAACCAATTTATTTGAAAAACGTCTAAAACGGGCTTCCGATTGATCTCCAGCAAAGGGTAACCAATCCTATCATAATTTCAAGTTCAGATGTTAAGCTCAATAATTTGAAGTCATTGAAAACTTGGCCATCTTCAAGGACTTCCATGAAATTAGCATTTAGAACAAGTCTGTAGAAATATATTACTTTCGCGACATTCTGCAAAAATACTCTAACTGTCGTGACAGTCTGTAGAAATGAGCTATGTTCACGATAGTTTCGTCATTTTTGCATTTCCTCGAAATGCGAAACTAGCATAGTTCAATAGTTTAAACTATTTTGCAACAGCTTCGCCCTTTTCGCATTTCCCCGAAATGCGACACTTAGGCACAGTTCAAAGTTCAACCATTTATGCGAAGAGAGAAAAAATTCTCGAAGGTCATTTACTTCAAGACTTGAATTGCTTTAGGGCACCTTCAACTTTTTTGTGAAAAACTCAAAGAGAGAGAAAAAGCGAAGGTCGTCTATTTTGAACGAAGGATGTTCCCAGCCACTTCCAAAAATTTTAGCTGTACAATGTGTACATGAGTCTGATAGGATGGCGCTCATCGTAATTGTATGTGGATCGCAATCGCTAGAATGTGGTTTCTTGCGGTGCTTGGTCTTCGCATAATCACCGTAGAGTTGACTCTTGCAATTTTTGGTGGTGCTTGGTAATTCCTTGCGGTAGCTTGCGGTGACTCGTATTAAACCACAACCCTTCCCTTTGGTGGTTCCTTGCGAAATAGACACCCTTCATATTTTTTTCTCTCTCTTAGCATTTTAGTGAAAAACCCGAAGGTGTTGGAAAAACAGTTCGTTTGTTGAAGTGACAGTTTTGTCGCATTAAGGGAAAATGCAAAAAAGCCAACAAAAGGTTTACTTCTTCGAAATACTTGAAGAGAAGTTACTATCAAAAAATTGTCGCATTTTTCGAGAGTTAAGAAAATGCGAACTATGGGACAATTAGTTCATTTCTACAGACTATTGAAAACATAGTGTATTTCTATGGACTTGTTCAAAGTGCTAATTTGTGAAAGTCGTTGAAGATGGCCAATCTTCAATGATCTTCAAATAATTTGAACTTAACATTTGAAAGTGAAAACAATAGGATTGGTTACCCTTTCTCAGGCAATCACTAAAAAGTGTAGCTGCCTTCACCACACCATTCAACCACATCTTTGAAAACAAGATGTATGTTTTCTATGTTCTATACACTATTCATGAAGCTCATAATAAAACAAACAAGATAATGTGTTGTGTGTTTCTATTTCTACATTTCAGAATCTTATATGTGTCATTCCCATAGGCTTTGGGATGAATGGCTTGTGCATTCCAAAAGTTTTTTGATGTCACAAGGAAGACTCTTTCCAAGAAAATGGGCTTATTCAGCGCTCTAACCGTGAGATTCCTCATAATGGCCCTATGACATATTCAGATCAAACTGGTTTTTAACCAGAAAATAATGTCGTCATAGTTTTCTGCATCACGAACACATGTAAAAATGGAATGTCCTTGCATATTCATCACCCAATTTTCATATGAGGATGCAGGCTGGACAATAAGGTCATTACAGCGTCAGAGTCTTCGATCATTGAACCTATTGCCACCATCTGCTCTAACAGAGTCTTGTATTGATTAATGTGATTCTAAACAGAAATACTTTTTGACATTATGAGTGAGAAGAACTTTCTCCTCAGATGCAGCTTTGAAGTGACATCTCTCACTTCGCATAGTGTGTTCAATATATCCCAAGCCTCTTTCAAAGATTGAGCTTGTCTGATGTAGCCAATCTGTGGACCTCAAGAGAGGATTACCTACAATCTTTAGATTATAAACTTACTGACTTTACTTTTACATAAAATAAATCTTGAAACAACTTAAATGTAATCAAATTAGGCCTGAAAATGAAACTTGACAACAATAAATCACAAAAATTCATTCACATGCAGCAAAAGCATTGAGGGGTCAAGATTGGGACAACCCCCCCCCCCCCCCCCCCCCCGAAGGATATCTTTATTATGAAAAACCAATTGGCCTTTGCCAATTACATATACATTGGATTCTCAGAAAGGATCATAAAAAGTGGAACATGAACTTGGTTCCTTTCAGTAGACTTGTTTCCAAATCTAGCTTATCAGAAGTATAGGATTTTTCTCATAAAACTTAATTCTTTCAACATGCAATGGTGAAGAAGTCTAGAAACTTAACATGCAACTGGAATCAAACAAACTATAGTTACATGCAAAGAAAATCATCAGAGTCATGCACACTGTGCAATAATTTTGAGGACATAGTGCATGCATGCATTCAATTTTGGTGTGATTAATAGTGGACATCATGGATCGGGATCAAAAGATCATTATGGATAGTTCTTGACTTATGGAAGGCCGAGTTTGGGGAAAATAGAGTTTTGTTTCATTATAATTGAGTTGCTGGATTTTTGGTAGTAGTGGGCCGAGTTAGAGGAATGGCCAAATTTAGTTTATTGTGTAGATACTCCAAAAATGGAGATGTAGCACAAAAGAGATGGTGTAGATAGATAATGAGAGAGAGAGAGAGAGAGAGAGAGAGAGAGAGAGAGAGAGAGAGAGAGAGAGAGAGAGAGAGAGAGAGAGAGAGAGAGAGAGAGAGAGAGAGAGAGATCCAAGAGTATTTGAGTTTCCAAAGCCTCCAATCCAAAATTTGGCATAACCTCCTTGAGCCAAAGCTTCAAACTTCTTCTCCAAAGCACATGTACACAAGAACAAACAAAAGGACTCGAGCTAGGATGCAAAATGATGGTGTATTTCCACTTATATAGCGAGTGGAGAAGCATTCCAAAGTGAGTGAGGTGTCAAGTATAATGCTTGAGGTGTGGAGAAGACTCCAATTGGACTAAAGATGAAGTGAAGTGCATGCGTGAGGTGTATTAGTTAGAGAGAGTGAGTGAGTGAGGTGTATTAACTTGCGAGAGTTGTTAGGATGAGTTGGATGGTGAAGTAATAGTGTAGGAGGGCGCCCCATTCTAGGTGTAAAATAGCCTAGAAGCCATGTGGCACAAGGTTTAGACTTGGCCTCTTATTAACTTATGGATTTTCATTATCAAAACTTGGGAATTCAATCAAGTGCAATCTTACTAGGGAAAAAGCAGATTATATGCCCATCTTATTTTGCATAATAGTCATTAATTCATTGGCACTTTTTTCTAGAGGTTGCCCATCCTCAATCATGGTGGAAAAGGTCCATAGGGCGATCAGTCCCTTGGCCTAGTCCCAATCTTTATAGACTCCTCTGAGCCTTTATTATAGACTTAGAGATAAGCCTTCTTTATAGACTCCTCTGATGTTTATTATAGACTTAGTAGTAAGCCTTCTTTATAGACTTCTCTAAGCCTTCTTTGTTAATAGCCTTAAGCTTAGAAAGCTTCTTGTTCCTGTTCTTGTCCTTCAGGCACTTTCATAAGTACCTGCAGATACCTTCAAAGAAAGGTCAATCCTTAACCCTGAAAGGCTTCTTATTCTTGTTCTTGTTCTTCAGGCATTTTCACGAGTACCTGCACATACCTTCAAAGAAAGGTCAGTTTTCATACCATTAGACATGGCTCATAAGAAAAAGAGTCCTTAGTTCCACAAGTAGTAATACTTGCACACTCAAATCGTTAGAGCAATAAGTTCATTCAATATCCAAATAGAATAATGGACATTGGTAATTTCATGTCATCAAACTCTGTGTGAAGATGGAAGATGGAAAAAGCCTTTATTTCTTTGGGGCATTATTCCTTTACAATTTACACAATCTGTGTGTCGGAGATGTTAAGGGTGATCAAGGCGAAAGCCTTGCCATCTTTGAGCTTCCACTTGGAAATGGCTTCTCATCGACATTGGGAAGTAGCTCGGTTCAAGCGACTATTTCCCAAAGCTTCTTGGCTATCAGTACTACTCTCACTTTGCCATAAGTGATAATTCGAACCATCGAGTTTCTCTACTATTAGAGCATATTGTGATTGCGAATCCATCTAGAAATTCGCAAAGACCACTAGGGAAAATCCCTAAGATGGTGTATTTCCTGCAGAGTATGCGATTGTACAAGTATTTACAACAGCTAGTGAATGGATCTAGATTAGCAAAGAGATAGAAATGGAGAGGATAGATCCAACAAAGTTCTGGTTCATGCATCACATCTGCTTTGAGGCAGGATCAAGGTGAAGATGAAGAGGATGTTAATGAGGGTAAGAGTGCAATGTTAGTTGAGAGAGTGGCTAGGATATTGGGAATTTTGGCAGTCTTAGTTGTGCAACTGCTACTTTATTTGCAAGAAGCACTGTGGGACAACTATGGGAGCGAAGAAAAACAAAGGCAAAGCTAAAAGAAAAGTGAGGACGATGCCCTTGGAAGTGTGTAGAACGGACTACATATTTTAAAATTTCACTTGTCATATTCTAAGATCTATAGGTGGATAAATCACGTGTGCTCATCAACATATCAAATGCTTCATTTTACTTAATCAAGTATTCTCTCTTTTAAAATTTGGCATGCATTCTCTCTTTTAAAATTTGCATATATTGTATGGGGCTGGCCTTCGCTTCTAGTTGTGCTCCTTCACAAAATATAGCAATTATGTTGTTTCTATGTTCTATCCTTGTTGTCATAAAATCAAAAAGACAAATAAATATAGATCTCATTCCATTCCACACGTTTGGACCCAACGGGGTTGGCTCAGTTGGTTGGCTTGGCATCCAAAGTTTCTTTGGTCCCAGGTTCGAGCCTCCCCTTGGAAACCAAGAAGCATTCCACACGTTTGGGGTAGACATTGTTGGGGAGTGGGCATTCATCACAAAATCCTGCCTATGGTCATGCAATGGCATTTAGAGTTTCAAAAATGACTTTTTTTGAGAAAAAGGAACTTCTAAAATGCATAAAAACTAGGAAAGAGAGGGCGTTAGGTTAAGGGGAAATAAATAATGATGTGTGAGAATATAGAAATGGCATATTCATAATTGGAATTTGACATCAAAGGGATAAAGGTCTAGCACATTGACGTCACCTCCCCCATCTCTCGTTAACACGATACCGATGATGAGCGGGGCACTTCGTCATTGGCTTCGTGTCCCACGTGCCGCTCCGATGCTGCCTGGCCTACTTGCCCGTCCGGTACCCACCACAACTTACTTATGTGCCTGGGAAATTTCAGGACTGAAAGCTCCCTAGTTTGCATGGCACATGGCGCTTAGTCAATATGTCCCATAAGTTTTTGGGGAAAGCAATGATTACTGTATATATAGTAGAACAAACCCATATTAGTAAACAGGTGTGGGGTTTGTGGGTTGGGCCCGACAAAGTCTTGGAACCCTGTGCCCTCAAAAAATTTGGGCGTGCAAGACTCGCGTGTCCCGTGAGATGGCCCGGGAAAAAATTTCAACCCGAGACCCGTAGTGACCATGAAAAATTCTGGCACGTGCTCGGGAAAAGAATTGAAAAAAAAAATAGGCTCATTCCAGGTGTCGCGCGCCCACGGTTCTCTCGCTACTGTTAGATTTTTGGAACAAGCTAAACAGCAGCGAAGAGTAACGAACAGTAGGCTTGAAGAGTAGCGAACAGTAGGCGAACAGTAGCGAACAACAGCAGCGAAGAGTAGGCGAACAGTAGGCTTGAAGAGTAGCGAACAGTAGGCGAACAGTAGCGAACAACAGCAGCGAAGAGTAGGCGAACAGTAGGCTTGAAGAGTAGCGAACAGTAGGCGAACAGTAGCGAACAACAGCAGCGAACAGTAGGCGAACAGCAGCGAACAACAGCAGCGAACAGTAGGCTTGAAAGCAGCTGTTGTTGCTGTTGGTGTTGGTGTGGCTGAATGAATGGCCAGGGGATTGTTCCATCATCAGCAACAACACTACTACATACAAGAATGAGGTGGTGTTGTCATTTCGGGATCTTAAATCGCAGCTTGTTAGGGCAATTGCAGAGCACCTTTGTTCTGCTGAAGCATCCCAAACCTGCAGCAGCGGCCATATGTTCCAGGCCGCTGGAGCTTAGAAGACAGCGCAAGCGCTGGCTCACCATTGCCCAGTCATCCCAGAGGGCTTCGGATCTTGGTAGGCCACAGCGATGGACTCCAGGTAGGGGTTTGAGGTTTACCAAGGATATTGCAATCTCGTGGGACAGCAAACCTAGGGTTTGGCCTATCCGGCATTTGTCTGATGGATGTGCAGCGCAAAGGTCGACAAATCATCCCACAGAGGTTGCTACCAACAATGAGGAATTTATTAATGCAAATATATCTTCAAATCTTTCTAGAAAATCTGTGCTTCAGCCTAGCAATTCAAAAGTTACTAGGGCAGGGGCGGCTAGATTGGCATGCCCAGGGTGCGGTGTCTACATGCAAGATAAAAATCCAAAAGCACCTGGATTCTTCAAGAGGCCTGCTTTTCTGGATGAATCAGTGACAGAAGAAACAGAGGCTTTATCAGAAGCAGATGAAGCCCTAAATGAAGAAGAAGATGAATTGGATGACGATGAGGAGGAGGAGGTTGTGGATGATGCTGAGATCAGTAGCTCGCAGGAGTGGCAGGAAAACAATTGGGTTCTAAAAAGCGGTAAGTGGGAAGAACTAGAAAAAGCAGAGTTGAAAGATGAAATTAATGGGTTTGGACCTGCTGGGCCAGGCTACGGGAGCTGGAATGAGGTCGGACCGAGTAGTGAAGATGCAAAGAATGCATGGAACGATGAACTGAACCTCAAAGTCAAGAGCAAAAAAGGTGCAAAGGAGGCGAAAGAAGAAGGAGAAAGACTGGTGGTTTGTGCCCGATGTCATTCTCTTAGGAGCTATGGCCAGGTGAAGGACGAGAGTGTGGAAAATCTTCTTCCAGAATTCGACTTTGAGCAGGCTGTGGGCACCCGCCTCATGAAGGCTTATGGCAGAAGAGCTGTGGTGGTTATGGTCATCGACTCCGTGGATTTTGATGGCTCCTTTCCGCGTCGAGTGGCTGCCCTGCTAGCTGAGGCAGATAAAAAGTTCGCTTCCGCTTGGAAAGGTGGAGCTTCAGGAAACGTTCCAAGGTTGATCGTTGCTGCAACCAAGGTAGATTTGCTGCCGGGTCAAGTTTCCCCTGTAAGGCTCGAGCAGTGGGTGAGAAGAAGAGTAGTAGATGGGGGTGCACCAAGGCCAAGTGGGGTGCACCTCATCAGTTCTAAAAAAGGGTGGGGATTACAAGCTCTGACAGATCAAATTACTCGCCTTTCAGGCCCTCGAGGCGATGTATGGGTTGTAGGGTCACAGAATGCTGGCAAGTCGTCCCTTATTAATGCACTGGGTAAGCTTGCTGGGCAGAAGAACAAGCCGAGTGCTCAACTCACAGAAGCACCTGTTCCAGGAACCACCGTCGGGGTATTGAAGCTAGAGGGAATTCTTCCTGCGAGAGCTAGACTTTACGACACCCCTGGTATTTTGCACCCTCATCAAATCACAACTCGTCTGAGTCGGGATGAGCAGAAGCTGGTACAAGGCCGCAAGGAGCTCAAGCCACGCACCTTTCGAGTTAAGGTAAATATATATGATGCAATCATTTATGAAAGCAAAATATTAGTAAAACAAATGACAATCACAGGATCACAAAAGGCGTATCTTTCCATTCGTATGGTGTGTACATATATTCGTGTGAGTCTCACACATCAAGATCCGAAAGCAGTTGGTCTTGCCTCCGTGTCACTAATGACTAACCAACTTTTCCTTCATGCCAAGATGATATACACTGCCTGGTTATGGCTGGAATTGCTCCAGGTGCACACAGATGATTGGGTGCATGACTTCCGTCATGCACCTCTGGTGCTCAATGCCCAGCATCGAGCACCCATTATTGTGCACCAACAATCCCCATCTCAATTCTAGCCATCACCTGTTTTAACTTCTTTCAACCCCATCGCCTCTCTAAGTTGGTTGAACCTATCCTTGGGCAGCGCTTTTGTCATTATGTCCGCCACCATATCTTTTGTCGGACAATATTCAAGCATCATTCTTCTCCCTGTACCAAATCCTTAACAAAATGGTACTGGATGTCAATGTGTTTACTTCTCTTATGGAGCCCTCCATTTCTGCAGATGAATATGCAACCCTGGTTCTCATTGAACATGATCATTCCGTCGGTGGTGATGCCTAACTCCACACAGAAGTTACTGATCCAGATGTATTCTCTTGCTCCTTGACCGCCTCCGTGGATGATAGAGCCACAGACTTCTGCTTAGAGCTTGCCCAGCTCACTGGCCATTAATAATACATACCCACATGTTGATTTTTTATCAACAATGTCCCCGTCCGAGTCCACATATCCATTGATCCCGTTGCAGGGTCCATGGTAGTACAGTCCATGCTTCAAAGTCCCTGTCAGGTATAACACCCGTTTGGCAGCCTGCCAATGCTCCAGTCCAGGATTTGCCAAAAACTGGTTCAACTTTTCTGTTGCAGTAGATATATCCGGCCTTGTACACACCATGGTGTACATCAATGACCCTATGAGACTCCTGTATGGATATCGTTGCATCTCAGACTGCTCTTCTTCTGATTTTGTTGACATTTCTGAATTGAGCTTGATTCCTTGCTCTAACGGTGTACCAATAGGGGTTGCATCTGTCATTCCATATCTTGTGAGCATATTTATGATATATCTTTCTTGACTAAGTTGAATGCTCTTATTCTTTCTGTTTGATTCCCGATATGCTCTGGAGTCCTCGTGAAAGATGACATCTCTGGCAATGATGAAGGCCTTCGTAGTTGGATTGTACAACTTGTATCCTTTCGTTCCATCAGGATAGCCAACGAAGCTGCACTTTTGTCCCTTAGAATCCAATTTCTTTCTCTCTTCTTTAGGCACATGCACAAATGTAGTGCACCCAAGTACTTTGAGGTATCAACATTAGGCCTTCTTCCATACCACATTTCATATGGTGTTTTTCTGTCCATTGCTTTAGTTGGTGACCTGTTGTTTATGTATCCTGCTGTCGCCACTGCTTCTGCCCAAAGGAATTTCGGCAGATCTCCTTCATGCAACATGCATCTTACCATCTCCATGATGGTTCTGTTCTTTCTCTCAGCCACTCCGTTTTGCTGGGGGATTGTAGGGAATAGTGAATTCTCTCAGAATTCCATGGTCTCTGCAAAAGCTGTCAAACTCTTTGCTCCTGTACTCTCTCCCATGATCTCTCCTAGTTCTCTTGATCTTCTTTCTGGTCTCATTCTCTGCTAGCTGCTTGAAAGCTTTGAAGCTTTCCAGTGCCTAGTTTTTTTGCTTAAGCATCCATATTAACCCTTTTAGTGTATTCATCAATGAAAGTGACAAAGTATTTGGATCCTCCTATTGATGTGGATTCCATAGGCCCACAAAGATTGCTATGTATCAGTTCAAGGATTTCGGACAATCTGTCTACTACTGCGTCTGGAAACGGCTCCTTGTGCTGCTTTCCATATATGCAGGCATCACACCTGTCTATACTCTCTTCTAACTTATAGTCAAAGTCTCTGAGCATGTTGTCTCTTGCAAGCCTCTGCAAGCTGCGTCCTCCAAGATGCCCAAGCCTCCTGTGCCACAGATTATTCACCTTGCTGGAACTGAGCGTGAGACATGCTATGGATCTTTCCTCAGCATCCTCTTGAAGTTGATAGAAACCTCCAATGCGGAACCCAATTCCTATCGGCTTTCGTTCCCTTTGAATGCTGCAGCCATCCTTTTCAAAGAGGACATCTAACCCAACGTCAGCAATCCGTGCTATAGATATCAGGTTCTTTGCTAGATTCGGGACATATAAGACATATCGCAGCGTGGTGCTTCTTCCCTGACCAAGCCACAGACAAACGGCCCCCTTTCCAATTGCATCAATCCTCCCCCTGTCACCCATCATGATCTCTTTTCCTGTAAGCATTTCATAGGTGATAAACGTGGGCCGGGCTGTTGGTCATATGCGAGGTTGCTGCAGAGTCCAAGTACCAGTATGGGTCATTTGCGTTGTTTCGCACCTTGATTTTGGGCTTCACATGAATGATCTCCAAGCTTGCGCCTGATGAATACCCGCCTGATCTGTTGTCTGACTTATAAAGTCCTCAATCCAAGGATCCTATTCTAAGCATGCCAATCACAAGCAACACAAGGGAACCTGATGGTGGACAAACCAACCCAACCAAACCTAGATCGAACGGATCTAGCCCCCAAGCTATGGATCAATCACTAAGAGAGGAATGAGGCATCACACCAGCAGCATCCTGCCACCGGTCATGCTATCAAGCATAGAGCACTAGTAGGTATACTTATACCCTCCAAGGCCCATGCACCACTAGTAGTGCACTGTGACATCTCACGGGACACCTCTACAGCCTATCTGGGCCACGTCATCCAGTTCCCCAATGACTCACTGATAGACCCATACAAATCCACCATCAAGTGTTTAGGCCTACAACCATTAATTATGACCATGTACACATAAGGGCCCCAATTCTCTTATAGTCACAATTAACTTACGGGTTGTTGGTCTACCGGTCCCTAGCGTGAACACGCTACGCGAGACCAGTCATGGGCATGACATTCTTCCCCCCTTATTCAAGTTCTGTCCTCAGAACTTAAAACTGGGGAAGTTCCTCCTTAAGCTTCCTTCCTGTTCCCAAGAATCATCATCGTTTGTACATCCCTTCCATCGAACCAGATGCTTGGTAACTATACGATTTCACAATCGTTTAGTTCTTTTATCCAAGATCTTTCAGTATCTTCCAGGGAAGTTATAGCAATACATTGTCCTTTGTTGTAAGACTGCATGATCATTCATTGGAGGTCATAGTCTCTGATTGATCTGAGATCATAGGCGATACTGTAAATGTACCATGTACTCTGAATCTTATATGGGATTTTATTTTTTCCTGACAAATATATGCTGTATTAAGAACTCAGATGTTTTTTTGGTGGACCGGAAGTAAGATTATGTATCAACTAGAAACTATAGACATTATGTTACTGTTACACTTCACTGTGCAGACTACAATGAGAGGTTCTTGGTTTTCGCAGGTTATTAGCACCACAGGGTTAGATGGTCCAGTCGAGACTAGCAAGTGAACATAATTTGCTGGTTGCAGGTTGGAAATACAGTACATGTTGGAGGATTACTAAGGTTGGATATTGTCAAGACTCCTACAGAGAGCATCTACATTACAATCTGGGCATCTCCTTTAGTTCCGTGTCACTTGGGGAAAACTGAGAAAGCTGATGAAACATTAGAGAAACATATAGGGGAACGGCTTCAGGTTTGTGCAATTCTATTCCTTGAATCTTTTCTGAACAGCTTGTGATGAATGAGTTAGTTCTGACTTTCTGCATCTAGCCTCTGTTATTTTTTCTATTAACAACATTCTTTCGATTAAATTTCTTCAAGTTTGTTACCTACAGTCTTAGTTGCCTGTTCCGGAACGGAACGTGGCCAAAAATAAATAAATAAAAAATCGTAAATATCCACAAAGGCCCCGTTCCGACCCAGGTTTTAGCAGATTACAGGTTCCAGCGGTCAGGGCTAGAGCTGATGCGCTAGCGCTAGTTTCTGAGAGGGCTGCAGCAGCCAGCAATATAGGCAGCACTTCTTGCAGAAGAACATGCTGCTGAAGCTTGAGCCCTGTTTAAATTATAGATCCGGGAGGACCGAGTGAAATATTTCATGATTAGGAATCTGGAATGTACTTTAGCAGTGAAGACAAGCGATTACCAGGGCAGCTGCTTCAGTCACATGATGCCACGATACTAATTCAAAGTTTGACAGAAGCTCAAAACCAGATTGCAGACGATCCAGATTGCTTCATTGGTTTTACGTTTTTTGGCATTGCCTATGGCAATGTCTATCGTTCTCATTTTTGCTTATTTGGCCTATTATCAATAAGAGGGAAGATTGCGCAGCAAGTGCTTTAATACCTGTTTTCTTAATTTTAAAAAAAAACATTCCGACCCAGTACGTTCCGGAACATACTGTACGGAACGTACAGTACATTTCGGCCCAAAAGGGTCGAAACGCATTTTTAAGCCTACAGTACATCTTATAAATTTCTTTTGTGAAAATTATGTTCTTGCAAAAAAATTATTCGAGAATATTTTGCTCCAACATCGATGTGAGTTATGCATTTGTAAATTTGATGTTGAGAAATGTGTGCCAACTGAGTTTTTGGGAGGTATTTGGTCAGTGGCATCAATTCACAATGGTCAAACACCCCCACCCCCAAAATGCAAGATGATCCAACTGAAGATTGGAAACTGCTATTGCTTTATAGCTTGTAATACTTCTACTCATTCCCTTGGAAGTTGGGTTAAGCAGTGTTCCTTGAATCTACACATAATGTGCATAGTGCCTAAGCACACAGACATCGATATAGTCACAAAGGTACAGGTATGTGCAAACACAGACATGAAAGAGATTGACTTGACGTTTTGACAATAAGCTGATGTGTGGAACTCAATGTAGCACCAAAACATTCGCTTCTGTGATACATTCTGAAAGAACAAGAAAGAAAGTGTTTCAGAAGCCCAGGTTTCTAGGCAAAACAACAATAGTCCTCACATTTTGGGTCATATGCAATAAGAATAGAGTTAGATATGTTTACATTGAATTTATCAGCAGTCTAACTAAAGGCCGCAGATGCTTTTTTTATTCAAGTTTTAACATTTTTGTACGCTCCGCATTCCTGCAAACAAAACTGAGCTAATTGAGAGCTTATATTTTCTACTTTGTTTCAGCTTGTAAAAACTTTCAAGTAGCAATCAATATGCTTGCTGGCTTTCAGAATGTCCATTTTGGAACCTAGATTTCATGACAGGTATACAGCTTGGATTCACAGCAAACAGAGTGTTTGGAACAGACACAGCTTTTGTGCTTTTTCTGGAATTACCGTGTTAAGTTCAAGAGATATGTAGTGTTCTTTCTTTTGGCAATCTAACATGCAATCATATTTGTAACCGGTTGCTGTGGATTTCTTTTGGAGAAATATAAAGGTCTGGTTGAAGTGTCATTTTCAACTTTCTGCTCCATGATATTTTATCCAGTTTTTCTAATTGGAAGCTAGAAGTGAGACTATCTCATCAACTTCCTAAGAAAATATATTGTACCAATTTTTATCTCCTCCAACATCTTGGGTGCCATATATGTATGTATATATATATATATATATATATATGGTGCCATGTCTATTCTAGATTATGGGAATTATCAGGGGCTCTTCGCTGTGGCGTCTGTTTGAATGTAGTCTTAATGTTGTTCTCTCTGTCATGATAACAATGCCCAACTGTTGTGACTATTTGCAGCCTCCTTTGGACAAGAAAAGGTTACCTGAGCTTGGCAAGTGGTTACCTAGAATTGTGCAAGTTTCAGGTGACAATTGGACTGCAAGTAGTGTTGATGTAGCAGTTGCTGGTCTTGGTTGGGTGGCAGTCGCTTTAAAGGGCGATGCAACCCTTTCAGTTTGGACTTATGAGGGAATTGCCGTCACCAGACATGAAGCCATGGTACATGATCTGGCTACTGTTTTTGAGAAGCCTGGTTTCACAATTGATAAAGGACCTACAAAAACAGAAGGCAAGAGTGGCAGTCTAACAAAGAAGCCAGGACAGAAAATCCAGATCAATTGAGATTTTTGGCAGCTGAGTAATAACCATAATACCAAGTTTCTCCTGCAATGCTGATGGCCTTTAATATTCCAAACTAACTTCGTTTCCAGTCACTGATTGCTTCGTAGTGAGGATCAGTAAGTACAGATCACTGTGGTGCCCAACAAGATACCAATGAGTTGTTTCCCGTTTGAACTTCCAGATTAACATGGCAAATCTGCAAATGAATTAGGCTTTAGTTAGTTGTGCGGAATGCTTTTTGAGGCCTCCAGCATACATCTTGGCCTCGTTGTTGCCATGAACATGAGCTTACTATCTTGATCATGCACTAGCAGCAGTAACAGTCAACCAATGTATCAACCCTCACCTAATCCAATCTATCTTTTGAAATTGTTCAACTCTTGTTCATTATGTGGTTTCTTATGTTGGTAAGCAGAAGATCAACGGTCTAGTCCAGCCTAGCGTTCTGTATGTCAGCTGTCTTTCGTATCTACAAATACTTTGAAGCCAGAAAGTGGACTCTAAATGGTGAAGCTGATGAAGGATGGGCGAGGCACAATGTACCAACCAAGGCAATTTTTTTGTTTGCCTAGTCTGCTCAATCATTCTTGCACATTCAACAGGTTTGTTCAAAGTAAAAGAAATTTTGTATTGAGAGGTCTCCTTTTCTCGGCGTGAAATTGGTTTTAATTTTTTTTCCTTTGCTGTAAATTTAACTCACACCTTTTGGGCGCAAGGTGCATGCAGAAAAAGGTAAATTTTTTTTCGTACACCTTCCAGCTCCCAGGAGGTGCATGTGAAAGTTATTTGCTATAAAAAGTTTTGCCCCACAGATTCTTCTGTGAGGCTCCATTTCTTTCATGAAAATGTCAAAGTTGATTCTTTTTTATTGAGAAGGCTCATATTATGCTAAATGAGGGGTTATTATGAACATAAAAAAAAATAGAGCAACAATGGTTTGTAGTGGGTGAACCATGACATTGTGCTTTAAAAAATGGGTAGAAGAACATTATAATTGTGAAGGATCCTTAATAAAAATAAAATAAGAGAAGCATGTATTATTTGTTTTACTACTAAAAGGTATATGTAGTGCAAGCCATCATGGTAGATAGCATGTAGAACATCAAATGAGGTTGATAGAGGCCAAATCCTAGATGCACATACTATCTACTTAGCTAACATGGTCATGAAGTATTGGTAGCCCGAGTCATGTATGGACCTTTTTAAGAGTGAAATGCCACAAGAAAGAACAGATATAGTAACATCATGAAGACTTAGGTCAAGACATGTTGCAAGAAACCTATGCATATTTAAATTGCATATGTGATGGCAAGTGATAATAGGCAATTGTCATCCAATGAGTAGTTTTGGCACTTTAACACATCAATTACACTTGGATAACAATGGCTTGATTGTAATTGTAAGAGTGATGTGGAAGAAAAGTGAGACGCATCAAAATTTATATTCTAATAGTGATTTTGGCCAATTAATCTACATATGGCATGTATGACTACATCTTTTGATTTCCACTATTATTTTTGTGTTCACGTCAATCACTATTAACACTAGTCTATTCATGATGCTAAGGCGATGACATTTGTTTTGGGACTTTGACTTAAAAAAGAGTAATCTTTTTTGGTATTCTTCAAACTATCTATTTTTGAGGCCAAAATCATGGTTTATTTTTAATTCATCTCCAAATTACATAAAAAAAAATCACAAAAAAATGCATTTTTACAATAGATAATTACAAATTTATCTTATAAATTTCATAAAACCATCATAATAAAAAATGAAACCACATTTCAAGACCACACATGATTATTTAGAATTCAAATATCATAAAAATATGAAATGGCTCAAAATTTGTTTGCATATATTTTTTTCAAAGTACAATCCTAATTTGCACTAATGCCTCTTAATTTAGAACATGACATATTCTCAACACTCTTTTTTAAGTCGATGAAGTTGAAGACTTGTCTGAATCTCATGTATTGGCATCTAATGTTGGCAAAAAAAATCAGCTTTTCTATGTTGGCAACGAGTTGAGGAAGATCTTTGTGTCTTTAATCCAAGTCATTCTTTTAAAATAGCCATGTTTGACTTGCATAAAAATGATTCATCATTGTCAACTCAAAATTAAAAGCTAAAACATCTACATTATTTTAAGTTAAACCATTAATCCTTGATTTTTTGGCAGACGTTTTCTTTTGCTGTTTGGATCTACTTGCAACATTTTCCAGAAAAGCATCTTTTGAGGTGGTGCATAGCCACTATTTTGAATGAATCCAAGCACTTTTGCAATCTAAAATGGATGTCTTTCACTATTTTTCGAAACCAACAGTGCAACAAGACTCCCAATTTGAATATCAATAAAATCATGGCATCACTTTATTTTGGCAACTTTTACCTTACCGTTTGTCTAATTTTTTGTGAGCCCACACAAAATCTCTCATTTTTCACCATGCACAAGCTGCAAAAACTCATCACTCATCTCCAAGGTTGGCCAAATTTGTTCTTTGTTTTTCAAAAAAGTCTATCCACTATTGCTGATCAAATTCGTCAAAAAATTGGAAAGCTGCTCGAATGCTTGATTCCGAGAAGTTCAATAACGAAATTGGATCAACCTCACAATGTTCTTTGAGTCTTTTGTTCTTCTAACATGGATTTTAAAGGAGACAATGGTGCGATTTTGACTTGAGCAAAAGACACAAGCAACAAAAATTGAACTCCTTCAAGAGATAACCATGATGATGAATTGAAATATTGTCTACCCCACAACAATGTAGTACCAATTTCATTACACTTAATTTTAAACTAATGATGAAAGCTAATGTCATTAATGCTAGCTATGCAACGCTTTGTCTCACCAAATGCCTTAATATAATTTTGAAAATCATATATATATATCAAATTAATGACAAAATGGTTTTGGCCCATATGATTTCTCAATAATGTCTTGAAGCATTGGTAAAGAAAATGTCTTTTGTGTCTAGGTCTCTTGGAAAAACAACTAAATATTTAATCAATTTGTTCATGAGTGTGATCAACCAATTTTTTTTTTTTAAGTCTTTTTTTTTTCTTACCAACATGAATATGCCAGCACAGTTTGATTCTTATTTTCTCACGCAATGTTGTCATGCTACAATAAAGTATTTTTGAAGAATCTCACCAAATTCGCATATTATTTTATGCGTAATAGAAGTGCTCCAACCAAATGAACCTGAATCAAATTGGTCTCATTTAAGTTTTTTGGCACTTTGACAAAATGAGGCATTAATGTCTTTTTTTAAATCCATGACATCGATGACGATTCCCACTTACTTTACTATTACACTACCAATGTTTTAGGTTATCTTACTTTCTTTCTTGAGCAAGAATGATCAAAGTCATCTTATCATATATCTTGGGTGACTTGCACTCTTGTTTTGCCCTTTCAGTACCCCTTAAAATTGTCTACATGCTTGTTTCATTCACGGTTTCTTCTAGTTTTTGTCATGTTTTGTTAAAAATATGACCATTTAAGGACCTTGAATAGATCTACTGCGACCTACATGCATGAGAGTTTGCACACAACCAACTCTATCTTGATCAACTCGGATTTTAGTAGGCTACCAAATGTGATTTGGATCTAGGCAAGAGCTCTTATGCACACAAAGTAATCATCCATCAAGGACAAGCAAGTTTCATGCATATCCATGAAATAAATTAAGTTTTACTCAAGATTTTAGAGAGAGAGAGAGAGAGAGAGAGAGAGAGAGAGAGAGAGAGAGAGAGAGAGAGAGAGAGAGAGAGAGAGAGAGAGAGAGAGAGAGAAACATCCAACTCTTGAGTAGAGAGAAAATTCATGAACTCTTGGGTACAGAGAGAAAGTACAAGAGATTTGAGACTCCAAAAATAATCTCTCTCTCAAAAAGTGTAAAGAGTACAATGAGAGCTCACTTCATATAGTGGTAGCTCGAGTTCTTGCTCTAAAAAGTACGAGATGACCTCTGATTATGGACCTTATGATTCGCACCTCTCAATATGATTGGACCTCAAAAGCCAATGAGATGAGGATTTGTATTATGGTGCACTACTTGAAATTGCATCCCTACACTTTAGGACAAGTGTCATCACCTCATAGAACTCGAGATGGGAGTCATTTTGCCTTTGCCAAATCAACATAAAGATATGTACAATATGGTGGTGTGGATGTTGGTCCAACCCCATCATGACAACTAGCATGAAAAATAACTAGCTTTTATCCATTTTCACATGTTCTCCACTACTCATTAATTTGGGGTATTTCTCATTATCCAATTCATTTTATATATCTCTCCCTCCATGTTTCCTTCAACTATTACATCTCTTGAAAGCACTATTTAGAATTTGCAATGGGCTAAGCATTTTTTGGGATTGTATGAAGATGCAAAGAAAATTCTTTGTATCTAGCTTCTTCTCCATATGCTCTAGCATGTGTTCATATACTTTGCATTCATATACTCTCATATAATGTATGATGTTTTTTCTCATGATCATGTAGTCTCGCGCATTGTTTTCTTTTATGATTTTGAGTGGTACCCTGTTGGTATATAGCCATGCATATAGTTTTAGCAAAGCTCCGGTTCTTCCATTTTACAATCTTGTTCAATTGTGGGGTGTATTGGATTTTTCTTTTTTTTTGAAGAATTTCATGAATTTGTCCCCTCTTGTTATCCAAATGAACTCTTCTAGCCCTCCTAGTATGTGCACCCTCTATTACAATTGTGGGAAGGTAGTGATTTATGTTGAAGGATACAATTTAAGGAATTCACATGAGTATGACAGTTTTGATACCCGATCATGTATGATAAGATAGATGTAGCTACCTAAATTTGTACATAGGTGGGTGCAAGAGGATTTAAACAAGGGAGCTTGTTTAAATTGGATGCTAGTGTTGCTATTGTGAGTGCAACGAACAATCTTGGTGACAAGAAAGAAAATCCTTGAGTAACAAGATGGAGCCATTAAGGCTCACTCATATGAATCAAGCAAGGCAAGTTGGATTTGGCAACATTCTTTATGCACTTAATAGCTTAAGAGATACATCATCAAGTGCACAAAATGCCTTGGAATTCATGGCTTGGCATGATGTATAGTTTTGAAGTGTGCTACATGTATATAGACACATCTATGGAACATCTTGTAAGGGATTTTTTAAGAAGTGGTGAAAGATCCTTCATGGACATCATTCTCTATTAGAGTCTCAAAAGTTCCTTGTTTGTAGCTGGATTTTTTCTAAGAAACTTCTAAAAGTATTCATTCTTCAAACAAAAATTAGCTCTTAGAGTTGTAGATAGATGCACCATAGTTTTATCAAGCTAAATTTGAGGAGTGTGAAAAATTATCAAAATGGCAATTTTAGCCTGATTAAACAATGTAAATTACATCGGTGGGTCCCACACATGTGAATCCATGTTGCTACATGTGAAGGCTACCCTAGATAGGTTAGATCTCATTCATAGGGTAAGTTAGGTTTGTTTGGTCATGATTCTTAAATTATAGGACCAAACTCCTCAAATCATGGAGGTAGTTGATCAACCTAACCATCAACTTGGCATAACTCTAGGGTTAGGTAAGATTGGCATATTAGGGCAAGAAATGTCAATTAGTCTCCTTATTACATGCTGGATTTTCACCTAACTTGAGAGGAGACGAGCCCTAATGTACATACAATCTATCATGCCATAGTGAGGAGAGAGTTTTTTGAGAGCACATTGGCAATCTCGAGTTCCCTACACATTTGTCTTGAGTTTTTGTAAATGCTTTGCAATCAAAATTTGATTACATTTAATCTTTAATAACATGCCCCCACTATGTTGTTGCAAGAAGATAATCGAAACAGTCAAGACACTTCGTCTACCTCTTCATCTCATGCTCTATATGTCAACAAGGGCTCGAAACGACAGAAGTAGAAAAGCTCCAAGCAGCCTACGGCAAACCAGAAACAGACTCAAAGTCAAGAACAATCATCGAATCCAAATTCGTCGAAGAAGAAGATGTTTTGCCAAGCAACCTGATCAAGAAAATATAGTTACAGCATCTCCTGAAGTCGAAATGGATGAAGGCACTTTTATGGTCAAAGACAAATACGCGAATTCGGATGATTCATGGTTTCTGGATTCTGGAGCTACTCAACACATGATGAATCATCGTGAGATTTTTCATTCCTATACGCCTTACAGCAAAAAGAAGTATGTTCATCTTGGTGATGATAACACTCACACCATCAAAGGTGAAGATACTGTAAGATTAAGGTTCCAGCATGATCAATTCAAACTACTGTCAAAAGTCTTGTATGTTTCTAAACTCTCTACAAATCTGTTATCAGTTATGGATTTAGGTCATAAGGTGGAATTTGAGTCTGATCAATGTAGAATTATCAATAGGAGTAATAAGATCCTTGCACTCGGCAAGAGGCATGGATACTATATAGATTGGCACATTGTTATTTTGATTCTAGTCAAGCCTTGCAAACCTCTGTTCTTGTCAATAAAGCATTACTATGGCATCATCGCTTAGGACACTTGAATTATGCATCTGTTTTGAACATGTCCAGACAATCCCTGGCACTTGATCTCGACTATCCTTCTGGCAAAGTCAATCTCCCTGTCCGTCATAGCTGCATCCTTGGAAAGCAGACTAGGATTCCTTTTAGATCGAGTCATAGGCATGCAACAAAAGGTCTGTTAGATGTTGTTCATACAAATATATGTGGACCTATGCAAATTCCTTCATTGCTAGATGCAAAGTATTTCATTATCTTTATTGACGAATTCTCCAGAAGAACAGTTGTTTACTTCATTAAATAGATTTCAGAAACTTTCATCAAGTTCAGACAATGCTCGACTTCCACAGTATCAAATGTATTTTCATCAGCTACACTACTTCAGATCGAGCCTACAAGTTGTTCGATCCCATCGAGTCGAAGATATTCACTAGTTGGAATGTCATCTTCATCGAAGATCAGTTTATCGACCTGTAGCGCAAGCATCCCAAAGGGAGCCGGGAACCACGACTTAGCTTCCCCGCCTTCAACTCTTGCCATCCAAACCCACTTGACATACAAGCAACCAACTTGCCAACAACGATTAGACTTAACCAACTTGAAGTTCCGAAAACCAACATTGAGATCCAACCTGGCGCCATGCCAAATCGGGGGTCCCGATGTGGGTGACTTCCCTCCAAGCAAGCCGCCCGACATACATCAAACTTAACCAACTCGAAGCTTCGTTACAAACGAGTAACATCCATTCCAAGCAAGCGGTCTGACTTACATCAGACTTAACCAACTGAAAACTTTGTCACGAGCGCTGGAAGCCAACCTGGTGCCACGCCAGACTGGACAGCCATAAACAGGTAACTTCCACCCAAGCAAGCCATTCAACTCAGCCGGCAGGTTAGAGCACGTTCCCCAAGAGCTTAACCCATTCACGTTCATGCAAGGAACACTCAGAACCACAAGCCGCGACAGATATGGAAACAACCAGTTCCTGGACCAAATGGTCCCGACAGCATACCGCTGGCGCCACGGACCGAATGGTCCCGACGACATACCGCTGGCATCCCGGGATACGACCCTTAGCTATGTGCCAACTTAAAAATTTGGAAGCGGCCTTACAACTGGCGCTTTTACCGAACACTGAAACCCAGAAGGTAATCAAAGTCAGTTTGAGAAAAATCCCACTTTATTGATAAATCTGAGAAGGTTACATTTCAAGTGCGTGACCGACCCTAGTCTCCAGGGCGCTAGCATGCCAAGGCGAGAGCCATGACAACATTCCAGCAAGGGAGACTGAGACTTGGTTGGAGCTCGCCCTGAGTCGCAACCCGCACTCCCCTATAGTGTTGGTGTGATTCGGCACCCCCCTCATACTACGCACTCTACCCAAGCTGGTAAAGCACGTTTTTCTCTCTCTAGGATTTTCTCTTTCTAGAAAGTCATTTTCTCTCTCTAGATTCTATTGATCCCCAGGCTTCCTTTAATCATGCCTAGATCGTGTGAGGTGATTGCACATCGACCTGAGCTCTCTGGACTCCGCTAGAACCGATCAAAGATTTTCAGCCATAGGAACTTGGCGCCGGCTGGATTCTGGTCACAGTGGCGCCGGGAGCAGCAGGGGCGCCGTTGGCGCCGGGGACATAGCTGGCGCCGATGGCGCCGGAAATAAAGCTTGTAAAGGTAGCTTTACAACACGACCTCAAAGGAAAAGGCAGTGCTCACGTAGCCGACCTGTCAGATTCTCCTGATATATTGAACTTCCCAGTTCCTCAGTAGACTATTCCCGTTGAAGGTCCAAGGTCATCTACTTTTGACGAACAACATATCAACGGTGAATCCGAAGATGATGATGTTGCAGTTCAGCAACTATAGTATGATGAAAATGATCAACTTCCTCTATTCCCCAGAAGATCATCAAGAACTAGCAGACCACCTATCAGGTATATCGACGACTCTACAGCCTACCTTGTTCAGGAGCCGACGATTGTCAAAGAGGCACTCAATCAGCCAAATTTCGATCTCTGGAAAGAAGCCATAGATAAAGAGTATTCATCTCTTATCAAGAACCAGACATGGACAATTGTCGAATTACCTGCTAGCAGAAACGTAGTTGATTGCAAATGGATTTTCAAAGTCAAGTATAAAGCAGATGGAAGCATCGACAGAAGAAAAGCCCAACTTGTCGCCAGAGGATTTTCTCAGTATACAACGTTGATTACACTAAGACTTTCAGTCTAGTAGTCAAGCATACTTGTATTCGACTTTTATTATCGTTTGCTGCTACAACAGATCTGGAAATAATTCAAATGGATGTACAAACAACATATCTCAATGGAGTTATCGAAGAAGACATTTACATGGTGCAACCCGAAGGTTATATTATCAAAGGTAAACACAATCATGTGCGTAAACTCCATATGACACTTTATGGCTTGAAGTAATCTGCTCGAGCATGGTTTCAAAGGACCAATACTTTTCTTATTGATCATGACTACACACCAAGCTCTTCAGATTCGAATGTTTACTTCAAGACAGTGTAGTAATCTTTTATCATTATCACTTTATACATGGAAAACACATTGCTCTTCAGCAACAATATCGATCTGATAAAAGAAGACAAGACAATGCTATCTTCTGAATTCGACATGACCGATCTAGGCGAAGCTCATTTCTGCCTTGGATTCAAATCCGTAGAGACAGACATCAGCAGCTGCTTTACATTACTCAACAGAGGTACATCTACAATATGTTAGTCAGATACAATCTGATTAATTGCAAGTTAGCTCTCTCACCAATGGAACCAGGTCTCAAATTGTCAAAGGACCAGTGTCTCCGAACAATCGAAGAGAAGGAGCAGATGCGTGAGTATCCTTATCATTCGATAATAGGATCTCTTATGTACGCAATGATCTGTACCAAGCTAGACATAGCTTTGCAGTCAGCTCCCTAAGTCAGTATATGACCAACCCAGGTATAACACATTGGAAGGCTTTTACCAGAGTCATGAGATATTTTTGAGCTACTATGGACTTTTGCATTTGTTATGGAGCAGTCGACGATGACAAACTCAATTTACTCATTGGTTACATAGATGCAAGTTGGGCAGGAGATGTAGACACTCGTAAATCCACTTCTGGATTTACATTCTTCCTCAACAATGGTCCTATTTCCTGGAACAGTTGCAAGCAATCTTCGATAGCTCTATCTTCTACAGAGTCGGAGTATATCGCAGCCTCACAAGCTACAAAGAATTTGGTTGAGAAACTTACTTTCAGATATCAGTCTAAATCAATATATACCGACATTATTACTTTGTGATAATCAAAGTGCCATTGCCTTATCAACAAATCCTAGATTTTATTCTAGGAGTAAGCAAATTGAACTAAAGTATCACTATGTCAGAAGCAAAGTTCTCAACAAAGAGGTCAAATTGCAGTACTGTTGAACGCAAGATATGACAGCAGATATTTTTACTAAAGCATTAAGCTTGGATGCACACAAAAAGTTCTGTGCAGAACTAAGTTTGAAGGTTAAGGCAATCAAGGATTCAGATTAAGGGAGAGTGTTGGATTATTCTCCTTCCTACTAATCGACTAATCGACATTTTAATCTTCAGTCAACTTTTATCCAGACCTGCAGATTTCTTCGTGTTTTTATACAATCTACATAACTACTCGAAAATGGCTGACAATGTCGACATTTTCGCATTTTTCGCCTTTCGACTTTTCGCCTGTCAGGATTTTCACCTTTCAGGAATTTCTCTCACTTCGGCATTTTTGCAAAATGCCAGATGCCCTAAAAGTTAAGAATATGACTTTAGCAAAGACTGTTGTGTTTTTCGCATTTTTCGCGTGTGGCAGTTTACGTTCATTTCTGCAGAGTGACAATTTATGTTCATTTCTATAGATAGACTGTTTGCGACCAAAGCCACCGACTTGCATTAATGCATCAACAAGTAGTTTTTGAGAAGTCCTAACTAGATGGATGCCAACACATCATAGCCAACTGGATGATGCTTTTGACGACCTAATTTCTTAGTATAAATAGTTATTCATATTTCAACATCTTAATTCTAAGATCAAGTATTGAATAGTTAGCTCTCTCTCAAGCCTGTGAGCTTAACACTCTTGAGCATTCTAGCTCAGTTCTTAAGAGTTGATTAGAGATTACTATTGCGCTTACTGCTTATAGTAGTTGTGCTTAATTCAGACTTATATTTTAGCCACTCAGAGATAGCTGAGAGTACACGGCTTCGATTCGCAACTTGTTGTACTCATTTATATCTGTTTCGCTTTCATATTGAATCAATATTTTCTTCTTATTGCATTCAGCTTCGTCCCAGAATGTATGCAGTTTTGTAATTCTTCGCGACTGATTATTTGTCTGATAATTCAATGCTTTAACTGTTTGGCTATGTAATCACTGTAGTATTAATGATTTCAAAGTTAGTTACTATAAGATCAAACGTTATTTTTATCACTATTGTTTTGTTCGAAATTGATAGGCGTAGTCATGCATGAAGAAAGAGGAAGATAGTTTATTTCGCTGCCCATGATAAGTTTTCTCTCTTGTCGTCCGAATTCTTTTTATTCAAATCTTATTCGACCTATCTTTTATACACCTCTTTCCAACAATAACTTGGCCATCTTTTTTGCACGTGCGGCCATCCTGACCGTACATTTTGCAGACCCGTGTGTGGCATAGATCCTCTCAATGAAAGTATATAGAAGTATCGTTCGATGAAATCACTTTAGCAAAATCGAGGTAATCGGACCATCTCTCACTCCACAATAGCCGAATATTGCCACCACACGCCCAATACAATGTTATCTCTAGCTCCTTCTATCCAAGCGCTTCGTGCCGATAGCCCATCAGTAACTGGCATATCGTCATCATGCGCCAATAGCCTCGACTCTCAAATTTTTTCTCATAGCCGCATGTGGTGTCGATATCCCTCTCTATATGGCTTCCTCTTCTAGCAAATCTACTTAATATAGGGCTCTGCATTCCCTCCTTGTTGATGAAGTTTGACATCGAGGGATTTGTTATTGAACATAGGGAAATTTTTCCAAACTTCATAAGGAGTTTTATGATTGCCTACAACAAGATACTCTTCTGATGGACAGCCTATGATTTGTGCATTTCACATATTTGACTCATACTCAACCCAGTGCCAAGCAAAGGCATGATCAAAAGTTCACCAAACTTATCGATCTGTTCAAATGAGTCATATTTAGTGAAGAACACAAGTGTACCTGCCAGTTCGTTGAGGAGGGCGTGGCCTTTGTTTTCTAATGATGATGACCTTAAAGATGGCATTGACTATGAGGACCAAGAAGAATGGGCAAGTGGGATAGATGCCTTGTAGAGGCTATTATCTGAGAGCAGGGCATACGAGGCTAATATGCCGAGTGAGGAGGAGTTTTTGACTTTTCAAAAAAAAGTATCCTCCACTTCCCACACATATTAATCTAGGCGACCAGATCGACCATTGTTGTTGGTCATAATTTACATGTTGTTGGTGTACTCCAGGCTGACAACGAAGATATGGTAAGCGCACTATCTCATAAGGATTATTTTACTGAAAGGTAACATGATGCATTTATTATTTTACGTATAACTAACTTATTGATCTGATAGTTTGACAAACACTTAGTTATATTTTGCAGGAAACCTTGGAAATTGATGCCTTTGCAAGCAGGCATGGAGGCTTGAGAGTCTCATTACTTGAAACATTTTGTAAATAACAAAATTTGTATTCATCACAATAGGTTTTCTTTGAATGTGGGAACTATAATCATGGCCCTTTCTTTTTTTTCTTAGGGGCATAAATATCCCAAAAACAGATATAAAATCATTTTTGTCAAAAGAGACATTGCTCTTAAAATATTCAATTATGTGCTAGAAGATGTTCCTATGAGATCATTTACTTTGGCAATTCTATCAGGATATATAGATCTTAGCAAAAGAAGATCCACTCGATTTCTGGATCCATATGATAGGAAGAAGTTCCTCCATGACCACACAATAAAGATTGTCTTTAGAGACAATGCACAAAATTGAATGTACTCTTTTTCATTGAATATATGTGATATGAGAATTGCTGATCACACATTTTGTCTTGAATTGACACATCAATCTAGTTTTGGCTTATAAATTTACATGCTTTTTTGAATCTCTGATATTCATTTGATCTATTTGTGTATCGAACTTGAGCCCGTCTATAGAACCATTGGAATAGCTGAATGATCCAACTGTTCTTTGAGGATGTTCCACCATGTTGTGTATGTCGACAAAATGATGCTCTTGCTTGCCAATGTGATTTCTCCATTCCTTGTGAGGACCATATACTCAAACTGCCATACTTTTTTGCTACAGTTTAATCATCTGAGATTCATTGAAAATCAGAATTATTAGAAGCATTTGAACAGTTCTCTCTCTCTCTCTCTCTCTCTCTCTCTCTCTCTCTCTCTCTCTCTCTCTCTCTCTCTCTCTCTCTCTCTCTCTCTCTCTCTCGTCTGCGAGCTTGAACAATCCTGAGCATTCTAGCTCACTTCTTAGAGTTGTTTTAGAGATTGCTATTGCGCCACTGCTTATCAGCATTGCGCATTTATTCAGACTTTCATTTTAGCCGCTCAGAGATAGCATAGAGTACGCGGCTTCGATCCGCAACTTATTGTACTCATTTATTTTTATTTCGTTTTGAATCAATACTATTCTTTATTGCATTTAGCTTCGTCTCAGAATGTATGTGTTTTCTAGAGTTCTTTGTGACTAATTATTTGTCTGATAATTTTCGATGCTTAATTTTTTGGCTACGTAATCACTGTAGTACTGGCAATTTCAAAGTTAGTTACTATAAGTTCAAATGTGATTTCTATCACTATTGTCTTGTTTGAAATTGATAGGCATAGTCATGCATTGGAAAGATGAAGATAGTTTATTCCGCCATGCACGAAAAAAATTCTTTCTAGACACACGAATTATTTTCATTCGTTTCTTTTCGAGCTAGACCTATCTTATGCACACCACTTTCCGACATATTTCCTATTTTCCCCGAAAGCTTTTCATCCTTTTGTATTTTAACATGTCATTTAGGAAGACCGGCTTTTGATAGCACTTCCTCTAATCGAGCTATTGCTTGTTTTGATGACGTCTCTGGTTTAGTATTCCATGCAAACAAGATATCAAGGTCTATTAATTTCTCTATGATCCTCACCTCTCCATGAACCGTGCAAATATGAACATTCTCTAGAGGAATTGGTAGTATTGGTTTCCAGTTGGGATCTTCAATATCTCTTGAAACTTCTGTGCCCCTTGAAATGTCTTTTGATGATTTCATACAACATAGACATGGATGTTTCAAGTTTGCTCCATGAGATACATTGAACATACATTTCAATGTCTTCAAGTCTCCAGCTAAATGCCATTCCAAAAAAAAATCACCTCTTTCAAGAACACTAAGGGTTGTATTATTCATATGATTCTTTATGATATTTGAATAGTGCTAAAAATCCAAGAAATAACATCATGGTCCTCTTTGATAACATGTCCAACATATGGAACCATAAGTTCTTATATATGCAAAACAATTAATGGTACCAAAAGAAATGGCATGTGAATAATAGTATTTTTTACCTGAAGACATGCTAGCCACCATATGTCATTTTCTAATTGCACACTGAAGTTGAGATCCCTTGAGTTTGTTGCATTGTTCAATGCTCCATTCATGAGTGTAATACTTACTCTTTCTAGCTTTTGCCTCTAAAAGAGTTACTAACAGGTCGTGAGACTAGGAGTCATCTGAATAAGCACCGATTATGGTTAGTCACTTATTAATTCAAGATGTCAAGAGATCTGAGTTGGTTGTCACGAAAGATGCCAAGTTAAGTTAGAATAAATCTTGAATAAGACACTATGGAGAGAAGAAACGGGCATTGACAAACGTCGACTCAATATCAAAATATTGGATGAAGGTCCACGGATGAAGCCAGGTTGAATTTGGAGTCAATGTGAAGATTGGCACCTTGAATGAGTTGCAAAGGAGCACACAAAGTCACCGAGATATTTCAAGATGAAATTCAAAAGATTGTGAGCTCTCTCTTGAGTTTGTTGCCACATAAGACTTTAGGATGACTCAAGATTGGCCTCGAGAGATTGAATGTCAACTCTATTCATGATTATAAGTTGTTTCTAATTAGGAAGTCTATTTATGAGTTCTCTTAGTCTACATTGTCACTGTCACAATATTTCCTCAATGTTTTTGTCAGCGTCTTATCCATCATATCCAAACACCACCGTTTGTTGCTACGTCTATGCCCTTAAGGATTCATGCTCAACCATCTAGGTTAGCAATATTATCGAAAATTGTGTTTTTGTGATAGGAACTTTCTAATTTGATCATTAGAAAGAAAAAAAAAAAAAAAGGCTCACAAAATTTACGTAGAGATTGATATGGCAATTTGTTTTCATTCCTAAACAACAAAATTACGCCATAAACGGCTTCCTTGAAAATTCATGTGTTTGCATGTAGATTGGATGGACTATGAGAATGAGATTTTAAGACAAAGGGTATCAAAATGGGTGGGATTGAAAATATTCAACAGCCAATAGCAAGAGAAATAAGGAGTTGCCAAGCAACCGAGTGCTCTAGAAAATCGGCAAAGTATAGGAATGGAATTCAATCAACATTATTTTTCAAAAATTGATATCATAAATTTTGTAACAATTGTTTTTATAGGCATATGCTTTCATGAGTAAGGGTCCTCACAAAAACCTAGAAGCTTTTAAGCCTGTACTAGTGCAGGTTTTTTGAAGATAGCTCCAAAAAGGTTCCCTTAGCACCATGCTTGGGAGACCTCTTCTGAGTTATCCTCAAGAACTTGCACTTTATAGAACTACTCAGTTTTTTGAAAACTTTACTCATAAAGGTTAATATGCTTGTATAAAAAATCGTCAAGTTTTGAATGATATCAATTTTTGAAAAAAACTTGTCGGTTCCATTCCTATACTTTGCCAATTTGTGCTTAGCAATACTTGTGCATGAAAAATACCAAGCTATCCAAGAATGAAATTTGTGGGCTTAAGAGTTATGACTTATGATTGCTGTCATTGATTGATTGACGACTGGTGTGGCTCTCAGTCTGAGGCTTGAGCACGATAGAGATAAATGAAGATGTGTGATGAGACTGTTTCAACTAAGTGCGAGGTCACATGAATGAAGATGCGTGGTCCAAATTCGAACATTAATATGATCACGATTGTTGTTCGGTGAAGTCATTCACGAACTACTTCCGAGTACTTTAAGAGAAAACAATAAAGAGGTGAGGTGATTTACGTCTTATACTTGAGGAATGCACTGATTGCAACACCTAGCAGGTGCTGCAGCAATGGATCGTGCAAGTGCGTATCACGGTGTCCGGGCGATTGGCCATTGTACCTGCACAACGCTGTCAAATAAAATCACCCATAGGTATTAGGAATGCAAACATTGCAAAGCTCAAAGCTGAAGTCTACTGCGACTGACTGTCCGAACTCCGAAGGTGAGCCCAGCAGGAAGCTCTTCCTCAGATTTTGCCAAATATAGTTGAATAGATTAAAGACGACTCTGGCTTTGTGGTGTAAGAGGCCCGGGCTCAAAGGTTTCCTTATCTAGCAAAACACAACATATTTGATAATACGAGTCTAACACATGACAAGACCGGACGGTGTCAAATAGCAGCGTGTCACAGTGGCCGCTACAGGCTACACTCCAATAGATCGGTAATTGGTTATGCGGCTTAGGCGCTGTTGAAGAGGACTTCCAATAGTCCAATACTGAGAAATAAGATGAACTTAGACCCAAAATGAACAGGCGGGGTAATAATATATCCTTCTGCTCGAGTCTCAATGCAAGCCAGATTGATGAAGCCAGCTCACGGAGTGTTTGTGCCAGAACACAGCTGCATGCACAATGTTTATCAATTTTTGTTTCCTTTTCCGCAGATAAATCATAAAGTAATAGCATTCACAATTCAATAGTCATATATTGGTAGCTGGAAAACGACTGCATCAATGATAGCATACAATATTTACTTCACACTCTACATCACAAACACGCCAAAGTTGAACTTTCTGAAAGAGGTACCGTTCTTACACTCTAGAGAATTACTGATACAAAGGATGTCGATTCGCGAGAGATAACTCTTGCTTCACTTCACATACATTTGGATCCACAGTGAGCTTTTAAGGGTGCCAAGTTACCACAACATCATTTTTCCAAGATCTATTAATATGATATCTCTGAAGAAAAAGCTATCCACATTTATGGTGTTTATCTTTGCTAGAAGCTCATGCACTGCGTAAGTAACTCGATTCAAAATTACCTATGGTACACCTATGTAGTATTTACAAGAGAAGCCAAATTGAGTGAACTCGACAGCTTACCTCTATTTGTTTGCAAGAACCCACCATTTACTTGCAACTTTTGTTACTCAAATTAGCAAGAAATCGTCAATACCGACTGTAAACTATCTTAACACATGATATGGCTGCATTCCATGGTATACATTTTAGGCTTTGGGTCACTATACATGATACATCTCATTTCCTTAAGTATCAAGAGAAAAGAATACAACAGGTCTAGTCAGAGACTGCCATTATAGCTGAGAAGCTGATTACAAGCATCAAAGAATGATTCTCTGATCAGATCGTAGTGTTCAGGTGAATTCAAGCAGAAGTAGCAATACAGCAACTCCTCCACATCCAGGAGACTAAGGTTATTCCCCACAATCATTTCCATCATGGACTCTCGAAAGTCGTCGTAAGGATTAGACGAGACTTTAACAACTGCAATGCTATCTGCTATTACTCCTTGAACATCCGAAGGTATAGATGCGGAGATGCTTAAATTGTTCCGACCTCTTCTCCTCTTTTCAGGCTTGTCAGTCTTGCGGTAGTCTGTAGCGTTAGGTTCTTGGAGCAGATTTGTATCGTGGATCTTTTCATCGTTTTGGTTACTCAACTCGTTTAAACCAAGGTGCACCAATGGTCGCTCAATGCAGCAGCTGTCCGGATCAGAAAAATTCCGGCTGTCAGCCTCGCTACCTTCATTCAAACTTTCTAAATCAAGCCTGGGAGTCTCTAACACAATCTCTGACAGAAATCCAGGGCTCTTGGATGGATCATAATCGCTGACGTAGCTACACATGGAGGGGAATTCCTGATCCCAAATAGTTGCAGTATTGAAATGCTTTTCCATGAAAGATATATTGAGATTCTCGATAGACTTTTCTGATGAGGTACCTTCATCTTTAGCCAAACTAGAGGGAGAATCAGTTGGATGCAAAGCTTTTGTATTGCCGTATAGAACCTCTATGTTTTTCGAGGTCCCATTTGCGGGCAACCTGTGATCAGGCGAGCTGTTAGGTCGCGAGCTTTGGGCCCTTTCTTTCGCACGTTGGAATCCATAACTTCTGGCAAACTCTGAAGCGAAGTTCTTCTTTGCAGGAAGCATGTTCAGCTTTTGAGCGTTTTACCATCAACTGTGCGAATCGATCCGTCGAAAATGGTCATGCTCTTCCTGATCTAAGCTTAAATGTCGATGACAGTCAGTTACTTATACCTGTGGAGAGTAAATGCCGAGTTTCAAAAGCCGGAAAGCGAGCATAGCTATCACGAGACGGACTGTGTGAGATCTTCATGAAAAAAGTTCATGTTGCAACTTGCAACCTAGAGCGAAACACGATACATAATCTACTGGTATGAGTTTATATCGCAGCTAATCAGAGCCAAACACGATACATGATCTAACGCTATTAGTTTGTGTTGCAACTAATTAGAGCCAAAATCTATCGCTATGCCAGTCAGTTGTTCGCAGGTGCGCTGTTTTGCAATGATAAGAAAGACTAACTCGGCATCATCCCGGTCCTCTTCAATACTGACCAAACGCTCATTCCTTATCTTGTCCTTGTAAATGCACTCAAAAAGGCGCTCCAAGCTCTGATACTCAACTGTTTTCTGGCGCGTCTAAGATCTTGGAAACACTGGATGGCACGTTCAATCTTCACTCTTTTTCTCCAGTCCTAAATCACGTTCCAAGCTTAAAAAAAGGAATCGACTGAGAGCGCAGATCTCGACAGTAGCAGCCAGCTAGACAGCGCAGTCGTCGCGGGCCTCCCATTTCTCACGTTGAGCCTGCCAGCAGCTCCAGTCACCACAATGCAAGCTGCAAATTAGCCCTTAGCCATCCTCAAGCACCTCACTCCTCCTGAGTCCTGCTCCACATAGCAACCGGAATAGCATGCCTGGTTGCCCGCCGAGTCGGTGCTCACGAAACCCGAAGTCCTTTTGCGGCCATGCTTCGCCCAGCAGCTGCAGCTTTTTGTAACAGGACTCTTCCTCAGTGCTCAGGCTCAGCCATTCCATGCCATGCCTTCATCATCCTTTGGCATCAGTTTCAAGAAAGCGCTGCTGCGCCTCATGAATGGAGGGAGGGAGGGAGGGTGATGAGAGATGAGATGAGATGAGTCGTGCGTGGTGCTCTGGAGTCTGAAATAGACGCCAGGCAAGGCCAATGATGAGAGCGGTCCCACGGCCACTTTGACTGACTGGGTTGGATCACATCACAAGCTCCAGTCCAGCCTCCAGCTGCTCAAATTTGACGCTCCTTTCTTTGCCTTCCTTGAAACACTGCTAGAGAAAATGTATTATAAAATCAGTCTTTGGGCTCATGACATTCTCCTTGGTCCTTGAAATTGCCTTCCTTGAAAACACTGCTAGAGAAAATGTAGTATGAAATGAGTCGTCGGGCACATGTCGGTAAAGAGTCATAGGCGAGAGCCCCGAGATAAAGAGAGTCACGTATTCGCTTATTGGCACGGGGACATCTTTGGCCCCCACCACTGAGCCATTGACACGTGGTCGGGCAGGGAGGAAGAATTTTGTTGGTCGCGTGGGGGTCCCATGCGTCCCGACGCCCGCCTGCGCCCAGGATCACTTTTTCAGCGGGCACCACTTTCTCGCGGGCCCTTGGATGTGTGACTCCGGCTGCCCGAGCCTGGGACCACCTTTTTGGCGGGCACCAAGCGGGCTGGTCCCGAGACCCGCCTCTTTTTGTCAAGCACCACATTTCTCGCGGGCCTCTAGTTGCTTCGGTCCTGACATCCCCGGTGGATTTTCGGCGAGCGCGACACTCACGCCCTCATGCTCACACGTACATGCCATACAATTTGCATTTTCACTATATACACAAGCATATAGAATTATGGGATAAACTGAGCTATGCCACATGGCAAGCAATCAGGGAGGAGGCCAGGTACAAGGCAGGCAGAGTAGCGGGCAGCACCAACGAGGCACCTGAGGACAAGCGTCTGGAGCTGAAGTAAGTCGCGGCCAAATAGGGACGTGCCAATAAGAGATGGGGGAGAGTCATAGTTGTTGCTTTTATGCATTTAAAAAGCATAATCAACGTTTTCCGCGGGTGGAAGGCCCCGGTCCAAGAGCCTTCCGTGTAGAGAGAGCCCTTGCCACAAGACAGGGCCCCGACCTGCATGGAAGGCCCAAGGCCCGAGCCTTCCACGATGTAATGCCACCTGATAAGGTGAAGAGAGAATGCACATTCCGGAGAGAGAATGGCACATTCGGAGGAGAGAAAAAGGTGGATGCATATTGTGCTCTTGGAGGCACCTCCAAAATACACACAAAACATGAGCACCTGGTATTACGAAGTTGAGCTTTCTTCATAAGACCATTATGAAGTAAAATTTGCATCTGATAAACATATTTGATGTTGAAAACATTGGGTTGCCCATTTTGCTTTTCTAAAAAATGGGCAAGAACTGCAAGCAACTATGCATTACGAGCAAAGTATAGGAATGCAATCTACGCTATTTCTCAGCAACCGAAATCATGAAAATGTTGCCAATTTTTTTTATATAGGCATATAAGCCCTTTTATGAGTAATTGTCTTCAAAAATTAACAAAAACTTTAAACAATGCAAATTTTTTGAAAATAATTCAAAATAGGTTTCTTGAGCACCGCTTTGGAACTTTGGAAATTGGAGGTTGCAAACATGAAAACAGTCTCTATATTTTCGTAGAATGCACCTTGCACTCTTTTATGGGATGATAAATGAAACATAAAATGAATTTTTCAGCTTCCCTCTAAAAATTACCAATATGGTAAAGCCTTAAGGTGGGTGCTTTTTACTTGGTGAGGGGCAGCTGCCTGAGGGAGGGAGCATGAGGACAAGTGCTCGAAGGGTGTAAAGCCATGCTCAAGGGCCTTGCATGGGATAAAGCCCCAACTGAATTTCTTGGTGTTAGTTTTCCCCTTATTTGAGAAAGCTATCATGACGTCAATGTGTGGTGTGGTGGGGGTTCTTGGTGTGGGATTGACCACCCAAGGGCCACAGATGGGTGGTGTCTCCAAAAAAAAAGGAGGCTTCTACATTCTCACAAAAAAAAAAATTGTTTAGAGCTCAAAAAAATCCAAACCCTCCCATCAGATCTTAACATTGAAGGGCACCTTTGTATTGTGTCTCCTCTTATTAGTTGGGAAAAGAACCTTTAGTCTTTCCCACTGGGAGAGCATTTTCCCGAGGTGGAAATTTGAAGGCAAGGTCGATGACTACATGGAAGGTGCAAGGCATCAATGCCTTCTTCTCTTTTGAAAATTACAAAAATAAAAACTAACTAAAAAATCTAAAACAAAAAATCTCACTTGTATTATGTGCATCCATTCATTGGTTGTCCAATGAACATCATTTGAGTGGATGGTACATTCTCTATCCGGTAGTCCCACATAAAGATTTTGCGTAGAAGGTTGTATGCTCAAGTGCTAGTTTTTCATTGGTACATGAGGGTTTTGGTGGAAGGTTTCAATCCTTGGGTAGCTTGTGTAGATTATGTTGCCATCAAAGTATAAAGAAAAAACAAGCACTTATCCTTATAGGAATGGAATTTACTTCATCCTTTGACCTTGGTATTCGCTTGCATGAAAAGTACAAAATTCTTTTTTCAACCAACCAAAAAGCTTGCAAAATTTTGAGAGTGAAATTTTTCCTTAGAGAACCTAGATCCAAATTTCATAACTCAAATTAATCACATGCTTCATCATTTTATCCTTTGCCATGGATTTTGTACTGAGCTTTCCGCTAGGTAAAATGGCCATAAAATTGTGATGAGGGCATTTGGCTAGGCCATAATTGAATGGTCATTGAACCTAGTGGAAAGGTCACTACAAAATCTTTTCCCAAGAGAAGGAATGGCAACATAACAAACAAAAATTAGGCAAAATTTGGTGGATTATGTCAAAAAAGACAATCATGACGTTCTCCCCATAGATTATGAGGAATGTATATTTTTGCATGATTTGATGCACCTTGAGAATTAACAATAAAATTCCTTGCAAATCATATACGATTTGAGTAGAATTTTCTAGTGGTTCAACAGTCGCTCAATTATGGCAATCACTCGTTTTACCCTTTCCTAAATACCTAACTAATCTAGTGCTCTAGCCTTTTTCCTTTGCAAAAAGAACGACTTATATAACATGACAAAGTATCACAAGCATATTTATATCATTATTTAGCATGCAACACATCAAAATACCTCCTCTAACTATGATCAAAGACAATCTTTCTACAATTATAGCCAAATTCAAAAATTCAGATCACAGAACAAAATCAAAACAAAGATTACGTATGCCAATCCATATGTAATTAATTCACATGTAAAGACAATAAAAACTATATATATATATATATATATATATATATATATATATATATATATATATATATATATATATATATATATATATATTGATGTGTTAGAAATATCCTATTTATGATGTGGCATGTGGTCCTCCATAGTAGTTAAGTTGGAAGTGTCCCCACAACGCACAAGTTAGAATTTGGTTGTTGCACAAGTGTACATTTGAAGCCTTGTGTTCATTGGATTAGCTTTTTTTGGTGTTGTATAATGTACAATAGAAACAAGCTACTTAATTAGCTATCATTGTCAAGAAAAAGAAAGTAGCTTATTGAAAACAATAATAATGAACATAGAAATGAAACAAAAGATAACATGTCACAATTGGTTTTAAGAAAAGATACCACTACAAAATAACACAATCATATATGAGAAGAATAAAGAATTGGAATTGTGCCCATTGCCCATGTTGGCATAGCCTCAAATCCCCCAAGTACTATACAAGTGGGATATTGTAGTGTTGTGCTCTCCTTTTTGGCTTGGCATTACGGGAAGTGTACATATTTTACATAACAAAGATAGTTGAATTAGTTACCATTGGCAAAAAAACATTTGAACTTATGCTCTCATGTTGTAGGTAAAAAGTTGTTAAGCTTAGTTCCAAAATTTTATGTGATGACATCCATATTGCATGTTGCTTTAGGTAGTAGCTAAAGTTTTGTATATGCTCCTTATGATGACTATTGATGAGAGTGAAGACATACATGACAAGACGAATGAGCAAGAATCTTGTCGCATATCACAAAGCCTTTATCATTCATAATTTTAAGGTTAATATATTGGGCTTTTGCATATGTTTGAAATAAGAAAATATGATTGCATAAAAAATGATGGTTAATTTGCAAGATCCAATTGTCCTAAAATACGGGGTAGCAGTTGACATATATTTCACTTTGCAAGATCCAATTTTCCTAAAAATATGGGGTAGTAGTTGACGTATTTTTTTATCGCCTCAAGGTTTCAAGTTAGATTCCAAATGTGCACATGGGTAGGGACATAACAAATAAAAAATGACATTGTTGAAAAGTGATTATATAATTTCATGAATGCAACTAGCAAGATCTATATAAATTTTATGTAATTGGATATCTAAGCTAGCATTTTATTCATTTATCCAATAATGAGATTATAATTTTAGTTCAATGTTAATAAAATTCATTAAATAGTATAATGATTAAAAATTTGATGAATATGATTATTGGATAATGATCATGATATTAATTGGTGTTTTTAATCAGTCTTTCACAACAACATCACATTACAATGTTGTGTAATTGTATTTGTGTTTACAATATATGTGTTTGCAAACTCTACATTTTGTTGATATAAGTGATCAACCTAATATGTATAAGCTAATTTATAGTGGAATACATGTATGCCAAACTCTTATGATATCTATCATATTACAAACAAAAGATATTGATCGTGTTTAAAATGTGAACATGGGTAAAATCACATGTTCCATACAAATATGTTTTGTATGTTATACATAATGATGTCGTTCTATATGCTACAAAATTATGAGAGAATTTATCAAGCATATCTTGCTAAGACTAAAATAATGAGTTAAGTATAGTACTCTATTTGTGCGCACCATAGACAATCCAATAAACAATCTAGATCACACACATGAGATACAAAATTGGAGGTAGCCAACCCAGTCAGAGCTGAAATTGGCAGGTGGGTTGTGGACTGGGAAGAGTTCGTTAGTAGATCAATGCAAGCATTGTGAATTATTTTCATTCTAGAGCATGTGCCCCACAATCATGTGCTTTACAAGCAATGAAATTTCTCTCTCTCTTTTTTTCTCTCGAAAATCTAGCCATAGATTAAGAAATATAAATAGGGTACAAGCTGTAATTAAACTTACAGTAATGAAAATTTTTCAGCCTCTTTAAAAAGAAGCAGGGGGGAGATACTAAAGTCACCACTCCCAAATTTCGTTCCTATCTAGCCATATGTTCCAAAGAGTGATTACTCTAATATGCTGCCAAAAAACATTAATCTCTAAATCATCAAAAGTGATATCGTTCAGCAGTAGATCTGAGTGGTTGACTCTCTTGAATCTGATATGGAAGGGTGCAATAAAGATATCAGACACTGACTTCCAAAGAGGAGCATAACAATGAAAAAGCAAATGGATCACATCCTCATCAAATGTTTTGCATTTAGTGCAGACATGCGATACATCACCTCGATAACTAGCACGCACAGGAAGAGAATGTTGAATGATACTAAGGGAGAAAATTTTAAGCTTGCCATTCCTGATCTTGTTAGTTTTGCGAAATCTGTTCTTCCACGTGAGGGGGGAATCAGAAAGGGTCCATTTGGAATTGAATCAAGAGAAGGAGAAGTTCGGCTCTTTGGTAGCGGAAAAGACTGATGAGTAAGAAATTTTGTCCGATTTGTCAAAGGCCCTAAAGAGCCACATTTGGTCACTTTCAGAGGGTAGAGAGGTAGTAAGAGGGCCAAGATCTCCGTAGGAGAAAGCGAATGAGATAAAGTTGGATTCTCTAGTGGAGAGGCCAAGATCAGATTTTAGTCGGGAGAGGCTAAGAGAGTAAATGGAGTCCATAATGCTAGACCAAGTGACAAAACCTTTACGGCTAAGACTACTACAGAGTCTCCCTTCAATCAAGGCCAGCGGCTTGGAATTTAAGGTAATGGCCTTAGAGGACCAAAGAGATTCCAACGGGGAGATGCAATTGCCTCCAGACCAGAAAGTGAGCTCACGCATGGAGAGCAGGACATTGGAGATGGATTTAAATAAAGGAGGGAGGGAAGTCGAGAGAGGGCAGTGGGAGCAAGTGAAATCTAGTAAATAAGAATGAGAAGAATTCCCATCAGTAGTAGGTAGAGAAGGAAGAATAGCTGACATCATAAGGGCCCAAGATTGGGGGCATGAAAAGTGCAGTGAATATGCCTGAAGAGGAGAGAAGAGAGGTGGTAGATGTGGGGTCAAGAAGTCCAAATCCCCCTAACTTCTTAGGAGCAGTACAAATATCCCAATTCAGGAGACTAGGATCGTTGTTCCAAAGAAATTTTTTGAAAATCTTGGCGATGGAAAGGAAACAAGAAGTGAGTGAAGTAGGAGGAAATAATATGTTTGAGAACGATAAGTCTAGCAGAAAAGGAGAGGTCCAATGCGATCCTAATTCTCTCTATGACCTAATTAAAATGGTCCCTATTAGAAAGAGAAGCACCAAAAGGAAAACCCAAATAACGGAAAATGGTACCGTGAGAAAGGACATTAAAGCCAAGAAGAAGACACCAATCAGGTGGAGACTCATGTGAGAGTACAATAACATCGGATTTTTGGTAATTGATCAGGGAGTCAGAAACAAGACAAAAGCGGGATAATTAAAGAAGGAGAAGAGAGGCAGACTGATGATGGAGTTCAATAATGCAGGCAAGGTCATTAGCGAAGAGCTGAGGTCCAAGAGGAACATCACGAAAGATAAAGGGACGAAAGGAAGGAACAGAGTTGAGCTTATGGATATGGAAAATAAGAGGTTCAATAGCAATGACAAAAAGGTAGGTAGAAAGGGGGTAACCTTGCCTGATGCCACAAGAAATGGGGAAGGAGGGGGAAAGAATACCTTGAAAAAGAATAGAAGAAGAAGTGGGAGCAAAGAGGGCTTGAATAAAATTAGTAATGTAACCCGGTAAACCAAAAGAGGAGCAGCAAGCAAGAAGGTAATTCCAACTGATTCTATCAAATGCTTTGTCAAAATCAATCTTAAGCACAAGGGCTTGATAGTTAAACCAGAGAGAGGAGTCAATGGATGACCAAACATTAAGGATATTATCGAAAAGGGATCTACCTTTGATAAAGCCAGACTGACTTTTAGAGAGGTGAGAGGGGAGGAGAGAGGCAATCCTCCTAGCAATGGGCAAGGCGTTCGAATCTCATAGCATTTGGCTTTTATTGGCAAGTTACATGGTAGTTAATATGTGTTGTGTTGTTTGTAGTATCAGGATTGTCGTTGGGAGCACATCCTCGCCTCAATATGCATAGCACAAGAAATTGAGAGAGAGAGAGAGAGAGAGAGAGAGAGAGAGAGAGAGAGAGAGAGAGAGAGAGAGAGAGAGAGAGAGAGAGAGAGAGAGAGAGAGAGAGAGAGAGAGAGAGAGAGAGAGAGAGAGAGAGAGAGAGAGAGAGAGAGAGAGAGAGAGAGAGAGAGAGAGAGAGAGAGAGGCTAATCCTCAATTGGGCAGCATTTCCACCTGATATTGAGAATAATAATAAAGTACAAATGGTGCGTACATTGGAACTGATTTCGACCATTTTACGGAGAAATAGCATTGATCTATGATGATCAATATCAACCAACTTTATCATGGGATCCTCGATTGGATGGTGTCGATTATCCATTTGTTGATGACCAAAGCTATCATAAGCGGTTTTGTGACAATCGGCATGTGCAATCTTAACCTGGTTGTAACCACTAAATCCATCCAGGAAACTATACGCTTCCGCTCTAGCAAGGCGATCCAAAATGCTTTCAGTAAAAGGTAACGGAAAGTGATCCTTTCGCATCACTTTGTTCAAAGCCTTGAGATTTACACAAATTCTCAATTTCCCATTCTTCTTAGGAATAATGACAATCGGTGAGATCCATTCGATATGCTCGATCTCATAAATAAAAATCGGGGTCAAGCAATCTCTGAAGTTCTTTCTTTATTAGGTCCACAACATTAGGATTACAACGATAGAACTTTGTAACCTTTGGAACTGCATCAGGTACTAAAGGTATGGTATGTTCAATAATTGCTGTCGGAATACCCTTCAGATCTTGATAAGTCCATGCAAAGCAATCTCGATACTTAATAAGTAACATGTGGAGTGCTTGATACTATTCACGATTAAGCTGTGATCCGATTTGTACAATCTATTGTGGTTCTCCAGGTCCGGCAAGATTCATTAGCTATGTCCTAGCTGGGCCATCATAAACATCTTTTGAGTATGGCATGTGTTCTTCGGGTTCACGATGTGCTTTAGGTAACATGATAACCACATCATCCAATGTATAACGTTTAAAATGTTTCGGCATATCATGCTGGACTACATCTACTTGTTCCTTTTCAAAAGGACTTGTCTTGGATCTTCACTCTTAGTTTTTTTTAATTCGTCGCGGACATCGGAAAAACACGTCGCTATAAGGTCGTCGAAATCCGATCACATTAAAACGCATCGCAATCCGACAGGCATAAAGTGCCGGATTCCAATGAAAAAAATCCCGATGACGGAAAAACGTGATGACATGAAAGACGTCGCAAATGAAATAATAGACACACACACATTCTCTCTCTCTCTTTCTCTCTCTCTCTCTCTCTCTCTCTCTCTCTCTCTCTCTCTCTCTCTCTCTCTCTCTCTCTCTCTCTCTCTCTCTCTCTCACATCTATCATTCTTAGTCCAAAATAAATATATATCTAACAATCTATTACTACCATAGAGTATGTATTTATCTATAATCTTAAATTTTAAATCAATGCAAAATGTTAAACACACACACGCATCTTTTTTTTCTCTTTCTTCTCTCTCTCTCTCTCTCTCTCTCTCTCTCTCTCTCTCTCTCTCTCTCTCTCTCTCTCTCTCTCTCTCTCTCTCTCTCTCTCTCTCTCTCTCTCACACACACACACACACACACTATAAATTTAACAATCTATTACTACCCAACACTATCTATATCTATTTGTCTATTAACCTAAATTATAGATCAATGCAAATTTCAAAACACATACACATCCTCTCAAACACACGTACACTATCTTAAATAATTCTAACAATCTATTATAAACAATATTTATAATTTTCTATCAAATACTATTTATTAATCTATCACTCTCAAATACCCTAAACTAATGCATGATACAAAACACACACACACACACACACACACACACACACACATATGTACACACACACACACACACACACACACATTCTCTCTCTCTTTATACATATATATATATATATATATATATATATATATATATATATATATATATATATATATATATATATATATATCACATCTTAAAATTTAAATCAATGCAAAATGTTGAACACAAACACACACACACACACACACACACACACAATCTATTTATCTACTACCACTCTCTCTCTCTCTCTCTCTCTCTCTCTCTCTCTCTCTCTCTCTCTCTCTCTCTCTCTCTCTCTCTCTCTCTCTCTCTCTCTCTCTTTCATAAAACAAACATGTTCACAGATTCGGTGAATCTGTGAACACGGTTCTTGTGTTTTCTTACCTCTTCTTTAGAACAGTTACAAGCGGAAGCGCTACTCTGATTTCAACATAGATTTCCCAGCCTGTCAGTGGGAGACACAATTCCGATGCTCAGCTACATGCAGAAACCAGCCATGTAACCATCTTTAGCTCAAGAGGATCAACATTTTAGAATAGGGAGCAATCCTACCACTATCTACTGAATCAAAAATAATCAAAGACAAGATTAACTACTGAAACAAGAAACTAGATTCCTAGCAGCATGTAACAGTCTAAGAATTAAGAAACACTCATTTCTTGATGCTTAGATTGCTCAAGAACAATCAAGAACTGGGCTGTAAGAGAGTATGCAAGATCTACACCACAAACCAGCCTATTTAGTTTACTTGAATGCCGATTTCTACCTTATTCCATAAACAAGAAGTGAATTCTAATCCACAACTAAGCAAAAAAACTAGAAAACAAGAAACTAGTTAATCCACAATGCAAGGAATTCAAGCATGCTCATAGAAATTTCACTCAAGAACATTGCCATGAACAAGGAGCTTAGCAATCATCAAGAACTCGTGGAGGATCCGCTTTATTTGCTCAAGAGAACTTGACAATACATTCAAAGCTCCCTCAATTGAGGGGGCCCAGATATTCTCTTATCTTCTCCACGAAGCCCATTTACAGCCAATCTTCCACCATGGTCACATAGCGTGACAACATGAAGTCCGCTCTGTAGTATAGCCTGGCCATCATTTCATGGTCTTCTTCTGACTGGAGGACTACATTTGGGTTGATTTTGATGGGATCCAAGCCTCGATCCCAGAAACAATCTTGCTGGATTAGAAAGGCCATGGATCTGCAATATTTGGCACTTTTCTGCACGCAAATATCGGCATTTGATTTTTATTTATGACCGAAGTCGAGTAATTGCATCCTCAGATCATTCGGGGTGGTTCTCTTTGAAATTCCCGGGATGACTGGCCAGTTTACCAACTCTACTCGCAGCTTTTCCACCGGCCATGGGTTTCTACGTTTGAGTGCCATGTAGAAAGAATCCACTCGCTTCCATGCCGGTGCCTTCAAATACTCTTGAAGTCGCCTGCTATCCTTCAAGACTTTATTCCGCCATTCTGGCTGCGGTTGTAGCGCGGCAATGATCTCGGCCCTGGTGGAGTATTGGCTTTGATCGATGTCTTCTTTGCCTCCCCTCATGTTGAAAGGGTATTTCCTTTCAAACTTTTTTTATTCCCGTGTATCAGCCAATTTGCCTCTGGGCCTGGTAGGGAAAGTTGTCCTACGTGGCTGGGATGGCCTTGCTAGATAATCATCTAGGGCCTTGGTTCCCGTATCTTTCTCTTTTGCTCGCTCACTTGTCAACAGCTCAGTTGTGCTCGTGTCTTGCCTGGGCGAGAATCTTCTTGTCTCTGGTTGATCCGCCAGGAAGTCATCATCACCCCCCATGTTTGTGTTAGTTTTTGGAAGGTCAGGGATGGAATGATCTGGAGAGAGGGGTGCAGGCGTGATAGGTTTAGGAGGAGGTGGGATCAGCAAGTTATACGCCGCACCGGGGGAGTGGAGTGGTTGGAGGAACTCGTCCCGTCGGGCTTTGTAGGTGTCAGCTGGGCCTTTTGATGGGCCCATTATTTTGCTAGGAGGCGATGGAGAGAGGGAAGATGAAAGAATCGGGTAAGTTGGAATGAATGTTTCGGAAAAGTTGAAAGCAAAGTAGGAGGAGGGGTTGAAAGTGGGAGGGGGTCGGGGAAAAGTTCTGGAAGCAACCTTGGCTCTCTGGCCACCCAATCTCAAGCTACCGTCTGAAGGGTGTGTTTGCCTGTCTTGATTCTCTGCTCCATCATTCCCATCATCGTCCCGTGGCTTTGTTACTTGAGCACCTGCTTGGGCCTTGCACGCCGTGTCCCATAATTGGTTCACCTTGTCCAAGACTTGTTGTAGGGCCTTCGTGGTTTCTTCCAACTGCTTCTGGGACTCTAGGATGATCTTCTCTTGTTTGGCCACAATGTTTTGAAAATTTTTCTTTTCGGCTTCTCGTTCTTGGATTAGCCACACATATTTCTCCATCCGGATGGCTGAGGCCTGTGGGGCCTAGAATTGAATGTCCTCAGGCTTGACTAGAGGAGCATCGACTGTCATTGTACCCGATGATCCATCTCGTACTTGGTCGATTTGGATAATCTTGTGCTTCAGTTGTTGCTGGACCTCTTCCAAAGTGGATTTCTGCCCGGCCATCACGGATCTGGTTTCCATTGTCTCTTCCTCTTTTTCTTTGTCCAGCCTTTGATATCGCACAATTTCTTGGTCTTGATGTTGGACCTTGCTCTCGAGCACTTGATATTGGCTCACCAACCAATGCATGTAGTAGCTTGTTTCGGATAGGCCTATCATCGAGCGATTTGGCTGCTTCAGTGAGCTTTTCAGAGTTAGTGAGAGTTGGATACTGATCTAGAGTGTGGGATGGTGAGGCTAAACCAAAAAATAAGCGTTGTGTCAGTGCTGAAGATGGAGGTGGAGGTAGTGGAGGGATGATGTTAGTAACTGTTGTGGTGGTGGTGGTGGTTAGTGGAGAAGTCAGACTTCTTCCTGGCTGCTGCTCCTTCTTTGGCTCGTCATTGCTTATTTCCATCAGGTCCTCAACATCAAAATATTGCGATGTGTCCAATGTGTGGACTTGTTGGGCCTGTGGTTGTTGACCTTGTGATTGTTGGGCCGCCTCTGTGTCCTGGGGACTGGATATCCCCACTCCTCCCCCCCCCCCCCCCCCCCCCCCCAAATCTTGTGCCGTTGGTGATGTTGTTGGCGTTGGCGTGGTAATCAATGTGGGTGGGGTGGTGACTTCGTCTAGTGGACAAGCTGCAGTTTTTGTTGAAGCTTTGGCCCGTTCTCTACTTGGTGAAGAGTGATATCTGTCATCAGATATCCCAATATTGTGATGGGCTGCTTGTTCTTAATGCACTCATGTAGACAGTTTGAAGCAAACTGTGCCCAATCATAAAGGTTCTGGACATGCAGTCGTGAATCTGCCATCATGTGAAACAAGGACATGGGTAATCTCAGCACTTTCATTCATGGTTTTTGTGTGCATCTAGTGAGATAGGCACATGCTTGATGCTGCTTGTCATTGATGGCTTCCAGTCTGTACCCATCCTTATTCTTCCATTTAGTCACAGAGGGATCAATGTACTTGAAGTATGTCATTTGCTCTATTTTTTGGAGTGTCCTTGTGACAGTATTTGGTCCCCGCGGGAACCCATAAGGTTGCAAGTCGGTTGCCGCAAAAGATACGTTATAGATATAATTCATGATAGGTGGAACTATGATTTGACATGATCTTGTCGTGGTATGATAATTGGCATATGCCATGTGTACTAGGTACGGGCTTTGATAACCTGTCAAGACATGGATCTGAAATTCAATTTCCTTGAAGAAGGACTCCGCCTGCTGGTACCAGGTCTGCATCTTTGTAAGATCTAACTTGCACAGTTGGATGTCAAGCTTGCTTGCTTCGGGATCATTAGAACTTGAACTGGGATTGGATGACATGGTGGAGAAATGGAAGAAAGAAGGTTTTGAAAAAATTGAGTCGGTTGAGATTTAAAGGACTGACGTCGATTGAGATTTGAAGGACTGGCTTCGGTTGAGATGTGAAGGATGGGCTTCGGTTGAGATGAAAAGGACGGGCTTCGGTTGAGATGAAAGGCTTCGATTGAGATGTGAAGGACGGCTTCGGTTGAGATGAAAAGGATGGGCTTCGGTTGAGATGAAAAGGCTTCGGTTGAGATGTGAAGGACGGACTTTGGTTGAGATGTGAAGGATTGGCTCCGGTCGAGATGTGAAGGAGTGGCTCTGGTCGAGATGTGAAGGAGTGGATCTGGTCGAGACAAAAATGGTGGTGCAGAGGGGTATGGAATATGTGTGGAAGTTGGTTGTGTTGGATAGAATGGTGTGGGTGGCAAACGAAATATGATGTAAATAAGGGTGGGAGTAGAATGAGATGGAGTTAAGAATGATGGAGAGTGGAATATCAGAAAGTGGAGGTGTTTGACAAGGGTGGTGATGTTATGGAGGTGGATATGTGTGAGAAATGAAGTGGGTTGAAAATATACAGTTTGTGATATCGATTTGGATGATGTTCAATAGTATAACGGGAGCGTGATGAGTGCTTGTGTGACACTACCCCTCAGCATGCGAAAACTTGTAATATGATGTATTCTGCAGGCGACGTTAGGTTGTAGAGTTTCGGTGATGGCGCTCGCAAGGGAGTGGTAACGATGGTGGTTGATAGATTGTAGAGATGGTGTGAAGATGATAACTGAAGGATTGAACAGTCGAGCGCCAGGATCGGTCACAGTAGCAAGAAAATCGTCGCAGATCATCGCCAGAAAATGCTTGAGTTCGCACTTCGTTGAGGTGCGAATGGCGTCGAGGTGAGGGCATTTATTGTCCCCTTCATCTGGTTGCGAGCGAGGTGGGACATGTCGGTTCGTGAAATTTGAATGTAGGTCCTCCGGTTGAGATCTGAGCATAGTGCTCCGGTTGAGATTTGACTAAAATGCTCCAGTTGAGATTTGACAGAAAAGTTCCGCACGAGACTTGATAGAACCGCTCCGGTTGAGATCTGATAGGAAAGCTCCGGTAGAACCGCTCCGGTCGAGACTTGACTGAATGCTTCGGTCGAGATTTGAGGAAAGTGCTTCGGTTGAGATTTGAGGAAAGTGCTTCGGTTGAGATTTGGCATAAGCACTTCGGTTGAGAGTTGAGCGGATCCCGTCGGTTGAGATTTGACAAAACTTTAATATGAAAGAATGGATTTGTTTTATGCAAGTGAAGAACTTCAAGGAAAAATATGATTGTGGCCCAGAGTAGAAGTTCTTATGAAAAGAGTGTATCCCCAGGGATGTTTGTATGCCTGAGATACCAGTCAGAAAGAGATGAGGTGGCTAAAGTGTGAATATCATTTCCTATTGTGTAGTCTATCCTTTGTGATCTAGAACATCCATGACCCATGAGTATGTACTAGAAAAAAAGAATGCAGAGAAAGTAGAGAAGTAATTGTATGAAGTATAAACAAATAACTAGGTGAAAAATAGGCATGCAAAATAAGAATTACAAGCGATAAAATAAATAATAAATAAAAAATAAAAAAATAAAAAAAATGTAGAATATATACTAGGGAAAAGATGCTAAAGTGGGTCAACAAAGAACAACTCTTCGTAATATCGTCGTAGACGACCACCGTTTACGACAGTGTCTAGGAGTATCCCGTCAAGTGTTTGTAATTGGACTGCACCATTAGGAAAAATTTTGTTAATAACATATGGCCCCTCACTTCTGAACTTCAATTTGTCGGGGTGCTTCTTTGATGTATAAAGAAGCACTTGGTCACATAAGTGTAGATCTTTATTGCGCAGGTGATGGTCATGCCAGGCCTTTTGGCGTCGTTTGTTAACTAGTTGTGTGTGATAAGATATTAGTCTCGTCTCGCATAACTGGGCTAACGTAAATAGTCTGGTTTTGACTTGTTGTTCTATTAAAGCCTTTTCACAGAGATCTGTTGAAAAAGCTTCCATAACCCTTAGTGAAGGTACTAAGAATTCTACGGGCATTACCGCCTCTTGACCATATAATGGCTTTCTTCGGGGTGGTGCGGTAAGCCCAGATAGCTGAGAAAAGTTTTATTTCTCAATCAGAGCAACTGGTTTCAACTATCTTGGTTAAAATTTTACAGATCATCTTGCTAGTTGATTCAGCCTGGCCATTACACCTAGGATAGTACGGTGTACTTTTTCTATGAACGACTAGGTAATGGTGTAGGAGGTTATCAACGACAACATTTAAAAAATGTGTGTCGCGATCACTAACTAGTTCTATGGGACAACCAAAACGTGTAATAATATTTTCGTAAAGGAAACGTGCGACTGTTTTTACATTGGCGTCCTTCGTTGCTCGAGCCTCAACCCACTTAGTCGCATAATCTATGGCTATGAGGATGTAGCGAGCTTGGGTGTGTTTTGTTGCTGGACTGATTGGTCCAACAAAGTCAATCTCCCATTTATGGAAGGCTTCGCCTTCTATAATGGGAGTCAGTGGCGTGAAGTTTGCTTTGGTATTTTTCTTTGCTAGTTGACAGACATCACACGCTTTAATGACAGCAAACGTGTCCTTAAACAAAGTTGGCCACCACAATCCTGCTCGAAGGATAATCTTCGTTGTGGCTTCAGCAAAAAAATGGCCACCCCTAATGCCCTCATGAGCCTCAGATATTATCGGTCGTATCTCAGATTCATAAGCACATCGTCGAATAATGCCATCAATGCCCCTTTTGTAGAGTTGTCCCGCTATTAACTGAAAGGGTGCTGCTTTTATTAAAAAATTTCTTTTTTCCATTGTACTCAGGCCTTCTTTTAGTCTGCCTGTTGTGAGGAACTGAGTGATCTCTTCAGCCCATAAGGGTGTAGCATCGATCTGAAAAAGGCATGCATCAGGGAGATCATCGTTGACTGGTGCAGTTGCTTTTTCAGCACTTGGTAGTCTGGAAAGGTGGTCTGCCATGAAATGTTGGGTCCCTTTCCGAACGACTACATGGAAATTCAATTTCTCCAAAATCAGCAGCCATCGAGCTATGCATCCCATCTTACAAGACTTATTAACGATATATAGAAGGGCTTGATGGTCCGTGTAGAAAGCAAAGGTCTGGCCTAATAAATAATGTCGTAGTTGTTGTACCGCATAGACCATCGCCAATGCTTCTCTCTCGGTAGTTGTATAGTTTACTTCAGCAGGCACTAGTTGCCTGCTTAAGAAACGTATGGGAAAGTCTTTGCCATACTCGTCCAGTTGTGCAAGAAGTCCTCCAATGGCATACTTACTTGCATCAGTATGCACATGGAATTCTTTCGTGTAATCTGGTGAGCAGAGTATGGGAGCCGTTGTGAGGTTGTTTTCAACTCCTCAAAGGCATTAGTTCGTTCTTCAGTCCAGCGAGGATCTACCACAACTAAATAAACGAGGCATGCCTTGCCGGCATAGTCGATTATAAAGATGCGATAATAGTTGGTATGACCGAGGAAGACATATACTTCCTTCACTATTGCATGTAAGGGCATGTCCATGATAACCTTGATTTTGGACGGGTCAGTAGAAATACCGTCCTTTGAGATTATATGCCCGAGTATGACCCCATGGGTGACCCATATTTGGCATTTATCAGGGTTTAGTGAGATGCCAAATCTACAACAGCGGATAAAGATTTTCTCCAGGGCGTCAAGGTGCGTAGCTGCGGAAGAATGTACACCTAGATTGTCGAGATAAATCTCCATGATCCGATGTAACAGATCTTGAAAGGCTAGTTGCATGACCCGTTGGAACGTTGAGGGGGCGTTACATAAGCCAAAAGGCATAACGTTATAAGCGTAAACCCCATTCTCTGTGGCAAAGGCCATATTATGTTTATCTTCAGGGGCTATTTGAACAAGGAAATAACCGCTGAATCCATCCAAGAAGCTGAAAGCTTCAGCTCCTGCCATTTCCTCTAATATTTGGGTCATTAAAGGCAAGGGAAATGGTCTTTCTTCGTAACCGCATTAAGGTTCTTGAGGTCGACACATATACAAAGCTTGCCATTTTTCTTGGGTACAACCACAATGGGCGATACCCAATCAGTATGTTGGACCTCATAAATGAAGCCAGCATCCAGCAATTTCTTAATATCCTCATCAATCCTCTCACAATAGATGGGGTTGCTACGGTAAGGTTTAAAGCCCTAAGAGGCTTAGCATTGTCTTCTAAGAGAATCCTATGGACGACTATTTCAAGGGGAATTGCTTTCATTTCTGTATAATTCCATGCAAATACATTCCTATATTTGTGGAGTAAGGTCTCGAGATCAGAAAGTTGGGTTGATGACAAATGTGCACCAACATGAACTATTCGATCTATCTCCTTGTCAGGATATTTAAGGTTTAGTGGAATTGTCTTAGTAGGTCCTTCAAAGGAGTTGGAACTTGGTGTAGGTTCCCGATGTGGCTGTGGTAACTGGATAACAACGTCATCCAGTGTGAAGTCTTTGAACTTCTGTGGAAGATCAAAAGGTGGGTCCACATAATGTTCTGGGACTTTAGGAATCATTTGAGCTGATTCATTACTGGACATGGAAGCTTGGTCAGATTGGGTTCTGTCTGTTTCCTTAGACAAGGGTTTTATCGGTTGTTTAAGCTTCGCACGCATCTGTTTTTGATGCTCAGTTAATTTTGTATCAATAATTGTATTTTTTTGTAACCGAGGTTTTTGTGGGTTTTGAGTGGGCGGTGTTGTTGCCTCACTTATCATGTCGTCATCAATGGTATGCCAAACTTCGTCTGGATACATGTCCTATGTATATGCTTTGGATTTGGGTCTATACGTTTGTGTGTTGGGCACCTTGGATGTAAGTTGGACATGAGGCCAACGGGCCTGGTGTCTTGATTTCCTTAGATTGACTTTCGACGGATAACGTTGAGCATCTAGATAGAGGAGTACATGTTCATCTGTCATTTTCACATCATCCATGGAAAGAATACCTTCTTTCGAAACATGGGCAGTAGAGACACTAGGATCTCCTGGGCACCAAGCTATAGGAATGGTTTCTATCATCATAAGCGGGATTATGGGTGTGTCAATGTCTGTAGAAGATGGGAGAATATCCACATCTTCTGCAGCTGTTTCAATACGACATCGATTGGAATCCGCACAGTCCACGATGGCTAGTCAATGACCCCAATCGATTATGTCTGTGGTTCATGTATAGTGGTCTTTTTGTTGGATCGAGACACTACCTGATTCGTCATATGTTATAGATGACCAATCATCATATACTTTGGCTGGCTTGACATGGCCTGCTGAGTCAATCGTGACTCGTTTATCGTGGTTGCCAAAGGTAATTTTACTATGCTTCCAATCTTGGACAGCACCTGCCATCTGGAGCCAAGGTGTACCAAGAAGGAGTTTATATGTATTAACATCTTCTGGTAGGTCTAAGATGACACAATCGATAACAAACTTGACACCCACTATTCAAACTTTTATATTTGAAAATGACCAGCAGGGTCGGTAACTCGTTCATCAGCCATGCGAAGTTTATATCGTGGTTGATCGAGGGTACGGAAGCCCCATAACTTTGCCAATGACAAAGCCATTATATTAACATTTGATCCGCTATCTAGGATAGCAAATACTGCAGGATAGTCTTTATAGGAAAAAGGTAGTGTGATGATATTCCCCTTAGCAACACTTATATTCATCATATTCATAGGAATCTGAGGAATTTCAAGAATCTCTTATGGTTTCCGCTGGTCATCAAGAATAGGAGGCAGCTGAAAACTGCGATGGATATAGCTTTGAAGTACGGCAAAGGATTTGATTGCACTATGGAACGACATGGTGAGTTGAGCTTGCAAGAGGTCAGAAAATACTTCAAGTCCCTGTAGGGATTGCTCCTTGTCGGGGATATGAGTTGATAACGGACGTTCCGTATGTTCTTCCTCTCGCAAAAACTCATCTCGAAAATCATTGTATTGCCTTTGTTCCACTATTGGGTTTGGGTAGTCTTTTGGTAATGTGGAGGCCGTCAAATGGCTTCCATGTGGGTCAGCTGATTTTCTATGATTTTGCTGCTACGCTTGTTGTTGGCGTTGTGCTCAAGTGAGAACTCGAACAGGTTTGGATGAGATATGACGTGCTGGTAGAATTCTGTTAGGTTGTTTAGGACAATTCTTGAAACTGTGTTTACGTACACAGTCGGGACATTCCGCATGGTATTGGTTTTTAACTTTACAGTAAGCCATGAAATGTCCTGTTTCGCCACAAATAAAGCAACGGTTGCTCATTGGTCCTATGGCGATAGCATAACCATCTTGGATGGCTAGCTGTGCTGGGTTTTTTGGTGGTGTGAAATACTCAGCTTGTTTGCACAAGCATGAGTTGTCAGTTTGATGTTGGTGATGACTAGATGATGGAATTGTTGTATCACTGTGATATGAGTGATCGTAGCAGTGTTCTACCATATCTGCTTGGGTAGATTCTCGAGGATGTCTATGTTTTTGTACTCCTAGATCTTGTTGTCCTCTTGGAGGTTGTCCTAAGAGTGCCATATGTGGTTCAGGTTCATGTCTAGGTGGTCTGGGCAACTCTTGTATATGGACTTGGTTGTTTCGTGGTTGGTAGTGCGTGTGTTGGTTTTGTGAAACAAACAGTTATCGAGGAGGTTGAGTATGTCCTCCTGACTAGTTGTGAGGCTGGTTTCTCAAGTTATAATTGCAATAAAGAGAGGTATGCCCCATAAAGTCGCAGATTTCACATTTGATCAAGGAAGTATCTGGGACCGGTTGGTATGAAGTGCACTCATTGCCAGTGTGTGCACCTCGACAGTGAGGGCACCACGTGTTCTCTTGTCTATGATGGATTTGGCCAGTGGGTAACTAACCCGGCATCGAAATCTAGATAGACTTAAGAGTGTTCTGAAACTCTTTCGTGAGTTTCTCCATCTGTTGTTAATGTTGCTGGTTAAGCAACTCCATCTGTGTCTTCCACAACTGTTCTTGTGTATCGTCGTTTGGTCGAGCTTCTTGGACAACATGATGTGCTCTCTGTTCTCGTGGTTCATCAACATCTGAGCCCTCGTCTTCTTCCAGAATGGCATCAGACATGGCTTGTTTCAATAAGGTATATTTATCATTGGAAAAAAGTTCATATTGTATCCATCGTGGGAGTCCAACGAGGAACCAAATGATAAGCATGGACTCGGTGGGTTGCTCTTGTACCTGACTTTTTAATCTTTTAAATCGTTCAATCTAGTCACGTACTTTTTCGTCTTTTGTCATTTTGATATGACTTAGCTTACAAAAGGGCTTTCTATCACGCGAAATGGCATGAAGCATTTGATAAAGGCCTCCTTGAAGAGTGTCCAGTCACATTTATCTTCACAATCAAGGTTAAAAAACCATTCTTGTGCTCGATCGATCATGGTCATCGAGAAGAGTTGAATCATTGCGTCGGGTGATGTCTCGCCATAGACATCACATGCATTCTCAAAGACTTGAAGAAATCTTTGAGGATCAGTGTTACCATCGTACTTAGGTAAGTCTAGCTTTGGGGTCCTTTTTTCAGTACGTGGAACATTATTTGCGAAAGCTCCGTTTAAGTGAGCTCGTGCATGTGAAGATTCGGCAGCATGAAAATGTGGTCGTTCATATGGAGCTGCATAACGCATGGGTTCCCATATGTCGAATGGGTTGGTAAATGGCTCTTGAACTTGGGATTTCATCCGGGAATTTTTGTTAAATCGAGCTTGTTCGGTGGATGGGGAGACCATCTCTGGTGGATAGTCCTCCGTAGAATTCGGATCGTAAGGGCAATCCATGACAATTTGTAGAGTACCGAAGGATTGTGGAAATAGGCTCTGAGATTCTTGTTACGGTGGATATGGGCTGTTGCGGTTTGTGGCGGTCGAGGGTAGTTGTAGGACCGTATGAGTGATGTGGTTGACGATGGGTTACGGTGTAGTGCGACGTAAGGGTGAGTGGAGGTTAGCTATGGATAGGTCGTTGTGAAATGTCTGTGGTAGATTTCATTTGGATGAGATGGTGACGGATCCCTGTTGGTCAAAATTTGATAAATGGCTTCGGATCCTGTTGAGTTTTGAACGAGTGCTCCGGCTCTAGTCGAGATTGAAGTAGGTTGTCAGTTGAGAGCTGACTGTGGCCTCCGGTTGAGATTCGAGAGAAGTGCTCCGGTTGAGATCTAACTGAAACTCTCCGGTCGAGATTTGACTGAAACGCTCCGGTTGAGATCTAATGGAACACGTCAGTTGAGGTGCGAGCAAGTGCTCCGGTTGAGATTTGAGCAGAGTGCTCTGGTTGAGATCTGAACAGAGTGCTCCAGTTGAGATCTGAACAAAGTGCTCCGGTTGAGATCTGAACAGAGTGCTCTGGTTGAGATTTGAGCAGAGTGCTCCGGTTGAGATCTGAACGGAGTGCTTCGGTTGAGATTTGAGCAGAGTGCTCTGGTTGAGATCTGAACAGAGTGCTCCGGTTGAGATTTGAAAAAAAGTGCTTTGGTTGAGATTTGGCAGAGTGCTCCGGTTGAGATCTAAAGGTTTCCTTCGGTCGAGATGTCAAAGAGATCTTCAGTCAAAATCTGGACTTTTGGCTCTGGTCGAGATTTGAACGAGGAACGTCGGTTGAGGTGAAACTCAGGACATGTCAGGATATTGAAGTAGTGGCTCGGTCAAGAGGTATGAGGTAGCGGTCCGGTCTAGACTGGAGTCGTGGAGCTCGGCTTGCTGCCTGAGTGTCTTACTTGTAGGTATTTGTGGTGAGTCTTAGTACTCGCGCTTTGTCTGGTTTGCATGATTGCTTGTGATACAAGGAGCTGATGGCTCAAGAAGGAACCTTTTCTTTTGAAGGCTGATACCATCAAACAAAGAGGACTACAGAATCTGTGGGGCGGATTTGCAGTTCAAGTACTCACACGTGAACGACAACGAAACGACTCAATGTTTGCAAAGGATGGATGGCTAGCCTGTTTCTTGGGTTAGTTTCATTTGCGACAACGCCCACCAGACGCAAGCAGGAAGTCAAAAGTTGGAAAGGGCCATTTCAGGGGAGACCTTCTATGGAGCAGTTGGTCTTCATTTTGGGACGGCCACCTTCGGAACTGAAAACTCACTGAGCATGGGCGATATCCAGAATCTGTGCGGCGGATTTGCAGTTCAAGTACTCGCACGTGAACGACAACGAAACGACTCAATGTTTGCAAAGGATGGATGGCTAGCCTGTTTCTTGGGTTAGTTTCATTTGCGACAACGCCCACCAGACGCAAGCAGGAAGTCAAAAGTTGGAAAGGGCCATTTCAGGGGAGATCTTCTATGGAGCAGTTGGTCTTCATTTTGGGACGGCCACCTTCAGAACTGAAACTCACTGAGCATGGGTGATATCCAGTATCAGTTGGGTTTTTCCTCAAAGGGGAAAAGACTAGGATCCTCTTCAGAGATTGGCAACAAGTTGGATCGAGCCATAATCCTAGCAGATGGGAAGCAAAGTGTTGGAAAGGCTTTTTGTCCGAAGAACACTACTCTAAGTCCGATCAGCCGATTTTATAAGTGGAGGGGAACTATTACATACACCTCTCTCTTGGGGCAAATTTTGAATGAAAGTTGATCAAAATGGGGGCAAATTCAAGGTGACCTAGCCATACTCACGCGAGGAGACTGGCGAACTTTGGATCTAATTTTTGTTGTGGAAAGGAAAGTTTGTTATAGGCTTTCTCTGGACCAGCAATGATGAGGAAACAATGAGTACGCTGGCTTGTGTTACGTGTAAGGCAGCTGATCAATGAAGGAACTGTGAAAGTTGAGTCTTGCATGAGAGACTTGGTATTTCGAACGGACGCTAAGGGACAATTCGCGTTGAGATCGGACTAGTGCAAACTCTGGGTGCATGTGTCTGATTCAAAAAGAGCTACTTGAAGCCAAGCTCAATGTACACTTCTTGTTTTGACTGTGAGGCAACTGACCAGTGATGGAATTGTGAAAGTCAAGTTTTGCGCGACGGACATGGTGCTTCAAACAAACGCGAAGAGATAGTTCGGATGCGGATCAAACTGGTGCGACTCTTTGGCTTTCCACGAGGTCAATGGTTACATTTGGGCTGATTCAAAGAGCTACTTCATGCTAAGTGAGAGGTGCATTGCGGAGTACTCAATCTTTGCCTACCTTAAAGAGCCAAGATGGAAAAGTATCAAGATCAGGCTGGCACAAGGAGAGAAATCAAGGTGCAGAAGCAACAAGGCACGGAGTGGACCATAAAGTGGGCAATCAAACGATAAATCCTTTGGCTCAGGGAGCCCTGATACCTGTGCGGAACTGAACAAATCTGGAGCTCAGGGAGCTCAACACAAAGTGCATCAAGGACAAATCAGGAGCTCAAAGGAGTTCCAAAGTCAAAAATCAGAAGCGACAGGGGCGAACATTTCAAAGAAAGGCCTCTGTCACCAGTTAATAAGGTTTTTGGGTTTTACGAATGCGATATCAAATCTACGCTTTTCCCAGACAAAGATATATTTTCAAGTTATGTAATCTTTCAGTACAAAGAGCTGAGCCTCCGACTTGTGGTGTGGCAGCTTCAATGTTAATAAGAAGTGGCCAGTAAATTGAGTACTGTGCCAAGTAGCTTAAATGTATAGTTATTTTGATTGGGAGACACCTTTACTTTAATCTGACATCTGATGAGGACATCAGATTTTATAAAGGTGGGGTGGATGTTGTAAAGCTACCTTTACAAGCTTTACTTCCGGCGCCATCGGCGCCAGCTATGTGTCCGGCGCCAGTAGCGCCCCTGCTGCTCCCGGCACCAACGGCACCGCGGCACCACTGTGACCAGAATTCAACCGGCGCCAAGTTCCTATGGTTGAAAATCTTTGATAGGTTCTAGCGAAGTCCAGAGAGCTCAGATCGATGTGCAATCACCTCACACGATCTAGGCATGATTAAAGGAAGCCTGGGGATCAATAAAATCTAGAGAGAGAAAATGACTTTCAAGAAAGAGAAAATCCTAGAGAGAGAGAAATGTGCTTTACCAGCTTGGGTAGAGTGCTTGGTATGAGAGGGGGTGCCAAATCACACCAATACTATAGGGGAGTGCGGGTTGCGACTCAGGGCGAGCTCCAACCAAGTCTCAGCCTCCCTTGCTGGAATGTTGTCATGGCTCTCGCCTTGGCATGCTAGCGCCCCGGAGACTAGGGTCGGTCACACACTTGAAATGTAACCTTCTCAGATTTATCAATAAAGTGGGATTTTTTTTCCTCAAACTGACTCTGATTACTTTCTGGGTTTCAGTGTTCGGTAAAAGCGCTAGTTGTAAGGCCCCTTCAAAATTTTTAACTTGGCACATAGCTGAGGGTCGTATCCCAGGACACCAAGTATGCCGTCGGGACCATTCGGTCCGTGGCGCCAGCGGTATGCTGTCAGGACTATTTGGTGCAGGAACTGGTTGTTTCCATATCTGTTGCGGCTTGTGGTTCTGAGTGTTCCTTGCATTAACGTGAATGGGTTAAGCTCTTGGGAACGGGCTCTAATCTCTCGGCTGAGTTGGATGGCTTGCTTGGGTGGATGTTACCTGTTTATGGCTGTCCAGTCTGGTGTGGCGCCAGGTTGGCTTCCAGCACTCGTGACGAAGCTTTCAGTTGGTTAAGTCTGATGTAAGTCAGAGCGCTTGCTTGGAATGGATGTTACTCGTTTGTAACGAAGCTTCGAGTTGGTTAAGTTTGATGTATGTCGGGCGGCTTGCTTGGAGGGAAGTCACCCACATCGGGACCCCCGATCTGGCATGGCGCCAGGTTGGATCTCAATGTTGGTTTTCGGAACTTCAAGTTGGTTAAGTCTGATCGTTGTTGGCGAGTTGGCTGCTTGTTTGTCAAGTGGGTTTGGATGGCAAGAGTTGAAGGTTGGGAAGCTAAGTCGTGGTTCCCGGCTCCCTCTGGGATGCCTGCGCTACACGAGCTCCAACCAAGTCTCAGCCTCCCTTGCTGGAATGTTGCCATGGCTCTCGCCTTGGTATGCTAGCGCCCCGGAGACTAGGGTCGGTCACACACTTGAAATGTAACCTTCTCAGATTTATTAATAAAGTGGGATTTTCCTCAAACTGACTCTGATTACCTTCTGGGTTTCAGTGTTCAGTAAAAGCGCCAGTTGTAAGGCCGCTTTCAAAATTTTTAACTTGGCACATAGCTGAGGGTCGTATCCCGGGACGCCAGCGGTATGCCGTTGGGACCATTCGGTCCGTGGCGCCAGCGGTATGCTGTCGGGACCATTTGGTCCAGGAACTGGTAGTTTCCATATCTGTCGCGGCTTGTGGTTCTGAGTGTTCCTTGCATGAACGTGAAGGGGTTAAGCTCTTGGGGAATGGGCTCTAACCTGTTGGCTGAGTTGGATGGCTTGCTTGGGTGGATGTTACCTATCTATGGCTGTCCAGTCTGGCGTGGCGCCAGGTTGGCTTCCAGCGCTCGTGACGAAGCTTTCAGTTGGTTAAGTCTGATGTAAGTCAGACCGCTTGCTTGGAATGGATGTTACTCGTTTGTAACGAAGCTTCGAGTTGGTTAAGTTTGATGTATGTCGAGCGGCTTGCTTGGAGGGAAGTCACCCACATCGGGACCCCCGATCTGGCATGGCGCCAGGTTGGATCTCAATGTTGGTTTTCGGAACTTTAAATTGGTTAAGTCTGATCGTTGTTGGCGAGTTGGCTGCTTGTATGTCAAGTGGGTTTGGATGGCAAGAGTTGAAGGCTGGGAAACTAAGTCGTGGTTCCCGGCTCCCTTTGGGATGCCTGCGCTACAACGACCCTCAGTTGTGTGCCAACTTTAAAAATTTGGAAGCGGCCTTACAACTGGCGCTTTTACCGAACACTGAAACCCAGGAGGTAATCAGAGTCAGTTTGAGGAAAATCCCACTTTATTGATAAATCTGAGAAGGTTACATTTCATGTGTGTGACCGACCTTAGTCTCCGGGGCGCTAGCATGCCAAGGCGAGAGCCATGACAACATTCCAGCAAGGGAGGCTGAGACTTGGTTGGAGCTCGCCCTGAGTCGCAACCCGCACTCCCCTATAGTATTGGTGTGATTCGGCACCGCCCCTCATACCAAGCACTCTACCCAAGCTGGTAAAGCACGTTTTTCTCTCTCTAAAATTTTCTCTTTCTAGAATGTCATTTTCTCTCTCTAGATTTTATTGATCCCAGGCTTCCTTTAATCATGCCTAGATCGTGTGAGGTGATTGCACATCGATCTGAGCTCTCTGGACTCCGCTAAAACCGATCAAAGGTTTTCAGCCATAGGAACTTGGCGTCGGCTGGATTTTGGTCCCAGTGGCGCCGGGAGCGGCGCCTGTGCCATTGGCGCCGGGAGCAGCAGGGGCGTTGCTAGCGCCGGGGACATAGCTGGCGCCAATGGCGCCGGAAGTAAAGCTTGTAAAGGTAGCTTTACAATAGTGTGTGCCATGGCGCCCCCAATCGGACTAGCGGCCCGGGGGGGTGGGAGAGGGAGCTGCAAAGGGGGAGTGTAGCGCAGGCATCCCAAAGGGAGCCGGGAACCACGACTTAGCTTCCCAGCCTTCAACTATTGCCATCCAAACCCACTTGACATACAAGCAGCCAACTCGCCAACAACGATCAGACTTAACCAACTTGAAGTTCCGCAAACCAACATTGAGATCCAACCTGGCGCCATGCCAGATCGGGGGTCCCGACGTGGGTGACTTCTCTCCAAGCAAGCCGCCCGACATACATCAAACTTAACCAACTTGAAGCTTCGTTACAAACGAGTAACATCCATTCCAAGCAAGCGGTCTGACTTACATCAGACTTAACCAACTGAAAGCTTCGTCACGAGCGCTGGAAGCCAACCTGGCGCCACGCCAGACTGGATAGCCATAAACAGGTAACATCCACCCAAGCAAGCCATCCAACTCAGCCGACAGGTTAGAGCCCGTTCCCCAAGAGCTTAACCCAATCACGTTCATGCAAGGAACACTCAGAACCACAAGCCGCGACAGATATGGAAACAACCAGTTCCTGGACCAAATGGTCCTGACAGCATACCGCTGGCGCCACGGACCGAATGGTCCCGACGGCATACCGCTGGCGTCCCGGGATACGACCCTCAGCTATGTGCCAAGTTAAAAATTTTGAAAGCGGCCTTACAACTGGCGCTTTTACCGAACACTGAAACCCAGAAGGTAATCAGAGTCAGTTTGAGGAAAATCCCACTTTATTGATAAATCTGAGAAGGTTACATTTCAAGTGTGTGACCGACCCTAGTCTCCGGGGCGCTAGCATGCCAAGGCGAGAGCCATGACAACATTCCAGCAAGGGAGGCTGAGACTTGGTTGGAGCTCGCCCTGAGTCGCAACCCGCACTCCCCTATAGTATTGGTGTGATTCGGCACCCCCCCCTCATACCAAGCACTCTACCCAAGCTGGTAAAGCACGTTTTTCTCTCTCTAGGATTTTCTCTTTCTAGAAAGTCATTTTCTCTCTCTAGATTTTATTGATCCCCAAGCTTCCTTTAATCATGCCTAGATCGTGTGAGGTGATTGCACATCGATCTGAGCTCTCTGGACTCCGCTGGAACCGATCAAAGATTTTCAGCCATAGGAACTTGGCGCCGACTGTATTTTGGTCACAGTGGCGCCGGGAGCGGCGCCGGCGCCGTTGGCGCCGGGAGCAGCAGGGGCGCTGTTGGCGCCGGGGACATAGCTGGCGCCGGAAGTAAAGCTTGTAAAGGTAGCTTTTCAACAGGGAGGGAGCGGGTACGGGAGAGGGAGGGAGAAAAGGAAGGGGGATTGGGGGGGGGGGGGGGGGGGGGGAATTGTACCCGATGCCCCCTCCCACCATTTATTTTTACAATTTTTTCATCTTGGCCTCTCTCTGACTTGGACTCTCTCTCTGAGTATGTGAGATATGTGAGATATTCGAGATGCAAGATGTGTGAGGTCTCTCTTTCTCTCTCTCTCTCTCTCTCTCTCTCTCTATGCGTCACGTACACACACACACACACCTCATCAGCCACCGGCCATCAACGGACACACTTCGGCCACGTATATGCACACATACATCAGCCACCCGTCAATGACCACCCGTCAACGACCACACACACACACACACCTCATCAGCCACCCGCCATCAGCGGACACACTAGCCATGTACATGCACACATACATCGGCCACCCATCAACGACCATCGGCTTTCTTCGTAAACCATCGGCCGCCTTCCAAATCATCGACCGTCACCCATATGGCCGCCCCTTGCCCGTCATTAACGGGGGCACACTTCGCTATTAAATGAACTAAAAAAATTTGGCCAAATTTTAAACGATCGTTTTGATGCATACCTCCGGAGAGGCAAACGTCGGTTCAAAATGTATCGATCGATCGAGAGCGAGAGCTATGGCGGATGGGATGAAGGTGAGGGTGAGGGCAGTAGCAGGCGGCCCTACACACAAGCTTAATGTTGGCGCTCCATGCCGCTTACAGGATCTCTACCATCGTCTCGCAACGTTGACGTCGCTACCCGCTTCCTCCTTCACCATTTCGCTGAATAAGAGGGATGCAATTCAAGCCCAGGCTGAAGCGACACTCGCCTCGCTTGGCATAACTGCAGGCGATCTACTTTTCTATTTCACTAGCACGAGTTCTGTTTCTGCTGCTGCTGCTGCAGTTGAGGGAATTCATGTTTCAGATGATCCTGCGATAGGGTTTCCTTCGGCATCTGCATCTGCATCTGCATCTTCGAGAGCCGCGGCAGTTGGTAGAATTGAGGCCGAGAGGGAAAGCAGTGCTGTGATGACTGATGGTTCCTTAGGCACTCAAGGATTGTTGCAAAAGAATGTTGGATCCAATGAAGATAGCGTTCGTCGGGAGCTTTGTGCTTCGGCTGCTCTGCAACGCATGTCTGCTTCGCTAGGGTTTCAAGAAAAATCTTTCGAGTGTGATGTTGCAAGAGCAGACAATGGAACAAGCATGAATGCTTCAAGCTGTGTCTCGGCACGGTCTCAAGAAGAATGTGACATTGATTTGAATGAATCTCGTGAAGAAGCAAGCATGGCAGAGTTATCCGATGATGCTACGGAGATTGCTCAGTGTTACCATTTTTTTATTCCTGATCTTCTGCAAAGGGTTTTGATGAAAGAAGCGAAGAATGTGAGTCAACGAGAGGGCTTCCTTGTCTTAGCTTTGCATGCTGTCATGCTTGAAACAGGTTTTGTGAGTGGAGAGCCTTCCCAGGAAACGGTTGCTTGCGATCCTTATGCACTTCCATCCGGTTGGAGTAGAATAGGAGGATTAATAAACCTTAAGTACACCCTACCGAATCTGTTGACTAGCTCTGGAACAGCATTTTTGCCAACTTCAGATGTTGGAAAAGTTTTTCTCAGGTGCCAAACAGTGGGGGACTCTCTTGTTGTATATGGCACTATAGCAGGTGGAATTAGCTCAGAAATATACAGGATAAGCTTATCAAGTTGGAAATATCTAGTTGAAAGTCTTCGAGATCCGGTGGAAGTGAATGCACGACTACCTGGTAAGAGACCGTTGCAAGAAGATTTGGTGATTTCGTGCAGCAGAAATAGCTTACTGGAGATTTTTTCAAATATTTTTGAATTTTGGAAAGAGGTGAAAGATAGTTTATCTCTTCGTCTTCTCACTGCTTTGTGCGAAAGATCTGGTTTAGCCCCCCCACCTTCGTTCCTATTGCTCCCGACAGAGCTAAAGATGCGGGTATTTGAGATGCTCTCAGCACCTGCTCTTGCAATGATCTCATGTGTCTGTTCTGAGCTCAGATTCTTGACTTCAAATGATGATCTGTGGAAAGAAAAGTTTAGACAAGAGTTCGGGCTGAAAGGAGACAAGCAAGGGAGTGAGGATTGCTGGAAAATTGCCTTTGTGAGGGAGTGGATGTGGCGAAAACAGAGAAATGAGGGTCTCCGAGATCACAGAATGCGGTTCAGACCAGAGACTTTCCCTTTTCGCCTGAGGAGGCCTCCATATTTGAGGCCTGGATTCGGCATCAGGGGAGGTGATTATGATAGTTTTCCTTCCTTACCCAGAGTATTTAGAGGGGGCACCAGCCCAGGTGGTTCTGGCCCTTCTGGGAGAGGATTTGGGTTCGCTATAAGATGAACAGAATCCGGATGATTGGAGGCATAAATTGCAGCCTTGCCTAAATGCATAGCTTGAAACTTGCTACTGCTTTAAAGATAAAGTTGAGAGGTGCATCATCTGGCCATGTTGTGATATGAGCATATTCTGTCTGACTGGTTGTCAGCTCCCTCTGAGATTTTGCAAATCAAACTGGTATATATGATTAGTATATGTAAATTATTGGGATGGAAGCTATGGACATGTGTTGAATATGCACAGCTTGTTAGACTCTAAGTACTGAACTTTGTTCTTGGAGTAAATCGATCATTTCCTTGCTATTGCCAAATATGTGGAAAATCCATTTTTATAGTTTACAGTTTTTATTGAGAGTTGCCTAGATTTAATAAACAAGGTCTTTTCATTCACAAGGCCCTACCCAAGTGGGGATGAGACTAGGCTTTTCCTCCTCTTTTGATCACGACATTTGTAGCTTTTTGAACCTGTTTGACAACAATTTTCAACTATAAAAGCTGTAGCGCTAAATTCTTTTGGAAGGCTGTTTTGTGTACTACTTTGGTAACTCATGTTCGGGTGATCCACCAACCGATTTGAATTGGTCGTTTTGAATTGGGCGGATTCCTACGGTTTGAACCGATTCTTTTGTTTTTTTATTGCTAAACCTTATATTCTTATAAAAACAGGTTCTGAATGCTATTTACAGCGCTTTCTTTATATATACTCCTACTGGTAACTGCTGTGGGTTCGTGACAAGCGCATTGATCTATCTACGTGTTTGGACATTGAAACTGAGTCAAGATTGGTGATTTTGGTAGCATTGAACAATTTGAGCTGTGAGCATAAAGTTATGCAATTGAACAAACATGAATTATGATAGTAGATACATCATATATCTACATAGCCTCTCTTTCTCTCTCACACACACAGAGAAAATGCCAAAATTCAACTTCATGAATTTTTAGCGGACCCATAGTGATAAAACCTCAAACCAAATTACAATACTCAGAATTCAAATCACATTAAAACATCAAAATTGGTAATCGACGACAAATTGGCTATGCACCACAAGGTGAGTAGGTATCCCAAGTTGCATCTTCATGCTTTCACTTTACACTTTTTGTCGACATCATAATTAACTTCATTTGAAATTGTGATTATTCATAGACCACATTAAGTTATAGAGCATGAGGCTATAAAATCAAAAGCAATCAAGTCACGACTAGTTGGTGGGTGCTAATTTGCTCTATGTTCAGTGGTGATTTGGCCCACCAGCTAGGCTATTTTGATATAAGTTTGTGAGCAAGATGAAGTGAAATGTAAAATGTCCTTATTTTTCCATGAGGAAGATGAGATCTTATTGGATTGGATTTTTTCTTTAGTGCTAGCTTGTTTCATCATGACTGAGTCTGTTCCTTGGAGATGTGATAGAAAATTAATATGTTGGTCTTTGTACAAATATGTGAATGCTAATGTGGACTTTATGTTTGTTTTGGTACATTGGGGTTTATTGTAGACATAACATTGATATGTGATCCTCCATTTTTTATGGTCAATGCTATTTGATATTGAATTTCGATTTTATACAGTCAATTCATACTGGCTCAATCCAAAAATTGAGTGTATCCACTGCCACAAGAAAGATCATGTAGTCATGGACTGGCGGCTGAACCCAAGAAACAACTCAACACAAAGCAGACAGGAGAACAATAATAGTTCGTCTTATGTTGAGGAGCCAGAGAGCTTAAAAATGGGCGAAGAAAGATTGAATCGTGGTAATTCAACCGCCTACATCTGTGCAGACATGTGTGCAGTGTCAACACTTGACACAAAGGAAGTAATCCTAGACTCGGGGGCTACCTCACACTCCCTACTATAATCTAGGTCCATTCAATTTGCCTATGGGGAATTGAAATTGCTAAAATACATGAAGAATTGAGTCATAAATAGCTAAAGGTCGAAATACATATGTAGTAGTGATTCCATCCTCACTTTCCATATGGAATAGTTTGTGGAAGTTAGTTTCTCACTAGATTCTAACAAATATCCACCCATGGATGACATTATGAATGAATGCCTATGAGATGCACAAAGATCTCTTGATAATGAATGATCTAAGATAGATTTCTAGCTTTCTAAGAAGCTTCTAATCTCGGCCCAATCAACCTAGTTCAAATTTGGATAATGGTGTAATAGATCCACTCAAAAATCCTAGCAAATCACTCTTTCACAGAATTGATTCTAGCACTATTTTGCTTGATATTTCACACACATAAGATCTGAACAAATCAGCCTTAAAGATCTGATTTAATGCTTCAAAATGAATTGCTTCAATGACTCAAATCTCTATTTGATCATTAGCATTCAATGGATAGATCTAGACAATGCACCAAAAATCATGAATTTTGGATTAGTATGCACATTTTTGGACCAAAAAACACTATAAGAAGATGTTTTGAAGGTTGATGTATGGTTTCACACTGTGGACGGTACACTTGCAACCCACAAATCGATCTTGACCAAAAATATTAAAGGTACCAGTCTCCTTGAACTTGCCCACTCAAGTAAAATTCAAAAACAACACATTGTCAATGATTTTCACAAGATTTATTAATCATAAGATCACTCTTATACTTAGCTTTGATACCATGTGAATTTTCTAATAAAAAGGACAATTATGATCGTACAAAACAATCATTAAGAGTTATTGCTAAATCCAAAGATCTATCAAGTTCTATGTGTTAGATCTTGATCTAGATACATGTGACACTATGATTTTAGCAAGAGCAATGGATCAAATGATTGACAATTATTAAGAGCGGCCTCACACGTCTGGAGGACAGTACCAATACAGACTGTAGACTGAGAGTGAAGTACTTTTACATACAAATGCATTTCAATCATAAAACTCAAGACAAATGTGAGAATTACAAGCAAATGCTAGAAATTGCCAATGTCACATCAATTTTTTATTGATTTGGTTGATCCCTTTATAAATCAAGTACATCCACGAGTTGAGTACTATCGAGCAAGCCTTCACACGTGTGAAAAGTGCCTAGTCATTCAGATCCACCAATGGGAGCCATATATACTCATTTTCCAAAGTTGACTTATTACACTAGCTATGAGCCAAAAACTAGTCTCCAAAAAAATAGGGATATTCCCTATAAAATATGATCTAATGGAATCTCTCTATCTTATCATCTACAATCTTATCCACACATGTGAATAGCATCTTGACATGCGGGAGCATTTACTCATCCACATGGAAGTGCAATCTATTTACAAAACGTTTGACCAAAATGACTTTTTTCTAGATTCTACTCAAAGGTCAATTGCACACTTGTGTAGATCCATCTAAAATCAATCTAACTTTATAAAAGTTAGTTATGTACATCCTTTCACACGTGGGAACAGACTCCACACGTGTGAGATCCTATCATGATCAAATATCTCAAGGTTAATCAAGTACATCAAGTCGGAAGTGACATTTTTAACATCTCTCCCTATTTTTAACATCTCCCACCCCCCCCCCCCTCTCTCTCTCTCTCTCTCTCTCTCTCTCTCTCTCTCTCTCTCTCTCTCTCTCTCTCTCTCTCTCTCTCTCTCCGTATCCATCGCTAGCATTCTCTCTAGGTCTCCACACGCCGCGGCGAGTGAAGACCCGTCAGAATTGTCTCTGGGTCTCCACCTACCGAGAAAGTTCCAAAATCTTTGGGACACTTGGGAGCTCGAATATTTTAGAGAGAACGCAAACGATGGAGAGAGAGAGAGAGAGAGAGAGAGAGAGAGAGAGAGAGAGAGAGAGAGAGAGAGAGAGAGAGAGAGAGAGAGAGAGAGTCGAGGTCAGAGAGAAAGAGAGAGGACGGGTCGATTTAGCTACGTCTGATCTATCAGAGAAAAAAAAAAGGTGTTTTGATGGGATTCCACCCGCCACGGCGGGTGGAGACCCATCGAAATAACATTCTAAACAAAATGTCTGATGGTTATTTATTATGTATTTTATTATCTCATTATATTTTGTGCAGGCTTTTTATGCTGCTGAAGAAACCATCGTCAAGCTTGTTGGAAGTGCCATGCGATTATACTTGACTAGAGCATGGAAAATAGTGGAGAAGCCCAGTAATAACGGGCCTTTTGTGAAAGCGTTCATCGTTGTTTTTTAAGATTTCTGTGGGTGAGTCTAACTTCTCAAAGGATGAAGTTGAGACTTTGGGTGTTATTCATGGAATATGGATGGCAGACAACATTACGATTGATAGTGTCGAGTTTATGACCCGTGGCACAGATGGATCTGAGTGCTACATTGTTTTGTGTTGTGAGGACATTGCTCATTTCATCGAAGCGCCACTAGAGTCATGATGCAGATGGAAATATTCTAAACTTCAGAGGTCAATTGGGTGCAGGAATGATTGTTCTTGCGATTTTGCATGCTATGATAAGAAGCATTGAGAATATAGAGACAAGACATGATCAGACAATAGAAGAGCATGAAGGAGATGTAGTGATGGAAAATGGAATCACTGATGAAGAAATATATCAGAATGTATTGCAAATAGCTTCACAAGCAGCCTCCCAAATGACATTGCCTAAGGATATAACACCCCTTAACGAAGAGGATACATCCCTCCTAGCAAGTGTTGCGGGACATGAAATAGTACCTTATGTTCCTGTTGTGTCTCAAAGACAAGGTGAAACAACTAGCAGAGCAAGGGGAGGAAGGGGAGCAAGAGAGAAGATGTTCATTAGATGTAGAGCAACTATCACTTCTTCAGGAAGTGAGGATGAAATTGAGCGTGGCCGTAAGTCATCAAAGCCGATTGGACGAGCATGAAAAAATTTCATGGAGCTTCTGGAAAAGAAGACGAGATCGAAGAGTTTGAAGAAGACACCAATGTCAATCTTGATTCTTACTCTGTTGACGACGTTGGCTATGTATGGGGAAGAAGTTTTTTCAAAGTGGATTCAAAAAATATTCATAATGCTTCTCTCACAAACTAGTGAGGACTTGACATTCTTTTGCAGGAAAAGTTGTTTGATTCTGTTGCCAAGCCCCAAGGCCCACCTCCTGAATCTATCAACGTCACATTAAGACCGATGTGCTTCCAACAAGGAGATGCCCCAGAAATTTTGTTTGGTAGCCCAGAAACATTCTTGGCTACATTTCAAAAATTCAAAGAAACTTGCGGACTTAGAAATGGCCGATAAATATTTTACGGCTTTTCAAAAAAATGGCCAGCTGTAAAAAAATAGCCGGTATGACCGTGCTAAAATCCCACCATGTACTGAGTCTTTTTTTACAAATATATGATCACTCAGTGTATTTTTCAGGGAAACCGTGTTGTCGTGGGAGCCCTAGTCATCAATGCCAAAAAAGTCAACCACAAAAGAAAAAATCGAGAAAGAAAAGTTTCGAGTAAAAACGGGACCGAGAAATATGGATTTAGTGTCAAGGAGTCACAGAAACCCTAACGGCAAAGTTTGGGTAATTTACGGGCAATTAACAAAATGTGCCGGCCAAGTGGTTACCCAACAAGCCAAAAATCTAGACAAATGAGCAGTAGGCGCACGGCCCTTGAAAAATCGAAGAAAGGCAAAAACAAAGGTACCCAAAGAAAAAATGAAGGCCGCCTACTAAAAATAGGGGTTGAAAAAGAGCCTCACCCAAAATTTGGATATTTAATGCCAAAACACTTTGGAGGCTAAAAAATTTGGGAGGTACACCCACTAGCCATTGACATTTTGGGCTTCTAGGGTGTACAAAAGGGGAAACTTGAATGGCCTCCCTAGCCTTTGACAAAAATGGCATCTTGGCTAGTTTTGGAAGAGGGCCTTGAATGCACCACTCCCCCACTCTCTTATGGAGGCCACTAGGCGTACTATCAAATGAGTTGAGGACAAATGGCAAAGAGGGCTTGAAGGGCACAAAAATTGGCAAAGCCTCATTTTGAAGGGGGACACTTGGGATTTACTATAAAAGGAGACCACTCTTTGTGTTAAGATATAGTTGATTGATAGTTGGAATATTGGATAAGGAGATGATGTTGATAGTTGCTAAGTTGAGAGTGGAGAGTTTGATGAGTTTGATGTGATGTTGGTTGAGAGTCTTTTTGATGAGAACTTGCTTGCTTGAGGATGCTTGGAAGTTTGTTCCATTTTGGTGTAAGTGATTGTGAATGGTGGTGCTCTATGTTAGGGTTGTTAAAATGTTAGTACTTTTGTGTGTTAGTATTTTTAGGAGTGGGTATGTTTGAGAGTTGAGAGTTGTAGTTGTCTTGTGGTTTGGGAGTGATGTTACTTACTATGTTTGCTTGCTCATATTGAGGAGTTGAGAGATTGTGGTTGTATGTGTTGATTGCTTGGACCTCATTACTAGTGTGAGTTCATAGTTGAGTGCTTCAAATAACTTGGAGAGGATGTTTACTTGCTTTTGTTGAGAGGATTGATGGGTGAGAGTGATTTCATGGTGAGGGTTGGTTGGTTGGTTGTAGTCCATTGTCATACTAGTTGTCATGTGCCAAATTTAAGCAAATAGCAATTACAATGAAAGTAAAGCTAAGAGCAAGAAAAGTACAAAGCATTCAAAATAGCATATCCATAGAAAGCTAGAAACAATGAGATCTCAATGGAATCACATTAGCAATGAAAGAAAGAGTACAATCAACGTAAATGAGCATGAATTCATGTAGATAGGGCACATGAGACCTACAATGGAAATCCATATGGCTCACATTCACAAGGAAGCTAGAAGCTCTCACTTGCAAATGAGCCAAAAGATCCACAAATTGATGTCTCTTGCCCAGTTGTCAAATATGCTTTGATTCGCTTACTCCTCTCCTTTGCAGCCGCAACAGATATTGAAGTCCACCAGATAAATTTCTAGACCGCTTTCCTCAATGGAACCATCGAAGAGGAAATATACATGACGCAGCCAGAGGGATATGAACTCAACGACAAGCAACAACACCTTGTATGCGAAATCCACAAGGCGCTTTACGGACTGAAACAGTCACCCAGAGCCTGGTTCCAGAAGATCAACGCATTTTTGATAGAGAATGGTTTTATTCCAAACTCAGCAGACTCGAATGTCTACATCAAGGCTGTATCAAATTACTTCATCATCATCACTCTCTATGTAGATGATACACTGTTATTCAGTTGAGCTAGAATGCTCAAGAGTGTACAAACTCGCAGGCTTGAGAGAGAGAGAGAGCTAACTATTTGATACTTGATTCTCTTCTTGATCATAAGATGTTGAAATATGAATAACTATTTATACTAAGCAATTAGGTCGTCAAAAGCGTCATCTAGTTGGCTGTGATGTGTTGGCATCCATCCAGTTAGGACTTCTCAGAAATTACTTGCTAATGGATTAATGTTGTGTAAAAACACGAAGAAAACTGCAGGTCTGGATAAAAGTTGGACGAAGATTAAAATGTCAATTAGTCGATTAGTGGGAGAATAATCCAACAGAGTAGAGTTTGGTTCAGACCATTGTAAAATTCTCAATAAAACAAATACATTTCTTATACTTGAGAAGATGAAAGGATATTTATATAGGCTTACTTATTGCTATTCAATGACTAATATTGTTTTAAACAATTCTGTCCTAATGGCACTATAGGCTTGGGCACTTGAATCATGTATGTATTGCAAACATGTCTAAGCATTCTTTAGTTCTTGATCTTGATTATCGATACAGGAATTTCAACCCTCCAGTCTACCGAAGTTGTATCGTGGAAAAGCAAAACATCTTCAGATCAAATCAAGAACATTTTTCTAACAATTGTTTAGGCATTATTTACTTAGATATATGTGGCCCAATGCAAATACCATCTATATTTGGTGCTAGATTCTTTATTACCTTCAGTGATGACACAAATATGAAGTCTTCCATGTTTTCAAAGTTTTCAAAGAGTATGTTGAGTTGCAAACAGAGAGAAAAATCAAAGCATTAAGGACTGAAAAAAGAGGTGAATGCACATCCAATGCAGTCAAGGAGTATTGCTTGACCAATGGAATTAAACAACAATTCATTCTTTCCTATTCACCACAATCCAATGGACTTGTTGAAAGGAAGAATATAACATTGGTTGAATTTGCTAAATGCATGTTAGCTCATGCATCATTACCCAAATCGTTTTGGGAACAAGTTGTCTCTACAACAACTTATCTTCAAAATAGATGTTCAACCAAAGGTTTATTCAATAAGACTCTTTATGAAGTATGGACAAGTTCCAAACCTTCATTAAAGCATTTAAAAGTCTTTGGGTATACTATTTATGCTCAAGTTCCTAAGCGAAATAGAAAGAAACTATGATTTTTCATTAGTAGAGATGTCACATTTTTTGGAGACCAGTTCATTGATTTAAAGGGCAAGAACAAAACAATGTTCCTACTCAGAATGTTGTTGAATATTGAGATCCAATTTTGATTCCTTCAAGCAATCAGCTTATTCAAAGTGATTCAGAAGGAGTTCCAACTCAGGAGCAACTGGCCTAGAATCAAAATTTGCAGCCACAAGCACCACCCAAAAGGTCTACTAGAATTTGATCTTAGCCTATCAGATTTACTGATGAGTTTGCTCATTATCTTTCTCAAGAGCCAACCACTATTGATGAAGCACTCACACAAGTTGATTCCAACCTTTGGAAGGAAGCTATGGATAGAGAATATAATTCTCTAATCAAGAACAATACATGGACTGTCACTAAGTTTCCTGCAGACATGAAACTAATTGATTGCAAGTGAATTTTTAAAATCAAATACAAGGTAGATGGGAGCATTGATGGAAGCAAATTGGTGGCAAGGGGATTTTTACAAATTCCCAATATTGATTATTTGATACATTTAGCCCTATTGTAAAGCATTCATCAATCAAATTCCTCATTTCCTATTATGATCGACTTTGAGGTACATCAATTAGATGTACAAACATCATTCCATAATGGAGTCATTGAAGAAAATATTTATATGATCCACCCAAAAGGTTATGTACTTAATGCCAAAGAAGATCATGTTTGCAAACTCCATAAGGCATTATATGGCTTGAAGCAATCTTCAAGGGCATGGTTCCAGAGAATCAATTCATTTCTTATTCAACAAGCATTTATACCTAGCTCTACAGATTGCAATGTATATTCTAGGGCCATTCAAGAATCCTTTATAATCATCTCATTATTTATGGATGATGCTCTATTGTTTAGCAATCTAATAATCTCAAGAATTCGAAATGTCAGACCTTGGAGGAACTGTCTGCTATCTTGGAATTCAGATTCATATAGAAAGTAAGAATAAGCTTTTCTACATTACTCAGAGGTATATTTTCAATATTCTTTCAAAATTTAAATTTATGAATTGCAAACTCATGTATTCTCTTATGGATCTAGGTCTTAAATTATCTAAAGAACAATGCCCTCAAACCAAAGAAGAAAAGGAACAAATAAAGGGATTTATTCAGATGATAAAGTCACATTAGCTTATGCACCTATTTTATAAGCATAACTCATTTCACTTCATATCTTTTTTTGTAAGGTCCATTGTGTATGACATCAACTTGTGAATGCACATGAAAGGCACAATTTCTCCATCAAGCCTTTGAAAGCTAGATCCTTATACTAGAGATTCCATAAGGGTCATGATGGCCAGTTAATGTTCTTATTTCAATGTATAGCTTGTATGCACATATAGTTACATACGTGATTGACATTGATGACAATCTTGATTGACAATTGAAACCTAGTCAAAATATATTCTTACAATTGAATTTGAGGAGAAAAGACCATTTCTTCTCAATCATAAGCCTGAAATGTCAAAAATCATTTAGTTTCTCCCTTCACTTTTTGATTTTGGTTGGATGGGAGCAAAGCTTTTGAAGAATACTTAATGTGAAGACATGGATGATGCCATGAGACAAGTAGGATTTCATTTTTCTACAATTACACAATCTATTGTGTAGATAAAGTAAAGATTGACCAAATCTCTCTCTCTCTCTCTCTCTCTCTCTCTCTCTCTCTCTCTCTCTCTCTCTCTCTCTCTCTCTCTCTCTCTCTCTCTCTCTCTCTCTCTCTCTCTCTCTCTCTCTCTCTCTCTCTCTCTCTCTCTCTCTCTCTCATGCATAGTATCTATTGTCATATCACCGCCTCTTTTATAAGTTGTCTAAACTTTCGGGCATATACCTTTAAATGGTTTGAATCTTTTTAGTGAGAATTTGTTTTGAAAAGCCTCTTCTCTAAACGGTCATGATTTACCGTTATCTCATCCAACGGTTGCTATGATTTGCTTCATACACAAGGCAAAGTGTGGGTCTTTCTACGAAATTTCACAATGAGCTTACTTTTTAGCTATTTATAAATAGCTACTCTTTGAGCATTCTCCATCTCCTCTCCTCTCCTCTTCTTTTTTCTTCACTATGCTCTCAAGGTGTTCATGAATGCTTAACAACACCCACAACTACTACGACACGATTGTGTTTTCAAAGCACTCATTCAGAAATGAATGTGCACTACATACATTATCCATCATGATTTGGTTTGTTATCTAGTTTAGATTGGATAAGCGCAGACTACCATCAATTCTCATATAGGTAGCGCAAACTACCAACTTTGAAAAACATTTTCTACTGTTGTTCACAACAACCAACACATTCATTTGATGCTACATAGTGAGCATAAGCATTTGGTTTGAAATAATGCGTTGAAGGCCAACGTTGATTGAATCAAGACAGTTCAATCAAAAAGGACAGTTGCTTGAATGTTGGCTTAACAAACACGTTTTTTTTTTGTCAAAAATGCAGCAAAATAAACCCATTTGGTCCTAGAAATGATGGAGAAAGCACCTACTTAAAATCCAATCAAGATATAGAAGCTAGATTACTAATCAATGCATTGATTTCTAGCTTATCTTGGCTTGAACTCCATGAATTAGCTCTAAAATCATGCCAAACTCTCCACACATATGAGTGTATGGCTTGCTACTATCTGTATCATATGGATTGTAGCTGATTGTGATGCTGCAAGGCCGCTTTCGCAGTCTTCAATCTGCATGAGTAGATTTTCATTGATGGACAAAATGATGATCGCCATTGCACGCTCATCCTTTCTAATCTATTCAGCTCTCATCGAGTCTCCCTCTGGAGGCTGCACCTCTGTGAATTCAATCACCAAACAGATGCCTTTGCCCTTCAGAAGTATTTTGATTTTGAATTTCCATATCCTATAGTTTGCGCCATCAAGACTGATTGCTATTCTTGTCTGGATCATTCTAGCCATATTGTGTTGCCTAGAAAATCACTGTTCAGACGTCAGTTGTGATAACCTCACTGCTCTAATACCATGTCGCGAATGGATTTGTTTCACGAACAAATTGTTTTCGTTTGGTTTTCTTGCGCGGAAGCTTGCAGGATTCTAGGCATGCGACTACAGATCACAAAACATAAATCATTCTAGCAATCACGACAACGGAAAATTAGAGAGATGGACAAGAGGGAGAGAGAAAATGTATTATCAATTTTTTATTTTTTAGAGCAAAATGATCAGTATCCCGAGCTTGATGAAGCCTTGGGGCTGCTCCATGAAAATGTCCTCCTCCAAATAGCCATTAAGGAATGCATTAGAAACATCCATTTGAAAGAGCATCCAACCAAAATGTGAAACAAGTGCTAGAAATAACCTTATGGTGACCATCTTGGCCACGGCTGCAAAGGATTCTTCATAATCTATGCCCCTTGCTTGAGCATATCCTTTGGAAACTAACATTGCCTTGTGTTTGCTTACACTTCCATCCATATTGCGTTTTAGCTTGAAAACCCATGTACACTAGAAATCACAAACTTGTTCGAAGATGGAATGTATATCTTGTATCCCTTGCTTGCTTTGCCATATGCGAGCATGATTCCCTTGATTGATGATAGATCCTCTTTTGTCCTTGTCTCCAAAGGTGTATGCCAATAGGAAATGCATCCAAACACCCTTAAGTCTTTCAGATTGGGCTTCCTCCCATACAAGACTTCAAATGGTGTTTTGAATCAATAGAGCTACATGGAACTCTATTCATCAAATGGTTAGCACAAGTGAGGGCTTCTCCCCAAAAAGACTTTGGTAAACATGCATCAATCCTTAAGGCTTTAGAACATTCACATAATGTCCTATTCTTCCTCTCGGCCACCCCATTTTGTTGAGGGGTATAGGGACAAGACAACTCCTTTTTAATCCCCTCTTGATTACAAAAATAAATTCATTGGAGATATATTTTCCACCCTTATCGCTTCTAAGAGTTTTGATCTTGTGATCATGAGGCTTTTCAACAAAGGATTTTTTAGAAAATTTTCAAACACTTGTGCTTTAGATGAAAATAAGAAAACCCAACAAAACCTTGAGTAATCATTTATGAATGTAACAAACATGGTGGCATCTCCATTGGACTTTGTACTTGCAAATTGTACATCTGATTGGATCAACTCAAGAGAGTGAGTTGACTTTGTGATGGAACTTGAGAAGGCTTTCTTATGTGCTTTTGAGAGAGCACATGCTTCACAAACTTCTCTTCTTTTTCCATTATCTTGGAAGTCCTAAGACAAGCTCCTCCTTGCACTTGACCTCCATGAAACTTGAGTTGATGTGGCCAAGTTTCTTGTGCCATAAATCATTGTTAAATAATCTGGTCTCCTTGGCTAGCATCACAACATTAGCATCCACCTTAAACAATCTTCCAAACCTTATGCCTCTAGCAATGATCTTGCCATCCTTTTTGATGTTACATGCATTTTTGGTGAAATCCACAATAAATCCATTTTCAAGCAATTGTCCTACACTAAGCAAGTTCTTAGTGATACTAGAAATGTAAAGTACACCATCAATCTTGATTTTCCTTAAAGATCCCAAGCATAAATGTATGGATCCTATGCCTTCTAACTTACAAGCATGATGATTTTCTGTAAAAATTGACTTGATAAGTCCATCATAGGTAGATAAGGTTGCAAAATACTCCTTACTTGTCATGTGGGAGCTAGCCCCATTATCTATCCACCAAGGGTCTTCACCTTTTATGCTTGAATATGAGAAGCTTGACATCAGGAGAGAGTCTTCATGAGAGCTCTCCTCTTCCTCTTGGCCTAGTTTTGCTTGACTTTGAGCTTGTTTCCTCTTGAAGCACTCTAAGGCATAGTGCCCCATCTTCCTACAAAAGTAGCACTTGATTTTTGACTTATCCTTCTTTGGCTTGCTCGAGCATGGACTTGAAGATCCTTCTTGATCTTCATCTTTGACTTGGTTCTTCTTAAATGTAGCTCCTTTGCCTTTGCTCTTGGTGAAAAGAGCCTTGTCATCTCCATCATTGAGGGAGAGCTTCTCCATCCTTGACTTGATGTGAGTTCTCCTACTCTCCTAGGCCATGAGGACAAATTGGAGATCTTCAAGTGAGGGAAACCTTCCCATAATTTAATAGCCTTGCACCAAGATAGAAAAATCCACACTTAGTCCATTCAAGATTAGTTGAACATGTTCACATTCCTTAATGGGATCTCCTATGTAAGCAAGCTCCTTGTTTAAGTCCTTGACTCTCAACACATATGAATGACCACTCTCTCCTTTAGCTTGGAAACATTGAAAGATTTTATTCTTCAAGGATAGCAATCTTGAAGTATTCTTGGATTCATATATCTTATGGAAAGTTTCTCATCCTTCTTCAGCTGAGGTGCAAGCAGTTGCCTCCTTAAGAAGCTCATTTGCTACATTCATTTTTATACAATGGAGGGAAATCTTGCACCTCTTCTTGTATCTTGTAGCTTCTTGAAGGCGAATAGGCTCATCCTCTTCACCACTCACAATTTTCATTAGATCTTGTAAAACAAGAATTGATTCCACCAAATAGACTAAATAGAAGCATTCAATCTATCATTTGGATCCAAGAAATATGCATTTATGGAAGCTATCTCTCTCTAAACAAGAGCTAGATCACAAAAAATGGATGTAAAATAGAAATGATTGAAAGACTAGCTATTCCACTACCTAGGGACTTGAGAATGCTCAAAACTTGACACCTCAATAATATCCTACTTGATCTTAAGCCAAATCAAATCTATCAAATACAACAAGAATGGAAACTAGCTTGATTTGGAATGGAAACTAGATATAGAATTGTCTCCTCCTTGATCTCGACTTCACAAGGTACTTGAATTCACCTAATCTGAATCAAAAAAAATAAAATGCACATAAATGCCTCTTCAAATCATCCCTACAAGATCAAGTTGAATTATCTTACAATAATGAATCCAAACTATTCTCCAAAACAAGCAAAAATTGAGCACAATCTTAGTTAGAATTGCATTCTATGATGAGTACTTGTCAAATTCTTTGGGCTGACCCCAAAATTGACTTTTAATGACCTCAATAAGTCTTAGAATGACCTATTACAGCACCAATTATGATGATCTCCTTCCTATTGAATGATTGGATACTATTCTTTGTGATTGACTCCACAAATCGGGTACACCTTTGAAAAAAATTCGTGAATACGATTTGTACGTGTGTAGCAAGCGTCCTCTTGTTGATTTTATATATAAAAAAAATTATCAATTGATATGGACTAATTCCAATACTGATTAGTATGGCTTTTGCCCTGATACAGTAAAAAGATGGCTTAGCCTATCGCTAAATTCCACAAGTGAATGGGAAGATTGGACTATAAATTTTTTATTCTAACTAAGCTGTTAAGTAGCAAAGCTTATTTTGTACATGGATAACAACTGACATTCAGTGTTGACACCTGTCTTCCTCACATACTAACTCGCGTGGTTTTGTGTTGTGGGATGGTGGCAAGTACCAGCTAGATGTCTTGAAATAAGTCTTGATTTATGGTGCTTTACTGTACTGAAAGTTTATTTAACTCTCTCTGCATCCTTGGGATGTAAATCCGACTATCCTTTTGGTTGGGATAGTATCAAACCTTTATCTTTTATTTTTAATTCATCGGCTAACGTAGGTTTGTTTTATGTTCAGTCCTTAGATTGGTTTCAAGATGTCATCACCTTAGGTTATGGAGAGTCCCTTCCTCCACCTAACCGTTTTATTCAGACCTTGATATGTTGCATGAAAAAGGCTACTACTATGTATGAACATATTATTGAAACTGATCGGACTACATGTCTTGCTGCTGGACATGAAAATAAAGTTCTCTGTCTTATTGACCTACTTGGTACTTTGGGCTGGGTTAGGATATACCTAGATTTTATTTAAAAAAAAAACTTTTGGCTATCGTGGAAACCCTATTTGGTAATATTGCTATGTTTGGGAAAAAAATTGAGAAAGAATAGAGGTCTTTAATTCACACATCAGAAAAGTTTTTGCGTGTCTAGACAAAGAAAATGGTACTTCTTCTATTGAGCCTGCCACTTCTCCCATCATTGATGCAACTAGAAACCCTGGGCCAGGTTCATAGGACACTTTGAAACTGGTTTCAACCGTATGCATCTTCATCAAGCCCACATATGGAATTGGAAAAGATCATTCTTTAAATGCCATTGTGGTGATAAATGCAAAAGTAACTCCTCTATTATTTGGTTTGACCACGTGGTATGGTTCATGATAAATATTCTTAATAAGTTCTTTTTTGATGCTTCCCTTCAAAATCAAGTCAATGTCTTTTTCCTATGACTACATAAGCCCATTAGAGATGTGGTCAAAGCCCACCTTACTTTCTTGTTTATTCGCCAACACATGTTTGATGCTTCCATTGAGATATACAAAGATCCTAATACCAAGTTAATTGCCAGCCTAGATGATGCTGAAAATATTCAAAAGATTGAATGTCTCCTAAACAGACCTAGCTTTTTCACTGTTCAAGATAAATATTTTCAAAACACCAATAAAGAAGTGGCTCTTTCAATCTCAACAACCCCTCTTCGGTCATATCTGGGCAAGGCACGAATAAGAAATTTTTTTTACTACCTTTAGAGAAAAAGAAGAACATGGCAACAACTCGAAAATCGACCTATCAATGAAAAAGTTAAACTTCTATAGGGACTAATATGGATGCAGAGTTTTGAGGAAATGGAAAAGAGGGAGATGATCACAAATCCAATCGGCCGGCTTCAACTCAGAACTAGTAGCGACAAGGGAAAATTTTTCACATTTACTTTATTGCAATAGGATTTTTGAGACTATACATGTGAAGCAGTTTTATGCTCACATTTTGCTACACTTATTTGGTGTTGTTCACAACTCTTTTTATGATATTACGTTCGGTTGGTCTTACATTCCTAATGTCAAGCATGATTGGTATTTTTCTTATGATGTGTTCTGTAACTTTGAGATTGAAAATATGCACCATTGATGTTGTACTACATCAAAACGTTTAAATAAATTTATTTCAAACAAATTTGGTCATGTTGTCTCTACGGACTACGGAATTATTAGAAGTACTTTTCTTAGACAATCTTTGGAAAAGGGCTTGAATCACATCATTCATCAAGTAACCGATATCAATAGTATTGCTGAACTTTACTTTGGATGGTTTAAACTTATGAAGTTATTACTTGAGTATGAAGTTCTAGAAAATGGTACTATTAATAAGCATGCTTTGAACAAGATGCCCTAAAATTTTTTAAAGACAAGAAATAGATTCATATAAAAAAAGCTTATGCCGTCAAACTTACAGAGGCCTATTATGAATGGCTCACCAAACACTTGTATATCAATGGTATAGACAAAGCACAACATAACCCATGTTTTTTTTTTTGTATACACTTTGTAAGAAAACTTGTCATAGAAAGACTTGATAGTGCTGATTTTACCTCTTTTCCTAATGACTCAAATAACTATGTACCCATCGCCTTGCAAATAATCAATAACAATCTGAGCGAAATACTACTTGTGGAATTCATAGAAAATGAGAAATTACCTTATCTATTATGCACGTATAAAGCTCATAAAGAATCTTTCATATGGATCACCAATGCCCATGATTGCTATTTCAGCATCCTTGCTCTTTTCCTAATAGGAGCTCTTGGTATGCTGCATCCTTTTCTAATGGAAGATGCAGGCCTTAAGGCAAACACATACAAGAATATCCTAAATGTGGATACTACATTATTTTGGAAGTGTGACTCATCTATTGATTTTTATCTCAATATTCTTGATCGCATCTATAATATGTGGTATACTGACATCTCCAAATGTTATGAAAATATTTTACTTGATGGTCCTGAGGGTCTTAAAACAATCATGAATAAGCTAATCGGCTCCGCTTTTAAACAAGCCAAAAGTACTCAAGTTAGATACAAATGGCTATCAGATTAGGAAATCTTCAAATGGTCTTGGACCAATAAACTCTCCGAGGGTTGAAAAATTGCAGAAGTAATTGATATATGCTTTTGGAATTCTTTTTTGATCGACAATTGCATTGTCAAACTTGGTACCACACCTAGCGTCAAGTCCGCGGTATCCCTATGGGCTTCTCCTGTTCACCTATATGGTGCAACTGGTCCTTGCAGCGCTCTAATGCATAGCATCTGGAGAATTTGGTTGTGATTTCGCTACAAGAGGGAGGAGCCTGGTACACCTTGTGGAGCAACAAACTGCAGTCATCTACAAATTGTGGATGCAGTTGGTTAAGATATATCTTAACGTTTTTTTTATATCCTTGCCTGAAGACCGTTAGCCACTGATTGTTTGACAGATCAGTGTCTAGCAACTCTTTTGCAAGTTTGCCCACTAGGCTCAAGCCATAATTTTCATGAAGCTCCTCGGTTGAGTACTAGAACTTCCGTAGGATTGAGTGAGTACTCATCCATTTTGTTTTTTCCTACAAAATAGATAGTGTTAAGTTTAGCACAAATTGTTCATTGTAAATCCTCACATAAAAAGTACCAAATCACCAAATTAAGTATCAAAAGAAACTAAACTTCCAAATTAAGTAGCATAAGCAACTTCAAAATACCAAGTTATGTACCAAAATCAGCTAAAGTACTAAATTAAGTACCAAAAGCAGCTAAAGTACTAAATTAAAAACCAAAAGTAGCTAATTACTACCATAATACCAAAAGTACCAAAAGCAACTAAAATACCAAGTTAAGTACCAAAATTAGCTAAAGTATCAAATTAAGAACCAAATGTAGCTAATCACTATTACAATTCCAGAAGTACCAAAAGCAGCTAAAGTACTACTTAAGTACCAGAAGTAGCTAAAGTACCAAATTAAGTACCAAAAGTAGCTAAAGTAGCAAGTTAGTACCAAAATCAGCTAAAGTATCAAATTAAGAGCCAAATAAAGCTAAAGTACCAAATTAAAAACCAAAAGTAGCTAATTACTACCATAATACCAAAAGTAGCTAAAGTACTACTTAAGTACCAAAAGCAGCTAAAGTACCAAAATAAGCAAGGTACTAGCTTACGTACCAAAATTAGCTAAAGTATCAAATTAAAAACCAAAAGTAGCTAATTACTACCAGAATACCAAAAGTACCAAACTAAGTATCAAAAGCAGCTAAGGTACCAAGTTAAGTATCAAAAGTAGCTAAAGTACCAAATTAAGTACCAAAAACAGCTAAAGTACCAAGTTAAGTACCAAAATCAGCTAAAGTACTAGATTAAGATCTAAAACCAGCTAAAGTTGCAAATTAAGAACAAAAGCAACTAATTACTACCATAATACTAAAAGTACTAAAAGTAACGAAACTCCTTGCATTGGAACACCTTTAGGATGAATCCGTGTTGTTTGCTTTGTGCGAGCCATTCGCAGACCCAATATCGGACCAGCGCGCACGTAGAAAGTCAGTAGCTACAGAATGTGGTTCGAGCGTGCCCAACCAATATCAGACAGGAAAGTCGAAAACTAGGCGATAGCGAATGGGTGTGCGGGAGTCTGGAACAGGAATATCACGATTGGATCGGGCGCGTTGAACCGATATTGTCTGTTATTAAAAAAAAACATGATAACTTTTGAAAGAGAGTTTGAACTGAGACGATTACAGCGCCATTAAAAAGCCCTTGACGAGAGCTTTTCAACGACATGTAACATGACCTAGCTCCAAGCTACGGTTAAAGAGATATTCTCAGTCAAAGTTTTGGGCAGTCAATAGTCAACGGTCAACCTAATATCAGATAGGCTCGTGGTTGACCAGTTTGACCTAAACCCTAAACCCCAAGGGCGGGTATCGATCCGATATTAGGGTTTTTTAAATTTTTTTTTTTGAAAGCTCTCGACGAGAGCTTTGCTTTTGGCACGAAAACTTTGACTGCCTATAACTTTTGAATTGTAATTCGGAATTAGGTCATTCTGGTGCCGCTGCAAGGCTCTCGTCGAGCTCTTTAAAAAAAAAAAAAAAATCCTAATATCAGATCAACGCGTGCCCTTAGGGTTTGACTGGGTCAAACTGGTCAACCGCACGTCGATCCAATATTAGGTTGACCGTTGATTGTTGACCGCCCAAAACTTTGACTGAGAATATCTCTGTAATCATAGCTCAGAACTGGATCATGTTGGATGTCATTGAAAAGCTCTCGTCGAGGGCTTTCTAATGGCGTTGTAATCATCTCACTTTGAGCTATCTTTTAAAAGTTGCCGTTTTTTTTTTTTTGTTTTACAACAGGCAATATCAGTTTATCGCGCCCGACCCAATCGTGATATTCCTGTTTCAGACTCTCGTGCATCCATCCGCTATCGCCTAGTTTCCGACTTTTCTACCTGATATTGGTTTGGCACGCTCGACCTACATTCTACAGCTGCTGACTTTCTACGCGCACGCTGATCTAATATTGGGTATGCAAATGGCCTCTGGTACTAAATGAAAATTAAATGAAATATTCTAATTTTCAGAGAAAATATTCTAGATTCTCCCTCTAGCATGGTGGCCACGCTGCTTCTAATCTACAAAGATTTCAAAATGTGTGATTGTCCAGAAAACAAAGATCAGCATGGGAAAAGTATGAAGACTTAGATTCGATCCAAAAACTTAACACAACAAACAATGGCCTATACTCACCTGCACGTTGAGCCGCTATCGACTGCCGACTTTCACTCTCGGGTTATCGGTTCAGCGCGCGCCTCCTATACTGCCTCACTAATGATCTGTGAGATGTGCGCTGATCCGATACTAGGGCATCGCAATTTGCTCGCCTTCATCCTGGCCTGCATCAATGGTTCCTCTTGGTCTCCGATTATGTGTCGCCATTAGTCCAAAATATCTCTATGGAAGTTGAGTACAAATGAGAACAAAGAGAATGAGAGGTATACCTAAGAATGACAAGAAGTTCCTAAACTATAGGAACTAGTTAACTACAGTTTATGACTATTGATGTCAAATCAACCTCGAGTGTACAAATACGGGCAGTAACTATGGTCCAATCACAATCGTTCGTACTACTCGGCGGGATTTTTAAAAATCACCAAAATTTGGTTGGGAAAGATAAAAGCAATTTTCGTCCGTCAACCACTGTTACAGTTCGTCACAGATGGACACCATTGATTGGGCAACTTAAGCATTGAAAGCGTGCGAAGTAAAAAAAAACATCTTTACAAAGGGCCCATTTTGAGTTCTAATATCCTCTAATGTCTAGCAGAAAACAAGATAGCAATGAATTGATAGCAGAAAGCAAGATAGCAACATGAACTAATCATAGCAGAAAGCAACAACAGCAATGTTCACTGATAGCAGAAAGCAAGGATAGTAATGAACTGATCATTTGGAGGGCAAATCATTTATTATCCAAATTCAAATTGGTGTATGTATGTGTATGTGTGTGCATGCACGCTTGTGTATGTGTATAAGTAGCCAAAAAATAGGCTTGTATGTGTGTGCATATGTATTGTATGTATGAATAGGCAAAGAGTAGAGTTTAGGCATGACATAGGGAGAGCCCTTCCACTCTCTCTTTAAAATATCTTTATATATATATACTAGTGAAGTGTGCTTGCCTATGGCGGGCGGCCGATGGTGTGTGTGCGCGCGCGAGCGCACACAATGCAAAGAGAGCACAGAGAGAGAGAGAGAGAGAGAGAGAGAGAGAGAGAGAGAGAGAGAGAGAGAGAGAGAGAGAGAGAGAGAGAGAGAGAGAGAGAGAGAGAGAGAGAGAGAGAGAGAGAGAGCTCCCTGCATGCCCTCCCTACGCCCCTTTCCTGCATGCCCTCCCTACGACCCCTTCCCTTGCGCGCCCTCCTTGTGCCCCCCCCCCCCCGCGCGCTTTCCCCGCGCCCCCTCCCATGTGCCCTCCCTGCGCCGTCCCCACGCCCCCTCCCTAGAGAGAGAGAGAGAGAGAGAGAGAGAGAGAGAGAGAGAGAGAGAGAGAGAGAGAGAGAGAGAGAGAGAGAGAGAGAGAGAGAGAGAGAGAGAGAGCTCCCTTCTTGCATGCCCTCCCTACAACCCCTTCTCCTGCATGCCCTCCCTACAACCCCTTCCCTTGCGCGCCCTCCCTATGCCCCTCGCGCGCTCTCCCTGTGCCCCTTCTCGTGTGCCCTCCACGTGCCATCCCTACGCCCTCCCCACGCTCCCTCCCTAGAGAGAGAGAGAGAGAGAGAGAGAGAGAGAGAGAGAGAGAGAGAGAGAGAGAGAGAGAGAGAGAGAGAGAGAGAGAGAGAGAGAGAGAGAGAGAGAGAGAGAGAGAGAGAGAGAGAGAGAGAGAGAGAGAGAGAGAGAGAGAGAGAGAGAGAGAGAGAAACTTTGTTTATGCTTTTTTTTAATGTTTGAACGTAGGCAGTGTGACACAAGTATGACTACACTCTCTCACTAAAATATCTTTAATATATTCTAGTGAAGTGTGCCCGTAGATGGTGGGCGGTAAATGAGGTGTGTGTGTGTAGGATTCAAAGGATATTTCGTTAGAGAGAGAGAGAGAGAGAGAGAGAGAGAGAGAGAGAGAGAGAGAGAGAGAGAGAGAGAGAGAGAGAGAGAGAGAGAGAGAGAGAGAGAGAGAGAGAGAGAGAGAGAGAGAGAGAGAGAGAGAAGCCCTCCCTACGCCCCCTCCCTCATGAAGAAACAAATTGTTTCGGGCCACAAAGCTTTGCTAGCTTTTGAGCTCATGCTTGCCGAAATACAAGGGAACTGACAGACACAAAGAACAAAGCTTCGAGGACTGAAGATCCAAAGGTGACGGTCAAACATTTGTTGACTGAAGGATAGCCGAACACGAAGACGAAATGTTCATGGACCCAGAGGAACTCAATGGCAAGGCCGAAGGCAGAAGAAGGCACGAAGACCAAAAGGCGGCAGATCTTCATGCTTCAAAGTACAAAAAGAGTACAGAGGAAATCAAGAAAGTACAAGGAGGACATCACCCTCCACGGAGAATCTGGATACCATTGGAGCGTGGCTAATCAACTGCTCTTGTAACTTTTGATTAACTTAAATCGTATCTCTCGTCATCTATATAAACGGAGCTATCACAGGAGTCAGCATCTCGAATGCAACTATCGACGACCTATGATGTGCACATGAAAGGGAAGATGTCTCGAATTCCATTCACTAGAGACTCTTACAGGACAACGAGGATTCTAGAGCTAGTACATTTGAACATTTGTGGACCTTTCGATGTGATCTCAATAGGAGGCTTGAAGTATTACATCACCTTCGTTGATGACTACAATAAGTTTGCTAGAGTGTACTTTATATACAACAAATCTAAATCGCTCGACAAGTTCACAGAATACGTGAACTGGGCAAAAAGGTGCACACGAAACAAGGTGAATCAGATCAGGACTGATCTTGGTGGCGAATACATCTCGAACCGCTTCACTGACTTCTGCAATGATCGAGGAATCCTTCACAAAAGGACTCCATCCTATACATCGCAACACAACAGTGTTGCTAAAAGGAAGAACCCGACACTTATGGAAGTCGCAAGGTGGCCTATTCGAAGGAACCAAGAGTGCTATGGGGCTGAAGCAGTAGCTACAGCTGCCTATATCTAGAATAGGATAGGCAAATCAGGTGTACCTCATACGACAGCACATGAACTATGGTGGCGTAGAAAGCCCAATCTGATGCACGTTCAGATTTTTGGCTGTGCAACATACGCACATGTTTATGATAAGCTTCGAAAGAAGCTTGATGAGAAAGTGGAACAAGGGTACCTTGTTGGATATGACAACCATTCGTCATACTATAGGATCTACATGCTAGAAATGAAGACAGTCAAAGACGTCAAGTTTGATGAGACCAGAACAATGGCCGACGATGATTCTGCCAACTATGAAGTCTTAGAAAAGCAGTACTACGACTTGCCAACCATGACAGAGGGAGCAAAAGAGAACACTCAGACGAAGATGTTCGAATCGCATCTCAATTGAGGGATGAATTAGACGAAGAAAGGACCGCAAGCCTGCCTACAACAAGGATACCTGTAAACCAAAATGGTTTCGGACCTAGCCGAAGAGACAAAGGTAAGGACATTGCAGTACCAAAAGAATCTCCTAGGAGATCAACGAGAGAATGAAGAGCGCCATCTAGATTTGTGCCAGGCAGCTCAGCTTTAACATTCGAAGAGTTCTTTGGATTTCAGTGGTGAACCACAAACATTCAAGAAAGCCATTGACAGTCCAGACAAGGACAAATGGATCCAAGCCATGGATGAAAAAATTGAATCCATGAAAAAAAATGAGATATGGACACTGCAACTAGTGCCAGACAAGCGAAAGATAGTGCAATACAAATGGGTATACAAGTTGAAATATGAACCGAATGGAGATGTTTTGAGGTACAAGGCCAGACTTGTAGGGAAGGGATTCTCTTAGAAGTACGACATTGACTACACTGAGACCTTCTCTCTTGTGGTGAACCATGCTTCTTTACGCCTATTGTTTGCACATGCAGCTGCATGCGACCTCAGGATTCACATCATCGATGAGAAGACAACATTCCTACATGGCGAGTTAGACGAAGAAATCTACATGGATCAACTTCCAGGTTATATCTGTAAATCACTTCCTATCTATGCATGTCGAATGCACAGAAGTATCTATGGGTCTGAAGCAATCCGCATGACAATGGTACAAGAAGAAAGATCATGTCTTGAGATCCTTGGGATTTGAGCCACTGATAGTCGATTCCAATGTTTATATAAGGATCACGGATGGGGAGATCATCATTGTTGTTGTGTACGTGGACAACACCTTGATACTATGCAGAAGCCAATAGGTAATTGTAGAAGTGAAGGGCAAAATCTCGAAACATTTCAAGATAACAGACCTAGGAGAAGCCAGATATTATCTAGGCTTGCAAATCGACCGCGACTATGACAAAAGAAAGCTATATCTTCATCAGTCCAAGTACATCTAGAAGATTCTAGATGATTTCGAAATGACAAATTGCAAAGGGGCAAACACTCCAATGCTTGCAGGAACAATCCTGACAAACGAAGATTGTTCGAAGACTGACGAAGATCGAGGAGGCTGATCGGATCTTTGATGTATCTAGCAAACAACACACGCCCCGACATAGCTTATGCCATGTTCAGGATGAGCCAATTCAACACGAATCCAGGCTTAGCACACTGGAAGTTCGCGAAGCGAATCTTACAGTACCTTCAAAAGACGAAGGATTATGGGCTGTGATACTCTCATGATACCGGATTCCAAATGCACTCCTACAGCGATGCAAGTTGGGCACCACTCAAGGACGACTGTAAAAGTGTCTCAAGAGGGTGCACCATTGCAAGTGCAGCAATTCTCTAGGTCAGCAAGAAGCAAACCATCACAGCCGCAGTCATCCTGCGAAGCAGAATACGTTGCAGCCGCGAAGATGGCCAATGAAATCACATGGCTCAGACAGTTCCTCGACGGACTGGATGAAGACACCAAAGAGCCTCTGATTTTGTAGATGGATAATACTTCTGCTATACACTTGACGAAGGATCCCGTGTTTCACTCAAGGACGAAACACATTGCAATCAAATATCATTTGATAAGGGACCTAGTCGAGAAGAACAAGCTGAAGAACAAAGCTTCATTGGAACAAAGCAAATGGTGGCGGACATCTTCACTAAAGCCCTAGACAAAGGATGGTTCGAGAGACAGAGGAAGATTCTAAGAGTCTTAAAGCTACCACGCTTTGAGAGGGAGTTGAAGAAACAAATTGTTTCGAGCCACAAAGCTTTGCTAGCCTTCGAGCTCATGCTTGCCGAAATACAAGGGAGCTGCCCAGACACGAAGACCAAAGCTTCGAGGACTGAAGACCGAAGGCGACGGTCAAACGTTCGTTGACTGAAGGATACCCGAACACGAAAATGAAATGTTCATGGACCCAGAGGAACTCAATGGCGAGGCCGAAGTCAGAAGAAGACACGAAGGCCGAAAGGCGACAGATCTTCACGCTTCAAAGTACAAAAAAAGTACAGAGGAAATCAAGAAATTACAAAGAGGACATCACCCTCCACAATCTGGATACCATTGGAACATGGCTAATCAGCCGTTCTTGTAACCTCTGATTAACTTAAACCATATCTCTCGTCATCTATATAAGCAGATTGAAATTGAGAGATTCAGTTGAATGTATGAACATCATATAGATGTGTTCGATTGTCTATTGGTTGAGTATCAACCTAAGCTAAGCATAGTATTGCTAACCGATGTCCAAAAAGTCAGCTAGTAAGTGAGACAATTTGATTTGCGAAAGACACAGATTCCTTCACGTCGACACGTTGTGTGGGTCTTTCACGCAACGCTCTCCCTGAGAAAGAGATCATTGATAATATACTAGCTTTAATGCACACGTTGTATGATCTCAAATGCTTTGATGTCTAATTGTTATATGTTTGTTAGCAGTTGTTTATTCTTTATTCCGCATATTGGTTTTATCTTGTTTAATGCTAAAACAAATTATAACATAGGTCAACAATGTCTATCTACGCTTTGGAGGATTGTAGATCTATTCTAGCAGGCAGTAGACCCAGCAGACAGAATCGAATTCCATCCGGGCTTCAATTTTATTCAACACCTTATGTGCCTACCCTTTCGACCACCATGTGCGCCCTCCCCACGCCCCCTCCATGTGCCTTCCCTACACTCTCCCGACACGGCCTCCCCGAGTGCCCTCCCCGCGCACTCTCCCTATGCCCTCGCTGCACGCCCCCCCCCTCCCTTGCGCGCCTCCCTACGCCCTCCCCGCGTGCCCACCCTTTCGCCCACCATGCGCGCCCTCCCTGCGCCCCTTCCATGTGCCCGCACACTCCCCTAGTGCCCTCCGAGAGAGAGAGAGAGAGAGAGAGAGAGAGAGAGAGAGAGAGAGAGAGAGAGAGAGAAGGGGAAAAAAACTTTTTTTAACGTTGGAACCTAAGTAAGTAGTGTGACACAGGTTAGGTAGGTAGTGTGACACAAGTATGGGAACATTATCTCTCTAAAATAGTTTTAATATACAGAATATGTTATGTGTTTAATTTTAATGCAAAGCCCTAAAATTGCAAAACCCTAGACCCTAAAACTGCAAAGAGAAAGAGGTAACTTAGGATACTTTGAACTCTGGATTATCAAGCTATCAGCAGTGCTAACCGACATTTCATTTTAAGGTGCATGGAATGAAGTCATTACATGAGAAATCCTAGTATATTGATCGGATTCAACTCTTAGATCAATCCAAATGTTGAATATATTGCTTCCTATCAACCAGATGTGGAAGCAATGTCATCTGATTTTTCAGATCATCTGGTGATCGATAATGGGTCGTATCGATCTGGTGCCACAAGAAGATAGAAGATTCCCATCACGCCAGTGTGTTCCCTTGAAGAGCTGTAATTTGACTGGAGTCTTAGAATGTCCTGGCTATGTAGTTTCATCTTTCTGGGCTCGGGATAGCATGCACTCATTCCAACAACGTAACCAGCTTCGTCGCCGGCCTCTGATCCAAGGCCATATCTAGGGAGTGATTTGCATATCTCTTGGCCATTCTGTACATCCAAAAAGTTGCAGTTATCAGGTTGAAGAATCAATTGGATTCTATATATGCATCCACATTTGTCTTTGATCACATTGAGATGAAATAACTTTGAAAATCTAGTAGCTTGTTTGATATTTTGGAGAAGGAAGAAAGAGTGTAAACTCAGTGTACCTTGCCGTAAAGACTCGCGCCTTGCCCTCCTGCGTGCTGGTGTCCAACCACATAAATGAGCTCACCGCTGTCAGGAAGAGATGCTGTCGTCTCACGAGCGTCTACGCATTCCGTTAGAGAGGTTTTCGTGCTCAGATCACAAGCTGGAACATTGTACTCGACCTGTAGCCATGCTCAAAAACTTATCAGCATTTTCTAAGAAGAAGTAAGAATCATAACATGAGTCCTGATTAGTAGAAGATAGTAAATGTCGGCCTTACAGATAGTATAGAAAAAATAATGAAGAACCTATTTCACTTCAACTATGCCAGCGTAAGATTCACACGCATGATGGTGAAGTATGCACTAGGGATCATGAGCGATCAGCAACACACGAGATATTCATAGAACCTAACACAGAGCATCAACACAGAATATGGCATGGAGAGGCGAGAAAATTCCATAGTTCAAAAGAATCTGAAGGCCTGCAATTAAAAAATTAAGTATTCTAACAATAGTGAATCCTTTTCTGTATCATTGATATTCTGATTATAACTTAATCAAATCTTACGCCTAGCTGAAATTTTTTTGATATCCTGATCAGCTGCAGAAAGTACACTGGAAGAATAGTTCAGAAGACTTTCGTAACTATGTCTTTCAAACAAAGATGACAGAATGACGGGATACTTCATTTATAGATTTTACGGATAATGTAGGAACACCAGTACTCACACCTCGACGATTTGAACTAGTTAGTGGCTATGGACGCCTTTTTGACATAAGCAGAACAAGACTAGAACCGAAGATACCTTGCAGCCTGACCCTGTATTAGTCACGTCAAAAATGTAACTTTTCACAGGAATAACATGTTCGTCCCACTCCACCCAGTGGATAGTGTATTGCAAATAACGAGTCCTCGGTACATCTTCAAACCCATATTTAAGCCTACATCGTCTCCCATCATAGCAGCATCTAAGGCCTCCCAAGTAGCCCTCTGGCAAGGCCTGATCATGCTCATCCGCAGTCACATTATACAAACTGCATCTGCATTCTGTGCATCCCAATCTGTCCTCAACTCCCCTGGTGTCGATTGCATGCAAGTTAAGTTCCCAAACTTCTTCAAATCCATGAGGGATTTGCCCTGGATCTCCCACCACCATAGCATAAGGTGGGGGGATGGAAGTATTGGTGTGGCGAGTTTCAGATCCAAGTCCCCAGAAGTTCCTCAGATCTCCATGATGGCAAACACTGTTACCACCAACAGATGGGTGCAAAGCATTTCTTTCTCTGAACTCAGCTTCATTCTGGAATTTATTTTCTTTATCGCCCGATTTTACATTCTTATTAAAGACTGTCCAATGATGCATATACACTTCGCTCAGAGGAACAGACACTCCAGCTTCATCCACTATTTCCGCATTAAATCCTCTGACAGAGAGATGTCCTTTGGGGAAATCAATCCGGTAAAACTTATTGCTCACCTCCCCGGGTGCAAGCTCGAAGGCTGGCGATCGCAGCACTGACTTTCGGAGCAGTTTGGTCGAGCTGGAGAATGCAGGATTATCGATCGAGAGAGAGACCCAGCTATCAACAGTTGTTGCTACGAGAAGTAGCAGCAGCATCAACAAAGACGATTTGCACCTGCTGCCCATCTCCGATCCAACACTAGTTCTAGATATCAAGCATTCTTTCTATAAAAGATATGCGCACATAAGCACACGTTGGTAATGGAACTACCCAAGACTACCATTATAACAAAGATCAAGAATCAAGACATAAGGGCTACATGTAAATGGACAGGAACAAGAACTACCCAAGACTACCCTCTTCGCTTATTGGCACAAGGGCTACATGTAAATGGACAGGAACAAGAACTACCCAAGACTACCCTCTTCGCTTATTGGCACAGACGCGATGACTCCAGACACACTTCGTTGATCTCCACGTGTCCTCGCATCCACTCAATTTTTTTTAGATTGGCTGCCCGGGCAACCAAACTTTATCCCATAAGCATTTTTATGGGATTTCTCAGAGGGAATATATATGTAAACTCTCCCAATACTTCACATGTGTGTGCCTGGGCGCGACGGTGCCCACAACTTGCGCCTTGCTTGCGGTAGCCCGACGCCATTGCCGGGGTGCTTGGGACCGCAGGCCTGGCGCCGCTCTCGTGAAAACCTGGCGCATCCCCATTCTTTATGGGCACCGTGCGTGGGGCACGTGTCAACCCCAGGCGCGCCCGGGGCCAAACCCCTCCCAGCAGCCCGGGGCAAGCCGTGGGAGTTACCTTCCCTCCCGTGCCAGTAAGCAACTTCGCAAGACTACCATCGTAACAAAGATCAAGAATTAAGAAACAAGAGCTACATGTAAATGGAGAGGAACAGAGAATAAAGACAATAACAATAGGAATGTGTGCTGAAAAAGTTGAGTTTTGACAGCCCACGTAGGCTGCTTAGATAACATTAAAGTGGATCAGTATATGCCAAGAAGATGATTGCATGGATTGCCATGATGGACTTACAACACATTGTGTTTTGGTCACCTGAATCTAACAATCGCTCACTTGATCAAAACACAGTAACACCAACATATTTTTTAGCTTTATACACTCTTAGAATCTCCCACACATAAATGTCTATGCACTAAGTTTACTCTCTTGCACTCGTTATACTTAATGGATACCTTGTAACTATTATGCCCATTTTTTGAACAAATTAAGAATCATAATATGTATGCACTTTTTTGCAAACTAAGTGCTATGCTTTTTGCCCTGCGAGTCCGTACATCGTCTATACACACTACAAGAATTGCCGCGATTCCCAACGGAATTTTCGACGTGAATCGCGTTTTATTTATTTTTTAAATCAACGCGGACGTCAGAAAACGCATCGCAATAGGCATCAAAAGAGTTCCTGAGTACAAAAGGGCCTTATAAGAAATGATGCGTAGGATGGACGAATTCGTCAAAATTAAATATTATAATATAAGAAGTGCCTGCCCACAGTAGTTCGAATACAAAACCGCTCTGGTCACATTCATGGTCACAATCATGGTTAACCAAGGTTTCTCTCAGGAAAAATCATCCCTTGGAAAAAATAAACCCTTGGAGAAGAGAGAGTGGGGGCAAGAATTGAAAAAAAGAGCACCAACACTTCCATTACACTATAGATTGAACAAACTAGAGGAAAAAATAGATGGACGTCGTTATAACATTTCCATCAATTAGCAGTTACCATCTTTGAATCCTACATAAAATGCCTTCATCTCTCGAGAGAAAAGAGAGATGGCAAATTTGAAAAAAGAAGAGCAGCAACCAAAATACACGGATTGAGAAAACTCAAAACTCAAAAATAAAAAAATGAGCGGCATGACAACATTTGAATCAAAGATCAATTTCATTCTTCAAGTGTTACGTGAAATGATATACTGGTATGTGAAATGTATAAAGGCGCTGAGTATGTTTCATTTGTTTTTTGTTGAACTGATATTGGATCGTAATCTACTTTTTCTTCTTACAATGAAAAAATTTCATCTTCATGTAGATCTTTCTGAAGAATATGCTCCTTTGATTAAAAGAGGTGTCAAAGCATCTTGCTTATCAGTTGATGATTGTTTGCGCTATAGGGCTGACGAGAAAACAAATCTGGACCTTTGGGTAGACGGGACATTATATCCTAAAAAGAATATACGGAAAGCAAATATGAGGTTTTCCAAAAAGAAAATGAAAATCCATTTGTGCTCAAAAATCTATTGGACATTATATTTGTGCTCAAAAAGACTATTTTTGCAGATCAAATTGCTAGAGAATGAGGTTCTCCAAAACGAAAATGAAAATCTATAGAATAATAGTGAATTATTACAAAAAATCATAGTGAATACAAGAAAAGACATTGATCAAATGAAAATCGAATTGAATAATGGTCATTTTGCATACAACTATTGAAAGATGTTGACTTGATAGGTAAAAAGGTTAAAACAAAAAAACAAAAGCGAGTGATCACAAATATTCATAATTTGTCATCAAAAGGAGGCTATCGAAAAAGGAGAATTTATGCATTCAAGTAAGTTTTTGACTTTTGGCCTTTGCAATTTTTTTTTTACTTCAAGAGTTCAGATTTTATATTGTTTTCGCATGACTATAGATTGTAACATTAATAATCTATTATTATTATTATTATTTTTTACAGAATTGCATTGGTTGGGAATCAAAATGTGAAAGACAATGCTACTATAGGCAAGTCTTTGGGCTCTATGTTGACAACAAAATCAACTGAGTCATTGATGACCAATAATCGAAACAGTCGTGTTAAGATAAAAATTGTTGATGCATTAATGATTGAAGTACAAAAAATATTTGACAATACCATAATTCTAGGAGCATGTGATTTTGCTGGAATAAGCAGAGATGCTTATGGCACCATATTTAAGATTATCAAACAAGCTTTGATGATGGTTAGCATTAAGAAATTTACTATTCCACGACCATTTCAAATAAAACGGGAGCGTAATTCATTGAATAGAGGAATTCAAAAGATTATAGGTATTCCATTTCATATCGAGGAAGTATATCAATCAAAGGACAAAAAATCCATGTCTTACAATCAGTCAAATAACTTGTTTGTAGATATGAATACGTTATTAAGATTTATTATACATTTCTATGATATTTCCACGAAAAAGGTAGACAATAAGATTGTCTTGGTACTAAAGTTGGATGAATCGGAACTTATAATTAAAGGACAAAAAATGGAGAGAGTGAGTATAACACTCATGAATGGAGCTCTTCAAAAGACAAACGGTCAAGGAGATTTTAACTTCAGTGTTCAGTCCGAGAATGACATATGGTGGTTGGCAACCTTTGAGGTATGATATTTTAAACACTAAAAAATAAAGTATATTACTTGGATTTGATATTGTTATCAATTGACTAGTTTTTTGTCTATCCATTTTTTAGGTTTTAAAGGAAGATCATGACATTCTATCATGGGTGTTTAGTAAAACAACATATCCCAGAATCATCAAAGAGCATATGGATGGGAAACTTTTCAATGTACCTGGAATAGGAGACTTCAAGGTAGAATGGCATTTGGCTAGTGATTTGAAAAGTTTAAAATGTATGTTCAATGTTTCCCATGGACCACACCTCTAAAAATCCATGTTTATATTGTATAAAGTCATCAAATGACATGACCAAGAATACAAGGATAACAAGAGACAAAGAGGATCCAAATTGGAAACTTGTTCTTCCAATTCCTTCACAAAACGTACTTATTTGCACTCTCCATGCTGAGGTTAGAATAATCGAAAAGCTTGTGTATTGTCACATATTTTATGCTTGGAACACAAAGCCAAAATCATCTTCCAAGGAGGATATTTCTAGATTAGAAGATGTTCTGTCTGAAACAGGTCTCCATAAAGGACATGTTAAAATACAAAAGGACCTTAAGCTTTCGGGAAAAAAAAATGTACCTTGCAAGATGAGCATTGGAGGAGTAAAGGTGCAAAGATTTTTATCTAATCATTCGGGAAATCCATCTAAAACGTGTTACTCTGTTTGGAGAGACATCATAGCTGCTACTCAAGACTTTGTTCACGAAGGAGCAACAAGGGTTATGAAAGTTGAAGTATGGACAAAATTAGATGATATGCTTAAAATATTACGAAAGGAAATATTTTCAAACAATGACTTATGACTGCTCCAGAAAAGTTGTGTTGAGTTTGTAGATGCAGTTAAAGTGGCATGGGGAGAGGATCATATCACACATTACATGGTAAGCATTTAAAAAAAAAAATGAGGTTACCATTTTTTTTCATTTTTTGAAGTTTATCTATTGATAGAAATTGTTGATATTTTGTAGCACATATTACGACACCATTCCATATCCTTAGCAAAAAATCATGGAAGTTTCATAAGGGATGGAAAAATCTCATTGGCAAGCAAGAGACATCAAACAAAATCTACAAATTACATCAAGTTCAGAAAGGCATGCAAATTTATATATCAAGAGAGGTAGATTGATAGACACAACATTGTACTATATATTTGTGATTTGTTTTGGAAAAAGATACATTTCCAACTGATTGAATATATCTATATCTCCTTGCCATCTTCTTTTTCTTTTTCTAGGACCAGTTGTATTTTGTTGTCGTGGAGGAATTCTCTTCTTGCAAATGGATCCAAAAGATATATGCATTTTTTTTTTCTCGACATAATTCTATGTAAGTTGCATACAAAGCAAAATGAGCAGATCGGAGAATAGTATTCTCGGGTCCATAACCTAAACTTTTGAGTACTTAATAATGTTATGTGGTTTAATGAACTTATGACCATCTAAGTAATGAGACAATGCCTTTACTGCCATGATAATTGTTTTGCCTTGAGCATTGAACTTTGAATGGGCAACACAATGGTTTTTGAAAAAATTGAGATAATTTCAAGGTCGCTATGTGAAAAATTGCCTACATTGGCAAATCTAGCCATGTAGAAAATTGTACATATTGTCAATATTTCTTGTTAATCACTTGTATGGCCAAAGTGCCACATGGCAATCTACACCTAATGTAGGTTACCACGAGTCAATAGGAGTGGTTGTGTCCATTTGGTAGTGATTCCTACTATGTAGGATCTAGACCTTGATTTATGATGAGATTTGTACCTACCACGCACTTACCGAGCATGACTCTAGGATCTAAACCAGAGTTTTCACTTTAGGGCATGAAAGTTGAGTCTACTTCCTTATTACAAGCTGGATTTTCACCTAACTTTGCAAAGGAAGTGTCTTTTACTATGTATTTCTATTCTCCATAGTGAGGAGATAGAAACTTTTTGGAGCCTCAAGGAGAAACTCGGATTTTCTCTCATTGTATGATGATAGTGATTGATTCCAATGAAACTCAGCTTTGGAACACATTAACCTCTGTCTACAGGCCGTACAACAGCCTCATTTTCACACGTCTGAAGTCGGATTTCAGTTTATGATCAATGCTTTGATTGTCTCTACTTGTTTTCTATCAAGCTGCTAAACTAGATCTTGTTTTTGGTTGACTAGTATCTAATAGATTGTTAATCAAGCACACAATCAACCTTGTGGATCATTCAAAAATCCATTTATGTTCCTTAATATTGTACTTTCAACATGGTATTAGAGCCTATTGATCAATGTTTAAGACTAATCCAATTTTAGCAAGTTTTTGGTGCAAAAAGCTAGTATTGGAAGGGCGAATTGGTATCCAAGTTTTGGTGAGGGGATTTGATCCCAGACTTTTTCTGGATCAAAATTCGTACTGTTCACACGTGTGGGCAACTCTAAACTAGAATTTAAACCCCTATATTCATTGGATCACTGTAATTTCATCTGGAGTCAGTTTGATGTAATTTTGTTGCAAATCCTAGGATAAGCTACCAAGATCACTTGCCATTGATTAGTTTTGGATTTGATTAAAGATAACTAATTAATCTAGGCTGAATTTAAGTCGTCTTAAAGTGAAAAATAGGTTTTGAAAGTACATCAAAGTGATAGAGAGAGATAGAGTCATTCTATTGTCCAAAAATAGCCAAAATAGGCAAGATTTGATTGTAAGTGAATTTCACATCATCTTATCTCCATTCCAACTTTGTGAGGGAGTGCTAGAACTGAGATTATAAGTCCATTTGTTGGATTAGAAATCTAATTTGAGTGAAACGCTACAAGAGAGAGATCCTAGTGAGTTTCTAGAGACAATTAAAGCCATTTCTTGGCAAGATATGTTCGAAAGTAGTTTTCACTTCATCTTATCTTCATTCCAGATTTGTGAGGGAGTGATAGAACTATGATTATAAGTCCATTTGTTGAACTAGAAATCAAATTTGAGTGAAACACTGACCTTTGTGAGTTTCAGGTCAATCAAATCTATTTCTTGTTTGTAGAAGTCACTAGTAAGATGGGATCTGCTGGAGCATATCTTCTAGAAGCTAGTGAGAGATTGAATTCTACAAATTATGCTATTTGGAAGGTTAGGATGGAGTCACTCTTGGTGCTCCAAGACTTTTATGAGTTCTTGATTGAAGATGAAGATGAACCTCTAAGGTGCACAAGAGTTAGCTAGATACAAGAAGAGATCTAAGCTTGCATTTCATTGTGTGAAGATGAATGTGAGCAATGATTTGTTGAGAGAAGTATCAACATGTACTAGTGCTAAAGAGGCTTGGGAGTCTTTAAAATCAATCTATGAATCTAGTAACACTTCAAGAGTACTCATGCCTAGAAATCAGATTTTGCAAAACATGAGGAGAAGTGAGGAGAGTGCACAAGATTATGTACTCAGAATCAAGTCTCTAAATAGGGAGTTGGCTTCCATTGGAGAGAAGATTCATGATGGAGAGCTTGTACAAATTGTTCTTAATGGTCTAGGAGATGACTTTGCAAATTTGGTCAAAAGTTTTGCCATCCAAGACACTTTGCCCACTATAGAAAAACTTCACAGTGTATTAGTGGCTGAAGATTGTAGGATGCTCCACACCAAGGCAAAAATGAGTTCCTTGTCTTTGCAAGATGGAGATGAGAAAGCCAATTTCTCATTAAATGGCAAAAAGAAGCATCCCAAGGAGGCCAAAGAAGAGGATGATGCATCAAGCTCAAAGGACAAGTCAAAGAAAAAATGCTTCTTTTGTGGAAAGAAGGGGCATTATGCATCCGAATGCTACAAGAGGCTAAGAGCAAAAGAGGAGGAGGGCAAGCAAGAGAACCTTTCATATGAAGAGGATGAAGATGACGAATGTTCACAAAGGTGATTGATCTTATTAAGCTTTAAGATTAGCACAAAAAACTAATTCTAGATTGAATAGCAAGATCTAGTACAGAATTTAGTGGCTTAACCACAATCTAGCATGCTAGGAGTCAGAGAATGATAGCTTTGATTACAAGAGATCAAAATTACAAGAATTTAGTGTATGAGCATGAGCCTCAACATGAGTTAGAGAGAGAAAGAGAGAAAGATATTCAAGAAAATAATGGTGTTGATCCAAAATGGCATGGAATAGCTTCAAAACTTGGTTCTTCATCAAAGGTTATGAGAGTAGCTACACATATTTATGGAGTTTGAGGTATCTTGAGGTAGAACCACATCCATCCACCCTTTAGTCACATCTAAAGTGAAAACTAGAGTCTAAGTGACATTTGTCACATCTCATGCATGCATTTCTACCTACTTTTACAAAGTGGCATTTTTCTATCTAGAATTGTACAATTCATCATGAATGTGTCCATTTCACTTTGCGCATGCCTTGCATGTCACTATGGATCACTTACAACAATTGCATGTCATATGCTACGAGTTTCTACAAGCATATTAATGCCATTTCTAAGTCTACAATCTATATGCAAGTTGTATTCTACCAACTAGACTTATGAAACCCATATAGCTCGAGTTTCATCTAGGCCAAATTTGGCATTTACATTTTAAAACAACATGTTTGCATAGTACAAAGTTTGTAGCAAGCCTAAAGTCAAGATAGATGCTTTTTATTTTCAACACTCTTCCTAAAAACAATCTATGTTGACTTGAACATGGATCTTGGTATTACTCCAAGATTGGCTCTATGCTTAATGCAGGAATATTTGCTCAAAGGTTCGGTGAGCAAATCTGCAATACAAGATGATGTGTCGATGTGCTCCAAGTAGATTTTCCCTCCAATGAGCTTCTCTCTCACGAAGTGATGTGCAACTTCGATGTATTTGCTCCTTGCATGGAATATTGGATTGTTTGCAAGGGCTTGTGTTGAAATATTGTCACACATGATCATAGGTAGATCATCTTCCATGATTATCGTTAGCTCCACTCGCAACCGCTTGATCCAAAGCACTTCCTCTGTTGTAGTAGTGAGTGCCTTATATTTAGTGTCACAAGATGAGAGTGATACAGTATCTTGCTTTTTGGAAAGCCAAGATGTCAAGTTTCCTCCAAGATATATGACATAAGCACTTGTAGATTTTCAATCTGCTTTATCACTTGCAAAATCCGAGTCAGAATAGCCAACTATAAAAAGATCTTCACTTTTATATAAGAAACCATAATCAAAGTTGAAGATATGTATGTAAGTACTCTTTTGGCCATTTTCCAATGATGAATGGTAGGATTTTGCATAGCTTGGCTCAACTTATGAGCACTAAAACTTATGTCAGGCCTAGTTATAGTGAGCCAAATTAAGGAGCCTCTAAGACTCCTAAAAAGAGTGATGTCCACGAAGGATCTTTCATCACCTTTGTTAGGGTCTTTTAATTTTTGCTCCATAGGAGTTTCTATACTCTTACAATCTAGCATATTGAACTTTTTTAACATTGAAAGAGCATACTTGGATTGACATACAAATGCCTTATCATTATGAAAGTCAATCTCTAATCCTAAAATGTAATGAATTTTTCCAAGATCTTGCATCTTGAACTCTTTTCCAAGTGCAACTTTGGTTTCCTCAACTAACATGGTACAACTTTCTGTTAGAATGATGTCATCAACATAGATGATAAGGATGACAATATCTCTATTATAAAACTTGACATATAAGGAAGGATCATAGTTACTAAGATTAAATCCTAGTGAATCAAGAAAAGTGTTAAGTCGAGAATACCACGACCTTGGAGCTTGCTTTAGTCCATAGAAAGTTTTGAAGAGCAAGCAAACTTTGTTTTTGTCTTGGATGCACCCAATAGGTTGATCCATATATATCTCTTCTTCTAGACATCCATTTTAAAATGCATTAGAGACATCTAGTTGAAAAACTTGCCAATTGAAAAAACATGCAATAGAAATTATGATTCTAATTAGTACCATCTTTGCAACTGGAGCAAAAGTCTCCTCATAATCAAGTCCATAAACTTGAGCAAAACCCTTTGCACAAAGCCTTGCCTTGTACTTGATGATTGTGCCATCTTGATTATATTTGACTCGAAAAATCCATTTGCAATCAATGGTGTGCTTGTTGGATGGAAGATCCACAAGCTCCCATGTCTTCTTGGCCATCAAAGCATCATATTCCTCCTTCATGGCTAGAAACCATTCCTTCGATTAATTGCATCATATACATCCTTTGGCTCCTCATGGAAAATAAATAAGCACAATTAGTGGAGTTGAGTTCCACTTGCTTGCCTTTATCTTCAAATGTAAGCCTCCTAGACTCGGATCTTTCTCTTTGTGACCTCCTCGGTGAAAAAATTCGAGATGACTCCTCCTCAACTCTCGGCCCCATCTCTCCATGATAGTCTTTGTTAGGGCCAATTTTGACAGGGGGTTGGTCCAGCCAAAACGTCCTAAAAGGGTCAAGGGGCCCCACCTCTAAAGGCGATTCGGCCCTACGTGAGCAAAAGAGGATTTGCCACTTCCAACCCTGATGGCCTTCTCTATTGCCCCGTGCTTTCCAACTGATGAGGGTTTTCCAGACTCTCAGAGATACGGTTGCAAGGAGGGGGTGCTGTCAATTTTGGTGCAATGATTCACTAGCTTTCTAGGGTTACGGTTCTGTAAAACTTCTGATTAGTAACTCGCATTAGGATCTTGCTAATGTCTTTTTCCCCATTGAATTCGGCTTACAGTTAGTAAAAATATTATATGGGCTTGAAATTGATTTATTGCCTATGATGTGCTTGTGGGTGCAAGTTATACACACCGATTTGTTTGATAAGCGGTGGTATTTTCGTCGACCGTCAGGTCTAGGTATTTCGCTAGACGGTACCGATGGCAAGTGTGACTAGTGTGATGCTTAACCAAGGTGGTGTATTTCAACCGCGGATGGTGGACGGCCCGCTCTGGTGTTTCACAGAGGTCGGGTTCAGTTGATACGTTTCATAATTGACAAAACTTGAAAAACCGTTTCACAACTTGACGATTCTGCATGGTAGTTTAACTAACAAACCTAACTCAACAGACCGTAAAACACATTCTAAATCTGTACGACTCTTGGTTACAATCTTTGTGCTTTCACTAAACAAGTCGAAGAATAATAAACAATCATTGTCTACTTTCTCACATCGCATTTGTTCATGAAGTGCTAAGCTTTTGAACTGAATTCCAAGTTGTGTTTGTATGCTTCACTACCAAACTGTAACTGATTTGCTTGAACGCAACTACAAAATTCAAGTCTTAACTACTCTATGGAAGATGTCATAACATTGTAAATGAGGAAAATAATGACGGTGTTCAACCTTCAAGGTGATATGTTTACCCTTTTGCAACTCTAACACGCTTGTAAAAATCACATTCAAATCACAAGTGGTTAAAGCTATACTATCACATTTGAGAATAGACGATAAACGGAAAACAGTTTCAAAATTGATTGAGACGAATGGCAACGGAAAAACTTAAGTCAAGTAACATCTTTACAATAAACCCACAGCTTTTACCATCAATGCAAATAGATATAAAAATCATCTCATACCTCAATGTGCAATTTAGGTAGCCGTTGCATGTGAACCCTAGTCATGAAACTTGTAGCAAAAATCAAAGCCAGACATTTTGACGTAAATTTTGCCACTTTTCGCGTGTCAGGTTGAATTGGTTTAAAAAGAGACAATGAAGAAAAATAAAGTTTCTAGAATATGAACGATGCGATTGAAATGTTAACAGTTTAGTTGAGAGAAAACTGAACCGAAAGTCTGAAAAAAACACAGGCCAGAAAGATACAATGGCTAAAAAAAATCGGCAACCCATCACTCACACCAAGCTCTCAAGCAATCCATCCCACTCATTCAAGATATAAGTCTACTAGTATGACAATGGACTAAAACCAACCAACCAACCCTCACTATGAAATCACTCTCACCCATCAATCCTCTTAAAAAAAGCAAGCAAACATCCTCTCCAAGTAATTTGAAGCACTCAACTATGAACTCACACTAGTAATGAGGTCCAAGCAATCAACACAAACAACCACAATCTCTCAACTCCTCAATATGAGCAAGCAAGCATAGTAAGTAACATCACTCCCGACCCCCTGTTGTAAAGCTACCTTTACAAGCTTTACTTCCGGCGCCAGCTATGTCCCCGGCGCCAGCAGTGCCCCTGCTGCTCCCGGCGCCACTGTGACCAGAATCCAGCCGGCGCCAAGTTCCTATGGCTGAAAATCTTTGATCGGTTCTAGCGAAGTCCAGAGAGCTCAGATCGATGTGCAATCACCTCACACGATCTAGGCATGATTAAAGGAAGCCTGGGGATCAATAAAATCTAGAGAGAGAAAATGACTTTCTAGAAAGAGAAAATCCTAGAGAGAGAAAAATGTGCTTTACCAGCTTGGGTAGAGTGCTTGGTATGAGGGGGGGTGCCGAATCACACCAATACTATAGGGGAGTGCGGGTTGCGACTCAGGGCGAGCTCCAACCAAGTCTCAGCCTCCCTTGCTGGAATGTTGTCATGGCTCTCGCCTTGGCATGCTAGCGCCCCGGAGACTAGGGTCGGTCACACACTTGAGATGTAACCTTCTCAGATTTATCAATAAAGTGGGATTTTTTTCAAATTGACTCTGATTACCTTCTGGGTTTCAGTGTTCGGTAAAAGCGCCAGTTGTAAGGCCGCTTTCAAAATTTTTAACTTGGCACATAGCTGAGGGTCGTATCCCGGGACGCCAGCGGTATGCCGTCGGGACCATTCGGTCCGTGGCGCCAGCGGTATGCTGTCGGGACCATTTGGTCCAGGAACTGGTTGTTTCCATATCTGTCGCGGCTTGTGGTTCTGAGTATTTATTGCATGAACGTGAATGGGGGCTCTAACCTGTCGGCTGAGTTGGATGGCTTGCTTGGGTGGATGTTACCTGTTTATGGCTGTCCAGTCTGGCGTGGCGCCAGGTTGGCTTTCAGCGCTCGTGACGAAGCTTTCAGTTGGTTAAGTCTGATGTAAGTCAGAGCGCTTGCTTGGAATGGATGTTACTCGTTTGTAACGAAGCTTCGAGTTGGTTAAGTTTGATGTATGTCGGGCGGCTTGCTTGGAGGGAAGTCACCCACACTGGGACCCCTGATCTGGCATGGCACTAGGTTGCATCTCAATGTTGGTTTTCGGAACTTCAAGTTGGTTAAGTCTGATCGTTGTTGGCGAGTTGGCTGCTTGTATGTCAAGTGGGTTTGGATGGCAAGAGTTGAAGGCTGGGAAGCTAAGTCGTGGTTCCCGGCTCCCTTTGGGATGCCTGCGCTACATGTGGTATCAGAGCTGACTGGCCGATCAGCTATGCGGATCTCACGGAAATGGCCACGGTTTGGGATTCATCAAGACAACTGTTGTGCAAGGTGCTGCCCACAGTGTAAGCACTGGTGCGTCCACGGTCGGGGTGGTCGACAGAACGGGGGACTTGATGAGTCAAGGTGCTGCCCTTGAGGTGTAAGCACGGTCAGTTCTCGCGGTTCGGGCCTGGCGCTGTCTGCACGTAGGACGGATGAGGCAAAGTGCTGCCTAGGGAGGTGAAAGCACGGTCTGTACCTTGTGGGGTGCGGGGCGACATATTCGAACTGTACGGGTTAACCATTGATACAGAGATGCTGCTCGAATTTGGGTGTAAAGCACGGGTGGTTAGCCGCCGGTGCGGGATAGCTGCCGATCGTTTAGCTATAAGGGCTATCGACCAAAAAGTGGTGGGGCGTGACTAAGGCAATGTGCTGCTTAATGGTGAAAGCACGGATAGTTGGAGGGGTGTCCTATGTGGGCTGATTCCGTGATCGATTTGTATGAGCGCGGCCATGCAAAGGTCCGTTGGCAGGACCATCTCAAAGGGGGACCTTGTCTTTGTTACTTGTTAGTAAACCTGCCTGAGTGTCTTACTTGTACGTATTCGTGGTGAGTCTTAGTACTCGTGCTTTGCTTGGTTTGCATGACTGCTTGTGATACAAGGAGCTGATGGCTCGAGAAGGAACCTTTTCTTTTGAAGGCTGATACCATCAAACAAAGAGGACTACAGAATCCGTGGGGCGGATTTGCAGTTCAAGTACTCACACGTGAACGACAACGAAACGACTCAATGTTTGCAAAGGATGGATGGCTAGCCTGTTTCTTGGGTTAGTTTCATTTGCGACAACGCCCACCAGACGCAAGCAGGAAGTCAAAAGTTGGAAAGGGCCATTTCAGAGGAGATCTTCTATGGAGCAGTTGGTCTTCATTTTGGGACGGCCACCTTCGGAACTGAAACTCACTAAGCATGGGCGATATCCAAAATCTGTGCGGCGGATTTGCAGTTCAAGTACTCGCACGTGAACGACAACGAAATGACTCAATGTTTGCAAAGGATGGATGGCTAGCCTGTTTCTTGGGTTAGTTTCATTTGCGACAACGCCCACCAGACGCAAGCAGGAAGTCAAAAGTTGGAAAGGGCAATTTCAGGGGAGATCTTCTATAGCAGTTGGTCTTCATTTTGGGACGGCCACCTTCGGAACTGAAACTAACTGAGCATGGGTGATATCCAGTATCAGTTGGATTTTTCTTCAAAGGGGAAAAGACTAGGATCCTCTTCAGAGATTGGCAATAAGTTGGATTGAGCCATAATCCTAGCAGATGGGAAGCAAAGTGTTGGAAAGGCTTTTTGTCCGAAGAACTCTACTCTAAGTCCGATCAGCTGATTTATTAAGTGGAGAGGAACTATCACACACACCTCTCTCTTGGGGCAAATTTTGAATGAAAGTTGATCAAAATGGGGGCAAATTCAAGGTGACCTAGCCATACTCATACGAGGAGACTGGCGAACTTTGGACCTAATAAGTTGACAAGTTTTTGTTGTGGAAAGGAAAGTTTGTTATAGGCTTTCTCTGGACCAGCAATGATGAGAAAACATATGAGTACGCTGGCTTGTGTTACGTGTAAGGCAGCTGATCAATGAAGGAACTGTGAAAGTTGAGTCTTGCATGAGAGGCTTGGTATTTTGAACAGACGCTAAGGGACAGTTCGCGTTGAGATCGGATTAGTGCAAACTTTGGGTGCATGTTTCTGATTCAAAGAGAGCTACTTGAAGCCAAGCTCGATGTACACTTCTTGTTTTGACTATGAGGCAACTAACCAGTGATGGAATTGTGAAAGTCAAGTTTTGCGCGACGGACATGGTGCTTCAAACAAACGCGAAGAGTTAGTTCGGATGCGGATCAAACTGGTGCGACCCTTTGGCTTTCCACGAGGTCAATGGTTACATTTGGGCTGATTCAAAGAGCTACTTCAAGCTAAGTGAGAGGTGCATTGCGGAGTACTCAATCTTTGCCTACCTTAAAGAGCCAAGATGGAAAAGTATCAAGATCAGGCTGGGACAAGGAGAGAAATCAAGGTGCAGAAGCAACAAGGCACGGAGTGGACCATAAAGTGGGCAATCAAACGATAAATCCTTTGGCTCAGGGAGCCCTGATACCTGTGCGGAACTGAACAAATCTGGAGCTCAGGGAGCTCAACACAAAGTGCATCAAGGACAAATCAGGAGCTCAAAGGAGTTCCAAAGTCAAAAATCAGAAGCGACAGGGGCGAACATTTCAAAGAAAGGCCTCTGTCACCAGTAAATAAGGTTTTTGGGTTTTACGAAAGCGATATCAAATCTACGCTTTTCCCAGACAAAGATATGTTTTCAAGTTATGTAATCTTTCAATACAAAGAGCTGAGCCTCCGACTTGTGGTGTGCCAGCTTCAATGTTAATAAAAAGTGGCCAGTAAATTGAGTATTGTGCCAAGTAGCTTAAATGTATAGTTATTTTAATTGGGAGACACCTTTACTTTAATCTGACATCTGATGAGGACATCAGATTTTATAAAAGTGGGGTGGATGTTGTAAAGCTACCTTTACAAGCTTTACTTCCGGCGCCATCGGCGCCAGCTATGTCCCCGGTGCCAATGGCGCCGGCCCCGCTCCCGGCGCCACTGTGACCAGAATCCAGCTGGCGCCAAGTTCCTATGGCTGAAAATCTTTGATCGGTTCTAGCGAAGTCCAGAGAGCTCAGATCGATGTGCAATCACCTCACACGATCTAGGCATGATTAAAGGAAGCCTGGGGATCAATAAAATCTAGAGAGAGAGAAAAATCCTAGAGAGAGAAAAATGTGCTTTACCAGCTTGGGTAGAGTGCTTGGTATGAGAGGGGGTGCCAAATCACACCAATACTATAGGGGAGTGCGGGTTGCGACTCAAGGCGAGCTGCAACCAAGTCTCAGCCTCCCTTGCTGGAATGTTGTCATGGCTCTCGCCTTGGCATGCTAGCGCCCCGGAGACTAGGGTCGGTCACACACTTGAAATGTAACCTTCTCAAATTTATCAATAAAGTGGGATTTTTCTCAAACTGACTCTGATTACCTTCTGGGTTTCAGTGTTCGGTAAAAGCGCCAATTGTGAGGCCGCTTTCAAAATTTTTAACTTGGCACATAGCTGAGGGTCGTATCCCGGGACGCCAGCGGTATGCCATCGGGACCATTCGGTCCGTGGCGCCAGCGGTATGCTGTCGGGACCATTTGGTCCAGGAACTGGTTGTTTCCATATCTGTCGCGGCCTGTGGTTCTGAGTATTCCTTGCATGAGCGTGAATGAGTTAAGCTGTTGGGGAACGGACTCTAACTTGTCGGCTGAGTTGGATGGCTTGCTTGGGTGGATGTTACCTGTTTATGGCTATCCAGTCTGGCGTGGTGCCAGGTTGGCTTCCAGCGCTCGTGACGAAGCTTTCAGTTGGTTAAGTCTGATGTAAGTCAGACCGCTTGCTTGGAATAAATGTTACTCTTTTGTAACGAAGCTTCGAGTTGGTTAAGTTTGATGTATGTCGGACGGCTTGCTTGGAGGGAAGTCACCCACACCGGGACCCCCGATCTGGCATGGTGCCACGTTGGATCTCAATGTTGGTTTTCGGAACTTCAAGTTGGTTAAGTCTGATCGTTGTTGGCGAGTTGGCTGTTTGTATGTCAAGTGGGTTTGGATGGCAAGAGTTGAAGGCTGGGAAGCTAAGTCGTGGTTCTTGGCTCCCTTTGGGATGCCTGCGCTACACCCCCAAGACAACTACAACTCTCAACTCTCAAACATAGCCACTCTTAAAATCCTCACTCACAAAAGTACTAACTCTTCACATCATCTCATTATTATTCAAGTATCATTGAGCTATTTCAAACAACTCACATTCCTTCTAACCAACCCACCAACATTGAACTCACCTCAAGAAATCAATCAAGCCAAAGTTTAGAATACACCTTATTAATTATGGAGTTAACAACACAAGCAACAAACAGGCATGAGGGCACAAAGCAACCATTAACCTCCCACAAACCACATTGCAAGTGACTAGCATTGAGCAACTAACATTCACAACAATTAGCCACAAAATGGAATTAACTTCAAAGCACACTCAAACAAGCAAGCAACTCCCAAAAGTGCCAACTCCTAAAAGTACTAACATACAAATACTAACATGTGAAATACAAGGAGTTGGCTCCTTCTTATAGGAAAATCCAATGCATCCCCTTCACAATGCCATCTTGCCATTCTTCATGCCCTTCAAGCCCTCTTTGCCATTTGTCCCCAACCCATTTGATAGTACACCTAGTGGCCTCCATAAGAGAGCGGGGGAGTGGTGCATTCAAGGCTCTCTTCCAAAACTAGCCAAGATGCCATTTTTGTCAAAGGCTAGGGACGTCATTCAAGTTTCCCCTTTTGTACACCCTAGAAGCCCAAAATGTCAATGGCTAGTGGGTGTACCTCCCAATTTTTATAGCTTACAAGGTGTTTTGGCAATTATTATCCAGATTTTGGGTGAGGCCCTTTTTCAACCCCTATTTTTAGTAGGCGGCTTTCTTTTTTCTTTGAGTACCTGTGTTTTTGGCCTTTCTTCGATTTTTCAAGGGCCGTGCGCCTACTGCTCATTCGTTTGGGTTTTTGGTCTGTTGGGTAACCACTTGGCCCACACATTTCGTTAATTGCCCGTAAATTGACCAAACTTTGCCGTTAGGATTTTTGTGACTCTTTGACACTAAATCCATATTTCCCGGTCCCGTTTTTACTCGAAACTTTTTTTTTCGATTTTTTCTTATGTGGTTGCCTTTTTTGGCATTCATGACTAGGGCTCCCACGACAACACGGTTTCCCTGAAAAAGACACTGAGTGATCATATATTAGTAAAAATGGACTGAGTACATGGTGAGATTTTAGCACGGTTATACCGGCTATTTTTTTTTACAACTGGCCATTTTTTTTGAAAAGCCGTATAATATTTACCGACCATTTCTAAGACCGCAAAATTTGCTCTAGCCTCATTTAGGACGGGCTGGGACCCAATTCTAGGTGGACCGGCACTCTTGGCTCAGTCTTACAAAACTTGACCACAAAATATTTTTGACGATTTTTTCAAAAAGTCAATTTCTTACTTTTAAGTTGTGTCTAGCCACTTTAGGGGCAGGCTGGGACCCAGACCTAAGGCAAATTTGTGCCGATTTTTCTCTAATAACCGGGCTTTACATGCCGGTTTTTTCAATTATTGCAAATTTAAACTTCAATAATAGCCCGATTTTTCCATGTGAAAATATCGGCTAACAGTCTTCAAGGGTGATGATAGGAGAATCCTTTTGAAAATCTTTGAACTCGGCCTCCTCAAGGATGTATTCTTTATTCTCATGGAATATAACATCCCTACTCTCAATTGTAATTGAGGTAGAAGGAACATATATTCTGTAAGCCTTCTTGTTGGATGAATGTCCAACCATGATCCCTTTGGTAGAATTAGGATCATCTCGTTTCCTTATTTCCAAGGATACATGAACAAAGCAAGCACATCCAAAAACTCTAAGGTGATCTACCTTAGGTTTCTTCTTAAACAAGACTTGTGTGATTTTGCAATAGCACAAGCCTCACAAGGCTTGAAATTTTTGGAAAGTGATCTTGGAAGGCCAATAGCCTTATCTTTCTTGACCATAGAAAATATAGACTTAAAGTTAGGATGCCCCAACCTTCTATGCCATAACTCCTTAGATAAAAGAACAACTTCACAAAAGTTTGCATTCTCAAATGAATTCAACTTGGAAATTCCACCATATCTAGATCCATTAGCTAGGATCTCATCATTTTTCTTGATAAAGCAAGTATTGGAATTGAATTTTACATCACAACCACTATCAAACAACTTTCCAACACTAATCAAGTTCTTTGTAAGCTTAGGAACAAAAGGAATATTGAAAAGTGAAAGAACTTTAGAAGAAGCAAGTTTCAATAGAATGTTGCCAATTCCTTCAATAGAGCACTCATGATCATTTGCAGTACAATAGAGTCAAAAGACTCTTTTGAACAGCACATATGTGAAGAGGCTACACTATCTATGTACCAAGCTCCATCTTTCTTAAAAGGTTATGAAGAAAAACTTGACACCATGAATGATCCTTTTCCATCACTTGCAACAAAATCTTCTTCAATCTCTTTGGAGAGATTTGCTTGTTTGAGTTGGTTTTTCTTTTTGAAGCAATTGGAGGCATAGTGCCCCTTCTTGCCACAAAAGAAACACTTGACTTTCTTTTTCTTGGTCTTTGAAGTAGAAGGATGAGATCAGCCATCCTCTTTACCATTTTTGTCTCTCTCCTTGGCTTTGTCTTTGTTGAATGCTTGAGAAAACTGGTTCTTGTTCCTTCCTTTATGCTTGTCCTTGACAAAGAGGGCTTTGTCACTTCTAATATGCTCGAGTTTGTTCATCCTAGAAAGTTTATAACTTTCCTAGCTTCTTCAGAGATGAGAATTCCTTGGAGAGTTTCCAAATTGGGCAACTCCTTAATGGCAAAGGATTGAACAAGATTATCATAGTCATCTTTCAAGCCATTTAAAATGACTTGTACTAGCTCATCTTTGTTAATTGTAACACCAACACAAGAAAGCTCCCTATGAAGATCTTTTACTCTTAGAACATAGCTTGATGCACTCTCCTCACTTCTTTGAAAACTTTGGAAAATCTGATTCCTAAGAGTGAGTATTTTAGAAGTGTTCTTAGCTTCCATTAGAGGAGATTTGAGCTCCAAAAAGACCCTTTAAGAATTTGTGCAAGATGTCCTTTATATTATTAAAATATTATAACACTAATACTTTTGACTTGCCATAACTTTTTAATCATACCTCAAAAGCATGTCATGTAACATATCATTGAAAAGTCCTTGTTGAGTGCTTTCCAATGCACCAAACTCTGCTAAATTTGGACTTACCACTAAAAAGTTATGCCATTTTTAGTGTGGAATCAAAATGTGGACTCAAAAAAGTTACGTTACGTAGATTTCAAATATGAGTGTTTTGATTGGTCCATGTGTAAGAAAAATTTGAGAAAAAATATAAAAAAATCTTTACAAAGGGTCTTTTTTGGATTTAGAACTCCTCTAATGATAGATGGACTTAAGTGCATCCCAAGCATCTTTGGCAGTGGTGCAAGATCCTATTTCTCTCAGAATTTCATTAGATACATTCATCTTAATGAAATGTAGAGCCATTCTAGCTCTCTTCTTGTACTTTGGTATTCAAGTTGTGCTTGAGGCTCCTCCTCAATACCAAAAGTACTATGTCCATAACATCCTGGAGTATCAAAATAGACTCCATTCTAACCTTCCAAATTGAGTAATTAGAGGTACTTAGTCTTTCACTTGCTTCTAGGAGATATCCTCCCACAGATGCCATATTGTGAAGACTTCTTAGTTATTGGACAAATATATGTTTGAGCTTGTTCCAATCAAACTTGATGTTGCTACTCTCTTTCACTATAGGTATTTTCAAGGATATGCTACCTTCCTATGTGAAAAACTTGCAACTGTATTTGAGATAGGTCTCAAATATTCCTCAAAACAAGATAATCTAGATCAGACACTCAAAATGGATTGAGACACTTAGACAAGTTTGAATTCTACTTAGATGCTCCAAAAGAAAACACTAATGATTCTCAAAAGGCTCAAATGTGTTCAATAACATCAAACTTAGTCTTGATCTTCAGTTTCTTGTGTAAAATACTCAAAACAATGGATTAACAATCAAGCAATATTGAATCAAATGAAAAAGTGGTCACTCGGATTTTGGACCTCTCCCTACCCGCTTTAAGAGCTTATAACTCTTGATAGGCACATCAGATTGATTTGAGATCAATTTTTATGGAAAGTACACTTTAATAAGCTTTCCATCAAGCTATTACACCACTATCTTTGGACCAAATAGCAAGAAAATAGAAGGGACTGAAAACCTTTGATTTTCACACATGTGGAATTCCAGAACTCCATACAATCTCTATTTTGACCTGAAAAATCAGTTTCTATCCACTTTGATCCAAACACTTTTCAGAGAAAGGTAAAGAAAAGTGAATAACTGTTTTTTTGCTTGAATTACCTCTCAGATTCTTGAACAATCAGAGATATTAGCATGCAAAGCTTAATTTGGGTCTGATACCATGACAAAATTTTCAGAATATTCACACATGTGAGAATGATTCACAAAGGTGATTGATCTTATTAAGCTTTATGATTAGCACAAAAAATTGATTCTAGATTGACTAGCGAGATCTAGTACAGATTTTAATGGCTTAACCACAATCTAGCATGCTAGGAATCAGAGAATGATAGCTTTGATTACAAGAGAGCAAAATTACAAAAATTTAGTGTATGAGCATAAGCCTCAACACGAGTTAGAGAGAGAAAGAGAGAGATATTCAAGAAAATAATGGTGTTGTTCTAGGCATGGAATAGCTTCAAAGTTTGGTTCTTCATCAAAGATTATGAGAGTAGCTACACATATTTATGGAGTTTGAGGTAGCTTGAGGTAGAACCACATCCATCCACCTTTCAATCACAACTAAAGTGAAAACTAGAGTCTAAGCGACATTTGTCACATCTCATGCATGCATTTCTACCTACTTTGCCCAAGTGGCATTTTTCTATCTAAAATTCTACAATCCATCATGCATGTGTCCATTTCACTTTGTGATATGCCACGAGTCTCTACAAGCATATTAATGCCATTTCTAAGTCTACGAACCAACGGGGTTGTCTTGGTTGGTTAGCTTGACATCCAAAGTTTCTTTGATCTCAGGTTCGAGCCTCCCCTTGGAAACCAAGAAGCATTTCTAAGTCTACAATCTATATGCAAGTTGTATTCTACCAACTAGACTTATGAAACCCATATAGCTCGAGTTCCATCTAGGCCAAATTTGGCATTTACATTTTGAAACAACATACTTGCATAGTAAAAGTTTTGTAGCAAGCCTAAAGTCAAGATAGATGATTTCTATTTTCAACAATCTTTGATGGCATCTACATCCACTCCCACAAGAAAAAGCAATTCAAAGGACACTTGGTGGATTGATAGTGGGGCTAGCTCCCACATGACTTTCCAAAAGGACACATTCTCAACCGCATGTGGACACAAAGATTTCCAAAGCAAATGATGTTTCATCTTTTATGACTCTATTCAATCTATTACAAAAATAGTTATCCAATGAAATTGCTTTATCAACAACAAATGTAGATTTCAAAGCATCCCATTTCATTGTCTTGTCATACAAAGTAATAAACACCATGGATCTTAAAGGTAAGAAACAAGTCACCTCATGTCTACTAATACTTTCCAAAAAGTATTCAAAGATAGTAGACTCTCCAATGCTCACCACCCTTGCAAGATGCACACTTGAATGGACAATTTGCATGCAATTTGATGACTCGGCCATTGTCATTGAGGACTCCCTTGGAACTCTCATGCTTTGAGGCTGATCCTCAAGATCTTCCTCCTTTTGATGCTCCTCCTTAATGCAAGCAAGATCACACTTTTCCAAGATCTCCTCTTGAGTGATCTCCTCCTTCGCCAAGCTCATTCTTTCAAAAGCAACACTAGCTTCCAACTTAAACAATCTTCCATGTTTAAATCCCTTTGCAATGCAAACATCATTCTTCAAGATGAAGCAAACACCATGCTTAAAGTGGACATCCAAACCACTCTCTAAGAGTAGACCAACACTAAGCATATTCTTGGTGATTGATGGTACATAAAGGACATTTTCTAGATCCATGCATTTTGAGGATTCTAGATACAAAGAAATGGTGCCAACACCATCTATCCTACACTCTTCATCATTTGTAGTAAAGACAAACTTTTTAGCATCATTGAATGAGTGTAAGGTTGAGAAAAAGTCCTTTTCACAAGACATGTGGGAGCTAGCCCCACTGTCGATCCACCAATTGTCTCTTGAATTGCTATTGCTTGTTGGTGAGGATGTAGATGCCATCAAGAATACATCTACTTCATCCTCCTCCTCCTTTGCAAGGTTTCCTTGTTTGTCCTCCTCCACTTGTGCTCTTAGCCTCTTGTAGCATTCAGATGCATAATGCCCCTTCCTTCCACAAAAGAAGCATTTCTGCTTTGACTTGTCCTTTGAGCTTGATGCATCATCCTCTTCTTTGGCCTCCTTTGGATGCTTCTTCTTTCCATTGGTCTTCTTTTTGCCCTTGAATGAGAAATTGGCTTTCTCATTACCATCCTGCAACGACAAGGAACTCATCCTAGATTTTGCATGGAGCATCCTACACTCTTCAGCCACTAATACACTATGAAGTTTTTCTATAGTTGGCAAAGTGTCTTGGATGGCAAAACTTTGGACCAAATTTGCAAAGTCATCTCCTAGACCATTAAGGACAATTTGTACAAGCTCTTCATCATGAATCTTCTCTCCAATGGAAGCGAACTCCCTATTTAGAGACTTGATTTTGAGTACATAATCCTGTGCACTCTCCTCACTTCTTCTCATGCTTTGCAAAATTTGATTTCTAAGCATAAGAACTCTAGAAGTGTTGCTAGACTCATAGATTGATTTTAAAGACTCCCAAGCCTCTTTAGCACTAAATGTGATGCGACATCCCGTGTTGGAAGCCCATAAAACTCAGCATTGAAAGAAACCTAGGTGCAATTGTGGTGGTTGATAATATAGCGTGAAACAACACTCCAATGGAATCAGCCATTGCAGGCCCATTGCAGCAAGGTCAGCCTAGGGCAGGCATTTTTTGAGATAGTTGTTTAGCATGGAAAGTGTGCTGAATTTTCCTCCCTTATTAGAGCAGTTCCCACCAGAGAATGAGTTCCAGACCATCGAGCATTCTCTCAGGGTAGAGCAATTTGTGTATCAATTTACTTTCCCAATATTTTGCGTCCCACGCAACCAGATGTTTCAGCACAATTCTTTGAAAAAAAGTCAAAAGCTGAAATGCCTCTAGCGAATGGGAAAACCTATTCTCTCATAAAGAGGGAATCTCAGGACTCAAGTATCCGGATTTCATGCATCCACATAGAGGAGCTTTCCCGGGGAGCTGCTGCTTTGGAGGTGCTCTAGCAAAATCAGTGGAGATAATGGGATGAGAAGGGACATTGGAAGTTGGGACCTGATTTTAGGAGCCTGAAGCAAGCTCTGAAGCCACTACTCATCAAAAGAAGGATTTGAGGACAAATTCCATGATTCCTGTCCATGGGGAAGTGCTTGTAGCGGTATACACTAAACCAAGTCACTTCATTGAATATCATTGTGGTCCAAGTCCTTGGCTTCACCAAATGTCTTATTTTTTTGACAAACATTCAATTTTTTGATCACAACTAAGCAATTTAAAATAAATTGAGAAGTGCAATTAATTGGAAAAACCAGGTAAAGCTAACATCTTAGTAGTTAAAGAAAGATCAACTGCAATGAATGGATTGTCTTGTGGTATCATTAGAACGCAGAACTAGCTCAGTCCATGTCCACATAATCCACATGAAAAGTTTGAATACCTTCACACAACTATTCATCGGATGACCCATTAAAACATGTGCTATACTCCCTTGTTCGTTCTATCTAGCTTTATGCTTGGCTCCCGTTGATCTTTCTTTATAGTCATAGTTGCCACAATCTCTCTCTTGGCCCTTCAAATCACTGTTTGGTGTTTACCTTTGAAGCTTTAGTTTGGATCCCTACTGAACATTTATGCTGCCATAACCTTTTCCATCAAACTCCCTTGTTATTTGTAGCCAATATTGTGCTTTGTTTGAGGCTCTTCTCATCTATCATAATGAGTATTCTTGAAAGTCAAATTCTGATAACCAAACAAACGAAACATAGAAAAGTGGAATCATTTTCAAAGTCAGAATATTCTATAATATATCTAATATATAGACATGCAATTAAAGATCAACATATTAAAGGTAAACAAAATAAGACAATGCCAATCGGTTTTCATTTTTTACATTCCTTATATTAAACATGTTGACTATTACCAAACAAACAATGACATAGATGGTTTGATTCATTTGACTCACAATTCTATAATGCATTGAATAAAAAATGTACCAAAATGCAATACATCTAATATTAATTTTCAGCCATAAATATTGGAAATAAGTATTTTTTAAGAGATCATTTCAAATAAGGAATTCATTGTGAAGTGCACATGGTCTTCAAATATCTCATAAACACACGTCCTTCTACATAAGTCATAAATGTTATAGAATTTGATATAAACCTACGTAAATACTAGATATGCTCATGCTTATTCTTATTATTTCTATGTAATAATAAGACACCATACGATCTACGAAGAAAAACACTTTTAAAGGAGGATTCAATTCTTGAATAAAAATTCACAACCATCAACCATTGTGAAGAAACAAGGTCATAGAAAAGTCACATTGCTTTGTGAAATTAATAATCTCCTATGGTAGATGGTTTATTAAATAAAGAAGACAAACACTTACAAATCAACATACTTCCAAAGTTGTAATCTAGTTTGACAAATGACGTACATATTCTACTACTTCAGTTGCTCCAAAGTCACATGGTTTGATTGAATGGTTTCATGCATTGGATTGGAGAAAGAACAATAATGATCTTTTTTTTTTGCTCTTTTGCATTCTTATATTAGATATGTATACTCAATATCATTCAATCATATGAGTGGTTTAATGCATTACAGTCACAATAATTGGATAACCAATGTAGCAACAATCAATGCATTTGATAGTGATTTTAGATCATGAAAATTGGAAGCAAGTTGTCCTTTAATAAATTGATTCTAAATGAAGAGTACTCTTCGGAGTGCAAATGTTTTTTTTTTCCTGCACTAATGCCAAGAACATAGATACATTTTTTATGGTTCTTGGAATAATCATTAGTTTGTGACTAATTATATGAGTAAACTTACTATAAGTTATAACTAAAACTAATCAAGGTCTATCACCAACATAACACAAACACGTCCACACTCTTGCATGTATACAATGACAAATAAATAGGTCCATTTTCAGTAGTTTGGACTTCAATATTTTTTAGCTAACTTCTTCTTCTTGTTAACCATGTCTCCACATCTTTCTTTTTTCCAGATTATGTAAACTTTGAGCTTTGCTCCTCACTAGATGACCAAACAATCATTCATACATAGAATTAACAAGTTTATACATCATCTTTTTGATTTTTTGCTATCAACAACGTGTTTTTGATTTCTTAGTGTCTCCAACAGTTTCTTACCTACAAGCTTTGTATGTAGTTGCATCTCCATCATCTTTAAATAGAACGTAATCTTCAATTTCTCTTGCAACATAAAAGTCGAGAACGTAGTAGTACCTAATGGATTAGATAAAAAGGAACAATTTACAAAATTAGAAGGTACATAATGACAACCATAATATCATGTTTCAACATCTCAGAACATGACAAATTGACTCCCTTATGGCAGCGTTTGAAGCACTTTGCCTCCATTTGTTCTCCTAATGCGATGACATTTGTTTTGGGACTTTGACTAACCTTTTTCGGTATCTTTTAGCGGTCCTAGTTTTAGGCCCAAATCATGGTTTTTTTTTTGGATTCTCTAAATTGTAAAAAAAGAACTTGTCAAAAAGTGCATATTTTTAATAGTGCACTACATGTTTTTTTTTTTTTTTTTGCAAACTTCATAAAACCATCATAAGTACATACAAAATAACATTTCAAGAAAACACATGATTTTTGAAAGTCCAAATGCCATTAAAATACAAAAACACTTAAATTATATTACACATATCTTTTTTTTCAAAGTACATTTTCTAAGGAATTTTCATTGATGTCTCTAAGTTCAGAACTTGACATATTTTGAACACTTGTTTTTAGCTAATGAGGTGGAATACCCGTCTTCTTTATCAGAGTGTCGACTAGCATATCGTCCTCAGAATTTGCGTCCAATGTTGATAAAAAACCTTGTAAGTCAACTTTTTTCTGTTGTTGATGAGTTGAGGATGACAGTTATCCCATTAATCCAAGTTGTTCTTTCAATATGGATATAGTCGACTTTAGTAGATGATTGGTAATTGTTAACTCAAAATTAAATGCCAAAATCTCTACATTATGTAAATTCAGATCGTCGACTCTTGGTTGATTCTTTGGCAATCACTCTCTCTCTTGCCCTTTGGTTCTACTTGTAACATTTCAAATTCATATCTTTCCAAAAAAGCATATAGTGTGCAATCAATGGACACGTAGCACTTTTGTCTGGTTGTTATTCTGAATGAAACCAAGCACTTTGGCAATCCAAAATGGGTGTCCTTCGTTGTTTTTTGAAGCTAGAAGTTATGTTACCCAAAAAAGTCCATCCACCAATGTTGATCAAACTCATCAAAAACTGATAAGCTAATACTTGATTCCAAAAAATCTAATGAGACAAATGGATCAACCTCACGATACACTTTTAGAGAGAGCTGAAGAAACATTGTGTTTCTACTTTAAAGCCTTAGTATTTTTCTTTGTATTTTTTACTTAGTTGGCCGACACTTCCAAGCATCCCAAATGTAGTCCTCCAGTCAGAAGAAGACCATGAAATGATGGCCAGGCTATACTACAGAGCGGACTTCATGTTGTCACGCTATGTGACCATGGTGGAAGATTGGCTGTAAATGGGCTTTTTGTTCTTCATGAACTTCAAGGGAGACAATGCAACAAGCTTGATTTGAGCTGATGGCATATTGAGCAAAAATTGGAACTCCTTCAAAAGGTAGCCATGAAATTGAGCTTGAAAATTGTTTGCCCCATAACAATGTGATGCCAGTTTCATTACATTGATTTTGAAAGCTAATGTCCTTAATAGTGGCAACACAAGGCTTTGTTTCATTCGATGCCTTAAGATATTCATAAAAAACATGTGTGTTTAATTAATGGCCCATTTGGCTTTGGCACATATGATTTTTTGACAATGGTCTGAAGCAGTAAAGAAGATGCCTTCTTGCATCTGAGTCTTTCGGAAAAACAGTTAAACACCTAATCAATTTGGTTGTAGGTGTGATCCACCAACAAAAATCCTATTTTTATTTTTTTGAATTTTTTTTTCTACCAACATGGACAAGTAAGCTAGGACAATTTGATTTTTATTCTAGCAGTGTTGTCAAGTTGAAAATAGAGTTATGAACTAAAAGAGTTAGTGAGTGATGATTCACATGATTCAATTCACTCAATCATGGATTCAAGTAAATCTACATATCATCGTCAACCCGTTGACCATCAATGCACAAGCTTTTCACATATTCGAACAAGGCCCATTTCTCAAATCCCGATTTCGATCAAATCTAAACGAGCTATATTTATTAAAAATCCTGAACCTTCTACAATGCAGAACCAACTGTGGCAAAATGAACAACCTGATATTGAAACAGATATTCGAAATCAAGAAATTCCTACACCTTCTCGTGTAAAGGTGAATATCAACCGTCGTAAACGGTTAGATATCTACTGTTAAAGCATTGAAAGGCCAAAGGACCTATAAATAAAAGGCCAAAAGACATGTCCTGTAGCAATATAATTGCATGTGCATAACTTGTTGTAACTCATGTAATCAGAGACACAACAACGAGATAAGACATCAAGAGATGTGTATTGATGAATCAGGATTATAAAAATTCATTTTTTGATCAATAGTTTCTTATTGTCTAAATAGTCTTAAGTTGTCTCTTACATCCGCATATAGTATCCGCACGCATATTCAATCAGAACAAATATCGTTCTATTAGTACATAGATCAGATAAAATCGCGATTGAAGACACTGATATTAGTTTGATTTATTCAAACTTGTATCATGTTTTCTGTGGAAGATTAATTAATATTTTTCCAATAGTGGTATAAGAGCATACGGAATTAAAGTTGATACAGTGGTATCTTCGCATCCCTCTCAGCATTCTTCATACATCCATCTGTAAGCCGCTATCTGGAGGTTATTCAGAATTGAAAGATGTCGTCCATCATCAATATTCAAGCTAAGATCACTACAATCTTGGACCCAGAAGGTTCAAATTACTTGATTTGGAAATTAAAGACTTCACTCTTGTTGAAAGACGAAGGTCTACGGCAATGGGTAGAACCAATTGAGGACAAGCCAGAAGATACTCCTGGCAAAGAACTTTGAGAATGGAGTTTAAAAAATGAAAAAGCTACAACAATTATTGTGTCTTCAGTGCATGACAATATAATACTAGTTCTTACATCAATTTCGAACGCAAGGGATTTATGGAAACAATTGCAAACCAAGAATGAGACTCGATCTCGTAATCAGATCATGTTTTTGAAAGACCAATTAACTTACCTACAGTGGGACGACAAAGACCTGAACACATTTGTGCGAAAGATTAAAGATTTGTTTATTTCCTTGCAAAATTCTGGTGCATAAAATACAATTTCCAAGGAAAAACAGCTTATTTTCTTCGTGCCCTACCCAAGTCATTCCACACAACTCGAACCTTGTTGGCGAAAGATGCGACAATGACACTTCAAAAGGCAATAGACGGAGTGAAGGAGAAAATCGAAGCTCGTAAATGCTATGACGATAATGGTGATTCAGAACATGTTCTATTTACTCTAAAGAAGGGAGTCGTTTAAAAAGATTGAGTCTAAGACTAATGAACAACAATCGGAAAAACAACAAAAGAATTCTGGTGATAAGAAGATCTGCAACAGATGCAAAAGATCAAGTTACACAGAAGAAAAGTGTTGGCTAAATCCAAAGATTGAATGCATTCATTGTCATAAACGGGGTCATGTAGCAATAGACTGTTATCAAAATCCCAGAAACAAAAAGGAGCAGAATCGAAACGAATATTCAGATTTAAACTATGTCGAAGACAAAGCAGAATGCTCCAGAGCAGCAGAAGACAAGGCAACAAGAAACTCAGCAGCTGATGTTAAAACTGATCTATGTTGTTCATCTAATTCAATTCGAGAAGTAGTACTTGATTCAAGTGCCACCTCACATTTTGTTTCCTCGAAACAAATTTTGTCCGAGTACAAGAAGACGAATTATTCGAGATTCATTATACTTGGAGACGGTTCTAAACACGTGGTTGATGGAACTGGTGTATTATGGCTAGACACGAATCAAGAAAAAAGAAACTGGAAGAAGTTCTTTATGTCCCTACTCTTGATAAATATCTTCTATCCGATACAGGCATGTCAATAACCTTCACGAAGTACTCTTGTAAACTGTTCGAAGAAGGTTCTGACAACCTGGTTGCTAAAGGCAGCAGAGAAGGAAAGTTGTATCACCTGAACATTCAAACAAGAATCGAACAAGTCAATCAAACTCAGGAATCAACAGATGTACTGTGGCACAAAAGGCTATGTCACATGAACATGGAAGCTTATAAATTATAAAATTAAAAGTTTTCATTACTTCTGCTGACTTTACTGAACTGTTGTGGGGTTTTTATAGGATTAGCTTGAAACTTTCTTTTGAGCACTACTTATACTCCTTCCTTCACATAAAATCTCGGCAGCAGACAAGGTTTCACATAGGGCTGCAGCAGAACTGCCAAGAAAAATCAAAGACGTCCACGATCTATGCCTGGTTGACGGTTTAGCAACGGGATGTTTTTGCCCCTTGATGCATTTCACAAGATCCTTCCAAGAGAATCTAATGTGCATCTTCACGTGGGACAGGCTGCAATTCTGCAAGTAACGTGCCAGTAGGAGCTGCATCGGTCAGGCAAGTGGGGCGAATTTGCCAGGTTACAGCATGGATCCAGTAAACACTTCACAATCTTTTTCATGCAAGCTTTTGATTCAAATATGAAATAACCCAATCAGAAAATGCCACTGTGAATCACCTCAGTCTCTGTGATCTCAACGTTCTCGTAAGAACAATACTAACCACGAAAGTTTCAGTTTCAGTTCCAAGAAGACTTACAGCCTACATTCTACAGAAAATTCATGATTTCTAACAAACTACACATTGTCTTTTGTGGATCGGTGAGAATCATAGCATAGATGTTATCGACAGTTTTGTTCACCACGGATAGGCACATTGTTGTTGTATGGACCTTATTCATATATATTAGATATTTACTGGGTGCATTAATTGAGCCACAAAAACAGGATGCTGGGTGCAATCTTTTGAATACAGGGCAGGATCTTCAGATTAGAGACAAATCACTTGACAACGATGCCAATGCTTGAGACAACATATAATTTGCAATCTTTTCTAAACGTTTAACTTTCTGTGTGCTTACAAAACACATGTCAATTGAACAAGGCAAGTATATCAGAGAGCAACCCACATAGTAATGTGTTTGAACCTGCTATGCACAAAGACCAAACCAGGATAACAGCAAGCTTTTAAAGTGGAGAGAGCATCTTCCATTCAGACCAATCCTAAAATATACACTTTTGAGGAAGTGGCTCAAGTTGCTAAGAAGCTCTCCTGTTCAATCATGCACTGTATGGCACAATCCTAGAGCAGCATCAAAAGAATGAAGTGCTATGTTATTTCTAGTCATTTGTTCTGATGATAGCTCCTCTCTGGCATGTATAGTATGTCAGTGGACTTCAATGTATACATCTTTCACCTCTCTGTACATCTAGAAAGCCAGCCCATACTTGAGGTAGAGCATAGTGAAAGTGCCAAAAACAGCATACTAAATTGGTGAATCTGTTAGGTGTGACCGTTTTAAGGATACACTGATATCTGCAAAGGGAATAAAGTGAAAGAGGTCCAGTCTGTACACGGGAGTAGTTAGGTTCAACCCAACCTTCCAATTTACCCCCTGCCTGTAGTTAATCTGCACATTCAGGACAAAAGGAGTGAGCAGAACAAACTGGTGCTAATCAGATAAAAGATTCTAGAAGGCACCACAGTATATAAGGCACAAAATACTGCAGAATCATACATGTAAGAAGCTTGATCTACCTATCATGTATGTATACAGGTAACTCAGTTTTACTGCAGCAGCTTCCTTCGAAAAAATTCAGTCTATCTTTTAGGCCAAAAATTTTTGTCAGACATTCAAATGCCAGCATCAAATGTTTCACATTCAAGAAAGAAATTTGGTACAGCTACTCATAAATGCATGGGCATCCATGAACTGTGGCTTGTACACCTCGCCAGCATCACAGACGCTTCAAGTTTATCCCACACCCTTCATGGAGCCCTTTCTACAAAAAGAATCTTGACCTCCGGAGCATGGTGGCTGCTTGGATAAATGACTTCCGCTTTTAATTGTTGCAATGATGTAGTCTACAAGCACAAAACCCACATCTCAATACATATAAGGAATAAGGACTCTGTATGACTTCATATTAGAGGAAAGAACATAATTTCACATTAGTGCCAGTGTTAAGATTTATAAAAACTTTGCCAATATTTCCTACTTTTGTCCTCAAAGAAAATTTGAACGTAGTTTTCATTAGAAAAGTAGATTGAAACGCATAGATTAGTTGCAATTTGCACAGTATCAACCATGAAACTGAAATTTTGCTTTGCAATCAAGATGGAGGTGTGTTGTGCTCGCGCATGTGTACATTCATGCACACATTTGTGTGAAAGAGAAGTTACATTGATATCTTTATATTACCAAAAGGATTACTCAAGAAGAATGAATGTATATCCATGTATGCTATTCTATAACTGGTGAGAGCACAAAGCATCCCCTTAGACATCCAGAAAATAACTATATTCAAACACCAAATCATTTTATAACTAATAAGTATATCATGAACTGTCTATCTAGCATATGTACGAAGATGATGACAATATAATCAGCTATATTGCGTGTGCTGGGAAGAAGTGCATAATGGTTCATGTCAACATAAATATGGTAGTATGTTGTCTAGATCATCCTAGAAGTGAACACTATATTGTCAATGTCCTAACATTGGGTAACCACCATGCACTGTGGGTCCTTGTCTACATCTCTGACATAGTGGATAGTGTGTGTGTGGGCTCTTGCTCTGTATCAAACTAGACTCCATCTATCTTGATCACAGGTTTGTGGATAAGTAAGAAGCTATAATAATGATCCACTATATCAAGGCTTGAGTAGAATGCAAGTAGCTCATGTGGATACGATGTAGCGCATCTCTTTGCAAGGTATGCGAAAGGCTAATATCAAAAGGAAGTGGTATTTCCTGCTGATCTCGTAGTAAATTGGTCATCGCAAAGATATAATGCTCCTCATTCTCAGCCTTTATCAGCGTACACAGAAAACAAATCCTCTTATCTATGAATGTTATAAATTCCTTGAAAGTTGAAATGCACCTATCTCAATCTTAGGCTGATGTCAAGATACTCAGCTGGCTCCTCACACCTGCAATTAATGGAAACACTAGTCTCGTGGTGTGTGCCGTCTACAAGTCACTTGTAACGAGTTCGTGGACCCATTTTCGGCATCTCCATAGCGTCTTTATTGTTTCCTTTACCAAGCACATACAAACTGGCTTTGAATGCTAGTCATCAAAACTCACAAAAAGGGAAAGTCTTTGCAAGAGTCTTTAAGGAACTTACAATACTCATGATAAAATTGTTCAGCTTTTATCAGGTTATTAGTACTAGTTGGCATGACCATTGTGGTTGTTAAAACCAGTGTCATTGGATGATAACAGATTCATGATACAAGAGATGTTCCTACAAGATCTATGTCAGCCAGCTCAATAGAGTCACTCCGACAGACAGTTCCAGATGGATAGATCCAGGGTCAGACGATAGTGACGATGATGACATTTCTCAACATAGAGATCAGAGACGGCACACCATTCAGATTCATGTTGTCGTTGCAGCTGCATGTCCCACCATGAGGAGACGCACATCTCACAGACGTCAGCAACATAGCTTGGACATACATCCAACAATAGTCTACATTACATCTTTCTTCAGTAGCAGCAGGATATGATGACAGCATGTCATACTATTATATTTGCATAATATTCATTTTAAGTCTTTGCAGTTAGGTTCACATTTATCTTTTGCTTATGTTTTGGAGACGTTTAATATGCTCCCATGTTACCCCATACTTGAGATGTACTCTTTCATCTTATATGCTTTTTGGCATGGAAAAGACATTAATAAAGCTCTCTCTCTCTCTCTCTCTCTCTCTCTCTCTCTCTCTCTCTCTCACCTGTAACAACCCAAGCTGCTATTATCTTTAAGGTCGTTCAGCTTCTTGAATTATTCTTGAGTTGGTACCTATACCAGCATCAGCATCGTGAACTTCTTGATCAATGACTTTGATACTCTTAGAAATCAAGACTGAGTCCACACCTTTTGCAAAATGGTCTTCGTTGATTGGAAGGAATGAACTAGTGTTTTTTGGATTTGTGCCCAGATTCCTGACTTCCTTTTCCAAAGCTTCCACCATAGTGTTCTCGTTCTGGGATGCCACATTTGAGCTTTTTGTAAGGACTATATGGCCTATATTACTACTAGACAAATTACATTGGTATGAATTAGAAGCTTTTTTTTCAGTAGTCTTCGGTTCTTTACAATCATCTGCTTCTACCACAATATCCGTGCTCGTTGTGCTCTCATAAACACTTTCTATGTCACTGCTTATTTTTGTAGAAATAACAGCTGTTGAAAAGACACTGCTTGCTCCCGTAGGCTTCGGTGCTGCTGATAGATCTGCGACAGAAACCCCTGCAGCATCTGTTGTTCTAGTGTTATCACCAAGCATTTTTGTGGACTGCTGTGAAGATGAACAACTTACCTCCATAGAAGATTGTTTACTGTTTGGATGTCCACTGGCAATAACTTCAGACTTGAGTGATTCAGTTCCATAACTCATTGCTGACTTTATACCGGCCTCATAGAGATGACTAGCACAACTTTCACTCAGATAGTTATTTGCTTTATTATCACAATTATCTTCTAAACGGACACCTAAGTCACGATCATTTGCCAATCCACCATTTCCAACACCATTTCTAGCTCCAATAAGTGATGCCACCACTGTACTGCTCTTGTGGTCATTGGATACTAGGTTTTTGCAAATCTCAGGTTCAACATCTATTGAAGTGGAAGATTTCTGAAAGTTCTCACTTTGAACTGATTGACCACTTGCGCTTATCACAAGTTCTCCGGTTGCAGTTTTGCTTTTCTGCGCAGAAAAACCAGTTCTAAGCGCAGAAACTTCGACAACTGAATTGCAATGTTGGGGTGAAGCATGATTTCTCAAAAGCTTTGTTGTAGATACTGAGAAATCTAAACCCTTCTTAGGTCTACCTCGGCCCCTTTTTGCAGGTGCTTCTTCAGGGATCTCCACCACGTCACTTCCCTTGTCACTCCCCTTATCACTACATCCATCATCTGCTTTAATTTCAAACTGCATAGCATCTGATATAGATTCAGTCTTTTTCTGCATGTTGGGACGTTCTGCACGACATAATTGTTCAAATTCCTCTTCGGTATATTGGTCCCCGTATGAGCGAGTCTGCATTATACCAAACAGATTAGAAAAGCTAATATTCAGAAGATGGCCTTATATTAGTCACCTTCAGAAGAAGAGGATAAACTTATGTTTGTGCACAGAACAACGGTTATCAAATTATGAGAAGAGCATAGATATGAGCACAACTTGATTATTCACCTCAAACTTCTAAAAAATATAACTTCAAGCATGAACAGAATAAGCCTTCCAACAATTACTAGTATGCATTGTCTGTTCAAGTTACCTATATACTAGATGGAAGCTGAATTTTGCAATTTCTGCACTGTAAGTAATAACTCAGCATTAAAACACCAGTCGAAACACTGAATAATCTTAGCATGAACAGTCTTTTTCTTTTAAAAGAACAGTCATTGTATAAGAAAAATCAAAACAATGCCATACCCATTCATTTTCCTCACAGACAGATCTTGGGTCCAAACCTCTCATAAGCCAAATTTAAACATCTTAAAAAACTATTCACTACCCTTGGTAATGCGTCTAATAAGTCGTTGGACTTCAAAAGCTTCCTAAAAGATGGAGAAATTGTAGCTTCGTCACGTATTTCCACCAATTCTCCTCCACCGATCTATCTAGACTTCAAAGAAGCTTCAGATAAACCTAAGGTTACCACAACTACAAATCAAATAGGAGTGTCAACAGAATGACATCCTCACAAGCCAGCTCTTCAGTACGGTCTATTTACTGGGTTTGGTGATATATGTGAGACAGGGAGAGGTTACTGGCTGTGAATGACAAAAATATCCCAAGGCACGTAATCAGTACATAGTGGATCATAAATTAAATTACAAACTCTGAAAAAAAATTCTAATGGAGGCTTTTGTGTTTTTGATATCTGTAAAACTAGAATAAAAAGGCAATACAAAAACAACAGTTAGGGTGTGGTGAGTATATCTATGCCATGCAAAAATATCAGTTGGTGTGGTGACTTTGCTCCAGACACAGTAATGTGCACTTTAGTTGCCAATCTATAATACATAAATGTGGCTATATGGCAGAAAGGTAGATGGAAGGAAAATATTTGTAATACTTTACATTTACATCCCAGCATATTAAGCCCAGTTATGAAACCAAGATCATAGTAGTAAGATGTACACAATACAATCAGGATTTTTCTTACAAATTCTACTATCAACTTATTCCACAGTCTAAGAAACTGATCATAATTTGACTAAATCAATAATGAAGAGAATGTACTCATTATAGATTATGCAGAAGTCAACCAATGTATCCATAAAACAGAGATCTGTTTCTACACGGGAATGCACACAAATACATGCTATGATACTAGATAGTTCAAAGTTGCAAATGTTAGGGAATTCAGACACCAGGTATTCATAGTTTGTGCTTCAATCAGACAGATAAGAATCCTTCCTGTGATGAACTGATCAAAGTCTGTAGTCAAGCTGATATTTCAATAAATGAACATGTAGGAAGTGCCAACACTGTAGGACATGTACTACATGAAAATTCTGAGAACAGAATCAATAAATTTTTGAGCTAGAAGGTAAATTGCCAAGAAGTTGCTATCTGATTCAAACATGCACATGGATACACAGATAATATAAAATCCAGATACATGTGATCCATAAATCGTATAGACTCCTAAACATTAAAAATTCTCTACATATAGTCTATATATGATGCAAAGCTTAGTGTTTAGAAAAACATGCATGATTTACATATAAAATTAGTATTTTAAAGTGCACATGAGAAACCAAAAATTAGAAGAGAGTTCCAAACAGCAATCCAGGCTCTGAATGAGCTTGTTCCATTTTTATGGGGTCCTGGAACACATTCAACATAGCTTAGCACTTACCTCTCTGGCACGTTTACCCCTTCCATATTGTTGTGTATCTGGTAAACCTGTGGGTCCATACTTTTGTCTTTTCTTGTCAGTATTCTGGATTGCAGACATCAGTGGTCTTAAATCAGCATCTTCCACCAGTCGTGGGGGCAAAACTAAATTATCTTGGCCTTCTGCTGAAGGATGGCATTTTAGCCACCGAGCCTGAAGCAAAAACTTGAAGTAAGATGGCAGTATTTGCAAATGACTGTTGACACTCATGGAGATAGAGTGCTTCAAATTCATAAAAGTGGGAACAATCTCGATACATACACAAGCCCCTCAAAGGAACAGATAATATTGAAGGTTTCTTCTCTGCTTAACTCAGTAGGAGGCTAACCTGCTCTTCCTCACGTCTTGCCTTATCCACTGCTTCAAAAATGTCAAACTCACCCTCACTGTGTACCATCAAACACAAAACAAACAAGACAAAATGTTAATCTCCAAGAAAGTATAAGTATAAGTGCTCAAATCCAATCTTTATCTGAGGTATATGAGAGGGGTCAACATTGACGCAAGATGATGAAAGATTTCTGTGACAATCTTTACATGATGCAACAACTTTGTCCTCCGATAACGATATGATAAATCTTAGTGGCGAACCTTTGGATAAGTTAGTTACTAATTGAATTGGAGTACCTGCGGGCCAAGAGGCAATTAAGGGCTTCGTTGTCGAGTACAGAGGCAGCTTCCTCTTTCTTAGGCTCTCTTAAAAGTGCCTCAAGGTACTCTCTTCTATCTTCAGCACTGCCATTTAAGAAAAATAAGAGGTTAGCATTTGCGTCAACAAGTCCAGTGTTCACATTTTTTAACTTTTTGGCATCTACTTATGGCAATGGTAATGGGAGACTCAGAGTTTCAGAGTACAATGAATTGGAGCCATTAGGTGATTAGCTTAATGTCTTAAGCTTTATCTATTCCTTGACCAACTCCCTCAAAATTCAAGCATTTCCTGTTTTTTTTTTTAATGTAGCAGTGAAAATCTGAGATAACTGGATTCAATGATGTTGATGACAGAATCACAAAACAGGATCAAGTACTTCCTTTAGTACCTTGTGTTGTTATCAAAGAATCCAGCAGTTATGCTCTGGTTAGCAACACCAAGCTTGTGCTCTGCTGATGCTCTTACTTGCTCTTCAATCGAATTGACCTGTGCATGAATTTTAATGATATTTTGGCCATTTTAATATTTTGTGATCATTTGTTTAAGGCAACCTCTCCATCTGATTGCATCACTTTTATGACACAAGGTTGCATAAAGGAATGAAAAGACACCATGATCAAACTTTTTCGGCCCTTAAATTTGTCTAAGCACAACCATATTCACATACCGTTTCCAGCCTTAAGACAAGCACATCACGCTTTTGACCGATTCTGTGCGCTCTTGCCTGAGCTTGGAGATCCACCTGACCATAGACGGCCGCATAAGACTACTTGACTTGCTGATTATTTCTGATGGCATTGAATGAACACATATTAATAGTATTTGTGAAGTCTGTAACTAACCTGGGGATTCCAATCGGTGTCAAAGATAATGACTGTATCAGCAGCTTGCAGATTAACTCCAATACCTCCTGCACGGATGCTGAAATGAAAACAAACGTCGAACTCTTCAGAGAGCAAAATAACTTAGGAGCTGAGAGCACTGTTTGAGTAAGTAAAAGCTAGTGTTTGATGGTTGCTATAATAAGTTCAACTAGCTTGTAATGGTAAGAAAGACAAAAAGATTTGTCAGCAAAGAGCCAGATGTCACAAGCTTGCCTTACAAAATTACAATGTGTGAACTTTTCTCACTAGCAGTTCAAAAATTTGTTACAAAATCAACTCTATCAAGAAATACTTCTCTTTTGTTAGCTAGTGATCATATGACTCATAAATTGTAGCAGAATTGTGACGACAGAGCAGCTACTGAAAAGTGAAACTGAAAATTTTACGTAAAAATAGCAACTCTATCTGCAAGAACAGACATCACGGTGGCTTCTACATACAGAGGAACAAACCATCATAACTTCTGGCCAGCGGCTCACCAATAGCAAGAATTGATTGAAGACTCAAAGCTTAATGATATTCAAAATATCTAAACAACGAGGAAACTTGAAAGTGATGTAAACTAACCACCAATGGTTGACTTTGCCAATGCAAACCAGCCATCAATGGTTGACTTTGCCAAGCAAAAATGCTACTGTGCTCAAATTTTTGAAAGAAACCACATGCGCATGCACGTGCGCACACAAAAAAAGTTGTCCAATGGCATTTGGAATTAAACGACTTTTAGTTGTTATTCGCAAAATGGGAAAGATCCCACGCTCTCATCAGAACATGACCTCTTTTTTGTAAATTTAGAAACACATGGCAATGCATGTGAGTGAGAGTGTTTGCACTGGGGAAGAAGTTTCAATTGGCAATACAATACTACAAATAGCAATGTATTATGTAAAAGTTTCTTATCGCAGGGTTGTGATTGGTATGGTTTCAAAACATTAGCATTTCCGCAAATCTGAAAGCACAGATCTCTCTAGAGCCAAAAGAAAATATTGGTTTCATTGCCACTCGTACACTGCTCTCCTCGCTCAAGGGACCAATAGTGTTGTTGTCCTTGATCAACTGTCTCTTTATAGCAGAACTTATCCTCCTCCAACACCCTGTTGCTCTCTCGCAGTTAGAATACTCGAAGGGGACGGAGCAAGAGTGCAACTATGTGGATGGGTTGATGGAACCTATTCCACCTCCTCATCTACAAAGCTCAAAACCACTCCACCCTACAAACATTCACCAAGGATTGCATCAAAAAGTATTCAAACTAAGAGCAGTAACATGCCAAATTCATAAAGGCAAGACAAATGAAAAAATTTGATACTCGTCGTTGAAGATTGTTGGATCTACTCCTTGAATTCATAGATCAGGCTTGTGGTTTTACAACCTTCTGATTTGCCAGAATACAGGGACGCCAGAAGACGGCGGTCCCTCTCCGATTGCCAAAATGGTGGTAATGCCCAACACCTAGTCAAAGCAACCTATGTCATGCATGAGAATATCACTACAATGGGTTGTGCATGCTCAATGTTGACCACAATCATGGGAAATTATTAATCAACGTCTCAGCCATGCACTTACAAGGTGACATTGTTCGTAACCAGCTGCACCCATAATGCTTGTGCCAACCTCCAAGAGTGCAGACCATATATGCTAGTATATAAACTCAGCAATCTATGCCCACCCCCTAACAATGCATCTAAAGCATGAAAGAACATAGCACCTGTCAGACTCCACATCTGAAACTTCACTTAAAACCTAGCTTATCCCGTGCACAACAATCAGCAATGTCGATCCCTATCGATTTCCCTACATGTACAAACATCAGAGCACACGAAACATGGTGGAGCTGGCTGCCTTGTCTCCTCCCAACCTTTGCTACATAGATTATGATCCGGAATGCCTCTCTCTAGGCTCACTTATGCACAATCCTCAAGCACCCCTTAACCCTAACCTTTCCTAACGTCGACACATGGCCAATTCCATGCACAGTCGACACTTGCCAATTGGCAGTACCCTGACACATAGGCAAGTGAGTAGGCTGACATGTGCCACTCATACACTGGACCAAGTGTCCCGATGAGCATGTGACACGTGTCATTCAACCCTGACATGTGTCACTCATTCACTGGACCAAGTGTCCCAGTGAGCATATGACATGTGTCTCGTTGACTAGTCAACTCTCCTACTTTTTAGGAGGTCAATCCAGCCACTCCTAATAAATGACCCAGTACCCCATGCCAAAGCTAAGCACGACTCTTTGTCAAATGCCAACTAATTACAGTTTATTTACAATTTACTTACAAAGGTCACCACAGGCCGGTCACTTAGCCATTTCAATAATTACAATAATTACAAAGCGTACATGTGTCTCTAAAAACTGTAAATAACCGGGACAGGGAGTAAAGGCTCTAACAACACCCAAGCTTTGATCCTATCTACAACAGAAATGGCAATTATGCTGCCTCATGTTATGTTTTCCTATAAATCAGGGCAAGACTTTGCAGTGTAGACCTAACGTGTCTCAAAAGCTCTCGTGGTGAAACTCCAAAAAGGGGAAGCTCATGAACATGGGGCTTCATTCCACCCCCAAAATCTGCCTTAGTGGGTGCAACAAACGGTCCACTTGGCATAGCCTTGTTGTAGGGTGGCCTAGAGAGAGACCTAGCATGGTGGTAGATAGCGTGATGGATGGGGATGGTTGGCTTGAACCTAACAGATTTCCTAGTTGGGGACCCTACTGTTGCATGTATGTCTATTACCTATTGGCCTTTGTTGCAAGTGTGTTATTGGACAAAATAGGTGGGAACTGTGAAAATTGTCAACTAGTTTTCTGGCTTTTTAGCTAGTTTGGCAATTTGAGCCTTAGTGAGGCCAAATTAATAAATAAAGTGCACATGGTTATTTCACACGTGTAAAACCATTGTACAGGACTATTTTTAAGTTGGGTCCAAGTTCATTTGGTCACTTATACACACAAAAGTTTATTTTTAGAGTTACTTCGCAATTTTGGCCAATATGACTAGTTTAGGTCAAGTTTTGGATAAGCTAGGCAAATGACTCTAGAGAGAGGAGAGAGAGTCATCACTTTCATCTATAAATCGCAGGGTCTACGCACGAAATGCAGAACCTTAGAGCTATTCCACTTTTGGAAGCCTTGGAAGCAATACTATCATCTCATTTTTGGTTCTCTTCTACATTTGTGTGGAAATCTTGATGTATGCTTGTTGGATCTCTATTTTAGTAGTATACTAAATGCATTCTTGCTGTTGTATGACGGTTTAGGATCAGATCTAAACATGTGTTGATTATCTTTTGATTCTATTTCATTTTGGTAAAGTGATCTTGATCAAACCAGTGACATTGTGTAGAAATTGCCTACCAATTTGACAAGTGATTTGTTGTGCAATTACTATTGGCCTAGATCCACATTTAGGATCATCATTAAATCCTAAAATTTGACAGAAACAACTCCAAATAGGTGGTGATAGATTTATCCATGGATAGTAGTTGAAATGGAGCAAGTATCAGCTGAAAATGAGCCCAAAGTTCGAAGTTACAGCGGTGATGTTGCTTTTGTTGCAGCCCTACTCAATTGGCCATGACCACATTTAGCTGCCCGATGCGCCAATGCACACCAAAATTCGAATATTTATTGATGTTAAACTTGTGCGAATTACTGAATTTGCCCCATCTCCTTGCTGCTTCCACACAAAAATCAGCCACCAATTTGATACTCTTTCTGCAGATCATCATTTTGTTGAACCTTACAATACCAGATGCATTCAACTTGTTGCAAGGAAAATTACTCCTTGTTCTGCCATGATTGTCTAGAAATTGCAACAAAGATCCACCATAATTGTCCCCAAGATGAAATAATGAACAACAACTTGGAAAATCTGTTCTCCTCATAAGAAACTTATCTCAACAACCTCAAAAGGTGCTCTGGTACCAAGCTATGAATAGCAAATCTCATGAAACATGCATATAATAAAAATGGACAATAAGTGATGAATCATTTACCAATCTTCAACCTAGATCACGATATGAACATCAACAACTCAGCAAGTAAAGTAACTGGAAGTCGTAGAATAAGGATGACATTGTGCAATCTAAGTCTACTACAAAGAGCTCTAGTCTCCATACTAATCGCTTGTGCAATGACTTGTGGAGTTGAGATATATAATGTTTGAAGGCCCAGCAGGGTAAAAAGTCAAGAGCTAGTGTCACCCTGGCCCATATGAATACACAGTTGTGACCTAGCAGAAGGTAACAATAAGCATATGACCATAGGCCACATAATAATATATAACCATTGGCCTAGTAGTGTCTAGGAATATGTCCATAATTGTCTTAAAGGTCTAGAATAGATTGTAAATTGAATTAGGTTCACATGTATTTAAGTAGGTATATAATTGATGTAGGACATACAGTGCTTGTTTTGAAATGGAACAACATTCAGAACATGTTCCATTTTTTAACGTGATCTAAAAAAAGATTTCGAAATGCATTTTTTCTTAAATTGTAAATTCTTGTTATAATTACTAACAAATACAGAATGACATTAGTCACCTTGAATAGACTCTTTAGACATTCTAAAACTATCTATACATGGCATCTTGAAGGGGCTCAATCATTGTGAACCTGTACAACAGTAATCAGACATGAGGGTCTGGGTCGGACGCGGGCAATCTGTGTCCGCGTCCAGCGTCCGGACCCGGACGCGTCCTACCCCCGGACGCGGGGTCGGACGCGTCCATTTTTTTTAACCCTAATTAACACTAAAAAAATATATATTTAAAAAGGGTGGACGCGTCCACCCCCGGACGCACCCCTGGCGCGTCTGCCTCCGGACGCGGACGCGGACGCGCGTCCGCGTCCACCATCCGCTTCCTTAGCAACAGTTCTAGTCTTTTACTATCTAGATATTTGAAACAAACCACATTGTCAATTATATAGGTGCTTTAGCAAAAGTGAACAAATTATGTTAATAGGTAAGCCTATATTCAACATACACATAAGGCAAGAAAGGCCTCAATATCTTATGACATGATTGAACTGTTAGAACTTCAGTAACACTAAATCCTTTAGCAACGTGTTTGTAAGCGTCAAGAGGCTATTAATACACAACTAATTGGGTCACTTTCTCCTATCTGCACAAACAATGTCTTACTCTTTCTATCAGGAAGTATCTACAGGCTATGCATGCCATGAAACAGCATCTCGGAAGCACTTAAAAGATTGATATCATGTTTCACGGAAACCAAACTTTTGTAATAGTGCCATTTTTATTCACATAAGTAGCACAACCCTCTTAAACTGAAGGAAAGATAAGTTGTCATCAAACTAGAAATAAGTACCTGAGCAGAAACAAAAATGCTTCAGAGTCAGGTGCATTGAACTGTTCAATAAGTGTACCACGTTCACTACCACTTGTATGTCCATCTAGACGTAAATAACGGTAACCCTTCCAGGCTAGATAATCTTCCATTACATCCAGTAAGCGAGTCATTGTTGAGAAAAGTAATACCTGATGTTTTCAAAACAACATATGACAAATAAATATCCTTCTACATGGTGTGTCCACATCACAAGCAGCATCTAGATAACAAGGCTCACAAAGGTTGCAACAGAGATTTCAAAAGTTAGTAAGCAGGGTAAATTCACCACGAGTGGCTTAACAATCAAATGTAGGCATCAATCTAAAACAAGTGATATCAGAATGGACTATAAAGACAAAATATTGTAAAGCTAATTTCCTACAGACCAGAAACCTTGCATCAAAACTATGCATTCTTTTCAGTACTCAGTTTCCTTTGTACTTCATGCTGGCAATTTAACTTGCATAAATAAGAGAGCAACCATGTCGGCCACTTCACAATCTCAAATTTCATGTCCCAAATGACAAGCCACCATATCTTCGCTTCTTTGTAGATGTCGTTTTATCTTGGGTCCCTTCACGATATCAATTGATCTTCCAGGCCCAAGCACCTTATTGAATGTTTTCAAAACAGAATTAGGCGATGTTTGCAAACAGATTTCTGATTCGAACAAATCAGGTCTCTTTAGCATCAACCATTACTCTTTTTGCATCTCTGGTATAAATTTTTTCCTCTCTTGTCTGTCTTCATTTCTGTAGATGACTGGAGTCAAACTCCAGACCTCAAAAAGTGGAAAGGAAGTCTCCACTGACATGCGACTTATTGGAAGACAGATATTACTTATTAATAAGGATGTTACTGAACATTTGTGAGCTTCTTGCTGATGCCTACATATTTTCATGTATTCCCATAATTGAAATTCAAGCACACATTCATAAATAGCACCATGGCAGTAAATTGAGTTCTTTGAGCACCTGCATAGTCAACTTTGTGATGAATGTACTTGGGGTACTAAGGAGGTTTTCTATAGTTTTTCTGTGTTACTACCCAAAGCTTTAGTTTCGACAGACAAACTACTATCTCAGCATTTAGATTCTTTGTATACATGATGTACTACTTCCTTCAGCATTTCTTTATTGACAATTCAAACATTGTCTTTATGATAACCAGGTAGAATCATAGTCACATCATTTGGACCACCTTCTTGTCATTGAGTCTACAGTTTATAAATTGTCACATATACTCGTAAGTTTGTTAATTGCCTCCCATTTCTGACCATCACTTATTATTATAATTCTACAACATCCACTAATTAGCAGGATTTATTGGATGGGGTCCCATTCCATACCTAATTAGGCCAAACAATCGATGCACGGGCAATTCTGGAATCGCCATTCGAATCGCCATCCAAATCGTGATTGGCAATTCATTTGCCAAAAAAAAATGCAAACACATGCAATATGGGTATCAATACAAAGAGAAAACAGAGAGAATTAGATTAAATGGTTTCCAGTAGTTTCAGGTCCAATTCCGGGCAATTAGGTAAGATCTCGTTCATAGGAAATGAACTGTGTACACTGTAAACTTGAACCAACTGGCATCAGATTAAATGGGTTTCGAGTAGTTTCAGCTACGTAAATCCAATTTATTCTTTAAAAAAGCAGCAAAATTTAAGGATAAGTAAAAAATAAATACATAAAAAATTTGGCAATATTCGCTGCGACTATGGGTCAAAATAAAGTCTTCATATACTAGAAAGAGGCCTACAAGCCTCAATATTCCTTGGTTGATTGTCCGAAGAGTAGCTTAAGCTAGCACAGCTTACAGAAAGTAAGTACGGATTTCAACATCCTTGTGGAGATCTTCTAAGTGTTCATGTCGTTGTTCGATCAGTGAAGCTTCATTCTATAAGGTTTTGGTCATTGCTTTGTAGCTACTTCGAGTGTTTGAATCATTTCAGGGTATCAAAGCTCGTAATTGAGATCATGGCTTCTCCATATACTACTGCATCTCCTTTCATATGCAACCGACTTTTCTAGTTTCTGTCATGATTTGCCAAACTGACTTCATTTTGCTTGAAATGGTTTGGAAGAAAATTTCTACCGACTCATGACATGCAAGAATACAAGTAGGAAAAATGTACTGATGGCATGGAAGATGGAGCACGTTCATGACCATTACCAGCATCATTATGATGATTGGTGTATCTAGAAATTGGCCAATTTATCTTCCAAAAATGCCACCATACTTAAATGTCTAGGGTTGGGGAGGCTATTTCTTGGCTGAAACAATCGACACAAGCTTCGAGGCTTAATATACAGATTCTTGTTATTACTTTGATGGTCCTAGGTGTGGCTTACTGACAATGGAACGACTTGTCTATGAAGTTGAATCTTAGTTGCCTGTTCTGGAACGGAACGCATTCTGGAACGCGTTCCGTTCCGGAACCTGACCAAAAAATAATTTAAAAAAAACCGTATTTTTTAACAAAGAAAAACCAGTGATACTGAGTGGAGATCTGATTGGTTAATGCACGATGACTGCACACAATGCCATCACCTGACATGGTTTTCAGGATGACAACCATCGAGGGATAGACATGTGCGATTGAGACACCCATCCAGACATGCGCGATTGACAACCATCCAGTTCCGTGCTTTCTTTGTTGTAGAATCATCAATTTATTGACACTTATTGCTACTTTCGGATGTTCATTATGCTATGTTTTGAATTTGTTCATCATGCGCATAATACGTGAAAAGGAAATTTCAAGAAATTAGGTAGGGGCGGCCACACTAGCATGATAACGGATTACCCACATCAATCACAGGCAACCAAAAGAAGGACGACTAAGGAGTCCTCACTGTGGTGGCCGGGCTTTTGATTATGATTAGATAAACCGACAGAACAAGATTTTCAAAAGAACTCTACTCATTTCTTGCATATCAAGTCCCTCACAAAGAAGGAAGATGCGGCAGATGTGGCCAGCAGCCTGCAGGTGCCTCTTTCTTTATATATATAAAAAACACGTTCCGACCCATTTTGGTCGGAACGGGCTTCTAAGAGTTGAATGATGGTACAGGTCCCTAAGGTTTTGACAAGAGTATTAACAACTTACAAGGACTCACTACACTAAGAGGTTTTTCTTAGCCAAATGTTGAGTTGCTAGTAACTACTATAGTTGCAATATCTTCTATAAGAGTTGACATCACACTTGGAGAAAGTTGATTGTAGGACTATGAGAAGGCTATGCCTAATAAGTTGGAACTAAACTTAGAGCCAAGACCTTGGTAAAAATGAATAACCTCCAGAAAAGGTAAAAGTGATTGGAATCACTTTGTCTCTAAACACGAGAAGAAACAAAAGAAGTGAGACAAACTTGCATTTCAAAGGAAAAAAGCTTCAAGATTGGGAAAATTGGGAAAATTGGTGTTAATTTTTATAATTTCGATAAAATGGCATAGATTCAATTATTCAAATGCTAAAGCCCCTTCTAATCTTAGGTGTGGAACTTCAAAAAGAGGATTATGAGTGTTCGATTCTGTATTGAATGGACTTTCATGTCATGGGCCGATTTTGTGAAGTGTTCATACAGTGTATAAAGTAAATGAAGGCAAGTGTGCTCGATGCCCTGGATGTCCTGGTTGCTTCTATTGCGATAGTATATCATTTTTCGTACTTAGGCAACAATTGGTTAAGCATTTTAGACCTTATGATTATTCGTAGATTCACATTTTAAGCATTTCGAATGTAGTACAGCCTAAACATCATGCTCCAATACTACGCATTCGAAATGGAAGATCTAAAATAACTACTCTCTAAACATGCTCTTTGAAGGGTTTTTCTTTCAAATGGTCATGCAATTAAGGACAGTACAACAAAAAACCTGTGCATAATCCATGAAATCTCATAAGTTTGTTGGTAATTTTGTCTTCTCGTTTGAAAATTTGTACAGAGATACATGTGCAAAAGTAGATTTTTAGTCATGTTTTATGTGACAAAGCTTTTCACCATAGATCAATCCATGCTATAAATCTGAGATTGTAATTGAGCCTTACACTATTCAGGATTGACACTAACGATCAATCATAAATAGTGTAAGGTTCCTCACTTCACCCTGTGTGCTAGATTTTGGTTGATTCATCTTAGCATCTTTCATATTGACCTTGTATCACTTTCGTAACCTTTGCTCAAGTGAAACATTTCTTGACGAGCAGGTATCCCAAGGAGTGTCCTGATTTTTCCTCTTGCCACCAACAGACTTGCCTATCTTGGCTCCTATCAACAAATACCTTCCCTTTAGCTCATCAATGGGTGGGGTTCGGTTATGAACCTCAAAATCCATCATGATCATTTTGCTCAATCTCATGAGGTATGATATCTTCATCCGCTTCCAAGATTATAGGAAGCCTTTCACCTTTATCATTTGTCAGAAACCCCATCGTAGAAGCCGACCAAAGTAAGGACACAATTAGGTGATGACACTCTGTAACCGCCCATCCATAGAGATATTATCATCTCACCCACGGGGCTATAGACCACCATCAAGCACGCTCAAGCCTTTACCAAGCAACGACATCCCATACCATCCTTCGTGTACCTGCATCTTGAGACAAGATATCGTCCTTGCCTAACCATGTGGGAGAGCTCTTCATTCTCCATGAGAGAATGAATGTCAAGCCCATGGAAATCCACCTCTATATACATACTACAGGTAGGGTCACCTCCATCAACTACGTGGGAAGAATTCATGGAAGTTTCCAACAAATCATTTGTGGTTGCGGACAATTCAGACTACTATCAAAGATTCATAAATTGCAAAATGGGGACGAAGAAGTTAGACTCTAATCTCCAAGAGTTCATGGATTTATGGAACAAAGTTCCATCATTCGATTTGAAACTAGCTCTCTGGCTGCTAATCCTAGGTTTGCCAGCAGATTACCAGAACGAATGTAAGCAAAACATGCTTCAGACTTTCGATGACGTGGTCCGAATTGCAAAAGCTTATGATGCCATGGTGGTGGCATCCAAAAAGACCAAAGAAAGTAAAGAAACGAGTTCGTGACAAAACTCAAGTCAAATATTTTGACGAACTTGATCAAATGGCATCAGAAGGTAAGCAAAAGAAGCAGATCTTTCGGAAAAAAGGCTAAGAAGGCGAATCTATGTTTTATTTGCAACAAGCCTGGACATGTTACGAAATTCTGCCCGAAGCGAAAGAAACCGGCAACTCGAATAATTGAGATGCCAAGTAAAGAAAATCTAAAGTTGGAAATTAACCTGAATGATTTTGAGTGTGAATGCTCATTCAATGCTACTTCTTGCCAAATGAATTGCTTCGTTTGAAAGGCACAATTAAAGATCAAGAAGTTAGGATATTGGCGGATAATGGTTCAGCTCATAATTTCATCAATTCTCGTTTTGTGCAGAAACTCAGCTTGGAGACTAAAGTCGGCAATCATAGATATAAAGTATATCTAGCTTCAGCTACAAAGTTAGAGAATTGGGAAGTCAGAGTTTTGAAGCTCCCAGTTTTGATTGCTATAAAGAATTAGTTTATTGACATGCTTTAGATTTAGCACATACGGATATTATTCTAGGCTATGAGTGATTATTTAGAAAATCTCCTAATTTTGATTTTGAGAAGCATGTGTTCTCATTTCAAGAGGGGGATAAAGTAATTACATTGTTTGGAGACAGACATGTACATCCATCTGAGATGGTTTCAACGGCTGATATACTGGAAATTTTGTATGAAGCTTATTCTTTGTTTGCTAAATATCTTTCGTTGAGAGGAAAGTGCGAAACAGATTATCATACTTGATCGTATTTGGAAAATAATTAAGACTGGAAGAAATGAGAATGGAAAATAGATTAATTCACAGAGATCTCAGATTTACGAGAAAGAACAGTTCGCTATTTGAGGTGGTTTACTATTTCGGAATGGGAAAGTTTGTGTACCAGGGGATGATGAGATAAAGAAACGAATTCTTTATGAATGTCATGACATACCTTGTGCAGGTCATCCAAGTATACACAGGACTTTGGACTTGGTCAAAAGAAAGTTTTATTGGCCAAAACTCAAGCCTTATGTCGAGTCTTATGTGGTTAAGCGTAAGCTCTATAAGGGGATTTGTCCATGGCCTCAAAGATGAATATAAAGTAGAGGTCCAGAGAAACTCGCCTACTACCCTTGAGCAAGCTCTCAGATATGCTCAAATCTATGATGATTCAGTGGGTAGGAAGAGGGCGAGACAACAGCCCCTTTCTGAGCAGCCTCCTCAGAAAGACTTTCAATTTAAAAAGAAATTTTAAAAAGAAAGAAAGAAGATAAAGGTGAAGCTCCTCAGAAACGCCCTTCACTCATACAGCCCTTAAAACCAGAAGATTTTGAGAAAGCCAAACAAGAACAATTGTGCTTTGTGTGTATGGGCAAGGGACACATAGTCAGATAGTGTCCCAAGGGGCCTTTTACTAAAAAAGATAAAAAAGATAAAAAAGATAAGAAACAAGTTCATCTTGTTCAGACTGTAAGTTTCCCCAGTGACTCGGCAGCTTCCGAGATCGAAGTGTATCATGAAGATTATGAACACTGTTGCCAGCTGACCTCTGCAATGCTAGCGAGACCCTTCAGTTTTGGGCCGCATGACCTAGTACGTATACATGGGAAAGTTGGTAACCAGTCACTAAGAGTTATGGTTGATGATGGGGCAACCCATAATTTCATCAACTACACCCTGGTAAGTAACTTGAATCTTGGTATTCAGGGGTACCAAGATGAAATAAACTTTCAGATAATGCACCTGGATCGCACAGACATTGTTCTCGGGAGAGATTGGCTCTACAGTTTAGGACCTTCCCTCCACAAAAATTATCAGGAGAACACTCTCAGCTTTCAGCATAAAGGCCGAGAAATCCAATTGCATGGGGAGCATGATGTTCCATGTTTTTCCTAAAGATTTGCCACATGGTTTGCCACCTAGCAGAGAGGTAGATCATGTAATAAACCTAGTACCAGGTACAACACCTATTTCTAAACCTCCGTATCGGGTCAGCCGAACAGAGGATGAAGAAATAACTAGGCAGTTTATCTTGGGAAAGGCCAAATTCAGACCAGTAGTTCACCATGGCCTCACCAGTCCTTTTGGTGAAAAAGAAAGAGGGTTCTATGCGTCTTTGCGTAGATTACAGAGCCCTCAATAAAGTCACAATAAAGAATAAATATCCTATGCCTCGGGCAGACGAGTTGTTTGACCAACTCGACGAGGCTGAGTTTTTCAGTAAAATAGACCTCAGATCGGGATATCATCAAGTCCGTATAAAGTCGAAAGATATCTCAAAAACAGTTTTTAGGACTCGTCACGGTCATTATGAGTTTAAGGTGATGCCATTTGGGCTCACAAATGCTCCAGCTACCTTTATGACCTTGATGAACAGTGTCCTCAGACCATACTTGGGTAAGTTTGTAGTCGTATTTTTAGATGACATCCTCGTCTACAGCAAAACGAGGAAGGAGCATCTACACCTCAGAAAGGTGTTTCGACTGCTCAGAAAGCACAAGCTTTATGCTAAACAATCCAAGTGTGAATTCTTCGTTGAAAAAGTAGCATATTTGGGTCACATTATCTCGTCCGATGGGATTAAGATGGACCCAAATAAGGTTAAAGCCATACTCAGTTGGCTGAGACCTCAGAATATTTTGGAACTTTAGATCTTTCTTGGTTTGGGGGGATATTACAGACGATTTGTCAAGGAATATGCTCAGATAATAGTTCCCATGACAAATCTTCTTAAGAGGAAGGGAAAGAAGTTCATTTGGGAGTCCGCACAACAGGAGAGCTTTGATGCTCTCAAAACAGCCTTAGCTACAGCACCAGTTTAAAAGTCGTCGACGCCAATCAGCCATTTGTGGTCGAAACAAATGCTAGCGACTTTGCAGTTGGTGCTGTACTAACTCAAGGAGGGTGGACGACCAGTTGTGTTCGAGAGTAAAAAACTCGAGCCAGCTCAGACTAGGTATAGTGCCTATGAAAAGGAACTCTTTTCTATAGTCCAAGCCCTTAAGACTCGGAGGCATTATTTGTATGGTGCCAACTTTGAGGTCCTGACAGACCACGAAAGTCTCAGATACCTTTGCAATCAACTTGAGCTTAGAGGTCGGAAATCTCGTTGGGCAGAGTTGATGCAAGAGTTTGATATGTCTATCAGATATAGACAGGGGAAATTCAATACAGTAGCAGATGCCCTTAGCAGAATGCCTATGATAAACGAGCTGAGTTTTACTCAGATTCGTAATGAGTTACTCGAGTCCTTGAGAGGGACGTGCCAGTATAATGCATTCTTCTCTACTATCTGGAACTCAGTCCAGAGCAGACAGTTACAGACTCCAGAACCAGTTCCCGGGGCTGGTGCCAGTTCATCCAAGAATACGGCAGCTTCCGTTGAGGATGATGATTTGTCCGAGTATACGTCGTCAGATGACGTTGAGGATTTTGAGCCTGTATTACCCAAGCAAACCCCAGTGGTTGAGGGTCAGTTGACTCAAGGATTCAAATGGAAACAGTATTCCATTTAGGATGAGTACTTGCTCTATAGAGATAGAGTATGTGTCCCCAATTCAGAGGATTATAGGCAGCAGGTCCTATATGAATGTCATGACAATCCTAGTGCGGGACACCCAGGCATACAGAAGACCTATGAGCTTCTTCGTAGGCCCAGTATAAAAAAGGACGTCCAACAGTATGTAACCAGTTGCCAAAAATGTCAAGTAAACAAAGCAGAGCGTTTAAAGGCAGGAGGGTTGTTGCAGCCCTTAGATATACCAACTGGTAAATGGGAGAGTATCTCCATGGATTTTATAGTAGGCCTGCCTAAAACCCAAGCGTAATGACGCTATATGGGTCACAGTTGACCGTCTGACCAAAATGGCTCATTTTATTCCGACCAAAACAACCGTTAGAGCTCCAGAGTTAGCGAGGTTGTTTGTAGACCGGCTATATAAATTGTACGGTCTACCTTCTGGCATAGTCAACGACCGGGACAATAAGTTTAATGGAAATTTTTGAAGGGCAGTATTCCATCATCTCCATACTAAACTTAATATGAGTACCGCTGACCATCCACAGATGGGCGGTCAAACAGAGAGGGTAAATTAGATGCTGAAGGATATGCTTTGTGCATACGTCAGCAAGAAGCAGACTAATTGGGAGGAGTATCTCTCGATATTAGAGTTTGCTTATAACAGTACCAAACATTCAGCTACGGGATACAGCCCATTTATGTTGATGTACAGTTTTCAGCCACGCTCAACCACAGCTGTAGGGTTTAAACAAGAAAAAGTTGAAGCAGCCAGAAACTTTTTAGAGGACCTAAACCAGATGATAGAACATGCTAAGCGTAGCATCAGGCAGGCCCAGGATCGAGCCAGGCATTATGCAGATCCACACAGACGGGATGTGCAGTTCTCCGCTGGTGAGAAAGTCTACTTGAGTGTCCCAGTTGACTCTAAAACCCTCAAATCAGGAGTGTGTGCTAAGTTGTCTCCAAGGTCTGCAACTCAGCATCCTCCTTAAATATTTTGAAGAAATGGAAGGCTTCAAATTTGTGCTTCATAAAATATACAACAGTTCTTCTTGAATAATCATCAATGAATGTAATATAGAATCTTGCACCAAGCAGTGATGGTGTTTGCATCGGGCCACATATCTCTGAGTGAACAGATCTTTAAATATGTGTTCTTGATTCGACTTAAAAGGCCTTCTAGACTGCTTTTTTAATTCCTATGATGCAACTCTGGCAGACTGGAGGGTCGACAGTTCGATAATCAAAATCAAGAACTAAAGAGTGCTTAGACATATTTGTGATAGATACATGATTGAGATGCCCAAGTCTATAATGCCAAATTAATTCTTTATTCATCAAAATTGAATTGCTTAAAGCACGCTCAGTCACAAAGTAACAATGAGTAAGCCTATAGAGATATCCTTGCCTCGTTCTGAGTGCAAGAACTCGCTTACATTTATGAAGAATCTTGCATGAATCTGATTCGAACTCTACCTTATGTCCTAACTCAATTATTTTGCTGACCGACAATAGATTTGTCGTTAGATTTGGGACATAGAAAACTTTTGGTATGAGCTTCGATTGCCCACGCTGAAAATTCAGTATAACAGTACCTTCACCTTCGATCATATGTGAGTTGTTGTCTCCGAGGTGAGCAAACTTCTTGGTGTTGTAGGCTGAATAGTCGATGAAGTATTCTTGATGGCTTGCCATGTGTTGTGTTGCTCCATAATCGAGGTACCACTCCTCAAGTTGTTCAACATGGTGATTGTTCACTACGAAGGCATTCTGATAATAATCATCTTTGACATTCTGCTTCGCGTTGATAGCTGCATTGGATTGTTGATCTAGTTGTTTCTTCTTGTTATTGTTGAACTTGAGTATTCGATAGTCCTGGATCTCGTGGCTTATCCTCTTGCAGTATTTGCAAAACATCCTTTTCTTGTTTTGAGTAGATTGATGAGTCTGGTTCAGATTCATTTTCTGTGACTGCTTCTGATTGCTGTCAAATTGTTTGACTGCCTTCTTCTTCGACTTTTGCTTCTTTGAGCTTTTCTTGGTGTATAGAGCCTGCAAGTCTTCAATGGAGGATGAGGATGCACCGTCCCTTCGAATCTCCTCCTACAACAGCATAGTTATGACTCTGGGCAAACTTATTTCTAAGTGAGTTGAAATCATCATCAATTAGTTTTCATGGGAGGATGGCAAGCTAGACAATAAGGTCATAACGTCGGAATCCTCGATCGCTGAACCTATTGTTGCCATCTGCTCTAAGTGAGTCTTGAATTGATTTATGTGATTCTGGATAGAATCACCTTCTGACATTTTAAGTGAAAAGAATTTCTTTCTCAGATGCAGTTTGGACGTGACATCTCTCACTTCGTAGAGGGTGCTCAGAATGCCCCATGCTTCCTTCAAAGTTTTTGAAATGGCTTGCTCATCGATAGTGGGAATCAATTCGACACCTAAAACTATTTCCCAGAGTTCTTTTTGCCATTAGCACGACTTTTGTCTTGAATTTCCATAGGTGGTGATTCATTCCATCGAGCTTGTCTACCATCAGACCAGACTTCGATTGTGAATCCATTGGGAAATTCGAGATGGATGTATGCAGATAGTGTATTGTGTGACTACAAAACTATTCACTAAATGTGTACTGTGTATCGGAATATGAAAGTTTTGATACTGTACACTCTATTAGATTGACTGCTTGAATGTCGGTATCAAATAAAGAGAATAAGCTCTGATACCAAGTCGGGAATTTAGGTTTGGGAGAGGACTCCTCGGTGCATGAATCTACGTCTATCGGATTCGAACTAGTGTCGCTAATCGACACTGGTTCTATTTGATCCAAGCTTTGAAGTCACAAGGATCGATACAATCGATTCCATAGACATGCACGAATTGGATAAGATGCGAAAACGTGAATAGATCAAACAGAGCAAACAAGTCGTAGCTAGAGCATTACAATCAACATTAACTGTTGATCACAATCTTCCTGAAACAATACTCTGGAAACAGGGAGAAAGATCGAACAGTTTGTCCAATAGAGCTGATTTGACGATTGTCGATTGTTGAATCAAGTGTCAATAACAGCTTCGAGTGTCTTCGATGGGCAGATTTGATAAATGTCCAAGATTTGACGATTGTCGATTCGAGGTTTGTCGAGCTGATACATGTTTCCGATTTCCATTTATTTCTGCAGATTGTTCAAAAACACATGTATTTCTGCAAATTACACGACTATACAAGTACTTACAACAAATGAATGGATCTAGATTAGCTGTGAGATTAGAGATGGAGAGGATAGGAATCCAACACTTGCAAGATCAAAAATTTCTAAAGATTGCCTTCCCAATCATCCAAAAAGCAAGCACAGGGACATTTGGTAGGCTACTCCCCTCACAGATCATTGAAGGGACTCTGCTCTAATACCAGATGTTTCAAATTGCAGAAACATGAAATTCGACAGAAAAAGGAAGTGAACAAGGCAAAATGCTATCAACTTCTGATAGCCCACAAGAACAATGAATTGCTACAACAAATGAAGGAGCTGCAAGCCAACACTCAAGTGAGCAGAATATTGCCTTCAAAACAAATTGAACAGCTGCATCTTCAGGGAGGATTTTCAGAAGAAGAAGACACAATAAGGACAGATGAACAATTTCAAGATGAGCCCATCATCCAAACATCAGAGACTGACACTGATACACCAGCTGCCCAAACATCAATAGCTCAGACACGAAAAAAGAGAAGGCCTCCAACAAAGACACCAACCAGACCCAACAAGGTATTGGCTGGTGAAATGCAAAACTTAGAAAGGGAAAAAAATTCAAATATGAGTCAAGGAACATTTAGAATATGCCTTTCTTTCAGGAATAAAGGGATAAACCAGTGGACATATCGACTCTCAAACACAAGGTTTACTCAACAAAAGCCTGCCTCTTTATCAACCTCAGTAAGGATTACATAAATCAACTAGAAACTATGAGACCTTTGTTGCAAGTCTCCTCCCTACCATCGCTACATAGAAATAAGATAAGGAATGCCTAAACAAGGCTCACACTATAAACCCTCAAGCACCCCTTAACCATGACTCATTCTAAAGCCTACACGTGGCATGTGCCCCTCTTGGCAGATCCCTAGCACATGGGCATGCATGTGAGTTGCTAAAACCATCTGCCATGTGTCACTCATGAATTGGGCCACATGTTCCAATCAGCATATGACACATGTCCTTTTGGTCAACCCATACATTTTAGGAAGTCAGTCAAGCCAATTCTAAGCATTTCAGAATTAGTCACTTACAATTGTGACCTATTTTTACATAGCTATTTACAATTGTCTGCACAGGCCAGTGACTTAGCCATTTACAATTAAGATCTACATTTTTACAATTACAATAGGTAAGGGGTTTAAAATGCAAGTGACAATAATAATTTTAATAATAACTTGTCAAATTGGTAAGATGGAGCTAATGTCAGTTCAATTCATAGTATTTGAGAAATCAAGGAAACTGCTTTTTCAAGAGCTGCTTTTCGAAAGCTTTTCATTGCAAGGTACGTCCTTGTAAGAGTAATTCGTTTGCATGGAAGTTTTCTAGTGGTGTCTACAATCACTTCCTCACATGGAAGCAGGCCATGCAAAGGAAGTACTATATTTGGTAAAATCAAGTCTATTTTGAAATAGTTCTAATGTGCTCCTTGCATGATATAGTAACAAAATCAGAGGATTTGTGTTTGGGTTCAACTTGAAGGTATTGATAGTTTTTAAAAGATATACCAAGGTGATGCATTGATCAAGGATGGCAAGCTTGGTTCAAGCTATTTCTGGCAAAAGAAATCATGGTACAATTGCATGATATTGCATGTGGGATGGAAGGACAGCAGTAGTTATTTTCTTTCCAGCTGGTGGAAGTTTTGATCAGGGATCAATAATCTGGTTTGAAAGCAAAGGATACACAATAGGGAACAAGGGCAAGATAGTTGATTAAGCGATCAAATCAAGTCTATTTGTAAGTTTGCTTTTATGAATACTCTCCCACATCTACATCAGCTTGAAAGTTAAAATCCTTCATTACCAAAGTCAAACTCAAACTCAAAGGACCTAGATATCCTGTCTTCTTCCTCATATGGAACCTAATGTCTCCTTGATTGTTAGACACCTGGAATCTAGTTTGCTTCGCTTTTATGCATCTCTTGCTTTCTTGCTTAAGCAACTTGAAACTCATTTTTCGCCACTAGTTCTAGGATGGAGAGGGGCACTTTCATTTGATCTTTGAGTAAACAATGGACCTTGGATTGCTAGATTGTGGAGCTTAGCCTCCTACCGTTTGTACAGTGGTTCATGTGATGGTCCTAACAGACAACATTTCCTTTTTTATATATCTGTGTTAGGGTGTTACACTAAAATTGGCATCATAAAGTCTTGTTTTTGACAAAAGAAAACGTCACTTATGTCACTTATTTTGTAGCTAATCTATGTGTTAGGGTGTTACACTTAAAAACATTTGACAAATGACATATAAGCTTAGAGGGCCTCATAGTTCTTATGAAAAGATTCAAAGCCAAGAACACGAAGAAGATAGAATCATAGATAATGATTCAATTGACTCATGACATACATGAAGATCACGATGGTGATATGACTACAAATCAAAAGCAAAGAAGAGAAGGTCGTTGCAGCATTAATGTGTTAAGTTGTACTTGCTTAGAATAAGCAATCTAGAAAGGTTTGAACGCAAGTCGCCCCAAACAAGGTATTTCTTTTGAAATTCACTATTATGAAATAAGAACGGGTTCTCAAATAGTCCCCAAGCATGTACTTGATACATACTGCATATTACTATAACAAATCAGTCCTTCAAACACATGAAGCTTTGACAACATGTTATATTGAGTTAAGACAAATAAACTGACGTAAATTTCATTTACACAGGTCTGATGTGATTAAAAAGATCTAAGTGAATCTTAGAGATGGTTGCTAAAGTGAAAAAACAAACAACACTAACTATAGGCTATGGGGAAGATAGACCATTAGAAGAGTGAAAAAATACCCATTAATGCATCAGTCATGCTAGTCATTTAGGGCATAATCAACAACATGGAGCTTCCCAATAAGATTTGTCAGCACAAGACATCTCCTGACCAGGATTAGCACTTGCACTCCTATCTTGTATTTCAACAATAGAAAAACGTTGAATTTGCAAAAACTTTGAAACTAATAACTACAGGACAACTGAGTTGCTGCGAGTAGAACTCTATATTGATAGAAAAAACAATGAGAAGAACTGAAAATTGGTGCCTGTACTTTTGCCAAAGAGCAAAATACCAAGGATTGAGTTTAGGTGATACCTTATGATTTGAGGCCTCCAACTTAGGTAAGATTCGATCAAGCATTTCCAATTTTCCGCAAAGACGAACCATTGGAGGCAAATAGTGTGCTGGCAATAAGGCTTCAGCCTGCAAAACAAACAGAGAGGATGCAAGTTTAAAATATGTCACAACAACTTAGCGTATGATGTACTAGAGCTTGGAACCTCTTAAGTAGTTTTTTTTAAGGGGCCTCTATAGAGATATGATTCTGTAGGTACCTTGTAATCTTTTGGGTTCAACATAGGTCACTTGATTCAGGACCATAGGGATCCAGCAATGACTTTAATGAGGTGACCTTCCCATACAGCACAGAATGCTTCTGGAAGGCTAGAAAATTTTGTGGCATTGGGGTGTTAATAAGGGTTTCTAGACCCTTCTAGAAACTTCTACAATAGAGCATGCAGACCCTAGACGGCTATAAGCTCTACCCATTTAATAGCTTTTAATATCAGTGTTTGTGAGCTTCTTTTCAGAAAAACTCAATGTGAATAAGTTCCTTCTTTGGAGGGCTTGCAAGGCAACCTAAAATTGTACATATTCTGACCTTTGCAGGAGAATTATCTATTTTGGCATTTTTGTGTTTATTTGTTCTGTTGTGCATACCATCTTGTCGATGTGCTCATAACCTAGTTTCAAAGCACTTTCCTCTGTCGGGAGATAAGTATTTTTGGCAAAGGAAGCTGAAATTCAGCCCTACAAGCTTCTCTTCCTTGGTCCCCACAAGTTTCCAACATCCAGGTAGGGGTTCTCTGGATGTCATGCCTCAAAATTCCAATCAGAGGCTCACTGAAAATGCACGTATTTGGGGAGCTGCTTACATGCATTAATTGTTTGTGAAATGGTGGATTTCAAATATCAGGGTGCTAAGTTATAACCTAGTAAACTTAAAGAGCCAAACGGTTCTACTATCTATTTGAAGTTCAATTGATGTTCATTTCAAAGTTTCAAATCTTCATACAATTTTGCTAGAATGGTTTTGTTTATTTCATTTTTACTTAACAAAAACATTTCCGCTTGTAGTTCCAAGTAAGCATCTTGCGAGAGGCATTATAAATTAGAAGACACTTGCAAGATCTTGTTTTATGTGCAAATGTATGGTTTTGAGGTTGCTGGTAAGAGGTTCATAGAAAGAGTTGTTGGTCACATCTGAAGCTACCTGATGTTTTGCGAATTGATTGGTATTTAAGCCCTCTGCTTGCAAGGAGAGAGACCCCATCCACAAACCTGACATTCTCATGCAATTGACTCTTCCTTTTGGCCTACACTTCCAACTCAAACAAACCTCAACTTACAAGGAGAGAAAACCCATGCACAAACCTTACAGAGATTTTACTCTTCCTTTTTGGCCTAAGGTTCCAACTACACCGTTCTATCACATCATTCCTGCAGTAGCCTTGGACTAAATTTTGGTCAAAACTTAGCTTGTTTCAACTTAATTTTTGAGTTTGGTCATAACTCATCAAGCTAAGGTGGACCTCTTTGTTTTGAGCTCTTTTGCATGCACATTTGTGGACGGGTGATGGAGTTTTTTGATTCATTACAAGCCCAAGTGCCTCAAGTAGTATAATTAACGAAGTCCGGTCTTTTGAAGGCATAAAACGAGTTAATTTGTGTGGACAAGATACGAAGAGACATCTTTTCTCTCACTTCGGTTTACTCGAATACATCTCACAATACAATGCATAAAACAGATTTAGTTTTCTCTCTCATGCGTATATTTATTCTCATCAAATATGATGCTTGATTGATTGCAATGATGATAGGTAGAAGGATCTACAAACTGAATTTTAAATAAACTATCTGAATAAATTTCCTATTAAAATTAAAAGACAAATAAATATGCTACAAACCTCTTCTGTATGTAACTGACTAAGATAAGGATGATTGCATATATTTCGAAGTTCCATCACAGTATTGTGCACTGACCTCCCCTGCAATCGGAAGACCACCAAGAAATTAGTAATATGAATATGTCAAACAGTAATGAAAGCTTGTTGATTAACTGAATATACACGAATCTCTATTAGTTAAATGTGTTGTACTAACATGAACTTAAGCTAATTGAGCCAACTAAATTTTGTTACCATGCTGAGAGGCTCAATTATCGTCAAATAATCAATCAATACACACACACACACACACACACACACACACACACACATATATATATATATCTATATATCATAGATGCTTGGACCGTTCCAGAACACATTCAGGAAGGCGTTCCAAGATTTGTCCTGGAACATTGTTCCGGAATGCTTTTTTTTTTTTTTGCAATATGGATGTTAGAAAACAGGTTTTCTGTTGGGGGATCTGATGGTAATTTTTGCAAATTTTTATATGTACTGTAGGAGCCCACAAATCCATGAGATTACCTAAGTATTGCTGATTCACTGATGCATGATGAACTGATTCACTTATTTAGGGTTTGGGGTCTGTGCTCGTCACATTGTCATGACCATGTTATGTGGAGGCCTTTTGCAAATCGTCAGAGCTGTGGATATCTAGACCCAAAATGCCCTATGTATCATATTGGTAGTATTGTTGATGCACTCACTGGCTAGACATGCACTGATTGGAAACCATACTTTTGCCCTACACAACATACAGATAAGCTCTATAGCATCTTTTAATTTTTAATACCTAGAAGTCAAGCTAGCATGCTCTACCTCCAAATCCTTCATAGAGGTGATTGCTTCCTTCATAACCTGAAATACAATAGCTCTGATACCATGTGAAGAAAAAACATCCCTTTGATCTTTGGTTAGAAAGACAAGCAAATCACCAACCTTGCCAATGTCTGGCAAAACTCATTCCACCAACATCTAGTTGCAGCCGCGATTCTCGAATCTCGGTTCGAATCACGATTCGCGAATCGCAAAACAAAACAAAAAAATTAATTTTCTTTTGCTCGAAAAATCGCCCATACAGTATTGGTACCCTCTATGTAGTTAAAAATTGCAAACAATACTGTATAGGGCCTCAAAATTCAAACCCTAACTCAAAAACGGCGTAAGAGCTCCAAAAAACTCAAAAAAAAGGTGTAAGAGATCCATTTTTGGACCTCTTACGCCCTCGGTCATTCTCTTAAGCATGGAGAAACATAGCAATCAGCCCAAGCCACACCCAATCGGATGCCCACAGATCATAGCAAAGTGAGGGCAAAACCACACATGGGATTGGGACATGGGATTGGATGATTCCACTACGAGCAATAATGAGTGAATGTTGTTAGCATAGGAGTCTCTACTTGCATGAAGGAATGTCGTGGAATCCTAAACCATGCCCCAATCGGATTCTTACATGTGCCACAGTGTTGGGCAAAAAAACACATGGAATTAGGGCCTGGCAATCAGAACTTCTAGTACGGATGATGACGGGCAAACGGAGGTTGCAGGAATCTCTGTAGGCATGCAGAAATGCAGTCTAGGCTCAGACATCACCTCAATCGGATGCCTATAGGTCAATTTGTGAAAATGGAAAAAATGCATGTGTATTTGGAGTGTGGCACTCAAATCTATCTAGACTTGTCATAACAGTTAAAACTGACACTATAAAAGTTACCGCGGGCATGAAGAAAGGTGATGTAGAACCAAACATCCCTCAATTTTGTTGCCTACAACTCAATGGAATCACTTTCAAAAAACTAAGCCTACACTTAGCAAAAAATCCTATTGGCTGATTTTGCTCGCCACACAACTCAAATCCACCTAGAACTGTGTGGACCACCTCCGGATCGCTGAGTAGATGGATGCCGACTATTCACTCGCCCAAATCCGCCTGCCCACTGTAGCCCCTAAATCCTCCTCCACGGCCCATCGATTCTGGCCACAAGGGCTAGAATTTTTTTATATTCCGGTTTTTATTTTTCGCATTTATGGGAACATTTTTTCCCAAAAACGCAATTCTGGGAAACTATGACATATGTAAACATATATATAGATATGTGTATACATATATCTATATAGTATAAAACTATTTTAGAGAGAGAATGTGTGAGGTGTCGTAAAACATGTCACGTTTTTGCCGGAAAAAATGTCATGCTTTGCCGGCAAAACATGTCACCCATTTGCAAAAGGAAAAGCTAAATAGGTCTTAAAAAAATGGTAAAAAAAACACAGCCTCCAAAAATATATATAAACACTTTTTGTGGGTAAGTGGGCATTGCCCGTCATCGACGGGCACAAGCAACTAGTCTATATAGTATAAAACTATTTTAGAGAGAGAATGTGTGTTTTTGCCGTAAAAAATGCCACGCTGTGCCGCCGAAAATGTCACACTCGGCCCGCAAAAAATGTCACGTTTTTGCAAAGGCAAAAGCTAAAAAAACGTTTTAAAACAATCATTAAAAAAAACACATACAAGCTTCTTCTTTTTTACACACACACCTAGATTTCAAATTGTTTTGCCCCCACCTCCGCGCGTGCGCGCTCTAGCTCTCTCTCTCTCTCTCTCTCTCTCTCCATCTATCGCGCCCCTGATGGATCGCCCCTGCTTGCTCGATGGATCGCGCCCCTGATTACTCGAGCCCCTACCTGCCTGATGGATCGAGCCAGCGCTACTCCCCCTCGCTGATGGCTACCTAAACGTTTTTTGCCATCAATCATAAAATGCTGACAACAATGCATGCTGCAACAAACGAACCTGCGCCTTCAAGTTCTATTGCTGGTCCCTGGAAAACACCTGACTATTGAAGTACCTGGAGGCTGGAGCCAACATCAAGGTTGAATGTGTGCGCTCCATCATCCGATTGTGTCTTTCATTTGTGAATACACACCTGAGCCTTGCCATAATTGGAATAAGAAGTTCGCTGCTAAGGAAGAAGTTAGGTGCTGAGAGTTCGTTGCTGCAAGTCAGTCAGTCAGCAGCGGAATCTACACTTTTGTTCGTTGCAACCAGTAGCAAGCAGTGGATCTTCAAGGGAATCCACCTCTCTCTGCCAACACAAGAGAGCATCGCTCATCAGTCGCCACTCTGTCTCGTTGCATTATGAACGTGCTCCCAATGGCATTGCTAAGCGATTGTGTACTGACATCTGGAGGCCGGGCTACTACTGGATATTAGACAGGGTTCTAAAGGGTTCGAAAACTCCCTGGATCCTCTGAATTAGTGAGGGGCTTCTTTTTCGTGGAGCTGTGCTTCCATTATTTGGTATAGATTGGAACGGAGTCCTGACGGGGGTGGTAAAACAAGGCCTTTGCAATCTGGTCTCTCTCTCTCTCTCTCTCTCTCTCTCTCTCTCTCTCTCTCTCTCTCTCTCTCTCTCTCTCTCTCTCTCTCTCTCTCTCTCTCTCTCTCTCTCTCTCTCTCTCTCTCTCTCTCTCTCTCTCTCTCTCTCTCTCTCTCTCTCTCTCTCTTGCTCGCCCACCCGCCCTGCTGGCGCTGCTGTCCGCCCTGCTGGCGCTGCAGTGCTGACCTTCGCACCTGCCCTGCGCTGGTCTGCGCTACTGCGCTGCTACGCCTGGCCGTTTGTCTGCACTGTCCTCCATCTGCTTACCGCCTCCTATGGCACCTAAGAAAAAGGGGGGTGTTCTTACACCCCCCTCCCTGTTGGACACCCCCCCATCACCGGTAGTGATGGAGGAGCCGTCTTCGGTGATAGAAACTAGTGACATTCCTGTCAACATGGCTGCCATTGACTACACTCCTTCCAAACCTACCGAAAGTCTTTTTGCTTATGATCTTAGTTTTATCCGACAAGAAATTCTTGGACTTAAGAAACAACTACACCTCTTTGAAGCTGAAAATAGCAAGTTAGCTAAGGATCTTTTTGGTGTCACGGAACGTGTGGAGCAGCTTGAGCAAGAAAATATATATCTTAAGCAACGAATTGCAGAAAAAAGTGCCTTGGAGGAGACTTCCAACAAGATCAATAGCTTGGAGAAACAAGTCGAGGAGACGAAAACGTGGGCAGCACTCTTCAAACCGGATGATATGGGCAGCAAACTCTCATCACTCGCAAAACAGGTTGAAGAAACGACATCGATCCTTAAGCAAGGTAATCACTCTCAGATTTCATCTTTTCCGAAGGAAAACGATTTGGAGACAGTTTTGGGTGAACAAGCCAGAAGGGCCAAAAAAGCCTTTAACATTAGAGTAAGAGGCATTGCCAATGGTGGAAAACCGTTGGAAGAAGCTACGGATTTGCTCATTTCCAAGTTATCTCATGTGGCTGATGGTTTTGATACTGCTTGGCGTAGTAAATTTGATGACAATGTTTTGTTTATCAAGTTCCGCTCGCTTTCACAACGCAATGCTGCCCTTCGGCTTAGGGCAAAGCTTAAAGGTACTTTCATTTATATGGATGATGACTTAACAAATACTCAATGGTTGGCAAGAAAAAAGATTATCCTTGAAGCGAAAGAGAAAGGGCAAAGGGTTGTTTTTATTGACGGGAAACCGAGATTTTTCGACCTTCCACAATAGGAACTAGGGGCCCCCGGATATAGAAGCTACCCGAGATCCCCTACCAATTTGAGACTTGGCTTCTGGAATTGTAATGGTTTTTTATCTTCGTCATCAGCCGGAGACTTTGCTGATTTTATTAGAAAATGCGACATTTTGTTGTTGGCTGAAACTCATGAGTCCTTATATCATCCTCTTCCAAATATACAGGAGTACTCTTGGCATTCTGCTTTTCGTCCATTTGTTAGGGGAAAAACTTGTCGAGGATCTGGAGGAGTAGCTTGTTTATACAGAGACACCACAGTTCAGATGGTTAAACAAGATCCATACGCTCGCTATATTTGGTTACACATTATTGGCTCACTATTGGGATTACCTCAGGACATCTATATAGCTGTATGCTATTTTGCTCCACAGACCTCAGTGTTTGCTGAGTTTGGCGGGGACCCTTTTCAGGCTCTCTCAGATGATATTGCTATCTTTTCTCAGCAGGGTGCCATTTTACTAGCAGGTGATTTCAACGCCCGCACAAGCTCTAGACAAACCGAATTTCATGCAGCTACGGATCTTCTCAGGCTTTACCCTTTGGATATGGGGCTAGACCGGGTATCACAGGATGCAGACACTCCAGCTACATCTTTCGGGGAGCAGTTGATCACTCTAGCAGAGACACACGCTCTTGCCATTTTGAATGGCCTCACACAGTGGCCTTCCTCATCAGCATATACATGCTATCCTCATGGTGGAGGACATAGTGTGGTCGACTACTTCATTGGATCACCTGCTTTGATCTCTCACATTTCTGATTTCTCCATTACACCCCCTACCATTTCCGATCACTCACTCTTACACATCTCACTTGGTCACATAACCTCTTCTTTGCAAGTTTCTTGCTCTCTTCCCACTCATAAACGTATTCCTTTCACCCAATCTGGATTCACTAATTACACCACAATCTTATCCCAACTACTCGCTAACTTCCCGTTCATGGCACCAATTGACCAGCAAGCCACTTTTCTCTCTACATCCCTCTTAGCTGCTGCTTCCTCATCCTTCCCCACCAAAACGACATCATCTCACAGAAGTGTTCACAACAGATGGTATGATGCAGAATGCCGCTCTCTTCACAATCATGTGACATATGCCAGGTCACACTCCCCTGCCACACTCAAACAATGCCAGAAAGAATATCATAGAACCACCAGAACAAAGAAGATCAAGTACCTACAATCACTCTGCCAAAAAATGATCAACTCTTTAGATTCACCCTCCTCCTCTTTTTTCTGGAAACATTTCACCAGACACTCTTCAACATTGGCCCCCATAGCCATCGAATCCTGGATCGAGTATGCCACGGAGTTATATACCACGGACTCTCCTCCTACCTCACTCTCACCGAGACCTGACCACTGCTCACTTTTCACCCCTGACATGGTTGAAAACGCCATTAAACATGCCAAACTAAATAAAGCCGCTGACTATGACTCCTTAAGTGTAGACTTCCTAAAGCCCATAGCACATCTCATCTCCCCTTACATTGCTCATGTTTTTAACACAGCTGTTACTTCTGGTTTTCCTACGGCTTGGTGTACTAATATCCTTCACCCCATCCTCAAGGCAGGTGATCCCATGAATGTAGGAAACTACCGCACCATTATGATTGGCCACACTCTGGCTAAGATATATGGCTCTATACTACAGACAGTTACTGGATCTTTTGCTGAAACTGAGGGTTTACACGCTATGGGTCAAGCTGGTTTCAGACCGGGATATTCTACTTCAGACCAGATCTTCATTTTGAGATGCATTATTGAGGAGGCTCGACATCGGAAACAGAGAATTTACTGTTGCTTTGTGGATTTTCGCAAAGCTTTTGACTCTGTTCCACGACATCTTCTTTTCCAGAGACTGTCTTCACTTGGCTTTTCAGAGGATACTATTGCTGCGATCATTACTTTATATGAGCGAGTCTTGGCACGTTTCAGAGATGGTAGTGGCTGGTCCTCACAGATACATTCTACCATTGGGGTGAAGCAGGGTTGCCCCTTATCACCCACTCTTTTTGCACTATATATAGATGACCTCGAGCGGATTATTCGCGAGGAAGGTGGAGAGGGCTGTCCCCTAGCAGACATTATTATCCCCATTCTCTTGTACGCTGATGATGTGGTTCTCCTCTCATCCTCTGCAGCTGGTTTACAGAGTCACCTTTCTGCTTTACATCACTTTTGCCAGCGTTGGGGATTGACGGTTAACCTTAAGAAGACTAAGATTATGGTGTTTAACACCAACAGACAGCATATGAGAGATGTGATTTTCTATTATGACGGGCTACCGATTGAGATCGTGACCTCCTACACCTATCTGGGAGTTCTTTTCTCTGGTCCGCTACTCACTTTTCGACCAGCAGCCACCGCCAGGCTCCGCAAGGGGCATACCGCTCTTGTGCATATGGAGAGATTTTGCTCTACTTATTATGTGCAGGATCCTGCTACCAGATGCCTACTATTTTCTGCTACTGTCTCCCCAGTTGTGCTATATTCGGCTGAGACTTGGTGCCCTGATTTATCACGCGATACATGGAGAGATCTTACTCGTATCCAGATTCTCATGCTCAGTAGGATAATCCGGGCTAAGCCCTCAGTACCACATGATATCATACTAGCCGAGTTTGCTTCTCCTCCATTAGTTGTTGGTGCTATGTTTCAGATCATCATCTTTCTTCACAGGGTATCAGATCTAGATACCTCCAGATACATTGTTGCTGCTCTCACTTCATCTTGTACCATTGCGGATCAGGGAGCCAAGCACTCTTGGTATCGCAGTGTCTCAGCCCTTCTTCAGACTTGGGGTTTATCCGCACTTGATCTTCCGAATGGAACCCATGCTTATATCAGACAGCAGATCTACCGGAGCTACATACGCACTATACGGTGGTCACATCCTGATCCAGATAGGGTCAAGCTACATTATTATGGCACACATCTTTTACGGCTGGACGTTTCAGGCTTGCCTATTCTTCCAGTTTATCTTACACAGACGCTATCTTTTGGTCTGAGATATCGTATAGGACAGCTTCGAGTCTCTTCTCATCAGCTTGCTATCGAGACAGGTAGATACATAGACACTCCCAGATTGCAGCGGATATGTCAGCTCTGTTCTCTTCAGGAGGTGGAAGATGAGTTTCATTTCATCTTTCGCTGCCCAGTATACTATGAGATTAGAGGACGATACCATTGTTTATACCGAGATATTCCCCTCACGTTGAGCTCCTTCCTCGAGTATCCAGACGCTAGATGTGTGGGTCTTCTTTTGAGAGAGATGTATATTTTACGAGCTTCACTTCTACCTACGCTCTCAGATATGGATTCCAGTCAGGCTCACATTACTCAGTTCTTCCAGAAGCGAGACAGAGTGGATATTTCGGTTGCGGATTTTGACGTCCCCGTCCGAAGATCGAAGACACAGAGAGTTTCGGCTCGATCCAGTGCTACTAGATATTCATACGCCTCCCACCAGCCTACATCACGACCCACTACTACCATCACTCATTACTTTCGGCTTGCTCGTAGCTAGTTTCCTCCGCGGAGCAGGTGGTTAAGCTCTTGCTTTGTACCCTCAGCAGCTGGTGGTCAAGCTTGGATACTTTTTCTCTTAGAGACAGAGAGATCGATATTTTAGTTTTAGTTTTACTGTCTTTTCATTGGTAAATAAGTCCTTATGCGGACAATGCTTCTCACATTTTGTACTCTCTTTGTGTGAGATAATAGCAGGCATCAGCTAAGAGCTTCTCCATTTTCGCCACCTCTGCAGCAATTGTGTCGAGCTCTGCTTTCACTGTTGCCGGTCCCAGGGCTTGCGAACCTCTTGCTTGAGCGATGCCCAAGCGGCGCTCCACATCCATCAGGCGCTCCCCAAATGTGACAAGGAATGCCTGCACCGATTCTAGAGGATTGGCCACTGCTGCAGAATCAGCTCTTCTGGCAGCCAACTACTTCTGTTGTTCATCCTCCAGTGCACTCAGCCGCTCCATTGCCAAATGCTTCCGATCCTTGCTGCTCCTGCCGCCATCGCCATCACTAGGCATCTCCTCTTTCATCTCTTCCTCTCCTATTTGACTGTTTGCAACGCTATTTAACTATACCTATTGTAGTGTTTATCCTAATGAAGTAGATTCGTGAGGCTCTTTGATGTACATGTCAATATTCATGAGTCATTGTGTTGGCTATTTTAGATTGCCAGTTCGAATAATATATGCTCTGGAAATAAATGTAACTTGATTTACCTTTTAGAAGTTGTTTTTGACTTTTTTTAGTACAGGAACAGAGCAAAGAGTCCTCACCAAACATGGCTGAGAACTGGGATAACTTCAGATGGTGGGGGGGCAGGAGGAGAAGAGGTTGGCGTTGAAGGGATAGGTGAGACGCAGGTGATGGGATTGGCACGGAAACAGGGCTGAGTAATGGGGACGGAGGCTCGGCCAGAGGAGCAGGGGTCAGAGGAGTGGGAGTGGGATTTGCTTGAGGAACAGGTGATCCCAAAGGAGATGGTCCAGGAGCGCCTCCTGGTGAGGCGGCGCACAACTCTGGAGGAAGAAGGACGTTGTCAATGGCAAACACTGACACAGGAGGTTGCTCATAAAGAGTGTTCGTGATCTATGCCTTGCTTACACCCGTGTCAACGACAACAACTCCTTTTGACGGAAGAAACTGCGTATATTTTCCCCCATTGCTTCCGGATGCTTCAGTTGGAAGCGCGGGATTTGAGACGGTCTGCAGAGATCCCAATGGGAAGTAGCTTGATAGAACGTGGAACTTCAGCATGGTGGCTTTCTGGACGTTGATGAGCTTTGCCATTGCACCATTAGGTAAGGCGTTGAAGGCATCATCAGAAGGAGCTAAAACAGTGAAGCCAGGGCCAGTTTCCTTGCTTGCCAATGCAGTACCAACACCGATATTCTTGAGAAGAGTCACAAGAGTATTGAACTTGCCAGCCTTCTCAAGCACGCTGATCAGGTCCACCTGGCCTGCTGTGTTGTTGCTAACAACAATAGGCATCAACATATGATCAATCTGAAAAATGGATATGTTATGAGGATAACTAGCGCTGCTTTCACTTTGCGAGGCTGAGGAATGTTTTCTTGGAGTTCAAGTTCGTTCATGTGGATGTAGCGTAGTTGAAGCCCTACATGTTTGATCTGTGGCAGGATGAGACAGTTGCAGTGAACTGTCAGCTCAAATGGCATTACATCCCGAAGGAATCAATAAATCTATCAAGCCAACACGATGAGTTTTTGAGGATGATCTGCAGCCTCAACCCGTTGTTGGTTGTGACAATATTTGTGACAATATGCAATGAATATGCTCAATAGCACAGATTGCTTTCAGATAAGTAAGCCGAAAGGAAACCAATTTCAGAAAATTAGCTTCTCAATCTATGCCCTCTATGGAACCCTATTTGACTGTGGTGAAGGTTTTTTCCCCTTCAGATGCATTAGTCGAGTTGCCAGGCCGACCACCAATTTTTCTCTTCTGGCAACTGTATCTCCATCTGTATGCACTTCTTATAGAAATCATTAGCTAATTTCGTAAAATCGGCAATTGCAAAGTAAGCGTTGAAATTTCTTAATTTTCTTTGCTTAGGAGCAGAAAATACTTGCGTGTATTTTCTGCTCCTAAGCTCCCATCTCACAATGAAATCTCTGTTCTTTTTTTGTGAGGTCAGGAGCCTACTGCTTTTTTGTATACAATCTTTGTTTTCGTAAATCTCAATTGCAGCTTCACAGTCCTTTGATGCACATTTGAAGGTGTTTTACAATATATAGTGTATATCATGTCATTATTTCAATTGAAAACGTAGCAAAAATCTAAGGCGGACCCCAGACGCGAACGCCAGGGGTGCATCCGGGTCCCCGAATGCGTGCACGTTTTTTTTTTTTTTTTTTTTTAGTGTTGAAAAAAAATTTAAAAAAATTATAAAAAATATGGACGCGTCAGACCCCACGTCCAGGGGTCGGACGCGTCCGGGTCCGGACGCCAGACGTGGACATGGATTGCCCACGTCCGGCCCGGACGCGCAACTCTGTATAATATATGTGTGTGTGTGTGTGTGTGTATCATACTTACCATGCACGTTCCGAGAAAAAATTTTGCCTCCCATGCGTGCTGCTTGAATGGGAAAAAATTGCAAACTTTTATAGTGTTCCGAAACACCAGGCCCCCGGAACGTGTTCCGCTGCATCCATGATATGTACGTGCACACACACACACACACACACACACATATACATACTAGTAAAGTGAGCCCGTTGATGGTGGGAGCGCACGCACATGTGACTTTCTAAGTGTGTGTATGTCTATGTATATGTGTATGTGTATGTATATGTTTGTATGTGTGTGTGTGTGTGTGTGTATGTCGATGACGGGCGGCTCGAGGTCAAAGGCGGCAGAGAATGTGTTAGTACGAAATGTGTGTTTGTATGCGATGTATGCAGGTTTAGGGTTCTGAGAGCCCAGCAGAGGTTTGTGTGTGCGCGTGTATGTGTATGTGTATGTGTATGTGTGTTTGCACGTTGTGTGTGCATGTGCACTGTGTACATGTATGAGCGTGTATGTGTGTGTGTTTGCATGTGTGTGCGTGTTTGTATGTGTATGTGTTTTGTGTGTGTATGTGTGTATTGTGTATATGTGTGTGTTGTGTGTGGGTGTGTGTGTGTGTTATGCATGCATGTGGTGTGTGTGCACGTGTGTGTGCGGGTTTTGTATGTGTTGTGCGTGCATGTGGTGTGTGTGGACGTGTGTATGTGTGTGTATGTGTTGTGTATGTGTGTGCGAGTGTGTGTATGTGCATGTGCTGTGTGTGTGTTGTGTGTATGTATGTGTGTTTATGGAGGGAGTGTGTGTGTGTGTGTGTGTGTGTGTGTGTATGCGTCTGTTTACGGAGTGTGTGTGTGTGTGTGTGTGTGTGTGTTAAGCTTTAGACATTAATCATTAGGGTTAGGCTTTAGGCATTAGGCATTAGGCTTTAGACATTATGCTTTAGGGTTAGGCTTTAGGCATGTGTTTGTGTTTGTGTGTGTGTTAGGCATATGTCTGTGGTAAGTGATCAGCCGAATATCTGTGGTAAGTGATCAGCCGAATGTCTACAGTAAGGATCAGCCGGATATCTGTGGTAGGTGATCAGCCAAATGTCTGTGGTAAGTGATCATTTGTCGGATGTAGCTTTAGTTACAGTGTCGGATCTAGATTCAATAACTTGTGGATGTAACTCGTTGGATGCAACTACCATCAACATCAACTATTGTCTGTATCAAATGTGTGCTCGGATTAATGTCATTTTGAGTGAGGACCAGCACTAAGTGACAGTCAATGTGTGTCTTAGAGGAGCAGTGCTTCATTGCTAAAAAAATGGATCATGGGAGCGCTTGACTGTAAGTGGTTTTCTGCTCAAATCAAGAGGTCAGAATTGTACCCTAGCAGAGAGCAAATAAGACTCAATCCATAACTCGCTCGCCAACAATGTATCAATGGCTCTGGCAGTTGACAATGGAAGACACAAATTTCGTTCAATGTAGCTTATACGAATGTTGATGGTAATGCCCATAACAATGTTGAATGGTGAAAGATAGGAATGGCCAGTAGGTGACACTATTCATTCGGATGTAAACCGTGACCTCACAGTCATGGATGCTCGCGATCCAGAAAGAGAAAGACCCGATCGAGAGAGAGAGACCCGCCTCCCGCCTGCTCGCGATCAAGAGAATTAGAATTAGAATTAGACTTATATATATTAATGTCTATCAAGCCCGAGGGCACGGGCACATAAGACAAGTTAAAAGTACATAAACGTGCAGGTCTGTCGAGGGTACAATATCAGTAGCTTAACCACCACATCTACACAGAGGGAAAGAGATGTGGAGCCTAGATAGTGTAGCTGGTCTAAAAGTGAACGGTGGACCAATAAAAAGGACACCCAGGTATTTATAAGAGGCTACTATCTCCAGTGGCTGCCCATCATAGTAGAACACCGTGTCTCTCATATGCTGTCGATTGGTGTTGAACACCATGAGCGCTGTCTTTTTTCTTAAACCAGGCAATACTAGTAGAGAGAGAAAAAACAGACGATTACAATTACAGCACTTTCAGGTCCAATTTCAGTAGTTTCAGGTCTAATTCCAGTAGTTTCAGGTCTTATTCCAGTATTTTCAGGTTCATTTGAGGTCCAAAAAAAAAAATTGGCGATTCTGGGCAGCGAATCGCGATTCACAGCAACTAAGATATGTGTGTGTGTGTGTGTGTGTGTGTACAGATCATGGATGCAGCAGAACGCTTTCTGCTGCATCCCACGTCCGGAACAAGTGTTCATGTATATTTTGATGAGCTTTAGTGAACGAGAATGTTATATCTAACCTGAGCTCAGTTAGAAAAAGATACTTGCAAAACCTCTTTGAACTCCAACACCCTTTGCAATGCTTTACAAAGCAGGAATTACCATCTAAAGACTAAGACTTCCACAACGTTTCTCAAGCTCCACTAGTGGTTTTCTTCTTTTACACAATAGTGAATTGCAAAGCATGATATTAAAATATAGCCGAAAAGAGCCATGCAATATCTGTGGAATACAACAAAATAATCTCAAGCCTTCAACTCCACCATGCATAGCATGAAGCGCATGATACAACACCTACTTATATCATGAGGGCCAAAGAGTAGGTGCATGTTACACGTATAAGATTATGTCTGCTTAAGTTACACAAAGGGAACAAAAGTAAAGCACAAATAAACAATTGTAGATAACTCAGCTATATAACTTGTCAATGACATTAACCAATAAAGCTAAAACTGAAACAGAAGTATGAGTTTAAGATCTTACTTTCGATTGACCAATAGAACCCATCTTTCCATGCACACGCTTCATGAGCAACCGTTGATAAGCAGATGACTCGCATCGAACAAGACGCTCTATCTTCTCAGGAAGTTCATTCTCAACCTTTTTCACACAAATTCCACAAAAGAAATTGTCTCATAAAGGACAGTACATCACAACCAAAGTATCATTCCACATGAAATAAAATATAACGGGAGTATACAGCAGCATGAACACATTGAAAATTGAAACACTTTCAAGTTTGCAAGAGGAAAGTATCATTAAGCAAGTAGGGATAGTGTCCTTCAGTCTTGAAGTGAAGGCCACCATCCAAGTCTCTCCTTTCTTAGTGAGCTAAGATATAAATTCATAGAAACCTACAAATATTCACTGAAACTTGTCAATATTCACTGCATTATGCAAAAAATAGAGATTATAAGATGGGATTTTTGACAATTTCTATTGCAAAGTAAGTGCCTATTTGAGGAAGAGTTCATGCAAAAGCCAACAAATGGTTCATTTATCCCAGAAGATTGAATATTTCTGATATTGTAGCGCCACCACACCACTGGAAAAGGCAACTACCCGAACTGCATATATGATGTTCATCAATGCTATATAGGATCCTCAGTTGTGACTATCTAAGTAGATTGCTTCCCTTGCTCCCCAAAGCGTACTTCGTCGAGAGCAAAAAAAAAACAAACCTCTATAGTTGAACAAAAACATGACAATGGATACAATTGTAGTTCAATATACACAAACTTCTACACCTCCATGAGAAACAGTCCAATTCAGCAGCCTTGCTAAAGTCATGTCAGGACATTGTCGATGTGAACTTGACAGCTTTATACTTCAATATGGTCTAAGAACTGAAAAAGAGTCAAATTCTCACAAATTCATGAACATGTATGAACCCGGCCCTAGAATGTTGAATCAACAATCGATCGTTACACATTGTAGAGTAGTTTAACTGTAGAGCTACTTACTGACATGCTCAATTATCGTAAATACTTGAATGCTCAAACTTAACCATTAATTTTGGAACCTAGGATCCTGTCGCAGGAGTGTAATGCCAGCTCAAGCCAAGAAAGGGTATGATTCTCGAGGAATGCAGTTTCCCATGACATCTTTTCAAATGATAATAACTTAGCTGTTTTTTGTTGATACTAATGATGTGAGTTTCTCAAACTGTTAACCTTTTACAAACAGGAAAAAAATTTCCCAGTTAATAATTACGTTGGATTGCTTCAAAAGGACTTGGATATTTCCTTATTTCTGGCATAATCCCAGTGGGGAAGTAAGAGGTATTGGTCTCTCATAAGAAACGCATAGGTCCCAGTGGGGAGGTAAAGATATTGGTGTCTCATAAGAAACAGGATATCTCCTTATTTCAGCACTAAACCCCGCTGCGTCCAAGCGGGGTTTTTGAATAGGAATAAGTTTGAGTTTTGGTGGATCCCTGATCTAGTGGTAAACACCACTGGGTACCTAGGGATGGGTAAGATACCATAAGAAAATATGACTTCACAGCTCCTTGAACCCAAATCTATCAAGCTAACTTGATTGATACACACACTAACAGGGTAAATTATGACGAAATTTATAAAGATGTTAAATGAGGAAAGGCATGAAAGTACCATGGAAGAGAAAAGGTGTGATGAAAATGGTGAAAGGAGTGAAGGTGTTTCTTAAACAAGTTTGAACAAGAAACATTAACATGATAGAACCTGAAAAGAAAAGAAATAATTGTGACAGATGACAAAGTGGGAACATAGTGCCATACGTTCCTAGAGAGGCCAACTTCAAGAACATGAGTACACAAATGCAACCGGAGAACACATTTCCTGGGCATGGAAATGTGCTCCTGATCATAGTTCCTACATAGACCCAAAACCAAAAGAATAAGGGAGGATATTGTATCTTTCTTCTTCTTCTTCTTTTGGGGTGTGTGTGTGTGTGTGTTGGAAACATACTGACAGGGGAACATGGAAATACCACGTTTCGGAAGTGCCACACTCTCCCATAGAATTCCAGAAACATACAAGAATGTGACATCGAAACACCTTGGTCATAGTTCCTACACAGCCCCAAAAACCAAAAGAATAAGAGAGGAAGAAAAACAAGCTAGCAGTACTTTACATACGATTTGTATAAATAGCAATGCCCTTGCATCAAGAGAGTGCTCATCCTCTATCTTGTTTACATCATGTGCAATCTCAAAATACAAAAAATTCGTAAGTGTATGTATATGTTACTATGTTAAAGTGATGTTCCCATTTCAATGCCTTTGCCAATATGGTTGATAAGGTAATGCTCATTTCATGGCATTCTGTCATCTCTGTTATGTGATGTAGATTTGTGTCATAAATGAATGTGAATTAGGGCCCAAGATAATTAATGAAGAACCAAAAGTAGAGTGAATCTAGTAGAAGATTGTAAGTACTTGGGAACTATCCCAAAATGAACATGTGAGCTTAGAGGACTCTAGTAGGAGAGTATAAATTCCCTACCTTAAGGTGCAAAGGATGCAAATGGAATGGGTGAGATGCACAAACACCTTCCAAGTGTGTAAGAGGGTGAGGGTCTCTGGTGCAATCAAAGTGTGTGAGAGTGCGAGAGAGGCCCTAATGTGGAGTGTGTACACCCCCATCAAGTATTTCTGATTGCACCCAAATCGAGAAATGTACTTTTCACTTGTTTGATGAAAAATCGCGTTCCCAATTTGAATCGGAAGGAATCGGGACTATAAATTTTTTTGTAATAGCCCGAGCCCAATTCTAGTCGCGATTCTTACTTAACCTTTTGCACCTCTTTCAAGGGAAAGACAATAGGAGAGAGGGGGAAACTTGAGGAGAGGAGAAAGAAAGAAAGAAAGAAAGCTTTATTAATGTCTTTTCCATGCCAAAAGGCATATAAGACTAATGAGATACATGTCAAGTGTGTAATAACCATGGGAGCGCATAGAACGTCTCCAAAACTGAAATAAAGAAAACAACTAGTATCAACTAAATAAACAAGTAATCATCAGTGATCAAGATGTCAAGTCTGTGCTGCTGCTGGTGCTGCAGCTGCTGGTGCTGTAGAAAGAAGTAATGCGAGCCGCAACATGAGAAGGCGCTAGAGCCCGCTGGTGTCGTCTATGAGCGTGAGCGTGTGTAGTATGTCTTTGTCTCTGTATATGAGTCTGGCTATCCTGCACCATCTCTGATCTCTGTGGGCATGTAGGCGGCTGTCATCCTCGTCGTCGTAGTGGTCATCATCCTCAGGTACTAAGTCACGTGATCTCCGTCTAGTAAAGAATGAAGTGATCAATGACTGAGAGGTAAGGTGCTGGGATGTCCCGCGTAGATCTCTCCGCAATATGAACATCTCATGTACCATCAACGCGACACACTGTGGGTCCTCATAGGCTATGAGAGAACGTAGAGTGGTAGGTATGTCTCGAAACAAGCAGTGATATCTCCCTCTGATCTCATAATATACCGGGCATCTGAAGATAAAATGCTCCTCAGACTCCACCTCGTCGAGAGAGCACAACTGGCAAAACCGCTCCTCTCTGGGAATACCATGGAACCTCCCGTCTCAATAGCTAGCTGGTGAGAAGACACCCTGAGCTGTCCCAGTGTGAATCTCAGGCAATGTGATAGCCCTGAATCTAAGTAGCGTGGCATGACTGGGCTCCCTGATACATGATACATCCAGCTCCAAAAAGTAGGTCCGGTAGAAATCTGGCTTAACTCCTAACTGGCTGCTCCAAGTCCGCTCTAGGTATGCTCGATAGAGAAATCGTCTGATATACTGATGGGTACCCGAGGGAAGCATAGTGATGGAGATACCAAATGACTCAAGTAGGAGGTGAGATGCCTGAGAGAACCATGATAGTCTATAGCCCTAATGAAGGCCTGTGAGGATGATAGTGCAATCTGTATGTATCGTCTGTCTATCTCTGGCAGTGCTTGTATCCTTTAAATATAGGTAATGAGCTGAAGAGTTGCCTCGATCTGTATAGGTGGAACTGCAAACTCGGCCAAAAGAATCTCATGTGGGACAGAAGGCTTCGCTCGAATCAAATGAGCTGGCATGGTGGTCTGTAATCGTGAAAGGTTGGCCCAGTGTGAAGAGGGGAGGCTTGTGCACCATGCCCCTGCCACATATAGAGGAGAGAAGAGAGAGCCTAGAGAAAAGAGGAAAAAGAAAGGAGAGAGGAAATGGTTGATTGTGTTACAGCTTAGGTTAATCTTCATTGTTAAATGCACTTTGAATGAGAGAAATTATAATAGGAGTTAGGAGAAGTAAGGACTTAGGTGTTTAGTAGTATTAGCCATTAATATTAGGTAAATGAAAGAGAGAGGCTAGATCTAGGAATTAGGAGAGAGAATAGGAGGAGGTGTGTATGTGAATTTAGGCAAGAGGTGTGTGTGTGTGTGTGTGTGTGTGTGTGTGTGTGAGTTTAGAGTTACTAATAGAGGTGAGACGAGCGTTAGAAGTTAGGAGAGTCAGGAGTTGGCTTAGGATTTGTCCCATAAGCAATTAGAGGAGAGGCACACTACATTCAAGGGGTACTAGGTATGTATAGGATCTCCAAGCACTATCCATAATCATTTTTGTAGTACAATTGGAGTGATATAAATGAGTACATGTTTGAGGGAACCGGAACAAAAGTAATGTGGAGAATTAGTAAGATGGCAGTTGCTAACAAAGGAGGTTTAGTGAAACAAGAGAAGACAAAACAATCTGATGGCATTTTCATAAATCAAAGTTTGTAAGAAGAAAAGTGTTCTATGTTTTCACTGCAATACAATTGGAAAAACAAGGAGATGCTTCTATTGTCAAAAACTAAGAAGCACTAAACCACAATCTACATATCAAAGAGAAAGACAATTTCACACAAGATGGGACTGCAATAAGCGTGGAAGCAAAGACTAGCTTGAAAAAATGAATTCCCTGTCTTTCTCCCTCTTGGGACGTACACTAAATGGAGGTACAAATGATGCTTCAATCTACCAATTATGGATCGCCCACCACCAAGAGTTGTCCATAGGGAAGCCAACTGTCATCAGTTACAATGGCTGACTAGGAGAGGGCTTTGGAACGCATTCCAAGGCCCTCTCCTAGCCAACGAGTTCTGGAGAGAGAATAAGGATGAATCTTGGGCCCCTTAGTTCATAAGGGGAGCCCTCTTAAAGAATAATAAACGTAAGTTATTAACCGTTCCAAAAAAAAAGTCTCAATAAATAAGTATTACATAGTTGACACAATTTCTAGCCCAATGATTGGGCTTTTACATATGAATAATGAAAACGCCAGACTAGTGATCAAAGTTAAGACAGTAGCAACACTACAAGTAGGAGAGGTAGCATAAGCACACATTGATACATGGAAATCAACTGCATCTGTATACCCATGTTGTAAAGGCGAAGGACATCACCATGGAGAGTGTAGTTGGCCTAAAGGAAACCTCTCAATCCAACTATATAACTTGAAACAACCACCTCAATCCAAAAATCAAGAAATCGATAACAGAGCTCCAAAAGCCTTTGACCCATAGAAGCATGTTCCTAAGGCTTTTCTTTAGGAACAGGTAAGGTACCAAACCCTAAAAACTAAACCATTCAGTTCCTAAGGAACAATTTTAGGAACCAAGACTCAATGTTACATGGACTTTTTATGACCATCCTTGCATAAGCTACTTAACTAGTTGAAATAATGAACAGATTAAGTTTTTGGGAAATAATGAACAAAATATGTTCCTGGGAACAGGAACAGGAACTTAGGAGCACGTATAAGAACACCCTGAAACAGTTTTTTTATGCAGAGAACCATTTTTAAGGAACCCCGAGAGTCTACAATCATCTTATAATCATTTCTAAAAAGTATTTTTATAATCATGTCATCACCCCTGTAAAGTAGGCTAGAATAAGACATTTAGGGGGGGAATTGAAAAGAAAAAAACATAATGAGCCAAGAACCGCCGTTCCTTAGGTTCCTTGGGAATGGTTCCGTTCCGGGAACTATGCACATGACCAACTTTCTTTCTCACAAGCTAAATAGGGTGCAGACAATCAGACAAGCAGTTCCAAAGGAGACAGAAGACCAGGAAAAAAAAAAAAGAGGAAAGTGGGGCAACCCAGTAAGGCCTGCAAGAAAATTTTAATGGTCCCAGTTTTCCACAGAATCTCTTGCACTCAAGACAAACTTCAGGATCTAGACTGCTTGAATTTCTTGCTTGGTTCTGATCTTCAGATTTATTTCAAAAGGGATATATTTGCAGAACCCTTATATTCTACGGTCTAAAGAGAAGTTGTTGGGACTGTAGAAAGATTGTCTAATTTTGAAGATTAAAACAAATGACCATTATATAGAGAAGAGAACACCCCAATGAATGTGTCACAAGATTCTGTGCATGAACAATTAGAGCATGATAATTATCTAGGTCATGAGGAGATATGGGCCATAAGAGAGTGACAGTACCACCTAGCACAACAAGTTATAAAACTACAGCACATTGTTAAAGCCGTGTACAAGAGCTATCAGGAGTCTATGAAAACCTCGGTGGAGGGAGTGAGATTTTATAAGCAACCCGAGATGTATAAACGTGGCAATGAGATCCCAACAATTGAAGAAAACAACTGAAATATGCAACCTCACCTGAATACATTTATTTGCTTGGGTATGTGGTCCAACGTACTTGACTGTAAACAAACTCAGCCAAAGGAGGGCAATAGTCTTCTCCCAAATGGAACACATTTCCACCTACATATCCTTTAAGACATGAATTACTTTCTTTCCTTGTTACGATTGTCCTGCCATGATTTACTTTCTTTCTTTGTTATGACTGTCCTGACAAATGTCTTTACAGGATCCAATAACATGTTTCTAGACAGACCGTAATAAGGAATTCCCCAATTAAGGAAAATACCTCTGGTTCATGCCAAGGAAACTAGGAATCCCTTTTAAGGAGAAAGACAGAGACTTGAAAAACATACAAGCCCAAAAGGGTCCAATTGTAGGAATTACTTTCTAATAGGATTTTAACATGTCAGTAACTGTAGAAAGAGGGGCTACAGAGCATTATACTTAGCAGATGAAGTCATATGAAAAATACTTTGAAGCTTGCTCATGTCTAGAACTGGTTAATAATCTCTAGGGTTGCCAAAATTGAAGATATAAAGCAAACTCTATCCGAAACTCTTTTGCTTGCAACTGACTTGTCAGTATGAGTGCTATCTACAAGATAGAAAAGATGATCCAATTGTCAATCGTATCATAATTCTCTAGAGTTTGGCTAAGCTAAAGGTAAAAGTGAGTGGTTTTCCAATCGCAGCAAAGTTTTCAGATTGTTTTGAGCCCTTGCAAAAATAGCTTTAGCATGATCAAAAGTTAAGCAAGCCCCTGCAATTAGACTGGTTGTTATTTGTTGAGCATAAAGATGCATGCCCTGAAAAAACTGATGCTTTTGGAAGGGTCATAGGCGGGATTTCAAAAATCCATTCATAGAGCAGTTCCATCATGCTTTGTATGATTGGGGCATGCCTCTAGCATTAAGCCCATTATGTTTAAAAACAGACAGATACCATAATCATATGAGAAGACTAACCTTATGTTTTAATCTCCGAAGCATGAAGGGCCGAAGAACTTGATGCAGGCGGTTGATAATCAACAGATTCTCCTCCTCAGTCAGCAAAGCCTTTCACCAGAAATCGTACAATTAAATTAGCAATTCTGCATATTTTGAAGGTACTGCATCCAGGCTAAGGTAAGATATATTTGTAGACCACCAAGAACTCTGTTTACATGGAATTTCAGGAACATCACGTTTGAATCTTTCCACATCCACTGTCATTCAGCATTGTTTAAAGTGCTAAATCATGTGTCTCTCAAGCCGAACTTAGACTATTGAAGATGTGCTTAAGGAGGGTTAACATCAAATTGCACAATCCATGCACTACTATGAAGATGCTGCAACCATGCTAAAGCTAATCACATGCTCTCCAGATAGTAGCATGTCTGTTAACATCGAGTTTCCAAGTTGAAAAATCTCCAAATTGCTGTGAACTTAAGAAGTGTCATTGTGTTTGCATCAAAAGAGATCAGGTGCAAAAATATGTATTGCTGAAGCTCAAGCAACTATTGATGAAGCATACATAAGCCCAATTCCCCACTTCGGTTAGCAGGTCGCTTTACCAGAATGTTATTTAACTTCCCCACCATAAGCAAGCGTGATACGTTGGAAGACCTACAAGAGCTTACCTCATTATCTGCACTGTCAGAAACACCTGAAAAAGGCTTATTGAACCACTGGGCAAAATCCTCAGAAGAGTTGAAGATGCTTGGAAGTAGAAAATTCAAAAGCGCCCACAGCTCCTCGAGATTGTTCTTTTCCAAAACAAAATCACTCCAGACATCAGACATTCCAAAGAGTAATTGCGGAATCAGCTTAAATAGAAGAACAGAATATACCATAGCATTTGATCAGCATATACATTTGATCATGCTTCCACAATTTAAAGTGCATGCTTCAGATAAAATGCTATTTTTTTTCATTTAAAAATGCCCAACCAAAATAATAGCAAAACACAAGGTCTGAACAGAAGATGAAAGAATAAGGTATTTATGTTAAACACACAGCTTACCAATGACTCTCTAGATAACAAAACACAAGGTCTGAACAGAAGATGAAAGAATAAGGTATCCATGTTAAACACATAGCTAACCGATGACTCTCTAGATATAGTCCTTTTAGTTGGCAAACGTCATACGCAAGTTTTGGGAGCCAACATACAAGATGAGAAAAGTAATTTGTTGATGCTTGGAGGAACTACATAAAAAGATGCAGAATATGGATATGCTCCAAGAACAAAGTCATTTTTAAACTTTAAGCAGATGAGTTTTTGAAAAACTTGATTATTCTTGTAACACACACATATATAATATATATACATATTATATATATATATATATATATATATATATATCATAGTACCTCGTGGTACCGCTGGTATGGTACCGACAGTAGCATATCAGTGGTACAGCCGGTACGGTACCGCCCTGGGATCCGTGGTACCAAGGCGTTACCATTTTTAATATTTTTTTTATTTTTTAATATATTTTTAGTAATTGTTCTTTGCATATTAACTACCAAAAAAGGACAAAAAAAAGTAAAAAAAGGGGGTTCTGGGTGTAAAAAAAGAGGGTACAGTACATGATGCAGGGGACTATTGCAGTGGCACATGGGCACTGCGAGTGAGCAGACCGAGGGGCCAATGGGAGACCAACACAGGGGGGTAGCATCACATGGGGGCAAGTACAGAGGCACATGGGCATTGTGGGTGAGCAGACCATGGGCCCAATGGGAGACCAACACAGGGGGGAGCATCACATGGGGGCAGGTACAGAGGCACATGGAGGGATGATGGGGATCCACATGGCCGATCAGGCTGTGGGGATAAATAGGCACTCACAATGCCATTGTGGTCGGCATTTTCAGAGGCTGTCAAAGGGCTAGTGATAGACAGTGAGAGAGCAAGCGAGAGCCGGTGACAGGCTGTTTGAGAGCCAGGGTGCTGTGAGAGGGTGTTCAAGGACCAGGGTGCTGTGAGGAGAAGGTCGATCGAGATGGCAGAGCGCATATCACCGAAGCCCGAGGGCGAAGCCAGGAGGAAGCTTGAGGAAGTTATCCGAAGGCACAACGAGAGGCATCGGAAGCAAGAGGCAGATATCCGAGAGATGTTGCGACAAACTCGACAGAGAAATCCGGAACCGGAGCCACCCGCCCCCGCTGTGGGTCCTGTCCCCGCTGTCGAGCTGGATCTGGATGAGCAGATCGGAATGAATTTCACACGACGGCAACTCATCATGGTCAAGGAAAGGGCGGCCAGACGTCGGGCTAACCAGGAGGCAGCTCGGGCTAACCGGGAGGCAGAGCAAGAGCGACAAAACAATGCACCAGACGAGAGCGAGGAGTCGGTGGAGGATCAGTGAGAGATGTTTAGAATAGATGAGGTCCAGCCGTATGTGGCGGACTGTTGCTAGTATATGTGATGTTATCCTGATACAACGGTTGAATATATACATAGTTGTTTTTTGTGCAACGCGAGCCTGGTCATGTAAGATGCAATGTCTGTAATTTTTTTAAATGCAGATGTATTACATGTGTTTATGAAATGTCGTTTGGGGTGTAGGGGTGATTGTTGTGCTCATGATGTAGGTGCATATATGTGAAGCTAGCATTCACTTCAAACAAAATTAAATGAAAATAGGATTCAGACACGCACATAGAATTCTTCGACATAAAATAAAGCATCACATGTACAGAGCGACATACGCACAATGTGCAGCAAATAATGTAGGCCAAACACTGTATATAATGTGAAAAATCATCTAAGTACAATGGTAGACCGTCTGCTAGAGACAAACTACTGAAACTAAAACAACAGAGCCACAATCAATGCTCTGGCTCTGACTCAGACGAATGCTCTGGAGACAACTCAGGGCCCCGAGCTGACTCTCGCAGCTGATATCTCTGCCTGTCTGGAACTGGCATGGGCTGTGTATCCGAGGGGGCAGACTCGTCATCCTCATCCTCCCAATCAGCCTCCGCATCAGCCCCCAAGCAGGCCAAACCAACAACACCTGCTCCAACTGGCTGTGATACTGCACCTCTACCTGTACCTGGAGCCCTGCGTGGTCGTCCTCTCCTCCCTGGCAGTTTCTGTGCCTTGCCTTTCTTGTTCGGTGCACCCTTGGGCCTGCCTGGTCTCTTGCGGACAAGAGGAGCTGTCAATGCCTCGTCACCCCCATGCAAATCACCTGGCTGGCTAGGCTGGGCCCAAGCTAAGGCCGGCTGGGATAGGGAAGCAAAAGAGGGAACTCCCTGTGCAACTGAGCGAGGAGGATGAGCTCGTGGAGTGTGTGCCCGTGGGGCTGCTGCAGGTGGAGGAACTGGCTGTGCAGGAGGCGAGTACAGTGGCGCTATGGTGGCCGATACTGGTACATCCTGGGTGCTGCCAAAGGAGGAGGATGTGACGTGGGTGCTGCCACTGGAGGAGCCATTGTGGATGTGGGCGCTGCAAGAGAAAACCTGGGCACAGATGGTGGCCTGCCATGGAGACCTGGTGGTGCAGAAGTGGATGGCGATGGAGGGGCTGCAGGCCTAAATGGCATCGGTGGCACTGGAGGAGCTGTGCGACGCACATACACCCTTTGAGGAGCTGGAGGAACTGTAGGCACCTCATGCGGCTGCTCTGGCTGGGACTCTGTGTATGGCATGCTGGCAAGAGATGATGGGGGCGCCCTGACACTCGGCATCTGCTGGGCCTCTGAATCCAATGTGGCAACCAAGTCGGCCAGCTGGGCATCCGAATACAAATGCTCTGGGCTCTGGGACTCATCCTGTGCACCAGCCTCTAAATCATCCTGTGCACCAACCTCTGAATCATCCTGTGCACCAACCCCCGAATCAACCCAAGCCTCATCCCGTGCCTCATCATGTGCACCCTGTAGACCCTGCATGGCCTCCCAATCTATGCAATGAAAGTCATCAGGTGCCTCCTCTGGTGTGCTGTTGTAGTAACGGCCATGACTCTGTGCTGCACGCATCCAAACATCTGCGGGACCGGCATCTAAACCACTCTGCCCTCTATCAAGAGCCTCCTCCATCATGTCGACATAGGTAGGTATGCCACTGCCCCCCCTGTGTGCCCTGCCTGTCTGCCGGTATAACCTGTGCCATGTGTCCCATCTCTGCCACGTGATGCACCTGTGACCCCTGCCCGTGGCGTGTGCCCTGCACCTGTATAATCTGCCTCATCCCTCTCTGGTCTGGCAAACACAACCCGAATGGGCTCATCCTCATCATGCTCATCCTCTGACACTGGCTCATCTGTCTCATACAATGGGGGCTCTCTGTGCTCAAGCCCAAGCTCTCTCTCTCTCATCTCGGCAAGCTCCCTCTCTCTCTCTGCCATCAACTGTGTGCCCAGGTCATCTGCAGGCACGGGATGGGTGTTGTCCGTAGGCAAGTCAACTTGGCGCTCCAAATCGGATATCTTCGTCTGCAAGGTTTAAAATTTGCATGTCAGAGAGACAACTTTATCAAGAAATAAAACCAACATACCAGGAGTCAACCAACATGCTATGAAAGATTAGCTTATCACCTGCAATGTGCTCGTAATGGTCGGAAGCCTCCTGGCGAGACGTGCGTTGGTGCTACAGAACACCAACCGCTCCAACTGACTCACTGACAACCGGTTTCTTCTCCTCGTGCGAATGAGTGCCCATGTGCTCCAATTACGCTCACACACGGAGGCAGCACAGTCCTGTGGTGCGTGCATTGAAATACTTCAGCACATTGTGGCAGAGGTGAAACTTCAACGAAACACAAAAATGGAGGATAAAATGAGATGCATACCTGAGAAAGGACACGCAGTGCAAGACGCTGTATAGATGGGTATGTGCTACCGAACATGGTCCACCAGGTAATGGGTAGCTGCCTCCTCTTTGGATCCTGGGCAGCCGGGTGGCCGAATGTGCCCATGCCGAAACGAAATGCAGCAAGCTCCTCCATGAGCCTGATAGGATCCAAACCTATGTGTGGACCCACCCTGTGAATGTACTGAAGCCAATCGGCCTCGAGCTCCCTGTCTGCGATCTGTGTCGGAGAGAGGAAGAGGGGATGCAGCATGTGTGCAACGCTGTGGATACTCCTGTGGAAGTAGTTCCACCGCGTCTCCCATATGAACTTCAGCTCTGTCATCCTACAGGTGAGGGGCATGTGGTTTAGGGCATTACGAAAAAGCTTAACATTGACAGAAAAACAAACTAGCAAGTACTGAAAAGATAAAGGTCAATTGCAACACTGTACCGCTTACCTCTCTAGCTGCAAGATGGGCAGCTGCAGGAACTGTCCAATCCGGTCCATGAGCTCATACACCAGTCCAAGTGTCGACCCCTCGCTGTCAGCCATGCGGAGCACAATGTAGAGTGGTCGAAGCAATTCTGACAATGTCTGTGCATCCCTCCAGAACTGGTCTCCCCTCACCTTGGAAGAAAAGTGCTCCCCATCCTCAGTGTGCGGAAATGTACTGGCACCCCAAAGATCACTAGCAACCATCTGTAGAAGCTGGGCCCTGCACCTGATCAAACGGTCGATGACCACCAAGTCGAATGCAAAGCGCGTGGGGGCTGGCTTACGGAGGTCCAGATGGCTGAACACCCGGAACATGGCAAGAACACGCCTCTTTCTGGTGACAAAAGTCACCAGGAAGAGGGCCTCCCGGACGATGGCTCTAACCCAGGGAAGTGCTCCAATGTCCCCCATCAGAAGGTCTATGTCGTGGGCTGCACAGGGGGTATGAACAATATGAGGGAACTCGGCCTCTAGCAGTACACCCATCTGAATGCAGTTCGTGGCATTGTCCGTCACCACCGTGACGACATGCTGTGGGCCTATGGCTAGGATGGAAGACCTGATGACATCAAACACGAACTCTGCAAATATGACTCTCCCCCCCCTGCTGCAATCCACTGCCCTCAAAAACTGTGTGCCCATGCAGCTGGAGACCAGTATGTTGAGGATCGACCTCCTCCTGACATCAGTCCAGCCATCGGACATGATGCTGCAACCGTAAGTGGCCCAGTGCCGACGTAGAGGCTCCATCTCTCTAGACAAGGACATCAGACTGGCCACGGCCTGTGTGGCCTCTCAATACATGTGCGGCTGATGCGCGCCGCGAATGGTCTGCTGCATGAGGGCTCTCCCTGGTGGGCGACGGGTGGTGGACCTCCAGCACGGTGCACCAACCGTGACGGGAATGGACGATGAAGCGACAGGCTGGGCACTGGTGGATGCATCGGCTGTAGATGTGGAATGGGGAGAGTGGGATGCACTGGCAGGGATGGGTGCAGCAGCATAGGTGGGGTGCACTGGTGGAGGGGCAACATCTGGCATGGGGTACGAAAACTGCTAGCTGAGGAGGTCATCCGGATGGGAAGGGAAGGAAGAAGGGATCTCTTCCACATCCTCGAAGGCCCCAGCAGTAGCATCCTGGGCCTGCTCGGGTGGCGGAGAGTCCATGAGAAAGTCGTAGACTGGTGGAGTGTGAGCAACAATGGGTGGTGGTGGAACCGCAGCGGCAACTGGCGGACGCGATGGGACGGGATCCACCGGAATCTGAGCAGATGGGGGTGCGTGAGGCAGAACTGTCTGAGGGGCAAAGGGACCGGAGGAGGATGCACTCCCTCTCCTCGTGCGTGCCAGCCAAGCAGGCAGCAACTCTGGGTTAGTCACATAAGGAGCGGTGCAAAATCGGAGAACGCCCTCCGAAATGGTGTTCTCCCCTGCCACGAGCCGCGGCCCGTAGGTGTCTAGTAGTCGCTGCCTGTCGGGGACGGTCATGCTGCCACAAGGGGCAGCATTCAAGGTGGCACCATTTTTGGCGCGTGCACCGAGCAAATGGCCTTTAAGGCGAGTGAGGGATGCAGCAAACTCGACGAGACAGTATCGGCAGCGCACGATCTTCTGACCGGTCTTGTTGGCCTTGTCGGCAACCCACCTGACAATGTCTACCTCGTCCCACAGACCGGAAAGGTCGGATTGCACCATTGCAGATGAAATGAGGGATGGATTGCTGGAAAAAAAACAACAGGGTTCACTGTTGGAGAGACGCTGAAAATGGGCGAATGCAGGGCAAAGGAAATCAGATGCAAGGCAGGGCGTTGCGTGGGCGATGGGCGACGCAAGGAATCAAAGGCAGGCAAGAAAAACCAGCAGCGATGGCAGGGCGGAGAGGGCGCAAAAAAATTTCAGAGGAAATGCGAGGGGGGCGGGTAGGTTTAGGTAAAAAAAAAATTTAAAAAATATCAAATAATAAAAATATTATTATATCATGGTACTGCGGTACCATCATGGTCCCGCGGTACCGGGATCCGCGGTACCCAGTACCGAGGCAACTATGATATATATATATATCATAGTGTCCCTTGGTACTGCTGGTATGGTACCGCCCTGGGATCCGCGGTACCATAACAGTGGTACCGCCGGTACGGTACCGCCCTGGGATCCATGGTACCAGGGCGGTACCATAATATAAAAAAAAAAAAAAAAATTCCCATGTTATTTTTGTAAAAAAGAAATTTTTTTTTTTTTTTTTTGGTACCGACGACCGATATGGTCCCGCGGTACCGGGATCCGCGGGACCTATGATATATATATATATATATATATATCATAGGTCCCACGATACTGGGTCCCGCGGATCCCGGTACCGCGGGGCCATACTAGTACCGCGGTACCATGTTGGTACCGCGCCACAATATAATATATTATTTAGTATTTAATATTTTTTAAAATTTTTTTACCTAAACCTACCTGCCCCCCTCGCATTTCATCTCAAATTTTTTTGCGCCCTCCTCCGCCTTGCCATCGCTGTTGTTTTTGCCTACCTGCCTTCTGATTCCTTGCGTCGCCCTTCGGCCCGCAACGCCTTGCCTTGCATCTGACTTGCTTCGCCCTGCCTTCGCCCATTTTCAGCGTCTCTCCAACAGTGAACCCTACTATTTTTTTTCCAGCAAACCATCCCTCATTTCATCTGCAATGGTGCAATCCGACCTTTCCGGTCTGTGGGACGAGGTAGACATTGTCAGGCGGGTTGCCGACAAGGCCAACAAGACCGGTCAGAAGATCGTGCGCTGCCGATACTGTCTCGTCGAGTTTGCTGCATCCCTCGCTCGCCTTAAAGGTCATCTGCTCGGTGCACGCACGAAAAATGGTGCCACCTTGAATGTTGCCCCTTGTGGCAGCATGACCGTCCTCGACAGGCAACGACTACTGGACACCTACAGGCCACGACTCGTGGCAGGGGAGAACACCATTTCGGAGGGCATTCTCTGATTTTGCACCGCTCCTTATGTGGCTGACCCAGAGTTGTTGCCTGCTTGGCTGGCACGCACGAGGAGAGGGAGTGCATCCTCCTCCGGTTCCTTTGCCCCTCAGACAGTTCTGCCTCACGCACCCCCATCTGCTCAGATTCCGGTGGATCCCGTCCCATCGCGTCCGCCAGTTGCCACTGTGGTTCCACCACCACCCACTGTTGCTCGCACTCCCCTAGTCTACGACTTTCTCATGGACTCTCCGCCACCCGAGCAGGCCCAGGATGCTACTGCTGGGGCCTTCGAGGATGTGGAAGAGATCCCTTCTTCCTTCCCTTCCCATCCGGATGACCTCCTCAGCCAGCAGTTTTCGTACCCCATGCCAGATGTTGCCCCTCCACCAGTGCACCCCACCTATGCTGCTGCACCCATCCCTGCCAGTGCATCCCACTCTCCCCATTCCACGTCTACAGCCGATGCATCCACCAGTGCCCAGCCTGTCGCGTCATCGTCCATTCCCGTCACAGTTGGTGCACCGTGCTGGAGGTCCACCACCCGTCGCCCACCAGAAAGAGCCCTTGTGTAGTAGACCATTTGCGGCGCACATCATCTACACATGGACAGAGAGGCCACACAGGTCGTGGCCAGTCTGATTTACGAGCTGAACCTACCCTTTGCCATCACCGACTCTGAGCCCTTCAGAAGGGCCTTCCGCCTTGCACAGTCTGTCAGCCCTAGCTGGACAGTCCCTAGTTCAGAGGTTGTCCGCACACACATGCTAAGGGATAGGGTTGAGTCCTTGTCTAGAGAGATGGAGCCTCTACGTCGGCACTGGGCCACTTATGGTTGCAGCATCATGTCCGATGGCTGGACTGATGTCAGGAGGAGGCCGATCCTCAACATACTGGTCTCTAGCTGCATAGGCACACAGTTTTTGAGGGCAGTGGATTGTAGCAGGGGGGGGAGAGTCATATCTGCAGAGTTCATGTTTGATGTCATCAGGTCTTCCATCCTAGCCATAGGCCCACAGCATGTCATCACGGTGGTGTAATAGGTCCTAACACCACAGTAGGGCAAACACTAACTGATCCACCCAACCTTGCCTACTCCCTGATATAGAGTAAGCCCCTCCTGGCCCAGTGTGAGGACTAGTAGCATGCTACTGCCAAGTGTCGGCCACGTGGCACTAACGTGGCCGACTGCACATCAGGACCCAACTGGGGGCCCTATCCTGCTGACAGGGTCCCTAGGCTGTGTTAGGCCCGCCATGGCTATGGACCGTGCTGGGGCACACTACTCACATTGTCTTGCCCTGTTGGTCATGTACGCTGGACACGACCCTGACTGTGGTATCTGACCTATCTGTGTTCTCTAGGGTTCGGCACTGGTTACGAGCTCGTAACACTCCCTCCCCCTTAAGAACCGTCTTGGTCCTCTAAGACAAAGTCTGGAAAAATCTTGCGAAGGACGCTGCCTCTTTCCCAAGTGGCATTCTCAACAGGTTGATCATTCCACTTAACCAGATATTCTCGGTATAGAGTATGACGAGTCTGCGTCTCTCTACTATCAAGAATCTCCTCTGGTTCATGTGGAGGTTGTTGAGGATCCAATGGGAGAACTAGAACACTGTCCCCTAACAGATTATCTAATCTGGTTAAGGCTTTTCGTAACTGACTTACATGAAAGACTGGAACAACCTTACTGTTGTGTGGGAGTTCTAGTTCATAGGTGACCTCGCCTAGTCTCCTACTGATGGTAAAGGGACCACAATACCTTGAAGACAACTTAGCGCACACTCCTGATTTGAGGGTTTTAGAGTCAACTGGGACTCTCAAGTAGACTTTCTCACCAGTGGAGAACTGCACATCCCGTCTGTGTGGATCTGCATAATGCCTGGCTCGATCCTGGACTGCCTAATGCTACGCTTGTTTAGGTCCTCTAAAAAGTTTCTGGCTGCTTCAACATTTTCTTGTTTAAACCCTACAGCTGTGGGTGAGCGTGGCTGAAAACCGTACATCAGCATAAATGGGCTGTATCCCGTAGCTGAATGTTTGGTACTGTTGTAAGCAAACTCTAATATCGAGAGATACTCCTCCCAATTAGTCTGCTTCTTGCTGACGTATGCACGAAGCATATCCTCCAGCACTTGATTTACCCTTTCTGTTTGACCGTCCGTTTGTGGATGGTCGGTGGTACTCATATTAAGTTCAGTATGGAGATGATGGAATACTGCCCTCCAAAAATTTCCAGTAAACATACTGTCCCGGTCGCTGACTATGCCGGAAGGTAGACCGTACAATTTAAATAGCCCGTCTACAAACAACCTCGCTAACTCTGGAGCTCTATAGGTTGTTTTGGTCGGAATAAAACGAGCCATTTTGGTCAGACGGTCAACTGTGACCCATATAGCATCATTACCCTTTTGGGTTTTAGGCAGGCCTACTATAAAATCCATACAGATACTCTCCCATTTACCAGCTGGTATTTCTAAGGGATGCAACAACCCTCCTGCCTTTAAACGCTCTGCTTTATTTACTTGACATTTCTGGCAACTGGTTACATACTGGTGGACGTCCTTTTTTATACTGGGCCAGAAAAATTGCCTACGAAGAAGCTCATAGGTCTTCTGTATGCCTGGGTGTCCCGCACTAGGATTGTCATGACATTCATATAAGACCTGCTGCCTATAATCCTCTGAATTGGGGACACATAGTCTATCTCTATAGAGCAAGTACTCATCCTGAATGGAATACTGTTTCCATTTGAATCCTTGAGTCAACTGACCCTCAACCCCTGGGGTTTGCTTGGGTAATACAGGCTCAGAATCCTCAACGTCATCTGACGACGTATACTCGGACTCATCATCATCCTCAACGGAAGCTGCCGTATTCTTGGATGGACTGGCACCAGCCCCGGGAACTGGTTCTGGAGTCTGTAACTGTCTGTTCTGGACTGAGTTCCAGATAATAGAGAAGAATGCATCATGCTGGCATTTCCCTCTCAAGGACTCGAGTAACTCATTACGAATCTGAGTAAAACTCAGCTCGTTTATCATAGGCATTCTGCTAAGGGCATCTGCTACTGTATTGAATTTTCCACGCCTATATCTGATAGACATGTCAAACTCTTGCATCAACTCTGCCCAACGAGCTTTCCGACCTCTAAGCTCAGGTTGATTGCAAAGGTATCTGAGACTCTCATGGTCTGTCAGGACCTCAAAGTTGGCAACATACAAATAATGCCTCCAAGTCTTAAGGGCATGGACTATAGAAAAGAGTTCCTTTTCATAGGCACTGTACCTAGTCTGAGCTGGCTCGAGTTTTTTACTCTCGAACGCAACTGGTCGTCCACCCTGAGTTAGCACAGCGCCTACTGCAAAGTCGCTAGCATCTGTTTCGACCACAAATGGCTGATTGGGGTCGACGACTTTTAAAACTGGTGCTGTAGCTAAGGCTGTTTTGAGAGCATCAAAGCTCTCTTGCTGTGCGGAATCACAAATGAACTCCTTTCCCTTCCCTTAAGGAGATTGGTCATAGGAACTGCTATCCGAGCATATTCCTTGACAAATCGTCTGTAATATCCCGCCAGACCAAGAAAGATCTGAAGGTCCAAAATAATCTGAGGTCTCAGCCAACTGAGTATGGCTTTAACCTTATTTGGGCCCATCTTAATCCCATCTGAAGAGATAATGTGACCCAAATATGCTACGTCTTCAACGAAGAATTCACACTTGGATTGGTTAGCATAGAGCTTATGCTTTCTGAGCAGTCGAAACACCTTTCTAAGTCGTTTTAGATGCTCCTTCCTTGTTTTGCTCCCGAGGCATAGGGTATTTATTCTTAATTGTGACTTTATTGAGGGCTCTATAATCTACGCAAAGACGCATAGACCCCTCTTTCTTTTTCACCAATAGGACTGGTGAGGCCCATGGTGAACTACTGGTCTAAATTTGGCCTTTCCCAAGATAATCTGTTAACTGTCTAGTTATTTCTTCATCCTCTGTTCGGCTGACCCGATACGGAGGTTTAGAAACAGGTGCTGTACCTGGTACTAGGTTTATTACATGATCTACCTCTCTGCTAGGTGGTAAACCATGTGGCAAATCTTCAGGAAAAACATCTTTAAATTTAGACAATAAAGATTCTAATTTACTGATTTTCTGCTGAATAGAACTGGAAATAGAAACTTCAGGAATAAACTGAAAGTCACTTAAGAATACCTGATGGTCTTCGTCTCCGATTAGCTGACAGAGCTCTGAACTGCAGACCATAGGACTGTTGGGAACATCATGCTCCCCATGCAACTGGATCTCTCGGCCTTTATGCTGAAAGCTGAGGGTGTTCTCCTGATAGTTTCTGTGGAGGGAAGGTCCTAAACTATAGAGCCAATCTCTCCCTAGAACAATACCTGTTCGATCCAGGTGCATTATCTGAAAGTTTATTTCATCTTGATACCCCTGAATACCAAGATTTAACTTACTTACCATAGTTTCCCATATTTTTTTATCTTCACCCTTAGCTAATGAAACTATGTACCTATGCTGACTAGGTACTTCTTGTAGTTTAAGCTTTTTAAACAGGGTGTAGTTGATGAAATTATGCGTTGCCCCATCATCAACCATAACTCTTACTGACTAGTTACCAACTTTCCCATGCACACGTACTAGGTCATGCGGCCCAAAGCTGAAAGGTCTCGCTAGCATTGCAGAGGTCAGCTGGCAACAGTGTTCATGATCTTCATGATACACTTTGATCTCGGAAGCTGCCGAGTCACTGGGAAAACATATAGTCTGAACAAGATGAACTTGTTTTTTATCTTTCTTATCTTTTTTAGTGAAAGGCCCCTTGGGACACTGTCTGACTGTGTGTCCCTTGCCCATACACACAAAGCACAAACGTTCTTGTTTGGCTTTCTCAAAATCATCTGGTTTTAAGGGCTGTACGAGTGAAGGGCGTTTCTGAGGAGCTTTACTTTTAAATTTATCTTCTTTCTTTCTTTTTAAAGATTTCTTTTTAAATTGAAAGTCTTTCTGAGGAGGCTGCTCAGAAAGTGGTTGTTGTCTCGCTCTCTTCCTACCCACTGAATCATCATAGATTTGAGCATATCTGAGAGCTTGCTCAAGGGTAGTAGGCGAGTTTCTCTGGACCTCTACTTTATATTCATCTTTGAGGCCACGGACAAATCCCCTGATTTTCTGATAGTCATCCATATTTTTAATCTTTAAAATTGCTTCTCGACACTGCGAGATATATTGGATGAGGGATTTATCCATTACTGTTCTTTCCCAGGCTTCCCAGGCTCTATCCAGTTCATTTTCTGCTAGAAATTCTCTTAAAAAAGGTTCTTCAAAAGCTTTCCATGACCGGGGCGTCTGCCCAATCTCCTGGAGATTAGGCCATAGGCCCTAAGGAAAGACTGGCCTCAATAGCTTGCAAATGGTCAGGGGTCTGTTTAAGAGCATGAATGTTCTTCCATTTCCTGAGGAAGGTTTGTAGAATATATGCATTTCTATCCTTCTCTTCCCCATTAAAAGTAGGAGGTTTTAAGTCTTTAAAAACACTGGGGTGAGACCGTAAAGTCTCACCCGTAACTGATGGAAGTGAAGAAGGGGATAACTGAGAAGTGGAGAAAAGGCTTCCTTTCGCGGAACTCAAAATCAAGTTTTTGAGTTCAGCGAACGAGTCGTCCACACTGGACTTGAAATTGGCTAATGCCAACTTCAGTTCATCTACTTCTGTTACCAATTGGAGAAACTGCTCCTTGGTAACCAGTTCGTCAAGTTCTTCGGCGAACTGTTCCTGTTCTTCCACTTCCATGGGTTCCTTCCCTTTTCTGTAAGCCAAGGCTTCTGTTTCAAGTTCGTCGAAGCCTCTCTCCTGGGGTTGATCAGGTCCCTGAGGAGTGGTCATTTTCGGAACTGAAAGAGAGGTACCTTAACTTCTGATGAAAAAAGTCAAAAAGACTAATTTACAACTATACAAGGTAAGGGAAAGATGACTTAGCTGTTTCTGAGCTGTTTCTGAGGACTGTACTTCCAAAGAAATTACGAAGAGGAACCCTCTCAGCTCTTTTACCCAAGATTTCAGACCTGCTGTCCCGGAAAATCCCAGCTTGAAGCTTCAAAACGGCGTCAAAATTTCCGGTTCCTTGAGTATAGTAGCTCGTTGATCTGATTGCTTCTGAAATGGTTTCCAAAAATCAGATTTGAAGCCAAGATTCACTTCTGAATTCTGAAAATTTCAGAACACTGTACTCGCTGTCTGGCTGAGGTCCAATTTCTCAGAAAACTTTGGTTTGAGGCCCCAAAAATGCAAATACTTTGTAACTTTGGTACTCCTCTACCCTCGCTGACTGGACAGCTATTTGATGGCTCCAAAAACTTCTGATTTAAGGCTCAAAGCCCGCTTGCTTCTCTGATTTAGCTTCAGATAGTAGGTCGCTGATCTGAGGGCTTCTATAGGTGCCCAACTTCAGATGTCTGAGCTTCAATTTGAAGGATGAAGCCTACAATCAGCTCGCGATGGTCTTCTCAGACCCTGCCTACCTTCCTCTGTCCAAAACCCACTCAACAATTTCAGTTTGGCACTTGAAAATCGAGATTTCTGCACTCTTCTGACAGCGCTGGTTCTGGCCCTTACTTCTGATTTCTATTTCCTTTGAAATCTGAGAATTACCCTCTGAAAACGAAGGATAAATAGCTGTTTTCTACAGCGATGGATCTGTCTCAGAAATCTAACTCATATTTCCACTTAAAGGAAGATGATTCAATGGAGATTTTCACAGTAGAAAGCTACTCCTCCAGCGCTGGATCTGTCTCTCCTATTTACCAAATTTTTTCGAGATTCCGAGCAGTCTCTCTACTTTCTCTCTGCTACTACTTAGCTCCCAAAGATGGAGATGGCTCTGATACCAGTGTAATAGGTCCTAACACCACAGTAGGGAAAACACTAACTGATCCACCCAACCTTGGCTACTCCCTGATATAGAGTAAGCCCCTCCTAGCCCAGTGTGAGGACTGGTAGCATGCTACTGCCAAGTGTCGGCCACGTGGCACTGACGTGGCCGACTGCACGTCGGGACCCAACTGGGGGCCCTATCCTGCTGACAGGGTCCCTAGGCTGTGTTAGGCCCGCCATGGCTATGGACCGTGCTGGGGCACACTACTCACACTGTCTTGCCCTGTTGGTCATGTACGCTGGACACGACCCTGACTGTGGTATCTGACCTATCTATGTTCTCTAGGGTTCGGCACTGGTTACGAGCTTGTAACAGGTGGTGACGGCATATGCCACGAATTGCATTCAGATGGGTGTACTGCTAGAGGCCGAGTTCCCTCATATTGTTCATACCCCCTGTGCAGCGCACGGCATAGACCTTCTGATGGGGGACATAGGAGCACTTCCCTGGGTTAGAGCCATCGTCCGGGAGGCCCTCTTCCTGGTGACTTTGTCACCAGAAAGAGGCGTATTCTTGCCATGTTCCGGGTGTTCACCCATTTGGACCTCCGTAAGCCAGCCCCCACACGCTTTGCATTCGACTTGGTGGTCATCGACCGTTTGATCAGGTGCAAGGCCCAGCTTCTACAAATGGTTGCCAGTGATCTTTGGTGTGCCAGTACGTTTCCGCGCACTGAGGATGGGGAGCACTTTTCTTCCAAGGTGAGGGGAGACCAGTTCTGGAGGGATGCACAGACATTGTCAGGACTACTTCGACCACTCTACATTGTGCTCCGCATGGCTGACAGCGAGGGGTCGACACTTGGACTGGTGTATGAGCTCATGGACCGGATTGGATAGTTCCTGCAGCTGCCCATCTTGCAGCCAGAGAGGTAAGCGGTACAGTGTTGTAATTGTTCTTTAACTTTTCAATGGTTGCTAGTTTGTTTTTTTGTCAGTGTTAAGTTTTTTCGTAATGCCCTAAACCACATGCCTCTCACATGCAGGATGACAGAGCTGAAGTTCATATGGGAGACGCGGTGGAACTACTTCCACAGGAGTATCCACAGCATTGCACACATGCTGCAACCCCTCTTCCTCTCTCCGACACAGATCGCAGACAGGGAACTCGAGGCCGATTGGCTTCAGTACATTCACAGGGTGGGTCCACACATAGGTTTGGATCCTATCAGGCTCATGGAGGAGCTCGCTGCATTTCGTTTCGGCATGGGCGCGTTCGGTCACCCGGCTGCTCAGGATCCAGAGAGGAGGCAGCTCCCCATTACCTGGTGGACCATGTTTGGCAGCACCTATCTGTCCATACAGCGTCTTGCACTGAAGGTCCTTTCACAGGTATGCATCTCATCTCATCCTCCCTTGCTGTGTTTCGTTGACGTTCCACCCGTGCACGTGTGCTAAACCATTTCATTGCATGTACCACAGGACTGCGCTGCCTCCGTGTGTGAGCGTAATTGGAGCACATGGGCACTCATTCACACGAGGAGAAGGAACAGGCTGTCAGTGAGTCAGTTGGAGCGGTTGGTGTTTTGTAGCACCAACGCACGTCTCGCCAGGAGACTGCCGACCATTACGAGCGCATTGCAGGTGAAAAGCTATTCTCCCATTGCATGTTGGTTGACGTCTCACTAAAATGTAGGTTTCAATCTTTGATCAAGTTGTTTTCCAGACACGCTCAATTTTGGTCTTGCAGACGAAGATATCAAATTTGGAGCGCCAGGTCGACTTGCCTACGGACAGCACACATCCCATACCTGTAGATGACCTGGGCACACAGTTGATGGCAGAGAGAGAGAGGGAGCTTGCCGAGATGAGAGAGAGAGAGAGTGCCTCTTGCTTCCGATGCCTTTCGTTGTGCCTTCGGACATCTTCCTCGAGCTTCCTCCTGGCTTCGCCCTCAGGCCTTGGTGGTATGCGCTCTGCCATCTCACGACACCCTGTTTCTCGAACTGGCTCTCACTAGCTCTCACAATGCCCCCCCCCCCTGTGTTGGTCTCCCATTGGACCCATGGTCTACTCACCCACAGTGCCCATGTGCTTCTGTACTTGCCCCCATGTGATGCTACCCCCCTGTGTTGGACCCATGGTCTGCTCACCCGCAGTGCCCATGTGCCACTGCACCAGTCCCCTACATCATGTACTGTACCCTCTTTTTTTACACCCAGAACCCCTTTTTTTTACTTTTTTTTGTCCTTTTTTGGTAGTTAATATGCAAAAAAAATTATTAAGAAAACAAAAATATTAAAAATGGTACCGCCCTGGTACCGCGGGTCTGAGGGCGGTACCATACCGGCGGTATCACTGATATGGTACCAGCGGTACCACGGGGTACTATGATATATATATATATATATATATATATATATATATATATATATATATATATATATATCATAGTGGCACGTGGTACCGCCCATAGTACCCCGTGGTACCGCTGGTATGGTACCGCCGGTACGGTACCGCCCTAGGATCCGCGGTACCAGGGCGGTACCATAATATAATAAAAAAAAAAACAAAAAAATCTCCCATGTTATTGTCGCAAAAAAAAAATTTTTTTTTTTTTTTTTGATATCGCCGACCGATATGGTACCGCGGTACCATATATGGGGATCCGCGGGACCTGGTACCGCGGGACCCATGGTACCGCCATTATGGTGCCGCCCAAAAATCCGCGGTACCAGGGCGGCACCATTTTTTAATATTTAAAAAAAAATTAAAAAAAAAAAAAAATTAGTGGGCAATATGGATATCAGCTTGAAGCTCTTGACGAGAGCAGTGCATTTATGCAGGTTGCCGCTACAAAATCTGTTAGACAACTAAATAATGCACCTCTCAGTTTAGTAGTCACTAGTTAACCGTGAGCTCAGATCTGTAAGGCCCCCGTTATGAGGAGAAGCCATTACTGAGCACGGTTATTGGTATAGGGTCTACTGTGAGACCATGATGGTTATGAGATGGCTAGATTACAGTTTCTATATAGCAGCAAGTCTTGGGGGAGGGGGGTGGTAGCCCCCCGGCGGGGGATTTGGGGGTCAGAGCCCCCCAACGACGGGGTCCAGGGTACGATGGAGCCCCCGACGGTACGACCTCTTCATGATTTGGCCTTCCGACTCCCTGAGCGAAAACACACTTTTTGGTGTTTTGCATCCCCTTGGTCCTTTGGCTGTTCGCTCTCGTCAGAACCGGCAACCTGCATAAATGCACTGCTCTCGTCAACAGCTTCAAGCTGATACCCATATTGCCCACTCAATTTTATTTTATTTTTAAAAAAAAAAAAATTTAAAAAAAAATATTATATATTATGGTGGCGCAGATCAGTATGGATCCGCGATACCAGTATGGATCCGCGGTACCGGGATCTGCGGATCCTGGTACCGCTGGATCTATGATATATATACATATATCAATGTTATGTGTAGGATAGTACTCATATATGAGTATACACTTTTTAAAGCTCACTGAAGTTATCAATCAGACAAAATAATGGAGTAAGGTGAATGAATGAAAATGACTTATTTTTCCTATATGAACATATCAAGACGAAACTTAACTATGTCAGGCAAGAACAGAGGCATTTTCCTAAAGTGAGATCAACATCTTCTAAACATAACGGTAGACAGCTTTCAGGCCACATAAGCTGACCACTACAGATCACCAAAAGCTGGCATGGATCAGAAAACAAAGAAGCCTAATAAGTATATGGACTCTATTATGGAGCATAGAGCATGAAAAACGAAAATATTATAACATGCTGCATAGTGAAATTTACGGACTGATGGTAGAAAAAGATTGGTACTATAATCCAGTATAACTTTCCAATCATCAACTGCCTTATTACCTGGATTGGAGTTCCAGTTAGGAGAAGCCTGTGATTACTTTGATAGTGTTTCAACTCGGCATTAAGTTTGCAGGATGCATTCTTGATTCGGTGACCTTCATCAATTATAATATAATGCCAAATAATTTTGCTTAGTTTTGGCCTGTCGTGCTTGTTCATCAGGTACTCATATGTTGTGATAAGCATATTGAACTGCTGTTGGGCTATGTTTTCCCTGTAATGGAGCAGAAAAGAAGAGAGAGAAAAAGAATAGCTTTCAGACATCATAATACCAAACTGTATATCCTTCTAAGATGCAAGAGAGGAGAGGAAAGAGGAATGGTGTAGAAAAACATAGTTCTATTATTTCATAAAGAAGTTCTGGGCAGAAAGGAAAATAATGCCAGGAAAGCTCACTTGAATATGCGACGTCGCTCATCTGGTGAACCAGTATAAGCCAATTTGATAATGCTCGGAGCCCACCTGTTGACTTCGGATATCCAGTTCGACAATACAGAAGAAGGCACAACTACTAGAAAAGGGCCTCTGTCATTTTTCCTCTCAATCAAATAGCATATCAAAGAAATTACCTGGAGAAAGAATATGTCAAGTTTTAATAGTGCCATATGTATGCTGAAAATGATAAACACGATCAACAGCATGATGGTACACAGCAATCACTTTCTTCACATGCAGCTATATTGTTAGGTCAGTCCAATACAAACAGAAGACATGCTTACTTGAACAGTCTTCCCAAGACCCATTTCATCCGCAAGTATGCCATTGAGATGATTATTATACAGTGACACCATCCACCGCAGGCCATTCATCTGGTATCTGTAGTATGAAAAAGCGCAAACGTGTTGGTAATGCTCTGAAGATGCATCTTCAACCAAGTGACTCGATTACTATAGGCTTAAGCTTACTTGGAAGTTGGAACATAGATTCCAAAGTTTAAGATCAACTTACTCGCGCAATTTTCCACCTTGTAGACTACAGGGTTGCTCTTGAATAGTCTCCTTGACACTGCAGGCATGTTTTCATATCACAACAGTTCACTAAAAACTAACCTCATGAAAAGAGTACCTAGCTAAAGGTTTGACAATTGAGGAGCTTATCACATTGAGATACTGAATTAGTTACAAAAAGTTCCCTTCACTTAATCGGGGACACTTTGTTTTTCAGCACAACTAGCAAACTAGTCTTTTTTAAGAGCAATTATACCTGTGTGCCAACAGGTAATACTTTTCATTGCTTTCCAAATAGTGCTGCACAAACGAGACATTTAAATTACACTTTATGAAACAAGATTTGAACTTGCATTGTAGGATTCCACTTTGAATCATAAACAAAATGAAGTGATTTACATACCTGTGCTTCGTCTTTTCCAATTGCAACTAGGCTTTCATGGTGTTCACTATAACCATTGCAGTCTTCTGTCTCATTATCCCGTTTTGCTAGAACCTTTTGCTGCCGCAGCTTTGACCCCAGTTTCTCCAGATAAGCTTCTGTTTCCTTTAGAAGCTGCTCCACCCTATCTGATTTTGCATCCTGTCCATTAGGAAAAAACAGAAACACACACTACAGCTTAAATACAATGTGATAAGAAAAGTTATCAATTATGTCTTCCAAATGATGAGAGGAGTTGCTGTCTCTCATACTGTTATTCTGCCTACCAAACCCCATAAAGAGTTTATTGAGATACTAGGAGGCTGCAAATACTTCACTTATTCCATAAGTCGTAAGCTTGAGTAACTGTGAGCCTACATGTTGTGAGAAAATCCTGGCAACAGGAGTCAAGAAGCTTATCATTCAGGCATCCTAAATTGAAATTCAGTGTGCATGTCATGCAATGCATTTGCGAGTTGTGATATTGCATGATCTTAAGTGCTAGGTCCATCTCCGTGATTTTGCTACTAGTATGAGGGCACAAAGCTGCAATTACATTGCAGAACATACATGAAAACTTTGCAATCATTTACCTTCACAATTTTGACAGCTTGAAAGAGTTCATCAAATGACAAAAATAGAAGTATGACAGTCCAGAATCCCAAGCATAGGAGCCACACTGCTTTACAAATAGCCTACAAGAGCGTAACATTACAAAAAAACAAAAAAAAATAACCTCATTTTTTCTACAGTAACTTCACATTTCCTATTTGATCCTCTTATGATAGTGCTTTTATACACTTAAGAAAATATGAAATGAAAGAGCATACAATACTCTCTGTAAGACTCACATACATAAAATAGACCTTATCGATACAACCTAGATGGTAGACCCATCTGACACTTTAAGCAACCAGAGGGAAGAGAGCTAATTGAAACATGCTTAGCTATAATCTATAATCATGGTTTGATTGTAAATCAAGTACATACTTTACGACACAGTTCATCAGAAAGATGGCATATATTGCCTTACTAACAAATGAATGAAACTAACATTGAGTCTTTCAATAACAACAATCATGCCTTCTTTGACTGCATGGCTTATCAAATAGCGAAAAATGGTAATACAAAAGCCCATAACAAACGTATGCAGTGATTCTATAAACATCAAAAATACACATATCTATCAAAAGACGTCAACTGCATGACCAGCCTTTAAAGTAGCAAAAGAAGTTGCATCAAAATCATTTTATGTAAAAAATACAAAAGAATGTTTTATTGTAAATTAGACAAGCAATTGGGAGCAGTATCAATGAAAGGTAACCCTTTTGTCCAGAAGTAACAGACTTATACAGATTACCTTTACCATCCGCAGGTAACCTTCAACATCATGATTTTTTAGAAGGTTGATTTTCTCGCGTAGGATTTTATCCATTTTTTCTCGATATACACGTTCCTTTCTCTTATGGAACTCTTTAATGTACTTATTGAACCCCCTCCATCGTTCTCTTTTAGATTTGCTCCAATCTTCTAGTCTCTCTCTGCACATAAGCAAACGGTATCATTAGTGCAACTAAAAGTCTGCAATCTTCATTGTACTTTTTTGAAGACTTAATGCTTGCAGATCTGACCACACAAATTGCCCAAAGACCAAATTCGAAATAGAATCATAACAGGGCCCAACAAAATATGTTAGTAAATTTTGGTTACCTCAAACTTTCCAAGTTTACAAATTATGTTGGAAAGCTTGGATATGACACTAGAATATGGTTGAAACAAACACATTAGCAAAGACACATAAACATCTTCTAAAGGATTTCTGAAGTCGAAATATCGAATAAGGAGTCTGATATATTTCAAAAATCAAAAAATACATAACATCAAGCTCCAATCTTTCTATCCATTTGAGAGAACACAAAAACAAACAAAGTAGCTAATTTTCTCATACTCACTTAAGTAATCATTCATTTCAGGAGCAGTGAGCACATTGGATTGTGATCACGTGAAAGCTCCTCGTATGTGATGAGTGAGCGTAGTGTAACAGGCATGTCTCGGAATAAGCAATGATATCTCCCCCTAATCTCGTAGTAGGTAGGGCATCGAAAGATGAAATGCTCCTCAGACTCCACCTCAAGTAAACAACATAACTGATAGATCCTCTCCTCTCTCGGAATACCCTAGAACCGTCCAGTCTCAATCCCAGGCAAGTAAGAAATACAAAGCTGACCAAGTATGAATAAGACAGTCCAGAAGCCAGATAATGTGGTAAAATAGGGACCTAGCTCTATCCAACTCTAAAAAATAAGTCCGATAATAATCAGGTTTGACCCCTAACTGGCCCTGCCAGACTCGGACTCTTTGATAAATTGGTGCGTACCTGAAGGGAGGTCTGTGATAGAGATACCAAATTTCTCGAGGAAGTGAGATGCCTGGAAGAACCATGACAACCAATAGCACTAATCATGAAGATGCTAGGAAGAGGTGAGTGTTGCCTGTGTATATCTCTGCTCAAAAGCTGGAAACAGCTGGAGTCGTTGGATATATGTGAAAAGCAGGAAAATGGCCTCAAGTTGACAAGGAGGAACTGCAAACTCAACAAGAACAATCTGATGTGGAATGGAGGGCTTAGCTCGTATCATGCATGATAGTAATCTGTAGCCGTGAGATACTAGCCCAACCAAATGATGTGAGACCTTTACACCATGCCGCTGCTGCATATAAGGTTGTGGGGGTGACAAGTGTATTGAAGAGCTTACACTTACTTACTTGGGGAGTCTCGAAAGAACTTACGGAAACAAAATCGTTCCAACTGGACAAGGAAGCCATGTCCCTTCCCAAGTCGAGCAGTAGTTGTTTGTCCCATGTTGAATATAGAGCCAATAAAAAGCGCCCCTAAGTAAGTGTAAGATGAAACTATCTCCAATAGCTGACCGTCAAAGATAAGTATTTGTTGTTGCGTGAAAGTCCTGGATGTGTTAAAGACCATAGCTTTAGTCTTCACAATGTTCACCCTCAAACCCCATCTGAGGCAAAAGGCATGGAGACAATCCAACTGACTCTGTAGCTCTCTAGTCAAGGAGACTAGAACCACATCATATGCATAGAGAAGGATGGCAATCAATATATCACCCAATCTGCATCCTATAACGCCACACTGCTCGATGACCCAATCCAGCTCATCTATATACAGTCCAAAAAGTATCAGTGAAAGAGAGCACCCCTGCTTCACCCCAATTGTGCTCAAGATCTACTCAGAAATGTCGTGATCAGATCAAAAACATCCCAAAATCTCTCATAAAGTGCCACGACTGCCAGGATAGTGTCTATAGAGAAATCCAAATCCCTTAATCTCTAGATGAGTAAGGTGTTGTTGACTAAAGAATGTTACCGTATAGATCCCAAAAATGGTGATCCATGCATCATTTTTATGGATGGGATGAATGATATTGTTGGACCAAGAAGATGGGAAGCTGGACACAACAGCACAAATTGAGAAGGATGGCCAAAATAGGTGATAGCAAGTCAGCGTGGATTGTATCCGAAGTTCAACACTCATAAGATCCAGCTTGTCACATTGAACTTGGATGGTCGAGTCGCTACTTGATGGCAAGTTATCGTGATTTCCGTCAGCCCCTTACTACCATCGTTGTTGTTTTTGAGATCATTGCATCAGTTGACGATGGCAATACACATTCATTATTTAAGTCACATTTTGTCCCGCGTACATGCTACTCTTGTTCTTGCTATACAAACTTTGCGGGTTAGGTTGCTAGCTCTCATTCCTTTGCTAGTGTGAGCAGGTCCAAGCCCAAATTTCTACACTGTAGGCCAGGGTCTAATAGTCCCCAATCATAGTCCTTTTGGTGCTCTTGTTTTGCCTATTGATAAATAAGGATTGGACCGAATGCCTCTGTACTGATTATCGTGCCCTTAACAGATTGACCATCCATAATCAATATCCCATTCCCCACATGGACAAGCTTTTTGATCAAATGGGCCCTGCGAAAATATTTTCCAAAGTTGACCTCCGTTCTAGGTTGCACTCGTTTGGTGAGTATAATGTTATCGTTCGTACTCACCTTGGCCTTTATGAGTTCGAGTCTTCCCTTTTTATTAGGAACAATGGACAGAGGACCACCACAATGGAAGAGTGACTCTGGATCTCCACCCACTATCCTGTACTTGGCGTACACCCACAGGCCACCATATAGGACCAACGCTAGGCCTCTAGGAGACCATGCATCCCTCTCACATGCATAGTTGCTACTGTGCATGTGGATGCCCTTCACATGCATACTGTACATGTGGGCACATAGGTCCTACCTAACTTTAGGGACCCACCCTTAATAACTAAGGGTGCCCTACACTTAGTGGCACTCCCTATGGATATAGACCAAGCCCTCTAGATCATAGTACCTAAGGGTTATTATCCCGAACTACGAGGCTGAGTGTCACCCTGTCGAGACCCCTTAGGCACTAACGAGTCACATTTATCCTTGCGTTTGCCAATGGCCTAAAAGGGGATGCATAATATTATTCATGACATTCTAGAAGGTAGGCAGACCATTAGTAACACCAAAAGTGTCATCCTTATTTTCAATACCTTTCTTTCTCAGCATGTTTCACATATTTCGTCTGTTTTCCAACTTGTCACTCATCAGTTGTATGCCAAACTTTCTAACCATTCATTTGTCATCCCTAAGCTTGAATTTTATCTTGTTTGTAATGGTCATGTGCGTCTCGAGCCTCATAAGGTCAAAGCTATTCAAGATTGGCCTGTTCCTATTGAGGCACAAGAGTATCTACTCCTTCATACACACCAAGAACAGAAATAGGCTCTCCACATATCAATTAAAAAGGCTAGTGTACGTGCATTCAAACCAATGTAGCAGTCCGCGTTCCGGAACGCGATCCGGGATTTCCCATTACGGTTTCCCGGAACGCAAATTTTTTTTTTTTTTGTATAGTTGCCAATATGGGTATCATGTGAAAGGATATCAAAAAAGCAATTGTTATGCAGATCTGTTGTTTGGTTTCAGATGGCTATAGGCTACATTGATTAGAAATCTGGACATCAGTAGATGGTTGAAGAAAACTGGCTGCATTTTCATATGGTTTCAGAAATTTGGACATCAGTAGATGGTTTCAGCTATTCCAAAAGAAGTATACAATTCCCGCCAGTCTAAGGAAGGAATTTGTAATGTGACATGAGTAACGAGTTGTGCATATGCGAACTATTTAAACTTTAGGTAAACCCTGAAAAGATTGACATCGCCAAGATTGTTCCTAATTCAACTCTTGGTCACAGGAGGAGGAGGATTTATATACCATACTACATCATGAGTCTATTGCCACATGAAGCTAGGTAGTCCTTCATTTCATTTGATAAGTACTCTCTCCCTGAATCAGACCGTAGGGCCTTGACTCTCTGACCAATTTGATTCTCAGCATATTTCTTGAAATCTTTGAAGCAACTAAATGCTTCTGACTTGTTCTTTATGAACATGACTCTGGTAAATCGGGAGTAGTCATCAATGAATGTAATAACATATAGAGCTTGACCTGTTCCAATGGATAAGTAGTCTTTATAAAAGACTTCTGATATGGCTTTCTGTGTGACTTTGCAATGGCACAAGCTTCACAAGGCTTGAAATCTTTAGAAAGAGATTTTGGAAGACCAATAGCTTTCTCCTTGTTAACCATAGAAGACATAGATGCAAATTTAGGATGTCCCAACCTTCTATGCCACAGCTCCTCCTTAGATAACAAAGCAACTTCACAAAGGTTTGCATTCTCATAAGAATTCAACTTAAAAATTCCACCACATCTAGTTCCATCAGCAAGGATCTCATCTTTTCTCTGGATAAAACAAGTATTGGAGTCGAACTTTACATCACAACCATTATCAAGCACCTTTCCCACACTAATTAAGTTCTTTGTAAGTTTTGGAATGAAAAGAACATTAGAAAGTGCAAGAACTTTTGAAGAAGCAAGTTTCAATGGAATGTTGCCAATTCTTTCTATTGGACACTCATGATCATTAACAATATAAATAGATCTCTTGAGTCCTTTTAAAGGTAAGATTGAGTCAATAGGCTTGCTCGATAATTGATTGCTTGTATTTAATCAAAAATACTTGTAATTCATACTTGCAAATTCCAGGTTGAGTTTTGATTCTTGAAATTTTATGGATTAAGATTTCTAAACAGTAAATTGTACTAACCAGGTTACCTCTTGAGCCTTGGGTTCTTTCTAATAGCTGCAAATATCTGCAAGCAAGACCTGTCGAGCTGCATCACGAGCTCAGGCTACTGTGCAACATTGAATGGGCAACTTCAGTAGCAATGTCCGGTGGAAGTTGGAACATGCAATCTAGGTTCTAGACGATGGAAGTTGGAAATTTGTAGAGCGTAGAATCTAGTCATGCGCAATTGTGATTCTGTGAGAAATAATTTGGTTTCAACTTTCTACAAGGAACCCGAAACTTTCAACTGTATAGCAATCTAATATCTATAAGAAACATTGTAAGCATCATACATATTACATTAGATATTTCTTAACATTATATCAGAAAAAACTTGCTCTGCCAAAAAAATTTAAGATGGACCCAGTTCTGAACAATGATTCATGCCAATTCGTACAGTTCAGAACTGGCCGATTTTGAACCAGGTGGAGCTGGGTGGAAACACAAGTGCTAGTGGCAATGACGGAAGGCTGTGAGACAACAAAGAAAATAGAAGCCCGTGGAGGCTATTAAATAGTCGCAGCAATAGCCAACAGAGGCTATAAACCCTGTGCTGCAGCAGCTCCACTATACTACTAGCTTACATGGAAGGGCCTGCAAAACCTCTCACTGGCTAACCTAGGCCCCAACTCCTCCTCGCTGATCACTTTGCACAAAGCAATGCCCATTGTCAGGAGTCCTCCCACTAGGCTGCGAAAGCTTAAACTAATGCAACCAGACCCTCATAATGTCTAGGTGCATCTGCAATAAAGGCAACGCCATCTCCGTGCTCTTGATCCAAAGTAGGGCATATCATCCCCATCCAAAACTCTACCTCCTCCTCCATACCCTATCCAGGATCGATTGGCATGGCAAAATACTGAAGTGATGAGATATAGAAAAACCCTGTAAAAATCCCTGAACCCTGGTGCACAAAGAAGCCAGCACCTTCACAAATCCAAGATTTCAATAGAATTTACCACCACCTCAAGGTATGCAAAAAACTACGAGGAAGCTGAAGAACTACCTCTTCCTCAATCACAACCTTGCTAAGCTCAAAGACCTTGATCAGCTCTGGAAGTCAATATACCTGACAAGATGCCCCAAATTTCTGATTGTTGTTTTCTCTCTGCACAACCACTATAATGCTTGTCACATGCTTGCAATTGCTCTCTCCTTGTCGCTATCTTTGTTTAGACCCCTCACACCTCAAAAACAAATCTCACCCGGATCTCCAACAGTCCAAAACCTCGAACTGATCTCTGTACACAGATCTACTTCATCCCTCTCAAAAGTACACAGACAGAATGGAGCCCTCGTTGGGCCACTTCAAAAAATATTCAAATTCTTGTGCTCGCTCCATACTACATTCCATATTCCAGTGCAACTACTAATACAATTGCAAAATAAATCTGACAGCACGTTCATGTCAAGCGTGGACCTTTTCTAACCCTAGTTTGGCAATATTCTTTTAAGAACATTTTTGTGTAAGAAGCTGCTCCTTAGAGCTGCATCGGTAATTGTCTTGATTCTTTGACTGTCCCATAGATCCTATTGGATCTCTAACTGCACAGCAATACATTATTCCAATTTGATCCTCTCTAATCGTAAGACTTTTGTCATAATCGTACTGTACGTATTTATTTATCACTATTTATGTAGCCATTTACTTAATGATATCTAAAAAAACCAAATGATAAGACTCCTGGTAACTGGAGAATCAATTCCTATATTCAGGGATGCGTTGCACATAATGCAATACAGGAATAGCCAGATAAATCATCCCAGGAATCTATTAAGTAAAATCTACTTATTGAGCTCAATGAGTTGCCCATGTTCTGAAGTCCTTCAGCCAAAAAGCTGACCACCCAACTCAAAAGTAAAGCACTAGTTGACTTTCCAGAACTCAACTTTTATATCAGTGGTCAGAAATTCTCAAAATAGGAAGTTATTCCAATGAAATAGTCTAGACTCTTATTCCATATTGAAAATAGCACAAAGATGCTGCACATGCTTCAGAACTGATTCATACATAAGGTGTGTATGCATCACAGGATACGCTTACTTATAAACTTCAACTTCGCGCAAAAACTCCTTTTGTCGTTCTCTTACACGTCGAAGTCTCTCTTCTTTTTGCTTCTGCTCCAGCCTTTCTAACTGCTTCAACCGCCTTCCAGGACGATTCTTTTTCATTGTCCGAAGGAAGGCCATGTCCGGAGTGATGGGTTTAAAAAAATCATGCAGAACATCTCTGCAAGAAATAAAATAGGTAAATCCAAACAAAGGCAGCAGGTGCTTTACTAGAAAGAAGAACCTCTACATTTCAGGACAAACCCAAACTCTCCAAAATTCATAAGAAGACTCTAGTGACTCTTTTTATTACCACATATATAATGTTCAAAGGATCTCTAAAAGACTGTGAAGACTGACTAAATTGAGGCAATAAGCCACAACTATAGATTGTATGTTCAATATATAGGAAAAAGTAGCACCTGCGCAACCTGCGTTGAAGCTGAAGAAGCTGTAGCTTTTTTAGCTCAATAACACTTCTGGTTTTTGCGGAAAAGTCTTCTGATGAGCTCACAATTTCCTGTCAGTGCGACTCAGTCCTTTGTCAACCCAAATGCTCTAAACTTTGTGCATGTGCTTTGACTTAACCAATGACTAAAATGCTCTATACTTTGTGCATGTACTTTAATTTAACCAATGATTAAAATTCAAACTTGCCAACTTCGGTTATTGATTGTAACTGCAGAGCCACAGTGACACGAAAGAGTTTGAGAAGAATTTTGCATAGTATTTCATGTCAACTCTGAGATTGTTTTGTGATTAGCACCCTATCATCAATAGCTTGCATTTAATGCCGCATTAGTTTCGCACTACAGAAATGTTCCAAGATTGTAACCAGGGTAAGCGAGTGAAATATATCATATCCCCTGATTAGAACTGACAAATTTCACTGAGATTAAAAGCTGTAAATGCATGATTTAAGTGATAGATTATGGCACCAGGGAGATTGTGTCTCAAGTTTGATAATGGAGCCAGCTCCCTATTTGTTGCTGTCTGTCATAGCCTTAGTTTGCTAGGTTAAAGACTTTTTAGACAGATATATTAATCAGCATTCCAGTTACATTAAATAGTTGCTTCAACACCATCTCACAGCAATGCCCCTTCGGGGACCCTTCGATAAGATAAATAGCAGATCCAAATAAAATAACAGTAGCTCTACTTACCTTTAGCTGATGAAACCGCAAAGTGATCTTCTCTTCCGTCTTCCTTTGCTTCTGTGCCCATTTATGTTCAGACAAAGACTTTCTTCTCCTTTCATCAAGAATCCATTTCTCAGTTGTTGTGAACTGGGGTTTAGAAGAGTAAACAGGAATATCATCCACGATCTGATCTTTATCTGTTTCTGTTCCATTTATATTTGTAGTCTTTTTTGAAAAATCGCTCTCAATCACCCCATTCTCACCTATTAAAATACCGGCCACTGTATTTTGGCCTTCTGGAAAGGTGTTGCAAACTTCTGAAATTGTGGTCTTCCCTTCTGGCAAATAGTTGCCACCTTCTGCTGGAAAACTTACGTCTGCAAGCACAATGCTTCCGTTGGGGAGCATGTTTTGATAATCGGCAAGCTGCTTCTGAGATCCTGTGGGATTATTTTGACTTTCCACAAGTTCCATTCTAGTTGGAGATTCATAGATTCCTTGTTTTGAAGTAAGACTAGAGCAAGCAGATGAATTAGGTAGTGCTACACCTCTGGAAAGACCTCCATGGTTCCTCTCTGCTGGTAGATTTCCAGCAATGTTCGTCTGGTCAGCTTGAATAACATTACTTGCAACTTTTGCAGCTCCGATGGGCACCACTCTATTCAATGCAGACAGAGTCGGTGGGTTGACATTCTGCACTGGTATATCCAGCCCAGTGGGATCACTACCAGAAAAAGCTGCCAGTTGACTTTTTATAAACATGATGGCCTCAGGGTTTTGCTTCAGATATACTGTCAAGGCGTTGAGAGTTACGGCATTACATCCTGCCAGGCCAAGCAATCTTATTTCTTCTGAAGTGAGAATAGCTGCTTCTCCCTCTGTTGGCATCCTGCTGACATAATTTAGGTCCATGGTATTTTGTGCTAATTGTCCAGCTTGTGCTCCAGGGGTGTATATTGGCTTCTCTGCACTTGAATATAAACCTGACAGGTTTTCATTGATCCCTTCCGACACAGAAAGGTTGATGCTACCATTTTTCTGATACTCTACATCCAATGGAAAGTCAAGCTTTTGCTTTTTTGACTCTGTTTGCATGATAGTTGCATTATCATTGAAGTCTAGGATTTTGGCCTCCACATTAATACCTTTTCTTGCTAGAGACTCTATTTTGGAGTCTGGATTAGACTCGGACTGAGCAGCCAAACGTTCTTCCCTGGCTTCTTTCCTCCTTGCAGCTATGATTTGCTTTCTCTCAGCTGCACTGATATTAGGATCAATTCGTGGATATCTCCTCTTTGCAACCCGTAGCTTCTTCGAAAATTCTAGCTCTGTAGATGCTGGCGATGGAATATTGGATTGACTAGGATTAGTTTGAAGACATTGTTTTGAAGGCCCCGTATGAACATCTAATCCTCTCTCTGCTTCTATTGTTATATTTGGTTCCTGTTGAGTATTTCCTAGAGGGCACTCAGGCCTGGCAGACGACTCATGGTTTTTGGCAGCAGTTTCACAGTTGACAGATCCTGGAAAAGAGGGAAATGAACACGTAATGAAATCCCATACCTAGACAAGGCATACTACCGGCACAGCATGATAAAACTAGATGAACCATACATGAAGTCAGCAATCCTTGCTATTTAGAAGAATGATATTAGAATCCTTTAATCTGTTCTCAATTTACAATCCTTCGACAGGATATGTAATGATTAAATACAGAGCGCTTGTTGTCTAATACCGTATAATCTGACATTATGCAAAGCCAACGCCAACTGAGCCTGCTTTGGTGGAATTTTGTTCCTGCAATATGATGGAAAGTGTAATAAGAATATCTCCTTCAGCCTCATAATTACAGCTAAAACTAAAGCATCCCCATTCGAACAGCGGATGGTAACAATCTGCCACTAAATTTATGGATGATAATTAATGGTAAGGACTGTCCCATATATGAAAGGGAACTTTCCGAACTGCAAACAAAATTAGTCCTTCATTGAAAAAGGAACAGCCAAACAAATAGCTGGTTTTTGAGAGACAGACCTGAATGAGCGAAACACAAAACATTGTGCCTTAAGCTGCTTCAACTGAAACTCTGTGAATGGCGAGCTTGATGAAGAACCTACTATGGATGATGAAAATCTATCATGGCTTACATTATTTTCATTTACAGCATCCACACTACCATCAATCCCCTTGCTTCCATCTTCGCTAGAGGTAATACCTTGATCGCCCTTATTGGAGTGAATTCCCATCAAGCTCTTACCCTTAGAGATCATAACTCCTTCCACACGGGAATTTGAAGTGGTTGCTGATGTTCCAGGGCGAAAACTAGCAAAAGGACCATCTGGTTGAACTCTGCTAACACTGTCCGGCACATCCAGAGGAGAATATGATCTTGATACTCCCTGCCATGTTTTGCAGTAAACCAATCTCAAGCAAACATATACTACAATTACACAAACTTAGTACATCAAACATACGTATTTGTAGTCTGGGATTACACCAACATAAAAAAACAAGGACTGAATATTGAGAAAATTCCTGAGATCGTGTCTTGACAGATAGCACTTGAATTCTTTAAGTGGAACTTAATATCAAAGTAAGAGATTTAGTTATGATTATACTCTTGTGAATCATTCAACAATAACTGAAATTGATCATTGGAACCTATCTTCTCATTCTTGCAGGTTTCACTTGCTGTACGTGGTCCTTGCGCCATATGTATTTTTGCAGAGTTGTTATTTTCCTTTCATATTACCTTTAGACTTTATGTCTCTCGTGTTTGTTATTCAGAAACATTCATATGATATTAGTTGCTATATACACTTGACATGTACTACTTCATCTTATATGCCTTTTGGCATCAATAGACATTAATAAAGCTTTCTTTCTTTCTTTCTTGCTCACTGCTTTCTTCAAGTGCTGACTGATTGACAGCCACACGAGAGAGTGTATATTTGAGCAGATTGTTAGAACGTAGAAGTTAGAATGTGACTCCGTCACGCTTGCGGCGGCTTGGCTCATCCAACATTGAAACCAAGTACTTCCCTATCATTTAACTTCATGATAACTGTTTCGATACAATAACATTCTTAGTGACCATCCATCTTGAGTTTTGCTACTATCTAATACATGGTGGCAAGCAATTACTCTTGTTCTCAAGATTCAGAAGCAACGTTTCAGGTTCCCATAGTGCACAAGTTCACATAGTGGAACTTTCCACTAAGCAAAACATAGTCCAGGTAGAACATAAAACTTCATAGACGGGTTAATTGCAGATCAAAAAACTTGATACAATGCTTGGCCCGATGTTCAGAATGCAATCTGACAGTAATTATCACGTTTCCAACCAGTGGGAAAAAGAACGGTTACCTTTAATCCAGACATGTTTGATAGGCTTGTGCCTGGAAGGTCATTCCCTGCTAACAATGTACGAGCATTGCCAAAAGCATTATCTTCACCAGTGGGGCTTATAGGTGTCTCTGAAGGCTGTCTGACCACATTGGCCTGTCCTCTTTCATCAATGGTACACAAAGGACTTACTGGAGCTACTCCAAAGTCCTTCATATTTTCCATAGTGATTTCAGTACCATAAGGAGAATTTCGTGTCCCACCATGCAAGGACTTGTTTGCAAAATGTATAGGACTGATGTTTTTCCCAAGTGAAGATGTGGACATGTTCATATCTGCAGAGAAAGGTTGTGAGCTGGATCCCCTCAGGTTTTGTCCTCCATGCAAAGTGGAATAGGAACTGAAGGCACCTCTGCTTCCATCATTCATTTTCAGAGACATGTTCTGTGAATCAGCAGGTGTGCATCTTGCTGGTGGCATATCCTGCTCATCTTGGCCATGTCTTCTAACTGAAACTTTTGCAATATCCTCAACATTAGATTCTCCCAGCTTTACTAGACTTTCAACATTTTCATGAACTTCCAAGGTCTGCAACTGTCCAGATAAAATTCCTCTTCGTTCTTCTAAAGCTCTTCTATCTTGGTTTTGGTAAGAATGCATTGCCCCCGACTTTTGAAAATTCGTACATGATTTTTCCTTCAAAGGAATTTTGAAGCCTGATGGCCCTGTAAATTTGTCAGGCCTATGTGTACCTATTAAAGGCTGAATAATACTTGTATCTAAAACTTGTTTTGTTGGTTTCCCAACATTGTAAAGCTTGCTAATCGAGCAATTGGACTTGGAAAACCTTGTCTCTCCTGTAATAGGCCCTGATAGAACTTCTGCATTTTTTCTGAAATTCTCCAGCTGCAGCCTTTTAGAATCAGAAGCCAACAGGATGTCCTTGGAAGCTCTAGTGAATGGACCAATGCTAGGTCCACCTGAATCACAAGAACTCCCCAGAATGATGTTCTTGTTCTCCACAGTTTCCCTGATTATATCAAAATTCGAAATGCTCTGTGGCAGTTCCTTAGCCACAACTTCCATAGAAGAATTTACAGACCTTGGACCCTCCATTGTCACTGGAACATGAGCTTGAAAGCTGGGGGGCCTTGAATTTGTGTTTGTGTCGCCATTGTCACATGTGCTCTTGTTAAGATCATTTTCACATAGCTTGTAATGAACACCATCTGCTCTACCGATATCAGATGATATTATCTTGCCTGTACTTTCACCAACTTTTGTGAGAAGAGCGTTTTGGGGGTTCTCGGTTGTTGAAGCATTACATACATGCGGTGAATGATTATTCTCAGGCTGCATTGCAGACACTGAAGTACTCATAATTCCTGGATCTTTTCCTAAATGGTTAGCTTTTGAGCTAATGTTATCAGGTTCAATGCACTTCTTTGGATCTACCCTCCTAGCTTTGGAAGCTTTCAAAGATATCGGAATCTCCTGATTTTGAGATTTTCTCTTGCGTACAGTTTTATTTTTTACATCATTTGGAGGTATACCAGCAGCCTCATTATCAATTGATTTCCTTCTGCGAGCTTTAACAGACACAGGAGACTTTCCTTTAGTTTCAATTTGGCTGCTGTGATGTACTTCAGCATTACCTTTCATGTCCAGGTGCTTATCCAGTTTGGTAGTACTAACTAAGGCGTGCTCAAAAAATCGTGCCTTTCCCAAGGAAGGTGGCTTTGCTAGCTTGAGGCTTGCAGAGTCCCCTTCAACAGAGTGTTTTTTAGTTCCAGATGCAGAGCCCTCTGCAACTTTTTTTGATGCTTGAACCTCAGCAGTCTCATTATTTTCGGCAAAGCTAGATCCAGACAATGTCGAGGAAAGTGTAGCACGATCTTCTCCTCCCCGCAGGGATTGATTTACATTGTGATTGACACCTGACAAAGTCTCAATAGTAGGTTTGCCACATAAACTAGCAGCAGCTGGACCCTGTTCCACTTTAGCTGTTGGATGATTCTCTTCCCTTGGCTTCGTATTTGCAATTGCATTGATTTCTCCCTGAACTTTCCCTCCCATGTTTGCTAATCCAGAAGAAGATGGATCTCCAGGTGCGAATGCAACTGGAGCAAATCTGTGAAGGCCCAAACCAGTGTGGTCCACACCCTGTTCACTAAGGACGGTCTCCATTGCCCTTCACAACAAAGACCAAGCATTTAAGCAAGAAAAGTGGAAGTGTGAATGATATGACAGAAAAACAACTGACAAAGCCATAAATTCTGTCTTCAACGGATTATAAGCATGCAGGTGACAGGACTAACATGAATAGAAAAAGCATGCACCCTGACATCAATCAAAGGATACATTATAACATAAGCATTGAACACTCGGAGAAGACAAAGAGATGGGTTGTCAAATGTAGGGTAACAATGTAAGAATTGGATCCCTATTAAAAAGCTTCACGGTGCAATGAGCAAAACCAGCTTATTTTGTGAGCCTTAACATCTGGTAGCTTAAAGTTCTCCATCCAAGCCAGAGTTATGGTTAAGTCAGTAAGCTTGCATCAAGGATAGGTTCGCATATTTTAGACCTTGGACTCTTTAAAGCCTAAACCTTGTATAAAATAAAAACAAAACTTAAATTTCAAAAAGAAGAAACATTCTTATTTTGAGAAGCCATATATAACGTCTAAAACTCAGCCAAAAAAGAATGCCCTACGATTAGCTACGACGCTCCCAACTGGCCTTTTTGTTGTTAAAACTTACACTAGGAACTTGAAAAGGTTATCGGTGTATGTCCTGTTGCAATACATTATCTTCTTAGCCAACAAAATTATGTTCACCTGGAAATAACTTGGTATGGGAGAGTTTGCTCCTTCCCACTCATCTTCATGTGCTGACAAATCTGACAATAGCCAAAGAATAAAGGCTCAGAATGAAGGCCACTGCAACCAAAATTAAGTCAACACTGCATACAGCAATTGCAAATTTGACGTACTGCAAAAAGCTTAGCTGCCAGTTTGGCAGGCTCATCCTTTAAGTCCTGGCCAACTTTTTGCAAAAACTTTGCAGCCTCCACCTCAACTTGCGAAGACAAAGACATCTTCATACACGAGGATTTGAGATGTGGTTTTGACAAGCAATTACCTACAAAAACAAATTACAACTTGACTATTTATTCTATCAATCACAAGTCGGAGAATCGATTAGTGTGGTGAGATGAGCCTAGACAAGCAGCCACATAATTCAAGAAGTATCAATGTCAAAGAGGATAAATCAGATGATGAAAAATAAACATGATTACCATTTAAAAAGCACTAATTTAAAACCGATATGAGCAAAAACAAAAGCAAATTCTTTCTCACAAAAGAAACGGTGTGATAGCAAGGCCGATTTGAGGTTACTTAGGTCTATAGGCTACGACGTCAGAAGATTCCCGCCTTGGACTGTTTGCAATTAGTTAGATAATAAGCACGTCTTTGCTCAAGCTGCAGATATCCAGGAGTGTTGACTATGCAATACACTCCACACTAGACATAAATTGCAAATAGTAACTTCAAGAATTGATGTTCTAGTTAAATAAGAGCTGAATCCCAAACAAATAACTGTTCTTGCTGGAACTTCAAGGCAAAGGTCTAACGGCGGTCTCGGTTCACCTAAACCAGAACAGAGAAAGGTAACCAAAAGAACTCCATGGCAGCAACAAATAGCATCATTGTCTAATAAACTATCTGCGAAAATTAATCACTTCAATTTAGGGAACGAGATGCAAAGCATCCTTCTGTATTTCACATTACTCTTGTTTAACCTTCTAAGTGAAGCATCTGCATCCAGAAACTCAATTCAAAACTTCCAGCTAATCCTCAAAATAGTCTGAATGTGGACCAGATTTTGCATTTTCATGGCTGCCAATCAGAATGCGAAGCTTCGCAGATGGTGACAATATTGCTTATATCCTACACTAAGAGTTCTTGTTCTGAAGGCAAGGAGGTTCCGAGGCTTGGTATGAAGGGCATAAGTACAATAACAGTCAAATAACCACATCCAAGAACTAAAAATCAGAACTCATTCTCGTTTCTAATTGGATAATATTATTACGTGCGGGTCAACATAGCTCAGAAAACTTTCGGCCAAAAACGCCGATGTAAACTGCTTCATTTGTAGCCTCGCGGTAGCCAGACTTATCAAATCCAAGGTCTATATCCTCTTGCAATTGAAAATTAAACGACATGTAGTACTGAGACTTATTAGATTCCCACTCACCGCTACCAACTGCAACAGGTAAAAGGATTCTACCGGATTGCTGGTCTGCAGATCTGCACGCCTGTGGATCCAACAGCAGCCAATCTCCTCGCCCTCGTTCTGGCCTTGCTCTTCCTCCTCCTCCTCCTCCTCCTCACTCCCGCCATCGCGGCGTAGAACTCATTGCTGTGGAACGATCCATCGTCGACGACCAAAAAACAAGAAAAACAAAAAAGAAGGAAACGAGAGGAGCGAGAGAGAGGGGGGGGGGGAGCAAGGCACATACGCCACCCACTGCCAGGGATCGAATCCCGGGACCATCTCTTCGCAGAGGAAAACCCAAGCGTCCAGACGAGTCCCCACCTAACACTCCATCGGTCCCTTCCAGGCTTGTATAGCTATAACTTTCCATTAGCCATGAAATAGGGCCCTTTTAACTAAACTATAAACAGGCCACCCCAAATTACCCCCCCCCCCCCCCCCCCCACCACCACCACCACCCAAAAGCACACAAAGGAGGAGGTGGGATCTAATGGGCTTTAAGGGGCAATATATTTTACTCTCCACCGCTGGGATGTCATCCACGTGGCCGCTTGGAAAACTTGCAATGGTTGTGTGCGTAAACTAGCAGATTTTTGGAAACACATAACGGTGTCGAGCATAAATTTCGTCATCCTTTTATGAGATTGGATCCCCATATGCCGCAGCCCCCACCCTTGCCCATCCTCTCATCTCTTTCATGGTTTCCCATGAATAATATTGATTTCTTTCTTGCTAGTTTCCTTCTCAATAGGTGTTTTCTATTTGTTGTTATGCATATAATCTTCTTCTTATTTCACACTTTGAAAAGCAACCACTCTCACAAAGTTTATACATACGTGTATAATGCATTCCAATCTTTGGTTCAACTTCAAATGGTAGGTCAAACCATGGCTTCGTATGCCTTGCCTCGAATAGTAAGACTTTGACAACCAAGTTCAAGGAGAAACATAGAATTTGACAATTTTCGTCATTGTTTAAAATATGTTGTTTAATTGTCTAGAAAAAAGAAAATGAAAGACTAACCGATCTCATGGGGCACTTTCATATTGAGTGGACATAAGCCACATAGACTTCCATGTAAGAAAGAATCACAACTACTAAACATTTGACACATGTATTTATAAAGCATGCACGTTCCTCTCTCTCTCTCTCTCTCTCTCTCTCTCTCTCTCTCTCTCTCTCTCTCTCTCTCTCTCTCTCTCTCTCTCTCTCTCTCTCTCTCTCTCTCTCTCTCTCTCTCTCTCTCTCTCTCTCTCTCTCTCTCTCTCGCTCTCTCTCTCTCTCATATGAAGGATTTATATCTGCCTATTAAGAATATTTTATAGTAAATAAGGAGTTTATTGGATGTATTTAAATATCTCAGTTCAATTAAGAGAAAGTCATTTTTGGATTAAGGTTCTGCCATATAAGCTTTTGCAAATTGGACCTCGGTGACTAAAATTTTGGAAGGATAAAGTAATAGAAACAATTGATCTGTGTTTGTGACAAAAGGGCTACACCATTTCTAGAACTTTTTTATTAATAGTGTTCTCGAGCAGCGGGCAGCGCTCACATTGTGACGGGCAGCGTGAGCGCTGCCTGAGACCCCTTTTTTTTGAAATTTTTCCTCATGTTTTTTTTTCGGCAGTCGCGCTACCCCACGAACAGCCTGACCCTGCCCAGAGAAAAAACTTCACATTTTTCAAGTTTTTAACCCTCCCCTTTGCCCACCCGCCCAAAATGCCTACCCGCCCGCAAACCTTGCAGGCTCACATCGCTAGTTGCCATTAAAACAATTTGAAAGTTGATTGCTTGGGGATTGGATTCTATCGTGAAATCACGCATACATCCACATAGGAATACCAATATTATGGTTTGTTACCAATAATAGTAGAAAAAATTGGTGAAAGCATAAGGTTATATTGAAAACTACCACCAACTCAATTTTGTTATCCTTTCAAGTTTTCTTTGCTCATGGTATACATTTCGGAAATATATTATTTGACTAGCATTATTCATATTCTCCACCAATTGTCTACTTCATTCTAAATGTAACAAATGAGAAAAAATTTCTTCTAAGATGTAACTTAGAAGTTACGTCCCTCACATCATATAATGTGCTCAAAATATCTCATACTTCTTTGAAAGTATGAGCTTGAGGTACATGGCCAATTTGCATATTTGATATGTTGAGAATGATCAGCATGAAAGCTTCCATCTAGAGATTGTTGTGTTATCTCCATCGGGTCTGTCTTCAATACATGTGACGACATCTTATTAACACCTTGGCCATGAGCATAGTTTTCATCTTAAATTTCCACAAATGATAATTGGATCCATCAAGTTTATCTATGATGAGATTAGCTTTACTTTGAGAATCCATATGGAAGATAGTCTTTTGATAGTTTGTCTGACTACTATCACTGACTTAAGAATAAATTATCAAAACAAGAAAATGGTTATTCTATCTCGTTGATAGAATCATGTTCTAAATGAAGCTTTTGATATCAAACATGCTCTAATAACATGTCGGGGATGGAAGACCTGATAGGGATTGGACCATTTGGCTCTACGGAATGAGCCTATCCCCACATTGCACGTACTATGCCTATTAGATTTGAAAATAATGGTGAGTCGGATGACTCAACTGATTCTACTTGATTCTAACTGCAAAGTTGTGTGAATCGATGAGATTAATTACGTAGAAAACAATGAATTGATTCATAAAGTAATCAAATATAAATATGTTAAAAGAGCGAGCACAAAACAATTGTTGTGGAAACCGCATACTGGAAACTAACTTTGGCTCTATGGCAGCTTCAATGATTCGATAGCTTTCTGACTTATGTTTAAGTTTGATCGATGATTATTTATTGTAGGGACTTTCATGTCCACCTTCAACCCTAAACCTACGCACATGCATAGCATTCACAAAATGAAGAGGATTCTAACATGTCATGAGGTAGTTCAACTCCATGAGAGTAAGTATATGTTCAGATTCACAACATGCTTATGATTCAACATCTAACACTACGATCCATTAATCATAATCACCAAGATCAAGCTTATCACACACACACACACACAAATAGAAAGAAGATGCAAATCCAACAATTAACAAAACCGAATAACATTAAGATAGCAATAAAACATGAGAGATGATGAACTACAAAGTACCACTATATATAGTAGATTTTAGGGCACTTGGCCTCAATGCTTATTGGCAATTCCTATCTCCCTTTTTATTTGAATTAGAATAAAAGTGGGAACCATAACTAATTTTGACTATTAGGCCCTACAACATTTAATTCCCACAATTGGCGTAAAGTCCTTTTATTAACATCTAATCAATTAAATAACCATGTGATCATCGAGTTGAACTTACACACGCATTGCCAAACCCCTCTCACTTATTTGTCATAAAACGGTGGTCGTGAGCGCAGTGGAGGCTCGGTTGCTCAGAGCGTAGGCGTGTAGGAACGGAAACACAACAGTTAGTAGCAGAAATATTCAAGTAGAAGAATTCATACAGTTTGCGCAAATGAACGACGCAGTAGTGAGACAAAATTGCACTCTGATAAATATCAACAGTGAGTACAATGGCTTGAAGTAATAACTTCAGCTTGTTGAGCGTGATAACGCTGGCTACAGATAACTCTAATTGAAAGAGAAATTCCAAAAATTAACACTTACATAGCTTGTTTCAACTAATATAAAGATTTACAAGAGAGAAAATATCTTACAAGCCTTTAAGGCTATTTATGCCAGTCTTTGCATATGTACAAAAGTTGGTAACCATCAACCGCCTTTGGGATATTTGTTTGTCCAGCTGTTTTACGATTACTCATCCATAAGCGAAGTTGGTCAGCAAAAATGCGAAAAAGGCGAAGGTGCCTTAAAAATGATTTCTAAAGTATTCTGGCCACTTGGCCAATGTGTCGCATTTTTCACGAAGGAGCGAAAAAGGCGAAAAAGACGAAGGTGCCTTAAAAATGATTTCTAAGATATTCTGGCCACTTGGCCAGTGTGTCGCATTTTTCACTAAGGAGCAAAAAAGACGAAGGTGCCTTAAAATGATTTCTAAGGCATAGAGAATCTCAAAGGAAAAAAAATGTGAAGGCCTAAAAATATGTTGTCGGCCTTTTAGTTTTTCAGGATGCTCATTACTTGAACGATTTGTTTAATGCTGAGCATAAGAAATCTAACACTCCCCCTTAATGTGGATCCTGAAAAACTTTGATCTTCCTAGGCATAACTTTGTAAGGCTCTATGGAAACCTACTACAATTGACCGATTGAATTTTAATGTATAATGGCCAATTCTAATTGTGGACCGTTATTTGCACCTTCTCATTTGCTCCTTCTTGGCACTGTTACATAATATGGGTCCACTCTCAATTGACGAGGACTTGCCACATAATTCCTTATTGCCTCATGAATTTTCTCGAGTGTTCTTGGTCCCCAACTCAGCAATTATTTCCTCTGTGCCAACTTCATCCTCTATCATCTTATGGATTAGACTATCCAAATGAGTGCGAATGCCTAAGATGTCACTAGAATCAAGAAATACAACCACATGTGCAGGTGTAGGTCCAACATCCACTTGTGAAGAACCCACTTGAAGATTGGCATGTGGGTCTTTTTCTTCAAAAGTATCCTCTTCTAGAACAATTGCATCAAAAATCTTTGGAGATCAGGTTCTAGGAGAAATGTGGAGTGTGTTTGGAAATTAGCTTGTGGGTCTGCCAGTGTATCCTTCTGGACTTGCGCATGCTCCTTCTCATAGTCGACGAATTGGTCAAATCCTTCTCCCGGTGAGGAGGCTTGGAAAGGTGGAGGACTGAGCCACACGATAAATTATATGTCAGTTTCTGAGGAATTGGAGTCATCGATCAGATCCATGAACATCTGGATTGACAACAATAAAGTGGTAGTATGCGGGAGTGAAAGTGCTTGCGCTTCCGTAATCTTGATGGTAGAACCAATTGTAATGGAAGGCAATGTGGGGGAGTTGATGGAGATGGTGGTTTTAGAGGATGGAAAAATAGAAAGTTCAGCTTGAATAGCGACAGCGGGGGTTGTGCAGCAGCTGGCAATTGTCGCTAAGTTCAACGACGAGCCATGGGAGGTGAGCTTAGCCGTCATTTATCCAGTTGAGCTTTTCAAAAATTACTTGTTGAAACCAGTTAGGGCAATTCATTATCTTTACAACAAGGAAAACATGTTTTGTTAACATTCGATGGTTCGAACACCTTTGATACTCTTTGTCATTATCGAACTCGACTATTAGCCATTTTCATATATTTCTACAACCTATATAAAAACATGAGTAAAACTACAGACACTAGATAGATGAATGGATGTAGATAAAAGATAGATTATGAGAATAAATCCAACACTCTCCCTTAGTTTGAATCCATGAATTTCTTTGCATTCAAAAGTACTCCAAGCTTACCTCTTTGTCAAAAGCTTTGCTTTTAACATAATGATACTTGAATGTGCTTACTCATGGAATGAAACCTAGGATTGGCCGATAAAGGAACAGCCTTTTGATTATCACAGAAAACAATTGACAAAGCATTTTAATTCAGAAAAACATCCAATTGTAAATTTTGCAACCACACTGCTTTCTTTGTCGCTTGAGAGGTAGTGATATACTATTATTATGTATATGATAGAGTTATTGAGGTTTGCTTGCGACTGTTCCATGAAATTGGACCACATGCTGGAGTGTTTGTGGATATCGAGGCAAATCCGATGATCACATACTTATTTGATTATTATAAGTTAATAAAAGGAGTACTTTAGGCCAACTTATGGGAATGAAATATTGTAGGGTCTCATAGTCAAGTTACTGAATAAAAGCGGGTTCCCCAAAAAAATCAAATTCAAATAAGGATGGAGGTAGGAATTGGCCAATTGGCTTCGAGGCCAAGTGCCTTAGAATCCACTACAAACAGTGATGCTTTGTAATTCATTTTTATATTCAATCAAAAAGATGAAAACTCTATCTATTTGCAATTGGATGTCATTGCTATTTATTTCTTGCTCCATCTCTCATATTTTCTTTTAATCTTGTTGTTATTTGGATTTGCTAGTTGTTTGGATTGAATCTTGTTATGCTTTGTGTGTGTGTGTGTGTGTGTGTGTGTGTGTGAGAGAGAGAGAGAGAGAGAGACGCGCACACACACACACACACACACACACACACAAAAAAACTAAGCTTGATCTTGGTTATTAGAGTTAGTGGATCACAATGTTAGATGTTGAATCATAAGCATGTGATTGAATCTGAAATATGCAATAACTCTCATGGGAACGAACCTCGGCATGACATGTAAAGAATCATCTTTCATTTTTTATGCTATGCAAGTACTAGATCTAGGGTTGAAGGTGGATAGAAAAATATGTTAAGAGTTTGGCACCGTTGCCAGGGATTTATGTCATATTTTATTTTTTAGCATATTTGTAATGCTTGGATGATGTTAGCTTGCATTTAGGCATTGTGGTTTTTGCATAGTAGTGTTAAAATTGCATTTTAGGGTAAGGTGGATTTTCATGATTTTGTGTGGATTGCTTGCTTGTAATCACTTGAGATTGAAGGGAAAGGATATTCGGAGTCGGGGTCGAGTTGTTGATCAATGCCGAGTTTTGAATTGTCGGCTTGGGGATAGGAAGTCGGTTGAGCTTTTCCCTTGTGGTCGATGAATCAGTCTTCCATAAAAATAACATCTCTACTAGTCAATGCCTCTCGGTATCCAGATTGTAGAGCTTGTATGCCTTGTGGTCTAAAGAATAGCCGATGAAAATCATTTTCATGCTCTTGTCATCCAGCTTTCTTCTTATATCTTCAAGGATCTGAGCGAAAGCAATGCATCCAAACACTCAAATATTTTTGAGTGGTGGTTTCGATCCTGTCCACACCTCATAAGGTGTCTTGCCATTCAGGGCTTTGGTGATGGATCGATTATGCAAATAGGCAACTATAGTAATAGCTTTTGCCCAAAATTTCTTTGGAAGAGAGGCATGGGCCAGCATGCTCTTGGCACTTTCGATGAGTGTCTGATTATTCCTTTCAACTATACCATTGGACTGAGGTGAGTAGCTGGTTGTAAATTGCTGATGTGTTCCATTGACCTTGTAGAAGTCCTTGAATTCAGTGGAGAAGAATTTTCTCCCTCCATCAGTACATAGAGCCTTGATTTTTTTCTGGGTCTAATTTTTATCATACACCTTGAACTACTTGAAAAACTTGAATGCCTCTGATTTGTTCTTCAGAAAATAAGTAGCAGTCCTTCGTGAGAAGTCATCAATGAAGGTTAGGAAATAGAGAGCTCCCCTTGTCGAAGCAGTCTGCATTGGGCCACAAATGTCGCTATATACAATATCAAGCAAACCTTTGGAAGTAGGAACTGAATCAAAAATAAAAGGGCTTCTAGCATGCTTGTTGATAATACAACTTTCACATGGGAAAGTTTGTTTGTTGACAGATAGAAGTTCCTACACTCGATTCTGAGTCGACATTTGCTGAATACTATTGAAGTTTAGGTGGCCTAATCTGAAATGCCAAAGCATATCAGTCGATTCAGAAGTGGATGAATAAAGATCTTGGTTATTTGTTGAGTAGCAAAGACTAAGCTTGTAAAGATAGCCACATTGTCTAATGTAAGCTAAAACTTTCCTAGACTTATCAAGTATGGTGCAGCCCTCTATATCGAATTTAACCCTTCGACCAGAATCAATGATTCTGCTTATCGAAAGTAGATTCTTGGTAGGGTTTGGAACATAAACAACGTTGGACGGCAACTTTACATCACTTTTTTGGAACTTGACTTTGATTTGTCCTTCACCTTTGATAGAATGAGATGAGTTGTCTCCAAGTTGCACAACTCTTGAATGGGTGAATGGCTTGTAGCATTGGAACCAGTCTCGATGGTGAGTCATATGTTGAGTTGCCCTTAAGTCCAAGTACCAGGAGTTGATATCCTGATGTTCTTCAAGCTTGGTCATAAAGATAGCCTCATCTTCCTCTTGTTGCTGGATCGAGTTATAATACAAACAACTTCCGTCTTTTGCTACAATTATAGTACAATTGCTTTTGCTATTAACTGTTTCTTCTTCTCGTTGTTGTACTTTAAAGTTCGACAGACTCTGATGAGATGACCAGTCCTCTTACAGTATTTATAGAATAGCTTCTATCTTTGTTGAGATTATAAAGGCTCTGAAGATGATGCTTCATTTGGTATAGGCTGTTGCATGTTCCTCTTCTTGTCAGGATAATCTAACTGTGTAGATCTCTTGGATCTAAACTTTTGATTTTCTTGGGAAATAGAGCTTAAGGATCTGATTCTGAGCCTGAAGAGGATGCAGTTCTTCTGATCTCCTCTCGTAGAAGCATCGAAATTACTCTTGATAGAGCGGGATGCTTCTGGATCAAAATTGCCATGACCCAATTTTCATAGGCATCAAGTAGACTCGATAATAGAGTCATAACAGCATCGAAATCTTCAATGACTGAGCCAGTTGCAGTCATCTGCTTCATAAAATTTTTGAAAGTGTTGACATGACTTGAAACACTATCTGCATTAGACATTGTCAAGGTGAAGAATTTCTTCCTCAAATGAAGTTTGAAAGTGATGTCCCTGATATCGTAAAGAGTTGCTAGAATGTCCCATGCATCCTTAGCACTTTGAACAGCTCGTATATGGCTGATTTGAGAGTCTTTGATATTGAGAGTAATCATGGCAAATGCCTTGCCATCTCTCAATTTCCATTTGGCGATGATGGCCATCACCTTATGGTTTGACCTTTGTGCCATCAACTATGTCTCACAGTTCTTTGGCAAGTAGAACTACATTCATTCTTGAACTTCCAAAGATGGTAGTTATCTCCATCGAGTTTGTCAATCAAAGATGAACTAGAAGATGGATCCATTCTGGTATAGAGTGTCAGTTGAGATAGATTTGTCGGCCAAGTCAGATTTGTTGGCTGAGTCAGATGTGTCGACTGAGTCAAAATTTGTCGGCCGAGTCAAATTTGTTGGCCGAGTCAGATGTGTCGATCGAGTCAAAAAAATTTAGGATGCTCATTATCAAATGGATTTGGTCCTGAGCATAGATATCCAACAAAAGCAACGTAGTATTTTAATAATGATTGTTATGAAATCCTCTTTGCAAACAGAGAAGGTGATCTGTACATCTTGATTCATGAGTATGCACTTTCTACCAATGTGAGTACTTCCATTGCTCAATTATGGCATCAAAGACTAGGACATTTAAACATGAGATCAATCTTGTACATGCATCACAATAGCATGGTTAAGGATCTAAGCACTAATGCTGCCTCCACTAATATTTGACATGTCTATGAGATGTGCTTACTAGGCAAACAACCTAGATCAAAATTCTCAAAGGGACAAGCCACTAGAGCTAAGTCCATTTTAGAATTGATACATAGTGATTTGTGTGGCCCTATGAGTTCTCCCTCTCTAGGTTCAGCACTATATTTTATCATTTTTATTGATGATATTCAAGATTCACCAGTATTATGTTCATCAAGAACAAGTCTGAGGCATTCAACTGCTTTAAAGAATTCAAGCAGTTTGCTGAGACACAGACTGGTCAAAAGTTCAAGGCCCTATGCACAGATAGTGGGGGAGAATATCTATCAAATTAAATGTCTGACTATTTATCTTCATGTGGCATTCATCATCAATTCACCACTAGCTACACACCATAGCAGAATGGAGTAGCCGAAAGAAAGACCCGAACATCATTCAATGTGGCACGATCAATGCTTTCAAATGCTCAGCTACCTAAAAACTTTTGGGCTGAAGCAATTTCAACTACTTGCTATCTGTAGAATAATTCAAACACTAAAGCAGTCAACTCAAAGACTCCTTTCGAAGCCTATCATGGATACTTTACTTGCTAGTTTTATAGCACTACTTTGATCTAACTTAAGAATGATTTCCATCTTAAGCATAGATCTCCTCTCAATGATCCTAATATGTACAAAACAATAAACTTCATAATTGATATAGATAATAGTGTCCATATTGGATGTTTCACTATTTCTTACATCAATTTTACATTTCAAGATGAAACTAGTACATGAAGAATAACATAGAATGGGAATGGAATGATTACTCCATGTTTCCACCTTTGAAATCTCTATAAAACAGCAGCAAACATGTAACAAATGAAAGTGATGAATGCTTGCTTGCATGTCTTCTCCATATTTCACTTATTGTGAAATGTATGTGTCAAAATCCACCATGAATGAGCCTCCATTGCCTTCTTGCCATGAAGAACCATCAAGCCTTGGAAATCCATGAGTAAAAGAATACAACAATTATGCTTACCGGCTCCATAAGACTCTATATAATTAGTAGGTAGTACTAGTCCTTCTTCAAGATCCATTGGATACAAAAAGTTGACTATAGATTCACCACATTTTGACAATTTCCACTCATTGACATAACATAGCTCAAACATAAAGTTAGATTCGTAAAGTGAGGATGGAGTCATGACTTGAGTTGAATGAACTCATGGGCATAGTTGCAGGAACTGAAGAGAGACCACCCATAGTTCAAGAGCAACAAAGGTTTGATAAGAAGGATAAAAGGGCTCTTCATATCATTAAAATGAATGTTACCAATGAACTTCTCAAAGAAGTTGATAAGCGTCAACGTGCAATTGAGGCATGGAATGCCTTGAAGAAGCTCTTTGAATAAAAGTCCACATTTAGGGTATTGACCCTAAGGAGGCAAATATTTTCTAGTAGACAAAGAGAGGGAGAAAGTGCTCATGCATTTGTCTTGAGGCTTAAGTCCTTAAGTGATGATCTAGCATGCATTGATGAAAGCATAAAATATGGTGAAATAGTCCAAGTTATGTTGAATGGTTTAGATGAACATGCTAACCTTGTGCAAAGTTTTTCCATTCAAAGAGCCTTGCCAAGTGTGGTTGACTTGCAAAAGATCTTATTGGCTGAAGAACATAGGTTGCAATCAAAGCTTGATGGTGCATCCTTGCAAGGTGGAGGTGAAGAGGCTTTCTTCACAAAAGGCAAAGTCAAAGGGAAATGATACAAAGGTGGTAACTTAGATCATGATGGTCACTCTTCCTCTGTCTCTTTTACTAAGAAAGATAAGTAAAAGTTCAAGTGCTTTTATTGTGGGATAAAAGGTCATTTTGCTAATGAAACACAATATTTTCTTATTTGTTGTTTTTTTAGGACATGGACGATGATGATGTGAATGTGTGTGCAAACTCCTCCTTGGATAGCCATAGGAGAGATTGCTTATCAAAGTACTCTTCTTGTTTTTTTTTTTTTAAATGATCTTCCAAATTCCTTACCTCTCAAAAGACCTAAAGATTAGAAGTTTGACATCATTCTTGAAAGTTACATACCCAATAGACCTCCCTATAGTGTAAGACATTTCCAACAAGAGAAAATTTTAAAACAAATCAACAAATTGCTAGAGAGAGGGCTTATAAGACCAAGTAGTTCTCCCTATTGCTTACCTATACCTTTAGTACAAAAGAAATATGGGATCTTTAGGATGTATGTGAACTATTGTGCTTTCAATAAGTTCATGGTTAAAAATCCAAGAGTAGATGATATTTTAGATAGGCTTAAAAGATCATGCATCTATAGTAGGATAGAACTAACTACTGGATACCACCAAATATGAGTAATACTTGAAGATGTCTATAAAATGGCATTCAAAACTAACTTTGGCCTTTACACATTTTTTGTTGTTCGTTTGGTCTTACTAATGCTCTTGCAACATACAATGAAATGATAGAGCATATTTTCTGTTAAATATAATCTATTGTAAGGACATTTTTTATGATATTATAGTCTTTAGTGCCAATGAAGAAGAACATAAAGACATCTTAATATTTCTTTAAAACATTAAAAGAGAATTTGCTTCTCATGAAAGAAAAGAAATCTGTGCTCTTTTTAGAAAAGCTGCATTTTCTAGGACATGAGATCTCTTAGTAGGGAATCCCAATCATGCAAGATTGGATGAAGCCTAGAAATATTCACAAAGTTCAGTCCTTTCTATACATATGTTCCTATTATAGGAAGTTCATTACCATTTTGCTCACATAGTCTCAGCCCTTCATGAATATTTTTTCCTTGTTGAGCAAAGCGAAGAAATTACATGTTTTTTTTATTCCAGCAATGTGATTTCTTTATACTATTACACAAGACCACATGACAATAAAATTGTGACAATTATGACAATTATTAGAGTAATGGATTAAGTCAAAGAAAAAAAAAATTTCCAAACAAAAGATTTTTTTTAATCTCAGACTTAGAATTGCGAAATTAACTTTAAGACCTACAACTTAATATCTTAGTATAAAATTAATATCTCAGATTTATTATAGGTGTCCAAGATAATTATACTAGTGTCCTTATCAATGAGATATGTTGTCTTTAAGATTTAAGATTGCCAAGATTACTTTGATCTTCCATCTATTGAGAGAATTAAATAATTATGTAACATCCCCATTTGTTCAAAAAGACTACTTAGCTTTTAATATAGTTTTTAAACCTTACAATTGGCCCTAAAAGTAGACACAGGAACATGTAATTGGTGTAACTAACAAAAGCCTAAAAAGGCCACACCATGGACTTTTTTTTATTTAATAATATAATAATATGCCCACAATTTTTCAAAGGACAAGCCTTTTTCCAAAGCATACCTTAACTATCAATACTAAGTTTGAGCAATGGATTGAAGTCAAAGAGACAAGTCAAAGTCTAGTTGTGGACCTCCAAATATATCTTGTAGAAGTATGCTTAGACTCACCTTCAAATCTAACATTCATGCTTTTAATAATTTGAATTTTGATATATTAAATCCCATATTCAATTACTAGCCACATTTAAATTTTCCATGTCTAAGATTATCACATCATCATGACAACTAGACCTTGGATTAGACTTTGATGATATAACAATCTTGGATATCGACACTTTTTTTAACCACCAAAATTCATAGAAAACATATTTTTTTGAAAAAGACAAGAACAATACATACATCCAAAACAAAACTTCTAAAAATATAAACATTCAAGAAAAACCAACGATGTTTGACACACAATAAATGCTAGGATTATAATTCTTGATACAACCAGACTTGGTGTCAAGTCCTTATGACAAAAGTCCTTAATTAAATCTAGTCATTATTAGCATTAGAAATCTCTAGTTTTCTTGGTGGAAAAAATAGATAGTGACTTGGTGTCCAAATCATCTACAATGATCTTGAAAATATGGTAATCCACCAAAGTAAGCCTTGGCATTTTACACTAGTATCAAAAATAGAAATTTAATAGAAATAGATACAATAGTTTATAATTATGAAAAACAAAAATTGAAAATTAGGTGGATAAGAAGGAAAAAAACTCACTTAAATGAAAACCTCTAGGTTTTCAACATTGTCAATCAAAAGGATATCAACATCAGAAAAATAAAATTTAAACTTTGGGTCCCTTTAGGCCATTTGTTATGAAAATTTTTAATGAAAAAATTTTATTTTTGTCCTTCATGGCACTTCAAGCCCTTGCAAAGCTCACTAATGACCAATCCTAATTCTACAGCCCGTGATCACCCTATTTTTGTTGTCAATCCATTTTCTAATTGATCTAACGGCCTCCATTGTATTCACACGCTGAAAGAAACATCTCTGGTTGCCGATGCGCTAGATATGCTATGCACCTCTCTCTCTCTCTCTCTCTCTCTCTCTCTCTCTCTCTCTCTCTCTCTCTCTCTCTCTCTCTCTCTCTCTCTCTCTCTCTCTCTCTCTCTCTCTCTCTCTCTCTCTCTCTCTCTCTCTCTCTCTCTCTCTCTCTTGCAAATTTCAACTATGTGTTGAGAAAATGTTATGGATGAATTGAGTCCGTGGATCGGACGGACGGGTCCAACAATCGGAACAAAATGATCCTACTATTGCGCAAAAGCAGTGGTCGACTAATTCCCTCGATGCATGCACTACTACTATAGCTAATGAACACAAAATAGAGTTTGATTGCAAAGAGAAAGAGCAAATAGTCAAACAAATCAATCAGAGAGTCAGACAAAAAGCGTAGATCATGCAACATTGACAAAATCTGAACCAAAACTAGATAGTAATTTATTTAGATTGAATGTATAGAAATACAAGTCAGATAATATAGGTGAGCACAAATCAGTAGCAGGCAAAACCGTGTGCTCACAAAGCTAACTAAAATATAGTTATGAGCTTATACTAGCAATTAGTCTTAGAGAATAGAATCAATGCTTGAAAGCATCTACTAAGTCTGTCTCGGATAAGTTGACATCTCAGTGACTATGGGCACTCGAGCATATATGGAATCAACCTATTTCATCTGGTTATAACATGATTAAATTAGTTATAATGATCAACTACATACAATTTACAGTTGTGCAAATGTATGTACAAGAAGATGGCATAGAGCCATTTGCGCCATCTGGAATAGATCGTGGCTGATGTTTTCATTGTCCAAGTAGTTGCACAGTATAGAAAGTGGTCGTGAGAAGGCTTCGATTATTCGGAGTCGAGCATGTCACTGCCCATAGTCAATGGAGTTAGGGACGATAGGTCGAGTCGATAAGTCGGACTCCCGCAATAAATTAGCCAAATCAGGTTTTCCCGATAAGTTGATCAACTCCGACAAGTCGGGTGACTTCGACAAGTCGGACTGCCATTCTCTTATCTGTCTTTGATAATAGAGTATTTATGCGAGAGTAGAGGAATAAATCCAACACCCCCCTTAATTTGGATCCGTGAATGCCTTGATCTTTAGACAATGCACAAAATTTGTTGTGTGCATCAATGATCAAAGCCTTGGTAAACATATCTATGATCATGTTTTGTGTCCGACAATATGCTAAGTCTGCCTCTACAAGATAGTAGTGAGCCTCACCCATATCAGTCATATCGAATTTCGAGTACATCATATGTTTAGCATCCTTCACATGATCAAAACTGTTGTTGAAAAGCAATGTATCATCGACATACAAGGTGATGCTAATAAAGCAATGCTGCACTGACTTGAAATAAACATCAAAATCGGTAGTGTTTGGTTTGAAGCCATATTGGATGAGGAATGTGTTGATCCTCTGAAACCAAGATCTTGTTGATTGTTTCAAGCCATAAAGTGCCTTGTGTAGTTTATAGACATGTTTCTTGTGAAAGATTCAACTAGTTTCATCACATTTTGCAATATTACCATATTTGGCATATTGAGGCCAAAACTTGTTTTAGACTTAGAGGTTGACTTTTCAAAGTTCATTAGTCTAAATTTCATTGGAATAAACACTTTCTGAAAGTTGGGGAAAGATAGAATGCGAGTTTGAGTAGATTCAATTTGAATAAGTTGGGTACATTGAATCTAGACCCAAAATTGGTAGGGTTAGCATTTTGGTGGGAAAGCCAAGTGGCCAAATAGGGTTTGGACCTGCTATAAAAGGATGTAACTCATGGAGAGAGTCATCTTCTCTCTTCTCTATCTCATTTCATGCTTATACATGGTTCTCTTGGGTTCTACTATCCATTGGTGCACTATCTTGGTGATTGCTTGCAATTCTATGTGTAGAATGATCTATATTTGCTATTTTTGGATCCACACGTGTGAAATATAGTAGTTTGCTGGTTCTGTACGGACAGCAACAGTACATAATCATTTCATTCAAGTTTGATCAAGTTCTATTAGTGTTTGCATCTCAAATTGTGTGTAGATGCTGATTTTTCTACATTGGTGAAATTGGTAGTGTATTTCTCTTTCTAACCAAAGATCATTCAAGTAGATTGGATCTTAAGGATCTGAAATCTTTTACATGGTATCAGAGCTTCTGTTTCAGGTTATGAAGGAGGAAATCAGATCTATCAATGATTTGGTAAAGATATTAAGTCTAGAGCATGCTAGAGAGGATTCTACACCAAAATCAGATTTTTTGCTTTTGTAGATTGGATCTTTTGTAGATCAAAACACTAAATAGGTCAATATACTTGTTCAATTCCATTTTTTTGAATTCACATGTTGGATTTGGCCGATTTTTGCATCATTGGTTCAGCCTAAGTGGTGGCTTATAGATTGCATATCAAATTTTCAGCATTTGCATGTAGATTTGGAATAGTCAATTTTTTGTGATTTTGTCAAAACCCTAATTTTGATTGGATGTCTAGATAGTGAGGTTGCTAGACCTCATTTGAGTGTGTTTCAATCTTAGGAAGTGGCAAAAGTCATTAGATTGAGGATAGATCATAGGTTGGTCAAGATTCCATGATTCTATGTGTTGATTTGCTTGGATAAGTGCTACAAGAGAATTTGTGAGATAGTTTCAAATCTTGGTGATTTCTTTTGAAAGCATTTGTTGTTGTTCAAAGGAGTGCTTTGTGCATTGAAACAGGTTGAAAGAGAAGATCAGGTCATTGCTACATGGCAACCTCAATTGGAGTCATGTTGGAAGCCAATGATAGGCTTACCTCAAGTAACTATTCATTATGGAAAGTGAGGATGGAGTCACTTCTTGAGATGAATGATGTTTTGGATATTGTTGTAGGTTTGGAGGAGAGACCAGCAACACAACAAGATCAATTGAGGTATGACAAGAGGGCCAAGAAGGCTCTACACATGATAAAGATGAATGTTACCAATGAACTTCTCAAGGAAGTTGGTAAGTGCACATCATCTTTGGAAGCTTGGAATTCATTGAAGAAGCTTTATGAATCCAAGTCTACTTCTAGAGTGTTGACTCTAAGAAGGCAAATTTTTTCTTGTTTGCAAAAGAATGAAGAAAGTCCAAGTACTTTTGTTTTGAGAATGAAAGCATTGAATGATGAGTTAGCTTGCATAGATGAAAGCATTAAGGAAGGAGAGCTTATTCAAGTGATTCTTAATGGCTTGTTGGATGCTCATGCTAACATTGTTCAAAGTATTGCTATTCAAAAGACTTTGCCAAGTTTGATGGATCTTCAAGAGATCTTGATCGATGAGGAATATAGGCTTCAAGCAAGAGGTGGATCTACATCGACACTTCAAGAGGATGCTATGTTCACAAAGGGCAAAACCAAAAGCAAGTAGTCTAAAGGGCAAGATCAAGTGGATGCTTCTTCAAGTGGCAATAAGAAGGATAGATCAAAGCTCAAGTGCTTCTATTGTGGCATCAAAGGACACTTTGAAAGTGAGTGCTACAAGAAGAAGAGAGATCAAGGAGACAAGCAAGGTAATCTTACTCTTGATGAGGATGGTTTGGATGTGCAAGATGCAAATGATGATGCTTTTGTGATGTCTTCACGTATGCTTGCTAATGATGGAGATCTAGATCCTTGGTGGATTGATAGTGGAGCAAGTTCACATATGACCTTTCACAAAGAGTACTTCACTTCTTTGTTGGCATATGGAGATGACAAGAGGGTGATCTACACGGCCAATGATGGTGAGTGTGCAATCAAAGGGATTGGCACAATTCCTATTTCTCTCTCTACAAATAGGAATGTTCATTTGGAGGATGTCTTGTTTATTCCATCTATTACCAAGAATTTGCTTAGTGCGAGTCAAATGCTAAGTAAGGGCCTCAAGGTGGAGTTTGATGGAGATGCTTGTTTGATCGAAAGGAAGGATGTCTTGATTGGAAAAGGTAAAAGACAAGAGAAGTTGTTCAAACTTGATGCTTGTGTTATTGCTAACCAAGTTGGATGTGTTGCAAGGGAGCAAATTTCTATTCAAGAGGTTTGGCACAAAAGGATGGGACACCTCAACTTCAAGTCATTGGAGGTAATGGCAAGGAAGAAGGTTGTGATTGGTCTTCCAAGTTCCTTAAGTAATGACAAGCATGTTTGTGAGTCTTGTGCTTTGTCTAAGTCACATAGACTAGCTTATACTAGATCTATTTCTAGATCTACAAAGCTTTTTCAACTTGTACATTCGGATATTCATGGATTTACTACAATTAGCAATAGTGGAGCTAAGATGTATGTAACATTCATTGATGATTTTAGTAGATTTTGTTGGATCTATCTACTAAAGAGCAAGGATGAAGTGTATGATGTCTTTGTCAAGCTCAAGAATGCAAGGGAGAACCAATTCTCCACAAAGATCAAGTGCTTGAGAGGTGACAATGGTGGTGAGTATATATCTAACAAGTTCAAGGCCTTTTGTGATGAGCATGGGATCAAGAGGGAGTATACAACATCAAGGACCCCACAATAAAATGGAATGGCTGAAAGGAAGAATAGAACTTTATGTGAAAGTGCTAAAGCTATGAGGTTAAGTGCTAATCTTGACAAACCATTTTGGGATCAAGCTTTGTTGTGTGCCAATTTCTTGTGCAATAGGTGGCCGAGTGCTATATTGGATGGAAGGACAGCTTTTGAGATGCTATTCAAGAGGAGGCCGAGTGTCAACTTTCTAAGAACCTTTGTATGCACATGCTATGTCAACATTACTCTTGATGATAGGACCAAGGAGGATCCATCTTCAAGAAGAGGTATTTTTGTTGGATATAGTGAGGTGAGTAAAGCCTACAAGGTTTACATTCCTTCTACTAACAAAGTGATTGTTGGTAGAGATGTCATTTTTTATGAGGGAAACATTCCAAAGGTGTCTTCAAGCATGATTGATGGTAAAGTAGATGGATCCAACATTCTTGATGTTGATGAGAAGGATTCTACTTTGGATGGTGGTGATGATGGACCTTCATCAAGTCAAAAGCCAAGGAGAACATCAAGAGAAAGACAAGTACCTTCAAGGCTCACATATGATCAAAAGGGTAAACAAGTAGTTTTTGGAAATTATGTTGCTTTTCTAACCTCTTTGGATGATCCTACAAGTGTAGATCAAGCAAGGAAAGAAGAGGAGTGGATCCAAGCAATGGATCTTGAGTATCGAGCTCTTATGAAGAATGGAACATGGAGATTGGTGGAGTTGCCTAAGGACAAGAAAGCTATTGGATGCAAATGGATCTTCAAGGTGAAGACAAACCAAGATGGATCTATCAGTAAGTACAAGGCAAGGTTAGTGGCAAAAGGATATGCTCAACAACAAGGAATTGACTATGATGAGACCTTTGCACCCGTGGCAAAGATGGTAAGCATTCGAGTCATCATTTCACTTGATACACTTTATGGATGGGATCTATGGCAAATGGACATTTCAAATGCATTCTTGAATGGTGATCTTGAGGAGGAAGTATACATGGAGCAACCCAAGAGCTACATCTCATCAACAAAGCCAAATCATGTGTGTCTTCTACAAAAGAGTTTGTATGGCCTTAAGCAAGCACCAAGGAGTTGGTATGCTAAGCTTAACACTTTTTTACTCTCTCAAGGCTTTGTTATGAGTGAGTATGATCATTCACTTTATTATATGTTTGCTGGAAATGATGTTACCATCTTGCTAATCTATGTGGATGATATCATCTTGAGTGGTGGAGACAATCAAGATGTGGAGGATATCAAGAATGCTCTTAAGAAGGAGTTTGAGGTGCATGATCTTGGGAGTTTGCATTACATTTTAGGAATAGAAGTCATTATATCTTCTCAATCTACTTTCATTTGTCAAGAGAAGTATGCTAATTCTATTCTAGAAAGATTTCATATGGTAGATGCAAAAGCTATTGATACACCTATGGAGTCTCATGTAAAGCTTACTATAAGAGGTAATGAAAGATCCTTCAAGGACATTACTCTCTATAGAAAGCTAGTTGGTTCACTCATCTATCTAACCATTACTAGACCTGATCTAATCTATTGTGTTGGAAGATTGAGTCAATTCATGCAAGATCCTAGTGAGGAGCATTGGAAGCTAGGAAAGCGAGTTTTGAGGTACATCATTGGAACTCGAGATTTTGGCATATTGTATGAGGGATCATCACCTAATCTTTTTGGATTTTCAGATTTGGACTATGCTGGAGATGTAATGGATAGGAGATCCATTAGTTCTTATTGTATTTTCATAGGTGATGGAGCTATATCATGGATGTCAAAGAAACAAGCCACTATCTCATTGTCATCTAGTGAGGCCGAGTACAAAGCTCTTACACATTGCACAAAGGAGATGGTATGGATCAAGAGGATGATCAAGGATCTTCACTTGCTGGATTTTTCAGAGAGCCCAATCATCTTTTGTGACAATCAATCAGCCCAAAGAATGGCATCCAATCCTATCTTTCATGCTAGGAGCAAGCATATTGAGATACAATATCATTTTGTGAGGGAGCGAGTCATTGCAAAGGATGTGGAGCTTCAACATGTGTCTTCTAGGGAATGTGTAGCTGATATCTTCACCAAAGCATTGGGAAAAGACTTGTTCATGAAGCATAGGACTTCACTTGGAGTATTATCAAAGTCTATGCTAAAACTAGTTGAAGAGGGAGTGTGAAAGATTCAACTACTTTTATCACATTTTGCAATATTTTCATATTTGGCATATTGAGGCCAAAACTTGTTTTAGACGTAGAGGTTGACTTTTCAAAGTTCGTTAGTCTAAATTTCATTTGAATAAACACTTTCTGAAAGTGTGGGAAAGATAGAATGCGAGTTTGAGTAGATTCAATTTGAATAAGTTGGGTACATTGAATCTAGACCCAAAATTGGTAGGGTTAGCATTTTGGTAAGCCAAGTGGCCAAATAGGATTTGGAACTGCTATAAAAGGATGTAACTCGTGGAGAGAGTCATCTTCTCTCTTCTCTATCTCATTTCATGCTTATACATGGTTCTCTTGGGTTCTACTATCCATTGGTGCACTATCTTGGTGATTGCTTGCAATTCTATGTGTAGAATGATCTATATTTGCTATTTTTGGATCCACACGTGTGAAATACAGTAGCTTGCTGGTTTTGTACGGACAACAACAGTACATAATCATTTTATTCAAGTTTGATCAAGTTCTATTAGTGTTTGCATCTCAAATTGTGTGTAGATACTGATTTTTCTACATTGGTGAAATTGGTAGTGTATTTCTCTTTCTAACCAAAGATCATTCAAGTAGATTGGATCTTAAGGATCTGAAATCTTTCACATTTCTTCATACCTTCAAGAACGTATCCTTCAGGCTAGATTATGTGAAGCTTATTAAGCTATAATGATAGCTCTGATACCATGTTGGAGAAATGTGATGGATGAATTGAGTCCGTGAATCAAATAAATAGGTCAAAGAATTAGATCGGAATGATTCTATTACTGCGCAAAAGCAGTGGTCGATTGATTTCCTCAGTGCGTGCACTACTATAATAGTAGGCGAACACAAAATAGAGCTTGGTTGTTGAAGAGAAAGAGCAGATAGTCAAACAAATCAATTAGAGAGTCAGACAGAAAGCGTAGATCATGCAACACTGATAAAATATGAACACAAAACCATACAGTAATCTATTCAGATTGAATGTATAGAATACAAGTCAGATAATGTAGGTGAGCACAAATCAATAGTGGGCGAAATGTGCTCACAAAGCTAATAACGATCTGTAACAACTATGAGCTTATACTGACAATCAGTCTGAAAGAAAAAAAATCAATGCTTGACAGCATCTACTAAGTTTATCTCTGATAAGTTGGCGTCTCGACGACTATGGGCCTAGAATCCTAGAACTATAATTAGGGTTTCTGGCTTGGGGACGCATGTTTCACTATGAAAATTGAATCGTTTGGAGTCCAGTTTAGTGTTGTAGGTTCATATTGATGTGTAGCACAGGAAAAAACAGACGGTCTGAAAAAACAGATTTCGTTCAACGACACTGAACCGGTACTTGGAGATGTTGAAAAGTAGTCCATTTAATGGAATCCCCCAAATGGCATCGGAATTGAGCTGCAAATGGTCTTGTGGGTTTGTGTCGAGCCCACAAACTTGTGGACACCTCCTATCCAAGGTTCTAACTGTTTTCTACGGAATTCGACCAATTTCTGGCTCGACGGACCTAGAATCCCAGAACTGCATTTAGGGTTTCTGGTTCGAACACACGTTTCGCTATGAGTATTGAACCGTTTGGAGCCCGGTTTAGTCTTGTGGGTTCATCTTGGCGTGCAACACAAGACAAAATAGATGGCCTAAAAAAATGGACTCCTTTCAATGACATTGGACGAGTTCTCGGAGATGCTGAAAAGTAGTACATTTAGCAGCATTAACCCCAATAAAAAGGGCATTTTCAGACAAACGGCATCGAAATTGAGTTGCAAATGGTCATGTGGGTTTGTGTTGAGCCCACAAATCTATGGACATCTCCCCTCTGAAGTTCTGATCATTTTTTACTGAATCCGATTAATTTCTGGCTCGATAGGCCTAGATTCCCAGAATTGCGTTTAGGGTTCCTGGTTCGGACACATGTTTCGCTATGAGTATTGGACCATTTGGAGTATGGTTGAGTCCTGAGAGTTTATCTTAGCGTGTAGCACAGGACAAAACAGACCGTCTGAAAAACAGACTTTGTTCGGCGACACTGGACCGGTTTTCGGGGATGCTAAAAAGTAGTCCATTTAGTGGCATTCCCCCGACAAAAAGGGCGTTTCAAGACAAACGATATTGGAATTGAGCTACAAATGGTCCCATAAATTTGTGTCAAGCCCATGAACTTGTGGACACCTCCCATCCAAGGTTTTGACTATTTTTGACTGAATTCGACCAATTCCTGGCTCGACGGGCCTAGAATCCCAAAATTATGTTTAGGATTTCCGGTTCGGATGCACGTTTCACTGTGAGTACTGAACCGTTTGGAGTCTAGTTTAGTGTTGTAGGTTCGTATCGACATGACAACCAAAGAACCTTCATTCACAGTACCAGCAATTACACTTATGTAATAATTTTTCTCCCAATGTTCCATAATCCATTCTTGTCACAGTGTACCACAAGGTCAATGCACGAAAATCAAGGAACAGAGGTCATATGAGAAAACTGGAATCTGGAGGCATTCCCTCCACATGTTCATTGAAAAGAAACACAAAGAATCCAGCCTATGATAACTTTCAAAATGACTTTAATACCTTGTGTAAGAAAACCTGAGATAACTCATAAGTTTGAGAAGAGAACCATGTTCCAGCATCCATTATTAAAGCCCAAAGGTTTGTAAAGGATGCAACACAACTTATGTGCTGATTTCTAATGCTAATTCCTAACACAATGCTAATTCCTAATTCCTAACACTATGCTAATTCCTAATTCCTAATTCCTAATGCTAATTCCTAATTCCTAACATTATGCTAATTCCTAATTCCTAATGCTAATTCCTAATTCTTAATGCTAATTCCTAACACTATCCTAATTCCTAATGCTAATTCCTAACACTATGCTATTTTCTAATTCCTAATGCTAATTCCTAATTCCTATTTCCTAATGCTAATTCCTAACACTATGCTAATCTAATTCCTAATTCCTAATGCTAATTCCTAAACCATAATGCTAATTCCTAACACTATGCTAATTCCTAATTCTTAATGCTAATTCCTAACACTATGCTAATTCCTAATTCTTAATGCTAATTTCTAACACTATGCTAATTCCTAATTCCTAACACAATGCTAATTCCTAACACTGTGTTAATTCCTAATGCTAATCCCTAACATTGTGCTGATTTCTAATTCCTAACACAATAGCACATATCACAGAGTTAATATCACAGCTAATATCAAAAACACTATGCTAATTCCTAATATTGTGCTAATTCCTAATTCCTAACACAATAGCACATATCATAGAGCTAATATCACAGCTAATATCAAGAACACTATGCTACTTCCTAACACTATCCTAATTTCTAATGATAATTCCTAACACTATCCTTATTCCTAATGCTAATTCCTAATTCCCGGATGCTGATTCCTAACATTGTGCTAATTCCTAACCCTATGCTAATTCCTAATCCTAATTCCTAATTCCTATTCCTAATTCCTAATTCCTAATGCAAATTCCTAACATTGTGCTAATTCCTAATTCCTAACACAATACCACAGATCACAGAGCTAATATCATAGCTTTCTTTAGTTGTCTCAGTTGAGAGCACATATATTTCATTTGCACCGCATGGTCATTTCACCACACTGCATTTATTTCAAGTTGTACTTTTTTCATATTAGCATTTAATATTATGTATTTTTGTCTTTGTTGCTTGGACGTGTTCATATGCTCCCTATTGGCATATTGCTTGGAGACATTCACACTTGAGATGTAGTACTTTTGTCTCAATTACCATAAACTACTTGGTTGATGTCAATTAGGCTAAAAATCACAAGCATAGTCTTGGTGCTTTATAAACATCAACATCCCTTCTAATGCCCGCTAAAGCAGCCTAACTTGATAGACACAAAACGAGAGGTCGTTCCACACACGTTAATGACAACTTGAGCATAGTCTAACTTTCCCATATTTTCATAGCAGAATTTGATGGATCGCAACTTAAGAATTTGAATGGTGTACTAATCTCAAAAAACAACATTTCTCACAAGTTATGTTCAAAAGTATTTGAACACAAAGCAAATGCACAATCATAGCTCAACACATGAATTATCCCTCCGAAGATCTTGATTGGATAACTTCTTGTTCTTAAAAGTGCAAGACATTGCATAGCCTCGGATCATATGTGCTGATAATAGTGTCTATAGGAGGAAAATCATAGTGACGCATGTAACCAGTTCTGGCAGATTATCACCTTGAGAGCTTTTTATTGAATATTTCCACAATTCTACATCTAGCATGTACACAGCCAGTGGAGCATAAAAAAATGGAAAGTGCTACGTTTGAGAAATCCTTGATCAAACCCACCCAGTCTTGCAAATGGAGTATAACCTCTTTTGCATTGGGGAATATGTGATAGTGGCCCTTGCAGATTTCCATGCAAGCATTACAAAGCATAGTTGCACTTCAGAAGCAGGTTTTGTTGAAAATGACTCATAGTCTGACAGGAAAGCAGTGAATGATAGCTGCTACAGACATGTTGCAGTGAGGTACATGAGACCAAAGAACCCTCCCTTCTAGCCTATTTAGGCTTTATTCTAACTCCACTGCAGCTACTGCCAACTCTTATTCTTGGCCCCGGAGAGCACCTAGGAAAGGGATGTGATCATGCTCACTCCTTTCAATAGACGGGTAAGGTCTATTGTTGTGAAATAAATGGTCGTAACTCTCCAAGCACTTCAAATTGATATGTGATCTTGCTCGCAGCTCTTGTCAGCAGATGGGTAAGGCTTGCTGCTGTGAAGTGCATGACCATAAACAACTGCATCTCCTCAAACACATCAGATTGACATGTGATAACGCCCACTCCTTTGATTATTAGAACATTGATAAGGTCTGTTGTGGTGAATGTATGGCCTTAAACGATGGCAACCTCTCTTCAAGCACTTTGGTTTGATGTTTGTCATTATAGCTTTGTTCAATTATTGATAGGCGTAGTCATGCATTAGGAAAGAAGGCTTATTCTGTTGTGCTCGATAGTTCGTTCACAGACTTCAAATTACCGAATCATGTTTATTCCTCTTCCCAACAAAAATGGCTCCCAAATATAAGCAAATTGAATTTTGTATGTGTCTGCAATGTATTCAAAATTCTTGTTGTGAGAATATAATGTGCTCAAGAACATTGGCTCTAAACTTGATTTATTTTTAAAGCACCACAAAATGAGTTTTATATTTTAGTATCTATTTTTATTTTTATGTATCAATTTTTCATTTCACTATCATTTACAAAATTGTATTTCTTGATCGCTAACCAATTTCTTTTCACTACGTTCTTATATTGTGATATTGTTTTGCATTAGTTTTATGGCCAAATTAACATTGCATGAATAGAGCAAACTCCAAGGGACCCAAATGTGACTTGGTAGATCAACTGACATGCATTTGCTAAGGTGAGGGCACAATCAAATAAAAAAGGATTGAAAAATCTAAAGAGTTTTAGAGATAGCCAACAAATTGCGAGACTAGACATAACATACCTCATGTGAGCAAAAACTTGCATCATAAGATCTCTCCATCAAGAGCATTCTACTATTCTAGCACCATTGAGAGACAAGAACATTTATTTATTTTTTCATACTTTTAGAGTGATGATGAAGAAGATGATTATGGTGGTCGCCTTGTTTTTTAACAATATCATAGAGAAAATTTTGACAATTCAAAAAGTGTCAAGAGACTATCTATACCAAAGACATGATTAAAAAAAACAAAATTTCCAAACAACAAATGTACAAGATAATCTAGAAGAAAAAAACACATGATGTGCATTTTGTATATTTTGCTCTTATTTGTGTTGTAACTACGTTTGTCTATTTTTTATTTTCAACACTCAATCACTTGTTTAGTTTTTCTTACATTTTACAATTTTATTGATGTATTTATTTGTGATTCTCTTATTTTTTCTTAAACTAATTCAAGGATTTCAAAACATTAGACTCAAATTTCCTCTTTGTGGAGTGTTTTTTTTTTTTGAAAATAGTACAAGAATTTGTCAACTTCTTCACCACTATTTTTCTCTCAAAATTCTTCTCGAAGCAACATTGATGTAAGTTTTGAATGGTCAAATATGATAGAATAAACATCATGATGACGAAATTGTCAGATGAAGTAGAGAAGCTCTCCAAGAATATGGGTGAGTGTAGTGGCAAATGAAAAACATGTATTACCCAAATATAGACTCAACCAACTACTACAAGATACTTTTGCTTGTTTTGAAAACAAAAACCATTCTTAGACAATAAATTTAAATGAATCAGACTACTAAATCTACCTAAAGTCTAGGAAAAACAATCACGATAATAATGTGGAAAGGGTGCTCAACTCCTGAGTCTTGACTCTCAAATATGCCACAAGATTATTAATCACAATGCTTTTGGGAAGGCATTTGATATCAAATTTAATTTTTTTTGTATCAAAGCATGGAGATTTTGATCCAATAGGCATATCACATCCAACATCACAAGTTTTAGCATCAAAAAATGGCCATATCATCTACATGTTTTACTATAAAGTATTATAGAATGAATAGAGTGCATGTATTTTGAAGTTAAATGGTAGCCTAATTATGAACTCATTAATATCCCACTCAAGTAAAGAGATTTTATTTTGTAGAGCTATAAATTACAAACCAAAATTAGGATACGTAACAAATCATTATGATTATGTATTTCATATTTACGCAAGATATGTAACTCTTGATATTATGATCTTTTATATATCTTCTTTACAAATTTATACAAGTATTTTCTCGTTAACCATAGTTCTACAAAATGTGCTATTCTTAGTTTAGAATACACACACACACACACACACACACACACACATTCTAAAAATTGTAGAGGCCTTAAGAGAAAAAGGTTTATGGTTTCAAGTCTTTATCTAATTATTTAAAAAGACCAATAATATATATTTTATACTAATGACTATAATAAATAGAGTGGATGAATAATGTATCTTTCCATTGGCTTTGGTATACCTTTGAAAGGAATTTATACTTTGGAAAGTCTAATAAGTTGAACTTTTAGGATTTCCATGTGGACATAAATGGGTGATCAAATTAGAGTAGCCATAATATATTCCTAAGCTATATACCTATTTAATGTAAAATTTTAGTTTGACTCATGAAATTTGTCACAATATTTTTAGTAGCCTTTGTCTCAATATTTGTGACCACTAACATTATTTTGAATGCAGATATGTCAAAGTGGATGTCTTCCAAGAAAGCCAAAGTAGTTACATTTTAGTGGATGTGCCAAATAGTCAATCATGCTTACACGAACTTCAAAAATATCTTCCTACAATTTTCATGGACAAGCAAGTTTTCTTTTATAGTCTTAGTGATATTAAATGAGTAGTCTAGCATTGCATCTTGTACTTGTACTTTATTTCTAAAAGCAATCTACACCAAGATATTCACTAAAATATTCTATTAGGTAAATAGAAATCCATGATTTGCAACTAGACTTTTTAATAGACAGGATGCATTCTCTTTATTATTGTATTATACAAATTTACTCATAATGGATACACGAAATATTTTACATCCTTTGACATGGTTTCGTGGTTTTGTTTTGACGTGCTCTTTACATCAGTATGAAAGCTAACCTTGTACTTCAAGTAGAATTTTGATACATTTCGTATAAATTTGAATTAAAAAATATTCAACATGTAAACGTATCTACATGGTTAGTACTTCGGTTTGACATTTATTATAAATGCTTGTTTTGTATCTCTATTGAGTATTCTAAGTTCTCCTTTCTATGTGATTGAAAGTGATATAAGAATTTTGTATTTGAATACATTGATTTAAATTTCTAAGATTGTGATAAACTATATCGTGATGATGTGGCTTGTATTGTTGTACATGTAATTAATATCTTAGGCTCATTAACTTAATCTCCTCTCTCTAATCAACATCGCTATGTTAAGATGATCAACATTGGAATTTTGCTTTAAAATTACTCTACATTGAACTTATTAACAATTTACTCAAACAGAGTATTATATACATGTCCATCAATGTGAATAACAATAAAAATATCACAACATAAAGTCTAGTTTAAAACATTAGTTATTCATGTCCATTAATGTTAAAAACAATAGAATATCATAACATAAAGTCCAATCTAAATATTAGTTCTATTTTTTTTTGAGAATTATAAGTTTTATTTCATAAGTAGGTCTATTTGTCATTCTCATTTTTGAACACCTGGCATTTTTTTTGCAAGAGTGATAATTCGAATAAGAATTGACTTCCATGACGTGCACAACTAGTCTTTGTTGGAAAATGTTTAGGAAACATAGGAGAATGTATCCAACTAATGCCTTTGGGGCATATGTTCACCCTTCTGGATAAGACATAGTAAATTCTATGTTATCTAGGTTTCAGTTGCTAGATTAAAAGATTGATATGCTAGCTTCTTGACACGAAGATCCACATCCCCCTATTGATGATTTTAAAAGGAAGGCCGAATCATGGGTTTGTGGGTCCATATCCTAATGGATATCATTTTTTGATAGATATTTTGAGATTCTAATCCTCAATCTACAAAGTTCTTAACGTTCAATCAATAAGCATACAAGCTTCAAAGCTCCATTATATTGCACAAATGTCATCTCACCACACACATAGGCACAAATTTTGCTAGGTGGAACTCAAATAAGTCTACAATAGTAGTGGTATCTTCTCATATTTCATATACGAGCTCTTATGTAAAACTTTTTTCTAATTTTTTTTTGATTTAAAAGACTATTTGATGTTATTTTAGACTATTTGGTTCATTACGACCATTCCATCAACTACTTCTACTTTGCTCTGCTCCTCTACTTGAGGCAATCTTCATATATACACACTACTTCCAGTGATTGGTGTAGTCATGTTGTCTACAAACTACTTCTTACAACGAATGCCCAGTCTCTTCGACATGTCCAAGTTATTGACTATTATCCTCATGCTAAGGTGTTGTGGGATGTGATAAACGTATTTTTGCTAAACTCATGACTAAGATTATGATTACCAACATGGAAATTTAAAAAGTTTATTAGGGAATTGTGAATATCACTTTTGAAACAATGAATTTCAAATATTCAAATGGGAAATTTAAAAGAATGAGATCATACGTGTAAATTTGGAAAGTGATTAAATTTGTGAATGCAAAAATTGATGTTTGTGAATCTAAATTAGAAGATCATTTCATTACATTTAAAATGAACCTTGAATATGAGAAATATAAACTCATGGAACACTTGCATAATTATGACCTTAAAATTTACTTCATTTTATCAAAAAATTTTCACTTAACATCAATATTAATCAATCTTTTGATTATATGGCTTATGGACTGCATCTAATAACGATAACAAAAACATTGAGTAATCCAAATGATGTATCAATGTGAATATGTGTTTTTCAAAATGTTGTTTATTGATATAAGAATAATTATATGCTATAATCAGATATTTTAGAGATCCTGAAAAAAGGCGTGAATTCATTCGAACACCAACTGATTATAATGACAATCCAGCTCAACAATATGCATACATTGTGATGTTTTTAATGTCGATTGACATTAAAATACTAGCACAAATTGATGTCATACATGATGGTTAACCAGTAAAATACTAACTACTTGTTCAAATTCGTTGGTAATTGATCAAACAGAAATCGCTTGTAAAGTGAATGACCTTATTGAGTTTGTTATCTTCAACATGATATCAAGCTTATTATGTTGCTACATGCACATAATACTAATAAAATTTCAAATTTTAAGTTGAGAAAGGATTGTGTTAATCACATGTGTCAAAAGAGAGTGCCACCCATTATCACATTAAATGAACAATTGCTTCATCACTTTGGTGGGAAGCAATGGAATCTTATTACGAAGTTGCATCCACTTGGCTTGATTTTCAAAAAAGAAAATCAAAGGTCATTTCTTAGTGGAGTATAAGAAACATATTTGGGTTTAGGCAGAAACAGAATGAAAATAATTCTAAGTATGTTGGAAGATTATGGGAGTTGCTTTTGAAAGTTCAGAACTTGCATTCTATTTTCTGAAAAAGAGCAAAAGAGAATGTTCTATTCTTTTTTGCAAAGGAACATACAAGATGGCTTAGATCTAGTAGATGTTGAGACACTAGAGCAATCACATATTATGCTACTAAGATAGAATTACTGGACAACCATTAAAATGGAAGTAGAAACAAGAGAAAGGAATTTTATATAACTTCAAATTGAAAAGAAAAGACTCAACACCTTTCAAAGGACGCAAGTGCATTTATTTTTTGGAGGCATGCGTTTCAAATGTGGAAAAAAGTGACAATTTTTTTTCAAATGTCCTCTAAAAAATGTCAAAGCTTTTGCTACAGACAGAGGAAAATAAGTGGTGCAATCCATTGAAGACACTCAAGCACATGACATCCTCAAGACCTCAAGAAAAGTTAATAACAAGCTTTTTCTACTTCTTTTTTATGCAAGATCTTCACATAATTTAACATCTTAAGTTAGCACAAAAAATAAGAGTTGAATCTTTTGATAATAATATTGTGCTTGAAGAGCAAGGTGCATTTGTAGATGGTAATGTTGAAATTTATCCTGTAATTCGTAAACTCAAACTTCATATCTCTGACTACCATGAACCGATAGTGTACTTTTTACACGTGTGAGGACTCTCAAATCAATGTGGTTGATCTTCTAAGATGGGTGTGATTGCACATAGATCTACACACAATCTAGATTGACAATTTTAAGGCAAGAGCACACAAAACATGCATTAATCACTCAACATGTATAATTCAGTATAGAGACCACATTTTAAGAAAAAACAATAAGTATAGAATTAGCTTGCTCTCAAATAGAGAGAGCATGTACATGAGCACTCAAGTAGAGAGAGAAGATGGAGACAAGACTAGGTGTAGAAGCTCTCAATCTCTTCAAAAAACTTGGTGCAAATGAGCCCTCTTTTTTAGTTCCAATAGGAGATGTCATCATGTAATATGATTGGATTTCTTACATAGCACCTCTAAATTTGATTGGTCCATTGGGTTGTCACTCCTTCTTAGCTTGGACCATTTTTGTGCATCTCTCTCTTTTGATTGGTCACATGACAACATTACAACATCAAAAGACATGTCACTAGCCCTCTATCATCATGCCAAATGTCAAAGGGCCACACTACCTCGAGCTAAGTCAAAGCTACTTTTGGCCTAATCACCTACAAAAATGTGTACAAGGGGTATTTTTGGCATAAGACCCCCAAAACTCAAGTTTAAGCCCTATTGACTATTCAAACTCAACATCTATGAACTAAAGTGTGAGAGTTGAAACCCTGAAAAAAGTCAGTAAATGCAATCATTGCGCGAGAGTTGGAGCTAGACGAGAGTTGAACCCTCGCTAGATTTATAGAACTTTTGTCGAGCTTGTTGATGGGTCAAGAATATTCGCCAACTTTTTTAGAAGCTATTTTCACAATGAATAAGTCACTTCATTTGCTAATTCCTTTGAAGCAGATAATTGAGATTATATTAATTGTTCTGCCACTTGATTGGTGTAGAACTCCATTATAACATCTTATCTAGCCTAATGTAAAGAGTACATAGAAAAATGGTCCTAATCTTTACAAGAGGATCCAGTAGCACTCTTCAATAAGTAGTTGGGATCAAACTTTTATAGAACTAAAAAATACACCACGCAATGAGTTATGATATGCATTGTGTAATTGGCTAAGTGGTAGGAATCATTCTCTATTGTAATTGTAGTTATAGGTAATCACTTTACTCTAATTTGTAAAGGTCTCATCTATGAAGTGTTTTCTTGCACTTTCGATTTGTTATACATTTCTACATTTGGAAGCTTCTATTGCAATGAAGAATTTTTATTTCACTTACTCCTTGCTTTGATTTGGTCTAAGGTGATAGGTTGGGTGGTCAATGTAGTTTTTATTCTAAGTTTGAGTATGACTCACTTAGAGTAGTTCTTGTGTTAATAATCTTGTTGAGGTTGTAATATATGGAAAGGTATCCAGCTCTTGATCGTTTCTCTATCCTTCTTACTATGGCCATTTAAAAACTACTTTAGTTTAGACAATATAAGCTCAAAGGTGTAGATTTCTTTGAGGATGGTTGAGATTGCTTTCTACCAAGGATCTATTTCTAAGAGAGATGCACCTTGGGATTCATTTAGAAGTAAGTTGAGAACAAGCGAACATAGATTAGGTGATGCAAAAATGACTATTCTCAATGTTTATATTGCTTTATCTTCAACTAAGACACTTTGGTTTCTAAATATTTCAAGTTTGGTCAATCTTTCTGTCACTATATGCTCTTTTTTCTACTAATGTGGCCTCCTATCTTTTCCAATTGAGTTTCTAAACATTATGGATATATACCAAATTCAAAAATATTCAAGGTTTTTTTTAATTGTAGTCAATATCTGATCTATTGCACCATTTCACATGCAATTTATCTACACATAGTTCCTATGAAAGATGTCAACCATATATGTTTCGTTTACTATTTAAAAATCATTGATCTTGAAACTATAAAGCATTTCTTAAGTCATCAATTTATCTATTGTTTTTTTTCAATGGTTCAAATGGCTATGTAGTCCTAAATCTCTTTACACAAATGATTTAGTTTGATTGAATATGTCATTCATTGCAATGTTATTGTGAACTTGAGTCTAATGTATGTGATGTGTAAAGGAGAAAAAAACATCTTTGTCATGTCTTTACACCATGCATATGCAGTCTCCTTGCATGACATCATGTTCGATTGCTCCATCAAGGTATTTTATAGCCTTGAATTTATCTTACAATTTTCATAATGTTTGTCCACTTGGTCAAGGCAATATCATTAATTCATATTTTCTATAACTTCAATAATGTAGAAGTTTAATTTGACTCTAACTGATTGACCTTGCATCATTTCTAGCACACAATATCCATTTTGAAAACATCTACAATCATGCAAGCCCTTTTGTGATTAATTTATGTGTTATAGAGAAGAATCCCTTGACTCAATTTGAGATTATGTATCTTTTTCTTTACATCTTGGATGTCTTTGAGTGATTTAACCACTTCAGAAGTTGCATATCTCTCTCTTCAGTATCAAAAAACACCTTAGACTTCTCCTCCTTAATCAACAATAATATAGAAGCATGGTATTCGAATAACTCTTTGAATTCTATAATGCTCTTTAAAAAAATATGGAAGCCATGCTTGATCTCAATTGTGTTAAGATTCACATAAGCAATAATATTGTCTAGAAATTACTATAACACACAAAGAGAAAGAGGCAACACACTCAACTGATCATCATAACTGAATGAAATATAGAAGTACACATGAGACGAAATGTAGAACTTCCTAGGTGTTGACCTACCATCTATGTTGTGGATGGTAACAACTAACTTACACCTAATATTTACAGATTGACTTACAAACTGTCTTATGGCTAGTTAATGAAGAGCAAAATGAAGAGTGAAGTTTAGTATGGAACTTCTAACACTCTCCCTCAATAATAAAGTGGCACTCGTCTATGCCTAATTGAGTGCAACTTTTCAAATTTAATCCTACCTAATGATTTTGTAAATATGTTTGCCACTTGGTCTTCAGATTTACAAAAGACAAGATCAATATTGGCACCATCAAGTACTTTCTCTCGAACAAAGTCATAATGTATCTCAATGTGTTTAGTTCGAACATGTAAGACTAGATTTTTGGCAAGGTGAATGGAACTTTGGTTATAACATGACATCGGATTTTGACATTCTGTGAGTAAATTTTTTGTGAGTTTTGCGAGTTTCTTCTACCCATGATCTCACAAAATGATAGTACATGGCGTGCTACTCTTTTAATGCCATTACATGATTTTTGAATAATATGAATTGTGATTTGATGCATACTCAAAACTATGACTATCCATCAAATTTTAAATAGGTTCATCACAAAATACTTTGTTACTCTATAAATATAGGTTTACTTTTATTTTTAAAAAAAGTGTTATTGAAGTTATAAAAGCTAGCATGCCGGCGTGCTAGCTTGCAAATTTTTTATTTCAAAAAAATGACGTTTTTTTGAAAAACTTTTTGAGAAAATATATTTCTTTTTGGAGCTGATTTGACTAGCATGTCGGTGTGCTAGCCAAGTAAATTATAAAATAGAAAAGCTATTTTGACACATTTGAGAATCAAATTTTGAGTAAAAACATTATTTTAGAATATTTTTTTCAACCTCCAAACATAGTAAGCCGACGTGCTAAGTAAAACAACTAAAAAAATAGTTTGCAACCTTTAAAGATAGCACACTAGCGTGCTATATAAAATGAGAAAAAAAAAATTGTGCCCTCCAAACCTAACACGTTGGGGTGCATAACAAGACCACCCAAAAAAAAAAAAATTGTAGCCTCCAAAGGTAGCAAGCCGGCGTGCTACCTTTGGAGGCTGCAAAAAAAAAATTAATTTGAAATTTTTTTACTTTGTGACATTTTTAACTATGTACCAAACCACATTCTTAATAATAAAAATATTGAAATAGTAGAGTAAAAAAGGTAGCACACCATGTGCTATCTTTTTGTTGAATTATGACAAAAAAGAAACTCGCAAAAATCACAACAAATTTATTGGCAAAATGCCAAGGCCCAATTGCATCCACCTATGGTTGACCTGCGTATTTGCTTTGTGTAAGAAAGACGCCGCCTTCCTTTTGCCATACTTCAATGCCAAGACAATAGTGCATGAATCTTAGATCGTTGATGTCAAAAGCATTGGAAAGATCTGACTTGATTTCATCCATTGAGCTCTCATTGACAAAAAAAAATCTACAGCAAAATGAATCCCAATCAATCCTAAAAGTGATGGAGGATGCACAAACCAAAGATCTAGATCCAAACTATGAGCTAGAATCAAGACTAGTTACCAAAACTAGCAAATCTGGCATTTAACACCATATTAGGCACATAGATTTGATCAAATGAACCAAAGTAAAGTACATCAAGTTTCTCAGACCTGTAAACAGGTTCAGTACCTTCCTAACCATGCAATTAATGCATAAGAACACTCTTATCCAATAGCTAGAACTTGCCACCAAAAGACAATGATGATAGAAGTTGAAAAACTCGATTTTTCTTGATAAAAAATAAGAGAATATCTGGGGCCCCTCAACTTCGGAAGGAAGCTTTGCTTCCAAGTTTTTGAAGCCCTGGGCCGGAAGATGAGCGAGCAAAAGCAAACTGCACGACAACGAGGCGAGCAGGATTCACAAGAAGTGCTCAAGAGGGCTGATATGTAGCGGCCAATTGGGAGACTTCCAATTTTGACGAATAAATTTTGCGGATAATAAGCACCTAGTTTTACGGAAGCAAACAAAAATCCACGCTTTTCCAAGTGCCAAGTGGAAGACATCACTGGTGTTGCAGTGGGTCCTGCAACAGATTAGGGGTGGATAATGTTAGCAGATTCTAGAGAATCTCCAAGTGTCGAGCCAAGCTGAAGACACAAGTTATCTCTCACCCATGACCAAGGAGGTCTCAGAAGGAAGAGAGCAGAAGAAGCTGAGAGCCGAGCATGAGAGCCGAGGAAATACTAGCTAGGAAGACAGTGAGTTAACTATGTGAGCCTACATGGTGTATCCCAAAGAAGGAATGACCATGTAGGAGCTAGTAATGTTTTCTAGGCATTGTAAATAAAGGTAGACCCCCCTTAAATTAGTTAGAATGAGCCACCTTTTGATGGTGACCTTTAGTGGAAGAGCAAATTCCACATGTAATTCTAATTTAGTGGAATTGCCACATGGGCTCCACATGGGCAGCCTTTGATTGTATTGTCAAGTTCTCTTGAGCAAATAAAGAGGATCCTCCACGAGTTCTTGATGATATCTTAGCTCCTTGTTCATGGCAATGCTCTTGAGTGAGATTTCTATGAGCATGCTTGATTCCTTTGCATTGTGGATTAACTAGGTTCTTGTTTCTTGTTTCTTGCTTAGTTGTGGATTAGCATTCAGTTCTTGTTTGTGGAATTTTGTAGTAATCAGCATTCAAGTAAACTAGATAGGCTAGTTTGTGGTATAGATCTTGCATACTCCCTTACAACCCAGTTCTTGATTGTTCTTGAGTAGTCTAAGCATCAAGTGATGAGTGTTTCTTGATTCTTAGATTGTTAAAATGTTGTTAGGAATCTAGTTTCTTGTTTCAGTAGTTAATCTGGTTCTTGATTATTTTCTAATTTAGTAGTTAGTGGTAGGATTGCTCTCTGTATTGAACGTTGATCTTCTTGAGCTTTATCTAGTTACATATGTAGCTGAGTATCGGATTGGAGTTACCCACTGACAGGCTGGGAATACATGTTTAAACCTGAGTAATGCTTCTACTCTGTAACAGTTCTAATAAGAAGAAGAACCACAAAGAATCGTAACAACAAAAGTAAAGTAATCCAAGAAGAAAAAAAAAATAAAAAAGAAACGTGTTCACAAATTTAGTGAATCTGTGACCATCTACCAATTATGTGTCTGAGCTATACCAGTCCACCCAAGAGAAAGGTCATTATGTTGAATCTACTGAATCATAAACTGAAATCACAATTTGGCTATAATTGATTGTGTGCATGCTGATTATTGTGCTCAAAATTAGGCCGATTGTACGAACAACCTCCTGATCTAGACACACCTGTCATTAATATCAATTTTATTGATATTCTACTACACAATGATGAATTGTCAAATGTTGCATGGCTACATACTGATGAATCAAATGATTTATTTGTAGATGATGAAAATGTCTTGCGAATTCAAAATTGCCCAAAAGATTTGGACATTTTGGAATGTTGTGCAAAAGGGCGTTCAACAATTTTTAGCAGATCATTTATTCCGAATCCCTAATCTACCAACTCCGGACCAAGGCGTCAATGGTGACTTACCCGATGCCACTTTATTGCAAGTTGACTATACTCTCGTTTGGGCAAAGGATATTACTGAATATTTGACTTCAGGGCAGATGGATCCGTCCTTATCTAAACTCAAACAATGTGCGTTGATCCTCAAAACAACACCATATACGTTGATTGCAGGACAACTTTACAAGCAAGGATTAGGTTGAATTATCTGACGATGCCTTACTGAAGGTGAAATAACCTCTGTTATATTCCTAACTCATGAAGGTGTTGGAGCTGGTCATTTATCTTTTGACACAACCGCCAAAAAAAATCCTTCTAGTAGGATTTTGGTGGCCAACCCTCTTCAAGGATACCCACACCTAGGGCATTGATTATGTTGGACCAATTAGTCACGCTGCTAGAAACACTCAAGAGGGCTATGGGTTTAACTCCTTTCCAGCTTGTATATGGCCAGGTAGCAATTATGCATGTAGAATTCCATGTTCCATCCCTACGAGTCACATATAATCTAGAGCTAGATAATCGACAAATTCTAGCTAATAGATTATTCCATCTAGAACAACTTTGTGAAACACTACGGATTAGCATCCATGCTCAACAAGTCCACAAACGTCGATAGAAGGCATGGCATGATCGATCATTGGAACTCAAAGAGTTCTAGATCAGAGACAAGGCCCTCCTATACCAAGCCAAAGCCTTTAAGGGCAAACTAAAAAATTTTGAACAAGGACCTTATGACATTCAGAAGATATTTGCCTCTGGATATGTACAACTCCAAGCCTTACAAGGTCATACTTTAGACATTGTGGTCAATGGAAGTAGACTCAAAAAGTACAACGAACCATGTCTTTATCTTGATATATATTAACCTTGTTTAATTTCCTATTTTTTGTTATTGTTTGTTGTTGTTACTTTTTTGCTTACTGCCTGTTGCCATTCTGACAACTTTTTTGGTTCAAACAATCAAGATATCATCAGCTTAGTGATACAATCAGTCTTTATCTATGCAACCACAAGATTTCATTCTTTTTTTGAAATCTTGATGCACAAAAATATCAGACAGAATTTGCCTAGACCAATTTCAATATGCACAATTCATTTATCAGCTTCGCAAATTCCTGTTCAGAGTCATACCTTCCAGAATTAGAAAAACACAATTTTTCTCATCGCACTGACATCTGCAGATAATTCGCTGAGCTTCAAAATTAGATGCACGATTTTATTTGTCACATCCGCGAATTTTGATCATTTCCATTTTTGTATTATCAAAGAATTCACTCCATTTTGGTACAAAATGTACCTAGCAAGAAATTGGAGGACCATTAGAACTCTATATCAAAATTTGTCAACCCCACTGGGAAATCGTGGGCACTGAAAACGAGTTCTGGGTTCATTTGCTAAGCCTCACCATTCTCTCCAAGAGTTCATTCCAGATTTCTACACATGCTGAAAATTTTCAAAATATTCAAAACTGTCTAGAACTCTCCCACTACTGCTCTCATGGCTTCTAACGATCCCTCACTCTCACTACATCGCCGTAAGGCCCAAAAATCTTACACGGGCAATATCTTTTTGGTAGAAATCAAGAATCATTCGACAGCATTGCAATTAGCCAATGACATCTTCATTCATTTTGGTTTTAATCTGCTACACCTTCTTGAGCAGCAGAATGAAAGTTTGGTACGTGCTACCTACTCCTCCTATTTGGATAAATTCCACTCCTTTTGGATTCCTTCCAAGGATGGCAGTTTCGTCACCATCAACATTACACCTGCCAGAATTCAATTTATTGGGTTTCCAGACGTTGGTGAGACTATTCATGGCAAAGGCACCATCTATGATCCCAAATATTTCAAGAAGTTCTTGCTAGACGATGACAAAACCATTGCTCACACCAATGATGGTATTGCCATAAAACTGATCAAGGATCCCAAGCTACGCGCTGCGGTAGAAATCCTTATGGTCTTGGTCGAAGTGCACATCGTACACATGGATCGTATTCCACCTAGCGATCTCTTATCCTTAACCACGATTCTTGAAGATCCCACTCACACCTATAAGTGGGTAGAAAAGATCTCTGACAAGTTGTGTCTGGCCCTCAAAACATGAAAAGATACCACCAAGTGTGGTTATCTCTTACAAATGATGGTCCAGCAACACTTGGGGTGCAGAGGACAATCACAGCCCTCAAAGAAATGATCAATATCCTCGCACCAGAAAGTGGCCAGTCCACAAGTATCAGCCGAGCCTGCCACACTTGCACCTCCCACGAAAAAGCAGAAGGGTAAGGTAGTAGCCCAAAGCACCAAAGAAGACATCTCCCCTGATAGCTTATACAGTGATATAGGAACAGAATATGCTAAATCTGGAGGGAGCCTTAAATCTTTTCAGGAACCAAAAGAAGTTTTGGCACAACAAGAGGCCCTACTCTAACAGGCCCATCAAAGACGACAAGCAATAGCAGCAACAGGCATCTCTTTGGATGCACGCGCTTCCAGATTAGACTCATTTGGAGTGGTCCTGCCAATGACAGTCATTTCAATTGTTCAGGTATCGCTTCCTCCTAACATTACTAACACCTCCACCATTTCACCATTACCTCCACCACCTACAGTCATATTTACACCTTCTCTCATGCTTAACATGGGCTTTGATTATAGCATTCCGAAAAATCCATCTCCTGTACATACCTCCACTCTACTTGACTCCTTGGTCAACGAAGATGACTTTGCACTACATTTCCTAGCCCAAACCCAATCCACCACTGTGACAACTACTCCCGTCCATTCTTCTCCTTCAAAAGCTAATTCTCCTCCAAAACACCAATCACCTCCACATTCACCTCCTCCAAAACCTCAATCTCCTCCACCTTCATTTCCTCAAAATACATCTCCACCAATTCCAGATCTCCTTCCATATGACCCTATGCCTTATCCGCACTATGGATGCCCCTCACCTAACCTTAAACCTTGGGAGCAATTACCACTAGAGGCCCAAAAATCGGTATGGTTGGTGAATGAGTTGCAAAACAACAATTTTGGCACTTTGTCAGGATAGCATGCAATGAGACAGGTAGACGACGGAGCCATCTTACAACTTCAGTAGAAAAAGACAAAGTTGGTAGCTGATTTCTCTCAACAGCAGCAGCAGATCCAGGATCTCAATGCATGCATCCAGCAACAACAGCAGGTGCTCAACCACTTTCAGAACCAAATCCATCTAATAGATCAACAATTCTCCAACTTGAAAACTACCACAACAACCCTTACTACAGAGCGTAACGATGTCTTGGCAGCCACAACAACAACATGTTTGGCTATGAAGGATCAGCTGGCACAAGTCAATCTTAAAGATTTCGCACCTCCAACTATTCTTGAGAGAACTCAAATTCCAGTGGTGGCATAGAAAAAATTGACACAAAAGTTAAAGGTCACGACGGAGCAACACAACAAATTACAACAATCCTATACTGCTTCTTTTGAGGCCCTCAACCAACATATTGCCACCCTAGAAGAGAAGTTAAAAGCAGCCACCCAATTGCCACCTTCTGTCCATGCGGAGCACGCTCCGCATGGATAGAAGCGGCAACACACTCAACTGATCATCATAACTGAATAAAATATAGAAGTACATATGAGATGAAATGTAGAACTTCCTAGGGGTTGATCTACCATCTATGTTACGGCTAGTAACAACTAATTTACATGTAATATTTACAGACTGTCTTACGACCAATTAATGAAGAGCGAAATGAAGAGTGAAGTTTCGTTTGAGTTTCTAACAACTTGAAGGGCTATAATTTTTTTCTAGACTATGAACTATGAAATTTATAGAACTTTTGCCTTGTAAAATAATGAACAAAACCAAATTTTTACATTTATATTTTTATTTTCAATGCATTTTTGAAAATTTTAACCAACTCACTATATATCAATGTTACTTTTTAGTTATCTAGTGTCTAATGGAAAGTGTAATATTGTTATCATCATTATCAATAATCAAACCTCCAATTTCTTTGCTGATTATATTTGTTAATATTGATTAACTTCTTTGAAACATAAGTAGTTACATTGTAACTATATGAGACCAATGTTGTACTTAATTTATATATATATGTCATCTTTAACAGCTACTTTATCTTCAACTCAATTGCTAAAGATAAATTTCTAAAATCATGCAATCAATATGGCTATTGAAATTTGTATTTTGGAGGCTAGCTACTCCACTTTTGAATGACTACAAAGATTGAATTTAAATGGCATCTTTGCTTGAACATGGGTCGAGTCATTTTTTCTTATGTAGAGTGTAGATGACACTATATCTCTTGCTAGTGTTGTGTTGATACAAAATATATAGAAGATTTGATACATGGTTAGTCAAGACACTCTTCTAATGCGAATAAAATAAAGTTTACTCAAAAATCTTCTTTTTTGGATATTCAACCAAAATCTACTCAAACATGGTGACATCCATGATATATTACACATCTACATATGGTTTTGTAAATCGTACTTCTTTTGTATCAACACATCAATTCATGAATATTATTGTGTCTGTTTTTGTCAATTCTAATTGATTTTGTATCACTCTTAGTTTTCTCATTTCAAATCTGCTATCTACCCTTTTGATCCCTTGTTGATGTGTTATTACTCCAATATCCTTCTCATAGCTACAAACAAACAACAATTAATTTAGGTTCTCTTTGATGTAAATATATTTTAAACTCAAGAAATTAATCATCTGGTCAAGAAGCTTAAATCCATTTTTTATAAACTTAAGTCAACTTCACCAACAATGAAAACAAGTACCTAACATTTTAAAAAAGACACAATCTACTATGTCGTTTTTATGACTATAATAAAAAAAATTCATGTTGTGATAGCCAAGGCTCATTTTGAATTGCTAGAATATTCTCTTACATTGTTAGTTATATCTATTTACATTCTTTTGTCTGCCAAAATTTACCAAATATGTGAATTGGCCAAATGAAATTGTATCAACATTAATAATACAAGACACTATTTTATCATTTCTATTGATTCTTTTGGTAATCTGCATGCAAGCTGGCCATGATTTAGTAGCCGTCGTTATCTTGAAAATCAAAAAATCTACGAGGTAAATTATTGAAAATCGCTATCGCATTCTTGACCTCCTAGAGGTTAGGTAATAAATAAATCCATTGAATTTATTCCATAACCACTTGAGCTTAAAATATGGATAGTATTTTAGATCTTTTTAGAGTGGTTTTGACCAACACACACATGTACATGTAAGAATTGTAGACAAATAATTATTTAATTTGTGAGCTATTTGATTACTTTGAGCTACTTATATTATGAAATACTTTGCAACATACTTTATTTATGAACGTTGTTTGTAATTATATAAAAAATTAGACCTATTTTTCTTCAGTATTTCAAAAAAATAAAATGAATTTCTTGATTATTAAAAATGACATACTTAAGCTCTAAAATTGTAGAATAAAAAAAAATTAGCTTGGACCTCAAATAAAAATTTCTAGAAAATTTATTGACCAATTCCCAACTTGGTGTAGATTCTAAGACAAGAAAAAAAAAATCGTATAAAATATCTAAGTTGTCAAAAACTTATTTCAAGTCTACCACTGTCATTCATAAGATGACAATCATATAGTTTGTCATTCTGATGACAATCATATAGGTTTTGGTTAAAGTGCAAACAAATTTACATGTAGTTTCATAAAAACAAAAATAAATTACACATTTAAAATGTACCATGTGTCATTAAAAAAATATAGGAAAAGAAAAAATTATATACAAATTTTGATGAGTTTTTTAATTAACAAAGAAATCATTAATAGTTGTAGCATACAATATTTGATATTTTAAAAAAAAACTTGTCGAATATTGAAATAATTGATTACATAGATTAAAAAAATGCAAGCCCTTGGACATCTCACAGGGTGGCCATGCAACAGTGCATCTCCACAAAATGAACACACCATGCAAGGAGGATATTGTGAAAACTTAATGTTTTTCATTTGTCGTCATTCATCAATAGTTTACGGAGAGTGATCTATTCATACCTCCTACTTTTTTAATCACCTTACTTGACAAAAAGCAATGTGACATAGACATCAAAATTGTGACATTGTTGAAAGCATAATGTTTTTCTATATATTAATGTTTGGCCTACAAACGAAAAGTTGTCGTATAAATATAATTTTCTTTTATTCATGTTTGAAAATTGATAATTAAGATGAGGGAGTGCAGTAACTATTTTGGTCCAGCCCAGTGATGAATTCAAAAGCATGGTTAGGAGACATACCAAGATTTACATCATAAGACATGGTTATAACATAGAACAGGACCTGTGCAAAGTAATAGAACTACAACAAGAAGGAGCTCTACAATGGTTACAAGATAAAAAAACACACAGTTGGCCAATGTTTTCAAGCGAGAAACTCCCATGAAGAAGCTTGTGACAATCATAGAAGACAATTGAGATGGTCGTTGTGATAACAAGAAAGCCCAAATGGAATCCAGTGTTAGTTAATGTTGTTTCAACCATCACATTGGATTTTTTTTTCTTGAAGAAGCACTTGATCTGTTTCGATGAGACTTTTTTTTTTATAAGCTTGTATATCACCATTGATGCAATGAAATAAATGCTCAATATATTGTCAATTATGTGGTTAAAAATATTCAAAATCACAATTACTCTTTTTTGGATTTTTACGCATTTGAAAAATAGTCTATTTGGTGTGAAATGTTTTTCATTTGTGGTCATTCACCAATAGTTTATGGAGAGTGAGCTATTCATACCTCCTACCATTTTAATCACCTTACTTGACAGAAAGCAATGTGACATACACATCAAAATTGTGACATTGTTGAAAGCATAATGTTTTTCTATAGATTAATGTTTGGCCTACAAACGAAAAGTTGTCGTATAAGTAAGTTTTTTTGCTATTCATGTTTGAATTAAGATGAGGGAGTGCAGTAACTATTCTGGCCCAACCTAGTGATGAATTCAAAAGCATGGTTAGGAGACATACCAAGATTTACATCATAAGACATGGTTATACCATACAACAGGACCTATGCAAAGTAATAGAACTACAACAAGAAGGAGCTCTATGATGGTTACAAGATAAAGGCCACACAATTGGCCAATGTATTTAAGCAAGAAACTCCGATGAAGAAGTCTATGATAATCATAGAAGACAATTGAGATGGCCATTGTGATAACAAGAAAGCCCAAATGGAATCTAGTGTTAGTTACTGTTGTTTCAACCATCACATTGGATTTACCATTAATGATTGGAAAACTTATGATATAATGTGCTCACCAGATTGGGTAAGCTAGAAGTGTTCATGTAGACATGAAACTCTTTTGTCAAGTTTGGAAATTGTAGTATGAGTGCTTTGGTCAAGACTTTTTTAATGGTGGTGAAGGTAACGTTGAAAACAAATGCTACAAAAAGAAGAGGGATAAAAATGAACCAATCTAAATTTAACAATGATGATGATAAAAGTCTTCTTATGATGATGTCATCTAGTCTTACATCTTCTATCAATGATGTAAATCTATGGTGGATTGGTAGTGCTACTAATAGTCATAGTCACAAATGTTAGAAATACAAACCAAACATTCCCATTCGGCAACATCAAAATTATGAGACATGTCAATGTAGTGCCACAACAATAGACACATGTTACTCCAATGCAATCGTAGCCATGTGCAAAATAAGGTACACTACTGTATTTATTAGTTGTTTACATAAAATGTACTCATTAGTGCGGTACATAAATTAAAGACAACATGCTTTACAGATAACTTGTTCTTCTATGTGGAAAATGATTTTATGTTATTAGGGACACTAGTGTGAAAAATGCGAAAAGGTTATCTATGTAAGTTGGGTGTCTTACACTTTTTCATGTCAAGCATCTTGGTGTAGAACATTGATAGGATCAAAATTGGCATAGATGGCAAATTGGCCAAATCCACATGTAATGCCTCTATAGAGCCAAAGTAATGTAAGAGGTGGAATTTGAGCTAAATAGGTTGTTGACAAGTGTTTTAATTTAGTTTGATGTGTGACAAGTCAAAGTTCAAAAGGTCCAATAGAATATAGAGGTGGAAGCATCAATGGTCCAATAGGATTTGAGATATGCTTAAGAATGGTCCAATAGAATTAAGAGGTGATTGAAAATGATCCAATAGATTTTGAGAGTGAACTATCTCGTGGATCTACTAGTGTCATTGTACTTCTCATTTGGTGCTAAGTAATTTGGAGATCAATCAAGGATTTGAGTCTAAGTGTTTACTTGCTTTCTCTCTCTATCCAAGAGCAATTGATTGCATTCTCTCTCTACCCGAGAGTAGGCCTTCCATAGTTTTTTGAAAGGACAACTTCTCACACATGTGTATGTACTTTGGTTTTGAGGAAATGCATGTAGTAGTGTGTTTTTGCCTTTGAGAGTGAGATAGATCTTGAATCTCAATCTAATCTTGATCATTGTGCATTCACACACCTTCGGAGATCTAAATCACACTTAGTGGACACTCCACACGTGTGAAATTCACATGGTATCAGAGCCTACTTGAGTTTACCATGCATTTCTCATCATTAGTATGGAAATTTTTGCATCAATACTGAACTAGAAAGTGACTAGGCTCATTTTCCTAGCTATCTTGTTCAATCTTGGATCAAAAGAGATCAATAGGGCATTGATTGGGTCTAAACTGGTACTATACGGAATTAGGTGCTCAGACACGTGTGAGGAACATCCAATTTCAGTTTGAGAGTCCTCTTTCGTGTTTGATCCTTAAATCTTGCTAGATAGCTTGTTTGAAAGCTAGTGTTGTCTAGTTTTTGTAACAATCAGTTTCATTCCATTTGGTTGTGCCAATCAAAAGTTATAAGCTTTTGAAGAGGGTTAGGTAGGGCACCTAGGCCTAGGTGGACACATTTGGTTTGGTCAAGAGATTGCTTGTTTGATCCTAAATCACAGTTGAATGCTTGTCAATCCCATCTATTTGAGATCTAGGCACTATTTTGAGATCTTAGCCATTTTGTTTCATACAATATCATTGTATTCGAGTCAAATTCGGATTCTTCGTGTATTTCACATGTGCTAAGAGTGTTTGATCCTAACTTTGCCCATACTCCATAATTTGATGTGAAGTAGATCTAGTTTTAGAGAGATTGGTAGAGCTAGTGAGAATCATCTCACAGTTTGTTGCAAGATCTTGCATAGGAGTTGGTAGCACACCATTATTGGATCCTATAGTGAGAGAGTAGCAACATATTTTGTTCACCACTTGTTTGTTTATTTTCACTTTCAATTAATTCAATGGGTTCATCCTTGTTGGAACCAAGTGACAAATTGAATACTTCCAATTATTCAATATGGAAGTTGAGAATGGAGTTCATCTTGATACTTCAAGATGTGATGGACATTGTTCTTGGCCTTGAAGAAGAGCCTCGAGTTCTTCAAGAGGTTAAAAAATACTAGAAGAGAGCTAGGATGGCTCTCCACTACATCAAGATGAATGTCTCTAATGAGATATTGAGGGAGATTGGTAGTTGCACTACAGCCACAGAAGCTTGGGATTGTCTCAAGACTATCTATGAGGCTAAGAACACCTCTAGGCTCTTCACTCTTAGAAATCGAATCTTCCAAAGTAGTCAAAAGAGTGATGAGAGTGCATCTAATTATGTTTTGAGAGTCAAGGATATTCATAGGGAGCTTGCATGCATTGGTGACTCAATCAATCAAAGTGAGCTAGTCCAAGTCATTCTCAATGGCTTGAGAAATGAATATGACAACCTTGTCCAATCCTATGCCATTAAGGAGGGGCTACCAAGTTTGGAGGCCTTTCAAAGTGTGCTTATCTCTGAATAATCAAGACAAGAGTACAAACTCTTGAGGATTGACAAGCTATCACTTAATCCTAATGATGGCAAAGCTTTATTTGTCAAGGACAAGCACAAAGGGAGGAGCAAGAATCAATATCAACAATCCTCAAGCAAGGACAAAGCCAAAGCCAAAGACAAAGATGATGAGGAAGATGATTCCTCTAGTGGTTCTATATCTAAGCTCAAGAAGAAGAAGATCAAGTGCTTTTATTGTGGCAAGAAAGGCCATTATGCCACCAATTGATTCAAGAAGAAGAATCAATTGAGACGGATCTCTTATGGTCTCTAGCTTATCATCCTCTCCTTTCAAAAAGGATGGATTATGGTATATTGATAGTGGAGCTTCTTCACATATGTGTAGCTCCAAGGACTCTTTCTCTTCTATTGCACCTTATGATGGAGCCAAGAAATCAATAATTATAAATGTCCAATTGAAGGAATAGGGAAGATTCCCTTAAAGCTTGCATCTTTTAAAATTCTTTTTCTTACTAACGTTCTTTTTGTACCTAAGCTTACAAAGAATCGTATTAGTGTTGGCCAATTGCTTATGATAATGACCTTGATGTGAAATTCAATTTTGATACTTGTACTATCAAAAAGAATGATGAGATACTTGCACTAGGATCTAGATTTGGAGGCATCTATAAAAGAAATTGTAATTTCTTGTAATGTTGCTTTTGTGACCAAGCTATCTATGGAGAAGTTATGGCATAGGAAGTTGGGACATCCCAACTACAAATCCATGCTCTCTATGATCAAAGAAGCCAAAGCTATTGGCTTGCCAAAGCCATTTTCCAAGGAGATCAAGCCATGTGAGGCTTGTGCTATTTCTAAATCTCACAAGAAGCCATTTACAAGATCTTCTATAAGAATAAGCATCTTTTGGATTTGATCCACTCATATGTTCATTTCTCATCATCTATGAGCAAGGGAGGAGCCACTTGTTTTGTAACTTTTATTGAAGATTTCACAAGATACACTTGGATATATCTTCTTTCTTCTAAATCTATGGTGTTTGATCATTTTCTTATTTTCAAAACTTATGTTGAGAAGCAATTCGCTTGAAAGAGTAAAGATTTTAGATGTGATGGAGGTGGAGAGTATATCTCCAATAAATTTCATGACTATTGTGAGCTTAAAGGCATTAGAAGAGAGTTCTCTTGTGCCTACTCTCCATCTCAAAATGGAGTGGCAGAGAGAAAGAATAGATCCTTATGTAAATGTGTCAAAGCCATAAGGATTGAGGCATCTTTGCCAAAGACTTTTGGGGAGAAGCCACAAGTTGTGCAAATTATCTTTGCAATAGACTCCCTCATATTGCTCTTGGAGGAAAGTCACCATGTGAGATCTTATTTATGAAGAAGCCTAAGGTTGATCACCTTAGAGTTTTGGATGCATATGTTTTGTCCATATTCCCTTGAAAGGAAGAAAGATGATCCTACTTCATGCAAAGGGATCCTGGTTGGATATTCATCCACCAAGAAGGCCTATAGAGTCTTTATACTCTCTACCTCAAATGTGATTGAGAGTAGAGATGTTATTTTCCATGAAGAGCAAAAATCCAATTTGGAAGGGGCCGAGATCAAAGCATCTCTAAATGCATCACCAACTGGTGCTATTGAAGACAATTATGATGTGATGGGATCGAAAATTAAAGAGGAGTCTCCTCGATTTTTTTCACCAAGAAGATCTATGAGAGAGAGATCCGAGCCCAAGAGGCTCTCATATGTTGATAAAGGCAAGCAAGTGGATCTTGATTCCACCAATTATGCCTTCTTTGTTTATCATGAAGAGCCAAAGAATGTTCAAGAGGCACTCAATACCAAGGAGTGATATGATGCCATGAAGCAAGAGTATGATGCATTGATCACCAACAATACTTGGAAACTTGTGGATTCACCATCCAACAAGCATGTGATTGGATGCAAGTGGGTATTTCGAATCAAATACAATCATGATGGCACCATCAACAAGTTCAAGGCAAGACTATGTGCTTAAGGATTTGCTCAAATCCATGGCCTTGACTATGAAGAGACCTTTGCACCTGTTGCAAAGATGGTGACAGTAGAAATTCTTATCTCTCTTGCTTGTTTTTTCAAATGGAAGGTGTTCCAATTAGATGTATCCAATGTTTTTTTAAATGGTTATCTTGAGGAGGAGATATATATGGAACAACCTCAAGGATTTATCAAGGATGAGTCCAAAGTGTGCTTGCTCTTCAAAAGTCTTTATGGACTAAATCAAGCACCAAGATCATGGTATTCAAGACTCAACTCTTTTCTTATCTCCCTAGGATTTGTTCTTAATAACTATGATCCTTCCATGTATCTAAAGTTTGTTGATAGTAATATTGTCATTCTTCTAATCTATGTTGATGACATTATTCTTTGTGGAAGTTGTATCAAGCTAGTTGAAGAGACTAAGCTAGCACTTGGAAGTGAGTTTAAAATGCAAGATCTAGGAGAGATCCATTGCATACTAGGCCTAGAGATTGACTTTCATGAAGATTATATTTTTATGTGTCAATCTAGATATGCTCTTTCTATGCTGAAAAAATTCCATATGAAAAACTCTAAGAGCATAGATACTAGAGCATATTGTGAAAGATCCTAGAGCAAATTGTGAAAGATCCTAATAAGATCCTTCGAGGACATCACACTTTTTAGGAGTCTTATAGGCTCCTTAACTTGGCTTACTATCACTAGGCCCGACTTGAGCTTTTGTATGCCCAAGTTAAGCCAATTTATGCAAGATCCAAAGATCCATCATTGGAACATGGCCAAGAGAATTCTAACATGTATATCTTCATCTTTAGACTATGGTCTACTCTACAAGAGTGAAGATATATCCATTATTGGCTACTCGGATTCGGACTTTGCAAGTGATAAGATGGATCGAAAGTCTATAAGTGCATACACATATTTCTTGGAGGCAATCTAATATCTTGGCTTTCCAAAAAGCAAGATACTATATCTCTTTCTTCATGTGAGGCCGAGTACAAAGCACTCACCACAACTACCAAAGAGGTGCTTTGGATCAAGAGATTGTTATTGGAGCTAAAGTGCATTAAGGAGGATGATCTACCAATGATCAAATGTGACAATATCTCGGCCCAAGCTCTTGCCAATAATCCCATATTTCATGCACATAGAAGTGGCACACCACTTTGTGAGGGAAAAGCTTATTGGAGGAGAAATATATTTGGAGAATGTGTGACCTGCATGGAGATTGCTCTTGCACAAAATCCTACTCTCTATATATTGAAGTAGTGATTATTCCGTCGACGATTTTGGTCTAGGTTACTTGTAGAGCTCTTCTCCTCTTGCTATCACATGGCTTGGGAGCTAGATCCATGAGGGATCTAGGATTGGTTGGGTGGTTTTGATCCACTTTCTCTCTTGTTGTGTTTTCTTATCCTCATCTTAGGGGTTTTCCCTAGTGGTCTTTACACAAGTGGAAGTGACTCATTTTGTTTTTCTCACATTTTTTGGTGAATCTTCTTGTGTAGATGGAGCTATGCAAGTGGATGGATGTTTTCATGATTTTACAGCAAGTAATGGATTTGGAAAATAAATTTTGTTCGATGACTTTGATGGTCAATTTGATGATCAAGAGGTTGATCTCAAAGGGCTTCAACAAGTCAAAAGGGAAGTTGGCAATTTAGAGCTAGTCAAGAGCATCAAAGGAGAGTCAATTGGCAAAGATGTTTTGGATATGTTTTTGCAGGTGTTTGAAGACTCGAGTAAGGTCGAAAGATCAGCAAGAAAGTGTTGTTCAAGTTTACTTTACTTGTTCTTTCTTATGTTTGAGCTTTTGAGTCTAAGTGTTTACTTGCTTTTTCTCTCTACCCAAGAGCAATTGATTGTATTCTCTCTCTACCCGAGAGTAGGCCTTTTCCATACTTAGTTTTTTGAAAGGACAACTTCCCATGTGTGTATGTACTTTGGTTTTGAATAAATGCATGTAATAGTGTGTTTTTGCCTTTGAGAGTGAGATAAAACTTGAATCTCAATCTAATCTTGATCATTGTGCATTCACACGCCTTAGAATATCTAAATCACACTTAGTGGACACTCCACACGTGTGAACACTAGAAGGTTACATCTCCTCTCTCATGCATCGTATCTTTCATTCTCATTCTATCTTCATATTGTGCATAATTTAAAAAATCTTTGGACGCTACAATTTTTTTGTTTCCTATTTCATTTAGAACGTCGACATGCTATTTATGAAGGCTACTTTTTTTCCTGTCAAAATCCAAGCCCATTGAAATGTGCTTAGATTAGCCCTGTTCAAGCTCATTGATCCCAGCTTGTGTTGTTACATTCATTTGGAAGCACGCAAACTTTTCAATGTCTTTATTGTAATCCCTTGTGCAAGTTGGCAACATGCCCAATTGTGGATGCAAGCCAAGGAGTTTCATTGACCACTTTCACTAAGATGGTCATGATCATATAATGTATTTTGGATTCAATAAGTTACTGGTTGGAAAAGCTTATGTTGTAATCTTGTCTGTGCTAAAAAGATTGGGTAAGCACACTTACTATGGCGAATTTAGAGGTGTCTATGTGGATATGAAACTCTTTTATCAAGTTTGGAGATCATAGGATAGGTGCTTTGGTCAAGGCATTCTTGATGGTTGTCAAGCTTTTCATGGCTTATTCAATCCATTGGGGAGTCATTATTAGTCGATCAATATGATGTGAAAGATTTATCCAAGATTGGCTATGGATATAATTGATCACATACATCGAAACTTAGGAAGCTAGAAACTTAAGATTGTAATAATGAAGGACACAATCTCATCTACAACATTCACACACGGTTAATTTTCACTAGCTGGCTTTTAGAAATAAAAATGTGCAAACTCACATCTCTTTACTCCCAAAATGCCAATAATGGTCATGGATGACAACAAAACACATTACTATATTCTAGCAAAGAAATTTACCCCTTAAATGAGAGGCTCTATTATTGACATTCCCACACTATTTAAACTACTTCACATAACTAAAAATCCATGCATTATTTTAAGATTAATCGTAACCCAAGAGCATATACACCACTCCTCTCTTAATTTTAAAATAATGAAATTCACTTGATCATTTGAAACAGCCTTTTGAAGAAGCATAAAATTGTGATAACTATTGCACAATAACTCTTACTCATGAAAGCCTATACTCAAGACACAAAGTTGTGACAACACAAAAACCATTCACCATGAAGGCCTATAATGCAAGTTTTGCATGTGCTATATCTCACGTGATAATTTATTTTGATCATCATGAAGAAATAATTCGGTATGGATAATTTGCACATGTGCATGCCTCAACTGCTCTTTCAATTCGGCAATAACATTGTCCTTTTGTTCTATTGTCTCTTTTACACGAGCCTCAACTTCAACAAGATCACTTATCTGGAACCATTCCACAATAACAGGTTGAGTTTTAAAAAAAATAGATAATTTGAATTGTAGTAAGTACCTCTTGCAGGTATATTGGAAAAGATTAAATTAAGCCCCTATCAACGTTTTTCAAACTCAAATGCAAAATTATACCTACATTGTTGACTTTTCATTAACTTAAACCCATTATCACCAAAGACGAGTAAAATTTAAAAATACTAGAGCAATCTTGTCCTTGGATGAGCTCTAACCATGCCATATGTCTTCTTGTTGATAGATAAAACAACAATATTAAACTTAACATTGAACTGTGACTATGTGCAAAAGGCCAATCACATGTGTATAAAATGACGACCACTACTTTGATGGCAATGTGTCAAAATGGTTTTGTCTAGAACTTTTCAAGTTAGCAAGTGGTCTCTAAAATCCATAAACAAATTCTCGTGAAGTATGTGATAGAGTTCCACTTTCTTTGACATGATCCTAAGACAAGGTTTTTAAAAGGTAATCCAAAAGCAATTTTCAATATTTTTTTATAGCATGGATGAGAAAATTACTATTTTTACCTTTTCGTGATTATAGCCAAAAAAATCTTAAACATCAATATTTGCAATTTGTTTTCTCAAAAACACAAGTAGCTTACTCCAGATGCTCTACAAAGAAAAGGAAAATTATGGAAGTAAAAAAGCAGTTGTGTCAAGGCCCTACACCAACTTAGTTGTAGACAAATTTGACACTTATCTACCAAGTTGAAACATCAATGTATTGTAGCCACTTAGTATTTTCAGTCTAGTGAAACAAAAAAGGATCAAGTTTGCTAGCCAATGGCAAGAATTGTTACTTTCTTATCTTCACCACTTCTCTTACATGTACTTAACAACATGCCATCACAATGTCTCTATGCAGTGTACTTCATATCATCAAAGAGTCATTCTTATAATTGGCATTTCTTGCTATTTCAGTATTGGATGTCTGATTACTAAAGCCTACATATCAAATAGGCAAAAGAAGTCTTATCATAAAATCATATTCAAGGCTCAAAAGACCTTTCAAAAAAATTCTCCTCAATGTTGATCGTGCTAGAATCTTATTGTGAAGTTCCACGATTTTTACTAGTCCTATGCACAAAAGATTATTTTATGCCTTCTTTTGCTCTTCTATCATTTTTTTCCAAAGCTAGCAAACTTTTGGAGAGTTTAATAATAAAAAAAAAACTACATTTACATTTTTTTTTTTAATTATTGCCACATGCACTGAAATCTATTTTAATAGATTTAAACAATTTCAACTTCCATTTGATTGTTGTTGGAGTAGATATTCCTCTAAGTCCACCCGTTGCTCTTCCATCACCACCACCCAGCCCTGTGCTTAGTCCTGCCCATAATCCGTCTACCGTGCCTGCCCGTTCGCCTGCTGGTACTTCCCTTTCTGTGCAAGCATGCATGGATAGTGTGGAAAAGACTGTCGCAGAGATGCGAGCGATGATGGTAACTGGTGGTTATGGGTCTTCCTCTCGGTATGCTCCACCTTATCCGTCTTCTGCGATTCGTCCTATATTACCTCCACCCTATCCAAAAGACAAAGATATTAAACCTACCCATTTCGTTGGAAACACTCCCCGACGCAATATTGATATCGTAGATCAGTGGTTGCATAAGTGGGAAGAGTATTTTGATTTGAAACGGTCCCCAACTGATTGAGGGTTGGCGGGTCCACAAAGCTGCTTATTATTTCACTGATTTTGCTGACAGGTGATGGCGCAAGTTGTTAAAGTTCCTCGCATAATATCATCAATTCTCATGTGGTGAAGAAATTTCACTTGGCTACTGTTCCATCTGATTACCGGTATACTGTTGAGATGCCAGATCGTAAGGGGACAGAGGTTTGGGATGAAAGAATCTCTCGGGCGTCTTTGTCTATTCAGACGTATACCGAGAAGTTAGATTTTGAAATTACTAAACTAGCTAAGTTTGATATTGTACTTGGTAAGCAGTGGCATGCAAGTAAGCAGCCCGCTATAGATTTTAGATCACATGTGTATAAGTTCGGGCATGAGGGTATGTCTCATGTCTTAAAGGGGGAGAGACCATCTGTTGAAGGTCCTCTTGTTACCTATATGCAAATAAAGAGAATGGGGATTCAGTATTTGTGGTTGTGTTATGTGAATGTTGATTCCAGTTTTGATTCATATGTTGGTAATAATTAGATAAGCACACTCACTAATAAACCACAAGAAGCTTCATTTACTTTTGCATCCCCTAGTGCACATGTATTTGCATTACAGTCTAGATGTGACCCAGCAAGTGAGTTGAAGAAGTCCATCCGCATGCAGTTCAAACACGTGCTAATTAGTAATATGCCAGAGGGATTGCCGCCTAGTCGGAACGTTGATCATCGTATTGAGCTTGTTCCAGGGGCAAGTCCGGTATGTAGGCCTCCTTATAGGATGAGCCTAAAAGAGGAAGAGGAAGTCAGAAAGATGTTGGAGGAGTATCTCAAGCTGGGGTACATCCGTCCGAGTTATTCACCTTTCGCCTCTCCTATTTTACTTGTTAAGAGAAAGTATGGTAGTTTCCGGATGTGTGTAGATTACAGCGGATTGAATAAGATCACTGTAAAGCACAGGTATCCGATGCTCAGGATTGATGATATACTGGATGCGTTGCAAGGTGCAACCATTTTCAGTGAGATAGATCTCAAAAGTGGATATCATCAAATACGGATTCGAGATGAAGACGTCCAGAAGCCGGCCTTTCGAACCCATTTCGGTCATTATGAATTTTTGGTTATGCCATTTGGGTTAACCAATGCCCCAACCATGTTCATGATGCTCATGAACGATGTCTTGCGAGACTATATGGGCAAGTTTGTCGTCAATTTTATTGACGATATATTGGTTTTTAGTAAAGCGGTTGAGGAGCATGAGATTCATCTCAAGACTTGGGCAAGTTACAAGCTTCTGTCTTGTATGCCAATGCTCAGAAGACAGAGTTGTGTAAGACTTGTGTCGAGTATTTGGGTCACGTAGTTGAGGGTATTTCGGTTGATCCAACCAAGGTGGTTGTGGTTAAGAAGTGGCCGAGGCCTGCCGATATACGCCAATTATAGACTTTCTTAGGCTTTTGTAAGTTCTACCGACGGTTTGTTAGGAATTATTCCTGGATAGCTGCTCCTTTAACGGACACTGTGGTTCGATGGGATGCTGAAGCTCAGCAACGTTTTGAGAACTTGAAGGAGTCTGGATTGCAGCGGGATGTAAGAGAGTACCAGCGTTGCACGGCTTGTCAGGTGAACAAGGCCGAGAGAGTGAGTCATCCGGGCTTGCTACATCCACTTGAGATACCCACAGGAAGGTGGGAAAGCATCTCTATGGATTTTATTGTTGGGTTACCCAAGACCCAGAATGGATTCAATTCCGTTATGGTAGTGGTAGACAGGTTTTCCAAGATGGCTCATTTCATCGCAACGACCAAGAAGGTCACAGCTCCGCAAGTGGCTGAGTTGTTTATTCATAATATTGTCAGGTTACATGGTCTTCCGAAGTCCATAGTTTTTGACAGGGATACTAAGTTTACGAAAAATTTCTAGATTGAGGTGTTCGCCAAGCTGGGAACACAGTTGCGGATGAGTAGCTCTGAGCATCCTCAAACGGATGGTCAGGCGAGCGAGTGAATCAGATCTTGGAAGATATGCTTAGGGCATATGTGAGTCGTACGCAAACAAACTGGGTAAAGCATTTACTGCTATTGGAGTTCGCGTACAATGATAAGAGACATGCATCCACTGGATTGAGTCCATTTGAGCTCAATTATGGTTTCAGACCACTGAGTCCTGCAATCATAGGAATTCCACATAGGGTACCTAGTGCTGTAGAGTTTTTGGCTCAGATGCAGCAGAAGCTAGAGTTGGCACAAGATAACTTGTCCAAAGTTGTAGCTAGGGCAAAGAGTTATGCTCGTGAGAACCGTACCTATCAGGAATTTGAGAATGGAGATTGGGTGTATTTACTAGTCCCTTCGAAGTCGAAAGTGCTACACACAGGAAAGTGCGCCAAGTTATCTCCTAGGTATTGTGGACCATGGTTGATAATTAAGAAGGTGAGCCAAGTAACTTATAAGCTACAGCTATCTGTGGGATGCAAGGTGCATCCAGTATTCCATGCTAGCAAACTGAAGAGATGTTTGCACGATGGCGATAGCCTGGTGGAAGGTCTAGTGTCCCTTGAGGAGAAAGACACCACAGGTTATGGGCCAGAAAGAATCCTAGATCGAAGGGAGCGACGATTGCGGAATCGTCTCCTTCAAGAGTATCTAGTAACCTGGAAAGGGCATCCATTGTCAGATGCTACCTGGGAGACGCGACAGGTGTTGCAAAAATCTTACCCAGAGTTTGTCATCGAGGACCGATGACTTGCCAGAGGAGGGAAGGATTGTTAGAGTCCAGTTACGACTCTATCATGACCTCGGCACGGCCGGTTTCCAAAGGGCCTGAGGCCAAGTATTGGCAAGGGCCGGTGACCGAGGAGGACATCTGTCCCAAGTTGGGACCGGTGCGTCACGAGCAGTGACCCGGTGTGGTCACCTGACAAGTTGTCAGAGATGTGGTGTGTCTTGACCGTCGGGACCCTAGCCGTCAGTGATGAGATGCTAGCCGGCAAGTAGTCAGGGTGACCAAGAGGGTCACAGGTCTTTGGCGGGGCACGGGGGTGGTACCCTATGAGTCAGTCAGTATTCACAGGTCACAGGGGCTAGGCATGCCAAGTGGACTGATCACCCACAGATGGATGCCATGTGCCAGTTGACGGGAATAGCAGGTAAAAGGACTCAAGGAGGGGGTGCCTATGGTTGGGAGGTTCATTCTACACACCGGCTTCTAGGATTCACGAGCTTGGAGAGACTGGCTTGTGACAGCAATCATCATGCAACACTTAAACTTGACATGGCAAAGAAAGTGGAGAGCTCTAATGGCACCAATATCATGGAATGATGGTTCTGATGATTCTTGTTCACGTGATTTTAAGATAAGTCTCGATGCTAATACTATACTCTAATGAGTTGGAGCCAATTTTTTGCTTCAAAAACAATAATAGACTAACTTCATTATGACCTTTATTGCCCACTATCCTTATAGAAAAGTTGGGACACACATACGAGGTACTTTAGATAGAGGCAAATGACTAATATTTCTTTCCATAGGATGTTCAGTGGATACAATAAATGAGAGAGAGAGAGAGAGAGAGAGAGAGAGAGAGAGAGAGAGAGAGAGAGAGAGAGAGAGACCTTGCGAGTTTTGATTTCATCGTTTTCCAATTGACAAGCTCGCAAATTAGCAAGTAATTCTTGGAGCAGTTCTTGTTTCTGCTTCATGATGAGTTCAAACTTCTCCTCTTCTAACTTATGCTTTCGCCTTTCACAATCTATCTGTTGAGTGGACATAATAAATCAATGACCTTGACCTTTTTAACCATCATCAGTTTAAGATACACCCGATTGTTTTGAAACATTTTAGAATACAATGTAATAAAAATTTTGTTCCCTTGGTCTTTTGCTTCCTCCATTTGAAGGGAGGGGGAAGTATTTTTTGCTCACATAAGAAGTAAGTAATTATTTACAAGTATGTGTCTTGTGCAATATGATATATAGTACGTGAGGTTGTGGATCTTTGTTTTCGCTGAGCACCGAGGAACGATCCCCTTATCTGTCAATTCTGAATCTGTATTTACCCGCTAGTAATGTTTGCCAATGCTAAGAATCCTCCATACTAGAGTGTGTACTATGACTTAAATTCCTCCCTATGTGAAACATCTCCCCGATTATTAAAGCTACACAACGTGAATCTGCATATGATATCCATGAGCAGAGCATGACTAGATGATCACTAATGAGAAATGATATCTCCCTTTGATTCAATATTTGTTCAAATCATGGTTTGAACCAGCCAGTCCAAACCCGCCCCATTCGAACCGTGGATCAGTTCAAATAGTTGTTACCAAATTTTCTGCTAGGTCATGGTGGGGCCCGAGGGGGGTTGAAACATTGTAATTTTTGCACATTTTGAGGAGAGAAGAGGACAGGGAGTGAGAGAAGAGGATAGAAGAGGAGAGGGAGTGGGAGAAGTGGAGAGAAGAGGAGAGAGGGAGTTTGAGCTTTTGACATAGTGAGAGAAGAGCTTAGAGGAGAGCGGGAATAAGGATAGGTGAAAGATTAGCCTGAATATAGCCTCTACCTCTAAAGGGGGTACGTCGACCTCAGCTAAGATATTCGAAAAAGAAATAGATGGCTTGCTTGGTATAATATGTGAGAGCATAGAAATTTGAGCTCATGTTGATCATGTAGTGATGACAAAGGGAGCTTTGGTAGACCCAGCCAAAGTGGCTATGCTATGAAATTGGCCCAAGCCTATAGATATAGGTCAGTTGCAATCATTCTTGGGTTTATGCAATTTTTATCACAAATTCATTAAGAATTACAATATGGTAGCTGCTCCTTTGATAGACCAATTATGTGGCCCTGATGCCTTAGTTGTGATGTGTCTTCTCTAAAGGATTTTTTTGTTTATCTAAAAGCTAGCACTAAGTCTTCTTTGTATGAATAGGGTCGTAAGAGGACGCTCTGCTGGAATTTGCTAGAAAGAGAAGTGGTTTTTTGAAAAATTCTATGGCCAAAGATTGAGAAGTAGACACGAAAACATCTATGAAATGTTTCATGCTATTTGAAAAGTGTGGCCTTTTCAAAAAATAGGTGACCACAAAACAAGTAACAAAAGCATGATAATAAATTTCCCATATGCTACCCTTTCCCCTTGATAAGAGTATGACCTTATTTTTGAGCTAAAATACTCTTCACTAATTCCGGACAAATAGATAGGATCCCTCTCACATATGTGGATAATTAGGCTGGTTACCAAGATACCATGAGCACTGAAGATTCAGATTCTTGCCTAGAATGTTGATTGATTTGTTGTTAGGAGTGTTGCTCTCACAAGTGATAATGATCTTGTCGAGCAGTAGGAATTTTTTGCACAAATAGCTACTGCATAAGATCACCTTCCATGACCCAGTGAATGGACAATCGAGGCATTTGCTAGTAGCTCGTTGTTGTGCAGTTAAAGCCTAATATTTGGAACGTGAGTTGACCACTGATGGATGCACTCGGTGTCATTATCTTGGCATGTTGGCTGCTCAAGAAGATGTGGCTCCTTTCAAAATATCCTTCACTTTCTCAATTCTCTTGAAACCTTGTCTTTGCCATGCTAACATTGAAGGGCTACTAAAGGCCCACTCAACAATGGAGGAAAGAGTAAAGTAACTACCACAGGAAAGAGTTGAGGGACCGAAAGGTGGGGTCTTAATATGAAGTTGGGGAGGAGGGGGGGTTCCTCTATACATGAACTAATTGCCATATTTATTGGCTTCTCATTGACAATTTGGAATGGGTGTGCCACTTCCTACCTTGCCATAAGTTGAGGCCAAGCCCAATGGGTTGCATGTACGTGTTTATACCTGGACACCTTCTAGCTACCTACAAGCAGTACACAAGCCCATGGGTTACTCATCCAAAAAAAAAGACGTGTGCAACAAAAGTACACTCCAACGGACTATAAGGGTTGAAAGACGATGGAAAATTGATGCTGGAGGCAAGAGCAATCTATTATGGCAGCATCTTTATGGCTGAACACCCCTTTCCTTAGCCTCCACAACCACAATTAAAATAGGCTAAAGCTTCACTCCTGAAACAAACAAAAAACAAATCTACAGCACAGATCACTAAGATTGAGTAATGAATAAGGAGCACAAATTAACAAATAACAATATAGAATGATAAACCTGCAAACCAACCACTAGTGTACATCCATCTCCACTTGCTTGTGATTGTAGAAGTGCTAATATCTCAAAGCACAGAATAGTCAGCAACAGGATTACCAACTCTCCCTGAGAGTTCTAAAAAGTTCTGAGATGAACCACTATCAATTAGATAGTGCGTAACATTCATTGTTACTAGATGTTTTCTGTCAAGTTGCCCAGAACATGATAATAAAACTATACATTCAGACATGCATGTGGATTGCAAATGGGAAGGATCGTCCATGAAATCCTCAAAATCTGGCAACCATTTTGCCAACCCTAGCACACCTCCTTTGTTGCCCCTAAAGCAGCTCCTCCCTCAGAACATAGAAGAATAACTAGTCCTATTTTAACTCATGCCTCCTATCCTTGCCTTATGCTTCACTCCTAACCTGCTATATGTCTTGCTCTTCATCTCTCTAATGCCAGATCATCTTCTACTTTTGCCTGTAATGCACAACTCTACATATCAATCTCTCACTTTAAATTGAAAAATTAGAGAACCCACTGCACTTCTACCTTTGCTTCTACATGTCATCTCTTTAACATATCTTTAAGCTACAAAGATACTTACTGGAGATATCTTGACAACGTAGTGTTTTATTCGATAGAAGCCTCAAAACATTTGGTGATTAAATAACTCATGCTCCTATGTATAGACTCATTAACTACTTATACTCTGAATTTAACATTCACGATAGACATATATGATGCTTTTCTACTAGATTCCTACTATAGCAGAGCCATTGTGAACTTTCATCCACACAAGTACTTGTTATTATCACATTTTGGACCATATGGTTTAGGTACTTGGACCCATCACTGATTATTTGAGCTTTACTCATTATTCTAGGCACTTATTAGAACCTATAGGCCTAACCCTACTTCTAATCCTCAAAGACTGTAAATAGCCATAAAGCCTCATTCTCACTAGTTCTAACATCAAAGAGCACCTTGAGTTCAGTTTAGCATAGCTTCAAATCATATCTAGCTTGAATATTTCAATACACTCGAGAAGATCGTCAATCCGTTATCGTTTCACAATAAATCGATCTTTAAATTTTGAATAACCTCTCTATGTGTGCTTGGTGGATGATGATTGCCATATGATTATACATATAATAGATATAATCTTACCTGAATTGCAGAGCAAGCCATTGGAACACTATGAATGATCTATGCTTACAACTATCATCTCAACATATTTGTTGTAATTGTACTTGTAATCAAGTGAAACCATGCTTCATATCTACAACTGCAAAAGAATGTAGGACTCTAATTTTTGTAATACACTCACTTGATCGTGGAGCTTGTTTATCACAGTCGCTTGACTGCTTATCTCACTCTGCAAGCTCACAATCTTTCCCTTTGAGCTAGCTTGTTCTTCTTCCACCAACATCTTTGCCTATGAATAATAAGCACCATCAAGATTATTTTAGCACTAAATATAGAATATCTTGATCAGTGAGTTGAGGTTTTTGAAAAATAGTCCTTCACATAATGTCTAAAAGTTCACTTCACCCAGATAGTTCAATGCATTAAAATGTATCAGCAATGGGTAGAAAGCAGGGAGGGGCATTTGGAATCACCTGAGAAGCCTTCTTGCTCAAATTTGTGAATTGCAACTCACTGGTCGCAAGCTCTCTTGAGAGCTTTTCTTTTTCTTCTGAGAGTTCTTTGATCTTTATCATATCTTTCTGGTTATACTCAGCAATCAATTTATCCTTCTCATTCTCCATACGTTCAATTACTAGTTCAATCTCTTTGTTTCTTTCTTCAATACACCTGATCAATACACATCAAAGCATGCCCACATTAGCTAATTGTAATTGTATAGCTATGCAAAGTAAAAACATAACCATCGCGCATGCATCTACTTAATCTATCATGTGTCATATTACATAGCAAAAATATAACTAGGCTCTTTTCAAAACAAGGTGTTTAACTATCATGTGCATCCTCATCTCTATCTAGCAATTTATATGTGAAAAGAGAGTTTTTTTCCAAAGAGTTCCAAGCATAATGAAGACTCTACCAAATCCTTTGGTTGCACAAACCTTTCAAAGGTTGAAGTTCGACTAAGATGACAAAAGAAGCATATGCCCAATGTCGACCTAGTTACATGACTTCAAAGGAAAAGAAGTGAGAACTTGACTTACATAGCATTTCATATCAAATTGTAAGTAAGCATGAATTTCCAGTAGGAGTTGAATCTCTAGATATCATTGTGGTAGACAAAATTCTGACTGCATGTGAGAAAAGCATTGATGTATTTTGTAGTGCTCCAGAAAAATAAAACACATTTTCAGGCCTTTGGAAGAGCTTAACTATGAGCAGTTTTATGTGAGATTATTTTATGGGTTGGTGTATCTGTACATGGATAAATGAGGATATTTGCCAACTAAATGTTATTAAAGACCAGAAAGTCTGCTGCACTGTATGAAACATGGAAACCTAGCCATATCCATTATCAGGTAATATATGCTACCGAGTAGAAAGACAACATTAAAAAGTGGCTCTTACTAGATCTTGTAAAAACTTAACTAATGTTGCTTGCTCAATAAGTTAATAGATTGTCTACAAAACCTGTCCTTAATTTCCTCCTCTTTTTTCTGCAATTCTTGAAAAACCCGCTCATCAAAATAATGCTGCAATTTTTTTATCTCCAATGTCATCTTTGCTCTAAGGGCTGACAATTCTTCTTCCTTTTTCCGAAAAACATCCTGAATTGCATTCTCATGCTGCTTTTTCAAGAGCTCTTCTCTGAAATACCAATAGCACCCTCAGTTCAACAAGTTTGACAAATGCCCTTTTTCTGACGAAGCTACATCTTGAGCCAAGAGATTTGGCCTGCATTTTCAATCAAAGCTACTAGTCTAGGGTTCTGAAATATAAGTAAAGAGGCTAAAGAGAAAGGTGGACATGAACTGATTTCTGTGAGCACAACCTGTCAAAGGAAGTTTATGACATATGAATGGATCTTTTAAGCCTACATTAACAAAAGAGCAAAAGAAAACTCAAACTCTAGAAACGCTTCAACTCTATATGTTATGCTGTAGATACCAAAACGCTTTTTCCAAACTACCTAGACCATGCTTGCAATCTTAGTAGTTCTATTTGATGTTAGACCACATTATACCAGGCTCATTTTGAACCTTGAGGTTTCTATGGTTCTTAATCCCACTCCATTGCCTTTGGTTTTGTTGACCAAATTTAATCTTGTAGGGACATTGAGTATTGTGGTAGATCAAGTGCCCTACATATTGCAAAGGTCTAACAATGCTTGGAGAACGTGCAATGTTTGAAGCGACATGTTCATCAAATTTGGACTCCATTCCAAAGATCAAACAACTGCCATATGGCAACTCAAACAAACAATCCCAATCATCCACAACAGGAATCTCATGTACTTGGTATCTCTCTTTTATTTGCATTAAAACTTGTAACAGTTTTGTCTTAGCAAGTAGACTTTGCATGAAATTACGGAGTTGCAAGTGTGCTCACATTGGCTTGTTTACTTGTCACATCAAGTGAGCTGATTTTGCCAAAACCTTTGTCCAAATCTACTAGGTTGCTTGGAACATCTTGAGCATGCACCTTGTACCTTCAATGCCAAAACTTATCTCCATATCTTACATCCATCGCAAAAAAGGTTCCTCCAATAGAGGCCTTCAAAATGTGAATTGCCCTCGGAATTCCAAAAGAGCCCTTTGAGAAAATCTGATATGTGTGCAATCACAGATTCACTGCCCTCCAAAGTGTGATAGGTGTCGTCAAAAATACAATATTTGGCAAGTTTGCCCTTCATTGCTAACTTTATTGCCCTTAGATATGCGATAGGGCTTTTCAAATATGCTATAGTGCCCCTGAAACATGGTAGAAAAGAAGAGAGCGATCGAGTTTGTTGCTCTTAGAAATATCTAAAAGTTTGCTAGTAATGTGATAGGTGTGTTGCATTGAAGAAGCAAATCTGCCCTCAAAAAAAAATGTGAATACGTCTTCAAAGAACATGAAATGTGCCCTTCAAGAAACGTGACAACTGCCTTTAAGAAATGCAAATGTGTACTTGAAAATCCAATACATAAAGGTTCGCTGCCCTCCAGAGCGTGATGGGTGTCTTAAAAAATACAGTAGTTGGCAAGTTTACTGCCCTTAGAAATTAGACAGGGACCTTTCAGATATGCGATAGTGCCATTGGGTAAAAAAGAAGAGAGCGATGGCTGCCTTGAATTGTTGAGTTCACTACGCTTGGAAATATCTGATAGTGCCATTGGAAATGCGTAGGTGCATTGTCTGAAAGAAGCGAATCAGCCCTCAAAAAATGTGAACAAGAACACAAACATGCCTTTTAAAAAAATGCATGCCAACAGTACCAATCACTTAGGTAAGGAGCTTCTCAGCTTATGTGGCATTATGGGGAAGGGGAAGGTCACCCTCCGAGGCCATTCCGCCGAGGAAGGGCCATCAACCGAGGGCGGTAATCGAGGCAAAAGGCCCTTCCCAAGCAAAATGGCCGAGGAGGTGACCTTCTGCGGCATGAAAACTTTTTGTACTTTTTTTTCCTTCCTTTAGTTTGCCGTAAATTTTTTACATGCACCTTCCGCATCCCGGAAGGTGCATGTAAAAAAATTTCGAAAAAAAGAAAAGAAAGAAAAGGAGGCGCACAGATTCCACTGTGGGAGGCGCCTCCTTTTTCTTCATGAAAAAACCAAAAATAAATTTACGAGCTCATTATCTACAATGGTTTACATAGGTGGCCAAAAATATACTTGCTCTTCTATAAAAGAAAAGAATGTGTTGATTATGTCTTGGCTTCACTTGGTTTGGTGGACAATATTGGGGAATTTGCTAGAATTCACCCACCATCCTATTCATTTGGTTTGAATTTGACTCTTGAGAATAGACCACTAGAAGTTGGAAAATGAAGTTTGTGACACACAAGAAGAGAATCGTATTATCTTACTTGAAGAACACAGGGAATGCAAATATGGGAGAGTCAATGTCACTAGGAAGTATGAGAGTTTTGATGACTTAATCATGGAAAGTGCAGAAAAAACCTTCAAACTCAACAAAAGGTTAAAGTGCAAAAGGTTTTTTTCCCAAGAATCCTTGATTTGATAAATGCAAAGAGAGAAAAAGTCAAAGAAATGTGGGAGCATAGGAGAACCTTTCCACGCATAAAAAGTTTATTCCTAAATAAATAAAAATAGCATTTGCAGCAAAGATGCAGGCCACATTCCGGAACGTGATCCGGGATTTCCCATTAGGGTTTCCCAGAAAGCAAAAAAAATAGTGAAATTTTTTTGGTGCCAAAATGGGTATCAAATGAAAGGTTTTTTTGAGACAGTTCATTTATCTAGTTTGCCAAGATTTTGAAGACCACTGTCGTCTAGTTTTGGGCCATTAAGTGATTTGCTATATACCACGGTATTCAATCGAATCTGTATATTGTGTGAAATGAAATCATGTGCACTGTACTGAACAACATCAAACTTGACAACAGCTAACACTGTATGTGCTTGTAAGCAATCTTAAGGTAGAATTGGTGAAACGCATAAGGTGCTAAATGCCCAAAATTGGTTCTCTCTCTCTCTCTCTCTCTCTCTCTCTCTCTCTCTCTCTCTCTCTCTCTCTCTCTCTCTCTCTCTCGCCGCTCTGCTGGTGCGCTGCCCGCTTGCTGGTGCGCTGCCCGCCTGCTGGTGCGCTGCCCGCCCTACTGGTGCGCTGCCCGCCCTGCTAGCGCTGCTGCCCTCTCTCTCTCTTGCGCGCCCACCCGCCCTGCTGGCGCTGCAGTGCTGACCTTCGCACCTGCCCTACGCTGCCCTGCGCTGGTCCTCCATCTGCTTACCGCCTCCTATGGCACCTAAGAAAAAGGAGGGTGTTCTTACACCCCCCTCCCTGTTGGACACCACCCCATCACCGGTAGTGATGGAGGAGCCGTCTTCGGTGACAGAAACTATCAACATGGCTGCCATTGACTACACTCCTTCCAAACCTACCGAAAGTCTTTTTGCTTATGATCTTAGTTTTATCCGGCAAGAAATTCTTGGACTTAAGAAACAACTACACCTCTTTGAAGCTGAAAATAGCAAGTTAGCTAAGGATCTTTTTGGTGTCACGGAACGTGTGGAGCAGCTTGAGCAAGAAAATATATATCTTAAGCAACGAATTGCAGAAAAAAGTGCCTTGGAGGAGACTTCCAACAAGATCAATAGCTTGGAGAAACAAGTCGAGGAGACGAAAACGTGGGCAGCACTCTTCAAACCGGATGATATGGGCAGCAAACTCTCATCACTCGCAAAACAGGTTGAAGAAACGACATCGATCCTTAAGCAAGGTAATCACTCTCAGATTTCATCTTTTCCGAAGGAAAACGATTTGGAGACAGTTTTGGGTGAACAAGCCAGAAGGGCCAAAAAAGCCTTTAACATTAGAGTAAGAGGCATTGCCAATGGTGGAAAACCGTTGGAAGAAGCTACGGATTTGCTCATTTCCAAGTTATCTCATGTGGCTGACGGTTTTGATACTGCTTGGCGCAGTAAATTTGATGACAATGTTTTGTTTATCAAGTTCCGCTCGCTTTCACAACGCAATGCTGCCCTTCGGCTTAGGGCAAAGCTTAAAGGTACTTTCATTTATATGGATGATGACTTAACAAATACTCAATGGTTGGCAAGAAAAAAGATTATCCTTGAAGCGAAAGAGAAAGGGCAAAGGGTTGTTTTTATTGACGGGAAACCGAGATTTTTCGACCTTCCACAATAGGAACTAGGGGCCCCCGGATATAGAAGCTACCCGAGATCCCCTACCAATTTGAGACTTGGCTTCTGGAATTGTAATGGTTTTTTATCTTCGTCATCAGCCGGAGACTTTGCTGATTTTATTAGAAAATGCGACATTTTGTTGTTGGCTGAAACTCATGAGTCCTTATATCATCCTCTTCCAAATATACAGGAGTACTCTTGGCATTCTGCTTTTCGTCCATTTGTTAGGGGAAAAACTTGTCGAGGATCTGGAGGAGTAGCTTGTTTATACAGAGACACCACAGTTCAGATGGTTAAACAAGATCCATACGCTCGCTATATTTGGTTACACATTATTGGCTCACTATTGGGATTACCTCAGGACATCTATATAGCTGTATGCTATTTTGCTCCACAGACCTCAGTGTTTGCTGAGTTTGGCGGGGACCCTTTTCAGGCTCTCTCAGATGATATTGCTATCTTTTCTCAGCAGGGTTCCATTTTACTAGCAGGTGATTTCAACGCCCGCACAAGCTCTAGACAAACCGAATTTCATGCAGCTACGGATCTTCTCAGGCTTTACCCTTTGGATATGGGGCTAGACCGGGTATCACAGGATGCAGACACTCCAGCTACATCTTTCGGGGAGCAGTTGATCACTCTAGCAGAGACACACGCTCTTGCCATTTTGAATGGCCTCACACAGTGGCCTTCCTCATCAGCATATACATGCTATCCTCATGGTGGAGGACATAGTGTGGTCGACTACTTCATTGGATCACCTGCTTTGATCTCTCACATTTCTGATTTCTCCATCACACCCCCTACCATTTCCGATCACTCACTCTTACACATCTCACTTGGTCACATAACCTCTTCTTTGCAAATTTCTTGCTCTCTTCCCACTCATAAACGTATTCCTTTCACCCAATCTGGATTCACTAATTACACCACAATCTTATCCCAACTACTCGCTAACTTCCCGTTCATGGCACCAATTGACCAGCAAGCCACTTTTCTCTCTACATCCCTCTTAGCTGCTGCTTCCTCATCCTTCCCCACCAAAACGACATCATCTCACAGAAGTGTTCACAACAGATGGTATGATGCAGAATGTCGCTCTCTTCACAATCATGTGACATATGCCAGGTCACACTCCCCTGCCACACTCAAACAATGCCAGAAAGAATATCATAGAACCACCAGAACAAAGAAGATCAAGTACCTACAATCACTCTGCCAAAAAATGATCAACTCTTTAGATTCACCCTCCTCCTCTTTTTTCTGGAAACATTTCACCAGACACTCTTCAACATTGGCCCCCATAGCCATCGAATCCTGGATCGAGTATGCCACGGAGTTATATACCACGGACTCTCCTCCTACCTCACTCTCACCGAGACCTGACCACTGCTCACTTTTCACCCCTGACATGGTTGAAAACGCCATTAAACATGCCAAACTAAATAAAGCCACTGACTATGACTCCTTAAGTGTAGACTTCCTAAAGCCCGTAGCACATCTCATCTCCCCTTACATTGCTCATGTTTTTAACACAGCTGTTACTTCTGGTTTTCCTACGGCTTGGTGTACTAATATCCTTCACCCCATCCTCAAGGCAGGTGATCCCATGAATGTAGGAAACTACCGCACCATTATGATTGGCCACACTCTAGCTAAGATATATGGCTCTATACTACAGACAGTCACTGGATCTTTTGCTGAAACTGAGGGTTTACACGCGATGGGTCAAGCTGGTTTCAGACCGGGATATTCTACTTCAGACCAGATCTTCATTTTGAGATGCATTATTGAGGAGGCTCGACATCGGAAACAGAGAATTTACTGTTGCTTTGTGGATTTTCGCAAAGCTTTTGACTCTGTTCCACGACATCTTCTTTTCCAGAGACTGTCTTCACTTGGCTTTTCAGAGGATACTATTGCTGCGATCATTACTTTATATGAGCGAGTCTTGGCACGTTTCAGAGATGGTAGTGGCTGGTCCTCACAGATACATTCTACCATTGGGGTGAAGCAGGGTTGCCCCTTATCACCCACTCTTTTTGCACTATATATAGATGACCTCGAGCGGATTATTCGCGAGGAAGGTGGAGAGGGCTGTCCCCTAGCAGACATTATTATCCCCATTCTCTTGTACGCTGATGATGTGGTTCTCCTCTCATCCTCTGCAGCTGGTTTACAGAGTCACCTTTCTGCTTTACATCACTTTTGCCAGCGTTGGGGATTGACGGTTAACCTTAAGAAGACTAAGATTATGGTGTTTAACACCAACAGACAGCATATGAGAGATGTGATTTTCTATTATGACGGGCTACCGATTGAGATCGTGACCTCCTACACCTATTTGGGAGTTCTTTTCTCTGGTCCGCTACTCACTTTTCGACCAGCAGCCACCGCCAGGCTCCGCAAGGGGCATACCGCTCTTGTGCATATGGAGAGATTTTGCTCTACTTATTATGTGCAGGATCCTGCTACCAGATGCCTACTATTTTCTGCTACTGTCTCCCCAGTTGTGCTATATTCGGCTGAGACTTGGTGCCCTGATTTATCACGCGATACATGGAGAGATCTTACTCGTATCCAGATTCTCATGCTCAGTAGGATAATCCGGGCTAAGCCCTCAGTACCACATGATATCATACTAGCCGAGTTTGCTTCTCCTCCATTAGTTGTTGGTGCTATGTTTCAGATCATCACCTTTCTTCACAGGGTATCAGATCTAGATACCTCCAGATACATTGTTGCTGCTCTCACTTCATCTTGTACCATTGCAGATCAGGGAGCCAAGCACTCTTGGTATCGCAGTGTCTCAGCCCTTCTTCAGACTTGGGGTTTATCCGCACTTGATCTTCCGAATGGAACCCATGCTTATATCAGACAGCAGATCTACCGGAGCTACATACGCACTATATGGTCACATCCTGATCCAGATAGGGTCAAGCTACATTATTATGGCACACATCTTTTACGGCTGGACGTTTCGGGCTTGCCTATTCTTCCAGTTTATCTTACACAGACGCTATCTTTTGGTCTGAGATATCGTATAGGACAGCTTCGAGTCTCTTCTCATCAGCTTGCTATCGAGACAGGTAGATACACAGACACTCCCAGATTGCAGCGGATATGTCAGCTTTGTTCTCTTCAGGAGGTGGAAGATGAGTTTCATTTCATCTTTCGCTGCCCAGTATACTATGAGATTAGAGGACGATACCATTGTTTATACCGAGATATTCCCCTCACGTTGAGCTCCTTCCTCGAGTATCCAGATGCTAGATGTGTGGGTCTTCTTTTGAGAGAGATGTATATTTTACGAGCTTCACTTCTACCTACGCTCTCAGATATGGATTCCAGTCAGGCTCACATTACTCAGTTCTTCCAGAAGCGAGACAGAGTGGATATTTCGGTTGCGGATTTTGACGTCCCCGTCCGAAGATCGAAGACACAGAGAGTTTCGGCTCGATCCAGTGCTACTAGATCTTCATACGCCTCCCACCAGCCTACATCACGACCCACTACTACCATCACTCATTACTTTCGGCTTGCTCGTAGCTAGTTTCCTCCGCGGAGCAGGTGGTTAAGCTCTTGCTTTGTACCCTCACCAGCTGGTGGTCAAGCTTGGATACTTTTTCTCTTAGAGACAGAGAGATCGATATTTTAGTTTTAGTTTTACTGTCTTTTCATTGGTAAATAAGTCCTTATGCGGACAATGCTTCTCACATTTTGTACTCTCTTTTGTCTTATGTGCCCCTGGGCACCAAAAGACGTTAATAATAATAATTCTAATTCTAATTCTCTCTCTCTCTCTCTCTCTCTCTCTCTCTCTCTCTCTCTCTCTCTCTCTCTCTCTCTCTCTCTCTCTCTCTCTCTCTCTCTCTCTCCATATTGTATGCAATTTTTTCCAAAAAAAGACCTTCAGTAAATTTAAATTTAAACAAAAAAACTGCGAATCACGGCCCCCCAGCGATTTGGGTGTCACAATTTGGTTCACTGTCCGAATTGCAGACAGCGAATCGCTGCTGCAGCTATGCTCTATATATCTTTTCGGTACATCTTTTCAATCTATGTTACTATACTGACATGGCGTTCCTCTTCACATTCCCATTTTCTCAAGGGCGTGTCATTCTCATTCCCCATTTCACTATGGTGAGAACCTGACTTCCCTGAATGATCGTGAGTCCATGTATTCGCTGAACTCTGGCCAAGGGCAATAATGCATTAAAATGAGTGCACAAGGGCATTCTGGCCCCAACCATCCTTTGTTGTTTTGACTTGCCATTTCTTCTCCCTAACCCGCTCCATTTAGATCTCGTTGGCTGCTTGGTCACACCACTTGAATGAAAATGGTAAAACTCTAGGATAAAACATACATCTTTCAAATTTATAACTAAGACTGATGGATTTGTAAGAGAAAAATTAACAAACTTTGAAAAGGTTCAACATATTTTGATTTCAACTTGTCCTGTAATACTTGATCATTTCTTTACAGGTATTGGTTGCAACTATCGTTGGAGCTCATTCAAGAGCTGCATCCCAACATGCAGCTGTGTTTCCCTCTGCTTTTTCTTTCTTATTAGGTTTTGATCCATTTCCTCCATTTCATTGAGTAAGACAATCTAATGTGAAAATGAGCCTTGTGTGACCATCAATTTAGGAATCATCTAGTAACTACTAACCCTATGCATATGAATCACAAGAGCATGCTTCATGACCAAGCGACTATAATAAGGAACAAGGTGAAGAAGGCTCCATGAAATACATTTATGCAATGGGATTTCCTAGTGTTCAGCAGAAATTCCAGTGGTTATTGATAACTTATTGGAAATGAGTAACTTTGTGCGAAACTGATTAGTGAGACAAAACATATGTTGGAATATCTACAACAAGAAAACTTTGAGATTTAGGTGCCAAAAACAATGCTCGAGTTTCTACAGCAAGAGTCCGAGTATCAGAAACACGGATTGCAGTTAGGAGAGACAATCACCATCAAAAATGCCCAAAACATCATGCCAAAACTTTACCTGAATAACTTACGTAAAGCTGATAGCATTTCATTATAAGGAAAGCATAAAGCAGCCTAAATTTTGGTTAACTTTTCTATTTTAGGTACTAAGTTTCTTATTAGATAGAATTTCATACCTTTCAACAACCTCTTTTTGAAAACAAGCTAGGAGCTCTTGGGCATACTGCTTATCCTCACGGCGAGTTGCTTCTGCCCGATCCAGTTGAATTTGAAGATTGTTTGTGATCCTTATCCTTTGTTGCAATGCCTGCTGCTCATATCTGGTATACCATACAAAAATAAGAAGACACGTTCTCAAGTAGCTTCAAAAGCTTCAAAACATATCAGCAAGGAGCTTTTGTTCAAAGACATTTCAGATCAGCCATTCACAACGATCAGTGGCATGTTCCTTCAGCTATTGAATTTAGCAGATGGTATGCAGTTCAACTGATATGCTTCATTGTAGAATTTTAAAAATTGAAGTTTCATATATTAGTTTCTCATTTATGAGAATTCCAGATGTTGAAAATGAGACCTCTGCATTGTACCAAGAGCACTAAAATTTTCCCTACAAGATAAACAGTGCAGTTTTTTTATTACTTATCAGCCATTTCATTCATCCGAGCATGAGCTGAAAGGCGCTCCTTGTCCAAAAGGTCATCCCTTTCCTGACAAAATGAAACACATGGACTTACTTCCCCCTTTTCCTTCGTATTATAATTGAGATGTGCTTTTGATAACCATTATTTCAGTCCCATGATACTTTTGGAACATTGGAATGGGCCCATGTAACATGTGAAATGATGTGATCTAGTGTAGCAGATTTATATAGACCACAAGTGGCAAAGTAGGAAAGTCAAGAGTACAGAAGATTAGACTTGGACAAGCTTGTTCTCTATTCTACATCTTCTGCGACCAGCGGATAGTACGTGGAGAAATATTATTTTGTAGAGGACCACAGCATACCAGGCTATTACAACTGCTATTCATCAAGGTGTGGTTTCCAAGAACATTAAAGAAGCAACATACATGAGCTAACTTCCCCACGTATACCAAACAAATGGAGCAGACATACGTCTGGAAGTAGTCATTATACACAATAAACATGAAGCTGCAACCAGTAAAATGGATGTTGACATCCCCAAATCTCTCACGCTATTAAGAATCTTCTATTTTCTTATTATTACACAGATCTTGAAAATTTTGACTTTCGTTTCAGCATTTGCATCTTGTCTTTACAAAAAAAACTTGAAATGAGCTTGAAACCTCTTCACAGATTCTCAGGTTGACATGTAACTCAGTGTGAATGAAATAGGTGTTGATATACTTCCACGAATTTAAATGCTCTCCAGCAAAACAAAAATAAGGTACTGGGATACACATGGATCTCCCCATTGTGGGATTGTACGGCTCAGCCTACTACGGACGTACAGGGAATGGATGAATTATCTATTTTTATGGCTCATTCCTAAAGTCTTATGATTTTTCTCTATACCTGAACGCATCTCTTTGAAAACTAGAACCTCCAGAATACAATTCAAATTTTCAAAATTTTAAGATATAAAAATTAATACGAACTAAAAAAAGTAATTCTATGGAACGTGTTCCAAAAAGTCGTTCTAGACTCGTTGCATCTCAGAACGAGCAACTATAATATAGATCATGGACGTTGGCAATTCAGATTCTAATGTGAGTCATTTGTGTTACTGTATTTGCTTATGTAGACAATTTTTTTCTACTAGTAGACACGAACTTATCATGGGTAGAGTTTGTACCTTCAATAACTGCTCACGAAGTTTATGAATCTCTTTGCAATGTTGTGTGCTCTGTGCTTGGAGCTGCTGAAGGATTTCATCTTTGTGTAGAGCTTTCAATTTTTGCAATTCTCGCTTTTGATACTAAGGAGATTAAGCATGTATTAGCTAAACTCATGTGCTCTGAAAATCAAATTGGTCGTTTAGCAGACAAAAAAAACGCACTCTTAAATTAATTGTGTGATCTATTTTTCATGTATGTGGCTGGAATCATGAAAAACGTGCAGAAAAATGGTTCTAGAATCCTATGGTCACTAAAGATGCAGAGTTAGGGTGTTCAGTGCACAAAAGATACGTAGCTTCTTCTTCACATACAAGAAAAGGTTTATACAACTACTATGCTAAAACTCTTGGGCAATCATTGATTTGTAAGGCGTTTTGGTATATGTACATAAGGCAGTACAAATCAAAGCCATTAAAGACAACTTCATCTTGAAAAGAAACATGGAGTGGGTCAAACTGCCTATTGCGATGAATTCCAATTAGATAGATAAGACTAATGCTTTAATTTGGTATTCCTATTTAACTTGGGCATGAATTATGTGATTGACCATAGTAGCTGATAACCTTTCTCTATCTTATCCAGGGAGAAGATTTATCCGAGGATATACATCATGAATGGACTCAATGTGTGGCTCAAGTCCAATGATAGTGGTCTCTTTGATCTCTTTTGTCTTTTTTTCCATCCAAGCTTCACGCTTTGATTTCTCTCCTGCACTCCAAGCCTCCTTTTGCTGCAACAAATTCAATCATTACTATCATGATCTACCAATGAAAATCTAACCTGTATGCTCTAGTAGCTACGACAAGAAAAATGACTTCCAACATCTCATAAGTTATAACAGGACCCACTTTATAATTGCTTGCTTTAAACAATAGAAAGGTAGAAGGCTCAAATTGGCAAATATGATATTCAGCTTGATCATAAGGCCAACCAAAAAGCTGAGAACTTGAAGTACAAGAGAGTAGCTTTTCCCACAAAATTCATAGCCAGACACTTCCATCTCATGTTGTGATGAAGTAAGATCCAATGAATATGAATCTCTGCTATGTCATAAGGCCAATTAAAAATCAAGGAACTTCAAGTACAAGAGAGTAGCTTTTCCCACAAAATTTTTAACCCAACACTTCCGTCTCATGTTGTGATGAAGATCGATCCAACAACAAAGACTTATGCTTATTGCAATGTCAAGCCCCATGTCTTACTTAGTGAACTACCAAACAAAAAAGTCTGTTGAATTGCATTGATTTGTAGTTCATTGTCTTGGACATGAATTAGTGAGTCAGACAGTTAAGTTCACATATATATTCGTTGCACTTGATGCAACTTCTTTAAGAGTAACATTTGATGTGCCAACAAATTCAGTAAATTGATGTGCCTTTAATAGGCAAATCATTACCTGCTTCATAGCGCCTTTGCACCTCTTTCAAATTCTTCTACCATTCCTAAGAATTTCACCAATCCATACAATGCATTAAGAATCTATCCAAAGCTAGGAGTCCATGAGAACAGAGCAAATGAGCTCAATCTTTGGGGAATAAACTCTGGCATCTGGTACCCCACGATCTACCCTTGTCAACATGTTGTGGAGAAATGGAGAGGAAATAGCCTTCGACAATGTCAGAATAAATTTCCATACATAGTGGGTGCACCCTACTACAAACTCTCCAAAAGCATCAACATTTCAAGACATAGTGAGCAATTTCCTATGATCTATGCATTTGCCTTTCAGAATTCAAAATTGCCTAAACAAATATTCTCAACCTTTTGAGTTGAAAAATCTTCATGATCCAAATGCTTGACACACAAATATGCAATGCAGAAGCTCTCAATTTGTTCTTTCGGACTTATAGCATGCCTCAACCAGATCAATAACAATGGCTGCTTCTTTTTCACAAAGGTGTTAACCCTTCAATTTCAATACGAAACCGAAAAAAAAAAAAACAGTACCGATAGAGTCCACTGGGTCACCAAACCATAATTTACCTTTGAGCACTAAAGTATACTCAGTCACAAGAGTATCCAATGAGTGAGTCCTTGCAATCAGAACATTTGATTGGCTTGTGGTCATCTGTAAGGTAGACAGTACCATCGTCTACCTAGGAAATCAGGCCAATCAGCTACCCTAACCAATCAGTATACTTTCATACTTAGCAAACACCCATGATGATGCAATTTTAGATATTTCACAGTGCATATATACACTTCATTGAATGCAATATTTTCAAACATTTGATAATATCAAAATAGTACTGAGGTGTTACAATTAGTAAAGATTCAAGTTTTCTAACTCAAAATGCAAACGCATATCAACAACTAAAGGAATAGAATTCGTCACATAGCACCTAAATATTTATCTTCAAATGGACTACCTTAGTCAATTGTAAAATGTGACTTTTGTGCATTAACATTTCTTGAAGTCCTTTCATTCCATATCCTACGTCAACTTAGTGACAAATCAAGAGGTTCAGAATGGAGGACAGCTAGCCTGCAGGTCAGAGTATGGTATGCGCAACACTCTGGTTTCTAATAAGCGGAAATAATAAAATGAAATGCAGAAGATTAATGAATCATCTGACAACAGTGAAATCTAATAGCATGCATGCACACAATCCATGAATCAATTTAATGAAAGTAGTCTTGAATAGAAACAAGTATACTCGCAAATGTACAATAACCGCAGAAGCACATCCAACGTCAAGATATTGAAGACAAGTTGTAAGCGACAATATGTCTGATTCTTGAAATGTGAATGTACAGCAGAAATTGCAAACTAGATTTACAATGGGAACACCAGAGAAACTTAAAATCCGATAGAAGTCATGATTACAATACACTATGTTTAATCACAATATCACAATGTCGATGAAGCCAACTTCTGTGAATGCTATTAAGTATACATTTATTCAGATTATATGAAAGCCTTGACGTTCAGCCACTCCTCTAATTCAGGCATGCTATGCCAGTGATCACTGTCCCAACATACAGCTATAACATCCCATCCATCATGATGGAAATGGTGCAACGCAGAATAACTCGTTATTAGTAGGTGTTAGAGAGGTTGGGCTGATACTATGAAATATTTCTTTTTAGACTATATTATGGCTCAAGATATTGGGAGCCCTTGCGTTTGACGAAGGGCGTAGAGCCAAGATATTGAAGGTGATCCTTGAAAGCCACCAAGTTGATTTCAACTCAAGATCAAGATTTTCAACATGATCGTCGCTGGAGCCCGGAGGCGCCGTGAAAAACTCTTGACTCGAGATCAACTCAAGATTTGAAGAGGACGCCAAATCATCAAGGTGACTCAAGGTCAGAACCAAGAGATTAATACTCCCGTTGTGTTGGCTGCCACAGAGGACACCAAGTCGTCAAGGTACTCAAGGTCAAGATTAAGAGATTAATACTGCTTCTTGAGATAGCTACCATGGAGGATGCCAAGATGGCTCAAGTTCAAGCTCAAGAGATTGAATGCTAATCTGGAACTCAAGCTCTAATTTCAAGATTACATGTATTTTTACAGGCATCAAGACTGTGCAAAAATCCCATGTACTTCTGCAGGTTTTGAGACTATGCAAACAATGTATGTAAAAATGCAAACTGGTCAGGTTCTGCCCTATGTCTCATACCATAGTTGATGAGCGTTTCTAGAAACGCGTTTCTGAGAAACATTCTTTTTCCCCCGGGGGGGTAACTATGGGTATCAAATTCAAGCATTAATTAAGGGCAGTACATTTATGAGGTTGTTGAATGTTCCAGGTACAATGTGGTCCAGTTTAGGTGCATCAATCCCTGTTAGATTCTGTCAAGGATAAAAATCCAGAATGGCTTGTCGCGTTACAGCAGGATTCCAGGGAATAAAGGAATGTGTGCATGGGGGAGAGAGAGAGAGAGAGAGAGAGAGAGAGAGAGAGAGAGAGAGAGAGAGAGAAAGAAAGATCTTTATTAATGTTCATGAAATACCCTAAGGTACATAGGACTGAAAAATGGTACATGTCAAGTATGCACAGTGGGAGCATGGAAGCTCTACCACCTAAAAGAAACAAGACTACAAAAAAACATGAATTAGTGATAGACAAGGAGAGTCTATCATCATATAGATGTCTCTCCACCTGTGAAATTATGATGTAAAGTATGTTGAGACACTGTCTGAATGAACTGCGTCTCTCTGTCTCCGAGTGGATGGTCGGTGGCGTCTTTGCTGCCGTGAAGCTGTAGACTGTGGCCTGTAGGCTGGCTATCTCTCTAGTCGCCGACATTGTCTCTGCCTTCTATGTATGGAGGCATCCGGAATCTCAGCCTCTCCATCAGAATCAATACTCTCCTGCCTCTGCCTCCGACGGGATAAACACTCCTGTATGCTCAGCTGTATCAAGGGGGAGGTGTCAGCGTCTAGTCTCGCCATACGCAGGTCCATCATCTCTCGGATCATCAGCGCAACACATCTGGGGTCCTCATATGATATCAAGGTAGAGAGTGTGAGTGGATGATCCTGAAACAAGCAATAGTATCTCCCTCAGATCTCATAGTAGGCTGGGCATCTGAAGAGAAAATGAAACTCATCCTCTACATCGTGTGTATCACACATACTACAAATCCAAGCATCTCTTGGGATGCCACTGTATCTGCCAGTCTCAATGGCTAGCTGGTGAGAGGAAACCCAAAACTGACCCATCACTATTCGCAGTCTGTGTGAGATACTATCCACTAGATATCCGGGTACAATAGGATACCCAGCATGATCTCGGGATAGAAAATGTGTCCGATAAAACTCCGTCTTCACCCCAGACGAGTCCTGCCAAGTGTTCTGAAGATATGCCCTATACAAGTGTCCTCGAATATACTGATGCATACCCGCTGGTAGATCCGTAATGTGAATACTCAATGTGGAGAGGAGACGACAAGCCTGGGAATACCACAAAAGGGAGTGATCTGATGTAGTATATCCTGGTCTGAAACCAGCTTGGCCAATGGCATGCAGTGCTCTAGTATCCATCTCTGTACTGATCTCTGACTGAAGAATAGAACCATAGCCCTACTACAGATCTAGCGCCATCTCCACATCGAGAGAGAGAGAGAGAGAGAGAGAGAGAGAGAGAGATTTATTAACGTCTTTTCCATGCCAAAAGGCATATAAGACAGACCAGTACATCAGATAAGATAACAACAAGACGGATCAGTGCCGTCCAAGCAACATAACAAAACAAATCTAACGAACTAAAAGAGAGTTATATAGCCAAGATTATATGGTGCATAGACCATTTACATGTTCAACTGGACATTTGTTCATTCCTCTATCTCAGACTCTATCTCGGAATTCAGATTCTCATTAACTATGGGCTTATGATCTACCAGTCTGATAATACCATCACAATTGATAAGCCGTTTGCCGGTTGATAGAGCATCTTGTCTTGCCTTCTTGCGTTCTTGAATCCTACCTTCTTGAAGTAGCCAATCGAAACTAAGGGGCAAGGGCCTCCCCAAAGATAAAAAGACACCTCTTGTACTCATTTTACATGCTAATAGAGAGGAGAAAACTCTACCACTTTGGAGATCCAAGCATCCTCATGTGCCAATGTTTCCGTGCTTTTGCTATTGTTTGTTTGCCAATTATTCCCCATTTTGCATTGTTCTTGCTTTGTGGTTTTTTAATGGCTTTTCCAATAGTATGTGACTCCCTCACCTCTCTCTCGTTACCCCTTTCACCTCCATCTATGAATGTGTGTGGTTAGTGTTAGTGAGCTAGAGTTAGTTTGTGTAGAAAAGCAAGTAAGTTAGCAACTAAGTATAGTTACATTCCTATCCTTGTGTTCTAACCCTTTTTGACAGGTGGAGGGCTACTCACCATCGACTTGCTACACCCTACAATCGTTTGTGAGAGCATAAAGCCCTCAATGTTCGTGTTAGAGGTATTCTGAACTCCCAAAATGTTGTTGAAGAGGCCGAAATTTTTTTGGAAGAAAATCATCAGCACCATTGCAAAGGTATGGAAACTTCCTGGCGACCTAAGGACCCGGATACTCTTGTCATCCGCTTCACATCAATGTCTCACCGAACCCTTCAAAAGAAACACACTCTAATCTATGGTGCACAAAGAAGCACACCCCACCTACCACCATTTGACTTCTGACCACTAAACAAAACTTAGGAAACTTAGTTAACTTAAACTTTGGCCTTTTTCACATTATTTTAATTACATGGCCCAAAGTCTAGTTTATTTAAAATACATTATTTACAAGTGCTCATTGGGTTATGGGCTTACGCTCGCAGGATGCCACAGCCATCACAACTTAGGCTAGTACAAACCCCGTGTGTCTTTTTGTCGTCGGATGAGGTAGCTCGTGACTTCTTCCATAAACTCCAGTTTTTTTTGGCTTTTTGCATCTTTGGAGGGGAAGAAGGACTTATGGATGCCTGTGAGCCAAAATTGGTTGATCCATGTTTGGAATTTGTCAGGCCAAGGATGGCCTAATAACGCCGCTCTATAGTACACTCGAGCCACTGGAAGTTGGTCTTCAACTTTTTCGGATGCCAGGGCTGTGTTAGGATCAAAAAAGATGGGTGGCAAGAAGTTGTCCCATCTAGTGGAGACGCCCATCAAAAACTCTAGGTCGAATTTGGCTTCCACGCGGACTATGGGATCAGGGCCCTTGAGATAGTATTTAGATAATTGGATGAGAGCCCTTTTGGCATCTACGTCCGTCCCCATCTATGCTCCGAGTAAATCCTTGGCCAGTTGACTGTCCTAATGGTGCTCTGGTCCAAGGGGGTTCCACATTCCGCCCATTTTAATCATCATGGAATAGGGACGAAATGTGGATTGATGCACAACTGGCGTGGGCTAGTCCCATATGCCCTGATGGCCGCCAGATCTTTTTCGAACGTGCACTGCTGCTACTCAGGTTGTGGCCCCAATGCCAGAAGGCATGCCAACTCATTGCCTTTGATGTCTTTGGCTGAGAATGATATCTATCAGCCGCCGCGTGAGAATTCATGTGGATATTGGACGTGTTTGTCTATACAAGTCCACCTGCGTCGTCAAAAAGTCTAACCACAATGTCTTCTCTTGTTGCAGTGTCTGCATCTCCGCTGCCAGACGTTGATGCTCTGTTTCAATGACTAGTAGTTGGGGGCGAGCTGCTGCTGAACTTCCTGGACCCTTGTGGAGGCGTCCGTCGCTGATTTGAAGAGGTCCTTGATATATCTTTAAACACCATCCTCATGTTGTTTCAGATTCAGGACCTAATCCTTTTCTACCTGCTCATGTTGAATGGCCACCTGCAGAATCGATGGATCACGAAGAATTCCTCCAATAGGACCTTGATGGTCCCATTGACAAAATGGCTTCTGCTATCACTGACTATCTCCATCGAGCATCCGAAGCGCACAATGATGTTTTCGTATAGAAATTTGGCAGTAGCTTGTGCATCAACTATTCGCACTACCTTGGCTTCTACCCATTTGGCGAGATAATATGTAGCCCCGATGGTGTATTGGGCTTGTGAACTTCTTGCAGCTGGGTGTATGGGATTGATGTAGCCCAATCCCCACTTCTCAAATGGTGCTTGAGCTAGAACTGGATGCAATAGATAGTAGTTCAGTCTTGTTGGTCTCCTAGCTCGCTGGCACACATTGCATTTTCCGTGTCCTTATGAATTGTCGCCCGCCAGCATCCTGATTGCAAGATCTTGCGAACTGACCTCCACCCATGCCTTCATGCGAGAGCGATATAATTTGGGTGGACTCATGTGGAAGAATACATCTTCGTAGGATGCTATCTTATCCCCGTTGATATAACTGGCCGGCAATCAGCTGATAAGGTCTAGCCTTAAGTATCAATTTCCATTGTTCCGCCTTTGGTAGGGATTTATCTGGTTGGCCCCACATTAGATATTCCACTATATCAGCGGCCCATTCTGGTACTGTATCAATGTAGAACAAGGCAGCATCCGGTAACTCATCATCAGGTTGGTTTGATTCACGACACATGATCTGCCATATAATGTTGCTTTCCCTTGCGCACCACTATCTGAAAATCAAACTCCAACAATAGCAGCAACCATCGAGTGATTCACCCTATGTCGCAAGTTCTATTAACTAGATAGTGCAAGGGTTGATGGTCCGTATAAAACGCAAAATGTGTGGCCATCAAATAATGCCTAAACTTCTTGACCGCATGAATCATGGCTAGTGCTTCTCGCTCTATGGTTGAATAATTCATTTTTGAATCACTGAGATGTAGGCTGGCAAATTGGATTGGAAAGTCCTTTTTGCATTCTCCTGGCTGGGTCAAGATGGCTCCCACTGCATACTTTGAAGCATCGGTGTGCACATGAAACTCTATGGTCCAATTGGGCGGTCGTAAGATTGGCGCTGAGACCAATGCGTCTTTAAGCTTTTCTGTAAGGCCTCCTCCGTCCAATGAGGTTCCGTGGTGAGTTTGTAAATTGGTCTTGCTAACTCTGCAAAATCTAGAATGAAGATCCAATAGTAGTGACCCATAAAAACGTAGATCTCGCGAATCATTCTTGGTGGTGGCAGATCAACAATGACCCTTATCTTTGATAGATCTGTGGCGATTCCGTGTCTTGATACGATATGACCCAATAACAGGCCATGTGTCACCCAAAACTAACACTTTTCTGGGTTCAAGGATATCTGATACTCACAGCATTGCTTCAACACTTTCTCCAAATTGGATAAATGTTCTAAGTTCGGCCCGTGCACGCACAGATCGTCCAGGAAAATCTCCAGAAACTTTTGCAGATACTCTTTGAATGCCGCTTGCATGACTCATTACCTTATAGGCATAAGTTCCTCATTCAGTGGCGAACGTCGTCTTATGTTCATCTTTAGGCGATATCTTTACTTGACTAGCCGCTGAAGCCGTCCAGAAAACTGTAAGCTTCTGCTCCTGCTACTCGATCCAAAACACTTCCTGTGAAAGGTAAGGGAAAATAATCTTTCTTGGTAACCGCATTTAACGCCTTCAGATTCACACAGATTTGCATTTTGCTATTCTTTTTGGGTACTATGACTATTGGCGATACCCAATCTGTATGCTCGATTTCATAAATGAAATCGGCGTCGAGCAGCTTTTGCAACTCCTGTTTGATCAGCTTCATGTAATTAGGATTGCAACGATAATATCGACTCACCTTGGGGATTGCTCCATCCACCAAGGGTATGGTGTGTTGGACTACGGTTGGTGGTATACCCTTGAAATCTTTGTAGGTCCATGCAAAACAATCTTTGTACTCCACCAACAAGGTACGTAGCCGTGTGAACTAAGTGGGTCTGGAACTCTTGGGAGGTTTGATTTCCAACTCTTCCTGCTACTAATCGTCCTGATCTCAGATTCATTCGTCGGGGGATTCCAGGGTTGCTGGATCTTCATGGATATGTAAAAAGGAATCTGGATCTGTAAGGATCTGATCAGTTTCACGGGCTAACAGTGTGATTTTAGCCTCTTTTCAGTGGTTTTTCCTTGATTTCTCTCTGCTCCTTGCTCTGATCGGCCTGAGATTTTCACAGTAGACAGATCTGAGGCAGATCTTGCTATTTTCTCTTATCTACGAGAGTTACTCATGCGAGGGTTGGTTGTGCGAGAGTTCTTTCTACTGTTTTGCAGACCAAAACTCTGATTTCTCAAGATCTACTAGGAAGTAACTCTCGCAGGCTTTACTGGAGCTGGATTTGATGTGGATTTGACTTTGTGCAAAGTGGTGAGAATTAACTCTCGCAGATCTGGAAGTTATTGATGTCTGGTGATGTTTTTGACCACTTTTTGGCTTACAGATCACTCAATACTTCAAACTAACTCTCGCAGCCTTGATCACTGATGTAAAATGGCCTTCTGAAAACAATGGAGCAGTTTGCGAGAGTTACTTTTGCGAGGGTTCTCTGATTCTGATGATTTTCCCCATTTTTTAGGCACTTAGAACCACTTTTCAGCTTACTAAAACAAGATGAACTCTCGCAGACTCGTCTGTGCACCTATCTTAGTGAGATGGAGCTACAGGAGGCTCTGCAAGAGTTAGTTGCCACAAAAAAGTGTTTGCCAAAGGTAACGTATTTGTGCCCATGAATGCTAGTTTGAGGAAGGACATTTTTGTATGTATGGTATACCAATGTCTACATATTTTTGGCTAAGTATGAACAAAGAAGCACATGATTACAAAGGCGAACTATCTTGATTGTTGAACTAGAAATACTAGCTAGGAAGTGGGAGTACTTCTATGGACTTTTACTACTCATTCCCCAAAGACCAATATGATATGTGCCTCGTGGATAATGGTCAATTGATCACTAAGATAGCACATATCATTTCTAGTGGATGTTAGAATTAATGGTTAATTGTAGAGGCCAGCCTGCGCGCTAGAAGGCCCATTTCTATTTTTAGTATAGGTACTATCTATTTTTAGTATAGGAACCTAAGTTAGTACCAATTTTGCTAGAATAGTATAGAAATTTATTTTAACCAAGTTAGCATAGATTTCTATTGTTAAGACTTCATAATTAGCATTTCAATTGCTATTGTAGAAGGATAGCTTTTCTTTTTCATTGTGGGCAGTTTCTATAAGAGTAGATGGGCGCCCACCTCCATTGTTATCTCAGTTTCCAGTTTATGAAGCATAGCTTCTTGCAGTCCATCTTCTTCTTCCTTTTGTACGGAAGGAAGGAGAAGATCAGCGCTGCAGGTTTTACTGGTGGAGATCGCATCTAGTGGAGGCGGTATTTGGTGAAGGTTGCATCTGGTGGAGGCGCCATCCTGTGCAGGTTTTTCTGGTGGAGGTCACATTTGGCGCAGGTAGCTTTTGGACAGGCAGCAGTATCAGACAGGCAGATCTGAGTATGAAACGGTAAGTAAGTCTCAAGCGTTGTTCTTGAACAATAAGCTTCATACCTTGAAAATGGAATCAGAAGAATCCAGTACGGATTTTATTACTAGGGTGAAGGATCTAAGAGATCGCTTGTCTTCTATAGGAGAAATTGTACTTGATAATACTCTAGTACAAATTGTTTTGAATAGCTTACCGTTACAATATCAGAACTTTGTTATGACACTAAGTTTGAGGGAGAGATCACCGACATTTGACGAGCTCAATGGTTTGGTACTTCAAGAGGAATTACGAAGACAAAACTTGATGTCTAGGGAAGACTTCAAGGAACTGGGATTCTTTTCCAAGAATCAAGGTAAGAAGGGCAAGAAGAAAGGAGGCAAAAAGGATCAGAAGCAGGAAGGTAAGGACAATACGGAAAAAGGAGACAGTTCCAAATCCAATCCAAAGAGAAATGGTAATTGTAACTTTTGTGGTAAATATGGTCATTTTGCATTTGAGTGCAGAAAAAAGAAGGCTATCCAAGACAAGAAGAAGCAGTCAGGCAACTTCATTGAAGATGAAGGCACAAGTGAAGCTGTGGGATGCTATGAGTTATTCTCAGCTTCAACATCAGAAAACTCACAAGACTATTGGTATATTGATTCTGGAGCAACGCAACATATGACACCACATTGTGAGTGGTTCACACAGTTTGATGACACTAGTGTAAGTTCACATGTCAAGCTTGGAGACAGTTCTTCTTACGATATCAAAGGTAGAGGTACAGTGAGAGTACATTTACCTTCAGGGAATATAGGAGAAATTAAGAATATTCTCTATGTTCTAGGCTTAAAGAAGGATTTACTTTCAGTTTCTGCTATAGCTAAACAGAATATGAAAGTTGAGTTTGAAGATCAAAAGTGTCTCATCAAAGACAAAAACAAAGGTTACAAAGTTGTGGTCAAAGGATTTTTGGAAGGTCGACTTTACAAACTTGATGCGACTACATCGGATCATCAGGTTTGTGCAGCTTATGATAGCATGGAGAGCAGGATATGGCATGAAAGGTTTGGACATCTGAACTATAAAAGCTTACAGGTTCTAAAAGACAATAATATGGTAATAGGATTACCTAATATTGTATCTTCAAAAAAAATTTGTGAAGGATGTGTTATGGGCAAGCATCATCGTATGCAGTTTCCTAAGGATGGAGCATATAGAGCCAAGGAGATCTTGGAGCTTGTTCATACAGACTTATGTGGTCCCATGCAGACTGAGTCTATAGGGGGAGCATCCTACTTCATGGTATTTGTGGATGATTTTTCCAAGTCGGTATGGATATACTTGCTTAAGTATAAGAGTCAAGCTTTTAAGTTCTTTACTCAGTTCAAATCACTTGTTGAGAAGCATACAGGAAAGCCAATCAAGATTCTACGTTCAGATAAGGGAGGTGAGTTCATATCTACAAAGTTCCAGGAATTCTGCAAAGAACATGGAATCAAGAGACAATTTGCTTTGACTGATACACCACAGCATAATGGAGTAGCTGAGAGAAAGAGCAGGTCTATTGTGGAGAGTGCTCGAAGCATGCTACGAGGTAAGAACCTCAAGAATCATTTGTGGGGCGAAGCAATTAGTACAGCAGTTTACTTACTTAACAGAAGTCCTACAAAAGCTGTTCTAAATCGAACTCCAGAAGAAGCTTTCACAGGTATAAAACCTAAAGTGGATCATCTACGAGCTTTTGGCTGTATAGCATATGCTCACATTCCTAAAGATAATCGTCAAAAACTTGATTCAAAGGCAATCAAGTGTTTATTCCTTGGTTATGATGAGGAATAGAAGGCATATCGCCTTTATAATCTTACCAGTAAGAAGGTGATTATGAGCAGGGATGTTGTATTTGAAGATAGTGAGTCTTCTACCCTAGAAGATCATGAGGAGGATGTTTTTTCTCCTTCATCAAAAACTCCTATTATAGATGATGTTCTGGAAGATACAGGTCCATGTGATGCAGCTTCTACACAAATTCAATCAAGGGTAAGTACACAAGTGGATCTTGGTAAACGGAAGGAAAGGTCAAGAGTATTTGATACATATTCTCCTTCTACGTCACCTACAAAGAAGTTACCAAGATGGTATTGTGAGACTATACAGGATAGTCAAATTTTGGATGAGAATCGAGTCAACAAGGAGCGAGAGATTGACACGGTCAAGTGGACACTATCATGAAGATGGTGAAGAAACGCATTATGCGTTTATGGCTTCAGTGTTCGATTTTGATTATGGTAAAGGAACAAAAATAAAACTTGAGGGTTTTGTTGATGCTGATTGGGAAATGCAGAAAATAGAAGATCAACTACAGGATATGCATTTAATCTTGGAACAGGAGCTATACCTTGGAGTAGTAAAAAGCAACCAACAATTGCTTTATCTTCTACAGAGGCAGAGTATAGGGCTACTACATCAGTGACTTGTGAAGCAATTTGGTTGCGAAGGATTCTAAAAGATCTTCATATAGAACAAGTTGAACCTACAATTCTTTGGTGTGACAATCAAAGTTGTATTTAGCTTGCAAAGAATCCAGTGTTTCATAGCAGGTCAAAGCATATTGAAGTTCAGCAGCATTTCATACGAGAAAAGTTACAAAGTGGTGAAGTAGAGTTGATCTACTGTGACACCAATGATCAAGTTGCAGATATCTTCACAAAAGGACTTGGTCGTGAAAAATTGGAGAAGTTCAGGACTCTCCTACGTGTTATTGATATACAAAGTGGTGAAGTAGAGTTGATCTATTGTGACACCAATGATCAAGTTGCAGGTATCTTCACAAAAGGACTTAGTCGTGAAAAATTTGAGAAGTTCAGGACTCTCCTACGTGTTATTGATAATCAATTATCCATTAAGGGAGAGTGTTAAAATTAATGGTTAATTGTAGAGGCCAATTTGCGTGCTAGAATGCCTATTTCTATTTTTAGTATAGGTACCTAAGTACCAATTTTGCTAGAATAGTATAGAAATCTATTTTAACCAAGTTAGCATAGATTTCTAATGTTAAGACTTCATAATTAGCATTTCAATTACTATTGTAGAAGGATAGCTTTTGTTTTTCATTGTGGGCAGTCTCTATAAGAGTAGATGGGTGCCCACCTCCATTGGTATCTCAATTTCCAGTTTATGAAGCATAGCTTCTTGCAGTCCACCTTCCTCTTGTGATTGATGTTTTGTGTGAGTACTAATAAGATTAGTTTACTCCGATTTCTGAATTCTATCAGTGGAGGCCACTTGAAGTTGGATGGAAAAATTGAAAAGATGAAGCAAGTGGTTGGGGATTTGCTGCCTACTATTACTGCTAAGGAATTAACAAAAGGTACCTTCTGATCTAGGAGCTTGCTTATGTCAATAGCAAGCATTCAGCCATTGATATGAGTTTTTTGACAATTTTTGTAAATGACGTTTTTGGGATAAAAGTTGAACACATGACCATTCTACGAAAATTTTCTATAATTGTCAAGAATTTGACATCAATTTAATCTTTTTTGTAGAGCAAGGTGTGTTATCCACTTCTTGACTGGGGGCATGAGATGTTTCTGCAACTGCATGGGCATGTTGATTGCATCTCGCTATTGTTCTTTGCTTTCAGTATCCTGCAATTTTGAATCTCGTGGTTGGTGCGCTTGCAGTACTTGCAAAACATATTCTTCTTTGTTAATGAATTCGACTACTCTTAACTTTGTGTCAGCTTATGATTCAACTTGTGTTATTTCGGGCCTTTTTTGTTCTACTTCTTTGAGCTTCTGTTCGCATAAAGGGCATGTGAATCAACATTTGAGGAACTGGAGGATCCGTTTCTTCGATTCTCTTCCTACAACAACATAGCAATGTCTCTTGAGTGTGTTGTGATGATCATCACCAAATTTTCGTATGTGGATGACAGACTTGATAGTGCATTTTGGGCTTTAAAAAAGCAATAGCCATGGTAATCATAGATATATCAGGCATACTCACTTTTAGAGCATGTTCAAGCTAAACATGTGCTAAACATGTTATCAAGGATCTCTAATCTAACTCATGCACAAGCATAAGCTATAATTGCAAAGAAGTTGGCAATTCACAAAGATGGCCCAACTAGGCTTCTGTTACGTATTTATCCTTGTACACTAACACTTCTAGAATGTTCTATTACCTCCATGTGGAGTCTCACTAGACTAGTTTACTTAAGCTATGTTAAATATTGATCACAATATAGACATGTTACAAGCTATATCACACTCAACAACTTTCTTAAACTCATTTCCCAAGATTGTTTGAACTTTATGTCTTACTTTTGTAGATTGATATCATTTCAATAACAACTTGACAGCGTCATTGCTCCGTAGGACCACACAATTCTAGTGGTCACTTCATCATGGTTTTCACACCTTACGTTAATCGAGCACTATAGCACTTCTTAAGAGAATTAAGAGAGCTACTCCAAAAACAGTTAAGTCCTTAGTTCTAAGTTTAAGTCTATGGGTGCTTCATCCTTGAAGGCTATAGTTTCATTACTTTTTATGAAGGCCATTTGAGACATGTTAAAAAAGTTTTCGTGATACTTTCCTATCGGAAGTATGGATGCGCTCTACACCGAGCTGATCCTTATTTAGAGAATTATACTTCCTACTAGTTTGAAAGTGTAGATGCTCAAAAGTTATAATACGTTGTCAAAGATTCGATTTAGAACTTATAGTAAGGGGTCAAACCTTCTTGACGTCATGAGCCCATTGTTCCTTCATGATTTTCACCTTCTCCTCACACTGCAGCACATAAATGCCATAGTCATGGTTGGACCAACTTTCAAACTCTTCAATGGAGCAAGGACAAATTGATAAGTCTTCCCTAAATGTTCTATGAATAAAGTTTTTGATAAATATCTATAAATGATGTACAAGGAGTGTGTGTACTAAAGGTTGCAATATATTTGTGTACTCAAGTCTCAAAGTTGCATTGTAATTGAGAGAAATAGATATTATATCGGGACTTGTATGAAATTGAATTTCCTTAAGTTACAATGCATTTCCATGAGATGAAGGAGCTGGTTTGAGTGAAGTAGCAAAGGGGAAGGACATCATTCTCTTGGCTGAAACATGGAAACATGGAATTTGCACATCACCCCAATTTGAGGACTTTCATTCCATCTCAGTATGGAACGACAACCGGGATAGAAATAGAGACTTTGGTGGTGCGGCTTGCTACATAAAAGATCAATTGGAGAGCTCTATAAATATCCTCAAGATGGATACGAAAAAACAGTAAATATGGTTAAAATCATAAATGCAAAAAAAAAGTTATTCTCCTTGGGGCGTGTTATTTTACTCGACAAAAAAATGTTTTCTACCACAATATGGATCCATGTTGTAAATTCAGCCTTGACGTGGACAAGTCCAAAGAGGAAGGGGACATCCTTGTGCTAGAAGACTTTAATGGAAGGACGAGAGCTTCACAAGCAGTGTCTTACAAAGGGCAACAAGATCCTATTTGGCTGGAAGAAATCTATTCCAAGGAAAGAAACATTTTGAGGACCTCATTAGATGCAAATAGAAACATCACTCATTTTGGTAAGGAGCTTTTAAACCTGTGGCACATAGGAACTTGTTATTTGCAACGGACTCGAGAGGTGGCCTTACTCTAGTGGGTTCACATGTTCCTCGATGAAAAGTAAAAGTGTGCTAGATTGTATTTTGGCCTTGTTAAACCTATTAAAGACGATTGAATCCATGGAAGTGGGGAATTTATTGTTGGAATTCAATAACTGTTACGAGCTCGTAACCAGTGCCGAACCCTAGAGAACACAGATAGGTCAGATACCACAGTCAAGGTCGTGTCCAGCGTACATGACCAACAGGGCAAGACAGTGTGAGTAGTGTGCCCCAGCACGGTCCATAGCTATGGCGGGCCTAACACAGCCTAGGGACCCTGTCAGCAGGATAGGGCCCCCAGTTGGGTCCCGACGTGCAGTCGGCCACGTCAGTGCCACGTGGCCGACACTTGGCAGTTGCATGCTATCAGTCCTCACACTGGGCTAGGAGGGGCTTACTCTATATCAGGGAGTAGGCAAGGTTGGGTGGATCAGTTAATGTTTGCTCTACTGTGGTGTTAGGATCTATTACACTGGTATCAGAGCCATCTCCATCCTAGGGAGTTCAGGAGCAGCAGTAGAGAAAGCTATCAGAAGATAGGAAGTGTTTCTCAGGTTCTCAGAAAAGATTAGAGGAGGAGAATCGCTGTAGGTGCAGCCTTCAAACCCTTGAAATTCACTGAGAATTTACAGTTGTAGGAAGTAGAATTCCTTCTGTAGGTAAATCGCTGGAAAGGCAGCAATCTATATCAGATTTCAGACATCTGATAGGAGATTTTAGAAAGGATTTAGAGTAGAAACCAGCGAGCAGGTCCATCGCTGTGGGATCAGACATCTACCTCTGAAATTTCAGAGAAATCCAAGGAAGTTTGAGGGGTTTTCAAGCAAATTTTCTTAGCAGGGCCAGCGCTGGACAGGGAGGTGAAAAATTGGTTTTTCATCACTGTTTTTGAGAATTTTTCAGTAGTTTGAATATCAAACTAGATTGCCACAGACCAGCGACCTACTAATTGAAGTCAGATCAGAGTTTCAAGCAAGTTTTGGGCCTTAAATTTTAGAAAATTGGGCCAGACAGGTAGCTGTCCAGCCAGCGAGGGTAGGGAGACACCAAAATCAGAAATTGAAATATTTTTTGGGTCTCAAATCAGAAGTAAAGGAGCCAGTTGGATTGCAATCAGACCAGCGAGCTACTATCCTCAAAAAACCGGGAAATTTAGCACCGTTTTGAAGCTTCAAACTGGCATTTTTCAGAACAGCAGGTCTGAAATCTTGGGGAAAAGAGCTGAAAGGGTTCCTCTTCATTCTTTCTTTGGAAGTACAGTCCTCAGAAACAGCTAAGTCATCTTTCCTTTCCCTTGTATAGTTGTAAATTAGTCTTTTAGACTTTTTTCCTTCAGAAGTTAAGGTAGCTCTCTTTCAGTTTCAAAGATGACCACTCCTCAGGGACCTGATCAACCCCAGGAGAGAGGCTTCGACGAACTTGAAACAGAAGCCTTGGCTTATAGGAAAGGGAAGGAACCCATGGAAGTAGAAGAACAGGAACAGTTCGCCGAAGAACTCAACGAACTAGTTACCAAGGAGCAGTTCCTCCAATTGGTAACAGAAGTGGATGAACTGAAGTTGGCATTAGCCAATTTCAAGTCCAGTGTGGACGACTCGTTCGCTGAACTCAAAAACTTGATTTTGAGTTCCGCGAAAGGAAGCCTTCCCTCCACTTCTCAGTTATCCCCTTCTCCACTTCCATCAGTTTCGGGTGAGACTTTACGATCTCATCCCAGTGTTTTTAAAGATTTAAAGCCTCCTACTTTTAATGGGGAGGAGAAGGATAGAAATGCAGATATTCTACAAACTTTCCTCAGCAAATGGAAGAACATTCATGCTCTTAAACAGACCCCTGACCATTTGCAAGCAATTGAGGCCAGTCTTTCTTTAGGGCCTATGGCCTATAAGTGGTGGTTAAATCTCCAGGAGACTGGGCAGACTCCCCGGTCATGGAAAGCTTTTGAAGAAGCTTTCCTAAGAGAATTTCTACCAGAGAATGAACTTGATAGAGCCTGGGAAGCCTGGGAAAGAACAATAATGGACAAGTCCCTCATCCAATATATCTCGCAGTATCGAGAAGCAATTTTAAAGATTAAAAATATGGATGACTATCAAAAAATCAGGGGATTTGTCCGTGGCCTCAAAGATGAATATAAAGTAGAGGTCCAGAGAAACTCGCCTACTACCCTTGAGCAAGCTCTCAGATATGCTCAAATCTATGATGATTCAGTGGGTAGGAAGAGAGCGAGACAGCAACCACTTTCTGAGCAGCTTCCTCAGAAAGACTTTCAATTTAAAAAGAAATTTTTAAAAAGAAAGAAAGAAGATAAATTTAAAGGTGAAGCTCCTCAGAAACGCCCTTCACTCATACAGCCCTTAAAACCAGATGATTTTGAGAAAGCCAAACAAGAACGTTTGTGCTTTGTGTGTATGGGCAAGGGACACACAGTCAGACAGTGTCCCAAGGGGCCTTTCACTAAAAAAGATAAAAAAGATAAAAAACAAGTTCATCTTGTTCAGACTGTATGTTTCCCCAGTGACTCGGCAGCTTCCGAGATCAAAGTGTATCATGAAGATCATGAACACTGTTGCCAGCTGACCTCTGCAATGCTAGCGAGACCCTTCAGCTTTGGGCCGCATGACCTAGTACGTATGCATGGGAAAGTTGGTAACCAGTCAGTAAGAGTCATGGTTGATGATGGGGCAACCCATAATTTCATCAACCACACCCTGGTTAAAAAGCTTAAACTACCAGAAGTACCTAGTCAGCATAGGTACATAGTTTCATTAGCTAAGGGTGAAGACAAAAAAATATGGGAAACTATGGTAAGTAAGTTAAATCTTGGTATTCAGGGGTACCAAGATGAAATAAACTTTCAGATAATGCACCTAGATCGAACAGATATTGTTCTCGGGAGAGATTGGCTCTACAGTTTAGGACCTTCCCTCCACAGAAACTATCAGGAGAACACCCTCAGCTTTCAGTATAAAGGCCGAGAGATCCAGCTGCATGGGGAGCATGATGTTCCCAACAGCCCTATGGTCTGCAGTTCAGAACTCTGTCAGCTAATCGGAGACGAAGACCATCAGGTATTCTTATGTGACTTTCAGTTTATTCCTGAAGTTTCTATTTCCAGTTCTATTCAGCAGAAAATCAGTAAATTAGAAACTCTATTGTTTAAATTTAAAGATGTTTTTCCTGAAGATTTGCCACATGGTTCACCACCTAGCAGAGAGGTAGATCATGTAATAAACCTAGTACCAGGTACAGCACCTGTTTCTAAACCTCCGTATCGGGTCAGCCGAACAGAGGATGAAGAAATAACTAGGCAGTTAACAGACTATCTTGGGAAAGGCCAAATTCAGACCAGTAGTTCACCATGGGCCTCACCAGTCCTATTGGTGAAAAAGAAAGAGGGATCTATGCGTCTTTGCGTAGATTACAGAGCCCTCAATAAAGTCACAATTAAGAATAAATACCCTATGCCTCGGGCAGACGAGTTGTTTGATCAACTCGACGGGGCTAAGTTTTTCAGCAAAATAGACCTCAGATCGGGATATCATCAAGTCCGTATAAAATCGGAAGATGTCTCGAAAACAGCTTTTAGGACTCGTCACGGTCATTATGAGTTTAAGGTGATGCCATTTGGGCTCACAAATGCTCCAGCTACCTTTATGACCTTGATGAACAGTGTCCTCAGACCATACTTGGGTAAGTTTGTAGTCGTATTTTTAGATGACATCCTCGTCTACAGCAAAACGAGGAAGGAGCATCTAAAACACCTCAGAAAGGTGTTTCGACTACTCAGAAAGCATAAGCTTTATGCTAAACAATCCAAGTGTGAATTCTTCGTTGAAGAAGTAGCATATTTGGGTCACATTATCTCTTCAGATGGGATTAAGATGGACCCAAATAAGGTTAAAGCCATACTCAGTTGGCTGAGACCTCAGAATATTTTGGAACTTCAAATCTTTCTTGGTCTGGCGGGATATTACAGACGATTTGTCAAGGAATATGCTCAGACAGCAGTCCCTATGACAAATCTCCTTAAGGGGAAGGGAAAGGAGTTCATTTGGGAGTCCGCACAACAGGAGAGCTTTGATGCTCTCAAAACAGCCTTAGCCACAGCACCAGTTTTAAAGGTCGTCGACCCCAATCAGCCATTTGTGGTCGAAACAGATGCTAGCGACTTTGCAGTAGGTGCTGTGCTAACTCAGGGTGGACGACCAGTTGCGTTCGAGAGTAAAAAACTCGAGCCAGCACAGACTAGGTATAGTGCCTATGAAAAGGAACTCTTTTCTATAGTCCATGCCCTTAAGACTTGGAGGCATTATTTGTATGGTGCCAACTTTGAGGTCCTGACAGACCATGAGAGTCTCAGATACCTTTGCAATCAACCTGAGCTTAGAGGTCGGAAAGCTCGTTGGGCAGAGTTGATGCAAGAGTTTGACATGTCTATCAGATATAGGCGTGGAAAATTCAATACAGTAGCAGATGCCCTTAGCAGAATGCCTATGATAAACGAGCTGAGTTTTACTCAGATTCGTAATGAGTTACTCGAGTCCTTGAGAGGGAAATGCCAGCATGATGCATTCTTCTCTATTATCTGGAACTCAGTCCAGAACAGACAGTTACAGACTCCAGAACCAGTTCCCGGGGCTGGTGCCAGTCCATCCAAGAATACGGCAGCTTCCGTTGAGGATGATGATGAGTCCGAGTATACGTCGTCAGATGACGTTGAGGATTCTGAGCCTGTATTACCCAAGCAAACCCCAGGGGTTGAGGGTCAGTTGACTCAAGGATTCAAATGGAAACAGTATTCCATTCAGGATGAGTACTTGCTCTATAGAGATAGAGTATGTGTCCCCAATTCAGAGGATTATAGGCAGCAGGTCCTATATGAATGTCATGACAATCCTAGCGCGGGACACCCAGGCATACAGAAGACCTATGAGCTTCTTCGTAGGCAATTTTTCTGGCCCAGTATGAAAAAGGACGTCCACCAGTATGTAACCAGTTGCCAGAAATGTCAAGTAAATAAAGCAGAGCGTTTAAAGGCAGGAGGGTTGTTGCATCCCTTAGAAATACCAGCTGGTAAATGGGAGAGTATCTCCATGGATTTTATAGTAGGCCTGCCTAAAACCCAAAAGGGTAATGACGCTATATGGGTCACAGTTGACCGTCTGACCAAAATGGCTCATTTTATTCCGACCAAAACAACCGTTAGAGCTCCAGAGTTAGCGAGGTTGTTTGTAGACGGGCTATTTAAATTGTACGGTCTACCTTCCGGCATAGTCAGTGACCGGGACAGTAAGTTTACTGGAAATTTTTGGAGGGCAGTATTCCATCATCTCCATACTAAACTTAATATGAGTACCACCGACCATCCACAGACGGACGGTCAAACAGAAAGGGTAAATCAAGTGCTGGAGGATATGCTTCGTGCATACGTCAGCAAGAGGCAGACTAATTGGGAGGAGTATCTCTCGATATTAGAGTTTGCTTACAACAGTACCAAACATTCAGCTACGGGATACAGCCCATTTATGCTGATGTACGGATTTCAGCCACGCTCACCCACAGCTGTAGGGTTTAAACAAGAAAAAGTTGAAGCAGCCAGAAACTTTTTAGAGGACCTAAACCAAATGATAGAACATGCTAAGCGTAGCATTAGGCAGTCCCAGGATCGAGCCAGGCATTATGCAGATCCACACAGACGGGATGTGCAGTTCTCCACTGGTGAGAAAGTCTACTTGAGAGTCCCAGTTGACTCTAAAACCCTCAAATCAGGAGTGTGTGCTAAGTTGTCTCCAAGGTATTGTGGTCCCTTTACCATCAGTAGGAGACTAGGCGAGGTCACCTATGAACTAGAACTCCCACACAACAGTAAGGTTTTTCCAGTCTTTCATGTAAGTCAGTTACGAAAAGCCTTAACCAGATCAGATAATCTGGTAGGGGACAGTGTTCTAGTTCTCCCATTGGATCCTCAACAACCTCCACATGAACTAGAGGAGATTCTTGATAGTAGAGAGACGCAGACTCGTCATACTCTATACCGAGAATATCTGGTTAAGTGGAATGATCAGCCTATTGAGAATGCCACTTGGGAAAGAGGCAGCGTCCTTCGCAAGATTTTTCCAGACTTTGTCTTAGAGGACCAAGACGGTTCTTAAGGGGGAGGGAGTGTTACGAGCTCGTAACCAGTGCCGAACCCTAGAGAACACAGATAGGTCAGATACCACAGTCAGGGTCGTGTCCAGCGTACATGACCAACAGGGCAAGACAGTGTGAGTAGTGTGCCCTAGCACGGTCCATAGCTATGGCGGGCCTAACACAGCCTAGGGACCCTGTCAGCAGGATAGGGCCCCCAGTTGGGTCCCGACGTGCAGTCGGCCACGTCAGTGCCACGTGGCCGACACTTGGCAGTTGCATGCTATCAGTCCTCACACTGGGCTAGGAGGGGCTTACTCTATATCAGGGAGTAGGCAAGGTTGGGTGGATCAGTTAATGTTTGCTCTACTGTGGTGTTAGGATCTATTACAATAACCAGCCTCTACATTTGTGCATAAATGTGACACTGGACAAAAAATTATTTACGACAGAAATAAGCAAGTTTTATATGTCAGCAACAAGATGTCATCTTCAAGATGTGGAAAAAAGATCCTGAAAGTTTTTTGAGGAAGGTCCTTGGTAAGCCTACTTCACGTGGAAATGACATCAAAAAGGAGGATGTATGCAAAAGCACTTTACGAAGTAGGAGCATTATAACTCCCAACCATTAAGAAGAACACGAAAATAGTATATTCAACCTCCCAAATAGCAAAGCCCAAAATATTGAAGGCCTTCAAGTGGATTGTTTAAGATGGGTAAAGTGGTTCTTTCTTCATTTATTTTGGATTTGTTCAATTTGAAGTCTTTCACACACCTTGGCAAAGTAGCATAATTAAGAGCGGCAACATCGGAGTAAAACAGGGTTGTCTTCTATCTTGTACGCATTGACAAGCTTGGGGACTGCTTGCACCAAAAAAGTGGTGGAACAAGGCTCCATCCACATCACCCACATCACCTATAGATTGGGTTATGGAACTGTAACGACATTCATTCTTCAGCAACAATAGGAGATTTAGCAAAGTTCATCGCACAAGGGGATATCCTTCTTTTCACAGACTTATGAGAGCTAGTGTAGGGGACTACCAAAGGTTCAGGGATTCATATGGGTTTCTGGGGGCAGAGGTTCTGGTGGGGTAGCATGCCGATATAGGGACTCATTACAGCCTATCATTGATCTGGTTCGACAGAATGAGCTGGCATGCTATCTGTGGCTTCGGTTTCTTGGTCAGAGTATTGGGCTTAATAGGGATGCGTATCTGGCGGTTTGTTATTTTCCAACGGAGTCTTCGGCTTTTGCTAACAGTATGGGTCCCCCCATGTTGCGATCTTTCTTCAAATACTCTTCTTTACTCTGAGCGTGGTTATATATTTTTGGCCCGAGACATCAACACAAGGACCTTCTCTAGATAGATAGAGTTCATATAAACATTGATAATCCTTTGAGGATACATGCCATGGATAGTGTGGATATGAGAATTGACAGGATATATACTAATGATGGTGGCCCAATCTCTGCATATGGTGAGCATTTGTTTTACTGGGTGAGGCCCATGGGCTTGCCATTTTTAATGCCTTATCTTGTTGGCCAAGTTGTGGTGACTAAACTTGCCACCCTCATAGTGGTGGGCATATTGTTGTGGATTATTCATGGGGTCACCATCTCTTGTACCCTTTTTATCTTACTTTATTGTTTCTCCCACCACATTATCTGATCATTCCTTTTTTTCCATTAATTTGGGCTCAATGTTAGATTTCTCTCCATCTAATCCCTCTTCCATGGAACATGCCCCTACTTATGCATTTAATAATGCATACGCACATCTTTACCAAGATGCTCTCTCCTTCATACTCCGAAATTTACCATATGATAGCCCACTCCACTCCCAAGCATCATTCCTCACTACAGCTCTTCATACTAACGCTTCTATGGCCTTCCCATCCAAACATAGTAAAAAATCCACATGCCTTCTCACCAGCCTTGGTATGATGAGGTTTGCAAAAACTCCACTCACAAATCAGCTTTGCACAATCCTTACCATCTCCCCATCTTCGTCATCTCATATGCCTATATGGCTACACTTGTCGTTATAAAAAATGCATATATGGAACTTCTGAAGGGATCTTCTCTATAGTTCCTCATTTGGTGCTTTTTGGTGTGAGTTTATCCCATGTGCTTATTGCTGGGAAATTTACGTTATTGGACTGAATATGCCACATTACTCCATACCTTTCCCACTGTTGTTACATCTCCTTGTCCCTCTACCTTCTCCTTTTTCACCCTTGCTATGGCCTCTCTTGCCATTGAGAAAATAAAGACCCATCTTGCTCGAGTTATTGAGGACGGACCTAGAGGCCGAACTCTTGATTCATGCCACTGATATACTTTTGCCCGTTTTAGCCTCACTTCTTAATCAGATCATCATTTCTGGATTTCCCCTTCCATGGTGCACTAATATCATCCACCCCATTCGCAAAAGCGGTGACCCCCATGAAACCTGATATCATACCATTATGATTGGACACATTGTGGCTAAACTATATGGCATTATCCTTCAGACAGTGATTAGTTGTGAGGCAGAGACACGGAGACTTCATGCTTTGGGTCAAGCTGGCTTCAAGGCACAACATTCCACCACTGATCATGGGTTCACACTTCGGGCTATCATTGAGGAGGCCAAATCTAGACACGAGAGAGTCTATTGTTGTTTTGTGGATTTCAGAAAAGCGTTGGACTCTGTCCCATGTCATATGCTCATCCAGAGGCTGAGTGATCTTGATTGTTCCACTAATACCATATTGGCTGTCATGGCACTATGTGAGTAGGTTTGGGAATGCTTCCGATCAGAGGAGGGTCTCTCTGACAGAGTTAGGAGCACTATTGGGGTGAAATATGGTTGCTCCCCCTCCCCCACACTCTTTGGTTTGTATATTGATGAGCTTGAGAGAGCCATCAACCAGGATGGTGGTATTGGCTGCAGGCTTGGTGATATACTCATTTCCATTTTACTTTATGTTAATGATGTGGCATTGCTCTCCTTTTCTGGTGAGGGTTGCAGTGGCATTAAGAGCGCAAGAAAAGTTTTTAGGAGGCTAAGGCATCTCGTGGATTTTCCATTCATCGAGATGGTTAGGTTAGATACCTGGATGGTGATCCATCCACTTCTAGTGCTTAGGTAGTTGTGTAGGCATCCTGGGACCCCATCCACATAACCTACGTATTGGGTTATGGAGTTGTAATGACATTCGTTCTTCAGTAGCGGCGGGAGATTTAGCAGATTTTATCTCACATGGGGATATCCTTCTTTTCATGGAGACTAAGAGTCAGTTGAGGGGATTACTGGAATTCTAGGGCTTTTGTGGGCTTCGAATTTTCATCCAGAGACTAGATCAGTGGGGAGAGGTTCTGGTGGGGTGGCATGTTGGTACAGAGACTCACTGTGTATTTGGCAGTTTGCTATTTCCCTTTTGCTGATAGTATTGGTTCTCTTCTATACTCTAGTGTGGTCATATACTTCTGGTCGGAGACTTTAACGCCAGGACCTCTAGATAGACAGAGTTTCACATAATCATTGATGACCCTTTGAGGATACATGCCTCGGACGATATGGATATGGGCACGGACAGGATATCAACTAATGATGGTAGCCTAGTCTCTACATATGGTGAGTATTTTCTTCTATTGGAAGAGGCCCAGGAGCTTGCCATTTTTAATGGCTTGTCTTGTTGGCTGAGTTATAGTGACTATACTTGCCACCCTCATAGTGGTGGCCACGATGTTGTGGACTATTTCATGGTCATCTCTCATATCCTTTGTATATGACTGTATTGTTTCCCCCACTACTCTATCTTATCATTCCTTTCTTTCCATCCATTTGGGCCTAGTGTTAGGTATCTCTCCATCTAGCCCCACTCATATGGAACATGCTCCCAAATACACCTTTAGCCATGCATACCCAGCTCTTTTGTTAGGAATCTCTCACAATTTTCCATATGATAGCCCACTCAACTCCCAAGCATCGTTTCTCCCTACAACTCTTCACGTCGCTGCTTCCATGGCAACCCCCATGTACGTTGTTAGAAACCCCATCGTCGAATCCGGCCATTGCTAAGACACAATCAGGTGATGAACAATACGCTACTGTCCCATCCGTAAAGGTATTGCCACCTCTCCCCGTGCATTGGAGCCATAGATCGCCATCAAGCAAGCTTGGATCTCCCATAAGCTATGGTGTCCCATACCACCACGCCTTACCCTCGACCCTTGCCTACCTACATAGGCCTAGATTAACATCCTGACCTGACCACCAATGGAAGAGCTCTTCATTCTCTTGAATGACAAGCTCATGGAGATCCGCTATATACATCCAAGTGCGGTCATCTCCGACCATAATCACGCCTGACCAACGACACGAGTCAGTTGTGCAAGCTAACCCGTTTCCATAACAAAGGGGTCACTTTGTGCCAATAGGACATTGACATGTGGCACCCAAACCTATAGCTCCAAACCAACATTCTATCCCACAATTCAGACCGTCACCTCAAGTATCCTGTTACGTGCCCTTATGGGTATGTAACATTCCCTCTCCCTTTAAGAACCTCCTCCTAAAGGGAGCAAGCCAAGGAAGTTCAGTCTAAAATAGTCTTCTCTCTCCTAGGTGTCCTCCACAGGTCCCAAGATCGAAACCTAGCTCTGATACCACATGTTAGAAACCCATTGTCGAATCCGGACATTGCTAAGACACAATCAGGTGATGAACGCTAATCAGGTTATGAACACTACTTTACCGCCCACCCATAGAGGTACTGCGACCTCTCCCCCGTGCACTGGAGCCATAGACCACCATCAAGCAAGCTTGGATCTTCGATAAGTCATGGCGTCCCATACCACCATGCCTTACCCTTGACCCTTGCCTACCTACATCTTGAGGCCTAGATATAGTCCTGACGTGACCACCATTAGAAGATTCCTTCATTCTCTCTTGAGAGAATGAATGACAAGCTCATGGAGATCCACCTCTATATAGATAGTCTAGGTGGGGGGGTCATCTCCGACCATAGGGGTCACACCTGACTAGCGACACACGTCAGTTGTGCACAATGGCAGGGGTCCATAACAAAGGGGTCGCCTCATGCCAATAGGGCATTGACACGTGGCACCCAAAAAACCTACAGTAGACCAGCATTCTGAGCCACAATTGAGACCATCACCTTAGGTATCCTATTGCGTGCCCATATGGGTACGTACTATCAGTACATCAGGTGGGTTATTTACCGTGCATATTCTTGAATCACATGGCAGGCACCTCTTGGGGTCAAATCGAACTTGTATTGTTCTAGTTTCCTAGAGCTAGACAATGCCAAGGTCCCAGTTTTACCACCTTCCTTGGATAGTGGACTCTCACATTTCATGGCTTGTCAGGTGAACAAGGCCGAGAGAGTAAGAGAGGAGATATCTTGGCACACTTTCCTATGCATGGCATCGTCGACTTGGAAGGGACTAGTAAATATATCCAATCTCCTATTTCAAATACCAGATAGGTACGGTGACCATGTTAATTTAGAAAGTTAGCTAGGTAGCTTACAAGCGTCAGCTACCCTTGGGATGCAAGGTGCATCCAGTGTTTCATGTTAGCAAACTCAAACGATGTTTGCACGATGGCGATAACCTTATAAAAGGTCTTGCGTCTCTAGAAGGGAAAGACGCTACAGGTTATGGGCCAGAGAAAGTTCTAGATCAGAGAGAGTGATAATTGCTGAATCGTCTCTTCCAAGAGTATCTAGTGACTTGGAAAGGGCATCCATTGTGAGATGCTACCTAGGAGACATGGCAGTGTTTGCAAAAGTCTTACCCAGAGTTTGTCCATAAGAGAAAAGGATTGTTGGAGCCCAATCTCGGTACTCGCATGACCTTGGCACAGCCGGCCGGTTACTAGAGAGCCTGAGGCCAAGTATTGGTGATGGCTGGTGACCGAAGTGGACATATGTCCCAAGCTGGGACCAATGAGTTACAAGCAATGACCCCCGCCTGACAAGCTGTCCTAGCCGTCAAAGACGAGATGCTAGTTGGCAAGTAGTCAGAGTGACCACAGGCCTTTGGCAGGGCATGGGGGTGCTACCCTATGAGTTACTCAGTATTCACAGGTCACAGGTAACATGCATGATGCTAGGTGGACTGATCACACATGGCTGGATACCATGTGTAAGGTGACAAGAACAGCAGGTAGTAGGACTCATAGTGGGGGTGCCTATGATTGGGAGGTTCATTCTACATACCAGCCTGATTAGTTTCACGAGCTTGGAGAGAGAGCTTTGTGATTAAATTTTTTAGTAAACTACTAAAAAAGTAGGCAAATAAGCAGAATGATTACTATGAACAAGGTATAACACTTACCTTAAAAAGCTATTCAGTGCCAAGAAAACAATAGATCATCAATTGATTTTCCTATTCCCTCCTTAAAGGTTCCATAGCATTCCAATGATTTCATGCGTAATTAAAAAGAAAAATGCAAGTGAGGTGCTACCAAAAGACAAAAGATATGATTAGATCACTTCTACAATTTCTACTAAACATACAACAAAAGTCACTCCAAAAACTTTGTTTACTTTGTATGAAATCACAAGCTACATTAGTGGATGGCAATAATCGAATAAGTAATCTTAGGAACAATATGGGACTATGAGAATACATACATACTTTGAATTCTGCACTGGCAAAGTTGGCTGCCAAGCTAGAACAATTTTCAGCTAGCACTTCCTTGTCTTTAAGAATTTTTGTGTTCAAAGATAACTGATGTTCAATTGCTTTTTTGTATTCTATAGCTTGATCTTGTATCTCCTTATCATGCTTTGCCTTTTCTCTGCAAAGAGAGATTATAAGTGATTGATGATGATGTCTATCTTTCAAGCATAGACTCCAATAAACACAAAAGGGGAATGTTTGAAACCCACAAGCCATAAATGTGTCATGGAGTACATGGAATGTGACATTAACATGTGAGCCATACAAGGTGGCTATTTGATGGAATTCAACTTTTATATTTTAATTTGTCGGAGCAAACATTGCAATTGTACACATGCAAATTCATATTAGAATATATATAATATCACATGAAAAACTCCAAATTGGACAAAGTTTGCAAGTTTGACTTGTAGGTTTTAATAGTAAATATATCAAAAAATGAACAAAGAGTCATGACATGTCATGAGCATTGAAATTACAAACTTCCAGAGTTACAATGATCTACTACTCATGATGTACTATTTGTTGTCTTAAAGTTACAATATGCAATAAAAAGGAGGTTCCCCCAAAAAAGGAGGCTCAAATTGAACGGCCTAATATCTTTCATCCTTATACTTCTGGCTCACATACACCAAAGAAGCAGTTAGGGAGGCTAGAGCCCCTAGGCCCTTGTTAGGAACAGCATAACCACGCAGACCACCCAGCCAATGCACTCTCTTATAGAATGCCCCCCAGTGTGAGTTTGCATGGGAGTGGTAGGTGGTACTTAACTGCTAACACCCACTGTTCATGCTCCATGCATGGATTACTGTTGCATGTGGGGTCCCAGTCCATCACTAAAGGACTGCATGGACCCTGACTATCATGCATGCGTCCACATGTGTTGCATGCGTATGCATGTGTCAGCATGGGCATTACTGGCCCTCATACCAACTACACAGTATGCATGCATGCCTCTGACTCACATTGTCCTCTGCCCTCTGATGGTTAGTTGCACCCAGATGTACTGTTGGTTTGGTACTGTTACGGTCTCATAACAATCCCTCCCCCTAAAGAGCTGTCTTGGTCCTCTAAGACAAAATCTGGATATAACTGTCAAAGTATACTGCCTTTTTCCCAAGCGGCATTCTCAACTGGCTGATCCTTCCACTTAATTAAATATTCTTGATATACGGTATGACGAGTCTGTGTCTCCCTAACACTGAGAATACTTTCTGGCTCATGTGGAAGTTGCTGAGAATCCTCGAGGGGAACTAGAACATTGTCCCAGCCAATGCACTCTCTTATAGAATGCCTCACCTAGCCCATTGTGAATTTGCATGGGAGCGGTAGGTGGTACTTACTGCTAACACCCACTATTCATGCTGCATGCATGGATTGTTGTTGCATGTGGGGTCCTAGTCCATCACTGAAAGGACTGCATGGCGCCTGACTATCATGCATGCATCTGCATGCGTCCGCATTTGCTACATGCGTCAGCATGGGCATTACTGGCCCTCATACCAATTGCACGTTATGTATGCATGCCTCTGAATCACACTGACCTCTGCCCTCTAATGGTTAGCTGCACCCAGATGTACTGTTGGGTTGGTATTGTTACAGTCTCGTAACAGCCCTAGCATGGGGTAACATTCCCCTTCATCAAGGAATTTGGAGAACTGTTCCCCTAAACATTCCTATCCATTAAGAAAGTTCCATCATGTTTCCCTAAATTATTGTGGTGGACGTATGGTGGCAACATCATGCTCACATTGCCTAGTTGAGAAACATCATTCTCGAATCTCTAGTACCTACAGTTATCAAGGCTTGAATTCTCATGCTATTTGAGTTCTTGCAATACAATATTTAGCTTTTCTATCCCAATGCATATGCAAATCTTTAAAATCTCCTTTTGAAAGCTAAAATTGGGCATGAGCACAATTGCAACAAAAGTTTTCTCTAAGAAGCTTCAGATCTGTTTTAGAACACCCACGCTTGAAATGCGACTCAAAGGTGAGATTTCTAGATCGTTTTGTTAAAAGTAGGTCACAAGGCCTTCCAAAAAGAGGGTTTCGGGCAATCTTTTTAACTTCCATAAGGGCCCAAAGTAGGCCCTTGAGCTTCTTCAGTTGGCACTATACGAGTTATGGATTCACCTCATTATACTAGCCTAACATTCTCTTTTTGTCCCCCCTTTTTTTCATATGTTGGCCGTGGGCCTTTGTCATTTTTGTACATGCTTAAGGCCATTTCTATGCATTTATACTTTGGCTAAGGGCCTAACTATTTTAGTCAAGTATTTAGAATGGGGGTCCTCTTAGAGGGTGCTTACCCTACAAGAGGGCACAAAATTTTGCCTCCAAAACCTGACTTGTGGATAAGGTTGGCTAAATCTAATGGGTAAATGTAGGGACTAGAAACAGTGATTATTCAACTTTGAATGCTGGTAATATTTGAGCTCTTCATGGAGGAACTCATTGCTTTTGCTTGTAGGGATTTAGCACTCATTTCACCATGCTCTTTCTATGCATATGTTGCTCTTTTTTATTCATATGTTGGAAGCATTCCTTTCTTATCCATGTACTGGCCTAGAAACCACTTTTATTTATGTGTACTTAGGACTGTCCAACTATTTTAGTTAAGTGGGAATTCTTTTGGAGAGTGCAGAAATAGATGAGGGCACACTATTTTCTCACCAAAAGCCAAACGTGTGGATAAGATTGGCTTAGTCTCTATAAACTTGCATTTAAGACATCTAGGGGGTATAATAAATGGGGACAAGAGACACTCATTACTCAATGTTGGATATTCGTATTTCTTGAGCTTGCTTTAGCTATCAATCATATGTAATGTAGTTCGATCTTCTTTCTAGGGGAATACTATTGTTGCCTCAAGTTCTTAAATGCTTCATTGATAATCTGTGGATTGTGTTTCTAACTATACGCAACATACAAAATTGCTAAATGTCATTTTATGTGGATTATTGCGTATCCCTCTTCCTCCACAATTGAATCTCTCTCTTTCTTGTTCTAGCTATTTTGAACTAGTTATGGACATGTCTCATTTTACACACCTCACCATAATTTTATTACATATATATAGCTATGTTATTCATTTGTTGGCCATGGGCCCTTCTTATTCGTGTACATGCCTAAAAACCTTTTTTTTTTAATTCATTCAAAATTAGGACTGGCCAAGGGCAACCTTTATTGGTTGATTACCTGGAACAAGGTTCCTTTCAGAGGCCGACAAGCAAGATGGTTTGACCTTATGCAAGAATTTAAGATGGAAATTTGGTATGAGAAAGGGACATAAAATTGAGTGGCTAATGCATTGTCTCGAATAGTGTATCAAATGTCATTTGTGGTCATTGAAAATGACGTATTAGTTGAGATAAAAAAGGCTCAACTAGAGGATCCTCAATGAAAGAAAGTGGAGCTTGAGGTGAGTCATGGCATCCAAAGTCTCAAGAGGAGAGCTCTATTCCCTTTGCTTGCACCTATCTTAAGTATACCATAGAGAACAATTTTGTTAAGAGGAATGGCAAGTTTCTATTCTAGCTTGTGAGGAGCTACATAAGAAAATCTTGCATTCTTGTCATGATAGCCCTAGTGTAAATCATCTTGGTGTGGATAAAACTTGTGAGTTGATCCGATGTAATTTCTGGTGGCCTAAGATTAACAAAGATGTCCATAGTTATGTCACACGTTGTTTTAAGTGTCAAGTTAACAAATTCAAAAGTATTAAAGTTCTTGGATCGTTTCACCCTTTGCCTAACCAAAAAGAAGATGGGAGAGTGTTTCAATGGACTTTGCACACTTGCCTCATACGCAACTTCAACGTGATGTCATAATGATTGTGGTTGACAGACTCACAAAAAATGGCTCATTTCATACCAACACATAAAAAGGTAGATGCAACTGGGGTAGCTGATCTATTCATACAGCATGTATTCAAACTTCATGGGTTATCATCATCCATAGTGTCTGATAGAGAGACATGCTTTACGAGTGTCATTTTTGGATTGCTGTAATGCTTGAGATGCGGTTGAGAACTTGGCATTGTTACTTTGGATCTTCAACATCGGTTGCTCTCTTTTACTCATGATGATGTCTCCTACACAATGGACGACATCAACTCTTAGCAGGATCACCAACTTGTGTTTGGTAAGCAATTTATGTCAAGCTTTCCAAAAGGCTCATGGTGCGGTAGTCATGTGTGTTCATGCAATTTAGGATGCTCCAGGCCTACCTAATGTTTCTTTAGCTATGTCATTACCTCAAGTGAATTTTGACCTTTTACAATAGTCTCAGCATGTTTTTCATGAGCCTAGCCCCAAGACTGCAAAAAACTAGGAAGCTGGTTTTAATGAAACATAGGGGACGAATGGTGGATCAAACCAAACCAACCAAACCTAGATCAAGCGGATCTAGCCCCAACCTATGGACCACTAGCAAGAACTCACCATCTCAGTGAGATGTCGATCCAGCAGCATGTAGCTATTATTCCTAGATCAAGCTCCCATCGGCCTATGGGTATACTTATACCCTCCAAGGTTCTACTCCAAGTAGAAGTGATCTAGGACACCTTACTGGGACACATCAACAACCTAACTGGGCCACATCTATCATTGACTGATGAGTCTCTGCAACTTCATATAAATCCACCATTGTGTGACCATTGATCATGATTTAATACCATGAGGGCCCCAACCCCCTCATAAGCATTATTAATTTATTAAGTTATCCTCGCTTGGCCCACTCCTACTGATGTTCACCACGTTCATATGTTTCTCAGTCTGGCTCTCCATCTACACAAGCATGTTCCTCATGTCACTACTATTTCAGCCCCTCTCCGTGACCTTCTCAAAAAAGATACACCTCTTGTTTCAAGTCCTGCTTGTCAAACTGCTTTTGCATCTCTGAAACAAATACTTACCTCCGCTCATGTCGCCTTTGCCTTCCTAATTTTGTTAAGAGGTTAATTGTTAAGAGTCAAGACAGATGCCAGTGTAAATGGACGAAACTCAAAACAGTAATAATACTAAGCAAGTTCGCTGTATAGCCTTCAAAACCCTAAAATCTATAATATGCAAAGACCACTTTTTGAGTTTGTAATTTAGACTTTACAAATTGGCTTTTCTTATTATTTAAAGCTCTTCTTTCTTTCAGTGTTTTGGTGAAAAACCACATGAGAACACAACCTGTATTACCGAGGATTCAGTAGCTTACAGACAAATCTCTCTTTCCTTCTCTGCTCTGATTTCGTCCTTATCTTTTTCAAGTTGAACAATACGGGAATTTCGATCCACAAGCTTATCCTTCAGTTCTTGAATCTTTCTCCGTATCCCATCAAAAGAAGAAACTGCAGTTCCTGGCCTCTGATGCAGTAGATTTAGACTATCTTCATACAAACTCACAGCAGCACTTTGGACTGGTATTGGATTAGAAAGTGCAGACACTGATGTGATATTAGTATCTGTTAAAGACACAGTGTCCTCAAGCTCCAGCACTGTCCTTGGAGAGTGGCTTCCAGTTGAGCTACAGGATGTCAGCTTGCAAAGTTGCAACCCCCCGGATAGATCACAAGCCTGCTGCAAACTATTTTGTTCCACTTGTTTCAAGAAAGAAAGTATACTGAAAAGCTTTTCTGATGAAAGGGAAGACCGATCTCCAAGCTTACCTTCAAAAATCTCCAAGTCATTCATATTCAGCTGTTTCTCCTTCGCATGAGCATTAATATGGTTTGAAACTATGGTTAGATTTTCACTGGTTTCTGTACGTTGACTGAGAACTAAGTTTCCCTTATTCTGCTGTTCAGGGTGAGGATCAATGGTGACAGTCATCTTTTCAAGAAGTATATCTGGCTTCTCAATGAGAGGAGATTGATCTGTGTTGCAGGTTGGTAGAAGTTCAGTAACCACAGCACAAGGCTTCTCATCTTCCACCTCTTTTCGGCAAGTTTCAGCTGAGCTCTCTAGAGTAGTAACTTCTCTCCAAGCAGAATGGCCCTGCTGTGCTTGCCTCTTGCTAATATCCTCTGTAAGTGACTTGGGTATAACACTCTGCAGGTTCCAGCTTGGATTAAAGGCTGACTTGTCTATCAGCCCCCCAGTACTAACTTGGTTAGGTTCTGATTTTTCATCAGTCACATTTTGAACATTCCCTTGCTTGTGCACAAAGTTGCCACCAGCTGATTGAGAATCCTTTGCAGAGACCAGAGAAGGTAATTCATGTGAACACTGGAAAACTCCTTTAGTTTCATGAGTTTGGCAATGCCAAAGAGTTCCCAAATCAGGGATATCTGCTTTGTTCAACTGTAAAGGTAAAGGACCAATCTCTAGACTACGCTTTTTATTGGGCAAAATTGGGATAGTCTTCTGTTTGGTTAATAAGCTGCTGGTATCTTCAGAACTATCTGATTGCTCATTTGTCCTCTTCAAAACATCAACCTGCAATTTCTTTTCATTGAAAGCTTTCGGCAGTTGTTCGCAAACATGTATGAGAATCTTCTTTGCAAATTTTCCATTTGCCCTTCTCTCTGTGTCTCTCATCTTCATTTCATAGCCAATTCTACTCTCATGTTTTGCATCTTCATCATAGTTGGCCGTCTCTCCATTGCAAGCCTTAAATGTTATCCCATCAAAAGACTTTTGTGCTGTAGGGTTCTCTGGTTCCAATGCCAGAGTTTCACATGATCTTTTGCATGATTCTTCTGAGTCAGAAGAATTTGTGGGCAGAGATTTAACATTATGCCTATTCCAAAGAGCAGAAGAATAATTCTGACAAATCTTAGGCCACCTCCTTTTATGAGGAACATCATTGGTAAAATTTGAGATACTAGTTGTGCCTTGGTTCATAATGCAACTGAGATCAGGTATCTTATTTGTGGGCCTATAAAGTTTATCTTTCATGGAAGGCATATTCCCTACTACAGGTGAAGAATTGTCCTGCACACTTGATATGCACTGACGTGACATGATACATGGACTTCGTGCCTCATTTACATGCAAAAAGTTTTCTGTATTGCTTGAAAAGCTTTCAGTGTGTGTATCTTCTTTGCTGCTAAACAGTTGATTAATGTACAAAGTTTTGGTGCACAATTCTTGTACTTCAGATGTCCCATTTATGCTTTTCTTGGTTGGTTTTACTTCACAATGGATCTCTGTTGCTTCAATATGATCAACAGAAATTACATTGCTTTCTAGCCAATGGTAGGGTTTCTTTACTACCTGATCATTTAGAGAATCAGAGCCACTGTAATTGGAATTCAAACCACCTACTTCATTCGCAGGATTCAGAATAGAGTCAGTTGACTCGCAACTGGAAGCTGAACTTGTTATATTACAATCCTTATTATTTTCCTTTTGAGTAGCTGTTGAATGATCTTTTGTATGTACACCCTTGAGACAAGAATTTGATGCTTCTTTGCCATCCTTCTCCTTTGAACTGTAGTTCGACAGGTTGTGGATTGCATCACCATTTTCCAAACCAATGAGATCTTGTAGATTCATATCCACTTGAGAATTGTCATAGAGCCCGTCTGACAAAACCGACTGGGCAAATTCACTAGCATTCAGCTCAAAAGAGTCTTTTAGATCAATGAAATTAGTTGTTCCAAATTGGGAGGCAAACATTGAATCTAAAAAAGCATCATCACAGCCATCGGCTCTTCTGCCAGAGTTTCTGATAGAAAGCCATCCAGAAGTCTGCAGCTCAGTTTCAGATGAACCTGAGTTACTCAGGTCCTTCCTAGAAGTCTTTTGTTGACAATTCTCCAAATCTCTCTCTCTCTCTCTCTCTCTCTCTCTCTCTCTCTCTCTCTCACACACACAAAAGACTAAAGCAGAAAAAAGAGTCATTTTTCTGAAAATCCCCAATTTGATGGGAAATGTAAAGAGGCTAGAAGGAGGTCAAAATAATCTGGTGGGGCTGGAAAAGTTTTTCACACACTTAAGCGATTGATTTAACAATATCACAATGCCAACGAGATTCCAAAACAAGATTAAACAATTCATAATCGGAATTTCCAAACCATCGACGATGGGAGTACATCAGTCTCTCCAAAAATAGAGACATGACCTTGAATCTGAGTTGTTGATCCATGCCGCAAACTTACTCTCACCTATCCTTGCCACTTTGCTAAACCATGCGGTTGTCTTTGGCCTTCCTTCTACTTGGTGTACTAATATCATCCACCCCATCGACAAAAATGGTGACCCCATGAATCCTAGTAACTACCGTACTAGCATGATCGGGCATGTAATTGTGAAACTATATGGCACTATTCTTCAATCAGCGATCACTTCTGAAGCTGAAGCTGAAGCTGAGATCAGACGGCTACATGCTACGGGACAGGCTGGTTTCCGCGCTCACTATTCCACCATTAACCATGTCTTCACTCTTCGAGCTATCATTGAGGCAGCTAAACATAAGAGACAGAGGGTTTACAGCTTCGATTCTGACCCTCGCTCCCTCCTCATCAAGAGATTACGTGACTTTGGCTTTTCCACTGATACAGTTCCAGCGGTGATGGCACTTTACGAGAGGGTCCTTGGCTGCTTTCAAAGCGTATCTAGAGTACTATTGGGGTGAAGTAGGATTGCTCCCTCTCCCCCTTATTTGGATTATATATTGACGAGCTTGAGAGAAAATGTAAATGATGTGGCTCTAGTTTCCACAACTAGAGAGGGCCTCCAGCAACAGTTACATAGTCTTCATGCTTTTTGTTCTAGATGGGGGCGATAACACTGCGAAGACCAAGATTATGGTCTTTAATACATCTAGGGCCTTCATGTTGAGACAAGAGAATATCTTTGACGGGCAACCACTGGAGGTTGTATCACCCTACACCTATTTAGGAGTTCTTTTTACTGGTCCTATATTTGGTGTGAGACAAGCAGCTAGACTTGGGAAGGGACACACCTCTCATGTCCAGACAGGTTACGTTTTCAAAAGTTTATTCAGGATGCCCTAAGTAAATGTCGGCTTTTTGATACCATCGTTACCCCTACCGCATCATATGCAACAGAGGCATGGTGCACAGGTCTCACTTCAACAGATTGGACCAGTATCTCACGCTTGTAGATCCTTATGTTGTCACGTATGATACGAGCTAAACCCTTTATCCCACATCAGATCATTCTAGCTGAATTTCCAGTCCCACCTATACAACTTCATGTTATCTTCCGGCTTGTCACATGTATATAGTGAGTCAGGGCATTTCCCATGGATGAGTAGAGATACACATAGGTAGCACTTGTAGGTAATTTCAAATACTATTGGGCTGAATCTAAGATGCTAACAATGAAGAACATTGAACACTTTCAAACCTGGAAAATATTGGACAGCAATAGAACAACAATCCTCAAGAAAGAGGAATCTAAAATTGAGAGAGAAAACTCAAAGCTTGTATTGCACAAATGAATCCCTCACTTTCTCCTAATGTGGAGAAATACAAATATATGGGACATGGAAGATGTAAAGGCTAAAGAATGGAGAGCCAAACACCAACAGCCCATGGAATTGAATAGCCAACAAATGTAACTCCTCATAGGAGTGAATATGAAGTGTCAAACTCGTATGGACTCTAAAGGCCATTTTTAAAATCGGCCCTATGAACTTACAAGGTGAACTAAAATTAAAAATAAAGGCCCCAATGGGTATGCACATTAAACTTGACATTAGACCATAGAAACTTCATATAAAGGTGCAAGTTTCTATTTTTGACACTCCTTTAATGAAGAGTTTATTTTCTTCAACCCGAAGCCAATGTTGAAATTTTTCAAATCTGTCCCTTGATAAGCTTTTTGTAAATATGTCTGCAACTTGGTCATCAGTGGAGCAATAAATAAGCTCCAACTCTTCCGCTAGAACATTCTCACGAATGAAATGGTAGTGTATTTCAAACCGGGATTTTTTCAAGCTGGATGCAGCTTTGATTATCACAAAAAATCTGTGTTAGATTTGATTGATGCAAGCCACAATCTTCCAACAAGGTGCGCAGCCAAACACATTCGCAAGCGGCTGTTGCTGTAGGTCTATACTCAGCTTCGGTAGAGGATAATGCCACTATAGGCTGCTTCCTAAAAAGCCAAGTTATCGCAGTTGAAACAAGTAAGAAAATATATCCAGAAATTGACCTCTGATTTGTGGGATCACTTGCCCAATCAGCGTCACAATAGCCCAGCAATTCGAGCATGTCATTCTCGGCATATTTGAGTCCATAATTAAATGTATGCTTTAGATAACGAAGAATCCTCTTGGCTGCCCTGCGGTGGACTTATTTTGGATTCTCCATATGTTGGCTAACAAAGTTGATGTTGTATGCAATGTCGGGCCTGGTTATAGTAGCATATATGAGGCTACCAACTAACTGCCTATACAAGGTCTTGTCAATTTCTTTTTCTTCATTTGTATCTTATGTGGACAGCCTGATCTCTGCTGGAGTTATAGCAGGTTTGCAGTCCATAAGACTGAATTTCTCAAGCATGTTGTATATGTATTTGCTTTGTGTGAGGAAGAGTGAGTGTGGGAGCCTCCACACCTCTAAACCAAGATAGTAATGGAATTGTCCCAAGTCCATCTCAAATTCTTGAGATAAAGTCTTCTTAACTTCGACGATTTGCTTAGGATTACTTCATGTGATTATCATATCATCAATATAGAGTGTTAATAAGAGGATGTGAAACCACGAGAAAGTAGGTACTCATCCATTCTTGAGTACCAAGCACTTGGAGCTTGCTTAAGTCCATACAAAGCCTTAATAAGACGACGTAGATGATGTTCACTCCCTTTCACCACAAATCCTTGGGGTTGGAAAAGATAAGGCAGATTTACATCCATTTGATGTGTCTCCCATCCAAAGTGAGTTGCTAAAGTAAGAACAAACCTAATGGTGGCCATTTTGGCAACTGGAGCAAACATTACGTTGAAATCTATGCCCTCCTTTTGTGCATATCCCTTTGCCACTAGCCTCGCCTTGTACTTGTCAATTGCGCCTTTGGCATCATAGTTGACTTTGTAAATCCACTTTTCAATTTGGCTTTTAATGCCCATGTTTTGTTTGATAGAGGAATATTCTTCCTTCATGGCAAACCCATACTTCTTGTTGTGAAGCTTCTTCGTAGGATCGAGGCTATTCAATGTTTAGCACTTTTGCAATTAAAGCAAAATTCATAGTTGAACTTTTGAGTCTCTCTCTTAAGACTCTTTGAGCCCCTTGTTGGCTAGATTCGGCTTTATCAATTATCTCTCCTCCTTCAATTGTCTTCAAGGACCATCGAGGGAGTTTCTTGGGTTGAGGAGGACTAGGTTGAGGATTAACTGCTATAGGTTGTTGGAAATCACCAATATGAGGCTGTTTTGATGTCGGATTTGCTCTGCATCTTGAGCAGCACCTTCTTCCTCTCGTCTTTAATCAAGGGGAAGAAAATCTAGGTCATTGTCCGCAGGTTTTAGATCTGCACCAGCCATCTTATTTTCATTGAAATAGACATCTTAACTTATTTGTATCTTCTTGGTTGAAGGATTATAGAGTTTGTATCCTTTCTCATGCAAAAAAAACCCAACAAAGAGGCATTTCTCCGCCTCATCATCAAGCTTCTGCCGCAATTTGATAGGAATGTAAACATAGGCTTCGCATCCAAAAATGCGTAAGTGGGTGATGTCAAGTTTGTTGCCACAATACTTCTCTTCGGGTGTCCTTCCTTCAATAGCTTTTTGAGACAATCGATTTCGACGATACATCACTGTTTGGACAGCTTCAGCGATAAACCACTTGCCTTGAGCATAGTTCTAGCCACTTCCACAAGAGTCCTATTCTTACGCTTGGCAATACCATTTTGTTCCAGTGTGTAGGATGTGGTTAATTGGCGTTGATTTAATTTTCATCTACCTTGTTCATCCAGCCCATATATCGATGCATCCAGCACCAACATCTAGTGTGATCATCTTGTGCTTTTTCAAACTGCATCCTTTTCATGCTTACATACATGATACCTTCTCACTACAAGCATTTTGTAACAGCCAAATTCATCGGAGAGTACTAAGAGCACCATCCAGTAGAAAATGCAATACTACACAATTTGAAAACATATAAAGTAGGTTGGCAGGTCAAGAGACAGAAATGCAAACATAGGGAAGAGCAATTTCATTAAGGCTGATGATTGAATTCATTGAGTTCCAAAAAAATAATTAGGAGCCATTTTTGTCTCATTCTTCTTGCAAGCAAGTTGCAGCCTTTAATTCGAACTTGAGCACTCAACAGTAGCACTGCAGGTAAAGCTTGATAAATTTAAACGCAACTTTTGCAGAAACTTCTTCATGAGACATTCATAAGGTTGGAAGTTCCCGTGCCAAAACACAGAACGGGAGTTTTTCGTCTTAACATTAGAATTGGGATCTTCTTACTTTACAGTTTGATTTGAAAAAATCTTTTTTTGTTGTGAGCTTTGTACAATCTCTCTCTCTCTCTCACTCTCTCTCAACAGATTATGCTGCTGTTGAAAATACCGTAAGATGGGAAGCCTCAGAACAAGACCTTATGAAAAACAAATTATTAGAAGATACAAGTGGATGTTTAGACATTGTGGATGTGAAATCACCTGAGAGGTCTTAGCAAGCGAACTCACCTGCCCATCTGTCCCATCCTTCTTGAAGAAAAGATTATGCTCTTTGTTCAGACAATCTGTGCTCTGATACTCCGTAAGGTTTGTGCATTCCGAACAGTCCTTTGGCAAAGAGTTGCAATCCTGAACTTGATCACAACTCTTCTCAGCCCCAGCTTTTACTTTCTTCATTTGATGTATCAAGTTACATCTTTTCCAGTCCTTCCAATTTGAAAGCAACTCTTTGCCCTCTTCAGCCGTGGGCAACAACATTGCGGGCTCAAAGGTCAAATTTTTCGTAGGAGCATTTGACAAGCAAAACGAAGGCTTACATCTAGGAGGCCGTTGGGGTGGGTTTTTCCCACAAGCTGTCACATGAGGACCTCGCAGCTGCTGAGGGCTGTGCATACCATGAAAATGTTGCCTTCTCAGATTGGCCTTACTGTCCGTTCCATGTTGCGCTGCTCATTAGAAACGCCCAACAAAATTATCAAAATTAAGCTGCCCTCTGCATACTAGACAAGTTAAAATGAACTAATGTTCAGCTGTGTCTCATGGTGTAGTTGAGTTAATAATGAGTGACAATGGCATGATGCATACCTGCTGCTGCTGCTTTGGAGGGAGACAATCCTCCACGCTGGGTGATAACATGATCCTTGAGCTTTGGAGATGGAGATGGATGCCTGCGATGATGATGCTGATGTTTTCGCCCTGAAGAGCGCCACAATTCTCCCGAGTCTCTCACATTCCACCCTGCCATTCCTTTTTGAGCATCTGCTGCCATCATCTCTCTCTCTCTCTCTCTCTCTCTCTCTCTCGCCCCCTCCAACTGCCCATGGACACTATAATAAGTTCGCTTTGATGCAATAATACAAGGCCTTTAGAAAAGGCAATGGCGAGCACCCTTACACCCTTTCCTTGGAGATTAAGGCATTTAGGCATAGTGGATCTCACCATTTATCATGCACTCCCACCTTTGGCATTATCATTCATTTATCTCACCCATTTGGGGTGCTAATGTATATTAAGCTATGTATTTGTGTTTGTGTCTGTGTCTAAGGGTGCATCCAGGGCCTCATGCTCATCTAACGATGGAAGATCCAAATTGATTGAGAGTGTTGGATTTAGTCCTCTACTCTCTTGAATCTCACGTTAGTCTAGCTTCATTCATATTGCTGTAGTTTTTACACGCATTGTCGCACAGTCTGCAGAAATACTCTAGTGTTGAAGACAGATATCGACATGACAGTCAAACTGTCGAAGGTAGTCAAATAATTGAGCTAAGTGGACTATCGAAGGAGTCGACTATCGGCAGATGCTCTTGACCACTTGATTCGACACACTGTCGGATCAAACAGTCCGAACTCTAGTCACGCTCCACCTCACGAATCGACTGAGCCAAACTTGACTACTGACATCATACCACTTGCCCACTCCTGCTGTTGGGCAACTGTTTTGGCAATGACAACATCCACGATTTATTTTAAGACGACACAACGACTCTATGCCATTCTGTATGTATCTGCAAAATTGTACATTAAAGATGATGATGACTTTTATAAAGATAGACATTGTAGATCCTTTCACACATCGATTCTTGTTTTCAGACTGCGAGTCAGAATAAGCTCATAGCTATTACATAATTAAGATGGTTTCAAGCACGCGGTTTCATCCGCTTGTATTTTCATACTCCTTCTGAATCAAGTTACTATCATATTGCATTCAGATTGTCATCAATATGTATACAATGCTTTCTTAATTACTCTATCTGATTTCTCTTACTGTTTTTGTTTGGATTGTCTGCTTTTTGCTTCCGCAATATCAGTCACAAGACTTTCTTTGTGTTTGCCTACGTAATCGACACCCTCGATTCTAACAAAGTTGTGATCTTATTATGCTAATTACATATTAAATTTATCTCTACTTCTTGAATTACTTTCACTCTCTCTGAAGATCTCTGATTCTATGGAATCAGATAGCCTATACAAGGAGTTCATGGAGGAAGGTCGATGTATGCACAGGTTGTTCAACTTATGCGAGTAAAACTAATGTCATTGTAGATAGAGAATATTTACATAGTATGATTGTACTCAGGAGATGAATCAGATGAGTAGGAATGAAGATTAACTCCAACACTCCCCCTTAAGCTTAACTATGAATGCTTGAGGGATATAGCCATCAAGCTCTTGTCAGTGTCGAGTAGACCTTCGAACAATGGTCGGTTATTGAGATGATGATTCTCCTTGTTGTGCGACATGGGTATCTTCGATTATTGTTGGAAGAGTCATAGGTCGAAGCCTATCGATGGTAATGAGAGTCGTTGAAATGACTCCTGCATTGGTTGCTTCTGCTTGAAATCATAAAATCTATCTTCGATGAAGACGACACCTCGATTGACTATGATTCGGACCGATTCGACATCGTAGATTCGATAGGCTTTGTGTAATGTCAAGTATTCGATGAAGATACTTCTACAACTACGAGAAAATTTGGCTTTGGAAAGGGCCCTATAAGGATTGCCACGTAGGATGACAATTTCTTGGCAATGTAAAATACTAAAAAAAAATCTGTTTCTGCCCGAAGTCCTGCCCACACAGTCTTCGATGATTAGCTATTATGTGGGTAGTATAGTTTGTGACTAATAAAACTCATAACTTTTGAACGGCAACTCGGATTGAGACGATTACAGTGCCATTAGCATGCCCTCAACAAGAGCTTTTCAACGACACCCAACATGACCCAGTTCCAAGCTACGATGAAGAAGTTATGGCCAGTCAAAGTTTTGGTCAGTCAACACTTGGTCAACCCGATATCTCTTTCAAGCATAGTTGACCGGTTTGACTGAGGTTATGGCCAGTCAAACCGGTCAACTATGCTTGAAAGAGATATCGGGTTGACCAGGTGTTGACCGAACAAAACTTTGACTGACCATAACTTCTTCACCATAGCTCAAAACTGGGTCATGTTAGGTGTCGTTGAAAAGCTCTCGTCAAGGGTTTTCTAGTGGCACCGTAATTGTCTCAATCTGAGTTGCCATTCAAAAGTTACGCTGTTTTTTTGCTGAGTTGCATACTATACTACAAATAAAATGGCTTATTTACGGGCTGCCCCCGATGCAAAATCACAGTTCTTTAAAAAGAAAAAAAAAATCAATTCAAAAGAGCTACGTTACGTAGATTTCAAATTTGAGTGTTTTGATTGGACCATGTGGAAGAAACTTTTGAGAAAAAAAAATAAAAAGTATCTTTTTGAAAGGCCCCTTTTGTGCTCAAATTTTCTCTAATATGATTAAACTTATTTCTCTCAGGTCAAACGAAATCTACACATAGCAAAGACAACCAAACACTTGAAGGTGCTTTAGACTCGATTTATATGCATGTAAGGCTTTGAAGGAAGTCCTTCATTCGACTACTTTAGTGCTTAAATAATTCTGCAGATAGCAAGCTATTGAAATTGCTTTAGCCCAAAAATTCTTGGGTACCTGATCTTTTGACATCATTGATCGTGCTACATTAAGTAGTGTTTGGTTTTTCCTCTAGGCTACTCCATTCTGTTGTGGTGTGTAGCTAACGATGAATGCCACATGATGATAAGTGGTCGAACATTTTGTCTAACTGATACTCTCCCCTGTTGTTTGTGCATAGGGTCTTGAGTTTTTGACCAGTCTACGTCTCAACAAACTGCTTGAATTCTTTGAAGCAGTCGAATGTCTCAGACTTGTTCTTAATGAGCATAATGTTGGTGAATCTTGCATAGTCATCGATGAAAGTGATAAAATATAGTGCTAAACCCAAATAGGAAATACTCATAGGGTCGCACAGATCACTATGTATCAATTGTAAAATGGACTTAGCTGAGGAACTATGATTCACACCACCTGATTATTGACTATTATAACAGTTTAAACCTATTGCTTTGATACCACTTGTTGGGTTTCTGTAACGGAATATTGTTTAGAAATAATTTATTTATCAGCTCTAATAACACCCTTGTTGAATATGATATCCAATCAAGAGAAAAACTCAACGTTAAATTATGACAGGATCTTTGCCAATTGTTGATTCAGACTATTACTTAGATCAACCAGAGGAATATCTTTGTAGGTGTCAAAGACAACCATGAAGGGAGCAAAACAGTTAGGCATCTATGACAGCCATGCTTCCTTTGAGTGAGATATTCTGAATGAGTCGTGAAATGAGTATCAATACTAGAGAAAGGAATTATTAGAAAGCATTCGTTAGTGCAAACGTATGCATATACTGTTCAATTATGCGAGTAAGATTGATGTCGTTGTAGAGAGAGAGAGAATATTTAAATAGTATGATTGTACTCAAGAGATGAACACGACTGTTAACTGCAACTGATGTGTATATACATACAATAAATTAGTAACAAATACACTGACGAATGTTTTTTGATAATTCCTTTCTCTTGTACCGATACTCATTCCACGATTCATTCGGAATATCTATCTCGAAGGAAGCATGGCTGTCATAGACGCCTAATTATTCGCTACCTTCATGGTTGTCTTTGACACCTACTAATATATTCCTCTGGTCGAAAGGGTGGTATCAATGCTGATAAATAAACTATTCCCAATACAAATACTTATTCCGCTTCATAGAAAACCAACAATTTGAACATTTGGGGATCAACAATCTATCTCTACAAATGAGCATTCTAAGTATAGATTATTTGGACATAAACTAAAAGGGCATTCTAAGTGTGGATTATTTAAAAATTGGACATACTCCACCCAAAAAAAATGATTAATTGGGCAAGTTAAGAAAATCACAATTTGCATGAAGTTTAAACTCATAATTTCAACTATATGTTTAAATTTGTAACCTCAATTATATGTCCAGACGTAAGCTACATACTCCACCCAAAAAAATTTATTAATTGGGCAAGTTAAGAAAATCACAATTTGCATAAAGTTTAAACTCATAATTTCAACTATATGTTTAAATTTGTAACCTCAATTATATGTCCAGACGTTAGCTACATCTCTTACACACCTCACCACGTAGATTAATCTAGCAAGGAAGATATAATTGAAAGATGTGAGGCCATACTTTGACTTATGATCAAACTGTTTGAAAATGCATTAAAGTTGGCCTCAATTTGAGATTTGAGAATTATTTACACTTACCAGTTGTCATTTCCAAAGCCTTATAGCATGTGATTACATTCAACATATATATTCAATGTCCATCTACTCTTGATCTTTTAGCAATGATCTTGTAGTGATCCTTGATATCTTTTAGACCACATTTATGATTATCAAACTCCACTTTCAAGTTTTGATCTACCAATTAAGAGTAGATTGTTTCTTGATTCTGGAATGTACTAAACATGGGCAATTCTTCTTACTTTTTCATTTATTTTCTCATAGTTTGTTTGTTTTTATTTGGCAGAAGCCAGGCTTTGAAATTTTCACTTTGGATGGTTATATAGCCATAGTAGCATAGCCATATACATTTATATGCAAACTTGTGCTCCCATGTACAATCACTTCAAACATAGACGAAAATTTTGTTAATGAGGCTTGAAAGTGGGTCTTGGCTCACTATTATCTCGCATTAGTATTTCAACATCAAAGACAGTTTCACATCTCAATTGTGACTATAATGGCTCAACAAGTTCAACTTCGTTATCAGGGTTCACTTATTCATTTTATTGAGATCCAAAGTTTGGCCCATGGTTTGCTTGCTAGGTTTGGATATGGTTTTAGATACTAATGGTTGATGATACCTCTCAGAATTAGAATACCACAATAAATTGTCATTTGTATACTCACAAATTTCATCAAGTGTAAATACTTGACAAAACTAAATTGTAAAAGGATCACATATTCCAACTAAGGATTCTTGAGACAACCACTAGAGATCGATGATAAATCATGGTAATAGTTTTACTCACTATCCACATCTCCTTGGTGTTAATATAATAGTCATCGTCCTTGGCAATGTTAGATTATTTGTACAATTCATAACTAAAACGAATTATATCCATATTAGCATGATCAATTATGAATAATGCCTTCATCAAGTATGAGTTTGTTTTGGGATTCATCCTTGATTACCACCTATCTCCAACATTCAGCTTCTACTTTTTTTCTCTTCTTTTTGGTTCGCTTGGTGATATCCAAAATGTTGTTTAGCATCATTATGTTGGTTTTACCACCCATGTTGTTGAATCAACCTTCATTACCTTCTCACAATTTTGTGGAATTATGTGGCCTCGTCCACACAATCAAGGTCCATCCAATAGGATCTTGTATGACCATGGCATGTTTGGCAAATCTAAGATGACAGTATTGTTCAAAAATTGTACGATTAGTTATTTTCATGTAAGGATCTTTTGTCATTCCTATTGGAAGAAGCAAAGGCTGCTCGATAGAGAAATGACTGCATTCAATAGATGCACTATCAGGGTTTGCGAAATAATCCTTTTCCTAATGCATGACTACGCCTAATAAATTACAATCAAAATCATCATGACTATTGTCACATTCGAATTCTAAACGATTCTAACTTTGAAATTATCAAAACTTGTTAAATTGATTTTGTAGATAAACATAATAGAATAAACATTATTGTATCAAAATATAACAATATTGAAATATTCGACAATTCAAACAAAACTATACGAGAATTTAATCAGATTACAATAAAACAAAGAAGCATTCGATCATTCTTATATAATACTGAACACGATAATTGTATGATCGATTCAGTGAGTAGCATGTACAAACCAGAAGAATCATGAGCACAAAACAATAGTGGATGCAACCATGTATTCGAAACTATCTATGAGTATCCGACTGACTCTATTTGATACTTTCTCTAATGAGCAGTAAGTGTTTGTAGCAATGCGCTATATTAATCTCAATGATCAATATGAGAGCTAATGTAGCTGAAGAAGTTAAACCTATGTAGTGGGTTTCTTTCCTTGCCTATCCTCAACCCAAGATCTAATCAATCTAGCATCAAGGAGATGAAGTTAGTTGTCACGCGTAGGTTCGTTCCCATGAGAGAGATAGTATAGTTCAGATTTCAACATGAATGGAGGATCTAACACTAACATCCATTAACACTAAGCATTAACACTACATCCATTAACCCTAAATCCACAACAATGATAGAAACTTACTCTTTCTTTCCCTCCCTTTCTCTCTCACAAAAAGCATAAAAAAATAGCAATCCCAATAATGATCAAATCCAACAATTAGCAAAATCCAAAGAAAGCATGAGAAATGGAGAAAAAGAAAGGAAGAGCAAGGACATTCATCAATCCATTTCTAAAGAGAACCAATCTGCTTTATTGAAATGAGAAAATGAACATCAGCAGCAACTCGAGTTGGTCCCTTTTTATAGTAGAGAGGAAAATCATGGCCTCTGAATCCTATTGGTCCAGTCTTGCCTCTCTTTTTATTCAAATTTAAAAAAGTGTGGGAACCATCAAAATTGGAGGGAAACCCAACTTTATTCACTAACTTGACATTTAGGCCCTGCGACATTAAAAGTCCCGCAAAAAGGCCTAAAGTCCTTTTATTAACTTTTCACTGAACAATCAAATAATTATGTGATCATTGGGTTGGACTTACACACGCAGGGAGCAAAATCCCTCTCACTTATTAACTAGGGTTAGGGTTGCCTTGGGATCCACAAACCCTCCAACAGTATCCCCCACCAGAACTGGTGGCGGTTCCACGACACCTACAATATGCAGTTATTGGGGACTTTTATTGGCTTTGCACCGAATCTTGATTAAATGATACTGCACCTTCTCCATAAAGTCGAGGCGTGTAGTATTGAAATCCAAATTGTGGGGCAGAAAACAACGGTGGGCTCTGGCAATCCACTTGGAGGTTGTCCATGAGTTGAAGCGGGATTCCCAAGAGCCTCCCATCATAGCTGCACGAAAGTAGAGACGAGCAACCGACAACTGATCTTTGATTTGCTCTGAGGCCCTCGGCGTATTTGGATCAAATGCCATAGGAGGGAGGCAATCGTCCCATTTGGTTGCCACTGATGCCAACAGAGTTAGATCTTTAGCAAACATTGCCGATTGTCGCACCCTTGGATCTGGAGAGTTGACATACTCTCTCTAATATGCTTGTAAAGCACAGTGGAAGTCCACTAAAATGGTCCAGCTGTAAGGCTAATGGATGATTGGCCACGTACGGATGGTGATTTTGTCCATAGCCAACCCCAAATCTTTCCATTTATTTCTTCGCGGCATTGGCACGTAATAGGGATCTACCCGAAACTGGCGAGGGTTGGCAACGTAGCTCCTAATTGATTCCAAAGGATTCTCAAAAACCGTGATTCTCCATGCCGGCTGCTCTCCCAGTGCATGTATTTTGTCCAACTCTTTGCCGGCCTCGATCTCAGAGGTCTTAAATTTCAGAACTCATCCACCACGCGAGGACTCATGCGGATGTTGCTTTAAAAAGGTCTGGATCTGGTCCTCGACGCTGATGGGCCTTCTGAATAGAGGTCTTGTCATTGATGAGGATGGACCCACTTGTACTACCGGTATGGTTGGCGGTTGATCGACTATATCTGGAGCTCCCCCCTGGTCCATGCTCAAATCAATCCCTGTATTCATTGGTAGAGCTTCTTGGCACGGGGGGGGAAAATTGAGGCATGACCGAGACGGGGATTTGTGGTTCGGCTTCCAACACTTGAACAGCTGCTTTTTCATAGGCGGTGATGGTCTCTTTTGCCTTGGCCAACTCGGTTGAAGCTGCTCCTTTGAACCTATCAAAGCAGCCTTGGAATCCCTGAAGGGCCACTTTGTATGTCTCCACTTTTTTGAATAAATATGCAATCTCCGTCGGTGTGACCGGATGATCGGGTATTTGCATTTGTAGATAGGTATCATGCTCAAGGGTGGTCGCATCCAATTCACCTTGAAGTCGTGTGCGATCTTGTTCAGCCATCTATAATTGCCCCTCCAGTAGCTGCACCTGTTGCTTGGCATCTTGCACTGCCTGATCTACCTGATCTTGTGCGGTTGTCAGGGCGTTTTGCAAGGAGCTGATGTAATTTTCCAAGCGATCAGCTTGTTGCTGGGCCAACTTCTTTTTGCTTTCGGCCTTATCTTCATGTTGTTTGGCTATCTTCAAATATCGATCTAGCTGGACAATTTTCTGGCTGATCAGAGTGTTTTCGGACCCCAGATCAGAGATTCTCTGCTCCATTTCCTTCTTCTTATCCAGCATAGACTGGATCACTTGCCCAAGGCTTGAAATCGACCCTAGAGCGTCACCAGAATCGATGGTCTTGGTGGCGGCAATAGCAAGAGGACCTGATGGTACTGTCCTTTGTTGGCTTGTCACGGTCTCTTCTTCTTCAAAAATATCCTCCTCTTCAAACCCTTCAGGCACTGTGGCGTCAAACTGTTTTGGTGATTTTACAACTGTGTCGACCCGAACTGTGGCTGGGCTACCTTGTGTGTGAGGTTGCTGGCTGACATCTTCGATACCAACAGTAGATTCATGGATATGTCCAAATCCTCTTCCAGGGGATTGGGGTTCAAAGGGCACTGGGCTCTGGGGCATTTCAAAGATCTCGGTGGCCCCAAGGGGGTCGGAATCATCGAACATATCCATAAATAACTGTGTGTTGGGTGAGGTGGCTTTGGTGTGCAAGGGTGAGGGGGCCTAGGCAACTGTGATGGGAATGATAGGCCCAATGGTCACAAACTATCCTTGTATGGGAGCATAGGCGAGGGAAGCATCAGAGGCTAGGGGAATGGAAAGTTCAGTGCGAACAGCAGCAGGGGTGGAAGCGCAGCTGACGAGGTATGCCTAGTGCGACATTGTGACACGGAAGGCGAGTCAATAATTACGATCTCGCTGCGTGGACGACGACGACTACGGCTATGAGAGCTTGAGGCCTGATGAGATGATTCTGCCGGTGCTTCTTTGTAGAATGAAAGCACAGAATTCAGGTGGAAGCCATGGATTCTGTTTTCTAAGTGAGAAGCGACTAAAAGGGATAATAAAGAGCCAGCAGCGAACTGCTGCTTAGTACTGGCCTTAATAGCTCATTTGAGCTCACCAGAAATAGTCTTGAACCAATTATATGATTCAAGAGGCGTTTTGGCCAACTTAGTGTGGGATTCCACTATCCTGTGAAGGATTTGAGATGTGATGCGGTCTTTCATGAGGTTGCCAACCATCAAGAAATTATTCAATAGCTGGGCAGCTTCGTGGATGGAAGGCTCAGTGATGGCTTCCAAAAGGTAGCCATCATTGGTCCAGTGCAGATTGTTGGTGAGGTCAATAAATGGCTTGATGGCCTGTTTGGCGTGCTTGTGATTGGGTGAGGCCTGCATATCAGATGATATTCCTAGGGCTGCAAGGGCGGCCTCAGTGACGCGCACCTTGTGTGTGGCTCCCTGAAAAGTGATATAGAATATGGATTTCTCTTCCTTCCATGTACTGAAGACAAGAGTGATGAAATCCATATTGATACGACCCAAAAAGGCTCTCTCATGAATACCCATTGCAGTGAGTAGAGGCTCCGCAAGGGTCATCCACTGAGTGACCATGCTTGTGCTAGGAAGAATCATGATGTCCGTTGCAGATGGGACATCACGATGGATAGTATAGCGCGAAGACTGAGAAGTATTGGTAGAAGACATGATGATAAAAAAGGAATTATAAACGCGTGAAAGTGTATCAGAAGGCAATGCATAAAATTTGGAAGGCTTTGGTCGCAAGACAAATTCTCAACTGAATAGTAGTTTGGCTGATCAGTTTTGAACAAAAATTTGCAGGCATGTACAGTACTATAAAAATAGGCTATAAAAATCTCGGCGAAGGTTTTTAGGGATCTGAACCTATCAGGCGAATGTTTTCCATGGCTGGCGAAGGATGAACCTTCGCCCAAGAGGGTCCTTCGCCCAGCTACTATCATAAATGCATTTTTTCACAATCTGAACCTATGGACAACCTAATTTTCACACTTTAAGATCATCTAGCAAGTCAACGAAGGTTCATAATGGGGTTATGATGGTCGGCGAAGGTTCCCAAAATGGCATATCAATGAACATTTCCCTGACTCAAAAATTGGATTTTCTCTTGTCAGGTACCTTTGCCCACCTCAATTTAGATAAATCAAGGGGTGGATGTACAGTCTGAGAGCTTAGCGAAAGTTTCTGGTACTGTATTAGGCCAAATCTGTCCAAATTAGTGATTTTCTAAGTCATTGTCCATAAAAAATACTATGCTTCCTTTTTCTTATGATGATGACTTCCTGACTTTTGCTCATCAGTCTTTTCTTATTTTTTTGCTTTTTTTTTTTAACTGTCTTTTCCAAAAAAGTCAGCAAACTAAATACTGAAAATAAAAAATTGAAAAACAAATAAATTTAAAAAATATATTGAGATCAGGCTTGCTGAACTGGCGGAGCGGACTGCCAAAACATGCATAATCGGCTGCCATTTATCGGAGTATCGAATCGTTTTCCATCCAAGTGCTCAAGAATTACTGCGCCATAGTTCAGGATTTCCTTCACTTTATACGGGCCTTCACCGGTAAACTTCAACTTACCCTTGATCAGCTTGGTTTTGTACATCAATGCAAGATCTCCTACTTTTAGATCTTTTTTGTGCAATCGACGATCGTGCCATGCTTTGCGACGGACTTTCTCTGCTGCTAAGGCATGAATTGCCATCAATCGAGTTTCACATAATTTGTGCAACGCTTCATGACGGAGTTGTAAAGACATATCATCATTCAATCTTTCTATGGCTACTATGCGTAAATATGGGATTAAAAATTCAATTGGCATAACAACATCTTGACCATAAACCAGTTGAAAAGGTGTTTGATTTGTACTATTTTTGTAAGCGGTTATGAATGCCCATAATGCTGCATACAGTTTATGTTCCCAATCGGACCGACTTGCTTCAACTGTCTTTGTCAAAATGGTGCAGAGAATCTTATTGGAAGATTCAGCTTGGCCATTCCCTTTGGGATAGTAGGGAGTACTAAATCTGTGTATAACGAAAAAATCTTTCAGTAAACACTTTATTGTTTAATTAACAAAGTGTGTACCCCGGTCACTGACAATTTTGATCGGACATCCAAATCTGATTATAATATTTTCATATAGAAATTTGGCTGTAGATTTCGCATCAGCCACTTTGACAGCTTTGGCTTCAACCCACTTGGTCATATAATTAGTTGCGACGACAATGTATCGGGCCTGAGATCCTTGTGCGGCAGGATGAATAGGACCAGCATTATCCAATCCCCATTTTTCATACGATGCTTGCAATAAAACCGGATGCAAGGGTTCATAATTCTGTCGAGTAGGCCGTCGTGCTCGCTGGCAAACATCACATGTCTGAATAAAATTTTTTGTGTCCTTATGAAGCGTAGGCCACCAACAACCGGATTGCAAAATTTTGCGAATAGTAATATCTGTAGAGAAATGTCCTCCACCCATGCCATCATGTGAAAACATGATTAAATTTGGTACTTCATGTGATAAAACACACCTTCGAAAAATATTATCTGATCCACGACGGTACAATTGTCCTGCAATTAATTGATAAGGTTGAGCCTTATGAATCAATTGTCTCTTCTGTACTTTTGTCAAAGAGTCATTCGGTTGTCCTAGCATCAGGTACATAACAATATCTACCGCCCACTCAAGTACTGCTTCAACATAGAACAACGCAGCATCTGGCAGTTCATCATCCACTTCAGTATTAAGTAGTGCGGATTCAATTCGTGAAACATGATCGACTAGATAATGTTGCTTCTCCTTTCTGACCACAATTCGAAAGTCAAATTCAGTCAATAATAATAACCATCTTGCAATACGTCTAGTATTACACGTGTTATTTACCAAGTAAAGTAACGGTTGATGATCCGTATAAAATGCAAAATGCGTTTCCATGAAGTAGTGACGAAATTTTCGAACAGAAAAAATCATGGCTAGCGCTTCACGTTCTATTGTTGAATAATTCTTCTCTGGATCTGTAAGTTGTCTGCTTGCAAATCGTATAGGATAATCCTTCTTATAGTCATCTGGCTGCGTCAAAACTGATCCAATGGCGTATTTTGAGACATTCGTATGAACATGAAACTCTATCGTCCAATCTGGAGAACGCAGTATTGGTGCTAAAGTTAATGTTTTTTTTAACTTTTCAAAGGCTTCTAGCGCCTCTACTGTCCAAATAGGAACAATAGTTAGTTTGTATATAGGTCGTGCTAAATCCGCAAAGAAGATAATAAAAAATTGATAGTAGTTCGCATGACCCATAAACACATAAGCTCCTCGAATTGTTGCTGGCGGTGGCAATTCCACAATAACTTTGATCTTAGAATAATATGTGGCAATACCATGTCTTGATATCACATGTCCAAGCACAACTCCGTGCGAAACCCATATCTGGCATTTTTCTGGATTTAGAGAAATCTAATATTTCTGGCATCTTTCAAATACTTTCTCCAATCGATCCAGGTGGTCTGTATCTGTACTATGAACTCCCAACTCGTCCAAGTAAATTTCAAAAAATTTCTGTAGATAATCTTTAAAAGCAAATCGCATTACTCTTTGGAATGAACTTGGTGCATTACAGAGTCCAAACGACATTACTTTGTAAGCATAGGTGTCCCATTCTGTTGCAAAAGTAGTTTTGTGGCGATCGGCAGGTACAATCTTAACCTGGTTGTAACCACTAAATCCATCTAGGAAACTATAAGCTTCCGCTCCAGCAAGGCGATCCAAAATGCTTTCAGTAAAAGGCAATGGAAAGTGATCCTTCCGTGTCACTTTATTCAATGCTTTGAGATTCACACAAATCCTCAATTTTCCATTTTCTTAGGAACAATGACAATCGATGAAATCCATTCAGTGTGCTCAATCTCATAAATGAAATTGACGTCAAGCAATCTCTGAAGTTCTTTCTTTATCAGATTTGCCACATTAGGATTACAGCGATAGAACTTTGTAACCTTTGAAACTGCATCAGGTACTAAAGGTATGGTATGTTCAATCACTGATGTCGGAATACCCTTCAAATCTTGATAAGTCCATGCAAAGCAATCTTGATACTTAATAAGTAACAAGCGGAGTGCTTGATATTGTTCAGGAGTAAGTTGTGATCCCACTTGTACAACCTTTTTCGGTTCTTCTGGTTCGGCAAGATTCATTGGCTGCGTCCTAGCTGGGCCATCGTAAACCTCTTTAGATTTTGGTATGTGTTCTTCAGGTTCACGATGTGCTTTAGGTAACATAATAACCACATCATCCAGTGTATAACGTTTAAAATGCTCTGGCATATCATGTTGGACTACATTTGCTTGTTCTTTTTCGAAAGGACTTGTCTTGGATCTTCGTTTAGCCTTCTTAGCAGGAATTGATCGTGGAGGTGATGACTTTCGAGATGATAATTCTTTTTTCACAGGTGAAGACTTCCTAGACGACAATGTTTTGTTGGAAGTCTGACTTGAAGAATCATTCTTGACTTTTCGTTTGCCTTTATCCAATAGAGGTGGCACTTTCTTTGAATCAATCTTCCGAGGGGGATTTTCCCATTTCAGGACCATATTATAATGTTGCTTAGCTTGTTTCTTCGTCATCGAACCTGTGATCCTGTCTCCCTTCAATATAACTGCCTTGGATGGTTTGATTGTTGGTCCATTAGGAACATTACGCACTCCAAATCTGGTCGGATCCATATGATTTAAAATCTGCTCATCCGTAAGTTCTGCATTGCCATCATAAGTCAAGGCATGGCTCACTGGTATGAGATCATCCTCAATTGGATCTGGTATAGGTTCTGTTGATATCTAGGCTACATTCAACACATTTAGTGGAAACGTGATTGGTGTATCCAAAGTTTGATCTAATAAGGAAATCTCGATCAACTCTGATTGAATATCTTGTTGACACATATATACTGTTGTACAATCAATTGTTACAAGAGCTTCATTCCAATTGACAGTATTCATTTGAGAATTGTAGTGAACTCCCAATTTTTTCTCTGGTCAATCACAAGTGTGATCCATTGTTGATGAATCATCATCTTCTTTTTGAACCACTAGTTTGATAGTGCAAGTCGTAGGATCAACTTTAACTGCACATTCACGATTTGCAAAAGTGATTTTTCCGGTGCCCCAATTATGAATTACTTGCGCAACTCGTAACCATGGACGTCCTAATAGAACTCGGTAGACATTTGGTGCTTCTGATAAGTCCATCACGACGAAAGTAATGACAAACTGTACTCCTGCAATCCTGACATGTATATCTTCCACCATTCCTTGTGGACGAACTGTTGTTTGATCAGCTAGCTTAATAGCAAAAGTAGCAGGTTTGATCTTTGTAAGGCCCCATTTTGCACATAGCCTTGTAGAAATCAAGTTAACTCCTGAACTGCCATCTATCACGGCTGTTTTTTTAGGAAATTGTCTATGTTGTATCGGCAGAGTGATATTCTTTTGTTCACTTTCCCAAGCGGCTCCAACATGGAGTACATCGTTAGATTCTTCAAATCCAGCACAAAAAAGTGGCTCCTAATGGACTTCTGGTTTTTCTTGAGCTAACTTTTGCACTAAGACTTCTTTTGCTTTTGGCACCAATTCTAGGAACTCTCCCAATGAAATATTGATTTTGCTAGACAAAATGTTCATGAGTAATTCTGTATGCGGTGCTTCCGGTTCAGTCATCTTGAAGGGTTCTTCATAATGATGTAATTGATCACTCATATCCGTACGTAAATTTCTTGGAGGCTGCAATGGTGAAGACCGAACTTCAGCTGTTACTTTAGCAGCTTCAAGTTCCTCTTCTTCTTGCAGATGTTTAATCCACTGTCTCATATCCTGATATCTTCGTTTTTCTGCATTAAGATTTGGATAGACTCTCGATGCTGTTGGTGTATCGCTCAATGGTATAGAATCAGCAGGTACTGGATCCACTACTGGTTCTTTATGTTTTTGTGCTCTGGTGACCACCATCAAGGGTGCACTTGATTTATTCTAAGCTACTGATCCTTGCTTGATTGTTATCAAATTTACAGTTGTTGTAGTTGGTGGTGGCTTCGATCTTGCTAGACAGTCTTTATAGCAATGCCCATATCCACAATCACGACAGAATGGTATAATTTTTTTTTTTATTTGGGCATTCAGCAACTCTGTGATTTTCTCCACATGCAAAGCATCCAAGTGGTGCTCTGGTCCAACTTCTTGAGGCTTGTTGTTGAGCGGCAACATAAATGGCATACTGTTCTGAAGATCCACCTTCCTGATCATTACCATAGCTCCATTGCTCAGCACTTCCGTAACGTTTTGGTTCCATCAAATTGGCAGGAGGAGCGGAGTGTTTTGGTGGGGCTGGCAAAGCTAAATGTCCGGGTATCCAAGAGTAGATTGTCGCAGTCTTGCTGCTGGATTTCCTCCATACTGTGGTTCTCGATATCCCATCTGGACATATCGTTGCTAAATTATCCGAGGGTTGAAGTTGCAAAATGGTCAGGTGAATTACACAGATGGCAAACATTGATTTCCATTCGTTTTTTCAATTGAGGACACTCGTTCACTGTGTGATTTCCTGTACAAATAGAACACCAGATATTTTCCCTGGTAGGAAAAGTCTTTGCAACCTTCTCAAGTTCCTTGTTTGCTTCTCCGTGGAAATTTTCCAATGCTTTGATCTTCTCATCAAATTGCAACTGCAACTTTTCCATCTGTTTCTGCTGGGTCTTCCCAAGTTTCTCGAACTCATTGAGCATCATTTCTGCAGTAGCATTGGCATTCGTTGATGCAATAATGGTGGATGTCGTAGTAGTATGCCCTGCTATATAAGGCAACATACTGACATTCGGCTCATCATCTGAATCTTCATCCTCTTCCTGAATTGCATCGTCCATAGCATTTTGCAAAAGTGCGTACTCATTATGGTGTTTTAGCTCACGTTTGATCCGTTTAGGTAGACCTGACAAAAATCACATAATCATGGCATTTTCATTAATCAGCTCAGGTACGCATTCAGATCTGAGACGTTTCACCCTTTCGATGTAATCTCGAACCATTTTTCGCTTTCCCATTTTAACTTTACTTAAAAGTAGGAAAGGGTCTTCCATAAACTTCCGCGGTTTGAACCGTGTGATAAGGACTTGTTTAACAACCTCCCAATCTGTATGCTCCGTTTCATCTTGGTTATAGTACCAATCTTGTGCTGCACCTGTTAAGGCCATAGAAAACAGTTTAATTTTATCTTGAGAATAAATCTCACCATAGACCTCACAGGATTCAGCATAGATTTGAAGAAATCTAACTGGATCTGTTAATCCATTATACTTGGGTAGATCCAATCGGGGTGCTCTTCTAGCAATAATTGGATTGACCTCATGTGGAGCACCTCCAGGAGCAGTTCCAGGGGCAGCCATCTTTAGATCAGGCGGACAATGAGATTGGATCTAGATTTTTCCAAAAAACTATCTCAGATCAAATCTGCTAGATCTATTCCCTTTTTCAAGAATCTGACTCTATATGATAAAAAACTTTTCGAAATTCGATCAATCGATACTTCTCAAAAATGATAAATCTCTCATAATCCAATTCAGAATATATCAGATTTGATCCAAATTTTGACAGAGACTTGATCTGGAAAATCAGAAACTAAAAATAGGACTGGCGAAGGTTCACTAGGCAAAGGTTGGCTAGGCAAAGGTTAAACAATGCTATTCTGGAAAAAAAAAAAAACTCTCTGAACAATTTTTTTGAGAATGAGTCTTGAGAAATACCCTTTGCCGACATCTCTGGTGAAAAATCTGACACAGATAAAACTATGAAAAACCGGACGAAGGTTTCTGACACAAGGAAATATAGTTTATGTTGCTGGCGAGGGTAAAATTCAAGATTTTCTATGATCTGATCAAGAAGAATCTTCGCCAAACTCAAAAATAGTATTTGTATATAAATAGAATGTTCTGGAAACTCGGCGAAGGTTATGGCAAAGGATCAAGAGTAATACTGGTAATTTTGCAAAAAAGTGACTTTTTTTGGCAAAAATATGGCAATATGACAACTGATCCTCTGAAACCCTTTTTATTTTTGGTATTATTCTTTGCCGACCTGGTAGTAGATAGATCTGAATCACTTCTAAGCATAGTGAATCGGGCAAAGGTTTATTTTTTGTATTTTTAGAGTTTTGGTGATTTTTTGGTGTTTTCTGACGGTTTTTTTGATGTTTCTGAAAATCTGCTGGGAATTATTCTTCGCCCTTCAAACTGAAGGTTCTGTGAACTAAACCGAAGTTGTTTGCAACTCGATGAAGGTTTCCTGAAAGAGGGTAAAAAGTTCTAAGTTTCGATGACGCTTTTTGCCTCTTTTTGACCAAATCTGACAGATTTGACCGATTTTTGTTATTTTCTCTGATATCTTAGATTCAAATGGATCTTAAGATTGGTGATCTGAATAGGTTTCCCTATTTAACAATCAGAGTAGATTTCAAACAAGCAAATCCATTCAAATCAAGCAAAATCAATTCCAATCTAACCCGAACATGCAGATCTAACACTATTCATGCCACGACAAGATGCCTAATGCAAGCTAACCACCAACAAAACATGCCGCAAACTGTAAAATTGGCGTAGCTCCCCGGCAACGGCTCCAAAATTGTAGTGGGTTTCTTTTGTTGCCTATCCTCAACCCAAGATCTAATCAATCTAGCATCAAAGAGATGAAGATAGTTGTCAAGCGTAGGTTCGTTCCCATGAGAGCAATAGTATAGTTCAGATTTCAACATGAATGGAGGATCTAACACTAACATCCATTAACACTAAGCATTAATACTACATCCATTAACCCTACTTCCATTAACCCTGAATCCACAACAATGATAGAAACTTACTCTTTATTTCTCCCCCTTTCTCTTTCAAAAGGTGCTTTAAACGCTGTAGGTTCGTTCTACAGCGTTTAAAGCACCTTTTCCCAATAATGATTAAATCCAACAATTAGCAAAATCCAAAGAAAGCATGAGAAATGGAGGAAAAGAGAGGAAGAGCAAGGACATTCATCAATTCATTTCTAAAGAGAACCAATCTGCTTTATTGAAATGAGGAAATGAACATCAGCAACAACTCAAGTTGGTCCCTTTTTATAGTAGAGAGGAGGACCCTGGCCTCTAAATCCTATTGGTCCAGTCTTGCCTCTCTTTTTATTCAAATTTAAAAAAGTGTGAGAACCATTCAAATTGGAGGGAAACCCAACTTTATTCACTAACCTGACATTTAGGCCCTGCGACATTAAAAGTCCCGCAAAAAGGCCTAAAGTATTTTTATTAGCTTTTAACTGATCAATCAAATAACTATGTGATCATTGGGTTGGACTTACACATGCAGGGTGCCAAATCCCTCTCACTTATTAACTAGGGTTAGGGTTGCCTTGGGATCCGTAAACCCTCCAACAACCTAGAAAATGAAGAACTATTAATATTAGTTATGAATGTTGTTTAGGCTTATCCAAAGATATTTGAAGACAATTGTTTGGGCTCAAATCGCAATTGGACATTAGCCATATTGCGCTGTCACTTATCCAATTGAGCTTCCCGAAAACTACTTGCAATTTTTTTTAGAGCAAGTCATTAGCTTCGAAACAACTGGAAACAAGTTTTGTTAACATTCGATAGTTCGAACACCTTTGATAATAAAATATTCATTCTAAAATGGCCATGGAAGATAATATATTTCATTGAAAAAAGTTTGTCACTTAATAGGTAGTGTGATATTCGAAGCATCATATTCCATCTCACATCAACAATGTGTACTTCTTGAATTTTCTGAACTCCATTAATATGAGTCGACATGTGTCTTTCTTATGTGAATCATACTTAGGTGTAGGTTGAGAATGGTCATGATTTTTCACTCATTTTTTCAAATCTTCTCATATTGCAAGACAACACTTTAACAAATCTCCTAATAACATATCAATTGAAGTTAACAATATATAGTTGAGTGTAATTGTTTTTCAATAGCTCAAATATCTATGTAAATTTTGGTTATGTTTAATGATCCAAGAAGGTATCCCATGGAATTTTCCATCAAGTATAAATGGTAATGTCAAGGGTAGTGGGTCTAGTGTTTGGGCAAAGTTAGGCTACTCCATGTTGTGTTTCACTGGCTCTTTATGTCAGCATTCTCGTCTTCTACCCATGTTCAATGCATTTGTCAAAAGTTCTCATTTTCTGTGGTAGAATTTATATAATCACCTAGATATAGAGAGCTAAAAAAATTCAGTGGCTATCTAGAAGAGTTCCATAGGGTGCTTTGTTCATTTTGTTGTTGAGCCCATGCTTGCAAGCATAGAAGCCCATATGAGCCTTTGTATCAAACATATGATGAGGAGACTCAAAGGTAGAGAAGGTCGTGCTATATTTTTCTCCTTCGAAACATGGAAATCAAAATAAAGATGGCCAATAGCATGCTCCATGCAGAGTATGATGTAATCTTGACCAATTTGTTTGTTGCGGCATTCAACAACTATTGGTTATCCTTACAAAGGTTTCAATAGAATGATCCACGTTATCACTTCAACAACTTGCATCAATGCATCGCACACAATCACACACACATACAAGAGAGAAAGAGGGAGCCACCACAATATAACATTCAACAATTGATTATTAATTTAGTTATCTAGTTTCTGCAGTTTTACTCGTGTTATTGCATAGTCTGCAAAAATACACAAAAAAGGTTAACGTCATATTCGACAATGATAACGATTCGACATCGACAACGACAACTATCGAATGTTGACAAAATATGTTACCACTTGTTTTGAAGCTAACGACCTGCTCTAATCATTGTTAACAAGTGATTACTGTGTAACTTAATTGGATAAGTGACCACGCGATATGGGTAAGGGTGCCAATTTCAATGTACAGCTCATTGTGGCTAAGTGCCCAAAGCAACTTGGTCAAATTGTTGCCCTAACTGTCTCTAGTGTTACAGTTCTTCTTCTTCCTTCCTCTTTTGAGAAGTAAAGGATCATAAAGTATTGCTAGTATCACTTCATCGCTAATTATGATGAATAATGTAGCAAGCCTCTTAATTGTTGTATTATAGAAAAATTTATGGATCTCTTAGGTTTATTCAATCAACACACGACGGATATCACCAGCTCCTAGAGTATATTCAACACACGACGGATATCACCAGCTCCCAGAGTATTATTATATGCAAACTTCTTAACAACATCCTTAGTTAATTCCCAATTGCATTATATGTCCCATATCATAATCCATAGTAGTTTGAAGAAAAAGCTATTTATGCACTCTTGAATGATGAATGATATAGCTAGGTAGCCCCTTGAACTCTCGACCAAGGAAGAAAGCCTTTGGAGAGATACCTTCAGCTCATGATCAAGCTCCTAGCTCTTAGCTCTTTGCTATCACAAAGGGCTAAAAGAAACTTGATAATTGCAAAGGATTGAAATCTCTAGCTTTGAACATGTGCTAAGTGCAACAAGAGTGAATCCCCTTAAAGCTCGTGTAAGGTGGAGGACCTAAACAAAGAGAGTAGAACATCCATTGATTACAATAAATCAAAGACTTAGATGAATTGCATATACCTAGGGAGAGTGCTCAATATCCCTTGGGGCCTTTTCGCTTGGGGCTACCTCATCCTTCGGCCTTGGATCTCTCTAGGTGTGTTTGTGGCCAGCCTATGCTCTCGCTATCCACCTCCTTCGCTATCGCATGATGTTGTCAGAGATGCAACCGCCGCTATAGCTAGAGATGGAGGATTCCATGTCCTCAGAGAGCAGTCTCATGTCTTTACTTCTACCGCATCTCACTCTTCCCGCAGGCGTGTTAACATTGTCCTCTCCCGAGATGGACTTCGGACTTTGGCATATGTTGTTGTTGTTGATCCCACGCCTGGTGACCTACTTACTCACTCTGCCTTCAAACCATGAGAAGCGGCAGGGGTGGCAACACAAGAGAATGAACCAAGGTGCGTGGTCCCGCAAACCCCGGGACCCACGATTTTTGATGAGCACAAGTCTCTCGCCAGCCCCCGGACGCTCCGTGGTGCCTCCGATTACCGAGCTCGGGACCACGATTTAGACGAGCAGCATGGCACCGACGGTTTTTAGCGATCACAAGCTCACGCGCTAGTGAGTACATGCAATATCTTGAGCTTGTACAAGAGATCTATTGTAGAAGCTCGTGCAAATATATAAGCTCATGCAAATGTACAAGCTCATGTTGTTCTCCCACAAGATTATGGGTTAAAAGAACCCATGCCACTTGGCAAGCAACCAAGGAGCAGGCTAGGTAGGGGCGGGCACAGGCCGAGGCAGGGCGGGCACCAGAACTGGGGACACGCCAAACCAGACGCGCCAAGTAAGAGACGAGGGTTGAGAACTCATATTTTTGTGCTTATTATTACAGAAGAGATTGTGTTGCGACTGTTGGTGTGGATGATGACGACGATGGCGCCATTTCATTCTGTTCGACAATCGATCATCTCATTTCCAGCTTTCAGACGTTCAATCCTCGTAATTTCCTCCCTCCATGCAAATTTTTAGCTGCTTTTAAGAAGAAAACGTACCTTTCAATATCACATTATCTCGTTAACTTTACACTTACATAAAATGAAGATTGCTTTTACGGACTCTTACAAACGGATATTTATGGTCGGATTAGTTTTTCGATTGTCTTGTTGGATTCTTTCTCGAAATCGATGCTTAACTTCGAGAAATTGATATGATACACTTCATCAAGCCTAACGTATAGCTTACAGACAAAGAATAGTCTTAGCAAATCCGCTAAATCAACTGGTGTAAAAGTTGCTTTTCCAAATAAATGTATTTGTGCCTTAGTAGAAGGCATGCTTCGCTTTTGATTCCTCTTGTGTTGTGTCTCTCGTTAAATTTTTCGATAATTGTTAAATAGATTCGTAATGACAATACCGTCCAGGCCAATGTCGACGTATAATAGATTTGTAATGTATGTGTTTGGATTCAATTCCTTGAGCAGCTTTGCGTTTCCACAAAACTTTGTTAGTTAAGTGCTGACTTGAAGTTGTTCTTTGTGTATTATATGGCCATCAGACCTCCGGAGCTTTTGAAAGACAGCGCATGTCAGGATTGAGGAAAGATTCTAAGCCAAGGAACAATCTAAGCAATTCAGATAGTTCGTTCATACGACATCATCTACATTCGACGACGGCTTTGAAATTTCAGAAGCGACCATATTCTCAAGTCTCACACGTTGACGCAAAGTTGCAGATTGAGCTGGTACAAACGAGAACACTGTCAACTTCAGCAGAATGTTTCAATTAGTGACCAATAGTTTCACTCTTCTTTGGTAGGCTACATTAGCCAAGCATGCCGTTAAGCCTTTGAATTTCAATTTGGAAGTGGATAAAGTTGAACCAGTAATGCTCTCTTCATAGAATGATACTAAGACTATAAGATTCAAACGTCTAGGACTTTATATCTTTAATGTGTTTATATTTCCATGTACTTATCCCGAGTGAGAGCATGACCAGATGATACTTGTCTCTTTTCTACTTAGATGATTTAAACAGCTCATATTTCATCATTACCCTAGCATAACATAGTTATTTTCATTTGTTAGTTGTCATTTCTTCTTCACATTGAGAGAGGTTTTCATACCCCCACTAGTTCTTTACATGCTTCGATGTATTACTTTGGTCTTATGTATGATTTTTGATAGAGGACTTAGCATGAAGAGGACTTGAAGCTTTCAATATACCTGAAAACGGGTTTACTACATGGACTTACATAGCCATTGGGACAACCGCGGGTATCCTCAATCAGCTTCAAATAGAGATGGTTGGATTGTATGGGATTGGCAGAGATGATTGAGTGTGGCAATTTTGTACTTTTGGAGAGCTTGAGAGTGACAAGTACCTCTATGTTTGAATGCACTATACGTTATGAGATACGGGTCATAACATTTTTTATACAAAGAGCATCTAATGACTCTGATGTATGATCTCCTCTGAGGACATGAGATGTGCAGCATTGATGATCTGAGACATGTTCGTGTCGGGGGTCGTGATTCGCAGATTTTTTTTTTTTGTAAATACATTCAATATGGGTATTAGTAGAAAGAGAAAACATAGAGGATTAAGAGTAAATGCATTTCTAGTAGTTTCAGCCTACTTTCAGGTTCAATTTCAGCGTATTATAGGTCTAATTCTAGTACATCTAAGGTCAAAAAAATTTGCGAGAGCAAAAAAAGATTGTTTTTTTTTGCAATTCGTTGAACCGAATTGAGAATTGCAAATCATGATTTGCGAATCGTGAAATCAGGGAATCGCAATTTGCTACATCTATGGTTTGTACCTTTAGGGAGGAAAAATTATGTAAACCCTTTATGAACCTTTCTTTGGATGCGATATCAGAGCCGCAATTTTGGATGGCTAAACCTAAAGGATGGGTATTTATGTTGTCTTTTTGAAGTAGCTCAAGATGTCCAGAGATCATAGATAATTTGTTTACTTTGGATATTAAGTTCAATTCAAATGAAAGAGTAGAAATTGAACACTTGAAATTTGTAGTAGCATTATAACTGCAAAGTTATTGATGTGAATAATCTTGTACATTTGACCAAATAACAATTGGTTTTTCGAGCTCTACGTTTTGCAAAATCGTATGTTGGGGTAGACTGTATACTTGCTATTGCACATGTTGCCTACCTTACGAATTTTATTAATGTAGGTACCTTGCTTGGTGGACAATTATGCTTACATAATTTATGATCCAAACTCTAATCAAACAGGCGTTGTCGATCCCTCTATTGCTGAACCAGTGAAGAAAGCATTGCGGAAAATGGATCGACAACTCACTCACATATTAAATACACATCATCATTGGGATCACACCGGTGGCAACAAGGATTTAAAGTATTATTATGGTGCAAAGGTATGCTATGAAAGCAACAAATACTAGAGGCCTTCTTCAAGTAGTCAATTTAATATCGGTAAGATGAAGAGTCAAACTGCTTCTTGAAGAGCAAAATGTTCAAAAGTTCATAGTAAGTCCTTCACTTCCGGTTGGTAGAACCTGCTTTTTAATCCAATTTGATTCCTTTGGGAAAGATGATTTGAAGGTTTAAGTATCTATGTTTGTAAATGACGCGCCTTTATGCTTATGTTTTGCAGTTCGCTTGATGAATTAGCATAATCACTAAATGAGCAGCTACTTTTTATTTTAACAACTAAAATAGAATCATTTCATTTGCCAGATTCCTTGTCTCTTTGTAGTTTTTAAAAACTGGAAGTAACATAACGACCATCAGTATATGTATGAATAATTTTTTTTTTAGTATTGGCTGTTCATGAATTTTTTAATAATTTATGTTCTATGATCAAGTAAGACTTCACTTATGATTGTTAATCTTACAAGAGTGACATGATGCTATATTGTTGTCTCGATATGAGCTGTAAATTTGTTTTACCTTATATATTGTAGGCCGTAAATTTTTAATTGTATTGTCATTTAATAAGGACTTTATTGGTATGTGCCTACATCCAAAACCTTAAATCTACTAAGTCTCAAAGTGAGTTTTTGGATGGACCTCCTAAAAAGAAATTGATTGGTTAACAAGCCACATGTCCTATTCTATGTCCTAAGCATGAGGGAATGTAGTGTGCGATAACTTTAGTAACTCCTCGTATGTTATGCCTTAGTGTGAATTTGTAAATCATGGTGACACAACCTAATTGGCATATGGAGAATGGGTTTTGAATGAGTTTGTTCAATTGGCCTATGAGAAGGAATAGATCAATCAATAATCAATGTTTTTGAAGCTATGTTGTACACATGAGTGGACACGATGGCACAATCATTTGAGTACCTCAACAAGTCTTCATGGTATTGCCAAGTGGTACGAGTTGGTCATTTCAAGCTTATAAAATGCTTTTCGAGGATGTTCTTGGTATTTGTGGTTCGTTGGTAGCTATTGGTGTGTTCCGACACATTTAAGACTGCTTCTACCTAACATATGTAGTCTATTTGGTTCACTAGGCATGTATATACAGGTCTAAGGAGCCATTTCTTGCTTCTCCTTTTTGGCATATTTGGCTACATTCACATCTGTTTGTATATTTGATCCTATTCTATTCAAATTTCACATGGTTGTTTTTGTATCCAGTATTGTTGTTGACTCGATTTCCATATCCTATGTTAGCTATTGGTTAGATTATCGAACAATCGTGGAAATTACTCTTGGCAAGGGCTAGATGGTTTATGCCTTTGGATCATTGCTATTGGGCGATAATTTTGGTTGCGATTCTTGTGCACATTCTTATCGTCTTGTAGTTTTGCTAGTATTTTGCATGCTTGTTTTATTCCGTTACTTCGAAAAATATTTGTATATTCCAAACATTATTCTTTTGCATTCTTATTACATTTTTGGTAACACTTTAGATGTGATATTCCTCTCCGTTACTCGTGTTAAGATGTTATGATCACTATTATTCCATTTTACAGGGGTCCTCCTTACATATGCATGGGAATCTCATTGTTCTCCTATATGCCATGTCCTCGATTGATAGTTGTGCTATGGATAGTTGCAGTAGGGCCATCATTGAGCTCGTATCTTACATTAGAGCTTATATACTTGTCCCAGTTTTCACAATTTTTCTAGACAAATGTACATTTGTAATTATTTTTAAATATTGAAATGGCTAAGCCACTAGCCAGATCAAGCTTGTGAGAAAGAAAAAATGTTTTAGTTTGCTCGGAGTTCCAAGAGGAATGTGGTCCAATTTTATGCCATTAAGTGATTCTTTATCGAACGTCTCTATTTTTGTATTATGTGAAATGAAATCACATGGAACCGTATTGAATGACAGCAACCGACGACAATTATGAAGCATAAGCACCCATCTCAGAGCTTGTGACAAAAACATGAGTCAAAACGTGCTCAACAAAATACGAGTACATTATACAGTGCCAACAATATCTCTATCTATAATTAACCAGATCAATATGGCTCTAGCCTCTATGCAATGTTATTTTTGCCTCTTTCCATTTATCAATACGTTGTTCTTCTAATGCATTCGTTGATGATTTCCGAGTTCATTTAATGCTAACTAAACTATCAAAAAAAAAAATTGCCCATTAGTCTTTTTTCCACAATTTTTTTTTTTGCAATCCGAGTCGCAAATTGCTGAAGTTTTAGAATGATTTTACAGCGGATCACGATCCGCTGCAACATTGGTATATACCATAGATGCACCAGTGATTCTAGAATTGCTGTCAAGAAAAACAGCTATTCAATCAGAATCGCTGTTTTTTTTTAAACCAGGCAATATGGGTATCAGTAGAGAGAGAAAAAACAGACGATTACAATTACAGTAAGTCCAATTTCAGTAGTTTCAACTCTAATTCCAGTAGTTTTAGGTCTTATTCCAGTATTTTCAGGTTAAAAAATTTCTGGAAAGTAAATTTTTTTTTTTTGGCACTTTTGGGCAGCGAATCACGAATCACTATACCCCCAGAATCGTGATTCGCCGCAACTAAGGTACTATATACGTAGCTGTGAGAAAGTCTAGCTTGGCAACACCTAATTTTGTAGTTCTAATTTTGTTCATTGATGAGATTTGTTGTGTATTTTCAGTTTTGTCCGGCTCAATGGGCTAGAACCTACATACCAATGATGTGATTGCAATATAGAGGGCATGTGACCCATTTGTATGTGTACCATAGTTGCCCAGAAATGCGTTTCTGGGAGCAGAATCGTTCAGAAAAAAAAAACTGATTATATATATTTATTTGCCCTAAACTAGACCTTTAGCTGGACACCCACTGTAACCAAAACACCTGGTAACCTACATAAATGCAGTGCCTTTGATCAGAACTTTGATTTTATACCCATATGCCCGCAAAAATCCCAAAAAAAAAAAAATGTTTCTGAGAAACGCTCCCCCATTTCAGAAATGCATTTCTGACCGCGTTTCTGAACGGGGGGGGGGGGGGGGGGGGTGTGCAACTATGCCATGTACATATGTCTCAACTCTATATGCATGCCCGTTAATCGTCTATGCCTGTCCCTCAAGTTTTGCACCTGTCTCATCTGTAGATACACGTTCCTCAAATGTTTGTGCATTTTCTAATATGTGAATTTTTGACATTCAAAAGAAAAATAGCCAAACTTACCACAATAATTGCAATCTTTGTTGTGGAGTCTGCTGCTGCTATTGCTGGGATGATGTATAATTTGCAACCTAATCAATTTTTGCTCTACCTCCTTCCTTGCAGGTCCCGCGCTTGAACTCTTAGGCTTTCCTTGCTGGGGCTTAGCACCTTACTTTGAGATAGCTTTTTGCTTGATGTAGATGCTTGCCCCCCAATGGTCTTCATGTGTTGCAACTTGCAAGGTTATGTCTTCTAGTTTTCTCATGTAACAAAAGACCACTCAACTACTCAAAGCTGGGGGCCATATATCACAAAATTAGTGTCATAAAAAGTTCTTGATTTGCAAATGATAACTATTCAGCGCAACTGACACCATGTCAGAGAATGACTCACCTAATGTAGCCAATTGATTTTGCACATCTTTGACTTCTTTCAAATAGTTTGTTAAAGAACCTTGCGTCCATTTTTTTATTTCTCAAATGCAACACTCTTGCAGTACAAGTAGTTTCAAACATGGACTTCAGTGTATCTCAATCATGTTTTTGAATGATATTATTGTTGATTGAAATTTCTTTGCAGTATGATGCCTGGTGCACTCTATTGTTATATATATTTTTCTCATTAATAGATCTATTCTCATCTTCAAATTTTTGTTTGGGCCATCTATCTTACCAGATTCAGGCGAAATGAATCTACCAACGTTGACCATCTTACGATATGTAAGCAAGCTTTACTGATAAATGAACTTAGAAGTAAAACAATAGGTTTCGCAAAGCTAGACTTTCTCATAACTATGTAGATATAAGTATGCCAAGCTTCTCTTCTTAAGCCACCATATAAATGAACTACTACGACATGTTTTTATCTATAGCTATGCCCCCGACCTCCTTAGTAGGTACATTAGTGGTAGGTTCATTGACGCAGGGCTAAGTGGGTCCTCCTTCGACCTAGGCCCTAGGCCCCACCAGACTTAGCATCAATGAAACATAATTGATGTTGGTCACACACGTAAAAGTTATAGGCGGTTCAGTGGTCATGTAGACCTCATAGGATGTTCGATCTTCCAGAACACTTATTATTTTGCTATTGTTTTTTCTATCCCACACTTATTGCACTTGGTGGTGTTATATAATTGATTGTAACACCCTTCACTGATACATCGCCCATTGCTCAATATTTGCTTATTTCTCCTTGTACGCAGCTACTTGAAGATACTAGCTCTTCTCCCACAGTTGGTTCTTTGTTTGCTTCTTGTTTCATAGATTCAATCTATAGTGACCTCTCACACCCTCGTTCTGCTTCTTCACGTATCAGTGGAGATGAAAACTTTTCATTTTATTCTCTTCATCGTGTTCTAACCTATTCCATTTCTATTGATTCCACATGTTTTTCTTGGGGGAATCTAAATTGCATGTCATTCACTTTGGCTGCCTCCCTCCCCTGTGTGCCATGATGATGGAATTTATTTTTATGGCACTAAATTTCAATGTTCCTCCAATATTTGAGTAGTTTCGCTAATATCTCTGATAAGCTGCATTTTCATGTTATCGAATTTGCTGAAGCTCCCAATATTTTGCTGTGAAGTTCATCATTGTAAGCCCAACTTATAAGCTATTCAAGAAACTCCTTAGAAAGGTTACTAGAAGTCAAACGTTTAGAGTTTGGACCATAAACTTACAGAGATGATGGCTGTATCAATTACTGATCCTTGGAATGGCAGTATTTGATCTTGCAGACATGCTCTATTACTCGTGTACAGGTAGTCGTCAAGTATGTGTTTTGATCCTGTAACTTGGTTGTAATCTTACATTGGCACTTTTGTTTGTCAGCTGAAAAAGGGAATACATTTGCTACTATGGAAATAAGGTGATTTATCTTGCCTTTGAACGATCTTTAACGTCCAGGTAAGCTCTCGAATCTTTGCTTTTTGAATCTATGGCTGAAAAGCAAACGGATTACAAAACTCTGGAGTATAATTCCAGTTGCAGCCTCCAACGCTGTGCAATTGTGCTTCCGTTGTCACACAGGTCTGTTCACAAAGCAATCCTTCTATTAAGAAACCCGAGAATGGGACTTGACAGTTTTCGGAGCCTCTGACTTCTCATTTTCTTTTGGAAGGATTGTAGTTTCAGGCTTTAATACCTGTTTTTTCAAATTGAAAAGAAAAACGTTCCGACCCAATACGTTCCCGAACGTACAGTACATTCCGGCCCAAAAGGGTCGGAATGGGTTTCTAAGGGTAGGAGCAAAGCTGGGGCTGGGGGGGGGATTTTGCAGAAGAACTGGATAAAAGCAATTGCAACTGCCAAAAGCTATAGTGGGAAGTGCGGAAATAAGACAACAGCCGCAATTTTATGCCAGCCAGGCCAGGGTGAGGGCTGCAAACACATAAAGCGGATCAACTGTTGAGAACAATGTTTATTTGTTCGTAGAAAGTCAGAATAGAGAAAGACACTTTCTGACACACAACTTCCACTAATGATATAAGCGATTGACAGCACTAAAACGCCTTCAGAAGTCAGCTTTTGAGATCAAAGAACAATTTTTGGAAACTTCATAAAAAGTCAGAATAAGAAAATATTAGCATAACTTTTGCAGTACGTTTTCAAAGTAAACTTTTTTTTCGGAATGGAACGTGTTCTATTTCGGAATGGGCGGCACAGTTCTAGACCATGCATTTTTTTAAGTAAAACAGGTGAATATGCTATATCATTCCAATATCCAATCTAAGCAACATGACATTTTTTCTGACCATGAATGGACACTGAACTATCATAACAGCTAATATATTGCCGGCTTTGGGTTGTTTGAACTTTGTACATTTCAAATAAATCAAAAGTTTAATAGATTAGAATGGGTCCTTAGTTTTGATTGTCCTAATGATACGTTTAATTTTTATATACAGACCATAGTTGCACTGCGTTTCTGACACGCGTTTTGGAAATATGGAATTTTTTTTCAGAAACGTTTTCTTTAATTTTTTTTTTTTTTTGGTTTTTTTTTGTGCAATATGGGTATCAGGTGAAAGTTCTAATTAAGAGCATAATTACTGTGTAATTTACCGACTGTTTCGGGTGCAGGATGGTAAGCTATTTTTCCATTTTTTTTTTTTTTGTTGGTTGCGATTATGGGAGGAGAAATGCGGTTTCCGAAACGTCTCCTCCCAGAAACGCGATTCTGTGCAACTATGATACAGACTGACCATGTGGCAATACATTTGAAACTCAATCTGTATAATAGTTTTGTGAATGTAGGAATCACTTGACACAAGTTGAAGATGCTTGATTGTTTCAAGTATGTTTATTAAGTTCCAGTAACAAGCTGGCCTTCACTAAAAACTCCAAAATGCAATAGGAAAATTTTGATGAGGTCATATGGGTATGTGTAGTTTGTATTATTTTAACTCAACTTGCAATGAGAACTAATCATTGTTCATCTTCCTTTATGTTGTGAATATTTCTTTTTTGCCATTTTTGTATCATGAGAGCCTGAACATTTTTTTGAATGCAGATAGTTGCCCCTCATGCTGATGGGATACAAGATATAGATGTACCTGTGGGTGATGGTGACACATGGATGTTTGGAGAGCATACAATGAACATCCTTGGTACACCTGGCCATACTCTAGGTGAGCTTGGGTTCATATACTGCATTATATAGAGGTTTATTGTGATATTACGTGACACTTTCCTCATGACCCTGGTGAATTTCAGCTAAAACATAGTTACATCTCAGTTAACCAAAAGATCGTTACTTGGATGAATGAAACCAAATCGACAGCTTAATGGTGGCATTGAAGTTGGCTGGTAAAATGCTGCATTTTTTGAATAGACGAAACTTGTGCATCTTCAATCTCTATTGCAAGATTGTTGCAAAGAGACATGTGATAGGCTGCTATTAAGTATTGACACCATTTAAAAATAGTTAAAGTATGGATCTGTATGTCCTATCCTTTAGATACTTGTTTGTTTTTTCCATGTTATCACCTTGTAAAAGGGATGGAAGAGAGATGAGGCAACTAGTCAGTAAGATATTCAATGCGAAGTTTTGGTGATGTAAGAAAATGCATGCAAATTAGCTAGAATGACGAGTCGACTTTCTCTAGGTAATATACAGTGAGTGATTTTTATGTTTTGTCATACTGAAGCTTTTACTTTTCTGTCATATGTGATCCAATGTCGTTATCGTACTATGTTAGTGTTATCGTTATATAGCAGCCAATTTCTTGCTTGCCTTTGTGAGTAACTATTGTTTGGTTGTTAAGAAAAGATGTATTCATCGTTTTTTTGGTTTTAAAATTATCTGTTCAATGAATTTGATTGAAGACCTTGTTAGTATTCCCAGTGGCCTAGTTTTCACTTCGGTCTGCTGCTACCAGGCCTTTGCATCTATACAGTCTTGCTACTTGTATGTGGCCTTGGTTTGTAAGAATTTCATAGCTACACATGTGAGCTTGCATGGAAAGTGTGGAATAGTCTTTGGAAGAGATGCACACCTTGTGACAAATCACGCTCAATAATATACCCACTTCTTCTCAGTTCTTAATCCCTGCACCCCATTTGTAATTTTGTTAGAATCGCTAGTGATCAACCACTGTTCACAAGAAGTTGAAGATGCGATATCCTCACACCTGCTAGAATGATTCAACATGAACAACTGATTTCTACATTTATTGTTTGATAAATGAGATAATTATTAAAGATAAAAGAGACCTACTAACATGGATTTAAAAAGGTGGCACACTATTCTATCAAGGTTGCTCGTTAATGATGAAGTTGCAGACTACTAGTGAGTGCCCAACCATGTGCAGCAAGTTCAAGTAGGCTTTTAGAACCCAATTTGTACCCTAGATGAACATGTGCATGGTGTTGAGGCCTAACAACTCCACTGCTGGAAGAGCTTACTACTCTAGGCATATGCTTATTCCTATTGGTAGATCATGATTAAAATCCCAAAGGATATCACTGAGTAGTTGCAATTTATAGGCTAATTTATTGGTTTGCGTGGAAAGGTACTGCCACGTATGCTAAATGAGAGTTGCAGTTTCGACTACACTAATTCATGATGCAAATGCCTGAGGTGAGGCTGAATGGCACGAAACAGTGCGTAGTGTCCGAGCTTTCAAAAGCTTGACCAAGCTGGGCAAAGGGGTTTCCTTCAAAAAAAGAGCTCGATCAAGGCCATCCTGGCCGCTCAAGCATCAACAATCCCCTGCAAGGCAGGGCCATTCATAGGATCCTCGTAAGGTGCAGGGCCACCTAATTGATACCCATTCCTAAGGTTTTTCCTTAGGAACACTTGTTCTATTTCTTGACAAACAAATTAAAAAATAATAATAACAATATAAAATCTTGTTAACATTAGAAGATTTTATATCTATGGAATTGGAACGATCTGACCAGGATTTCATCTAGAACTTTATAAACTTCCTAAAAATCAACATTTGAAACTCAAGGTGCTATTACGGGAGATGAATATACTTAAATCTTTTTTGTTTTTAGTCACATTGCTTTTTATGAAAGAGCTTTTTTCTTATCAACATCGAGCGAGAATATAGTGAAAAGTGGCTGGTTTAATTGGTTGGAATAGCAAGCTCTCAAAGACCTCTATCTTTCTGGGCAGTCTACTTTACCTATTATATCGGTATCTGGTGCTTCCTTCCCTCCTGTCTTTTTTCCAGCTCTAAAATCTTTCTGTTACATAATCCAGAGGTTGGGACAATTTTGTAGAGTATTATCTATAGGAAGGACAAGTTATATTTTTCTTTGTAAGTAATTTGTGTCAGAAATTACAATTAAAAATTCAAATAAGAAAATTATTAAAAAATATATATTACCTAACTATTCCTAGGAATGGTTTTTTAGGTACCCTAGGAATAGTACAGAACTTTTCCTAGGAACTATGCCCCTAGTCCATATCCTAGAGGTGCAAGGCCATCCAGGCCACATCCAGCTACTGGTTCGTATACTCATGTTGACGAGTCTTGTGGTTCTGGTGAGAGAATGAGCAGAGAGGAAGATAATGAAATACTCCAATGTCATATTGTCACACGAAAGAGAGAGGAGGCATCACTCATTCAAAAGTGCTATGGCCAGAGCAAAGAAGACGTGCTATTGGGTTAGACACGATTAGGTACCTTAGGAGCTTATGCATTTAGGAATAGGGACAAGAACAAAAACCCTTCTTTATGCACAAACTTAGGAACTTAAAAATAAGAACGACTCCTAAAAGAATTTTTATTTGATATCAATCGAGATGTTTCACGTTCCATCTACAAACATTTGACGAGATACAAATCATTCCTCCGTTATCTGAATGCATCATTCCATAATTCTAGTAGTTTTATAAAAATCTCTCAATAAACTTTGCCAAGTTACCATTCCTTAGGTACCTTCGGAACTAATGAACTTATGAACAGGAACAAAACAAGAACAAGTATGAGCTTAGGAGCAAGAATAAGAACTTACGAATAGGAACAGGAACTCAGGAACAAGAACTTACGAATAGGAACAGGAACTCAGGAACAAGTACATGAACAAGAAGAGAAACCCCTTTCTTACGCATGAACTTAAGACAAGAACAAAAAGTCTTTTCAAAACACGAAGTCGTTTTTAGGAACCGCAAAGACTAAGTTTTGGTCATTTTTATAGTTTTCATCCCTTGTAAAGTCAAGCTATAATAGGATTTTAGGGGGACCGTTCCTAGGAATGGTTCCTTAGGTGCCCTAGGAAGGCTATGAAACCTTTTCTAGGAAGTGTGCTCGTGATGTTTATTTCCTACAACCCTCAATTTGTGTGATTTCTTTATTCAGGTTTACTTCATGTCATGGCAGATTTTGGTTTTCACGACTGTGGTAATCTTGTTGTTGCCATTACGGTACAATTCAACATGTTGCTAACAAAATCCATCTGCAATAGTCTGCTCGCAACATATTTGATAGAAATATTAACTTCTAGTTGATTCAAATGAATGTTGACTAAGTATGCTTAGAAAGAGCTTTGTATCTAGTAGCACTAGGGCCATGCTAAACCTCAATTTCGGGTCATACGACTGTTATGTGCAGGACATGTTAGCTTCTATTTCCCAGGTTCAAATGTAGTTTTTACTGGAGACACTTTGTTCTCTATTGGATGTGGAAGACTCTTGGAAGGCTCTGCTGATCAGGTGGTAACTTGGTGATTGTCTCTTTCGCCATACCTAGAAGAAGTCATTAACTCATAGAATTGAGCATGTATCTTTTTGTGAAATTAGAATATATCCAATTTCACAAATTCATATAGAGAAGTCAGTGATGTAAGGTAAAGCTTAGAAACAATATACGAGCAACTCAAAAAGTCAAAGGATGTAAGTCAAAACAATAACATAAAATTCAATAAACAAAAAGTCTTAGCCAAACAACATTGCTTATGTCTCATCAGTACCCAAGCATAAGTTGCTAACTGGGTTTCAAAAGAATCCGGATTCTCTTGGGTAGACCCAGTATACTAAGAAGCAAAAGACAACCAGTAAGAAGAAAGGAAAAATAATAATAATTGAAATAAAATGAAATTCAAAATTTTAAATTTATTTAGAAATCTAATTGAAAATAAAATAAAAATAAAAAATAAAACTAAATAAATAAGAACAAGGATCATAAAATGTATACGAGTTACCAAAACAAAGACAAAATACTAGAAACAAAGCGGGCTCCTTAGCTCCCCACTTTTCTGGACTCTATTATTAATCGTCTTAAACATACCATAAGCTGAAATACCAAAGATAAAACCAAAAAAGTCTAAAACAGTTCAAACTTTTCTCATGATTTTCTTAAACGAGTATCCCTTACGGAGTAACAAAATAATTAGATTGCTTGACTGGTCTACAAAAACATCTCTACTAGTACAAAGATAAGAAAACCTGTAGAATTGAGAGGTGATCACTCCATATTTAACAAAATTTGAAATATTTGAAGAAATATGGGACATGCGAATTATGTTCAGGTTACTATATTCTGGCTGCAGCCTTTTATCAAAATTATCAACCAATAAACCTGGCTCATAGAATTGAGCATGTATTACAAAGTTTCAGGCTTTCATGGTACATACAACAAATGTTATAAATGGAGCTTAGAAACCCATTCTGACCAAAACCACTCGGAACGTATTGTATGTTCCAGAACATACTGGGTCGGAACATGATACTAAGAGAAAAAAAAACATTTCTTTTTCCTTTGTTAAATATCTACGAATCTTAAAAAAAAAATGTTGGCCACGTTCCGGAATGGAAAGCGTTCCATTCCAAAACGTGCAACTATGAAATGGAGTTGGAACATAGTCAAAATAGCAAAGCTGTAAAATTTCAAAGTAGCTTATTGACAAGAAATGGAATAGGTTGTTTATTGTTAGACACCACTGGCTCTAATTTATGTTCATTATCATTCAGATGTGGGCGTCCCTGTCAAAAATCGCTGATTTGCCAGACAACACAAAGATCTATTGTGGTCATGAATATACATTGGTATGTGTATCTCCAAATTCGTCCTTGCAAGTAGTGCATGTAGTGAAAGCTGGTCAGTTCAAAAGGATGCCAAGTATAGCCATACTTCATGTCTGAAATGGCTTATTCACATTTTCGATCCTTTTTGAAGCCAGAAGTGTTTTTGAAGCCAGACAACCTTGTAAGCTATGGCTGTTAAGTTTTTACATGACTCAGGATTCGAATAAGCAACTGGTCTGGGCATTCAGTCTAAATATTAAAGTTTTAAATGGTGGAAATGAAGAATTGTTAAAATTTATGCCAATCATATCTTGCTACATTATGTTTTAGTAACCAGTTCCATTCTCATCATATGAATTGTTTTATGTCTGTGATTCTACAAAACTCTATGCATTGCATGACATCAGGAGGAACAGAGCAAAGACTTGCAGCTACCAATCAGCAAAAGGCACACTTTTCCTTCTGTACATTTATGGAACCTAGGTCCTATATAAAGTACACCTCTAAAGTTTGTGACGAACAAAAGAGAATTAGTCATTGTGACAAGCCTTGCAGACTATACCTTGCCTTCTAACAAGTTTGCTAAATTCTAATCCTATGCACATAAAGTTGAGGCCTTGCCATCTAACAAGTCTGTTGAATGCAAAAGGGTATGCTCTCAACAAGAAGGAATTGACTATGAAAAAACTTTTGCACCAATTGCTAAGTTAGGTACTATGAGGACAGTTTTGTCATTGGCAGCTTAGTTTGGATGGGATATTCAACAAATGGATGTTAAGAGTGCGTTAAAAGTGCATTCTTGAATGGATTTCTAGAGGAGGAACTTTACATGGAGCAGCCAGAGGGATACATAGTAGCAGGACAGGAAGACAAGGTTTGCAAGTTGGACAAGGAATTATACGGACTTAAGCAAGCACCTGGGGCATGGAACACGAGGATTGACACATACTTTGAGGAGCTTGGTTTTTAGAGGAGTAGTTCGGAGCTGTAGGTGATTTCAAATGCTATTGGGCTGAATCTAAGATGCTAACAATCAAGACTTTCAAATCTGGAAAATAGTGAACAGTTATAGAACAACAATCTTCAAGAAAGAGGAAGCTAAAATTGAGAGAGAAAACTCAAAGCTTGTATTGCAGAAAATGAATCCCACTCAATTCTCCTAATGTGGAGAGATACAAATAGATGGGACATTGTCATGCCCACGACTGAACCCGGATTGTTTATCCCGCTAGAGGTCATTAGGCCTACCTCGACCCGTAAGTTAATTATGATTATGAGGGGCTTGGGGCCCTCATGTGCATATGGTCATAATTAATGGTTGGAGGCCGAAACTCATGATGGTGGATTTTTATGGGTCTATTAGTGAGTCATAGGGGAACTGGATGATGTGGCCCAGATAGGCTGCATAGGTGTCCAGTGAGGTGTCACAGTGCACTACTAGTGGTGCATGGGCCTTGGAGGGTATAAGTATTACCCATTGGGCTCTCACTAGTGCATGCTTGATTGTGTGATTAGTAGCTACATGCTGTTGGTGTGATTTCTTCTTCCCTTGTGATAGATTGATCCATAGCTTGGGGGCTAGATTCGTAAGATCTAGGTTTGGTTGGGTCGGTTTGTCCACCATTCGATTCCCTTGTGTTGCTTGTTTGCGGCTTGCTTACTGATTAATCCTTGGTGTATTAGAGCTAGAGCTAAGCGGATTTGCCGTTGGAAGGTACTCAAAAGGAGGCAAGAGTTTCGAAGAGGATCTTGGTGTTGGGGTCCTGGTTTTTCAACTCTTTGGGGAGACAGTTTTGTGCAAAAGGCTTTTAATAATCACTTAAGTAAATAGGCAAGTGGTTTTTTATTTGCAGTTAATAAGTGATTATGTTTTATTTAGTTTATGGCATATTTTTTCCTCATGCTTGGAAGCTGCTAAGTAAAGACCTTCATAAACAGAGGGAAAATGTTTTGTATGTCATTAAACTATTCTTCTTAGTTAAAAGTGTTGGAATGTTAAATTTCTGCATAAATTTAGCATGCAAGTTTCTTGTTTAAACTAAGCTGTTTTTGTGGTTTCACAAAAGAAACTTTGAAGCCATGGCTATAAGCAAAAAAATTTCAGCAGCTATAAATCAGTTTTGTAAAGGTTATTTTTAACAGTTGTAAAGAGAGTACCAAGTAAAACTTACTGCTTTGATGGATTAAAGTAATGGAAATATACTTGTAGGGCTGCAACTGTAATTAATGGTTGTTTTTTAAAACACTATTAATGTTTTCAGCAAAGTTAAATTCAATTCTGGATTTTCAAGTGTGATCAAGAATGCGTTGCTTGTTCCTTACCTTGGTCGAAGTATTTTATCGGTTGGTGCTATAACCAATCAAGACATGCTTGTGGAATTCTACAGTGATATGTGCTACTCTCTTTACAACTGTTAAAAATAACCTTTACAAAACTTACTGCTTTGATGGATTAAAGTAATGGAAATATACTTGTAGGGCTGCAACTGTAATTAATGGCTGTTTTTTAAAACACTGTTAATGTTTTCAGGAAAGTTAAATTCAATTCTGGATTTTCAAGTGTGATCAAGAATGCTTTGCTTGTTCCTAACCTTGCTCGAAATATTTTATCGGTTGGTGCTATAACCAATCAAGACATGCTTGTGGAATTCTACAATGATATGTGCTTCATTAAAGACTTAAAGCAAGATAATAAAATCATTGCTAGCGGCTTTAGAGATGAAGGAAATTGTGCAAGCTTAATACAAAACTTGATCAACACGCTTTGTCTTCAAAAGTTGTTAATCACAGTTTACTTTGGCATAGAGCATATGGTCACTTACATTATAAAAGCATCAAGTATCCTCATGATCAAAATCTTGTACTTGGCTTACCTCCAATCGAGATTAGCCAAGAGGTATGTGAACCTTGTATCTTTGGCAAGCACCATCAACCAAAGTTTCTGTTGGATGGTTCAATGCAAGCCAAATCAATCTTGGAGCTCATTCATGGCGATATTTGGGGACCAGCCCAAACCCAAAGTATTAGTGGCTCAACATAAGTCTTAACCTTCATCGACGATTATTCAAAGCTATGGTTGAACCACATTCTAAAAGCAAAATCAAATGCTTAAGAAGTGATGAGGGGGTCAACAAAGTTTAATGATTATTGAAAAGCAAATGGCATTAAATGCCAATTAACCACGTCCTACACGCAGGAACAAAATGGTGTTGTCGAGCGTAAGAATAGGACTCTTGTGGAAGCGGCTAGAACTGTGCTCTCCTCGATGGTACTTGAAGACAATTGAAGGATGAGAGATAATCGATAAAGCTGAATCTAGCCAACAAGGGGCTCAAAGAGTCCCAAGAGAGAGACTCAAAAGTTCAAGTATGAATTTTGCCTTAATGACAAAAGCACTAAACTGAAGGACTTGGGACAAGTCCATTACTAACTTGGTTTAGAGTGTGGAGGCTCCCACACTCACTCTTCCTCACACAAAGCAAATACATACACATTATTCTTGAGAAATTCAATCTTATGGACTGCAAACCAACTGCAATTCCAGCAGAAATTAGGCTATCCACACTAGATACAAACGAAGAAAACGAAGTTGACAAGACCTTGTATATACAGCTGGTTGATAGCCTCATATATGCTACTATAACTAGGCAAGACATTGCATATAGTGTCAACTTTGTTAGCCAACATATGGAGAATCCAAAACAGGTCCACCTCAAAGTAGCTAAGAGGTTTTTTTCACTTGGTTCAGCTATGGTAACTCGGCTTTGTAAGAAGCAGCCTACAGTGGCATTATCCTCTATCGAAGCTGTGTATAGAGCTGCAGCAACAGCCGCTTGCGAATGTGTTTGGTTGCACACCTTGTTGGAAGATTGTGGCTTGCATCAATCAAATCCAACGCAAACTTTTTGTGACAATCAAAGATGCATCCAACTTGCAAAAAATCCCGTTTTCCATGCACGCACCAAACATATTGAAATACACTACCATTTCATTCGCGAGAAGGTTCTAGCAGGAGAATTGGAGCTTATTTATTGCTCCACTGATGACCAAGTTGCGAACATATTTACGAAAAGCTTATCAACGGACAGAGTTGAAAAATTTCGACATTGGCTTGGGGTTAAAGGAAACAAACTTGTCATTAAGGGAGAGTGTCAAAAATAGAAACCCGCAATCACACAATCAAGCATACACTAGTGAGAGCCCAATGGGTAATACTTATACCCTCCAAGGCCCATGCACCACTAGTAGTGCACTGTGACACCTCACTAGACACCTATGCAGCCTAACTGGGCCACATCATCCAGTTCCCCTATGACTCACTGATAGACCCATAAAAATCCACCATCATGAGTTTAGGCCTTCAACCATTAATTATGACCATATGCACATGAGGGCCCCAAACCTCTCATAATCATAATTAACTTACGGGTCGAGGTAGGCCTACTGACCTCTAGCGGGATAAACAATCCGAGATCGGTCGTGGACATGACATTCTCCCCCCCTTATTCAAGTTTTGACCTCAGAACTTAAAGCTAGGAAAGTTCCTCTTCAAGCTATCATCCTGTTCCCAGGAATCATCATCATCTATGACCCTTCCATCGAACTTGCGGCGATCTTTTCAGATTAGCATAATGTCGACTTGATTGTACGAGTCTCTACCGCAACGGGTGATCTAGGCTCAAAACCATACATAAGCATGACCGGGCTATACTGGTAACCGAATGTTTACTACTATTATAGGCAAACTCAATCAAGGGCAGATACTTCTCCCAATGAGATTGTCGTCGGGAAACATATGCTCGAAGCATTTGTTCCATTGTCTGACTTGTTCTTTCCGTTTGGCCATCGGTCTCGGGATGATAAAAAAAACTCAAGCTCAGTGTCGTTTCTAGTTTAGCAAACACGACCAACCAAAAGTGACCAGCGAACCTCGAATCATAATCGCTCGCAATATCACTTGGTAATTCGTAAAGCCTAAACAGACGCTCAACAAATATGTGAGCTAAATCAGAAGCCTTATTGGAATAAACGTAAGCCAATTTGGTAAGACGGTCGACCACTACCCAAATTGCATCATTCTGTTTATTCGTCCGCAGTAACCCAACCACAAAATCCATGGAAATACTATCCCACCTCTTATCTGGGATATCCAATGGATGCAACAATCCACTAGCCTTAAGGTGTTCGGCCTTATTCAACTGGCATTGGTCACACTTGACCACATAAGATTTGACAAAGGGCTTAAGTTTTGGCCAATAAAAACATACCAAATCTAGAGTACGATGTATGCCTGGATGCTCTGTACATGGTGAGTCATGACACTCATACAAAATTTGCTTTTTAATAGCAATCACATCGGGCACATAAACCTTCCCTTTCCTGAACAACAGTCCATTATGGATAGAAAAGTCATCAACACTCTTGGGAATCTCACCTTTGCCAACTATATCTATTGTGCTATTATCTCCTAGCACAACTTGACCATTTATACCTTTGGAAAAGGATGAAAACCAATCCTTTCTAGGAGTCGTGTGAAAAGATGCTCCGCTGTACATTACCCATTTGTCACTGCTTGTTGAGTTTGGATTCACCATGAATAGGTACTCATCGCTAAGACCGCCACCACAAACAAAGTTGGTTGATTCATCTTTGGCTTGCTCGGTTGATTGAGTGTTTGATTTCCATTTGACTCGTGCTTCCGCTGTAGCTTGTTTGATATGGAAATTTGATGTTGAATGTCCAGTCTTTCTGCAGTAGAAACAAGGGCCTTTTACCTTGTTTTGTTGAGGAAGCAAAAACTTGCTTTTGCTTCGCCTTAGATGGATTGTTCTTGAACCAACATGGGTGTCAGTAACTATACTTAGGGTTACAAGCCCTAACCTCAAGTTTGATACCATGTATAGGATTAATTTCCAAATTTGAGCATATGTATTATCTAACAATGACCATGGGTGTAAGTATTATATGATACGATTGTCCAAGTAGTGAGCACAAAGTGACAATCGCTTTTCTAGCAACTCTACATCTTGTAAAGAGCTTTATGAACATATGCAAGCTAACAAAAAGAACCAAGTAGAAGTGGATTCATCAAGGTCTCAAGGAGAAATAAAATCAATTTCCTTATAATCCCTAAGGAACTATGCTCCACTGAGTTTCCTCCACGAAGAATTTCTAAATCTAATCAAACAGCTACTAAATTACTTTAGCAATGGGGTATTCATATGCTCTTGGAGCCTCCACGGCCTAACAGAAGGCATTGACTTTATCTACTTGGCTGGTTCTTTGACCTAGTGACTAAATGGCCAAAATCAGAACACCCTCATGAACTTCATTTGTTTTAGGTGGTTTAATTATAATTAGTAGCATGCATATTAGAGATAAAAAATTCAAGTAATGTCTAATACTCTCAAACTTCTTGGTTTTAATTTGAGCCAAAGGAATGATGATATGTGGGTATACTTATTTGTTGTAATTTGAGGCACGTGTTTCTCCAAGTTTTGAAACTCGTTGTCTTAGGTATGCTATAGAGTTGTTTTTCTTTTGTGAAGATTGCAAAACTTTGTGCACAAAAGCTTTGATCCCTTGAACTTTTTGGAGCTTTCATTTGATGAACCTACTTGTGAATAGCTGTATCTAGTGTTGAAAATACACAATAGTAGCTTGATGTATTTTGTCTTCTACCATGATGAGGTGGCTTTGACACGTGGATAGATGCTTAGACAATTTTTTTTAATGTATATTCCTCATTTGAGATCTAGACTTGATTTCAAGTACTAGTTTGCATTCAATTTGATACTTTGTGCAAACTCCATCACTTTATGATTGATTAGGATCCTTTTGCACTCATTTTATCATGGTATCAGAGCTTGATTGAAAGTGAGCATAGGTTGCCTGTAGTATTGGAAGTGCCTTTACTACTAGATGCATCTCTAGAGATTACACATCATTTTTTGGACTTGTGGGAGTCAAATGAGGTTGAACAGGATCTGAAATGGTATATGCTTCAGAAACCGTGAAGAACCCATTTCCAGTTGATAGTACCAAATTAAAAAGTCTTGGTGATTTGGACTTTGGAGTATAAGTCACCTAGGAGAGATTTTCTTGTTAATTTGAATGCTACCACTCAGTGGGAAGTTGGATCAGCCTTCATAAAGCTCTAATAGGTTGTTCTTAGCCTTGTCTAGGTTTTTTAGGCTCATTTTTGCTTCAGCAAAACGTATTTGGATGATCTTGATAGTACATTCCATCTTTGTCAAGATTGCATTGATTTTTGAGCTTGAATTTTAGTAGATTTGTGATTGATAGTGCTTATGTGATTCAACCTGATCTACATATTCTTGTTGGGAAGCTTATGAGACTCTTCCCAAGTCCCTAAATTAGTGGGATAACAAGTTTGATCATCTTATTCTCCTAAAGTTTTTCTCATTGAAAGTGGCATCAATGAGTGCATACTTGTTGGAGTCAAGTGATAGGCTTAATTCGTCCAATTATTCAACTTGGAAGTTGAGGATAGAGTCCATTCCTTTTCTCCCAGACTTGATGGACATTGTGAATGGTGAGGAAGATGAATGCATCCATCCACAAGAAGCAACAAAGTACAAGAGGAGATGTAAAATTGCTCTTCATTGTATCAAAATAAATGTTGCTAATGAATTGCTCAAAGAGGTTGGAGCATGTACAATAGCCCAAGAGGCTTGGGAAACTCTCCAAACAATATATGTGTCAAAGAATACCTCTAGGTTACTTTCATTAAAGAACCAAGTGCTTCAATGCTTTCAAAGCAAGAAGAGAGTGGACATCAATATGTGTTGAGGTTAAGGACTTGAATAAGGAGCTTGCTTATGTAGGAGAACCTATAAAGGAGAATGAGCTTGTACATCTTGGACACATAAATCACAAGTCAATGAAAGCACTGTGCAAGGAGGAGCTTGCTCTCGACTTTCCAAGATCCATGGCAAAATAGAAGAAGGTTTGCGAAGTATGTGCTCTTTTTCTAGGTCCATCACTAAATTTTCTTGTCCCCTTGAGTTTATTCATTCTGATGTACATTTTGCTAGTACAAGAAGCATTGGAAGTTCTACAATGTTTGTTACTTTCGTAGATGATTTCACAATATTTTGTTGGGTGTATCTTGTATCTTCCAAGTCAAATGTGTTTGAAAGCTTTATCAAGTTTAAAACTTTTACAAGATCAAGTTTTGGAGGACAGATAATGGAGGAGAGTAAACTCCACCGAGTTCAAGGAGTATTGTGATCAAGAAGGGATCAAGAAAGAGCTTTCTTGTCCTTACACACCTCAACAAGATGGGGTGGCCAGGAAGAGAAATAGAACATTATGTGAATATTCAAAAGCCTTGAGAGTTGATGCACGTGCTAACTGCTTGTTTAATAGAGTACCTTGTAGTGCAATCAATGGCAAAACATCTTTTGAGTTGCTTTATGGTGAAAAACCAAATCTCATGAACTTGAAAGTGTTTGATTGCATTTGCTTTGTTTCATGTTCCATTGGATCCTAGGACCAAGGAAGATCCTACTTCTGTGAAGGGGATAATGGTTGGATATGACAATTCAAGCATCCCTTCCACTAAAAAGTTTGTCATTTTATGGTACTTGGGAGCTTGTTGATTTACCTGTGGAAAAGAATGTAATTGGTTGCAAGTGGGTTTTCAAACTTAAGCTTGACCATGATGGTAGTATAAGTTGTTGATTTCACACGTGTGGACTGTCCACAACATGTACTTGTGATCTCCTAAGGTGTGTAGATACACCAAGATCAAGACTAGATTGAGATTCAAGATCTATCTTTGATTCTATGGCAAAAACACACTACTACATGCATAGTCATGACAAGTTGTGTGGTATCCAACTACAAGATGAAAGTAGATTCGTCAATGCCCTGTAGTAGGAAATTGAATCATGTAGATAATGTAGGAAAGCAAGAGTCAAGTCACCAAGATCTAGTTATCAATCAATCTCCACAAAAAACAAGAGAGAAGAGGCTGGGCGCCCAACTCTAAGAGAGAGAGAGAGAGAGAGAAAACAACAACAAGAGCAATGGAGAGCAACTTAGCCAAATTGTCTAAATGGAATACACAATGAGCATCTAAGTACTCTACCTGGATGTGGCCAAATGCCACCAAACCCTAAGGTTAACCACTTACTAAATGTAGGGCACCCCAAAAGTCAAGATAGGGCCCCTAAACAAAATTAGACCCCTAAGGACCCACGAGTCCGTACATGACCAAAATTGGGTCCATGTCAACAAGTAGTCTTCTCAGCCATAAACACTCTGTTGTGGCTGAAAATATCGCTCTATATTCTGCCTCACTAGAAGAAGTAGCAATAGTGGGCTGCTTTTTACTTGACCAAGAAATTGCAAAATTTCCATAGAAAAAGCAATGTCCACTTGTAGAGCGTCTAGTGTCTTGATCTCCACCCCAAGCCGAGTTACTAAAACCAACCAAACATGCATCATCACAAGCAGGAAAAACCAGCCCATGACTTCTTGTTCCTTGAAGATATTGAAAGATCCTCTTCAATGCTTTCCAATGTGATGTCATCAGGGCATGCATGAATTGACTCATGAGTGAGACACTATAAGAAATGTCCGGTCTTGAATTACATAGGTAAATGAGACAGCCAATAGCTTGACAATATAAAGTAGTATCAAATGGTTCACCATCACCTTGACTACTTAATTTCAGGCCTGTCTCAATAGGTGTAGCAACCGGCTTGCAATTTTCCATCTTGAACCGCTTCAGAATCTGCCCAATGTAGCGTTCTTGAGAGATGAAAATTCTTGCCCCTTCTTGTACAAATTCAAGACCAAGATAAAAATGCAATAGGCCTAAATCTGAGGTTTCAAAAACCATACCAAGATCAAGTATTACGGCATCAATCTGCTGCTCATTACTTCCCATAATAATAATATCATCAACATAAAGCAAAATAATGATGATATAATCTGAAGTATGCTTGACATAAAGAGTAGATTCGCTAGGACTATTAGTAAACCCTCGATCACAAAAGTAGGCATGTATCTTTTGATACCACATCCTTGAGCTTGCTTCAGTCCATAAAGTGTTGAGAAGACAAACTTTATCTTCTTGGCCTTCAACCAAAAAACCAGCAAGTTGTTGAAGGTACACTTCCTCATTGAGATCACCATTGAGGAATGCTGTCTTTATGTCAAGTTGCCGCAAACGCCAACCAAAGTGGGCAGACAAAGAGGTTACTACCCTCACGGTAGTCATCCGAGCAGTAGGAGAAAAAGTCTCCTCATAATCAATCCCCTTTTGCTGAGCATAGCCTTTGGCAACGAGCCTTGCCTTGTACCTTTCAATGGTACCATCTGCCTTATACTTGATTTTGTATACCCATTTAGAACCAATTGCCTTCTTCCCATGATGAAGATCAACAAGAACCCAAATCTGGTTCTTCATAAGTGAGTCATACTCATTTTGCATCGCATCCTCCCAACATTTTACTCCCTTGGCCTGCTCATAGAAAACAAGTTCTTCTGCAACATCTCCATGAGATGTAAGAGCAAAATCTGAAAAATCAGCATAATCCACTGATTTTGTAGAGGCACGTGTCTTTCCATCATAAAATGAACTTACTTTGTTGTCCAGCAAAGTCGACAACAGCAACCGTGGGATTGTTTTGGGCTGTCCAACAGCCATGTCTCTTCTTACAATTTGCTGTCCAAGATCCTCCGACACCGCACTTGGCTGTCCAAGATCTTCCAAAACTGGTCCATGCTGTCCAACGGTTCCTGCAGGCTGATTATGAGCAACAATGGGCAGTTCTTGATGAACATTAGGCTCTAAACTTGATGAGGTGTTGGGCAGGTCGTAACTGGTTGATTGCTGCCCCTTATCTCTAGCAATAGAAGATGGTACCAAATCTGGAAAAACTTCAACATTCACACTATGTGGGCTGTCCCCCTTCAAGATATGAGTTGGGGCCACATCTAATGAATTCTTTTCATCAAAATGCACATCACGACTAACAATAATCTTGTTAGTGCTCAAATTGAATAGCCTATAGCCTTTGCTTTCACTACTATAGCCAACAAAAATGCATTTAACTCCTTTATCCTCAAGCTTTGTACGAAGTTTATCCGGAACAAAAGCATAAGCCGTACAACCAAAAATGCGAAAGTGAGAGATTGACGACTTCTTCCCATACCAAACTTCATAAGGAGTTAATACTTTCAATGCTTTAGTAGGACAACGATTGCTTATGTAACCACTTCAGCCCAAAATTTGTGAGGCGGCCCCTTTGCTTTGAGCATGCAACGGGCCATCTCCATAAGTGTGCGATTCTTTTGCTCGACAACACCATTTTGTTGAGGCGTATAGGGAGTTGTCATTTGATGTAGAATTCCCTTCTCTCGAAGAAATGCACCGAACGTATTCTTAATGTATTCCCCTCCTCGATCGGTGCATAGGGTCTTCAAAGAATGCCCAAACTGATTTTCCACCATTGCTAGAAAATCTTTGAAACGTTGAAAAACCTCCGATTTAGCCTTCATAGTAGGATAGATCCATGTAAAACGGGAAAAGTCATCAAAGTCACAAAATAGATGCACTTTCCAATGAATTTGGTCCTCATTGGACCACAAACATCACTATGAATCAAATGAAATTTATCAAGAACCCTTATAGTTCCATCAATTGGAAAAGGTTTTCTCTGAAACTTTCCAAGTATGCACCCCTCGCATACATGCCCTTCCGGCTGCTCAATAGTAGGAATGTCTTCTACCATATTAAATGTCTTCAGCTTCTTCAAACTTGCAAAGTTGAGATGCCCAAACCTTGCGTGCCACAATTCAGCCAACTCCAAGGATTGTGATGTAGAAGCAACAAGACATGTAGAGGGAACTCGTCGCTCATAGGTATCCATAATGAATAAGCCAGCATGCATTGTTCCCGAAACAATAATCAAGAGAGATCTTTTAGGATCCTTGACAAGACACTTATCTTCTTTGAACTCAACAACTAGTCCTTGCTTCAACATAGTTGAAACCGAAAGAAGATTCTTCTTGATTCCCGGAACATAAAGCACATTCTTAATGTACTTTTCTTCACCATTAGGCAAAATGATGGCTAGAATTCCAATTCCATGAATAGAATAAGATGCATCATCCGCACATTGTACCTTACTTCCATTTTGCACTTTCACTAATTTAGTGAATGCTTCTTTGCGAGAAGTCATATGACGAGTAGCACCACTGTCAATCACCCATTCAATGGTCTGAAAATTAGCAACTTGCAAAACAGAATATGAATTTCTCATAGATGTAGTAGTACTAGTAGAAGCAGTATTAGACACAAAAGCATAGTCTTGGTTGAAGAGATCACCACTGGCTTCAAGCTCTTGCTCCAAAGTAGCAAGTGAAGCACTAGTATCAATTCCTTTACTCTCCTCTTTCGCAAGCTTCTTCTTACAATCCTTGATGAAGTGGCCATACTTCTTGCAATAATGGCATTTCCCTTTCTCCTTTTGAGTGTTGACATCTTGACCTCCAATGGGCTTTTGCTCATCCTTGGAAGGAGGCTTCCCCTTTCCTTTTGACTTGCCTTTGCCCTTGCCTGTCGTGAAGAAAGCTTGATCTTGTTGAGTGTCACCCGCAAAGTTTTGCCTCGTTTGCTCCTCTTGAAGAAGCAGCCCAACAAGTTCATCAAAGGAGAGTTGCTGTCCCCTAAGAGAGATACTCAAAGATGAAACAAATGGAAGATAAGATGAAGGTAATGAGTTGAGAGTAATGGAAACAAATTGAGCATCCTCAATTATCTCGTTAATATTGAGGAGCTCCTGACGAAGATCCTTGATCTTCGTCAAGTGATTGGTCACTTGATCCCCTTCTTGCATCTTCAACAAAAAAGCTGATTTCTAAGATACACCACTCTTGCTGGATTTTTGACTCTATACCTAGTATAAAGTGTATCCCACGCACTTTTAGATGTCTTACAAGACCTAATATGAGGTAAGATAGATCTTTTCACAGCAAGAGCAACCATAGAATGTGCTTGTGCATCCCTTCTATCCCACTTCTTTTGTTCTTCCGAAGATGTAGAAGATGATGTTGATGATGATGATCCACGAGGTGTAGGAGGTGCGAAAGACGGAGGCCTTTCCTCATCACCATTGACCAAATCCCACAGCCCTTTCACTATGAGAAGATTCTTCATCATGTAACTCCACAAGGAGTAGTTTGTGCCATCCAACCGATCTTCACTAAACAAAGAACCGATAGCTTCCGATTCTTTAGCCATTACCTCCAACAAAATTTCAGCTTGTAGTAGATAGGAAAGAGAGCCTTTCCACAACCAAATCTACTCAAAAATTTGTAGCAAACAAAGAGCTGAAAGTAGGAGCACAAGATGTCTTTCAATCTGTAACTAAAGTGCCCAAAAGATAATGGATAGATGGCTGTCTTTCTGCACGAAAAAACCAACTTCCTGAAAATTAGGTTAGCTTCGATTGAAGCCTACACCGAAACCCAATTAGGAAGCCAAATAGTGTGATTAACACACTCCAATAGGGCTGTTGAAAGCGCCCTACTGCTTGCTGAGAATCTGCAAATTTCCAGCCACAAGTTGACCTAACTCTGAATAGGGTTTGCTGAATTTTGGGCGCCCTCCTACACAAATGCAAACCTGAAAACAAAAACAGCAAGATAAGGAGACACCACAACCAAAAATCAGTAGCAGATTTTTGGGTGCCCTCCTCCAAACAAAACTTGCTGAAAATTGGTTGCATAAAAATCAGATTTGAGATTCTGATTTTTGGGTGCCAAAAATTGCTCCTCCAAGATCTCTAATGGCCGGGCCTCCTTCAACCTGAAAAGAGACAAAAAAGCTGATCCAAACTCCACTTGAAAAGATCAGCAAGATGCTGACATTTCACAACAAAAAGCAGAGAAGCTCCTCTTCTGGTAGGGCGCCAACAAACAAGCTTGCTGCAGATCCGGTAGCTCTGATACCATGTAGGAAAGCAAGAGTCAAGTCACCAAGATCTAGTTATCAATCAATCTCCACAAAAAACAAGAGAGAAGAGGCTAGGCGCCCAACTCTAAGAGAGAGAGAGAGAAAACAACAACTAGAGCAATGGAGAGCAATGCTTAGCCAAACTGTCTAAAATGGAATACACAATGAGCATCTAAGTACTGTACCTGGATGTGGCTGCCACCAAACCCTAAGGTTAACCACTTACTAAATGTAGGGCACCCCAAACGTCAAGATAGGGCCCCTAAACAAAATTAGACCCCTAAGGACCCACGAGTCAGTACGTGACCAAAATTGGGTCCAACTGAACTTAAGACAAACTTAAGATGGCCTAAATAACTAAATACCCATGGTTACACAAATCTCGACCTTTTGGGTCAAAGTAACCTATGGATTAACTTCAGCATCGTCATTTATTTCTAACAAATGATCTTTTTCTCCTCACCCAATTGGGATAGGTCGAGGGGCTTAACTATAGCCATGGTTGAAACCAAATGCATTTGGAAGAGTTTCCAAAGTCGTTTGGAACCTGTTTCAAATGTGGGTTCTATGAATGTTTTTTTTTGTTTTAATTTGGCTATTGAGACATTAAAAAGGAGGGTTGGCCAAAACATCAAAAAATATCATTGTCATCCCCAAAATATGACCGTTAGCAATTGTACAATGAAAGTTGGTTGGTTATAATGCATCCAGTCAGTCAAAGCTCATAGGAACATCATAAATATGAGGCACATCTGACATGGATGTCCTGCTCCAATTGAGCTATATGAATCATTTCTTTGCTACTTTAGAGCTTCAAACTACTCGGTTGCCAATTAGTGGTCTATCAATTTACTCTCTATAGTGGGGGCATCGAATAGGGCAATGCTGCTTTCGCATACCCCTTTTGCTGTGTTTTGGTTGCTTTGTCCATAGTGTAGTCCTTGAACTACCGAGGTTTGTCAATAGTGTCTTCCATCATCCGGGCTCCTTGTTCCTCAGTCAGGACTTCAGTCTTGATTTGGGATGATTCCTCAGAGCTTTTTGAGTGTTCAACTCAGCTCTTCCCTAGAATTTTTTGAAATTTGTGCACCATTAGTAAAAAAGGCAAGTATGTCAACAAATGTCAACTGAATAATATGTTATGCTTTTGCAATCTGGACTCAAAAAACTCAATTTTTAGTTTGTTGATCCAAATATCAAAAAATTAATGCTACTAATGTCTAGCACCCTTTGAAATTTGTAAACAGATGCCAGAAACTGTAGGGCCGTCTTTCTCCTTCTCTATGTTTTAAAATCAGAAAAAACTCAATGTCCTGAAACCAACACATTCATAGAGAATCATGCATAATAAGCAGAATAGCACAATAAGCTGTGAATCTATTTCCAATCTTCAACTAAGAACTCAATAACAAGCAAAAATGATGTACCTTGCTGGCCCTTTAAGAACTAACACTACCTTTGATTCTTTCTTTGAAGAACCTTACAACTTTAATAATGAAGATCCACACTGGACATTTATCTTTCCAAGAAGCTCCATTGGGCCCAATAATCATTTAATGTACTTTACCCCAAGTAACTGCTAGAGTAAGCTCTATTACATTCTGATAACTGCACATGACTTCTTTCTGTGCTTCTTGGTTGAAAGGGCTTCTCGCTGAGCAAATGAAGGTTCAGCTCAGATGTCGTAAATAGTAATGTTTAGCTCTAAGAAAACTTTGGTTTAACACATTCACACAAAAACACCGGGTGTATGTTATGGTAGTTTTGGCAAGGTCACATCATCTTGCAATATTTGGGGACTTTTTCCATTAGTAATAGGTAAAAGCGAAATTTTCTGTGTCTCCAGTTCAGTACGCAGTTTGCAGTGTTCATTATAGGAATAGAACATGTGGTGCATTATCATGCAATGCAATGATAATCAGTTAAACCTTCTGGGAATGGTCCTCTGTAGAAGCAACAACTTATTCCTCACAAATGCTCTAATGAGCTGTAACAAAGTTCAATGAATCATAGTTAGTAGGCATTGTCTGCACCTGATTAAGAATTTTCTTTTACAAGTTTATTTGCTTTAGTTTGGTTCTTCTTGTGATTGGAACATTGGAATGCATCAGGTGCCAAATCCCATTAGCACTCGTGCGCTTGTTTTCTAATCCTAAGAGCCTCAAAGTTCCATAATAAATGATGTGGAAAACAGATTGTATTTTGACAATGTACATTTGCTGCAACTGTATATGTCTACCTTCAAGTCAACATCTCTATTATCACTTGACACACCTCACCAAAGACAAGCATAGTATTTGATTAGAAATGAGGAAGAAGTATGGTTGGAATTTCAGTACAACATCTATCTTTAACAAATGATGCACAATTCTGGAGCTTAAGGAGAGATGCCATGATTTGGAGATTCTATCAAAAGTTACCAAGGCCATTTAAGCAGTAGGTTCGTTTAAATTTTCAAAGTTTGTATCTTTCTTTACATTCAAATATCAGGCTAGAAACCTGAAATAGGCTATACCCCATCAATAGGCATATTTGTAGGTCTGTTTTAAATGGTAAAGCTACATGTATCAGCCTATGCTTATCCAACATATGTCATTGTGGAATGAGTTAACCTGCATAAATGTACTATTTCTGACTTTGTCAAAGCCAACTACCTTGAGGAAAGCTGTTTTTTGTTGGAATCACCACTAGAGCTTTGTTTACTTCTTTACACGGCTCTGGAATTTCGACTGGTTTTCCATAAAGTGAGCAATTTTTTTTGGATCTACTTCAGAAAAAGACAAGGAATTAGTCATCACTACCAATGTGTCACTTCTGTAGTCCTTTTTGAGTTTCGATTGGTTGCATAGAGAGTGGAGCGTTTGTAGATCTTAAAGAGAGAGAGTAATTATTATCTTTTCCCATTATTTTGTTTACATCCACTGAATGATATCCTTCATGTTCTTGTACTTCCATGCTGAAGTAATATACTGAATCTGATGCTCATTTCTCGTCTTACAAAACCTGCTCTGTTTTGTGTTACAATGAACTACCAAGAACTCAGATTTGCATTGCTCTGATTATCAGGCATATTACTTTCCAATGTTTCTTGTACCATGCTTATCTTGTAATGGTGTGTTTGACACTACAAGCTTAGTCAAAACACTTTCTTTTAGGTGTCTCAAATCGTCATCCGTTTTTTTTATCTCGTACATCCATGTGTGCTTGAGTGGAGTCTTAACTTCAAACTTTGAGGTAATAATAGGAATTGTTATCCAGCAGTCCCTCTATCATTGGACCAATCTTCTTCAATTCAAAAAACAAGTATATGGTTTATCTCAAACTTCATGCATGCAATTTTCAATAAGTAGTACTAGTCAAAACATCAAAATATTTCAAAACTTGTATAATATATAAGTTTACACTTTGTTGTTTGCATTTTCCAAGAAATAAGATTTATACATGATCATAAAGTTCATCCTTGTCTCTCTTGGAGAGGATTCATGATTCTTACCACATGCATATAATGGCCTATTGCTCAAATTTTTTTTTCCTACTAGAGCAACTCTCAATGCATATGAGAATTTGTCTCAATGTGTAATTGCTATGTCATTGCAAGAATCATTGTTATTTCAAAAACTGCTCAATGGAGAGATGAATCAAGAACAAGGTTGATGATAATTTATGAAGCATGCATTGTTATGCATCTGATGCCTTTACACCCATTTTGAGCATTGAAAGTAGGCAGCATAGAGAAGCCATATTGACTCAAACATTCTAGATTTTGATTTGGTTTTGGGGATACACATCTAGATATAAGTGTAGCTTTTAGGATATAAAGTAGGCCATGGAAAAATTTAGCTCCCTTCAAATGTTTTAATATCAATTCAAATGTGCCACATAGATGCAGCTAGTTGGCCACCACAAGTTATGTTTCTATGGTCTTTGGTACCTCGTGAAAATGCCCGATATACATGTCCAATATTTCAACTTGTATTATTTAGAAATATAGACATTACTTCACATTCTATGCATAAACATGAGTATCATTTGGTTAATCTTCAAGAGGATGCCATTAAACTTAACCATATTAAAATGGTGGCCTCAATTTTTCCAGCAAGTGATACCTACTAGATCAACTTGCAATGCTTAGGAAAATGTGTAATTTGTATGTCACATTGAGGAACATTATTTATTCCAAGTACTTTTTATGCATAGATAAGGAAAAAATTGGATTGATGATCATTCATTAAGAGAGTATATTAGTCCAACGGTTTTCTTCATAGATCATGCATACTTATGTAATGGATGCATTTATCTCCATCCTTAGCATTGGAAGGAAGTAGGCACTATTAAAAACTTGTAAACATTATCAAATATGATTTTGTTTCGAGATATACATACAAATGTAAAGTGAAAAGGGTTTTGAGATACAAAGTATATTGTACAAAGATTGAATCTCTTTTTATGTACAAATTTGGCATCCTTGCTATTTGTCACGTTTTAATTCTGCTCCATTGATATATCTAATTTGTAAAGCTATCCCTCTATTATCTTTGATATCCTTGTGCAAGTCAATTCTTTTGTAGAAATGCCCACATGTTTTGCATGCTACTAATAACATCAATTGAGTTGAAGCTATCAAGCAAGATTCCTTTAAGGAGCTTCATGAAACTTCAATAATGTCCAAACTTGAGTCGTATTTTTTGAGAAATGTAGATAATGCCTCAATTTTTACAGTCACAAGTGTCCCCTTGTCTACCTTGAATGGGATGTAATTATGTGTAACACATCCATATAATGACTTTGATTTTTTCACACAAAATTCCAAGAACTCATATCTCATTTATTTTCTTAATTTTGTGTTGTCACATTGTATGAATCATTTCAAATTCTTTTTTATGTATGGATGAATCTAGAATATGATCATTCATGAGACAAGTATGATAGTCAATATCCTTTCATTCAAATAGCATGCATGTTTATGTGTTTGATGCATTTACAGTTATTTTTAGCATCAAAAGTAGGCAACATTTAGAAGCCATGTGGGCCCAAACATCCTTGTAATTGATTATAGGTTGGATACCAGATGTAGAGTGTGAAAACTTTTGAGACAGACTAAGCCATACAAAATGATTATGTTACTTGCCTAAATAAGCCATACAGAAATGTATTTTGATACATACAATTCAGCACATTTGTAATTGTAAACATGGGTCAATTGTGCTTCCTGCAATGACAAGTTGTCTCTCTATGATCTTCGATGTCGCTTGTGCAACTAAGTCATTCAATAATTATGTTCATGTATTTTGTATTCTAGTAACATTAAGTTGAAGCTCTTAAGGATCCCTCAAAACACCAAAGTTTTTTACAATCTTCAATTACCTACACTAAAGGTAATATAATTCTTAAAAGATCCCCTTGCAAATATACCATGTAATTATTGTTCCAAACACTAAAAACCATGTTCCATCAACACAATCATGACAACTTAAGGTGGCCCATTATTTCATCATTTTACAATTAAGCATCATGAAATTGCACCTTGACAACATAAACAATCAACTAATTATCCTCGGATTGTTGAATTTTTATTGATGAATTGGTAAAGCATCACGAATTGTCATCGAAGACTACATATTAAAGTATCAATTTCTCATAGATTGGAGGATGCTTTAATAGAAAACGAGGATGAAATTGCTATGTATCTCCAACAATATTCGCCAAAACATATTTGGTCAACTGATATGAAACACCATGATATATTGCAAGAAAAACCCGACTATTGTGAGGCACCTTACCACCTCAATTTGAATTGCTTATAATCTAGTGACATTAGAAGACCTGATTTTCACCATCTAATATATGTTATGGATCAAATCCTCCATACCCAACCATAAGTGAGAGAAGAAAGCCAAAATATGAAGAGAAAAAGTGTTCTCACATAATGATACATGGAAAGTATTGAAGTTATTTTCAAGGTGGTTCACAACAATCAAATGTGCAAAATCTAAAACAAATTGCACAAGCAAGAGTGAAAAAAAAATGAAATTAGAATCAAAATGGGAGACATACTATGGGTTGTATGGGTTCAATGATATGTTAGGGGATGTGACGCATTAAAAACACAAAAGATTAGATTTTGCACGACCCTAAAAAATATTTGCACAGTTGCTTATAAGCTAAGTTACCATCCGAGCATGTTTCTTGTATAATTGACCTATACGACTTTCAAGGAACAAATTTGGAAGAGGAAATGCAAGACAACAATGCAACAAGCCTTTCAGCCTAGTAGCTAGATATTCAGAAGATGACAATGTTCTCAAAAAAATGCTAAAACAAACAAGAACATGTGTGCAAAACAAGAACACTGAAATTTTTGATAAAGTTGAAAAATAGAAGCAAAAGCACACAGATGTGTAACGAGCAGATAATAATAAATAGCTACTTTTGTGAAGGATGTACTTTTGGGGAGGCCAATCAAGACTTGGTGTGTTATATCCATGTCCACATTCAAAAGATTCAGAATAATCCTTGATGTGGATATTCGGCACTCCAGTGTACGAGTTTACTAGTTATGCCTCGTCCTTCTAAACTAGGCCAAAGATGTAATTAATACCCTTGCGAGGGCCAAGGCAATCCAATTAGGACATGTGGAGTAGTGCACGATAAATGACAACTTTTATGCATCTTGAGAAGATAAGAAACAATTGAATGAAGATTTAGTAAAGGATCATGGTCATGGAACAGATATTCCTAGGCTCCAAGGGCCTATATATACCTACAAGAACTCGCCCTCAATATCGGAACTCAAGCACTGCCTTGATCTTATTGTTTTCCTAAGTTTTACAGTTTCCTTTTAGAGATTTATAGAGGATTATGCAAAAGTTGCAGCACCTCTTGACAATTTAACGAAAGGCGGAGTTAATAATAAGAAAAGGGCAACCTAGTCCATCTATTAAAAGGAATGAAGAACTAAACCAATGTTTTGAGAAGCTCAAAAGTATGGTTGTTTCAACTCCTATCTTATAGATCACGGATCCAAATGTACCTTACGACATTAGAACCAACACAAACGATTTGGCAATTGGAGCAGTTCTTTTGCAAAATGATAGACCAATAGGTTTGAGAGCAAGAAACGCACTGGACCTCAGTTGCGTTATACAACTCAAGAGAAAGAGTTATTTGTTGTGATTCATGGAGGCATTATCTTTATCGTAATCAGTTTATAGTATATATAAATCACCAACCTTTGAAATACTTTTGCAATCAACACGATCTGAGGGTCGTAAAGCTCGATGGGCTAAGCTTATGCAAGAATGTGATCATGAGTTCTGATATGTCAAAGGCGACTTTAACTAAGTTGTAGATGTTCTTAATCGGATTATTGAATTAAATGAACTTTTATTCACCCATATTTCTACATATTTTCCTGTATCTTTCGTTGAGAGGGGACTGTGAAAACAATTCTCATTTTGGTTGGATATGGAATTTGATTGAGACCAGAATGAATTATAATGGGATTGAGATGGATTTATAGCGATCTCAGAAGATTGTGAAACAGTTTGCCATTCAAAATGAGTCACTATTTTAAAATGGGAAAGTTTGTGTACCGAGAGGATGATGAGTTAAAGAAGCAGATTCGTTTTTAAAATCCCGACATACCTTATGCAGGTCATTCAGATATACACAAGACTTTAGACTTGGTCAGAAGAAAGTTTTATTGGCCAAAAATCAAGCCTTATATCGAGTCATATGTGGTTAAGTGTAAACCCTATCAAATGGCCAAAGCAGAATGCCTAGAGGGTTGTTACATCCCTTAGATATCTCTCAAAAGAGATGGGAAAGCATATCTATGGATGTTGAAATTGGACTTCCAAAGTTGTAATGGACAGGTTAACTAAGTTAGCTACATTCATATCAGTTAAGTCAAATGCAAAGGCTTTGGATTTAGCCCAGATCTTTGTGGATAGATTGTTCAGGTTGTATGGACTACCAAGTGATATTGTTAGTGATACAAATCCTAAGTTTATAGGTCACTTGTATTCCGAAAAGACCTCGATTAGGTTTTCCAAATCTTGTAACGTCTTTATATGGCCTTGCCTCCATATAGGATACCCTCTAGAAACCAATAGAGAATAAATAGAGATGAAAAACTTCAACCTGTACCTACCATGAAATGATAGTTATCCTGAAATAGCTCCAAGATAGCACTTTTCCTTGCTTTTCATGCATATACTAAGTGACATGACCTTGCTACTAATCATGTGATCAATCTCTTCTTAATCGTTGATTCCTAGTTGAAGGAATCCACACAATTTAGAAAGAATCAACTACTACATGTAGAAATTTCCAAGATGTCAAACCTTCAATTAGGCATGTCTCCAAACTAGTGACCTTGGAAATGGCTTAGCTTCCACTCTTTTTATTACCCTTGTGGTCAAAACTGATGTTGACAACCAACTTGAAATATCTTATTGCACCCACAAGGATCTGATATATTCATTATTGTCTGAGATCATTGACAATTATGCTTTCAATAGCCAAGAATGCCATTGAAAATTAGGTGGGAATTTTCTACCAAAAAAGTTGGTATGTTTGTCTTTTATCAACACTAATAATCTATCTAGAAGTGACCTACTTAGGAAGTTAGGGAACACTCACGTATCAATGGCCCAAAAGGAGAGAAAAGGGTATAAAGTGACAAAGTTTTCAGCGACGAGCAAAAGTTGGCTTTCAGAAGCCCTGACATTTGCTAGACAGAACCAGAACAATTTTACATATTTATATGAACCCAGCAGAGAGGAATCTGATGTTCCAATAGATAACAACAGGCACACTAGATAGAAACTAGAGCAAGAAGAAGAAAGTTGGGGTTCTCTCACCAAGACTCAAAAAGCAAACAAATAAATCAAGCAAGTAGAGTGTGCAAGAAAAGTGCTATAATACCAAATTACGGGCAAAACATCACATAATAAACACATCGCAGGAAAAGAGGATTAGAGGCCCAGTAATGACCACCAAATTGACCAGATTGCAAGACAGGCCAAATAGGAGCCAAGGTGCCCAAAACACGAGGTATATTGTCAAATAGTAACCTTTGGACCTAGTGCCCATATCCAGAGTACTTTGCATAAACGGCCTATAACTAAAAACACTTCTGAACAGATAGAATCCTTTTAATCCCACCATGGAATAAGCATGCTCGTCAATTCAAAGCATCATTATAAACTCGAGTCAACTTGTCAAGGTGACTATTCTATTCAGAGCTAAGCTCAGTAGGCTATGAATTTTAACTTTAAATCAATCCTTCAACTTTCAGGGTCACTTTTAACGCCTTTTAAGTAATTGAAGACCTGAAATGGCAGAAATAACCTGGCCTTCAACTTAAAGTGGCCATCATATTCGTTACGAGTACAACATCTAGGTTTTTTTTAGTCATCGAGGTTTTTTTTAAGTCACCACTGCCACTATTCTCGAATATAGACCTCTTGAACAAATCGATTGAAAGCAGAAGTTAGAACTTGATCCATATCACTTCTGAAGTAGGAATGGTAGAATAAAACTGCAGGCTTTTGCTCAAATTATCTTATGCTTCCTCTCACGTCGTAGTTCCAGGGCAGTTACACAGGAAAATTCTTGCTTACTCGGTTAATCTTGAAGATGCAATGCAAATGCTTTCAAAAAGTGAAGAGACTACGACCAAACCAACAAAGAATGTGATAGATCTAAGTTGACTAACTGCTACAGGTGTAAGATATGTTAAAAATGTTAGAAATTTACTGGATAAGTGAGTGTTATCTTCTTGGCAGCAGCATCAAGATGCTACTTAGAAATGGTACCAAAGTAAAGGAATGACCTTATCAATTATGTATGACCTGGCATACACCACAGGACATCATCAGCAAAAAGGCAATGGAGGTTTGCATATAAACTCTTGCATTGCATGAAAAATGAACAAAAAATAGAACACTCATGGAAGCTCCTCACAAAGGCACGTTTTCCGTACTAGTAGCTCAAGTGTATCATTGTAATGTGCATCATATTTTACCATACTAGTCAGCCCAGGGTGGTCCAGGCTATTAAGCTTTCTCTGCTCTTACATGGTACCAGATGAATAAATAACACTATCTTGTTGCAAAAAAAGCTTGTTTATGATTCATGCAAATCCCCTGATAAGGGTTTTCCTGAGCCATCAGCATCGGCACCAAATCTTCGAATCTCATCAAAGCATAAGGAAAAACAAAAGCCAAGCACGTGCATTAGCCTCGTCCAATAGGCCCAGCAGGATCACTTGAAAACATATGTTTTACACGCGATAAGATGGAGTCATGAGTAGGGTCATAAGGATGATCTTTAGAAGGTATCTCCAGAATAGCTGGCAATGGCTTCTTGTAGCTATCAATAAGGAAGCGAATCATATTTGCAATCTGTATGTACAAGGTCAGGTTTATAAGAGAGGCATCTAACTAGTCCAACCTAGTTATCAAGTAATAGATCTCAAGAACAACTTTGTTTTCCATATTCTGCATGCAAGAATCTAACTAGTCCAACTCAGCTCTTAGATTATAAGAAAATATTTCTAAAATTATAATAAAGTAATAACAATAAAATGTGTGTTCTCCAACCTTTACTGATACAAGCTACCATTAAAAGAAATAAGTTGTGTAAGAAACGTTTTCATCTCTATCTACAAAATGTCACTCCATTATTCAACCTGTATTTGCACAAGGAGAGCCAGTAGATTAACATTCTGAGAAAAAGTATAATGAAACATATTAGACCATTAACTCCATCATACATGAATGTCTCAAAGAATCAGCCAAAAAAATGGCCGCAATCCAGGAGTGGCAGAGTTGAAACTTCTATTGATATAAGGCCTGGGTGTGTTAACTAAAGCTCTACGCAAGACAGCTTATGTGCCATCGATCTTTATTGTCATTCTCTACTTCAATAACCTGTGCAATCTACGCGGTGGCACTAGTTACAACTTCATTTGAAGTTCCAATTGCCACAGATCTATCAATAATAACTCTAGATTGCATGTGACTTTAAAAATAGTGTATCTTTGCAACCACAATAACGTCATCTTTGCTCATATTGATGTCATCGTCTTGCTCAACCATTCTTCTTGACAATATACAGGTAAAATTGGCATCATTTTGGAACAAAAGTCTTTCTAGGTCATAACATCTTGCAAATTTATCTTATGAAGGATCCAGTATCATTCATGCACAAAGCAGTTTTCTCACTAGTGTAGTTTGCATACTCAATGAATGACTTTAGACCTTTTGTTGTATCAACATCCAAATCTTTGTAGGAGCTAGGAATAATAGATCATCCATTGAAAACACCAAATGTATTAGCAAAAGATCGTGCATTAATGGAAGGGGCTTGCATGGGAACATGCGAGCCAGAAATGCTAGAATCATGTTGGATGCGGTAAATTATACATGAACTAAGATACAACTTGGAAGATAGCAGGCTAACGGTTCTTAGGAATCTTGTCAGTCTACGGACTCTTGATTCAGATTCCAGAACACCAACTCTCTACGAGTCAGGTCTTCTAAACTTACATTCACTAACCCAAGTTGAACTTTAAGGGTCAAAGTACCAAATAATTTCTTGATTAATAATTAAGTTGCACCAGTATTTGTTCATGGATGATCTCTCAAGAAATAAGAGGTGATAAAAGGCTGCAGGTGGTCTGTGATACTGGTAGCAGTGGTACGGCATACCTTGCTCCTCAGACAGAAAATCTCTTTGAGCATCAAGGCAATGCATCTCAGTGACAAAATTCAAAGCCTATCTCTAGAGTATCTTTAACCCTATAAAAGACACAGACCATAAAAGTTGGAGAGACCTAGCTAACAGATGATGGAAAACACCAAATTTACAAAGGAATTGCTTAAGCTCCTCAACACAAGTGCCAGACTCCAAAAAGTGTGAACACTGGAGAGAAGGACATGGAGGCTCCTAGTCATTATGGAGGCTGGCATACCTTGCTCCTCAGACAGAAAATCTCTTTGAGCATCAAGGCAATACATCTCAGTGACAAAATTCAAAGCCTATCTCTAGAGTATCTTTAACCCTATAAAAGACACAGACCATGAAAGTTGGAGAGAGCTAGCTAACAGATGATGGAAAACACCAAATTTACAAAGGAATTGCTTAAGCTCCTCAACACAAGTGCCAGACTCCAACAAGTGTGAACACTGGAGAGAAGGGCATGGAGGCTCCTAGTCATTATGGAGGCTGGCTCCTCAAAGTGCATGCATGGAAAGGACCACTAGCTCTAGTTTAAAGGCCACTTGGGCCCCCCACTTGCAATTACTACCTAAAATTACAGAGGGGGGAATACAAAGAAGCAAGTGTTATCTGTGTGTATCTCCCCTCTGCATGTGGAAGTACTTGAACTCTCTGAATATATGTGATAAGCTGGAAAGCTGCATCTATCTGTATAGGTGAAACAACAAACTCGGCAAGGAGGATATCGTGTTGAACAAAGGGCTTTGCCCGGATCATACGAGTTAAAATGGTAGTCTGTAATCTTGAGATACTGGCCCAGTGTGAGGAGGAAAGACCGGTACACCATGTCTCTATTGCATATAAGGTTGCGGGGATGACAATGGTATCAAAAAAGTCTACACTTACTTTGAGCATCCCGAATGGACTTCCGGAAGTAAAATCACTCTAGCTTGAACCAGGGAAGCATGTCCCTTCCCAAGTCGAGTGGTGGCTGCCTGTCGCGTACTGAATGTAGGACCATTAAAAAATTATTCCAAAGTAAGTATATGAAGAAACCACCTCTAGGGCTGTCCATCGAGAATGAGCTCCTGACGCACCTTGAAGGCTCTAGAAGTGTTAAAGACCATAACCTTCGTCTTCGCAACATTCACCCCCAAGCCCCATCGGATACAAAAGACCTATAAGCAATCTAATTGTCTCTGTACCCCTCTCTAGTAGGGGAAACCTAGTACCACATCATCGGCATAAAGAATAAAAGCAATTAGAATGTCGCCAAGTCTGCAACCAAATCCATCAAACTGTGAGATCTCTTGATATTTGTGTATAGTTGCTCTATGCTGAAGATTTTGTACTCCTTTTGCAAGTTTCAGCTCTCTTCTTTCTTTTATTACCTATGGATCCTACCCAATCTAAGCCAATTAAAGCCGTGACATCTATGCCTACTATGGATGCTGAAGCCCTTATGTTGGCAGTCAATAATTTACAGCAACAAATTATTGACATGCAGGCAAGGCATAATAGGGAGCATCAAGAAAGTTGGATCCTACTCAAATGTAATATTCCACCTATGATAAGGAACTTTTTACCATAATAAATGCTCTTCAAATCTGGAGACATTATTTGTATGGTTCTAGGTTTACAATTGTGACTAATCACCAAGCACTAAGGTATATTTGTGACAATCGAGGTCATAAAGCCAGGTGGTCAGAGTTGCTCTAGAAATTTCAATATGATGGAACCGGGTTGTGGATGTCTTAAGCTGGATTGGAGAGGTTAATCAATTAAGCTTTTCTGAGATCCAATCTAATTTGTATCTATCCCTTAGAGATATGTGTGAGACTGATAGGTACTTCAGTCATATTTGGCTAAATGTCCTGGCAGGAAATTCTAGATCTCGTATTCAACTTGGAAAACAAGATATTTCTCCTCGAGACAAGACACAACGAGATTATTCCATTAGGAATCATTTACTGTACCAAAATGGGAAAGTATGTATGCCAGAGAATGATGAGATTAGGGCCCAAATCCTGCATGAATATCATGATAGCCCCAATGTGGGACACCAAGGCACACAAAGAACGCTTGATCTAGTATAGAGGAACTTTTACTGCTCATGATGCGGTTTCTTCCAAACTCGATGACGTAAAGAAATAGGCTAGCATATAAATGTCAAGGGTAGAACAATGGGTTTGAATCTTCAAAGAAATTACTTCTTATTTCTACAAATTTCAAGAAGCCAGAATTTAGAAATTATTAAAATTTAATGTGCCAAATCTTGTTTAGGATTGATGGATCAAGTTCCCTCCCGAGGACTTGCAATCTCTATATAAGGCCAAACCCTCATGTTAAGGGGTTGTCCCTTTGTTGCCACAACTTCTCCTTTATGCATGATTCATTCTCCATGCAAAAGTCTTATTTTTTAAAAAAACACTTCTATCTCCACACACAATCCAAGAGCCACATTGTTTTCTCTTCTCAACCACAGGCTAGTTGCCCTTATTGGCCCGGGGTTGTTTTATGCCTCAACCTTACCAAAATGGTCTAAGACTCCAGACAACCTCCGCCACCCAAAATGGTTCAGTGATCATTGGACCACCTTGGCCTACTATGGAGTAGGCCGAGTCATAGCCCAAATACCCTTGTACCTAGCAGCTAGTCCTAGTTCAGCCCACATGATTGATTTCTTGTCCAATAGGTAAACCAAGTTGTAACTGGTCAAAAAACCTAATTAAATTGCAGCTAGATGCCTAACTTAGTTATTGTTCAATATTGTATCAATCGATCTGTTCACCCATGGATAATTGATTCGTCCAACATTACGTTTGATCCATCATACAACCTTAACAAATTCTCTTATACCGGCATTATATAGATTGCCAAACTCAATCAAATTCCATTACGGACACTAAAGGCCCTTCTAAAAGAAAGACAAACTACCTAAACTCGTAATCAAAAACAATGTAAATAGGATAATTGCAACCAATAACTCACTTACATATTGACTGATAAGAAGAACCGCTATATCATCCCTTGTTGTGAACTCCTTAAATGCATCTTCAATAGCTTTGACAGGTGTTTCTGCAAAAGCTCTACTTAAGAAAAGTGCATAATGGCATTTATAATAAGCTAAAGGTAGAGTAAAATGTAACATGCATCCCAATAATGCACCAACAAAGCACATAGGTAGCACAATAACCACCACTTGGCTATCGCTTTTTGTCTACAAATCTCTCAATAATGTATACTATCTAGATTAGAGATTGAAAGCTCCCCGATACTTCTTTCGAGTCTCAATCATTCAATCAAAATAGAATGGTAAGCAACACAAAATGCAGATATACAACATTCTAGAATAATTTGCATTTTCTCAACATATGAACATAGACTTGACTTCTTACTTCTGACTAGGAAAAAGAATATAATCTTGAAACTGCCACTCCTGCATTGCGACAGTAATTCAACAAACAAAACATTGAGACATTGGCTGAGCAACTTTTTTCTAGAATAGGAGATCAGCGTGACATTTTATTATTCATCCTTGAACTTCATTATATTCTTCAAAGATTCAATATAATCGTTCCACTGGCCTTGCCTTTTCTTTTTGCTCTTCTACGCTTCAAAACAAATGTTTTCTTAGTTGCCTTCTAACAGCCACTCATTTATGGCTCGGCCTGATTGCCTCACCACGATTTACGAGCATTTTACCTGGTGAAAAGGTCACTTAACAAACCATTCCCATCCCTATACAAAAATCAGCTCGTTTCTATCATGTCTCCCTTCAGGCTGATAATATGAAATACTACGCTCCATTTCTAGTCTTTTTGGAGAGCTTCACAAAACATAACATGACATATCCAATACTCGGGATTTGTACACAAGAAAAGCAATCGCTACAAGTCCACATAGCAGGAAGATTGCTCTAATCAGAAGGCTCACTTGAATCTACAATGAGGTAATTCGTTTTCCGCCTTAGATCCACGTTACCAACTCCTGCCAGTAAAAAGCCTGTGACGGTATCCTGTTGGCCAAAATCATTCCCCCATTACACTACAATTCCCTCATCCTTGGAGTCGCCTCAAGCAAAACAAGCGCTTATGAATTGATGGCACAAACCTAAAACAACAATGAAGAAAGATCCGCAAAAACAATGATGAAGACAAAAACCTAAAAAACAATGATAACCTAGAACAATGAGCGATGATGATGAAAAAACCTAAAACAATGATGAAGACATAACCTAGAACAATGAACGATGATGAAGACATAACATAGAACAATGATGAAGACATAACCTAAAACAATGATGAAGATATAACCTAGAACAATGAACGATGATGATGAATAATAATAGCGGTAGAAGAGTTGAGAGGGAGAAAGAAGGGTGGATGGAAGATATGTACCTCATCCGCAATGATGGCAATGAGAGAGGAAGTGCGAGCCGTGCCCTGGACTGACGTCGCTGGTGCTGCTGCCATCGCTCCTTGCTCTTGCTCTTACAAAATGGCTGATCAAGAAAATGCAGAATTTGCATTTGTAGGGATGCGTGAAGCACGTGTGTCCATTTTGGTTTTGGGGCCCAATTATGCCACCCAAGTCACAAGAAGGACGCTGGGGCGAGGGAAAAGCGGGAAGAGCGTATTTCACACCACCAGGGAAGAGCGTATTTCAATTCTTCGACGAGCTTAATTTGCAAGAGTGGCGAGTTCGAAGCTTCCTGCATTACCCATTACTGCAAATATTCTAGTTAGTGACTTACATCAAGCAGTAGTTTTTGAGTAATTAGTTTACTATTTTATGTTTTACGAAGCTTTTTAGCTTAATTGCTCTTTGCCAATGGGCATTATCTTTCTATTTGCTTTTATCTATTTGTACATTGATGGGTTTTCTCATCCTTCAATGATCAAAGCATGAGAGATAGCTTGCTGGTGTTGTGGCGGTGGTTGTGGCCCACAGATGCATCTCTTCTCATCTCCAGTAGATGGCTGCTGCACCACCATTGTCACTGCAGTGGATGGTGCATAATACGCTGCTCTTGGGGCAAATGGCTTATTTCCAAGAGGTGGTGCATGTCACTCACATCTTTTGCCCTCATCTAAGGATGGTTTTAAACTAGTGGCAAGTCCCTTTGCTTGGGTGGCCCTTTGTCCATTTTTTAACTTTGACAACTAACTTTGACAAGTTAGTTGGCAAGCAATGGATCACCCCCCTTTCAAACTTTGCTAGCAACTCCTAAATGAAGGGCTGCAATATGATGGGCTAGTTTGAATTTCTATCATCCATTGTTCCATTTTTGGTAACTTGTCTCTGACAACTCAACATGCCAAGCAATGTCCCCAAGCCCAACAAATGTGCTTGGGTTGCGCCTACATGACAAGGGTCTCATGCCACCTCATCTACCACATGGTGGCAACTCAAGGTAATACCCATATTTTCTCCTTGGATCAATGGGAGAACTTCATTTTAAATTTGGAAACTTGCCAAAGCAATGTAGTCTGAGACCATCCTAAGGGTGGTGAGGGCTTTGGTAGTTGTTCCTCATGCATCGAGTTTCTTTGCACCCTTGGATGAGGCTGGGCCTGCCATTGCCAATTGAAAATACTTTACTCCGACATTGGGTGGCCTTGCTTGGCTAAAAAGGGTGGCACAAATGACTAGGCTAGATCAAAACTCTAGCAGTGATTTAAATTTTTCACCATGTAGATGGAACGAGGTTATTAGATGAAAAGCGGCTCAAAATAATACTTTTCAGTATTATCTAACCCCATGGGATCACACGTGAAGAAATATGAATCACTAAGATCCAATTAGGTCCCCTTAATTTTTGGTTATGAATGTCAACACATCTAGCAACATTGACAATGTAGAAATCTAACATCAACTACACAAAAGTGATGTAAACTCAATAAGATCTTGTCTGTACAATAATAGTAAGGTACTGTATTTCACACATTTGGATCCAACAATGATCATAAAATTGCATTCGACACACAAGATTGCATAATAACAACACTATAGTGCAAAAATGGATATATGAACCCAAAGGGAACTCATCTATAAGCATGAATGAGGTGAGAGAGAGAGAGAGAGAGAGAGAGAGAGAGAGAGAGAGAGAGAGAGAGAGAGAGAGAGAGAGAGAGAGAGAGAGAGAATGATGCTTAAAAACCCTATTAAAAACATGGACTAGATTGAATGAACCAAACATTTGAATTTGAATCTACCAAACTCGACCTCCTAACTTTCCCACACTTTCCAAAGGTGGTAATTCAAATGAACTTACACTAAAATAACTTTCATAAAGTTTATCTCTAAGTCCTAAATGCATATTGGCCTAATATTGACAATTAACCAAATTATGACTAAACTAGTTGAAATTTCTCACACTCCCTCTTCAATTAGTTTTGGCATAGTTTTAACCATACTACTTTGATCCAACTTTAGAATGATCTCCATCCTAAGTTTAGATCTCATTTCTAAGGTTCTAAAGTAGATTCCATAATTGATAAAGAGAATAGTGTCCACATTGGATGTTTCACTATTTCTTACATCAATTTTACACATCAAGATATAACTAGAGCATGAAGAACCAAATAGAATATAAATGAGATGATTCCTCCATCCTTCCAACTCTAAACACTCTCGAAAATAACAACCACCAAACAATAAATATGAGTGATGACCATTTAATTGCTTGTCTCCTCCATCTTTGTCCATTCTTGATATGTCTCCACCATAAATTTCATGATTGAGTCTCCATTTCCATCTTGCCACAAAATAACATCAACACTTGATGACTTGGCCATGAATGAGTGACATAATGAACCTCCAATAGCTTCATTTCCATCAGCAAAACTAGCCAAGAATTCTAGTACAACTCCATCATCAACATGATGCAAACCAATGTAGCAGGTTTTATCATATCTTGACAATTTGCACGCATCCACATGAAATTGCTCAAACATGAGATAGAAGAAGTAAACTAAACTTGAACAAAACTTCCTTGTTGTTCCCTTGACCTTACTTGAGTTTTAAAACTCTTGCAAAAACAGATCCAAAAGATCTTTGCCATTTGGCCCTCCTTTGATGCTTTTGACTAGCTCAAATTGTCACCTTCCCTTTTGTGTTATCCAAATAAGATGGCAAAACTTAGATCCAATGAAACTAAATACTTCTCTAGAGAGATAAGTATTCTTATAGGATGAGTTATTCATTTTTTTGAATTTCTTGAGATGTTTCTAATAAAGTTGCAATTGGCATATAACTATTTGTCTTTAACTTTTTGACAAGTAAAAGTTGTATCCAAGTCCTTATAGACCTCTATCCTTAATACATTATATGTGAAACTAAAAGATGCATCATTGCAAAATTCCATGACTGACATTGCCCCTTTGCACTACACTTCAAGTGAATATATCACATAAAACATGAGCATCATAAAAAATAAAATAGCAACAAAGATCAATGTTACTTAGATTGGTTTCACATGGAGTGGGGGTAAGTTCAAAAGGCCCAAATAGTCTACTTTGATTGGTTTAGCCACTCCAAGAGACCTTCCCCCATTTCACAAGGGATGAGAGTCCCCCCCCTAAGTGACATCCTAGGCGGCATTGAAAAGTGCCAACCTAGGGTAAGTCAAAGATACCAAAGAAAGTACCTTGGGCCTGTGGCAGTATGGGGTAAGTGGTGGGCCCTTTCTCTTCTTCCAATAAAAAACATAGTTGACTTATCTAATTTGAATTTAGACATGAAATGACTTTCCTTCCAAATGAAAGTGGCTTTCAAATGGATTGAGTGGTAACTGAAAATTTTGGTTAAGTCCATCGTAGTGAGGTGTATGGGTAGAGTTGTTGATTGCCACCGGAAAGGTGCAGGCTCGAATCCAGACCACTGTGTAGTGGCATCTAAGGAACTTAGCTCCGTAAATAACATTGCCAAGTTGTATATAACCACCACTAGTTACTTAACATAACATGTATGCCAAAAAAACAATACATTTTTTTGCTTAAAACTTTCCTTTAGAAGCACCAATCTCTCACATTAAAAATTTGGGTGATTTTAAACACCAAAACGAGAGGTAACACTATGATTTTCAGTATTTACTCATCCTTCACGTGATCTGTGATAGAGGAGTATAAGAACGATTGGCGAGGAGTATTAGTCAATGGCGATGGCGGTGGCGATGGGGATATAGAAACAAATGCGATCTATCTTATCAATATTGTTGAATTAATTGGATGGGGTGAGAGAGGGGAGCGAGCAGTGAGCCTTTATAGTGTGCAGCGATACATCGATTTAGCAGCAGCAGCAGCAGGAGGGAGTTAGCAGAGAGGACGTATTTTTTCCTTCGCTCCTGGTTCATTCCAGTAGCTTTGGAAGCTGCTTGTTTGGAAGCAGAGGTGGTGGCGGAATGGGTTCTTTAAAGGATGATGAGCTGCCCAAGCGCGACTCTAATTACACTGCTCTTACTCCCCTCTCTTTTCTGGAGCGATCCGCAGCTGTTTATCCTGACAAGGTTTCTATCATCTACAATAAGCAGCGATTTACTTGGTCACAAACCTTGCAGCGCTGTCGCTGCCTTGCATCCGCGCTTATCAGGCACTCCATTGCTGCTGGTGACACAGTAAGCCACCATTATCAAATTTTTTTCTTTGATACGTTTATACAACAATTATCCTCTAAACAATAATATTCGAAATTGAAACTGATAGTTTATGGTCCTTTTTTTTCAGACTATCTAGTTGTAGTAAAGCAAATTCATAACCTTTTTCTTGCCAGCTATATACAGAAGTGGTAAGATCCCAGAAAAGAACAAAGCTTTTGGAAATTTTGGGTTTTGATTAGCATTTGATAAGAACACTGGTTTTATTTAATCAAAAAAGGTAGCTGTGATGGCGCCTAATGTTCCAGCCATGTATGAGGTCCAATTTGGAGTCCCAATGGCAGAGGCACTCCTCAACTGCATCAACATCAGATTAGACGCCCGCACTGTGGCGGTACTGTTCGAACACTCTCAAGCCAAAGCAATTCTAGTGGATGAAGAATTCCTTCCTTTGGTAGTCGAAGCTCTGAACATTAACTCCCAAAAGCAAGGATCTTCTCCTCTCAACCCTTTTCTGGTTCTGATCAGAGATGAACACAACACAAAGTCGCTTCAGAAGAACCCTATGGATGTAGTGTATCAATCACTGGTGGACAAAGTGATGGATTATGAGGAGTTTCTGCTGCAAGGCGACCCACGATTTCGGTGGAAGCCTCCTGCAGATGAATGGGATAGCATATCCGTTGGCTACACATCTGGCACAACAGCAAGTCCAAAGGGGGTAGTGCTGAGCCACAGGGGAGCATACTTGGCAGCATTGAACAACTGTGTGGTATGGGAGATGAATCATTCCACAGTTTATCTATGGACTCTTCCCCTCTTCCACTGCAATGGATGGTGCTTAGCCTGGACGCTTGCAGCTCTTGCTGGCACTAACATCTGCCTACGCCAGGTAATCAAAGACTCATTCTCAAAGCTGATGGATAAAACTTTGCCATAGGGAGAAAATCAAACTTGAAAGTAGGCAGCTTGGATTAGTATTTTATATGACTATGATAAAGTCTGTACCATCAGGAGTTAGTGAGTAACAAGTCATCTTTCTCTCTCCTTGAAAATGAGTGAGTTGTTGATATACTGCAAATTAGGTTTCGGTTCTTTTATCTGCTGATGATAATCGAACATGGTGAGGATGGATAAGAGAAATTTGAACATTGATTGTACCGGCAACATTATTATGTCCCTCTTTTGATGTGAAGCTGTCCCTGTTTTTCTATTAGCTGATCTGGGAGGAGTGAATTAGATGTCAATCAAAAGAGGAGGGAGGATAAAGAAGGAATCTGGCTGACTTGGTTGCCTTACGCAACATTTGACAATTGACTCACATATGAGGTAGATGCAAAATTGGCTTACGAAATAGTGGCAGACTTGTTGAATTTTTCTATCACACAGCCGCTTCAAATCTATGCCTGTTCTTAGTTGGTCAAGAACTAATTGCATTTGAAAGTTATCTTTGGAAGTATCAAAGGAAGAGGATCAAATATTGGTCCTTATGTTCATCAGCAGTCCTCGAGAAAAAATGCTACACTAATTCTGAAAGTGCTAGCTTAGTTGATGTGTTACGTTTCATCAAACTGGGACAGAAAATACCATACTAGTTTCCTATATCTGGCACAAGCTAGAGCCTACAGCCACATTCCTTATTTCAGTTTTGATTTCCTATAAAGATTTAGTTCTGTGATGCAGGTGATTCCAAGTGCAATTTTCTCTGCTATTGCTGAGCACGGAGTAAACCATCTCTGTGGAGCACCCACAGTCCTGAACATGATTATAAATGCTGAACCTCACGAGAAGGTGCCTTTTAAGCAAGGAGTCAAAGTGATGACTGCTGGCGCAGCACCTCCTATTGCTGTACTGGCCAAGATGGAAGAGCAAGGCTTTGAAGTCACCCACACATATGGATTGACAGAAACATATGGACCATCCACCATTTGTGCCTGGAAAAAGGAATGGAATGAACTGCCTTTAGCAGATCGGGCTCGTTTAAAGTCACGTCAGGGTGTTCCTTACATTTCATTGGAGGGGCTGGATGTTGTGGATCCAGAGACCATGATTCCAGTTCCTGCAGATGGAACAACTTTGGGGGAAATTGTCATGCGAGGAAACATGGTGATGAAGGGTTATCTCAGAAACCCTGAAGCCTGCAGGGAAAGCTTTCAGGGTGGCTGGTTCCATTCAGGGGATCTGGGAGTGAAGCACTCAGATGGTTACATTGAGGTGAAAGACAGAGCAAAAGATATCATTATCTCAGGAGGAGAAAATATCAGCAGCTTAGAAGTGGAAAGTGCTCTCTACCGCCATCCACATGTATTGGAGGCATCAGTTGTTGCAAGACCAGATGAGCAGTGGGGGGAATCACCCTGTGCATTCATAACACTTAAGCAGGTGAGAGATGCTGCAGCTGTAACTCCAGAGGACATCATCAAGTTTTGTAGGAGTGCACTTCCTCACTTCATGGTTCCTCGCTCTGTAGTGTTTGGGCCTCTCCCCAAGACTGCTACTGGCAAGATCCAAAAGCACATTTTGCGCTCCAAAGCCAAGGCACTTGGAGCTGTATCAAAGTCTTCCCAAAGCCGCCTATAGTCAGTCTTTTTATTTTTCAAGTACGTGATTATTCAAATTTCTCCAATTGAGAAGTGCAATCATTTTAGAGACAATGTTATAAGTTTTTCTTATGATTGCTTAGAAACTGAAAGCCAAAAGATTGTGACCAGCTGTGATCTTCTGGATTGGAATAAACCCAATTTCTTTTACATTGTATGTCTATCTTTTGAGGTACTTCTGTTAATAAAATTCAGCATAATTCCCAGAAAGTTTGACTGAATACAATCTGTTTTGAGAAATTCGAATCAAGCTCATGCCAAGGTTTGATTAGATTCGAAAGTCAAAGAATTGATATTTGTTGGAACATTGATTCATCTCATCTAGTCAATCTGAAAGAGTCACTGGGCAACTAGAAGCCACTTAGAGTTTCTAGTTTATATTACGCACGGTAATGGCCATTTGGTCCGGGCCATCACCATAAATGATTTGGTCCCCAGGCAGCTTGTGGCCTCCTCCACTCGTTGCCTGGATCCCGGATAATTTCTGGTAATGGCCCTCCCAATGGCCATTACCTAATACGTAATCATTTCACTTTTTGGTTCTCTTACATTGTTGGATGAGGGTGGGCCTTGCATGCACTCTTAGCCAAGGTGAAGAATGTGAAAAATAGGTAATTGTAACTTGACTATTTGGAGGCCTATCGTTGGAGGTTGAGTTCTAGTTGCTGATTTGAAGTTTCTCACACTTTTACCACATGTACCATTGTTAAGGGAGGCATAAACACTTGTCTGTTATTGGCCGAAAGTGTAGGAGGAACATATTCCCTTGAAATTAGTCAAAATTTTCTCATTACCATTGATCTTGATCAACGGAGGAGATTGATTAGCATATTGTGGCTCTGCCTTCCCTCTTGGCTGACGTAAGGGTTCTTCTTCGCTTTGCTCTTCTCCTCCTACTTTTGTTTGGCTTTTTCTAGGTTTTTGTGGTCCTTGGGTCTGTTTCTTTCATTGATACGCAAGGCTTTTCACTCTCATTTATGTGATAAGATGTCCCCTTTCCCTCCATCGAGGAGAAACCCCCCCCCCCACGCCCTATTCGTACCCTTGACAAGAACTCCTCTGTCCCCTCCTTCATAAATGCTCCCAACAACATCTCGGTTAACCCTAGAGGAATTCTACCACTCCCCTCCTCTATTAACCCTACTCCTACTTATTTAGCAGCTCTTACGTCTCCTTTGCTTTCCCCTTTCCTCCCGAGGAAAAGTGGACTAACTTTAAGCAAGTTAAGGTTTTTGTTAAATCCAAAAAGGCTGTAGATGACCTTCTTTCTTACTCTTTCGTTCTAGACATCGATGCTCTTATTGCATCTCAAGCTTCTTTATTCGAATCCTCAGTGGCCCTCTTCTTTGGTGATCTGCATCCCGATCTGCTTCTTGTCAAAGAGTTTATCAACTTGCTTATTATTCCTCGCTCTAAATCCTCTTCTGGCTTAGAGGCGCTTACCAATAACTGTTTTTTCCTTCACTTTGGCACACTTGCGGATGTTCATTCGATCCTTCTTTCCTCTCCTTTCCGCTTAAAGAACTCCCTGATTTGGAATAAAGGCTTACGTTCTGTTCTGTCTAATAGGATCTCTTCCTTGACGGACTTAGGAAGCATTATCAACCACTCTCGTTCCTTCCTCCGACAGCAGGGCTTCCTCCAATTTGGAGTCCTCTTTGAAACAACTTCTCTCTTCTACTTCATTTGATAGTGTACTGCCGATTCCTCTCTTCAAGCTGACGAATTCCTCTCCGCTACCAATCGTCTTAGAATTCTTGACCATTCCAAAGCTGTCATCCTGAGGAAGAGAACCCATCTCAACTAGCTGTGAGAAGCAGATTTACCCTCTTCCTTCTTCTTCAGAAACTCAAATTCCTGCACAAAAGAGAAGATTCTTGCGGTCTTACTGTCAATGGTATGAGTTTGTCTACTGAAGCCATTTGCAACTTTTTCTTCAGTCACTTTTCATCTTTGTACCCTTCCTCTCCCTCCAACTCTTCAAATCACAATCTTCCTTCCTACTGTACTTTTCCTTCTCTTTCTGATCTTCTCTGACGGAGTTACTCCTGATTTTTTGCTACTAACACCACAATCTCTACTGGCTCTTTTCCTCTCTCCTTTTCCCAGGGGCTCATTAAGTTACTCCCCAAATCCAAGTCTTCATCCAAAATTTTTGACTACCGTCCTCTCACGATGTTTAACACTTCCTACAAGATAGCAGCGAAAGCTGTTGCTAGAAGAATTGTGCCTCTTCTTCCCTCTCACCTCTCCAAAAGCCAGTCTGGATTTGTGAAAGGCAAATCTCTTTTTGACAACAATGTTTGGTCGGCTATCGATTCTTCTCTCTGGTTCAGATACTCTGCCCTTTTATTTAAGATTGACTTTGACAAAGCTTTTGATCGCATTAGTTGGAATTACCTCCTCTCATGTTGACAAGGGTGTCCCCTTCCCCCTTCTCCTTCCTTTCGCCCTTTTATCTTCCATGATGTTTCCCGTGGACCTCAGCTCTTTGCTGACGATTTGGCCTGTGTTATTAAGCTTCGTCAATTTTCTGCTTCCTTCCTGACGACCACTCTTCCTCCTTTCTCTTGTTCAACAGATGGTATCCGTCTCTCCTATTTCCTGGAGTTCACCTGCTCCTCTTTCCTATTCTCCACCTCCCTCCCTCCTCTGTTTAACTCCATCCTCAAAGTCCTTCTTTCAATGCGTGAACTCACTACTTGGACCGATGGCAGTTCTATCTCTCCTCTCGAGTATACCTGCCATCTTCTGTTCTTCCTCTTCTATTTTTGGGCAATCCTGTTTCGTGAGCTTGGCTCCAGCTATCATTGGTATGGCTTTTTCTTTGCAGTCCATCATGTGGTACTGCTTCAACACTTTTCTGGCGTATTCTGACTGACTCAACTGCATTTCGCCATTTGTTCGATCTCTTCTGATCTCCAGCCCTAGGCATTTTGTTGCTTCTCCAAGATCTGTGATTTTGTAGCTTTCAGAAATCTGACTCTTCATGTCTTTGATCAGCATCAAGGAATTTCCTATCATCAGCGAATCATCCACGAAAATGGTCAGTATCACAAAATCCTTGCCTACTCTTTTGATGTAGACATTACAGTCTGGTTGAGTAGGGTTGAAGTCTAGAGACTTCAGAAGACCATCAAGCTTTTTGTACCAGGCCCGTGATGCCTGTTTTAGACCGTAAATGCATCTCTGCAATCGATAGACATATTGTCTATTGTCAGGGTCTTCATAGCCTTCAGGTTGCTTCATGAAGATTTCCTCCTCTAGATCTCCGTGGAGAAAGGCTGTTTTCACGTCAATCTGGTGAATTTTCGGATTGCACTGTGTGGCGTATGCAAGGAGTAGCCTTATGCTTGTCATCTTCACCATGGGTGAATATGTGTCGAAATAGTTGGCACCACATCTCTGCGTGTAGCTCGTTGCAACAAGCCTTGCTGGTGTGCAAACTGAGAAACAACAAAAAATGGCCCAAAACAAGTGAAGAGACAGGAAAATGTTTTCATGGCCATTGCAATATGCGCACATGATACAATTATGTTAGGGAATGTCAAGGAAATGATGAATGAATGTAAGATAAACTGAGTAAAGAATTTTACATGTAAGGCCTTGGAGGTCTACAATCTACACTATAGCCTGAGATTAGAAGTCCTAAGAGAAGGATGAAACTGAGCCAACAGAGATGAATAGAGAAACTACTATGCAAAACCTGTCATCTGGTCATTATCTTTGGAGCCAAATTAACAAAGGTTGTGGGGCTGAAGAACCAAGATGAAGAAGAACAAATGAGAAGATGTCCACACAAAAGCCTAATTGGATCAATGATGTATACAATGTTCTGCACATGCCTGGACATGGCCACACTAATTGGAAGACTGAGCTAGATTCTTGTGGACCTAGGAATGAACCATTGGATTGGCAGCAAAGAGGTTTTGAGTTAGTTGAAAGGCACATAAAGTATGGTTATATATTACTCGGACAATGTTTTGTGGACCTTTTTGAGAAGCCCTTTTTGCAACGCATTTGAAATGTATCGGTCTATGCAATGAAAATATAAACAATTGGTAATGAACACACTTAGATGACCGAGGACTCAACAAGACAGTGAGATACATAAGGTATTCACAATTCTACTATCCCCACTCTAGCTAAAGTTTTATATGACAAACTCTCTCTCTCTCTCTCTCTCTCTCTCTCTCTCTCTCTCTCTCTCTCTCTCTCAAACACACACGCACACACACACACACACACACACACACACAAATTAGGAGGTTTTTTGAATTTTGATATCTTATTATTTTATCTTTTCTAATTTTAAAATCCGTTTCGAATGTTCCACTTGAAACTGACTTTTTGAAATGGAATTCAATTGAATGAAACATGTTTATGGACACATTGTACCAAGGGAAAGAATTTCCAATCAAGGGTTATAGGGGTCAGATTGGAGAGGGAACTTAGATGGTAAGGAAATTGACTTGAGGATATGTATTCGTGATGAGTCAAGGGACATGGTGCAATAATAAGCAATGGTCAGTAGCACGTTCGTCAGCATAGACAGAATAAGTGGGGTTATGCCAAGCCTCTAGAGAATACATTTGGATCGAAAGCTTTGTATCAGAAATCAAAGTTGCCAATGAATTCATGACCTCTTCAACAACAACAACTAGGGATGCGTTTTTCTATGCAAAAATGGAGAGTTTGTCATACAGAAGATACAATTGTTGATAAATAAAGGTTTGTTTTCCTTAGAGACAGGCAGCGACCACCAGCCAGCATCTTTCAAATTTTATGGGCAACATCAACGATTTGTAGGTGGTGGCTACCAGTCAGCGATCTGCAAGCCGAGGCTATTAGTGAGCTATTTTTCAATGAAGAGCAGGTATCTGGCTAATTCCCAGCTCTCGAAACAATCTATTCTTACCTGTATGTGTTCACAAATTACAATACATTCACTTTTTAGATCTATCTCTTCAATTTATACGTACGGCACAATCCATCTTTTATTTGCTTTTGTTCGCGCTTTGGAGTAGAGTCCCTATGTAATTAACAATCCGTTTTTACTTGCCTCTGTTCACACTTCTGATACAGCTCCTTGCTCATAATCAGCCCATTTTTAGTTGCATTCTCTGAAGAGGTTCAATGCCTTCACACTTTGTTATACAATGAGTTATTTTGCAGAAGAAATAAAGAAAAAAAGGCATTTGGCTTCCTTTGAGTCAGCTAGCCAAAACTGATAAATTGCAATCACAAAATATGCTAGTTTTATTTTGTTTTCTCTTATGCCACGTCGGCAGAAGGTTAAAAGATATAGACAGTTAGAAGGTTACTAAGTTGTGGTTAGTGTCGCTGAGGCGTGGTTAGTGTCACGACCCTGAGTCATTAAGTAGGCTATCGATATGAACAGAGATGTATGTATAAGACATTTTTTTAAATGAATGATCGCGCTCTCGTGTATTTCCTTTTGCTTCGATTACACTTCTTTCTCGTTTGCTGTTTTCTCTGTTTCTTGTGTGAATGTTCTGATTTGACAGCAAGCCTGTTCCATCAAAAACCTCACCTTGCAAACAACACACCTTCTGGACTATGATGGTCTAGGCAGTGGCTACCAGCGATCCACACATCAAATTATTGTGCAATAATAGCAACAACGGTCATGCCAATCATTGGCTGTTTCTGGGATTGCTTTTGCAGATCTTCAACTCCCTTTGTGCTGTTTCTAGTACTGGCTTCCAAAAAGGTCTCTTCTAACCGTTAATCCGCTTTGCGATACGTTATATTTTTGTCCATGACAATAGCAATTTGTTGATGCTTCTTTGCACCTCTTCAGGGAATGCAACTAAATTTTTGAATATTACCAAGAAGATTTCACAAGAAGGGAACAAAAAACCATGATAATTGATTACATTATTATCAGAGAGAATGCGGAAGCATAAGAGAGAGAGAGAAAGGAACGATTGAATGGAATGAATTGTGAGCAGAATGCTCATACAAGAGTCTATGCGTGAGAGAGAAGAGAGAGAAGACACGATGTGTTGGTGATTGTTTTAACCCATAAATAGCTCTTGGTGATTATTTTAACCCATAAATAGTTCGTTTGAGTTTGCAAACATTATTTCTTTCACCAGGCTTAACAAATCCTTCAATTTGATGCATATAAATTTTTTCTTCTAAATTTCCATTTAGAAAAGCGGTTTTAACATCCATTTGATGAATAAGCATATCTTTTGTTGCAGCCACAACTAAAAGAACTCTTATGGATGTCATTCTCACAACTGGAGAGAAAGTATCGTTATAGCCAATACCTTCTACTTGAGAATATCCTTTGGCGACTAATCGTGCCTTATAACGATTAAGTGTACCATTGAAATTGAATTTTTTTTTGAAAATCCACTTACTTCCAACTGCTTTTCTTTCGGGAGGAAGAGAAGTCAGAGTCCAAGTGTTGTTTTTCATGAGCGATGAGTATTCTTCATTTAAAGCTTTTATCCATTCATTTGCTTGTGGACTAGAAAGTGCTTCATCAATGTTTTGAGGTTCATTTTCGAATATAGCACTTAAAGCAAAATAGGATTTCCAACCAGCTTCTAGAGAATCTAAAACTTTCAAAGACGGTTTTCGTATCCTTTCAGTCCTTCAAAGAGGAGGTGAAGAAGCAGAACTTTCAGGTTGTGAATCCTCAGATTGATCATTAACAGAATCAAAATGCTCATGAATCGGTTCAACAGTAGGTTGAGGTTGTACCTCAATAGGAGGCTGATGTGGAACAATAGATTCATCTATTGTATCAATAGGATCTTGTTCCCACAATATTTCATCAAAATTAGAGTTTCTTGTCTCTAATTCTCTCACTATTTTTGATGATACGGGAGTTTCATAAAAAAATCACATCTCGAGAAACCATAATTTTGTTAGTCGCAGGATTATATAAACGATATCCTTTAGACTCAAAACTATAGCCCGTGAATATGCACTTGATACTCTTGTCATCAAGTTTAGTGCGAGTTTCTTTGGGTACATAGACATAGTTTATAAATCCAAACTCGAAGATGAGCAACGAAAGGTTTAAAACCAGCCTATGTTGTTGGGATTTGACAGGTGGATCAACCGACAATGCCTGTTGTAGCAAATGCAACAGTAGGAACTCCTCAGTGCATGAAACTAAGTCTATCGATTTAGTAATCAGACCGACTTTGAAGTCCCAAAGTCTGTCCTACTTGATTGAGCACAACTTCAAAGTTGCTGGATTGACTAAGTCGATTTCCTAGCCATGCACAAATTATTTTAATTACAGAATTTAGCTTTGTAGAAGTGTTTTAGTACATTAGAGCGATAAACAAAAATTCTTGTGTGCTTCCTGATTCAATCCCTTTGTAAATATGTCAGCTGCCATGTACTAGGTCCTTCAAAATTTCAGACTCACCTCCTTGTTGAGTATCATGTTCCTGCTACAGTGATATCTGATTTCGATGTGCTTACTCCTAGAATGAAATCTAGGATTGATAGATAATGCAATAACACTCTGATTATTAGATTGTATTACCGTTGGAGTAAACTGTTTGAGACCAATATCAGACAATAAATTCCTCAACCAGATTGACTCTTTGGTAGCTTGAGAGACTGCAATGTATTCAGATTCTGTGGAAGACATTGCAATGGAGGTATGCTTCCGACTGTTCCAAGATATTGGACCATTATTGAGTAAGAAGACAAATTCATAAGTCGATTTTCTGGTATCAACATAATTTGCATTTGTATATCCATGAAGTGTACGGATCTCGGATGAACTAACATCACCATAGCAGATACATAGGTCCATAGTAGCTCTTACATATCTGATTACTCTGAAAAAAGCTTTCCAGTGGATCATGCCAGGATTGGTCATGTATTGATGTTGGAAAATGAGAGAGGGTGTGTGAGACACAAAAAAAAAAAATAGCTCGAAAAGAAACGAACACAAAAAGAAGTGAATTCAAAACTCGAACAAGAAACGAACTCGAACGAAAAGTCTTTGTGCGTAGTGGAATGAGCTATATTTCTTTCCCTAAGCATGACTACGCCTATCAGAAACAAACAGAATGTTAGTGATAGAAATCACGGTCGACCTGATTACGTAGCCAAACATTAAGCAATAAAAACATCAGAGAATAATTTGTCGCGAATGATTCGCGAAGAGTTAGACTGAGATCGACTGATAATCAGTCGCGAATTAGTCGTGAAAGACAAGACTGAATATTAGTCGTCAACAACTAGACTGATAATAATTTGCTAAGAACAGATTACCAGTGATAAGAGTCAGACAGAATGTATAAAAGCATAGTAATATTGATACATATCTGAACATAGAACGAGACATAGTTGCTATCAAATTAAGTATAGCAAAATATACATGTCAATAATGATGTGGAGCACAAGACAATAGCGGACGAAACCGCAAGTTCTACAAAGCTAATTCAATATGTAAAAGGAATGAATCAATGCGCAAGGCATCTACTTTGTCTATCTCTAATAAGCTTCTGATGCTATTATTTTCACACACCGTCTGAATACACAAGTGGTATTCAATATATATACACAATTTTACAGGTGTGCAGATGAAGAAGGTACAAATTGGATGTGCTATTTGTAGGAGATCATGAGTGGCTGCTGTCGTTGTCAAATCTGTTAGCACAGTTGCATAGGATGAGCGTGAAAAGGCCGCGACGTCAGCCTTTGCTGAAATGAACGTTGGTGAAGATGCGAAAAATGCGACACTATGACGAAATGCCTTGGGATTTGATTTACAGGGTGCCTTCGCTTTTCCTAGGGCACCTTCGGCATTTTGTAAGGCAGTGTCGTCTTTTTCGCCTGCCATAAATCACATGTAAAAATAGTGTCGCATTTTTTGCCTTTTTCGCCTGTGAAAATTTACTTGTATTTATGCAGACAGTCGAGTTTTTCGCTTGTCTTATTTTACATGTAAATATGCAGACTGTGCGACAACATGAGTAAATATGCAACATGAATGGAGGCAGATTAATTTAGGAGAGTGGAGGAGATAAATCCAACACCCCCACTTAATATGGATCCGTGAATGCCTTGATCTTCAGACTGAGCAATGCACAAAATTTGTTGTGTGCATTAACACTTAATGCCTTCGTGAATATATCTGCAACCGTGTCCTGCATTCTGCAGTACGTTAAGCTCACCTCCTTGTTGAGAACTTTGCCCCTGATGTAGTGATATCTGATTTCAATGTGCTTACTCCTAGAGTGAAATCTAGGGCTGGTCGATAAGGCTATGATTATCATAGAATAAAATTGTGGGGTTGTACTGATACAAACTAATGTCTGACAGTAAATTTCTCAACCAAAACGCTTCCTTAATATCAGTGCATGAAACTAAGTCTATCGATTTAGTAATCAGACCGACTTCGAAGTCTCGAAGTCTGTCCTACTTGATTGATCACAACTTCAAAGATGCTGGATCGACTAAGTCGATTCTCTAGCCATGCACAAATTATCTTGATTACAAAATTTAGCTTTGTGGAAGCGTTTTAGTACATTAGAGCGATAAATCGACAGGAGCTATTAGTCATACAAGAATGATTTAATCTACTAACAACGAATAACCAGAACATGAACTAAAAAGAAAGCATTCAAGAAGACATACATGACTTAGATTATTGGAACAGAAGTTATTCAGTCATGAAAGAAATATGCAGTCTGGAATGCATGCAGAGTCGCGATCCTCCTGAAACATTACTCTGTGATAACAGAGAGAAAGATCAAAACAATTGCGCTCTGAAGCTCGACTTGACCGAACTAGTTGACAAGTGAGCTGATACAATGTTCATGCAGATAGAAGATGGAGCCTCTGGTTGTTCATGGAGATTAGTTGCAGCAACTGATAAGTAGCTGTATATATACACATGGCTAACCGATTAAAAGAATGATTAATGTGTGATTTACAAATAGGATTAAGACACTATGTGTTGTTGGCAATCGCACTCGGACAATATCTGATTCAGTTGGAGATTTTGTCCAGCTCTGACAAATGTACTGGTGAGCCGCCAAATTGATGACATTGACGTTTGGAAAACTTCGATGTCGAGGAAGTCGATGACATGGAAATCGAGGATTTCATAGCTTCCCTTTGACCAGACGTCGAAGTCAGAGACTTCGATGTCGATGAAGTCGATGATGTAGAAGTCGAGGACTTCGTAGCTTCCCTTTGATCAGATGTCGAAGTTAGAGACTTCGATGTTGAGGAAGTCGATGACGTGGAAGTCGAGGACTTCGTAGCTTCCCTTTGATCAGACGACGAAGTCGGAGACTTCGATGTCGATGAAGTCGATGACATGCAAGTCGAGGATTTCGATGTCGAGGCCGGGCTCAAAACCATTTGTCAGGAAAAGTCGATGTCGGGCATGTCGATGTAGATTGTCATCTACTTTCCTTGTATTTCTGCAGACTGTAAGAATATTTACAATAGCAAAATGAATGGATCTAGATTAGTAGAGAGCGATAGGGATGGAGAGGATAGAAATGTAACACATGCTTCATAGGGAGTTGTTTCATGTAAATGAGCATAAATTTTGACTATAGGAAGCAGTAGAAACTGCATTAGCCCAGAAAGATTGAGATAAGGAATGATCTTTGAGTAAACAACATGCACATTCTACTAGCGTGCAATTTTTACGTTCAGCAACACCATTTTGTTGAGGAGAATAGGGGACTATAAATTGACGAACGATGCCATTTGTAGCATAGGAAATTTTGAAAATATTTGAACGATATTCTCTGCCATTATCACATCTTAGCATTTTTAGAGATTGACCAATTTGTTTTTCAGCAAAGGCTTTGTAGACTTGAAAGAAATGAAAGGGTTGTGATTTTAAACGAAGAAGATAGATTGTACAATATCGTGAAAAATCGTCAATGAAGGTGATAAAATATTTGGATCTGCCATGTGAAACTATCTTCATTAGACCACAAATGTTAGTATGTACTAACTCTAATGGATGAATAGTATGAGTGTGTGACTTTTTGGGGAAAGAAGCTCTTTGATGCTTGCCATAGATGCAAGATGAACAAAGTGCTTGTGTTGAAGATAAATTGACATCAAAGTCTCTTAAAAGATTGAGATGCTTGATTTGGTTAAGATATTGAAAATTGACATGACCAAGACAACAATGCCACAATAGAGGATCAAGAGTTTTGCTTGAAGAAGCAATCATGGAAGAAATCGGAACTTTGGCATGTATTTTAAACAAGTTGCCTTCACGATGAACTTGTGCTACGGTGTTTCCTTTATAATCCTTGACAGTGCACAATTGTGAAGAAAACTCAACATATAATTCTTGATCAGTCTACAACATCTATTATACATATTCGCTATTTTTCTATCATGTTGCATTCATGCTGAATGTTTAATTACCTCTCCTCTTCTTCTTCGATTCTCTATTAAATCAAGATGAAAACCAATTTTTATTGGAAGTCATATGTTGAGAAGCACCGGAATCAATGTACCAACAAAAATTGTCACCAGTATAGAGGCAAGCTGCTGTTATGTAGTAACCATAAATAATTCCTCTTGAGCAGGTGGAGGTTTTGAAGCAACATTTGCTTGGGCCTTTTTCTTTTCATTATAGATACGTTTATGACATTCTTTTATGTGATGTCCCATTTTCTTGCAATAACTACACTTAATATTCCTTTTATTAAGTGGTTTATTTTCTAAATTATCTTTTTCTTGGTGTTGATTCGGTGAGAAAAACTTTTTCTTACCACCCTTTTTATTGTTCGAATAGAAGGCTATAGTAGTCTCGCTAGACATACCGTGGTCTTGTCGACGAACTTCTTTTTGTAATAATGAAGAAGTGACCTTGTGCAAGGTCAAATTTGCTTGCGTGCCTAAAGAGCCCACATGTTGATAAGATTCTGGAAGACTCCCTAAAAGAGTCATGACCACATCCATATCGGACATGGTAGAACCAACTATCGCAAGTTGACCCACCAAAAACTTGAAGTTATTGATATGATCAGCCATTTTATCGGTTTCAGGCATTCGAAGTTGGAAAAACTTCTTACATAAGAAAAGACGTGTATTTACATTTTGAGATTCATACGTTTGACGTAAAATGTCCCATGCCTCTTGTGAGATTTTGGCTTGACTGACATGAATAATAACATTGTCTCTTAGGTTCAGAATAATAGATGCTAAAGCACGACCATCTCTAAGCTCCCACTTGCTCTTAGGGTCCTCTGATGTATTAACGCCAATGGGCTTTAGTTCAGTTCCCTTAACTATTTTGAACAAGTCTTTTTCAAGTAATAACATTCGCATTTTGAGTTTCCATAAATGGAAATCGGTACCATCGAATCTCTCAATGAGACGATGGGTTTCAGTTAAGGCAACCGCCATTTAGATAAATGGGGCAAAATCAGAATGCCAATAATTGTCTTGAAATGGAATGCTGAAAAAAACTTATAGAAAAGCCATAGGAATGTTGAGATATTGCTTTTTAGAATATTGTTTTATATAGAGATTGTGTTAAGAAATCGAAAACACTATGCTTGCTTGAGTGGGGGTGTTGCGGGACTTTGTTGTCAAGCCACGCACAGGAGGCTTGTGCGCGTGCTTGCCTTCGTGACGGTGCCTGAGCGCACATCATTCTCCAATTGTCCCATAAGGTAGCAATGCACAATAGAACAAAGTAGTAGCGTAGACAAAAACTTGCACTCTGATTGATTGAAAAATGAGTACAATAGCGTGAAGCAATAACATGAGACTGTGTATCGAAGAATAAGATTCAGTTGAATGTCGTTGAGTAAAAACTAGTTGGCTACAGAGTAATGCCTATTGAATAAATGAATCTGATTAGGGCGTTGACTCCAATGTAGATTCACATTGATTATTGGATGTCAGTGATCAGTACATTGAAAGCATGACATTAATCTACTCAATTTACTAGATTTGTCCTACAATAGGTAGCTGCCATTCTGACCATAAATGTATGTACAGAGTAGGTGGACTGTCAATATAAGGTCCTACTTCTAGGATCCAACTCTAAGCATGCCAAACAAAGCAACAACAAAGGGAACGGGTGGTGGATAAACTAACCCAATCAAACCTAGATCGTACAGATCTAGCCTCCAAGCTATGGATCAATTACAGTCATGGAAAGAGGAATCACACTAGCAGCATGTAGCTACCAATCACATAATCAAGCAGTAGTGAGAGCCCAATAGGTATACTTATACCCTCCAAGGCCTATGCACCACTAGTAGTGCACTGTGACACCTCACTGGACACCTCTACAACCTATTTGGGCCACGTCATCCAGTTTTCCAATGACTCATTGAAAGACCCATACCAACTCCACCACCATGTGTTTAGGCCTACAACCATTAATTATGACCATGTACACATAAGGGCCCCAATTCCCTTATAGATAGTCAGAATTAACTTACGGGTTGTTGGTCTACTGATCTTTGGCATGGACACGCTATCCGAGACCAATCATGGCATGACAGTCAATGTCGTGACGTGGGTCGGATTTTTGGTTGACAATATCGAAAAATACAACATATCGAAAATATACAATGACTCAAGAAATTACGGGATTGACTCGAAAGATTACAACTCGAGTCGAGTTGATCCGGTATCGAGAAATTTTAAAAATACGAGTCGATGCGAGTTGATCCGGTATCGAGAAATTTTAAAAATGCGAGTCAAGTCGAGTCTATTTGATCCAGTATCGAAAAAAATCTGATTTTGAATTTCGATCTTCTGCTTAAAAATTCAAGTCACCTCTTTTTTTGGTTTTCTAGTATAAGTATATATAGCTTTCAGGAGGGCTCGAGCATTAAAATCCAACACTCCTCCTTAATGTCGATCCTGAAAAACTTCGATCTTCAGATTTAGCATATTGCTAAATCTGAAATGATGCTCCTTGGATAGTGCTTTCATGAAGTAATCTGCTACCATAAAATTTGTCCTACAGTAAACCAATGACACTTCTTGATTTGCACTTTCTCTCTAAGGTAGTGATACCTGATTTCGATATGCTTGCTCCAAGAATGAAATCTCGGATTTAGAGATAGTGCGATTGTGCTTTGATTATCACAATAGATGGTCGTTGGATGTGGCTGAGCAAGGTTGATATCTACAAGCAAGTTCCTTAGCCAAATTGCCTCCTTGGTAGCATTTGTGGTAGCTATGTATTTTGATTTGGTTGATGATAATGCTACTGAAGACTGTTCCATGAGATTGGGCCTTGATTGAGGGCCTTGATTGAACAAGAACACAAATCCAGAAGTCGATCTTCTGGTGTTGATATCCCTTGCCCAATATGCATTTGTGTAACCTTCGAGAATATTGGCAGATTGGCTGTCTCCATAATAGATGCTAAGATGCTTTGGCTTGGACGTACTTCATGACCTTCATGAGAGCTTTCCAATGCGTTGGCCCTGGATTCGATAGGAACTGGTTGAGACAGCTGATCAAGTATGCAAGGTTGGGTCGAGTGCAGAGCATTGCATACATTAGTGAGCCGATGATGGAGTGAAATGGATAGTGCTTCATTTCCTCCTTTTCTACCTCAGTTTGAAGACATTGCTCCTTTGATAGCTTTAGACTAGGGTCGAGTGGAAAGTAGCTCAATTTGCAATTGGTCATTCCATATTTGTCCAACACGTTGGTGAGATATCGTTGTTGACTAATGAAAAACTGTCTGCTGGATCGAATTTGTTGAATCTGAATTCCGAGACAGTAATTCACTGGACCCATATCAGTCATCCTATATTCCTGTGATAGCATGCATTTGGTGTCCTTCAACAAATTCAGATTGTTACTAAACAATAACGTATCATCTACATAAAGAGTGATGATTATAAAGGAATCCGATACAAACTATAGACATTCGAGTCTGCCGAGTTTGGAATAAAACCATTTTCAATTACAAATGCATTAATTTTTTGGAACCAGGCTCTTGGTGACTGTTTTAGACCATATAAAGCCTTGTGGATTTTGCACACTAGGTGCTCCTTACTCTTCAGTTCGTATCCCTCTGGTTGCGACATATAAATCTCCTCTTTGATAGTCCCGTTGAGGAAAGTGGTCTAAACATTCATTTGGTGGAGTTTGAGATCTGCTGCAGCTGCATGAGAGTAGTAATTGAATTGAAACGTGTTTCACAACAGGGCTGAAGGTCTCGGAATAATCCAGATCTGGAATATGGGAGAAGCCTTTGGCAACCAGCTTGGTCTTGTATCGATTTGATCTTCCTTCAGCATCATACTTCGCTTTGAATATTCATTCGCATGGAATCAGATTTCGATCTTTTGGCAACCCAGTTAACAGTTCACGTTTGATTCTCGATCAGAGAATCAAATTCTGTGTCCATTGCAACTTTCCATTGATCAGCATCAGGAGTTGACACTGACTCTGATACAATGCTTGGTTCTTGCACAAAATAGCAGGTTGGATCATCCATAAATCAGAATGGAGGTTGTTTGGATCGGTTTGATTTTCTTGGCTAAACTTTGATCCTTTGATGTGATTCGATCCGTTGAGGTTCTGACTCATTTTTCAAGTCAGTATTGATTTTTTGTTGTTCAATCCTAGAGCTGTTTTTGATACTTGGATTGGAATTTTCTCGGGCTTTTCCCTTGTGGTCGAAAAATTGGTCTTCCACAAAAATGACGTCTCTTCCGGTGAATGATTTTTGGGTTTCCAAATTGTAGAGTTGCCTTGTGATCTGGGGAGTAGTCTATGAAAATCCATTTTATGCTTGTGTCGTCCAACTTCTTTCTTAGATCAACAGGGATATGAGAGTAAGGAATGCATCCAAACACTCGAATATGCTTGAGTGATGGTTTCGATCCTGTCCATATGTCATAAGGTGTTTTGAAATTGAGGGCCGCTGTGATGGATTGATTCTGTAAATAGGCAACAGTCGTAATAGTTTCTGCCGAAAATTTCTTACTGAGGGGAGTAGCTCGTTGTATATTGTTGATGTATTCCGTTTGCCTTGCAGAACTCCTTGAATTCGATGGAGATGAATTCTCCCCCTCCATTAGTACGTAGAGCCTTGATTTTCCTCTGGGTCTGATTTTCAGCAGATGCTTTGAACTGTTTGAAGAACTTGAATGCTTCGGATTTATTCTTCAGAAAATAAGTTACAGTTCTTCGAGAAAAATCATCAATAAAAGCTAGAAAATAAATGGATCCCCCTATGGAAATAATCTGCATCGGGCCACAAATGTCACTGTGTACAAGATCTAGCAAATCTCTAGAAGTATGAATTGAATAAAAAATGAATGGACTTCTAGCATGTTTGCTGATAATACAACTTTCACAAGGAGAGGTAGGTTTGCTAATAGATGGAGAATCTTGCACTAAATTCTAATTCGACATTTGCTGAATACTATTGAAATTTAAATGGCCTAGTCTGAAATGCCACTAAATTCTAATTCAACATTTGTTGAATACTATTGAAATTTAAATGGCCTAGTGTGAAATGCCACAACATATTAGTGGATTCAGAAGTAGAAGTGTGAAGAGCTTGACTATTTATAGAATAGCAGTGACAAGCTTGTAAAGATAGCCACATTTTCTATCAAAAGCTAAACATTTTTTTAGATTTGTCAAGAATGGTGCATCCCTCTGTATTGAATTCGACCCTATGACCAGAATAAGTGATTCTGCTTATTGAGAGTAGATTTTTGGTAAGATTGGGAATGTGAAGAACATTGGACAACAACTTTACTTCACCTTGCTAAAATTCAGCCCTAACTATTTCTTCACCCTTGATGGAATGAGATGAGTTGTCTCCAAGCTGCACAACTAGAGAATGGGTGAATGGATTGTAGTCTTGGAACCAGTCTCGATGGTGAGTCATATGTTGAGTTGCTCCCGAGTCCAAATACTAGGAATTGATATCCTACTGTTCTCCTACCTTGGTCATGAAGGCTATTTCATCTTCCTCTTGTTGCTGGATCGAGTGACTGGTTGATGCAACATTTGCTTGTTGTTGGAACTGCTTCTTCCTTTCATTGTTGTATTTCAAAGTTCTACAGTCCTTGATGAAATGGCCAGTTCTCTTACAAAATAGTTTCTGCATTGGCTGGTATGATGAAGTTCTTGAGCTCGATCCTGAGTTCGATTATGAAGTCGATCCAGGCTGCATTGTTGCTCTTCATGTCAGGATAATCTGACTTTGTAGATCTCTTGGATTTGAACTTCTGATTTTTCTTTGAATATAGAGTTTGGGGATCCATCAGAGGAGGATGCAGTTCTTTTGATCCCCTCTTGAAGAAGCATCGAAATTACTGTTTATAGAGTGAGATGTTGCTGGGTCGAAATAGCCATGACCCAAGTTTCATAGGCATCAAACAAACTCGATAATAGAGTCATTATTGCATCAGAATCTTTGATGACTGAGCCGGTTGCAATCATCTGCTCCATGACATTTTTGAAAGTGTTGAGATGGCTTGAAACACTATCTGCATAAGACATTCTCAATGTGAAGAACTACTTTCTCAAATGAAGTTTGGAATATTATAGAGGGTTGCTAGGATGTCCCAAGCATCTTTAGTAGTCTGAGCAGCTCAAATATGACTTATTTGGGAGTATTTGATATTGAGTGTGATTAAGCAAATGCCTTCCCATCTTGTTGTCTCCATTTGGTGATGATGGCTACATCACCCTCAAGTTTGACTTTTGTGCCATCAACGATGTTCCATAGTTCTTTGGCAAGTTATACTAGCTTCATCTTGAACTTCCAGAGATGGTAGTTCTCTCCATCGACTTTGTCAATCAAAGATGAACTAGAAGACGTATCCATTCTGGGGTAAAGAGTGAGATCATTGGTAGAAACAACGATATCAAAATACTGTTGGCTATGCACTTGCTGAAAACGATGTCTTGGTAGAAACAAGACTGATAACCTGCAATAGAAATGCAGATTACTGAACCACCCGCTCTGATACCATGTCAAAAAATGGTTGGTTATTAGAAATGAGTTTTGATACCATATGTCGTGAAAATGATGGGCAGAAGGATTGATTGATATCAGATTGAAAGAGATTTGACAGAAACAGAACTCTGATATCAAATTGAAAATGTGTAATAGCAACAAAAGTTTTAGCAACGGATGGTTGCGGATCGGAAGTGCATCAGTTACCAGCAAAAAAGATCAAGATGAATGAACAATAGGAATGCGCAATAGAACAAAGCAGTAGTGTAGACAAAAACTTGCACTCTGATTGATTAAAAAATGAGTACAATAGCTTGAAGCAACAACGCGAGGCTGTGTATCGAAGAATAGCGCTTCAGCTGAATGTCATTGAGCAAAAACTAGTTGGCTACAGAGTAATGCCTAGCGAATAAATAAATCTGATCAAGGCGTTGGCTCCATTGTAGATTCACATTGATTATTGGATGTCAGTGATCAGTACATTGAAAGCATGACATTAATCTGCTTAATTTACTACATTCGTCCTACAGTAGGTAGTCGTCATTCTGACCATAAATGCATGTATAGAGTAGGGGGACTATCAACGTCATGACGTGGGTCGGATTTGTGGTGCAAAAAATTATCAGAGGTGTAGTCAGCTCAGCTAAGGACTGAGGCATGGATGGAAATCGTCAAAAGTGTGAGGTATCTGCTCGTCTGAATGAGGAACTAAAACTTAGATATGGCTCAGCCGATCGGGTGGAATGATTTGTTCAGGTAAAACAGTTTGGTAAGGGGCTGGAACAATGCCATTCTGACAGGATGTGGCATTGAGATGATGGGTTCTTCTTAGTAGCGTACTAGTAGCAAGCGTTCAACCAAAATCAATGTGGAATGTGCGGTGTTTGACAAGCCCCAGTAGCGCTACCCCTCAGCTTGTGAAGATGTGTGGGTTGATAAGATGTTGAACTTTTGGCATGTGGCAGTTTGTGGATCTTGGAAAAGAATGGCGCTCGTGATAACTAATGAATGTCGTGCTCGTGAAGCATTGGATTAGCCAATGAGAATAAGGGGCCAAAGCCTACCCCAAGTGAGAAAAATCCCGAGCCTGCAAGAACATTCAAAAGGACACAATGGAGCCAAACCACCCAACCAAGTAGAAGGTCAAGATCAGTGAACATAAGCTTCACCCCTAAGCCATGGTATGTGAATACTTGAAGAGAGAGAGGAGATGATAATCCAAAGAATAAATTCTCAATAGTAGGAAGGCAAGTTGTCACACACACACACACACACACACACACACACACACACACACACACACACACACACACACACACACACACACACACACACACAAGCCTACATAGGCTTGTGCATGAGTCCATACAACTCCCACATTGACTGATCTCACTTGAGTTCAAATTGATAGTCTCTCTGGATGCATATTAGATGTCACACATTGCTAAACATGTCACTGTAGAAGTGCCTTGGTCCTCATAAGATTATTAATTACAAACTCTTCCTTCAACAATATTTTGAGGCATAATCAATAATCTTGAGTATTGGAGGGCCTAATACCCATGTCAAAGGTTATTTCAAATCCTTGATATTGGACATGGACATAAAGTGAAGTTTTTTTTTACGCTTTTGAATGTATCCCAAGAATCAATCCGACCTATCCATCTAATTAAGCACTTAGAATGATTTATGAATTGTTTATCTATGACCTTGAGTACTTTTCTAAGATCCTAAAGGTACAGTAAGCGATAAATCCTCCGATTGGATTTGATCCTCTCCAAGGCAAGGTATTACCTTCTTGTAAATAATTTACACGAAACATCAGGTGAATAGCCAGCTCACCCTTGAGATCAAGTCCAAAAGTTAAGGAAATCAATATAATTATAGTTAAAAATTATCCACAATATCTCGTAAACAATTCATAGCACTTCCAAGAACATATATACTTAGAATATCTAAGAATTCTAAGGTATAACGTGTCGATTAACTTAAAATTTCTAGGAGACTTATCAAGGCTCATACAAGTCTTAACTTTGTTTAGAGTAACAAAAATACTCACATGAGTTAATTGCACCATTTATAGCACCTAAAGTGGAAAATATGCAACCTTAGGAATCTTAGTAAATTTGTTGTCTCCATAATAACTCGAGATTTAGTTTGAACACCACACCCAAGCATAAGTAGATCATAGTATGTAGTAGAGTATTTTCTAATAATGTAAGCAAGCTCTCTTTGAGAAAAGTAACCTTTCCAATGAGAATGCTTGTGAGACACATTGTCTTCAATTATTTTTTTCTTGGAGCAAAGAGAATCAGATATTCCAAATCACCGATCTAATATCTTGTCTCAATCAAGAATTGAAAGTTACTCATCATTTCTAAAAATCATTGCATTTTCACATAATTCTCATATTTATGACCCATCAATCACAATCTATTTGACTCCCAACTCATACTTATGCATTAGAGAATACAAGAGTGCATGTCAAAAACACACAACTCAGAAAATATAAGATTCATTCCAACTTCATGATTATTCAATATATCCAAATTCTACATTTTATTTGGTAGTCAAAGACAGAAAACATACCAAAACAGTTTTGATATTCATCTTCTTCAACCACAAAAACATTGAGGTTTTTGTCTAGAATTGAATCTAGATATTTAAAGTTCTACCAAATTTCAACTAAATTCAGTTGCTATTTTTGGATTTGTTAGGTTTTGTAGTTGAGCTTTCTGGGATACTAACACTAATAATTAAGTCTATCTCTCATTGGAGAGATACTCTACTACCAAGAATTCAATATAGTCTATGCACATAACATTTATGATAAATCCCCATGACTCATAAAATATGTAAGTTATAAGAAATAAATGTATAATCCAAACGATTCTTGGTGAATTATCTTCATATTGCTCATCTAACCAATTAACTTTATTCAAGAGTAGCTTGAATACTCAAGTTAATTGATGATGATTCAAGAATCTCAAATGTCTAGGCGTAGGCCTCACTTATACTAGTATAGCATCACACTTAGGTCCTCTTTTGAATAATTTTTGAATGTAAGAGGGCATGCATGTGGGTAAAAGTGGTAAGAAGACCATGTAATAAATATAAATATGTGTGTGTGTGTGTGTGTGTGTGTGTGTAAGTAAGACCCAAGTGCGATGACTTCCAACTAAATATAAAACCCCTTGACCTTGGTCAACATTGCACCATCATGAGCAAATTTATTGTTCATTATGACCTTCACATCTCTCTCTCTCTCTCTCTCTCTCTCTCTCTCTCTCTCTCTCTCTCTCTCTCTCTCTCTCTCTCTCTCTCTCTCTCTCTCTCTCTCTCTCTCTCTCTCCTTTTGTCACATGCATGTTTTGTTTAAAAGGAAAGCTTATTTCACAAGAACTTTCATCTAATAGTATGGCGTGTCATGTTGAATATTCTAGTATGGCGTGTCACGTCAAATATTCTAGCACTACATTAGGCCCACATATTCTATGTACTCAATTTAAAAATATTAATGCTTGTAGGTTAAATCCATAAGACTTTCTAGAAGAGTACCAACAAGTGTTAATATTTTCTAGGATCATCACGAGTGTTAAGCTTAGATAACATCGTTGAGACTTGATCATGCGAGAGCATCACATAATAAAGACAAGTTGAGAATGACCTACTAGAGATAACAACAGAAACTCTCATAAATAGATAGAACATTACACAACCTATTATACTAATCATTATGGGTATATCATCTCCACAAAGGGAGGAACACAAAATAATATTACACACAAAGTCTACAACCAAAAAGTAGGAGTATCTTGCATGTCTAAACCATATAGCTATTATAATAATCATTATGGATATATCATCTCCACAAAGGGAGGAACACAAGAAGGTAGCTTCTGCGTTTTACCACAAAGTAGAAGGAGTATCTTGCATGTCTAAACCATGTAGCATGTGTATAGATGTTCATATTAGGAAGTTATGAGAGAGACCTTGATACTAAGGTTAAACAATTTATTATGTCTAACATCTATCTACATGGAAGTACTACCATATAGCACTGCACCAAAAGGTCTAAATATAAGGTTTTCCTAAGCCTTTATTTACATTTACTTGTGGGCTTAGAAAACAATCGTGGTATAGGTGGTCGACTAGCAAGAAGCATAAAGGCCCCACATATTTCATAAGCATATAAAGGAGCTATAATGGGTTGCATATAAGGTGCTATTTAAAGATGTAAGAGTGCCCGTGCCCACTTATACCAATTTGGTGAGTGGCTTACATGGTCAATTGAGACCTAAGCACTTGGCATATTCTTGACCTAAAATGGCAATTGTGTGTGTGTGTGTGTTCTCCCTTTTTCCTTATAATCCGCACATACATCACTATTTACATTTGATTACAAGATTAAAGGCTCTAACCTTGGCCCAATTTCTACTCAAGGGGCTTTCTAACTTGGCCCATTTTTAAGTTTGACATACACAAGTGCCTTTCGCATCACAGTAAGAAGTTAAGAAAGGCTCTCACATCCTCCATAGTTGGTTGAGTTGGATAAGCATGACTGTAAAAAGAGTATGAATAGTTTAAACCTTTTATATTTTGCTTAGCCAAAAGACTTGGTGTGGACACGTGTGCTAGTATTAGGGCAAATCCATGCCATGCTAACCCAAGTGACCCTTACAAAGCAAGGTATGTCATGCACTACTGTCCATACTCCTGAGCATATCCATGCTTTCTAGTTGTATCTCACCAAAGGTCTAAAGTAACACTTATTAGGGAGGGGTTAAGTATTGCCATGATTGTTATACATAGATCATATAACAACCCTGGTATATGGACATTGCTTCGGATAGACATGTTCAATTATTAGTAACAATGTTTTTACTAGGTATTAGGGCAGATCTATGCCATTCTAACCCTTTCGTAAAAACTACGTATCTTACGCATAGCCATGTTGTCTAAGAACGTTTTCTTGGAGTCCCTACTACGGTTGACAAGGATTTATTCAAGAACAATTCAGTTGGTTTGCTTCAAGGATAGTTAGGTATTGGGCATTAAAACCGGTTTGTAAAAGTATTGCAGTTTTAGGTTATAATGTCGTCTAGGTGTACATTAAGTGAAAGAAAGCATTTGAAATATAGATATGTGCATGTAATGGAAAGAAAGCTTCTAAGCGATTGTCAATTAGAGCCCTCAATATCGTAGTCCATAGCGCATAACCTGAAACACGTTAGAGGAGCCCATGCCTGGATGATAGTAGACGTATTATCTTGAGAAGGTGTCGTGCTATTCCCTCGTGTAATTTGCTTTCTTTAAATCTTACACATACATGAAGTTTCAATCATACAATGTTTTATCTATCCTTCCTACGAATCAAACTTTGCCTTAACTGATGCTTTTAATTGAAGGAGCTCTTTGAAAAGTGTTTTATACCGAGCTATTACAAAGTGTTTTACCAAATGACGTACCTATATGAAGATTAGGTAGTGTGTGATTCAAAATCGAATCCACGATATCGTAGTAGAAGGCCGTAGTAGCAAAAAGATGCTACACCATTTACTATCTCATGACGAGATGTTTATAGCATTTGAGAAGATCATAAGAACATGTAGTATAGAAATTAGGCTTGACAAAGAATTAGGTTGGTTGCTGTCCATACAACTAGGAAAACCTTAATGCAAACATCCAGAGCAACTTGTTATGTCAACCAAGCAAGCCATAAATACTTCCTACAGTCCATCGCTGGATTGTAGGTGATTTAGTTCCCGAGCTATCATGTATTAAATGTTGTTTGGAGCCTGCTATCCATCGCTGGACAACGACCCTCACAAGTTGTTGTTTGATTTCATTGTTGGATGTAGACATGCATATGCATCGATGTCTAAGCATAAAAAAAACCTGAAATGTTTATTAACTCAGGTTGCTGAAGATCCAGCACTGCTTATAGAGCTTAACAGTGTGTTTTTCTTGATGAAATGCAAACTAGAAGAGGTCCATCGCTGTTGAGATGGTAGAGATATCCATTTAGTGAGCAACAAAAGTGCAAAAGTGATTCATCACTGACCAGAGAGCCTCAACCATCATAAAACACCATTCATTATCTTGTTATACAAAGATATGAGCATTCTAATGTAGAGAAACATCAACCATGATACCTAAAGTCACCCGGGATGCAATCCATAGCATAAAATGAGAATAACAGCTTACCTTATGATAGTAATCGTAGAGTGAGAATTTGGTAGGGCGCAATCACAAGAGGAGGAGAATCAAGAGCTCCTTTCAACAAATGTTGTGGGAGGAATGGTCGAAACTACAAGGTATATATAATGGTGTACAGTGGTGTTTCATGGAAGGTGCCTTTTTGCTTTGTAAGAGAAGTAACATATCCCGTCCATTCATTATGGTTAGGCTTAAAACCCTTTAAGAGCTAATCTTAACAAAAAAAAGGGGAGAGATTTGAATTGATGTGGTGCAAGTTGAGGGTAGCATTAGTTAAGGACCTTTAGTTGGCATTTGGTCATTGTCCGGACGTAATATGGCATAGAGAGACTCTTTTAAATGAAGAAGAATCCATGAGAGAGAGAGAGAGAGAGAGAGAGAGAGAGAGAGAGAGAGAGAGAGAGAGAGTTTGGGTTTGCACGCAGGCTTCTTTTACAACTTTCATGGGGCATATGTGGGTTTTCTCACAAAGTACTCGTTTATTTTCTTCTGTTTATGGAATCACATCAATGATACCAGTAGCTCGTCTTTTAACTTGATATTTGTAACTCCAATTCTTGGTTGATAGTTGCCTCCATATATATGAAGTAAGATATTTGATACTATCTACACACATTGGCATGGGAGAAATATTGGAATTTTAAATATTTTTGCTTCATTTGCAGCTTACAATGATCATCTTTGGCCAAATTTTTGAAGCTTCCCCTCAATATTGTAATGTTTGTGACATTTGTTTTTAAAGTATAGCATAATTATATTTGAAGAATAGAAAAGTCTTTTTGTAGCAAAAATTTATGAACTTGGTAAAATGGTATAGTGGTACCTTGGGTAGGTTTCCCCATGAACTTAGTTAAGTCTCTCTTCACAAATTTCATTTTCTAGGTTATTGCGCCATTTTTGTTTAAGCATTACCACATTGAATACATTTTATCTCTTCTATATGAGCTTAATGTCTTTATGTCATTAGAAAATTTACTTGACTTTGTCGTTGTCCACTCTTTTGTATGAAAGCACTTGATTTCCTAGAGTTTCTTTTAGGGTAAATTTGAACCTCATGATTGTGTGGCTAATACGTAATGCTTTGCATCTTGTGTTGAACATTGTTACTCATTAGAAGAATGGGGCGTGCTGAATGAAGTGTGGCTTATCTTATCAAGGTCTATAAAACCAAGTATAGAGTGTACGATATGGCTCAAAATTAATATATTTTTCAAGGATAATGGAATGAGTTGTGTAAGAGAAAAACTCCTTCCATATTGATGCAAGCCAAAAGTCACAAGCTACTCTACTAATATACTTGGGGATTGTTTTCCATGTTAGGTTTAGCCTATAATTGTACACTTGTGCATAACATATGTACCTGTGCAATGATGCGATCTATGCCGGTATACAAGTAAAAACTAATGGATAAATAAAATCTACAGTGACACCCTTTAACATTTGCAAAACTCATCTTAAGAACATTCCTAAGCATTGTCCTTAGTTGTCAAAGCCACGCCATCAATAAAGGGGTTCATTGGATGACATCACACTACATTGATTTTTTATAATCTAGAAGCATCCTTTCAATTGTAAAAGCCATTATATGATTAGTTTCTTTCAAAAGCTAGTCCCTTGATGACATTGGAATCTTTGAAAAGGTTCATGAAACTCAAAGTGGCTAGTTATCTTTGCAAAGGTTCATGAAACACAAAGTTTGGCTAATTATCTATAGAGTTTGACATACGTCACAAATTTCCACTAGAGTTCATGATGACACTTGATCACCAATGATTGATCCTCACAAATTGATGGTTACGTGTTGAGCAACATGCAATAATGTCTTAACATATGTCTTTTGGACCCATTAGGCTTTCTCAAAGGCCCATCAATTATCTTAAATAAAATGATGGATCCTACTATTTACTAATTTAGAATAAAATGCCACCAAATCAACAACATAGATAAATATATACAAGGGATGGGATAGTTTAACGTGTTAAAGGTTATTTGAGATCCCCACACAACTAACTTATGGCCAACACACTTTTGTGCGTATGTGCATAAAAATGTGCACCAAACCTCTGCTCACTTGTTGGGGAGTAACTAGGGATACATGTGAAGAAAGTCAACTCTATTGATTTGATGTGAATGTAGACTTGCTTATTCATCAAGATTAGAGATGATGAACACAAAAGTTTATCCACCTTGATGAGAAAATGGCCTAGAAGTGGTTCCATGTTTAACACATTCAAAGGCTTTTATGATTAATAGAGAGTAGCTTGTGTGTGTGAACACATTTATGTAGTGATTCAAAAATTGTATTGTGTTTTTGTTTTATGATTTATACATAGACACACATTTATTGAATTCTTGTGGTTTTTGACAATAGATGATGCCTCCAGCTTTGCGAATTCAGATGGTATGCTTTATCACTTGATATAGGAAGCTTTGAATGCCCATATATATTTCAATAGACCTTTGAATTGAAATTTTTTCTTCTTATGGACATGTTGCTATTGTTAGGAATTTTTAGAGTTGACAATCATTAAAATGTAGAGAATTACACACTCACATTTGAAAATATTGAAGTTTGACCAATACCCTTGCATGTTTTGACACATCATATCTTGCTTGAAATTTTATCAAAATTTGTGTTTGAATTTTTTCATTCAGTAATGTTGACATGAAAAATATGTCTGTGAAAGGATTTAATGACATTTCTAATAGTTAATGAGATATGAAGTTTTTTGGATTTCAGTTGATAAATCACAAATTGTAATTGCTAGACTGATGTACTAAGAAAGAGTGTTTGAAATGCAAACTTTTGCATGCATTTTGCTATGAATCTAGTGTTAATAGTTGAAAGACGATAATCTATCATGGCTTTATAGTACAAGACTTGCAAAATTTGCCATTACAAATAGATATTTACTAGGTATTGATCAAACAAGATAAAACAAAATGCTTATGATAATAAATGACTACTAAGATGTCAAAAGTGATGTATTTTTACACTTGACAAATAGCAGGATGATCTACAAGTAGTGTATTGCATTTCTATCCACTCGTCTTTGATACTACGAACATTTAGAGTACCCAAAATTTGACCAGAAGTCAATAAGTGATTTTCTAATGTAAATGGTTTATCAATGAATGAAAAGTGATTATAATGTACTTCAAAAGATGTTTAAGAAATCAAACTCAATTGGGCTCAAAAAACTGCATAGAAATTAAAAAATAGATAAAAAATTGATCAAATTAAATGCATTGAGATCTTATGTGTCTTCCATAACTTGATACAAGTTTTGAGCTTATTTTGGCTTCAATTAAATGTTATTCCATCCACAAATCAATATGTTTGATCATCTTATATTATCAACATGTACATGTCTTCATCATAGCATACTCAAAAGGCTTGATTTTCTAAAAAAAAATTAGACTTATATTTTTTTCTAATAAATAGGAGTTCCATTGACCTTTAACAATAGCCAAATGAACTCAAAAATCTTCAAGCATATAGTAGAGGATCTAGAATATCCAAGTGGATTTTGATCAAAATTGAGATGCTTTGATAGGGCCAAAACATGCTATTTTGGGTAAAAAATGATCCAAAGGATCATGACTTTGAGCTCTTACTTAATCTTGAAAATAGTTTTGGAGGACAACATACCTAAGATTTGATACCATGTGGAAAAGTTTTAAAGGAAGGGGACCGAGTTCAATGAAAATGAACAAGCCACAATTTCTTCTTCCAATTCTTGGCAAATTGAAACGTAGATGTGACAAAATAATCATGTGTCCTAAAAACTACTCGTGGAAGTTGCTAAAACGTTTTTTAAAACTCAAATATCGTGTGCTATTAACTTCCAAACTAGATATTTCAGGGGCCAAGGCCTCATGTTATGGCCATATTCAGCTAAGGACATGGAATAGTCCTAATATGGTAGAGTGGCCCTTCGGTATTCAAGAATGTTGGTCATGTCGAGATTTAATTCCATGTCGAGGCCAGTTTGTGACTAATAACTTTGAGAGGACTCAGACAATCTAATTGAGACATATGGAGTAGTGCATGTACGTGTGATAGATATAGGCAGGAGGACTGCAATAAATGAGTTTGTGTTATGTAATCTAGATTTCTTTAAAATCTTTGGGGATTTGCATAATACCAGTTATGGAGCAATTCCATCACATGGATCTTATTTAACCTATTAGTACTGGAAATTTTTTTCTCAGACGTAATGTTCTCAGGTGAAGAGATTAATAAAACTTAATACTAACCAGAAGAGGTTAACAGTGTGTTAAGAGATCATATTTAAAAGTCTTCTTTTTGAATCACCCTTTCATAAATGGATTATTGATATCCATTCGAAACGAAAACTTATGGATTCTCTATTATTTTGGTTGCATCTAATATGTGCCTATACTTGGTATAGGGATTCTAGATTGATTCTTCGGATCTCTAGAATATCAGATAAGGCGGTTAAGGATTTTCTTGAAGGAAGGCCTGATGGTATGAGACATCAATAATTTTGAAAAACAAATTCTAGGACTGTAAAGATTTGATTATCAGTGGTAAATTTGGATACCTATTCGCGATATGGAAAAATTAGATCATTGGTTAATTGAAGGGTATTTTGGGAAGTTTTGAGGTTTAGTCCAGACCCAATTGAGGTATCTCATAATTTACAAAACTAGGAAACCCTTACTTCTTTGAAAGAAATTCCAAATACTAGACATCTAATTTTCATACGATCCTTCTGCTCACTGTAAAGTTATTTCTTTTCTTGAAGGACTATTATCATGTGAACTACTACTTATAGGCATAAGATTTGGAATTTTTGGATAGATTCTAAAGTCTTTTGAAGAAACAAATTGTTTTTGGCCACAAAGCTATGATAGCTTTAGAGCTCAAGGCAGAAGAGAAACAAGGGAGCTGCGTGGTCACGAATAGAAAAGCTTTGAGGATCGAAGACATGAAGACGACGGTCAAACGAACACAAACACAAACACAAACACGAACACAAACACGAAGATAAAAGGTTCATGGACGCAAGATGACCTAATTACAAAGACAAAGGCACAAGAAGACACAAAGACCCAAGTGACGACGGATCTCCACGCGTGAAAGGACAGATGAGACCGCGGAAGTACCAGGAGGACATCATCCTCTCCGGAGACTGACAGGATACCGTTAGGACGTGCCTAATCAGCCGTTCTTGTAATCTCCTGATTTGCTAATTGGGTCCTCCTCTCTAGATACATGTAGATCCTGATTATTATTTATGCAGTCGTAGTAGATTGGCAATATACCAATGTAAGCTGAGCACTGTGTAGCCAACAAGCTAAGGTTCAAAAAGTCCACTAGTCAGCATGACAAGTTTTTTTTTTTTTTTTTGTTTTTTCATGAAAGATAGAGTTTCTTTTGCACCAACGTGCTGTGTAGTCTGTCACAACAACACTTAAGAAATTCTCTAATAATACAGTAGATGTTTTATGCAGAAGAGTTTCTTGTCTTGAACATGATCGAATGCTTAATTGTTTGATTGTTGTATGTTTGTAATCAACTGGTTTTCAATCTTATTTCGCACACTGGTTTTACCTTGTCGAATGCATAAGTAAATTCTATGTAGGTCAACAGTGTTTGTCCTCACTTTGGAGGATTCTAGATCCTGTCACAGAGGGCAGTAGACCCGAGGACAAAATCGAATTTCATCTAGGTTTGTTTCTGTGAGAATCTGAACAGCGGGTATCAGAGGATGAAACAATTCGTGTCTGGATACCCACTGCACCCTTTATTGAATAGGAGATTTTCCAACAGTTGTATCAGAGCTATGATAGGCTCATATTTGAGACCTGATATAGCTAAAGAGCTATCAGATCTAGGAGACAAGCATTCCGAACAAGATCCAGAAAGAACATATGAAGAACACAATCTACAACAATGACATCGATCAACAATATACAGTTGAAGATCTGCACAATCCTCGACTCAATTGGGTCGAACTTCCTAGCATGGAGGATAAAGACCTCTCTCATATTGAAGGGAGAAGGGCTATGGCCCTGGGTAGACGGCACCGAAGAGATGCCCACAACTACTGGCAAAGAGCTACGAGAATAGAGAGAGAAGAACGACAAGGCAGTAGTCGTGTTGTCATCATCCATCGAAGATAGCCTGACGCTTGACCTCATGACACTCTCTAATGCAAGAGAGATGTGAGATACATTTCTTACCAGATTTCAGACGAAATCATGCAGCCAGATCATGCGTATTGAAGATCAACTGACAAATCTGCGATGGGATGGCAGAGACTTTACCTCTTTTATCAAAAAGATGAAGGATCTGTTCCTTTCATTACACAATGCCGGAATGGAGAATGCAGTATCAGCAGAGAAGCAACTCACCTACCTGTTAAGAGCTTTACCAAGATCTTTCCAGACAACCCGAACATTGCTAGCGAAGGATCCAACAATGACACTCGAAAAGGCAGTGATCGAGATTCGAGAAGAAGTCGAAACCCGTGCCTTGATCACAAGGACGTTTTTGATCAAGCTCTCTACAACAACAAGGAGAAGCCAAAGAAGCAGTTCAAGCCTAATAAGGAGTTAGAACAAAAGCATGATCGAGACCAACAATCAGAGGGAGCCAACAAAGGCGGTTTGAAGAACAAAGGAAAGCCTAAACAACAGAATGGCGACAAGAAAACATGCATGAGATGCAGACGCGAAGGACATATTGTCGATTCGTGCTAGCTCAATTCGAAGATTGAGTGTATCCATTGCCAGAAGAAGGGTCATGCAGCCATGGATTGCTACCAGAACTTGAGGAACAAGCAGCCTCAAGGGAAACGGGAGAACAATAATAGTTCCCCCTATGTTGAAGAGCCAGAAAGTTCGAAGATGGGCAAAGATAGGTCAAATAGTGGAAATTCGATGGCCTATCTGTGTACAGACTTGTGTGCAGCCTCACATTTGACACCCAAGAGGCGATCCTTGATTCATGAGCTACTTCACACTTCGTTACATCAAGACGAATATTGTCTAATTTTCGAAGTACTGATCCATCAAGATTCATAGCACTTGGAGATGGATCAAAACACCGAGTAAATGGTATTGGTTTGTTATGGCTCAATACAAACAACAGAGACCAAGGACTTGAAAATATTCTCTTCGTACCCACACTGCAACAAGATTTGCTATCAGTAGCAAAGATAGCAGATGCTGGGATGTGTGTGATGTTTTCAAACGAAACATGTAATGTCGGTGAAGCCAGCACCAGTACGTTGATCACAAAAGGAAGACGCAAAGGCAACCTGTATCATTTGAGGGTACACCTACCAACAGATCAAGCACATCAAGCCCATGATTCTGCAGATGTTCTATGGCATAGGCGACTATGTCACATGAACTCAATAACATTGTATCAAGCAAGCCAACATGGAGCTATAACAGGAGTAAGCATCTCGAATGCAACTAGTTCGACCACTTGTGACACGTGCATGAGAGGGAAGATGTCCCGAACGTCATTTACCAGAGATTCCTACAGAACAACAAAGATTTTGGAGCTGGTACATTCGAACATATGTGGATCTTTTGATGTGATCTCAGTAGGAGGCTCAAAGTACTATATAACCTTCATTGATGACTATAGTAAGTTCGTCCGAGTCTACTTTATTCACAACAAATCAGAGGCATTCGACAAGTTCACATAATATGTGAACTGGGCAAAAAGATGCACAGGAAACAAGGTGAAGCAGATCAGAATAAATCTTGGTGGAGAGTACATCTCAAACTGATTCACTGAATTTTGCAATGATCGAAGAATCCTTCATAGAAGGACAACATCCTATGCACCGCAGCACAATGGTGTTGTAGAAAGAAAAAACAGGACTCTCATGGAAGCCGCAAAGTGCATGATGGCCTATTCGAAGGCACCAAGAGTGCTATGGGCTGAAGAAGTAGCTACAACTGCCTACATCCAAAACAAGATAGGCAAATCAGGTGTTCCTCACATGACACCACACAAACTATGGTGGAGTAGAAAACTCAATCTGACACATGTTTGGATTTGTGGCTGTGCAGCTTATGCACATACTCCTGATAAGCTTCGAAAGAAGCTCGACGAGAAGGTCGAATCAGGATACCTCGTTGGATATGACAACCATTCGTCATACTACATGATCTACACGCCAGAAACGAATCTAGTGAAGACTGTCAAAGACGTCAAGTTCGATGAGACCAAAACAATGGTCGACAATGATTCTGCCAACTATGAAGTCCTAGGAAAGTAGTATTATGACCTGCCAACCATGACAGAGGGAGCAAAATTCGAACAGTTAGACGAAGATGTTCGAGCTCCACATCAGTTGAGCGATGAATCAGATGAAGAAAGGTCTGCCCGCTGCTAGAACTCCTGTAAACCGAGATGGTTCCATATCTAGCCAAAGAGATAAAGAGATGGTTCCATTTCAGTACTAGAAGAATCTCCCAGGAGATCAACGAGAGAGCGAAGAGCGCCAACAAGATTTGTGCCAGGCAAGTCAGCTTCTATATCCGAAGAATTTTGTGGATTCAGTGGCGAACCACAAACATTCGAGAAAGCCATCGACAGTCAAGAGAAGGACAAATGGATCCAAGCCATGAACAAAGAAATTGAATCCATGAAGAAGAATGAGGTATGGACACTGCAACCAATACCAGAGAAACAAAAAATAGTGCAATGCAAATGGGTTTACAAACTCAATTATGGACCAAATGGAGATGCTTCGAGATACAAGGCCAGACTTGTAGCGAAGGATTTTTCTCAGAAGTACGACATCGACTACATTGACCTTCTCTCCAGTGGTGAAACATGCTTTCTTACGCCTACTATTTGCATATGCAGTTGTATACGACCTCAAGATTCACATCGTTGATGAGAAAACAACATTCCTACATGACGAATTAGATGAAGAGGTCTACATGGATCAACCTCCAGGTTATACCTCCGAATCACTTCCTACCTATGCATGCCAAATGTACATGAGTATCTATGGTCTGAAGCAATCAGTCCGACAATGGTATAAGAAGAAAGATCAAGCCCTAAGATCCTTAGGATTCAAGCCATTGATAGCTGATTCCAATGTTTATGTGAGAATCACAGATGGGAAGATCATCATTGTTGCTGTGTATGTGGACGACACCTTGATACTATGCAGAAGCGAAGGTCTGATTGCAGGAGTGAAGAATGAGGTCTCGAAACATTTCAAGATAACAGACCTAGGAGAAGCCAGATGTTATCTAGGCTTGCAGATTGACCGCAACTATGATGAAGGAAAGCTATACCTTCATCAATCAAGGTACACTCAGAAAATCCTAGATGATTTTAGGATGATAGATTGCAAAGGGGCAAATAACCCAATGCTTGCAGGGACAGTCCTGACGAACAGAGATTGTTCGAAGATAGAAGAAGAGCAGGAGATGATGCAGAACACATCTTACATGAGGCTGATCGGATCTTTGATGTATCTAATAGACAACACATGCCCCAACATTGCTAATGCCTTGTTTAGAATGAGTCAATCAGCACGAATCCAGGCTTAGCACACTGGAAGTTCACAAAGCGAATCTTACACTACCTTCAGCAGACGAGGGATTATGGGCTGTGTTATTCTCGTGATGCAAGTTTCCAGATGCACTCCTACACTAATACTAGTTGGGCTTCTCTCAAAGACGACTGTAAAAGTGTCTCAAGAGGGTGCACCATTGCAACAGACGCTGCAATTCTCTGGGTCAGCAAGAAGTAGACCATTATAGCTCAATCATCCTGTGAAACAGAATACATTGCAACTGTGAAGATGGCCAATGAAACTATATGGATGAGACAGTTCCTCGACGGACTGGGTGAAACCAACCAAGAACCACTGATTCTATAGATGGACAATGCTTTTGTAATTCACCTGACGAAGGATCTCGTGTTTCACTCAAGGACAAAACACATCGCAATCAAGTATCACTTGATAAGGGACATGGTCACTAGAAGGGAATTGAAGACCAAGTTCATTGGCATGAAGCAAATGGTGGCGGACATCTTCACCAAGGCCCTACACAAAGGTTTGTTTGATAGGCAGAGGAAGAGTCTAGGAGTTATAGAGCTACCACTTTTTGAGAGGGAGCTGAAGAAACATATTGTTTCTGGCCAAAAAACTATGATAGCTTTAGAGCTCAAGGCAGAAGAGAAACAAGGGAGCTGCATGGTCGCGAACAGAAAAGCTTCAAGGATCGAAGACATGAAGATGACGGTCAAATGAACACGAACACAAACACGAACACGAAGATAAAAGGTCCGTGGACCCAAGGTGACCTAATGACAAAGCCAAAGGCACAAGAAGACACAAATATCCAAGCGACAGCGGATCTCTACGCGTGAAAGGACAGATGAGATCATGGAAGTACCAAGGGGACGTCATCCTTTAGAGACTGACATGATACCATTAGGACGTGCCTAATCAGCCATTCTTGTAATCTCCTGATTTGCTAATCGTGTTCTTTTCTCTACATACATGTAGATTTTGATTATTAATTATGCAGTCGTAGTAGGTTGGCAATATACCAATGTAAGCTGAGACTGTGTAGCCAGCAAGCTAAGGTTCAAGAAGTCTGCTAGTTAGCGCGACAAGTTTTTTTTTTTTTTTCTTTCATGAAAGATAGAGTTTCTTTCACGCCGACGCGCTATGCGGTCTGTCACAACAACGCTTAAGGAATTCTTTGATAATGTAGTAGATATTTTATGCAGAAGAGTTTCTTGTCTTGAACATGATCGAATGCTTAATTGTCTGATAGTTGTATGTTTGTAATCAATTGGTTTTCAATCCTATTTCGCACACTGGTTTTATCTTGTCAAATGCATAAGTAAATTCTACGTAGGTCAACAATGTTTGTCTTCACTTTGGAGGAGTGTAGATCCTGTCACAAAAGGCAGTAGACCCAAGGACAAAATCGAATTCCATCTAGGTCTGTTTCTGTGAGAATCTGAACAACGGGTATCAGAGGACGAAACAATTTGTGTCTGGATACCCACTGCACCCTTTATCGGGCAAGAGATTTCCCAATATCTTTTGTGGTTATCATTTAGTAAAACCCAGGTTATCTCTTATGCTTAGATAGGCCTTGGATAAATGATGTCTACTATCACTCATATTGAAATGATTCAAGGAGAAAGTCTTGGAAATAATAGAGTGAATCCATTTAGGGAAGGCACTTATTATTGACTTTTCAGATATTTTCATATGTCATCTCTCCAGTTAAGTTTTTGTAAGAAATTTAGGAGTTTCTTCATAAAGGAGGGGTGAAGTGGTGTGTTAAAGACTACCAAAAGATCTGTTGGTTGCATACTATTTGGAAAAACTAGATGTATAGAAATGTGATTATCTGAAAGTATTTTTAGACAAATCTAGAGTAAGACACAAGGCTAGAACTTTTGTAATGAGAGGAATTTTCTAGGGATTGTGAAGAACAATTTGGAACTAGAAATGGTTTGGAATTAGAAATCATTACTAGTAGTACTAAGTAAGATCGAAAGTTACTAGTCCCAGTTTGTAGGGGATAGAAGTAAGTTTGATCATAGAATGTCTGTATTGAATCAACCTAATCTTAGTTGGAGTACTAGGATTAGGGAGGGGTTGATTGAGATTTTTGTGCTAAGATGTAAGTGGGTTGGAAAACTTGTGAGAAGAGGATGCGTTCTCAGACTCAAAGATTTCCCAAATATGTTATTCACACATGAGAAATGGAATTGTATGAGCTACAAGATTCTTAGTGAGATATGAGAGTAACATATGCGGATTTTGGAGGAATTTGTCAAATAAGGACATCTGTGTTTATGTCCTGGGTCATAGTGAGATTATTTTCATATGTGCACGATTAATGTTGTATGGATCTACTATGTATTCCTAGTTACTAGGGTTATTTGGTGCACTTAACCTAGTCGGTGAACATAGAAATATGATCAAGTATTGTGTTGAACAATTACTTGTAGAGTTAACATATTTTGTTTTGTAACTTAAAAGTGATTTGGATAAGGATCTAAATGTGGTGTTGTACGGTACAATTAAGATATGCACCTAGACATTTGAGATTTCTGAATCATTGGAATTATCTTGAGCGTTTGGGTAACTCTTGTGAAAAGTTAATTAGTGTGATGAACAATGTGAAGAGAATTCACTAGAAACTATTTCTTTATATATGTTGCTTGTAAGATGCATGATTTATGAATCATTCTGATTCATCCAGGAAAGTTATGTGCATATATATAAGAATTCTTGGTGAGTATTTCTCAAGTTAGAAATAGACTCAGTTCATGAGTGATTGTATCCCAGAGTGCTCAATTGGATAACGATTCATAATGGTTCCAAGAATGACAACTGAATTTTTAGGAAATTCAGCGGAACTTTGGATATCTAGGATTCAGTTCTAGACCATAATCTGAAGTTTTTAGTGGATGAAGATGGTTATTGATACCGTTTTGGTATGCTTTCTATATTTGATTACATGATGGGTTGGAATTTGGATAACTCACATTTTGATTTAGAATCCAGTTTGAGGAATATTGTTAAAATCCAATATCTCCAAGATGGTGAAGATTTCAAAATGATTCTTATATGTTTCTTGAGTTATGTATTAGACATAAACTCCAGTATCCTTTAGAAATTTAGTATCGTTTAGATTCCAAAAAATATGATTGACAAATCATAGGAATCTGTGAGTAACGAATCATAAATGGATACTTAATTAGAGGATAATTTGGAAATCTACGGATTCTCAAGTATGTCGAGTGATTCCCAGTATATCAAATGAGTTGAGATTTTAGATATTTTGAAAGTCTAAATATCTTTACTCCAGTATTTTATTGAGTCCTATGGATCTCACAGGCATTTCTCGTTAAGTAAATTATTTTTACTTAAGGAGAGTTTTGCTTACTTTAGTGGATTGTATTATGTTACAGATTATAGTCTATAGATGTTTGTGTACGAGTTCAGTCTAAATCTCCTAATTTATAGGAGACAAATAAATCTATTGAGATTGAGATAGATTGCTAATTTCTTGCATGTGATGTTAGAAATAGAGCAATAACTTATAGATTAATTGCAGTGCTTTGGATTGAGTTATGGATGTCTGATGCTTGATGGATCTCCTAGAGATTTCGACTTGTTGTATTTCAAAATATTTGGATATTCTAAGAATATTTGTACCAAGAAGCACTATTTTACTTCAAAGAATTGTGGACAAATTTTAGACTATAAGTAAAATGATTTTTTTTGGCTTTTGGACTTGATCTTTGGAATAAAGGATTGATTTGCCAAAGGTAGTACATCAATCCAAAACAATTTTCTTAGAATTTTGGTGCTAGTAAGACAAAATTTGCTATTTTTTTGGCATTTACGCTAGTGGGCCTTGCAAGATATAGTAGCACATTGATGTGTTATGTTGGTGATTATTTGGGTGATTCAATTTTTTGATATTTCAGGATGATGAGTTTTTGAATCTATCAAAAAGTTGAGACTTGTTTATTGGGCGATGGGAGTTTGATATACTATTGCGAAGCCCTGCCTATATGTAGGAAATAATAACTAAAAAAAAATCAAGAGGTTTAAGTGTCATTACCCATTGGCTCGGAACAAGGTTAAAACTTAGAAGTAATTACTTGCATCACATACTCGAGCGACACGTATTTGTCGAAATTGCATATCACCAAGTAGTTTCAAGGTTTGTAGATTTCTAAACAAGGTGAGATCACAAGCATGAAAGATCAAGAGCATCTTTGCAATGCATGTTTAGAAATTAAAAAAAATAAATCTTGCAATCTAAAAGATTAAAACAAGAAGTTTTTTACTCAAACTCACCAAAAATAGAGATTGTCAACTTTGAAAGGAATTGCCATGCCAGCGTGCCAAAGCTAAAATGCACTAGTTTTACTCATGAATTTGAGTTTTTAGTTTCATTCTACTAGTTTATCACTTCTATAAAATTCTAGTGGATGGTTATACTTTTGAAATTTGAGGTACATCATGCACTTCAAAGGCCCTTATGAATGTATTTTGGAGGCACCATCAAAGATGAAGCTCAATGTTTCGACAAGACCATGGAATGAATGGGCCAAAATGATGTTGGATACTTCAAGGCTCAGCCACCAACGCTGAGGCTACACTAGGCTAGTAGTCATAGGTTACAATGTCGAAGTCTCACAGTGCACTACTCGAAAACTATGCACATTTTTTCATCTTTCAAAAACTTAAGTTTGAAGGACAAATTATACAAACGAACATCCCATGATGGGCACAAACTTTGCAGAAGAAGCTAATATAAAAACACATGAAGGGCAACCGCACTCGGACATGAAACTTCAACACTGAATTATGTATTAAGATGGAACATGTCTTGAAAAAACATTCGGATTGCTGGAAAGGCCGTGCAGGCTCGAATACCAACCACTTAGTGACATGATACATGTAATGAGCTTACGTCCCTAAATGGCTTGTCCAGGTTGTATATATGTTGCGTATAACAATCACTAGTGTTCGGGAAGCCTTTTTTGAGTTGTCCTAAATACACCTGCATTATTTAAAGGTATCGTGGTTTTTTAAGGACTTCAGGAAAGGGTTTATTTGCCTGTCTAAAAAATCGTTAAGATTTTCATGATGTTGATTTTTGAGAAAAGATGTCGATTCCATCCCTGTATTGCACCGGCTTTTCCGAACAAGGGCAACCACTGACAACCACTGGTTGGTTCCGTAAAAAAAAATAGAAAAATAAAAAAAAACATTCCAAGAGGAATGATGCTCTAGGGGAGTCTCATGTCTAAATTCCAATATGTTGTGAAGCCCCTAATGTTGTTGGTTCCCCCAGGTTGATACGCAATCCCCCGCCTACGTTTGACCGCACAGGGGGCCAATCAATGGCTTGACTGCCACGTGTCGAGAAGCCGCGGTCAAATGGAACGGCAGTCGTTGGTGGACTGCGGGTCCCGTCAACCCCTTGAGGCTTGCTCCCTTTGTCCCTGGGCACAGATCTTTGATACAAAATATATTTGCTCCTCCTCGATCTCTCCGAAGAACAAAGGAATGCTGAATCTGTTCTGTTTTCGTATCTAGTGTCTGTGTGGGAAGGAAGGCGAAGGCGAAGGGGATGGGGGAGGAAGTTTGACTGCCTTTATTCTTTTTGTTCTTTTTGTTCTTTCGTCTTCTTTTATTTATTTTTTCATCTTCTGCGTCTTTTTTGCTGCTAATTTGCTGCCTTGCAGCTGCGGCGGAGTGGCTTCAGCTTTTGTCTTTGCTTGGCGATCCGATCCATTGTCTCTAGCGCCCCCCGTCCCACTTACAAATCCCACCTCCATTGCATTTGCTGCTCCATCATCATCGTCCTTGCTCTTCCTACTTTAACCGCTGCCTGCCATGTGTTGATTGTATGGTCAATTATCGGTCTGCTGTGTAGCTGAGTTTGTGGGTTGATCTGCTGTGAGCCTTACATATTGCACCATCGTAAAGTATTAGTCTCATATGTGACTGAGTTTGTGTCTTGATTTGCTGTGAATGTGACTGAGTTTTCTGGCTTGATCTGCTGTGAGCCTTCAAAAGCAAGAAGAGGGTGAGCGAGGGATAGTTAAAGGCATGCTAAGATCAATCAAAAGAAAGCGCGTCTGTGGTTATCACTAGCCTTTGATAGACCCTTCTATCTTAAACCAGCTTAGTTCTAGATCCTTTAACTCAATTGTTTGAAGCTGTAGCGGTTACTATAATCGGGTTTAGTATCTACACAACAACTTAGCACTAATTCTTATGAGCAACAGGAATGCGTGTAGCTGAAGAATTGTAGCAAAGCATTCGAAATCTTCTGGGCAACAGGAATACATTTGTAGCTGAAAATTGTTGCATAGCAGTTGAGATTTGACGTAAGAAGTTATCGTTGAAGTGAAGAACCGGATTATGAAAGCTAGCGCAATGCCTCGAATGTGTGATGTGTGTGCGATCCTGAGCGCGGTGGCGTACTGCAAAGCTGACGCTGTATATGTATGCGCGGGTTGCGATGGAAAGATCCACGCTGCCAACAGGCCAGCGGCGTCACGGCATGAGCGAGTTTGGCTGTGCGAAGTGTGTGAATACGCCCCTGCTGCTGTTGTATGCAACGCTGATGCAGCCGCTCTGTGCTTAGCCTGCGACACAGACATCCACTCTTCAAACCCATTCGCGCAGCGCCATGATCGCATACCTTTGAAGCCTTTCTTCGAGCTGCCGAGCATGGTGAAGCTCCCTCACGTTGATGCGACGGTACCATCTCTCGTGCAGCAAGTCGATCCCTCCAGCCTTCTACTAAAGAACAACAACAGCGATCAAAATGCAGTGAATTGGTTTCTCTCCGGCGGAAAGCTATTGATGGAGAACGATCCACCTAACGGCATCTCAACTCAAAGCGTAACCGAGAGCAGCTTATCCGCCACCACATTCGAGGAGGCACTTGCTAACTCTCAGCCAGATGGCGACCTCCTCTCCATCATTCAGCCATATCTGGAGGCAGATCGCCACTCACTATCCTCCGCTGCATTTCATCTGCAAAGGCCATCTCTTTTCACTGGTGGAGAATTCTGCCCAAAAGGTGTAGCTCGTGATGGAGGAAGCTCTCTCAGCAAAAGCGTAAGCATCCATATGCATTTTGCAGCATGATAGTTGCAGTAAAGGCTTTATTCTATGATTTTAAGATATACATGAGGATGCTCATGCGTTGTTTCAGATTTTACGCTTTCAATTCCTTGTATGCTAATACTACTGTACGCGTGATCCTCAGCTGTCATCTACCACAACGGAAATGATGCTAGTGGCAGAATCAAGCTCGACGGAATCTTCCAGGCCGATGAACAAGACGAAATCACCGGTGGAAGTGGGTGCCAAAGCACAACCTCCGCGGGGCTCAGAGGCTGTTGGGGAGAGAGCAGCGAGGGTGATGAGATACAAGGAAAAGCGCAAAACGAGAAGATTTGAGAAGACAGTGAGGTACATATCAAGGAAAGCTTTCGCTGAGATAAGGCCGAGGGTCAAAGGGAGGTTTGTGAAGAGCACAGATGTCATAGAGCAGCTCCATGCCTCCTCGCACAACATGGGCTTCGGACTCCACTCCATTGAGGCTTGCATATGAGCTCCTCTAGTACCTCTGATCAATAAGTCCGCAGATCAGACCGCTTGGACTAACATACATACATGTCTAGTAGTTTGTTCTATTACTGCTTTTGTATACCCATTGTACAGAATTCTTTATTACAGATTGTAATTTGAACTAAAAAAACTATTCTTTATTATTGAAGTTAATTTCAGCTACACTTTGTTCTGTAAACTCAGTACTATAGAGCAATGAAAGCCAAAAAAACATATTTTGTGTGAACGGTTGCTTGCTCTGATGTTCCTCAGCCTCTGTAACCTCAATGGCAAATGTTCTGCCCAGTTTATGATATGAATTTTTTTTTATAGCAACCTCGCTTTGAGTGTGAGCTCAAATGAAAATTCTCTTTCTTTTAGGCACTAATCTTCAAAATCTGGGGTATAAAAGTCAGGTTTGTTAAGGAGATTAATTTATGAATGACAAGTAATGCAAAATTCACAAGCTTTTCTCAAGTTAACAAAGCTTGTTTGTTCTTGTTGTATGTTAGTTTTTAGTAATGGGTTGTTTCATTCATGTTTTAAAGATTTGTTTTAGCTTTGACATTCGTTTCCTTTTAAATTCGGTTTTACTAATCGTGATCAACAATTTACTTGTATTTCTTCATAATCCAATCCTTTTACATGAAGAAATCCTTTAGCAACAAGCCTAGCCTTGTACTTACTAATAGATCCATCTTGATTGTACTTTATTCTATAAATCCACTTACATGCAAGTGGCTTCTTCCCTGTTGGATTGAGCAATGTTCCCTTGATCTCCATTTGCTTGTTGATTTTTCTTCACGTAACATTCTGAGGCAAAGTGTACTTTCTTCCCACAAAAGAAACATTTGAGCTTTGCCTTGTTCTTCACTTTGCCTTTGGAAGTTGATCCTCCGTCCTTCATCTCAGCCTCCTTGCCTTGATTCTTCTTGAATGGATGTTGTTTCTTCTTGCCTTTGGATGTAAAATTTGCTTTCTCCTCTCCTCCATTAAGTGACATGCCTCCCATTCTTGTCTTGAGGTGTAGGAGTCTACTCTCCCCGGCCACAAGAACATTGTGCAACTTTTCAATGGATGGAAGAGTGTCTTGAATAGCAAATGATTGGACCAAGTTGGTGAACGCATCACCAAGGCCATTCAATATGATTTGTACTAGCTCTTGATCTTGGATCTTTTCTCCTATAGCACTCAATTGCTTGTTAAGAGATTTGATCCTAAGGACATACTCTTGTCCACTCTCTCCACTTCCTTTCATGCTTTGAAAGACTTGATTCCTTAGCATGAGGATTCCTGAAGTGTTATTGGATTCATAGATACTCTTTAATGAATTCCAAGCCTCTTTTGATGAGACACAAGAAGACACCTCCTTCAAGAGGTCATTGCATACATTCAACTTTATGCAATGTAGAGCTAATCTTGCTCTCTTCTTGTATTTGGTTTGTTCTTGGGAAGCTTGAGGCTCTTTCTCAACTCCTAGAACTATGTCAAAGAGGTCATGGATCACTAGGAGTGATTCCATCCTCACTTTCCAAATGGAATAATTTGTGGACTCTGAGTCTCTCACTTGATTCCAACAAATAACCACCCATGGATGACACTGTAGAATAAATGCTCTTCTAAAATCACAAAGATTTATGAATTTTAAAGATCTATGAAAGGGCTAAAGCTCACAAGATTGCCTATAGCCTTGTCTCTATCAAACTAGCACACAAGCTTGAATGATACACAATTAGATTTTGACGAAAATTCCTAGCTTTCACTCTCACAAATCTTTTTTGCTTTACACTTTTCTTAGAGGCTTCACTTCAACTAAGGATCTGAACAAATTAGCCTCTTAGATCTGATCTTAAACTCCAAAAGGAAATGCTTCAATGATCCAAAACTCTATTTGGTCATAGGCATTAGCTAGAATGAATCTAGATCAATACTATGCTTCAAAAAGCACTAAATTTGGACTAGAATTGAGATTATAAGAACCAAAAACACAGGGTAACTTGAAATGAAACTTGCTGTACAGTTTCACACATGTGAAAAGTACATACACAGCCTCCAAGTCAGATCACAACTTCTCCATGGATTCTAAGATTTCTTGGTTTGAGCCCCGAAGAGTTGTGACTATTACATTCAACTCTAATATAGCATGCTTGAGTGCAATGTTTTCAGCACTAGCGTGTTGCACATAACGAAGCAATTGTTGATTTGATCGTTGCAATTGTTGATTAGCAAACTGTAATTGCTGATTAAGACAAAATACGCTATGCATTCCAATATCACACAACCTTTGACAATATCCCAGGAATATACATAGCATCCTTAAAAAAATATTCCAGAATCTGCAAGTTCTTTTGTCGTTCGTCCTCTGTATTGCAATTTGCCAATTTATGAATGGATGACATCTATAATACCTGAAAGAGACGCCACAGGTTCCCATTCATGTATATTTGAAGGATATAAATCTGCAGTACAAAATCATAATAAACTCTGATTCATAAATATGATTACGTTTTAAAAATGACAAGCAATCCAAAAAATTAAGATACTTACAATTCATGGATGTCAAAGAAACAAGCCACTATCTCATTGTCATCTAGTGAGGCCGAGTACAAAGCTCTTACACATTGCACAAAGGAGATGGTATGGATCAAAAGGATGATCAAGGATCCTCACTTGTTGGATTTTTCAGAGAGCCCAATCATCTTTTGTGACAATCAATCAGCCCAAAGAATGGCATCCAATCCTATCTTTCATGCTAGGAACAAGCGTATTGAGATACAATATCATTATTTTGAATTTGCCTTTTTAGTCATGGTCACACATTTATTTGTACTCCTTTGTGTAGGTTTGTCTTGCACAATTCTTTTAGTGAGAGCATTACAAGATAGGGTTTGATCAACCTAGATACAAGAGCTTATATATACTCTCAAGTTGATGTTTGATTTGGACATAGATGGTTGTGTTTACATCAAGCAACCGTGGCAATATACTTTGAGAAGTGTGCAAGTTGTGAGAGGCACATTAACAACACTTCCATGTAAAGTACTAGATTGACCAAAAAGTGAATGCACTTGTAGAATCTATGCAAAAGCTAATTTGAGAAAAACAAGTCTTTCTTCTAGTTGATCTAGTTTCTTGACTTGGTTTGTTCATGATACGTTTGCTAGAAATAATAACGGAGGTATTTTGCTTTGTTGCAAATATTTATAACGATTCAAGCATGTTCGTATTAATATGTCATTATTTTGTAATTGCTTAAACTTGGATTTTGAAAGTTTTTGGATTTAATTTTTAAAAAAAGCGCTTCCCACAACTAAATTGACAAATATTTATTGAGGTTTTATTTGTTGAGCATGATGTTGTTGTTGCCTTTGCAAAAGGAGACTATGCAATTCTTGTTGTAAACAAGTGTTTTTATTATGGATAATGTTGTTTGTTAGTTGTTTCCTTCATATATCTAATGCATCTTGAAACCTTAGAGATTTTTAAATGTTATAAAAGGATGGACATAATGAAATTTTCTACCAATTGAATATTAGATTCATTGCTCATTCAATAAACCTTATTTGTATTGTGTAAAAAGCAAGTAGGAATCATTATCAATCAAGAGAGTAAGTAATTTTTCAAAAAAAAAAAACATAATATCAAGAGAATATTCATAGTGGTGGCAGAAGTTAATATAACTGTAGATTAGTTTGTAAGTAGATCATGCAAATGAATTTTAAAAGAGCCCACGGGAGATAAAGAAAAGCCTAACGTGCAAATGTTTGATATCCAAGAAAATCACAAGGAAAGTTAGAATGTTTTGCATAACTTTTTCAATACAAATAAGTAGGAAAAACTAAATAGATAAGGTCAATGCTATGAGATGTTCCAAAAAATGATGTGGGCACACAAATGGACTATCACATTCATGTTTTTGATTCTTGATTAAGCACAAATATGTGTACCTAATGAGATTTTGGATCACAGAAAGCCATATAATTGGAAAAGGCCAAAACATTAACATTCACAAATCCCATCAAAAAAGTGTGACATATTGTATGATAGAAGTGAGTCATCAGATGTAGACATCAAAATTGCACAAATCTTTTGAGAGAGAATTTTCTTTTGCACCCTTCAAGTAATTATAAAAATATGTAATCTTTGCAAGACAACAGTAGGATAATCAATTCAATTAAACACACATGTCAATGAACAAAATATTGTGCATGTACTTTATGTAAACAAAACAAAATATTTTGAATTAGGAGGCCTCATGGCTAATTTCTTTAGCCCTTGGTCCATTGCCCATTTGGTCATACGCCATGTTCTCTCTTCCTCTCTTTGACATTGGTCCTCCTTTTTTGATGTTGCACTTTGTGGACCCCCTTAACCTTAGCCATTTGATTTTTGACTCGCAATTCCGCATTTGTGGTAACTGAGCCCTCTCTCCCCACTAAGCAGCAACCTAAAAACAAAGTACTTCAGTTTTTATATTAGTATCGAAAATCATAGTACATTGCAAGAGTTTGGCATAAATAGGTCGGTTTTCTTTAAAGGCCGTCAGAAAGTTTAAAGGCCAATTCTAAGGCCATAATTTCCTCTAGCCACATTACGAGCGAGCTGGGACTCCTAAGTATTGGCAATTTTCAGCCATTTTACATTGAAATTTTGCGGCTTTTACATGCCGATTTCTATATCATAGCAAAATTAGCTTGATTTTTGGTGTAAAAATTCGGTTAACAATCCTCATCAAAATAGTTATAGATCAGCTCAGATATGAGATCTAGGACTATTTATGGTTAAAAATAGACCTTAACTCTACCACCTAATGTGAATTTACCATTGATGCACGTGGTCTATTGGCTTCCATATATGAGATCAAGAGGATTGGCTTGGGCCATTTTCTACTTCAAGAAGCTTGTGGAAGGACAAAAATTGTTCCACAGAAGCTCGAAAAATTGTAGGCACCTCAAACTTGAAAGCTTCTCTAGTGGAATGGAGTCCTTTCAAGAAGCCGGAGATGCTAATTTAAATGGCAAGAACTCCATCATCCATATTTGCCAAATGTATGGATGTTCTTTGTGCAAATATGGAGTATGTTGTGTCTTTGCAAAATGTTTTAGATACGATGAAGAAATTTTTGTCTGCAAAACTTTGTGGTAATCGAAAATTGGACTACAAGATCCTGCACCTTCTTGTGGATGGAGCTCCGTCCACCATTGCACTTCCCGATTGCTCTTTTATCTTTGATCAATTGATAGAAATCCTTGAAAAATACTCCAATTTTTTTATTAAGGTCAGTCTTGTGACACTCTTTGGTTACCAATTTTGAAAATATCATTTTGCACCTTTGGCCTAGGTAGTCACTAGAAAATGGAAATAACTAGAGGTAAATTGTAATCTGAAATAATATGCTCAAGCACTGCTACTAGTCTAAGAATGTTATGATTATGTCAAACCTTCGAACAATGTTTTTGATAGGATCATATAGGTTGACTGATGAAGGCCTATCGATTATGATCAAATCAGCTCCACAATTGGCTTGTCTGGATATCAGTCTATGCTCTCTTATTTTAGAAGCAAGAGTTAAAAACGTTGTTGACGGTTTGGCTTCAAAGTTGGACTCTGTCTCTTTGGAGGGCTACACACACATCTTAAAATTACTTCCATCATTGACTAAGTTGTAGGAATCGACACAAAGTTGTTTTGGTGGAGTTGGTGGTATCACTAATGATGTCTTGAGTGACCTTCTTGTGCACATTGGTGTGAAACTTGAGGAACTATATCTTTCAAAATGTCTGTAAGTGTTTGAATGCTCTTCATACACCATACAGTTGGTTAGCTTGGCATCTGAGCACCTGCATAAGACTTGTAGGCTTATCTTTTGTCTCTACACACTTGCATGAGACTTGTGTTGTGAAGGCACAATTCATTGTCCAAAGTGGACCTTGAATTGTAAGGATTGCAAATCCGTCGACATTGTTTTTCCATCAAGTAGTTTTATGAGTCCATCTCATCTGTATTTTGCAAGATATCTTGATTTCTAGTGTGTAAAATGTCATTTTTGTTGTTGATCTCGCATCCACATGTGTGAAGGATAGTTGGCTGTTGCTGTTGTACGGATAGGGATAGTACTTTACTGTATTCTTATGCTTATGATCAGATCTTAGTGATTTATGCAATTCTAGCATGTGTAAAGTAATGATTTCTATCTTGTAGCTAGACCTAGATGTGGACTCCAAATTGGCCCAAGATCTAAGATCCATCAAGTGTGTTTTGGATCTATATTTTTCATACTAAGTAGCACCTGAATCCAAGTACCAAGAATCTTGTGATGCCACACATTTGCTAAATAGTGCATATCTACTCAAATATGGCAACTTATACTCGAACATGAAGTTGTGTGCTGGATAACGGTATATTATGAAGAGGCCTATATCATTTTTCGGGATATAAATGCTAAAGACTTATCTCTCACTAAAGGACAAGACCTCCAGAAATGAAATGATGCTTGGAACAACCTTAATCTATTCAAGAATACGAACCGACCAGATTTGTATCGCCATATTTAACTAGAGTAGATTAAACTCGTACTTAAGTGTACCATCAATCGTATAATTTACATGTATTTGTAAACTCATATGTTAACTAGAGTTAGTAAATGGAGCAACACACTAGGAATCTCAAGAGGTGTGTTTTGCTTGTTCCGTAGGTAATAAATATGAAGACACTCTTTATTCTCAAACCACCCAGAGAGAGAGAGTTTCTGTATATGTGAGATTGAAGAAGTGAATAGAGCATCCAAGGTTATTTCCTCTGATCTCTGTTCTCCGCACTGTTGAGTGTGAGTGATTTTAGATCTACTAGCGATCTCTTTTACATTGCTTAAATCACCCTCTGGTTAGACAGTTACAATAGATCATTACAGACGTTTGTTGTGTTTCTGTAAAGTTGCTCTAAAGAACTGTCTTTAAACTATCTTATTTGTCTGCACGACTACTTTGTATTCGACACCCAAATAACAGATCTCTTTGGTACAATTTTTCACAGTCACTGGTAGAGAAGTATGTATACATTTGAAATGTTAGTCCCTACCTGAGGAATTGAGTTATTGATCTGTACTCATGTTTGTAACGAAGGTAAATGTTTCTAACATATTCACAAACCATTTGAGTTCTATAACCGTGACTAGACTTTAGTTGTTGAGGACTTCTGTTTAGAACACAATAGTTCAAGAATAAGATTAACTTATTGTCTGGTCGTACACGTCTGCATCGAACATAACACAAATCCTTGCTGACAACTTAATCAGCCAGAGTGTAGTTCATTAGTGCTACTCTGATAACATTTCACTGAATGCTTTTCATTCGGTTTGATAGAGGAAGATTGTTGTTCTGAATTTGTCATCACCACAAACCCACAACAGAAGTAATACTAGTTACTTCTTAAATGTCTATTGACAACCAGTTAACGCACGACTCCATTTCATTCGAAATCAGTCAAGAATGTACCAATTAAACAGCTTTTAAGTGCTATCTCCTTGGGGAATGATATAAATACTACACAAATCTAGCAATTCTATGTTGGTATACTACGACATATACCAATTTTGGTGCCGTTGCCGACGATAGCCAAATAAAGTTGATACAAACTGACAACTCCATCTCCATCCCTAGTGTATGTCAAATAGAGCTACTCGACTAGAAAGATATTGGAAACTTTGAGACGAATTTTTCAAAAGATTTCAGGAATCTTTGCAAAGAGGAGATTCACCCTTCCAGAATTTGAACGAAACATTTTTTGATAATCTTCTTAATCCTGAAAATTTACCCGAAAACCGTTGTCCTAAAGCTTCTGCTACAGCTGAACCAAGTTCTGCAGTTGTATATCCAGTTCCAGTACCTGATCCGGATCCAGAGCCAAAACCGATTATGGAAGGCCAAATCTCATTGGAAAATTAACTGGTGTGTAACCTGTCACGATGCAGGTCGAGTGGTTTTGGCAAGATTACCACCGAAAATTGATCGATATTGTAGATAAGGAGATATGACTTCTCTATCAACAGTCATAGCAAGCGTTGAGAACTATGAGACTTCCAAGTTAGCAAGTAAGAGACATTTTTCTAGACGAACTCAAAAGTCTAAGCTTGACACCAGCGACAATGAAGATGAATCTGAATCTAAATCTGAATCCAGTTCAAGTTCTTCCAGTTCCAAGTTTGATTCCAATCATTCATCAGATACAGAAACTGATGATATAGATCGAAGGAAGAAACGAAAGTCCAAATGAAAAGATGATAGCAAAACCATTGTGGACAAGTCTGCGACCTGTAAAGTTGAAAAGCTTTGGAAAAGTAACATGACTGATCTTAATAAGAAGTTCAACGATCTGAAAGTTCAAATTTCAGAAGTTGCAGACAAGAGACCAAAGGCTTCTTCTTCGAACTCAGGAATATGGTGTACGAAGTGTGGTACATCTGGACATTCTAAAGAAGATTGCAAATCTGTGAACGTAAAGTATGTTGAAGATCCTTCATAGGAAGTTCTCTTTATATTTCAAGATGATGCGCTACCAATTTTGTTTAGGGTACCACAACACCAACTCAACAAGCCAAACCAAAGTTTGCACCAAAAAGATTCAATCCACCAAAATTTGTTGGTCTTGTAATTAATGCTTCAAAGTTCGACGAAACCCGTTTTGGAAAATTGTTATAACTGTGGTGAATCAGGACATTTTTTGCCTTATTGTCCGCAACCACGAAAGCCGATCGGATATATATATCTTTATGTCTGAATTGCAAACAACCTGGCCACAAGTATCCGGATTGTCCACAACCGCAGAAGCCGCATCCAAACTACCAGTATGTAGCCACACATGCTGTTGTTGCTGATACGAAATTAAAATCTTTCGCTGATGCTGTTGTGCAAAAGGTTGATGTCATTGCACAAAAGTATCTTCAAAGAAGCGAAGAAATTCCTCGAAGAAGAAATCTTTGAACAAGTCAATAACGAAAGAGGATCTCAAAGCCGATCCTAATTACGATCGTGATGCAGCCAAATTATTTTCAAAGGATATTTTTGTGGAAGCCAAAGAAATTATTAATTCTGAATTACAAACTGCCGCTGCAGAGAAGAAAGTTACCTTTGAGGAAGGGGACGTGGAAATCACGAAGACAAAACTTTTGGAGGCCATTATTGATAAACCTATCTTGAAAGCAAAAACAAAAGACTATGATATCGTCACTGATAATGGTTCACTTCCTCCCAATATAACTTTTGAGCAATTGTTGGCAGATAACAATTCTTACCAAAAACAGTTAAAAGGTCTCTTTATCTCTAAGACGAAGAAAAAAATTTCCCTGCCAGATGTTGGAATATTACTATTTATTTAGGAGACCTTGGCGCACCAGAAATTGATATTACAATTGCTGGATGCTTAATTGAAAAGGTGCCAATTGACTCAGGTTCAAGTGTCAACATAATAACTGAAGACACTGTTCATGCCATAGGTTTGACTAATATTCAACCAACCCAAAGAAATATCAAGTTGGCTGCTTTGATAGGAAGAAAACTTGTTGGTGAATTGAGAATGTGACTGTATACATTCAAGCCAAGCCTTTTACCATGAATTTTATTGTTATCAAACCACTTGGTTTGTCATCTTATTCTGTTTTGATTGGACGACCGTAACTTTATCAATCTAATGCAAGTGTTCACTGGAAGTCCAGAGAACTAAGATTTCAAACTGGTGAAACAATCAATCGTGGAAAGCCAAAAGAATAGATTATCACCTAGAGTTGTGACAAATACGAAGGCGAAACTCCTACGTCCGACACCAGTTTTACCTCTGAAGATTCTTCTTACAACCTTAATATATTCTCTAATGCATCAGATGTCAAACTTAATTATTTCGAATGCTATGAGAATGACAAAGAAGAATTCTTCGATGTCTGCAATGCAGATGTTGATATAAGTGAATCAGAGGCTGCGGACCAGAATTCTCAAAATTCGGATGTAGATGATGAAGATACAGAGGACGAATTTGAAAAATCCGAACAAGAATTTGGAAATAATGACCAGGCTGACAACAAGAATAAATCTGTGGAGTCAGCTATACACGAAATTCATGGCCATAACCAGGCCAGTGTGAAGGATTTCAGATCATTCAAGATCCAATCCATGTCCCAAATCTTTGGTGACTTTGCATAAGATCCACGAATCTTATTGATGCTAAAAGGTAACTTTGGAAAGTTGAGACCAATCTCCTTTTCCATTCCATCCTTTTTGTTAGCCATAACAAAAGCATCAAGCTTGAAAAGTCTACCTTGTCTATTGCCCCTAGCAACCAAGATTTTTTCCTTTGTAATGAAACAAGCATCACCACCAAACTTTACCATGTATCCTTTCTCTATCATTTGACCAACACTTTCATTAGTAACATTCATCTTAATCATGTGTAGAGCTTTCTTTGCTCTCTTGTCATACCTTACTTGATCTTGAGGTGGTTGAGGCCTCTCCTCCACACCTGCAACAATCTCCATCAACTCATTCATCTCCAATAAGGACTCCATCCTTACCTTCCAAGTAGAATAGTTGATTGAGGTAAGCCTATCATTGCTCTCCAACATGAAGCCTCCACTTGTATCCATGTTGAAGTGACCTGATCTTCTCTTTCAACCTGTTCCAATGCACAAAGCACTCTCTTGAATGTCAACAAATGAACTCAAGAAGATATCACAAAGATATGGAACCTCTCAAATCTCTTCTAGCACTCTAACTAGAAAATCAACACATAGAATAGTGAAATCTTGATCAACCTATGATCTATCCTCAATCTAATGATTCTTGCCACTTCCTAAGATTGAAACACACTCAAATAAAGTTCAGTAACCTCATTATATAGGGATCCAATCAAATTTAGGTTTTTGACAAAATCACAAAAAAATTGAATATCTCAAATTCTACATGCAATTTCTAGAAACTTGATATATCTTCTTGTAGACTCCAATGAGACCTTCCTAATGTACCAAAAATCATCTAAATCCAGTAAGCCAAGTGTGAAATCGTAATTGATCAAGTATATAACCCTATATTGAGTTTTGACCTACAAAAGATCAATTCTACACATGCAAAAATGCTGATTTTTGAGTAGAAATCAATCTAGCATGCTCTAGCATTGGTAACTCCTCCAAATCCTTGTTAAAGACAGCTGATCCTTTCATAACCTGAAACACAAGAGCTCTGATATCATGTGAAGGATTTCAGATCATTCAAGATCCAATCCATGTCCCAAATCTTTGGTTACAATAAGGAGCAAACCAACAATCCTGCCAATGTAGAAAAATCAGCATCTACATACAAAATGAGATGCAAACTCTAAGAGATACTGATTAAACATGAACCAAAACATTAAATATGTTTGCTATCCGTACAATTACAGTACCCTACTATATTTCACACATGTGGAACCAAAAATAACAATAAATGATCATTTTACACATAGAATTGCAAGATAACATCATGAGAGTGCACCAATGAGTAGTAGAACCCAAAGATAACCATGTATAATGATGAAATGAGAGAGAGAAGAGAGAAGATGTATCTCTCCATGACTTACATCCTTTTATAGTGTTTCAAAACCCTATTTGGCCACTTGGCTTTCCCTCCAAAATGTAAACCCTACTATTGTTGTGTCTAGATTCAATGTACCCAAAGTTCAAATTTGAATCTCTCTCAAACTCGACTACCAACTTTCCCACACTTTCAAAAAGTGTTTATTGAATGTATTTTAAACTAATATAACTTCAAAAAGTTCATCTCTAAGTCGAGTTTTGGCCTCTTATTGACAATTTACCAAAATATGACTAAACTAGACTAAACTAGTTGAAATCTCTCATAGCCAGCATGATGGAAGGTATTATTTTACCAGATTCTACTGAGCTAATTGAACTTGCATCTGGGAAATTTGTGCATGTTTCTAAGTCTCTTGGAGAGACATAGCAGAATTTACTAAGCTATTGAAAGAGTGCCAAGATGTATTTGCATGGTCGCTCGAAGACTTGAAAGAAATTTCTGCTGAATTTGGCGAGCACCGCATTGATGCTAAAAAGATGTTGTTCTTGCCCGACAGAGACAATATCGTCTCAATCCAAAGTACTCTCTTATCATAAAAGATGAATTCAATAAGCACCTTAAGGTAGGTGTTATCTATCCCGTCTTAAGTAGTGAATGAGTATCTCCCATTGTTGTAGTTCCAAAGAAGAAATCTGGCAAGATTCGAATTTGCCAAGATTTTAGAAAGCTAAATGTTGTTACAAAGAAAGATCACCACCCATTACCCTTCACGGATCCCAATCTAGACTAGGTTGTTGGACATGAACGTTACGATTTCTGTGATGGCTTCTCTGGCTATAATCAAGTTGGAGTAAGGAAGGAGAATTGACCAAAAACCACGTTTATTACTGATTGGGGGACTTATGCCTACAATAAAATGCCATTTGGTCTTTGTAATGCACCAGCTACTTTTCAAAGAATTATTGATGCTAATTTTTGCTATGTTCCTAAGAACATTTCTCAAAATTTTCATTGATGATTTCTATGTTTATCGTAATATCAAGTCTCATATACAGAAACTGAAACTTACATTGCAGAGGTGTTGAGACACCTGTTTGTCACTGCACCCCAAAGAATGTTTTTTTGGTATGAGAGAAGGTATACTTTTTGGGGCATAGAATATCCAGCAGAGAAATTGAAGTTGACAAACATAAAGTAGAAGTGATAAGAAATTTGTTGATACCAACCAATCTATGTGAACTAAGAGGTTTCTTAGGGCATGTTGGTTATTATCGAAGATTTATCCAGAATCATGCCTATATTGTTGTAGCCCTTACACAGTTACTCAAGAACCAAGTCGCTTATATTTGGACGACAGAAGAACATTTAGCCAAAATTGTTAAAGATACTTTACATGCCATTTTTAAGGCCAGTTTACAAAACTGACTAGCCACTTTCGAATGAGCTAGGACCCCTATCTATAGGCTTTTCGTGCCAATTTTACATCAAAATTCATAGTTTTACATTCCACATTTTTATATTTTATAAAAAATTGGTAAATAATAGGCTGATTTTTATGTTGAAAAATTGGCTAGAGTGCTTCTTATAGATGACTATGTAGAAAATCTCTAAAAAGAAACTTCTACTTTTGCACTCTAAGGCCACATATAAAATGTCGAAAAGGCTAGCCAACTAGCTCAACAATAGAACTTCAATGAATAATTGTATTTAATTAGCGCTTGTGTGGCGTGGTGGCGTATTGAGCCTAGATTGGGCTTGCCCACCCCTGTTCCAGTTGCTGGCCTTGATGATAGAATAAATATATAGTAGTTTCTAAACATTGTAGTTTTCATTCAACAAAAATATGTTAGCAGATTCTAGAGAATCTCCAAGTGCCGAGCCAAGCTGAAGACACAAGTTATCTCTCACCCATGACCGAGGAGGTCTCAGAAGGAAGAGAGCAGAAGAAGCTGAGAGCCGAGAAAGTACTAACTAGGAAGACAATGAGTTATCTATGTGAGCCTACATGGTGTATCCCAAAGAAGGAATGGCCATGTAGGAGCTAGTAATATTTCCTAGGCATTGTAAATAAAGGTAGACCCCCCTTGAATTAGTTAGAGTGAGCCACGTTTTGATGGTGACCTTTAGTAGAAGGGCAAATTTCACATGTAATTTCTAATTTGGTGGAATTGCCACATGGGCTCCACATGGACAACCTTCTTGCTTATTTAAGGGCCTCCCTCTCTTGTGAGGGACCTTTGAATGTATTGTCAAGTTCTCTTGAGCTAATAAAGAGGATCCTCCACGTGTTCTTGATGATAGCTAAGCTCCTTGTTCATGGCAATGTTTTTGAGTGAGATTTCTATGAGAATGCTTGATTCCTTTGCATTGTGGATTAACTAGGTTCTTGTTTCTTGTTTCTTGCTTAGTTGTGGATAAGGATTCAGTTCTCGTTTGTGGAATAAGGTAGTAATCAGCATTCAAGTAAACTAGATAGGTTGGTTTGTGGTATAAATCTTGCATACTCCCTCGCAACCCAGTTCTTGATTGTTCTTGAGTAATCTAAGCATCAAGTAATGAGTGTTTCTTGATTCTTAGATAATTAAAATGCTGCTAGGAATCTTGTTTCTTGTTTCTTGAATCTTGTTTCTTGTTCCAGTAGTTAATCTTGTTCTTGATTTTCTAAACTAGTAGATAGTGGTAGGACTGCTCCCTGTACCAGAACACTGATCCTCTTGAGCTGTAGATGGTTACATGGCTGGTTTTTTGCATGTAGCTGTATCGGAACCGTGTCTCCCATAGACAGGGGGAAATACATGTTGAAAAGTAACCCATCCATGTGTTAACCGTTCTAACAAGAAGAACCATAAGAACCATAAAGAACGATAAAGAAGAAGATGAAACCAAGAGATAATTCCATGTTCACAGATTCAAAGGGAATCTATGAACATTTGGCGCCAATCCACAGCTACACAAACATTAAACCACCTAAAAAACTATTCCGATCTGTGTAGCACAACCATTGCTTTCAGGACTGCCACACTTTCATTACAGAACCCACCACTTTCGTCCTGACTACTGCGAAGCTCAGTTCTCAACCGACGCTTCACAAGTTGAGCCACAAGCCATCTATCACAATACACCATAAACGTCCACTCACCGTCGCAAACCATGAGAATCGCAACCCGCTCTTCACCCGTCACCGTAGACACCATAACCGTCACACCCGTAAACACTCGCACTCCACCATAACCGTAGATACACCACCACCCACAAACTGTCACCGTCCGTCCCGAACCGTAGGCCCCGTCCACCATCCCAACCACACGTACCTCCTTGCCCTCCCTCTAACACCAGATCAAATAACCGTAGATAGCCACAACCCGTAACAGACTACAATACCCGCAACGGACCGCAATCGACCGCACCTGACCGTTGAAAAAAAAAAAAAAAAACCTGCAACGGACAGCCACAAACCATATTGCACCGCTACCACCACATACCATCATCCCATCACCTTAGCCGTATCATCCGCCATTGGTCGCATTACACTTGCATCAGCCGTGGATTCGTAGCAACCGCATTCTAACACACGTGTCCACCATAACCAGAGTCCACGTGCATATTTACACAATCCTATGACACTCTACATGTTGTCATGGATCGTCCCTACAATCCGAATTCTACGGAAGACTATCCACTAGAGATGGTCTCCCCATCCACCGAACAGGCTCGATTTAACAGATATTCCCGGATGAAATCCCAAGTCCAAGACCCATCCACAAACCCATTCGACAGATGGGAACCTATGCGTTATGAAGCTCCCTATGAACGACTACATTTCCATGTTGCCGAATCCTCACGTGCACGAGCTCACTTAAACAGAGCTTTTGCACATAATGTTCCACGTATTGAAAAAAAGACCCCCAAGCTCGACTTACCTAAGTACGATGGTAACACTGATCCTCAAAGATTTCTTCAAGTCTTTGAGAACGCATGTGATGTCTATGGCGAGACATCACCAGAGGCCATGGTATAGCCCTTCTCGATGACCATGATCAATCGAGCACGAGAGTGGTTTTTTAACCTTGATCATGAAGATAAACGTGACTGGTCACTCTTGAAGGAGGCCTTTATCAGACATTTCAAGCCTTTTTGCTTGATAGAAAGCCCTTTTGTCAAACTAAGTAATATCAAAATGACAAAAGACGAAAAAGTACATGACTACATCGAACGATTTAAATGATTAAAAAGTCAGGTACAAGAGCAACCTACTGAATCCATGCTCATCATTTGGTTCCTCGTTGGGCTCCCACGATGGATATGACGTGAACTTCGTTCTAATGATGAATATACATAATTGAAACAAGCCATGTCTGATGCCATTCGGGAAGAAGATGAGGGCTCAGATGTGGATGAACCATGTGAACGGAGAGCACATCTTGTTGTCCAAGAAGCTCGACCAAACAATGACACACGAGAACAGTTATGAAAGACACAGATGGAATTGCTTAACCAACAACACCAGCAACAGATGGAGAAACTCACAAAAGAGTTTCAAAACACTCTTAAGTCTATCCACAGCCTCACAACCAGTCAGGAGGACATTATCAACCTCCTCGACAACCATTTGTTTCACAGCAACAACACACGCCCTATCCACCGCAAAATAACTAGGTCCATATACAAGAGTTGCCCAGACAACCTAGACATGACCCTCAACTTTAATAAGATCTCTACCGACGGACCTTCATAAGACTTCGACCGACGGACTTTCATAAGATCTCGACCGACGGACTTTCATAAGATCTCAACCGACGGACTTTCATAAGATCTCGACTGACGTGACTTCATTAAAATTTCGACTGACGCTACAGACACGTCCCATCACACCCGCGCCCACCCAAAGGCTTCCATAAATGCCATCACTTCGACCACATTCACACCTCAGCGAAGTGTGAACTCTGGAGCTCCCTGGCGACGATCCTCTGGCGATTTTCAGACTCTCCTACACGATCTTGGCGCTCTCTCATCCGGTGCTCCTTCCATCTCAGCCGACACCTTTTCCACTCCATCTCAGCCGACACATTTTCATTCCATCTCAGCCGACGCCCTTTCCTTCCATCTCAGCCGACACCTTTTTCACTCCATCTCAGTCGACGCCTTTTCCACTCCATCTCAGCCGACGCATTTTCCTTCCATCTCAGCTGATGCATTTTCCTTCCATCTCAGCCGACGCCTTTTCCACTCCATCTCAGCCGACGCCTTTTCCACTCCATCTCAGCCGACACATTTTCCTTCCATCTCAGCCGACGTCTTTTCCACTCCATCTCAGCCGACGCATTTTCCTTCCATCTCAGCCGACGCCTTTTCCTTCCATCTCAGCCGACGCCTTTTCCACTCCATCTCAACCAACACATTTTCCTTCCATTTCAGCCGACGCCTTTTCCACTCCATCTCAGCCGACGCATTTTCATTCCATCTCAGCCGACACCTTTTTCTTCCATCTCAGCCGACGCCCTCCGCTCCCATCTCCACCGACACCCTTTTTCCAGATTATTGTTTCTCTCTTTTTCCAATTTCTTCATCATGTCTACCAACCTTGCCTCCAGCTCTGATGACCCCGCAACCAATAAGCTCGACATCCACTTATCCACATTGGACATTACAGAGATGCAACATTGTTACCAACAGACAACACCTTTCCTTCAAGCAATTGAGTTTCAAATGCCTGTCCTAACGGGGTATCAAAGCCCCTATCTCGTGCACATGATCTACGCCAACTACAATGCTACTGCAAGGTCGTGCCAGCTAATAGTCCCTCCTGTGAGGAACTACGTTTACAACCTATCATTTGCATCGGCCGACTTGCAACTTTTTGGGTTCCCAAGAGGACCCAATGCTGTCACGAGAAAGACAACGTATTTCAAATTTATTGATCCATCAGTGGCAAACTGGAAAAACAAGGACGGGTATCGAGTTGACGCAATCAATGACTCCCAATCACAAGCGGCATGTGCGTACTTGACAAAGTGCACACAATGACCAAGAAAAAAGTTGCAGAGGGTACCCATGTCCCTATTTCACATGATGGCAGATTCACGACTGCACTCCCAGAATCTCTATGACTGGACACAATTTGTTTTGAATTGTCTTCATGAGTGCATTAACAACAAGCAGCCCATCACAATATTGGGATATCTGATGATATCACTCTTCACCAAGTACAAAACGGGCCAAAGCTTCAACAACAACTACAGCTTGCGGACAAGGCATGGGAAATTCCCATTGCACACAAGAAGTCCAGGCGTGCAAGGAACACTTCACCATCGAGATCCCAGGCTAAACGAGTCAACACCAGTATCCTCCCTCTGGTGCAGAAGCCAAGAAACCCACCACAAGATCCACAAACAACTGCAACTTCCGGAGCTCAACAGACAAATACCTCTAAGGCTCAGTTGTCGGGCACACGGCAACAACGGAGGCAAGAGAGCTTCAAGCTGGGAGCACATCACCGGTGGGATCAGTTTCAGATGGTTTCATTTCAAATGCAGGCAGCTCATCCACGGCATCACAACAACACTCGTCGCTCTCACATGTCATCGACGGGAGTGATGGAGCAATTACATCTACACAACCACCTGATACGGCAGTTACTCAAGCCACAGGTCAATCAGATAAAGCCACCACTCCACCCACACTGATTACTACGCCAACGCCACCAACATCACCACTGGCACAAATTTTTTTTGGGGGGGAGGAGTGGGGATATCCAGTCCCCACCAGGACACAGAAGCAACCACAGGCCCAGCAAGTCCACACACTGGACACGTCGCAATATTTTGATGCTGAGGACCTGATGGAAATAAGCGACGACGAGCCAGAAAAGGGGACACAACCAGGAAGAAGTCAGGCCCCTCCACTAACCACCACCACCACAACAGTCACTAACATCATACCTTCACTCCCTCCACCTCCACCTCCATCTTCAGCTCTAACACCGCATTTATTTTTTGGTTTAGCCTCACCATCCCACACTCCAGATCAGTACCCAACCCTCACTAACCCTGAAAAGCTCACTGAAGCAGCCAAGTGCTCGATGATTGGCCTATCCGAAACGAGCTACCACATGCATTGGTTGGTGAGCCAGCACCAAATGCTCGAGAGTAGAGTCCAGCATCAAGACCAAGAGATTGTGCAATATCAAAGGCTGCTCAAAGAGAAAGAGAAAGAAACAGTGGAAACCAAATCCATGATGGTCGGGCAGAAGTCCACTCTGGAAGAGGTCCAGCAACAACTGAAGCACCAGATGGTCCAAATCGACCAAGTACGAGATGAATCATCGAGTGCAATGACAGTCGTTGCACCTGTAGTCAAGTCCGAGGACATTCAATTCCAGGTCCCACAGGCCTCAGCCATCCGGATGGAAAAATACGTAAGGCTAATCCAGGAACGGGAAGCCGAAAAGCGAAATTTTGAAAACATTGTGGTCAAACAAGAGAAGATCATCCTGGAGTCCCAGAAGCAACTGGAAGACACTACGAAGGCCCTGCAGCAAGTCTTGGACAAGGTGAACCAACTATGGGAGAAGGCGTGCAAGGCTCAAACAGGTGCTCAATCAACAAAGCCGCGGGATGATGATGAGAATGATGGTGCAGGAAATCAAGGCGGACAAACCCACCCTTCAGACGGTAGCTCGGGATCGGGTGGCCAGAGAGCCGGTGCTACTTCCATGACTTTTTCCCGACCCCCTCCCACCTTATCCCTTCCTCCTACTCTGCATTTAATTTTTCTGAAACATTCATTCCAACTTACCCAATTCTTCCATCTCCCCTCTCTTCATCACCTCCTAGCAAAATAATGGGCCCATCAAAAGGTCCAGTTGACACTTACAAAGCCCGACGGGACGAGTTTCTCCAACAACTCCACTCCCCCGGTGCTGCGTATAACTTGTTGATTCCACCTCCTCCTAAACCTATCACCCCCGCACCCCTCTCCCTAGATCATTCCATCCCCAACCTTCCACATGGGGGGTGATGATGACTTCTTGGCAGACCAACCAGAAACGAGAAGGTTCTCGCCGTCGACAAGTGAGCGAGCAAAAAAGAAAGATACGGGCACCAAGGCCTTAGATGATTATCTTGCAAGGCCATCCCAACTACGCAGGACAACTTCCCCTACTAGGCCTAGAGGCAAACTGGCCGACACAAGGGAGTTAGAGAAATCTGAGAGGAAATACCTCCAAACATGAGGGGAGGCAAAGAAGACATTGATCAAAGCCAATACTCCACCAGGGCTGAGATCATTGTCGCGCTACAACCGTAGCCAGAATGGCGGACTAAAGTCCTGAAAGATAGCAGATGGCTTCAAGAGTATTTGAAGGCACCGACATGGAAGCGAGTGGATCCTTTCTACATGCCACTCAAACGCAGAAACCCATGGCTGGTGGAAAAGCCTCGAGTGGAGTTAGTAAACTGGCCAGTCATTCCGGGAATTTTGGAGAGAACCTCCCCGGATGATCTGAGGCTGTAGTTACTCGACTTCGGACATAAATACAAATCAAGTGTCGAGTATTGCAGATCCATGGCCTTCCTGATGCAACAAGATTGTTACTGGAATCGAGGCCTGGAGCCCATCAAAATCAGCCCAAATGTCGTCCTCGGTCGGAAAAAGACCATGAAATGATGGCCAGGCTATACTACAGAGCGGCCTTCATGTCGTCACGCTATGTGACCATGGTGGAAGACTGACAGGAAATGGGCTTCGTAGAAAAGATAAGAGAATATCTGGGGGCCCTCAATTTCGGAAGTAAGCTCTGCTTCCAAGTTTTTGAAGCCCTGGGCCGGAAGATGAGCAAGCGAAAGCAGAAGGCATGATGACGAGGCGAGCAGGATTCACAAGAAGTGCTCAAGAGGGCTGGTATGTAGCGGCCAATTGGGAGACTTCCAATTTTGACGAATAAATTTTGCGGATAATAAGCACCTGATTTTACGGAAGCAAACGAAAGTCCACGCTTTTTCAAGTGCCAAGTGGAAGACATCACCGGTGTTGCAGTGGGTCCTGCAACAGATTAGGGGTGGATAATGTTAGCAGATTCTAGAGAATCTCCAAGTGCCGAGCCAAGCTGAAGACACAAGTTATCTCTCACCCATGACCGAGGAGGTCTCAGAAGGAAGAGAGCAGAAGAAGCTGAGAGCCGAGAAAGTACTAGCTAGGAAGACAGTGAGTTATCTATGTGAGCCTACGTGGTGTATCCCAAAGAAGGAATGGCCATGTAGGAGCTAGTAATATTTCCTAGGCATTGTAAATAAAGGTAGACCCCCCTTAAATTAGTTAGAGTGAGCCACGTTTTGATGGTGACCTTTAGTAGAAGGGCAAATTCCACATGTAATTTCTAATTTGGTGGAATTTCCACATTGGCTCCACATGGGCAGCCTTCTTGCTTATTTAAGGGCCCCCCCTCTCTTGTGAGGGAGCTTTGAATGTATTGTCAAGTTCTCTTGAGCTAATAAAGAGGATCCTCCACGTGTTCTTGATGATAGCTAAGCTCCTTGTTCATGACAATGTTCTTGAGTGAGATTTCTATGAGCATGCTTGGTTCCTTTGCATTGTGGATTAACTAGGTTCTTGTTTCTTGTTTCTTGCTTAGTTGTGGATTAGGATTCAGTTCTTGTTTGTGGAATAAGATAGTAATCAGCATTCAAGTAAACTAGATAGGCTGGTTTGTGGTATAGATCTTGCATACTCCCTTGCAACCCAGTTCTTGATTGTTCTTGAGGAATCTCAGCATCAAGTAATGAGTGTTTCTTGATTCTTAGATTATTAAAATGCTACTAGGAATCTTGTTTCTTGAATCTTGTTTCTTGTTCCAGTAGTTAATCTTGTTCTTGATTGTTTTCTTGTTCTAGTAGTAGATAGTGGTAGGACTGCTCCCTGTACCAGAACGCTGATCCTCTTGAGCTGTAGATGGTTACATGGCTGGTTTTTTGCATGTAGCTGAGTATCGGAACCGTGTCTCCCATTGACAGGCTGGGAAATACATGTTGAAATCTGAGTAACACATCCATGTGTTAACCGTTCTAACAAGAAGAACCGTAAGAACCATAAAGAACGGTAAAGAAGAAGACGAAACCAAGAGATAATTCCTTGTTCACAGATTCAGAGGGAATCTGTGAACAAAATAAATGTAAAAATTTCAAGTAAATGGCTTCAAAACTTTAGGATTATGAAATTAAAAATACAAACAATGTGACTTTGAGAGATTACAAGTACCTTTGTTATGTTGGGGGAAAAAAATGAGTCCTGCAATTCAAAATGATATAAAGTGAATGCATTCTTCAATTCAAGCTCGCCTAAGAAAGACACATCAACTTTGAGAGAATCATTACAATAGTATATTGCTAATGCATCAAAGTTATAATTTTAGTGTGTGGATTGATCTTTTGATTTCTAGACTTTAGGTTATTTGCAAACGAGACATATTTGATTTCTTTGAAATTTTCACCTCAACAAAATTTCTTTTTCTTTCAATCCATAGCATGATGGGTGATGATGGTGGCATATAGTATGGATTAATAAAGAGATGCTCATAATGTGCCAAAAAGAAAGGAGGTGGAGAACCTATATTGACCTAGATGCACAAACAATGTTATTTCTGATCAAGAAAAAATCTAGACAGGACAAAAGAACATCACAATGTGAGGAGAAGAACAAATTAAGTGAGATGATTGATGGACATGTAAAGGAACAATCTGAGCTTAGCAATCTCTTATTGTCAAAAGATATCTAGCTTCGAAATGAATCTACACATTCTAAAGCACATCCAAGTTATGTCTTTTTGAAAGAAATTTGACATCCTTGCTCATTGAGTTTCTCATTCTAGATTCTTCCTTACATCAATGCTATATATGAGAAATGAAGCATTTTACCCTTTTGAGTTTATTTCAATCAAGCAAGTTATACACACATGCAATTTTTAAATTTGTCCAAATCTAACGTTTTGTTATTTTATAAATTGGAGCGGGAAAGTAGACACTTTGTCCTTTTATGGCTCCTCGATGTAGGTCACTAAATGGCTAGAGAAGATCTTGGAATTTATTTTCTAGACTATTTTGCCCTATATTAAGCTAAACTGAACAAAACATTTGCTCAACTTAAACATACTAATGAGATTCACAAGCCAACAATTAATGAAGACAATGCTATGAGCAAAAAAATACAAGAGTTATGAAGCATACAACTAGTAGTTGGCATTTTACGTATTTAAACCTAGCTCATGAGCAATAGTTGGTAAATAGAAGAATGAGCCACACTCAATTCTAGTAGCAATACTGTAATTTATATTGGTCTAAGTTTAAAGTCTTGAGTTTCAAAAAACCCTTATGGTTTGGCTTAAGAGGGTCATTCCTATTAACAAGTGGCTATATACCCTAAGCTTGGTCCAATTTTTCTCTCTATGAAAGTGAGAGGGTTCTCTCTGTCTCCTTGTTTTTTTTCTCGCTTTGCATTTTCAACTTTTAGACTACCCCCTTTGTTTGTAAGTTGTAGGAGAGAGGGTGTTTCTCTACTTTCCTTTGTGGAGGTGGCTTGTGAAGGCATTTGCTTGTAGGGTTGAGAAAGTAGTTTTAGAAGTTTCTAGTTAGTACTAGAAGGATTGCATTGAGCTCCATCATGTGTCTTTGAGGTTGAAAGTAAGCTTCCTTTGCTTTTTATTTATTTCAATGTTGTGAGAACTTTGAACGATGGGAATGGAGACGAATCACGAGAAGCGAGCTTGAAAGTGTTTGTGAGAAATGATAGTATTGAAATAGGATAATTAGAAGTGAATGGAAATTGCTTTTGGTGCTTGGTTGGTAGCAAAGAGGAAAAGGTGAAGTAAGTGCATGTATGCTCATTCGATTGCCTTCATAATAACACTCAAAAAAATTATAATACGTAATGCCAAGCCCAAGAAACTCTCATCTCCTACATTTTCATAGCATAGTGAGGGTATTCTTACAATAACATTTGGCACCATTTTCAGGGACCCAATCCTAATAGCAACATTGGCACTCTTGCATTCGTTTTTTCTTTTTTCTAGATTTTGGCACATTTGTGACTAAGTGTTGAAATCCATAAAAATTAGCTCCAAATCATTCAAACATGAATTGCTGCAATGTTGTTTTTTGACTTGTCAATGAACTTGAAAACTTTACAATCCACAGTCACTATAATAGACTTTCCGACTCGTCGACCTACTACATCAATCCATTTATTGTCCTCGACCTACTACATCAATCCATCAATCCATTTATTGCCAACCTCAATGTTTTTTATTTGTCGGGAACTAGGACTCAATTATTGTACGGCCATCTTCCACTTGCTGTCATCTATCTACAATCAAAAGAACCAATCTAAATTATTAAATTCGCTACAGCCGATTAGTTCTTATACTCACTAGTCTACTTGGACACTCCTTTCACTGAGATCTATTTTCTGTGTGAAGGGTGACTCTACTTACAAAAATTGTACTTCCTACCATGTCAACATACACATTGAGGCTCATCTGGACCTGCCTGGCACTATTATCTGCCCATCTTCAAATCTAATAAAAGACAATGTTGTTTTGAATTCCATCTTGGAATCTTGATATACAATCTGCGATCTTTAGCACCATTGTAGCATTTGTACCTACATTCAACCTTGCATAAGTGCAATTCCCTCTTCACTGTAGAAAATTTTCATCAAATCTGACTTGCCAAATCACCCATCTATGTCAAGTACAATCAGATTGTTTACACTCCCATCCAAGTTGTACCAACCTTTGAAACCCATTCCAAACCAAACTCATTTGCAAATTTCTCTCTTGCTAAGACACTTTGACAAAGATAATTGAAGATATCACGTTTCAAGATTCCTTTTTGGTTCGCATACTGCTGAGAATCATAGATGATAATAAAGATCACAGTCAATGAGCTCAAAGCACTAAATGAAATTCATCAATTTCAGCTTGCAATGCAAAGGATGAGAGAGTACTCCTATCAATCAATATTAGAATTTGAAAAAATTTAGCTAGATAACTAGCAACCTAAGGTTAGAGCTCATTCAGCAGAAGTTGACAGTACGATTGTTTGGCCCTCAGCTTTTCATTGCTGCTAAAGAATCAGAAAGAATATCTTTGTTCCAATATGTGAAGTTCCCATAAGATTAATCAACTTCCATGCCAGATATGATTGGAGGTACATTCACCCTTGCCCTCCTTAGAAAATAATTACAGCTGATTAACATCTAGTGTATAGCACACTCTTGAAAATTGATGGGATCCAGGTGGGTGAACGCTACTCCACAAAAAAGGCCTTTTTCTCACCGGATCCTGACTCCCCTTTTCTATCAATAAATATTGGCTTCCTTTCTATCTCTTTGCTAGTTTGATATTCGCCACTTGAAATAGATGGATTCACCTGATACTCACTTGGTGCACAACTGTATTCACTGCCATCCTCTTGGCTTCCAGCAAGTGCCATTTTCCTGAATCTCTTAAGATCAGAGTTATATTGTGCACTGTCATAGTCCACACTCCCATATGGAAAGTCATACTTTGAACTGTGACCAGGCCTTGTTCCATGGTTCAGATCTGCAGCATCACCCTCCAAAGCACGAGCAACCTGTAAGAATCGAAGTACAAGTAGTTTCAATGATGGATCAGCAACAAATGGTTGTGCCACAAGAGTCTCTTCTTTATAGAAAACTAAACTGTTTCTATGTTTTTCTGTGTTCAAAATGCTACAAATACAATCTCCTCTTTCTGAGAGTCCATGAGACCATTGAAGTAAAACAAAGAAGAAAGTGAAAAAGGTTTGACCTGTCCCATTTTTGGGCGCTTATGTGCAGAATGACGAACACAAGCTGCAGCTGCCTCAATCATTCGTCTTCCTTCCTTGTCAGAGTAGTTCTTGTTCAGCCTTGGATCAATCAATCCCTCCACAATGCCATCTTCAAGAGCTTGAGTGAGTAAAGGGCGAGCCTGCACCACACACACCAGGAGAACTTAAGCCTGATATTACAATCTGCTAATGGACCACTATGAATTCGTGTAAACATCTCCATCAATCATGATAATCTAGGCACACAAAAGATTCAATATCAATTTCCACCCACAAAACTATTTCAAGAATTTCATGCACAATTTCTCATTTCATAAAGAATTTTATTCACGGTTACGATTTCCATAATATTTCCTAAATTGATGTAGTAAAAGCCTGTGACTCAAAAGGTAACAATTTTTAATTCACAGTAATTTTTTAGCAGATTTTGAATATAGAGTAGTAATGCTATGGATAAAATCATCCAACATTGAGAAATTCTTGATGGTTTTGTAAAATGTCACTTAAGCTCTACTCATCACCTCGTGATTTTGAGCTATACAATAGACGAAGCGATGACCCAAAAAGTGCAAGAATCAAAATTGGCTGAAAAGCTCTATACTCACCCATTCAACTAAGCTTTCATCACCCAATGGCCCAAATGAATCAACAGGCTTTCGACCAGTCACCAATTCCAGTAACACCACACCGAATGAGAAAACATCTGACTTGTCTGTAAGCTTTCCAGTTGATGCATATTCAGGAGCCAAATACCTGTCATGGGAAGAAATTCAGGCTCCGAATACAGATTTTCAAATCCAACTAAGTTTCCACAGATCATCAATGCAAAAAAAGGCCACCTGGCTCTTACATGTAATGCATAAGGATTATGTTACACACCCAAATGTCCCCATCACCCGTGTGGTCACGTGAGTATGAGTATCAGATGCAAGTTTTGCTAGTCCAAAATCAGAAACCTGGTTCAAAGATTTCCACTCAAGCATGATTAGGGATGGTATAAACCAGTGTTTGAGTTTAATATGAGGCCCCACCCCAAATCTAGATTCCTCTCATCAAGGCTATGCATGCATGCATATTTTATTAGACAGTAACAAACTGAAGCAAAAATTAAGTCATACCTGTGCTTCGAATTGGTAGTCTATAAGAATGTTGGATGATTTGATGTCCCGATGAATAATTCGAGGATGACCTTTAAATTTCAAACAAAAACATAAGGCTTGGCATACAAAGCAAGCAAAACCTACATAGATACAGAGCCTGACAATAGCATCAATAGGCTGAATTACCATGGGTCACTTACAGTCCTCATGAAGGTAAGCAAGTCCACGAGCAGCTCCAACTGCAATCTTCACACGTGTTGTCCAATCCATGACAGGCCTCCCCTTGCCTGAATTCACTACGCTCATAAGGATAAAAGAGATAAATCCTTATACCAACAAGCATCAAAGAGTTGGTGAGCATGTCAAACATCCATCCCTCAAAAAGTTTGGAAAGAGTACCATGAAGATGATATTCAAGTGTGCCATTGGGCACAAATTCATAGACAAGCATCCGCTGACTATCGGCAATGCAGTAGCCAACCAATGATACAAGATGGCGATGGTGAACTCGACTAATAATCTCAACTTCTGCTTGAAACTCACGCTCGCCTTGCCCACCTCCTACTTTCAGCTGCTTTACAGCAACTAACCTACCATCTGGCAAAATTCCCTTAAAAACAAGACCAAAACCCCCCTCCCCCAGCAGATTAGCTCTTGAAAAACCATGTGTAGCTTCCTCCAATTCTGCATACGTGAAGCTTGACTTTGAGATTCCAAGATTTGGAGATCCTCCTGAAAGTGGTGGTGGTGACAAACAATTTTGTAAGCTTGGCACATCTGTAGTACCACTATCATACACAGACCCTAACAGACGTGCTTCTGGATGAGCATTAGGACTCTGCCTTAGTAAATGTGGAGGCAATGGAGGGGGTGGGGGTGGATAGTAGGGTTTTGCCGACACGTCCGAAGATGAATATGGTGGATCAAACCTTGGATTTCTCCCAGGTTCATACAAACCGCCTGAAGCACAGTACAAAAACCAGGAATGATATCAACATAACTCAAAACAAAAGTTGCTAGGAGATCCATTAAGGCTATCCACTTCTGAAGTTTATTCTGACAAGTGTCGAAGTACATAGATGCTCCACTGGAATCACTTACGCAAATCCTAGAAGATTATCAGAAACCTATATACTATGTGTGCACAGAAGGTCTTTGAAGTCTTGGCACTGCCTGTTCTTCATAATAAAAGCATCAGTTATCAACAGCTATTTTAACCTTAAGCAAATCCATGCCAAAAAAGAATTGCACAATAAAGATCAAAATACAAACACACAAGTCCCAAAGCCAGTTATTTTAAGATTTAACTCAAGCCCAGTTTCAAACATTGAGACAAACTGGATTCAGTTGTTGTTCACAAACTTGAACTCAATATGGTCAACGATAATGAGGAGCACAGAGTTCTCCTACAAAAAAGCTCAAGAGGACCATACTGTCAATTACCTAAATGAGAGGAAACAAAGTCTATTTCGACAAAGTGGACTTTCCGCTTGGCACTTCTAGAATGTATTACTCTAGAAAGTTGACCTAAGATTGGGACATAAATGACCATGGCACAAGTCCCCCTAAAGTGTGTGCTCTATCATTGAAACTTTATTAACCCAATAAATGGACCTAGTGTAATTAACTGATACTTTGGGGGACTTCATGAATTACCAAGGCCTGAAAACAAAAACATTATCACCAATGTTTGACTCTAAAAATTGACAAAATAATCCAAAAAACTAGTGTGACACTCAAATACAGAACAAGACATGAGTAGATGAAATATTTGTGCTTTTTTTATCTCAAGAGAAAGTACATCATAGTAAAAACAAGAGAGAGACTGTTGCTAGCCTGCACATAGGAATACTGCTCCAAGGTCCCCTTAGCACCCCTAGCCCTGACTCTCCTAAGCTTACACATGGTGCATCAATATTAGCCAGCAGTTTTTGCAACATGTCCATAACCTAAAGCATAAGCTTAATTGTAGCTCCTAAATCTGACCTGTCACGATATATGGTGACTGGTCTACAGCATTTCATTCACATGGGACATGTGGCACTTTGAATCATTCACTCCTACTTTTAGGAGCTCAATTCAACAACTTTGTATGACACCTACTACACACATATGAGCTTCAAGTTCATTATCACACAGTCAAGACTTAGCCATTGATCAGTCAAATATGTTCTACATTCTTTTTACAAACGTCCTGTTCTTTACCTTGCCTTGCTATAGTGGATATTTACATATTTTACGTGAGGATGAGACATAATAACATATAGCATCCAATAAGAGGTAAGTTGGTTAGGACTTTCTTTGCTCTCCTTAAGGTCAAAAGTTCGCCTCCAATTCGTTCCACAACCATGAGGACATACAAGAGAAAAAGAACATATTGAATCTGTTCCCCTCTGAAGCAACATCATCTGCAATGTAAAAATATACATACTATTCGTGCTGGTCTCCTAGAGGCTAGGTCGCATCATTGGGAAGTTTACCGTGCCAAATGAAAAGTACTCTTGGAATAAACACTTCTGCCATCCAAGAATTTTCAAAAAGGACCCAAAAAACTGGAAAAACCCAAACCGCAAACTGGAAAATCAGAAAAGAATTTTCAGCCTATCAAATTCAGGAGCTAGAAACACCCTATTGTAGTGATGTATGTACTATGTATGACCCAAAAAAGAGAGAAAAGGTATTTCAAGTGAGTCGTGACACTATTGGACAGCTACTAGAGAGGAATCTAATGACCCAATTAGATTGAAAGGGTTATGGCAAAAACAGCACACAACATGGAGAACATCCACAAAATACATACTAGAGAAAGAAAGATGTAAAATGGGTTAATATAGACAGGAGAAAAATGGTCATCAATGACGGACTAGTATAAAACAATAGGCATTTACTTATCATTAATGAGCTGCGTGTAAGTTAAAGCTAAGCTAAACTGATCCTAAACTACTTTGATAGTAAGACACTATTCCCCAAACAGCCGATTATCAATAATGAGCCAACTAATGACCACTAAATGCCAAGTTACCACATCACACACATGAAGTACTATACAAGCTTAGATAAAATGAAAAGCATAACATCAACATTAAGCATCTCTCTCTCTCTCTCTCTCTCTCTCTCTCTCTCTCTCTCTCTCTCTCTCTCTCTCTCTCTCGTTGAGACCTAAAGTTTGAAATTGTAATGGGATTCACACTTCATCTGCAGCTAGAGCCTTGGAACCTTTTGGATTTCGTCACAAATGGGGATATACCATTATTCACTAGGATACACGAGAATCGTGAGAAAGATTTACTCGAGTTTCCTAAATTCAGATGGTTTTTAGCTTACAGGGCAAAGACTCGATCAACAAGTGGCAGAGATTCAAGTGGAGTTGCATGCTTATATAGAGACTCTTTACAGCCGGTTCTTGAGTTCATTAGTCATGATGAACATGCACGCTATATTTGGAGTTGCCTCATTGGACATTGGATTGGTTTAGACAGGGATGTATTTATAGTAGTATGTTCTTTTACTCCAGAGACTTCCTCTTTTGCTGAGTGTGCCAATTCTCCATACGTCGGCCTATCTCCAGATACTAATCATTACTCAGAGCAAGGGCATATACTACTTGCTGGCAATTTTAATGCTAGAACTACTTCTCGCCAGACAATGTTTAATGATGTTATCGATTTGCTTTGCATATAGGCTATTGATGATGAGTAATGGATTCGTATTCCCAGCAATGTTCCTCATTCAGGCCCACGTCATCCACGGTTTTGAGACTCTCCGGAACGATCCCTCCAAGCTTACAGAGACCATCTCAAATATATCGTGGCTCATACAGTGATTCTGGCTCGGAAGATAAATGTGGTTCTTAACAAAGCAATGGAGATTAAGGAACAAAATCAAGATATATAGCGTGGCTCAGACAACAATTCTAGCTCGGATACATGTAACGTGGCAGATAGCAATTCTAGGATTAACGTGAGCAACAGTCAAAGAAGATAGCAATTCTAGGATCAAAGTATTGGTTAAAATCGATTTCTTGTTAAAAATTACACATCATCAATCTCAAAACAATGATGTCAAATCGATTTCTAATCTGTAGCATCCCTCAATGCATTATAAAGTGTCCCTCGATACATTATAAAGCAGGAAGATCGCGAAGAAGGAAGATCGAGAAGAAGGAAGATCACGGCCAGCAGGAGGCACTTTGATACCTGGTTTTTTTTTTATTAAAAAAAAACGTTCCGACCCAGTTCGTTCCGAAACGTTCCGACCCAAAAGGGTCGAATGGGCTTCTAAGCTTTGATCTTTAGTCTTTTACCAAACAAATAGATTCATCAAACTCCACCAGCATGTTCTGTTTGGTTATGGCACCAACAAATAGCAAGTTCTTGGCCAACCCTGGTACATGCAGCACACTCTTGATTACCTTACATCTCCCGATGACAGCTTCACTGGAACTGTGCCTTTTCCCCTCACCTCATGTGTAGAGTTATCTCCAAGGCATACTTGAATCACTTGTCTCCTAATAGGTGTTGAACCAATGTCTATGAGGTTTGAGGCTCTAGAATCAATGTACCATCGACCAAACGTGGATTCAGATGATAAGGCTACGGTGAATAGATCAAGCCCACCAGATTGCTCTTCTTCTGCAACTTTACCAACAAAGTGACCGTGCTGATTTTTGCCCTTCTTTTGATCATTTTGCTTCTTTCGGCATTCGAAAGCGAAATGCCCATACTTGCGACAATAGTTGTAGTTGCCCTTCCTCTTGGGTGTAGATGAGGAATTGGTGCTTGTCTCCTCTCCAACCTACAACTTGGACACTTACTGCTCCAAGTTTTGCTTTGAGTTCTTCCCCTTACCTTTCCCTTTCTTCTGAAAGTTTTGCTTCTTCTTGAATCTTCCCTTTCAGAAAGATTCTTCCTTCTCATCTCCTCCTATAAAAGAAGACCACATAACTCCCCAAAGATTGGGACATCACATAGTCTTGATGAATGACAAACTATTCAAGACTATGGAAACAATACTCCTATCACTTACTGTCTCTCCCACTGAAGCAAACTAGTCCATAAGGTCCTTGACCTTTGTGATGTGATCATTGATTGTTGCACCTACTTCCATCTTGAGAGTGTGTAACTTGTTCTGCAAGTAAATGAGCCTGGCTAAATCTATTGTTTCAAACATAGACTTCATAATACCCCAAGCTTCCATTGCATCCTTTGCATTGCACATGTGAGGAATAATGTTGTCTTTCACAGAAATATTGATCACCCTATGAGCCTTCTGTCTCCGGCTAATGTAGGCTCTCTACCTGTAACTATCTCCTAGCAATTCTTGTCCATCAAGATGTTGGCCATCTTGAACTTCCACACCCTATAGTTTGTGCCATCAAGTATGCTTAATTCACCCAATAAACTATCTCCAAGACTAGCCATGCTCAAATCTTTGCTCAAAACAAAAGCTCAATCTGAAAGGAATTAAAAAAGAAACAACTTCTAACAACTAGGGTATCACCCCAAACTAGGATATGTAGCCACTTCAAGGCAACCCTTCAGCTCTTGCTTTTGATTTTGCCACTTGGTATGGCCTTGCTAGCACAAGCACTAGATCCCACTAGATTAGAAACCAAATGCCCCTACAGAAAGTGCACCCTGCTTTTCTGTAAGCTCCTCCAGAAAGACTTCCCAAAACTCAGCCAAATTTGGATCATCCCACTCTCCTTGCCAATAGCTCTCCAACAATACAAGATTCATATTGATTTGCCTCCTATAGATAAAAGCGCCCTCCTGCAAGATTGAGGTGCTTGTGGAAGATGAGAATCTTCTCAAGGATCTAAGCACTGAAGTTTCTCTCTCTCAGACTCACAGGCTAGACAACCTGCCCTGATACCATGATGAATTGCAAGGCCTAGCTATGCAGTATCTTAACTACAATACTAGATCAACCACGAAAGCTTGAGAAACTTAGCTATGGAAAACATCAAATAAAAGGAGAATCACATAAGCACCTCACAACACCAAGTTAGAAGAGAACAACATCAAAATTGTTAGTCAATGTAGATCAAATGAAAAATGGTATAACTAGTGACCACATTTTTAGAGTATATAGTATGTCAAGTAATTCTTATTCATAGGTGGTAGATCATATTTCATAACAAGATTTCTTGGATTCATAGGTTATGACACCACCGTGTTGATTTAGAGCACAAATTCTAGTGTTACTTGCATTAAACTCAACAAAAGAATGTTTTTCAGCAATGTGTAGGTATAAAATTGGAGCAATGGTCAATAGTGTTTTGAGCATATCAAAAGAGACTTTCAAAATTTTGAGGACAAATTGCAAACAAGAACTTTTTGAAGCAAACATAAAAGAGGGAATACAATTGTCACAAATCAGAAAATAGATTTCTAAAAATGTGTAGCCCAAGGAACATACATACTTCATGAGCATTAAAATCTCTACTTGGAAAATGTTTTCTTCCATGACATACTTTGATGACATACTTGTGTTAGTAACACACTCACAGCTCAATTTCCCATCTTACGTCTATTCTCCAAATCTTTTGTAACAGTCAATTTTTTGGCCAAGTGCTCAAAATGCTCCTTGTTGTCCAAGAAATCAAATTTCTACGGCTCTTGGTTTTTAGTGGCATTGTTTGTCTAGATCAGTCCAAAGTACAATCTGTTTCGTTCAGGCCCACCCCAACTAAAACATTATTCCTAATATTGTATACAAGGGGTGTCTTGGTTACTCCAAGAGACATAACAAGAAAATCATATAGACGTTATCAAGTGCAAAAGAGAGCCTAAGTTACCTAGATTTGAGTTCGATCTTTAAGAAGATGGTAGCCTTCCCCAACTGATTAAATAGTCATATGGGAAGTAGGATAACAACTCTACACAAGAAGCATGTTCAAAGATTAATGATCAAGGAAAAGCATCTTAATTCCATCTTCTTGGTTAACAAATAAAACATCAGCTCCAAAAGTACTAGTACTACAAACTATAAAGCCACACTGTAAAATATTTGGCCTTCTATTCCTATCTGCTTGTTCTTTAAAGTGCTATGGAGACTGGTGCTGTGCATGGAAAAAGCTCAAAGCAGTGATTGATATCCTACAATGGAGGTGAGGAGCACGGTTCCTCAAAAACATGTTGCTGCTAGTGCAACAAATGCTCTAAGAAATGGTATTTACAACTAACACCTCACAAAGAGTGGCAATAAGAACTGATGTTGGACTAGTGGCATCTTTAACTCATATGCTCCTCATAAAGTTCTTGTTTGTTTCAAACTGGTGGTCCCCCTAAGAATCAATACTAACGAACTTGTGCTTTTCCATTTGTTCCAAAGAAGCCAACTGGGTAATCCTCACAACCTAGTTAGTAGGAAGTAAGATCTCTTGAAGAGCCATTTCAGCAGCTCCAGTGAAATCTGAAATATGTCCCAAACTTTCTCATAAAAATAAAAGCTTAGTATCCCTTTTTTCTTTGAAACTTTGTTGACATTACTTTCCTAGACCTTTGCGGGACAAGATTCTTCAGCACTCGATCTCAGATAAATATCCAAATGCATCAATAACGAATTAATTGATCTAAATTGCAAAAATCGGAGACTGCTCCCTTCTATTTGCCACCCAAAAGTATCACATCCCTTAGCCAAAAACCCATCCATTTGAATGCACATATTGCTGGGAAAAAGTTTCGACCTGATTCTTTGTATGTCTTTCACATGGCAATCTAAACAGCCTATAACAATAGATCCAAGCTATCTTGGTTCCATCAAAAAAAAAAGCATGAAGAAGTTCAAGACAAATTCTGCAAGGGTTGCAAGCTGCATGCCCTTATAAGAAGACAAATTAGGGACAGCAAGATCAGCTGCCTAAAATGTTTTGCAGTAGAGACTTTTGCAAAGCTCTTTGTTTGTTCAGCAGGTGTCCAAAATTGAGGTAAATGTCAAAAAGGGACAACATACGTGGTCGCATACAACCATACTTGCTTAACCATCGGGAAATGTGATCATGTACGATCATCCACATTTAACTGATCCTTTCGTCTTGTGAATATAACCATTAAGTTTCAATTAACATCTGATCTATACTAACTACCTTAACAGAACCATCAACTTGCTCTAACAACATTTGTCTTTTACTCTAACTAATTTGGCTGAATTGTCAACTAGCACTAACTATTGTAGATCTGAAAAAATATAGTTGCAACAGTCAAAGCTCCTCCTTGAAAAAAGTGCAATTTTTCTATAAATTGATGTCAAACAGCTTTGAATTGAAAGCGTGATCTTCTGCAATAAGTGATACAGATACTTTAACTTGGCAACATGCCAAGCTGAACTTGAACCACAAATTTGCCGAAATTTTTATTGGTAAAAGTTTGAAGGCACTTAGCAAACAGGTTTAACTTTGAGTAAGTGCCAGTGCATCAAAAGTTATCCTACTTGCACCTGACCTCTAGGTAAAACAATAGGAGCATGCCTTATTGATTGAATAGATTCTTTCCAGCTAACCATCAGTCTAAACTGAAGAACCTCAAATAGGAACATAAAGGAAGCATGCAAATCAAGCTAACACAACAGATTCACTCTTACCCTACTACTTACTTTCTCCAAATCTCTCTTGTATGTGCGTGATCAAGATAGAACCATTTTCAAAAGACACATTGCATACTATGTAGCTGATACGCAACAATAAAATCATTGTCAAAGCTGGACAATCTTGATTTTCCCTGATGACCTGAAAAAGTCTCTTAGATAATTTGATTCTTACATCACAAGGAATCAGGTAAGCAGATTAAAATCAACAGGTAATTGACAAGAAAAGTGATGAAAGAAACCTTGTTTAAATACACTTGAATTGTAGTCTTTCCATTGCCTTTTTCCCTTGGACTTCCTTCTCGTGAGGCAGACAATGAGAATCAAAATAAGAGCTAGTGCAATTGCACCTCCAATAACCCCTCCAACGATCACTGTATTGGAAACTCCACCATTGCCTTGCAACCCAATTCCGGAAGCCGGAGCTTTTGGTGGAGGCAAGCTGCTAGGTGGAGTTGGAGGACTCTTTGCAATGGGCGGAGCCTGTTCAACATGAGGAGATGGAGGAGATCCAGCGACAGAGGGAATGGGGGGAGTTGGTTGTGCAGGTGGGTTGCCTGTGTTCGGCGGAGCTAGCTGAGGACGAGGGGGAGCAGCTGGTGGAGTGTGCAAAATCGGAGGGGGTGGAGCACTAATTGCAGGAGGTGAAGGAGGTGGAGCACTGATTGCAGGAGGTGAAGGTGGTGGAACAGCTAGAGGAGGGGCAGGAGGGGGCGCAGAGGGAGGAGGAGAGCTGGGCTGAGGAGGTGCAGGGTTAGGAGATGCTGCTGGAGTTGACATTGTGAGCAAGAGTCTGTGGCTGTTGGCGAATCTTTTGTGAAATCAGTTGCTCAAAGCGGTCAACTGTGCGATCTAAGATATCAAAAAACATGATCGCCTGCATCCGTTCAAATTTCACAAGCTCATTGCTGCTGCATGTCCGCCTGCATCTACCTTAACCTTACCTCCAATTCAAGCATGCACTACTGTTGGGAAGACCCAGATCCCAAAATCTTGCATTCAAACTAAAAATACCCAATTTTGATTAACAAGTCCGAGAAAGAACAGCGTAATCACAAGAACCTACACCAATTGGACATGGAACTAGACTGCAGGCAACTCGCGTTGCTACTCGAATGGATGCTTGTCTTCCAGCAGCCGCCTCCTAGATCCTGAATTTTTTGTGAGGGCAATGGCTCTCGGATCGAAATCAGAGGAGGCTGATTCCCCTAACAGAGCCACCAGTGTGGAGATGTGGAGAGAGAGAGAGAGAGAGAGAGAGAGAGAGAGAGAGATGTTTGTGCGTAAGAAGCCAGCAATGGAGTGAGCAACAGGTGCTATAGAGAGAGACAGAGAGAGAAAAGCGTGTTCGCCACATGCACGCGTCCGCCATGCGGAGGAAGTGGCGTTCGGCGGTGGCAGCAGCCGAGCCCGCATGTGAGGCATTTGCCTGGCAAAAGAAAGAGAGAGAGAGAGAGAGAGAGAGAGAGAGAGAGAGAGAGAGAAGTTATGTCGTCAAAGGAGGGTGCGTCGCCGAGAATTGGGGCCAACCAACACGCTTACTTTCCTATGTTTTCTTCTCTCTCTCTCTCTCTCTCTCTCAACTCACATTATTATCCCTATTCTCTCCAAAAAAAACCCTAAGAAAATTCCTAAACAGTAAACAAGACGGCAAGCCACTAGGCCCTACCTTTGTAACACGAAATAAATCGTACGTTGTTAAAGTTTTTTTAATAGCTTTTTTTATCGACACATGTAGTATATTGGTAAATGATCTGACCAATAGACGTACGTACTTCCAGATAAATTTTTGGAGTTTTCTATGTTTGTCCAAACATGATCTAATTGAGTGCCATGTATAGTTGTTACTTGTTGAAAAGATAGTTGTATATTATGTTCACTCATAACTGATTCAAGTTTTTGGAAATTATTGTTTATGTTTAATGCGTTAATCTTTATGTCGCCTAGTATAATAGTGGGTGCGATTTTGGGAATATTGTAAAGTATTATATTTGGTTGTTCAATAAACATGGAAATAGTACTATTTGGCTGTCTATATATTGCAATAATATGTAGATTGTAGGCTTTATGAGTAAACGTAGCATGAATAATTTCACTGTGCAGTGTATTAAATAATTGTACATGTTGAAGGTGTTGAGTTTTACGATACAATATTGTTGATCCTGCAAAGACGTAATTGTCAATGGCTTCGAAGGTTGTTGGAAACTAAGGTTTATGATTACGTGTTTGGGTTTCTTGTAAACATAATATGTGTGATGTCATTAGGTTATGATCATATACAATATTATGTTTGTATTTAGATAATGATCTAGTGTTTAGTGATTGAATAATGAGATGCGTTTTTGTGTAGGTACACATATTGGAAATTTGGAACTCCCATTTCGTTGTTGTTCTTAGACGTGTCATTTCTTTTTGATCACATGGATCAATTTTTAAGTGTTCTGAAGTTAATGGCAATGTGATGTATAAATTTTTAGGTTTTTTAACTCGTGTGAGTGCTGTGTACATTAATCCATATTTTGAAACATGTTTTGGGTTGAATGCTAGTTCTGCTATTGTCAAACCTTGGGTTCGGTGTATTGTTCTTGCTATTGCTATTCTGATCGGAAATTGTTTTCTTGTAACCTTATTAAAAATAGAATGGCCAACTTGAAATTCTTTCATGATTCGGTGTACTGGAGTCCATGTTTGATTTATATTATGGGTTTTGTAGATGTACTGGTTATTGTGGCGAGTTTTTGTACCTATTTCAAAATTATGGAACTCTATCCATACAATGTCTTCTGTAGAGGTCATGGTTCTAGTTTGGAAATCGTCGTCTGCTCCATTAACAAGTCCATCTTCAATATCTATGTTTGTTGCACAACGTTCTACCAACATGCCTTGTTTCACATGAATTGTTTTTGCTAATGATAGTGTTGTTGATGGTGCTTTTGGTATTACTATTGTGGCATTGCAACTAGCACTAAGAATGTCAATCGCCTGTAGACAGAATTCTACACTTGTGATTGTATGGTAGACCTGATTGTTGTATTGTTGTATATCTTTGTTTGTGTAAAATAGATACAGTAAATTTGGCACAGAGGGTGGCGTTCTATGACAATGTTCGTTTAACCAATCGGTATTTGCAGATGTATGCGTGATTTCTCTAATTCTATTTAAAACATGTTGTCGCATTACTTGTTCAAGTTCATAGTATGTGAACATGTTTTGCCAATATGAATTATTAAATGCGGCCAAACTATTTTCAGGTTGTTTAGAGTTCCAGGAATCTAGAACTGGAGCTGTTTGAAATAGATCACCACAACCACCAAAAAAAATTGTTGGATTATGTTTGATCGTTCGAAGTCGTTGATCTGCGAATCGGAAAGTTCTTTCACCAATTAAGAAAATCTCATCAAATACTACAAGTTGTAAATTTTTGTATTGAATTGATAATGTTTGTAATTTTTCACCAAAAAGAGAAGTCAATTTTGTGTTTATAGGTAAATGTAATATGGAATGTATTATGGTTCCATGAATATTAAAAGCAACTTTTCCTGTATATGCCATCATTAATACTCTTGGATTTTGTATATCATCTGTGGTATCTTTATAGTAATGACACAATAAACCTTGTACAAGAAGCAGTAAAGTAAATGTTTTTCCTGTACCAGCGCCTCCAGTAAAAAATAGGTGAATTTGTTTTTTTGTCATTTGTTCATTTTTTGTGCATTATGTCGTCAAAAAGCAGGCGTTGCATGGGATTTAAATTTGCAAGCTTGTGATAATATGTATTTTGATTCATGATTTTGTATGTTAATTTTGGAGTTATATCTATTTGTTTTTTGGGGTTGCATTCTACATGAGTTGAAAATTCAGTTTGTAGATCATAATTATTGATGTTATAGATATTGAAGTTCTGATGTGATGTTTCAGTGTTCGATGATTCATTTTCGGAGTCTTCCAAATTGCAGTGTGCGAATTTGTCAAGTTCTTGATTGAAATTTAGTCTTTGTTTGTTGTGGTGTATTGTGTCATAGTGTGCATGGTACGCGGCTTCGTACGATGAATGTGATTCTAGAATCACGTTTTCTGATACTTGAAATGGTTTATATAGAAGCAAATGTTCACAATAAAAATTTTCAGGATTTTTAAGTTTATTGTAAACGTATCTAATGATTTGAGATTTTCGTTGTTTGCATATTTGTGATGATGTTAATCGATATTCTGCAATGAATTCTGCTAAACAAAGGCTTGAGTAGTCAACATGTCAACCGAGGTATTTTTCAATTTTTGTTGCATATCGGATGTTTGTTGAATCGAGATGAAGAAATTGCAAAGTTTGTTTGTTTTTAAGAACAAATGTTCGTGTTGGCTCAGGGTTTGTATTAATGAATGTAAATGTTCTCGTGGAAGCATGTAAAGGTAATGATAATACAATAAATGCTGCAAGTTGTGCACTCATCTGGTGCACATTTAAATATGCATTGCCCATGTTTTTTAATCTTGTAAATGTATTTACATTCTGATGCAAAGATTCTGTAAATGCATGTTTTCAAAATTGCAAAAGAGTAGTATCAATTTTTGTTAAATACGATGTGCAATAACTTGCAGCTGCATATGGATAAAGAATATATTGCAAATCCATGTTTGCATTTCAAAATTGATTTACAGATGGATTAAAAGTGTTCGTGTATATGTCTTTTCAATGGCATTGTAAAAATATTGTTGGTTTTTTCAAATTGCTGCGTATTGCTTTTATATAATCAGGAAGCGGTATTTGCAATGTAGCAAGCCATGTTAGAAAATTTGCATGTTTTGATAACACGATATAGATTTCGGTAAAGGTGTTTGGTATGTGTTTAATTTCTGAATGCAGATGCAAAATACTAGTGATGGCATTGGTGGTCGTGGATAATGAAAACGACATTGTTTAGATATTCGGGTTTTATAATATGTGGATCGGTGATGATGAGTTTGTATATCTAGATTTTGTGTGTTGAGTTTTGAACTATCACATGAAATGTACATATCAATAAATTGAGCAATTTTAGTTTCAGGTGCTTTTTCATATATTGGTGTATTTGCAACCCATAGTAATCCGTCTTCATGTTGACTGCCGTGATTTTGAAATTCAGTAACAAAAAAATAATCTTGAATATTTCCCAAGGTATCTGTTTTTTTTAATATCAATGTGCGGAGTGCATTTATTTTCAATATCTTGCGCACGTTGTCGGATCATGTCTTATCAAGTTTCTAAAAAACTCATTTTCAGTTTTAGAATCACCATGTTGTGAAATGTTAGAGTTTAGTTAGTGGTGACCATTTATGTTCGGCAGAAGATAATGTTATAAAAATTGTCGGTGGTCCTAGTTGTCGCATCATTAACAATACAGAATGCTATGCTTCTAAGCTATTATAAATTGTGTGAAATTTCAGAGAAATAAATACCAAGAATGGATCTAGATCAGATCCTCAAGAGGTGTTGGAAGCTAGATTACATGATCTACTAATCAACCAATGATTAGATCTAGAATTAGATCAATTCCCCATCAAAAATCTAGCAAGAACAACAAGCAAATGATTAAACTTGAGACCTACTGCATTCACACGTGTGAATAACAGTACCTGTACGGACTTACAGCAGAGAGTGAAGTACACAAGTGTTAGAAAGCAATAGAACCATAAAATCACAACACAAATATGAGAATACTCAAGATATGCCTCCAAAACCAAGATCTTGCCTCATTGATTTCTCAAAGTGGATCCATCATGGATTAAATACAAAAATCATCATACTCTCTCTCTAAGACACTTCCAGCACGTGTGAGACAGGTCATAGTGCTTATCCATATCCACTTTGGCTAAGATTCCATTAATTTGCCACATCATCATTGGTGGCTAGTGTTGACCTTCTAGATTCCTACAAATTAGGAGATAGGTCCTACAATCTAGGAGATTTGACTTTTGACATGTATGAAATCTATATACAATGGATCTGAACTTTCTATATGATATTTCACACGTGGGAGACCACTCCTACCCATGTGATATAGCATTTTCTACCACTAGAATGGTGCCAAGTGTCATAATACTACTAAACTAGTTTTTGGCCAATTTAGCCACTAGTTTCCAATTTAAATGATATGTACAACATTTATGATCTATCTAAATGACTTAGGCATAGATTTCACACGTGGGAACAGGCTCCACACATGTCTAATGATGATAGGTACAAGTCATTATGGTATTTACAAGATTTAACCAAGTTAGCTTTTGCCAATTTTAACACTCCTCCTCAAAACTAACTTGATACATCTATGGTACATCTATTTACAACACTTAAGGCTGATCATTGCAGGTTCATAGGTGTGAAGATCAGCCAATGAGTTTGATGAAGATCCAAGATCACCATATCCATGATAGTGCCTCCTTGATGTTGACTTCTTTGATGAACTTGAGAGCTTTGCACCACTTGATCACTTTTTCCATTGATTTGTTCCATCCTTGAAACATATGGTTGATCCAAAAGCTCAAAAATAGCTGAAATTCCATGAGAAAATAAAGAGTCCTTCTTGACTCATAAGGATCACAAAGATCCAACATCATGTTACCAAGATCTCGAGAATTTGGCTCATCAACATTGGCAAGACTATGCATGCTATAATAACCAAGAGTTCGCATCATATCTTCATGCTTGATTTCCATTCTAATCTCAGATCTAATGAGGCTAAATACTTTATTATGGAGATAAGTGTCCTTAGAGGATGATTCACTTACTCTCATAAAGAGTTTACAATTTGCCTCAATACATGAAAAAAGACAAATTTTCATACTATGAATGAGCAAATCACTCTTGCTCTTGCAAGATTCAAGAGCATACATTTGATGAAATAACCATTTGCTTTCTAATTGATCTAAAATCAATTTGAAATCATTAAGAACATCAACTATGTTCTCAAGAGAGACACCATACTCAACTAGTATTGCTTTACTCCAACTTTGAGTTGCAAAAGTCTCACCAAAGCAAATTGATTCACCAAATGACATATGAGAAGAAAGCATAAGATCTATACCACTTGAAATGTGCTCCTCTTTCCCTTGAAATGTGAGCCATATGAGCTCAACCATGTCTCTTGATATTCTTCTTGGAATCATAACTTGAGAAGGACTCTCCTCCTCAATCCTTGGCACACTTGAACCTTGAGATGACTCCTTAAGATCAACTTCTTGGTGCTCCTCCTTGATGAAAATCCGAGACCTCCATGTCTCATAATGATCACAATAAACATGACCATACATTGTGCACTTTCTATGATCAACAATATTACTTATGCTAGAACCATAAGTCCAAAAATCACCACAACTTGACATGATTTTTCTAATATTGAAATCAAGAACTATTTCCATCTCAATAAGGCTAACTACTTGCTTATGGATATAAGTGTCCACTTTGGATGCTTCACTTATTCTCATAAGAAGTTTACAACTTGCCTTTAAAATTGAAAATTTACAACTTTCAACATTATGAATGAACACATCATTCATGATCTTATTGAAACCAAAAGAAAATACATCATGAAGACATTTCCATTTCCTTGTCTTTATACTCAATGTAAGTTTACAAGGAAAACATGCTTTGCTATCTATTAAGGCATCACACTCAACTAGTATTGCCTTAATCCACATTTGAGATACAAAAATCTCTTCAAAGCAAAATAGTTCTTCAAAAGATGTCATGAGAGCATAAATGGAACTATTTTCATTTTGTGATTGCTCCTCCTTAATTTTGCTTGGTTTCTCTTGGATCATAACAATAACTTTGAACTTATCCAAAGTTCCAAACAAAATGCTTTCCAAGAACATGAAATAAATCCAAGTGACATTCATGAAAGAAACATCTTTCTTTGCATCTTGAACCAAACAATGCACTTCCAAATGAAAAACTTCTAGAGGTTTGAAATGTGTGGTGATGGATTTTTGAAGACAACTCTTGTAAGTCCTTGTGAGACTCCAAGCCTCATGCATCTTTCCACAAAGGAAACACATTTCCTTAGATTTGTCCTTCTTGCCTTTGCATTTTGCACTTGAATCTCCATCCTTCACCTCGGCCCCCTTGCTTTGGTTCTCCTTGGATGGATTGGTCTTCATTTTGTAGCATCTTGAGACAAAATGATCTCTCTTGCCACAAAGGTTGCATTTAGGATCCTTACTTGCCTCCAATAGGTTGCCACCTATTGATGCCATGATGAGGAAGTAAAACTTTGTGATATGACTTTTCAAAATGTAATTTGTGACTCTCAAGAAACTAGATTTGAACACATTCAACAATCTAGAAGGATCTACACAAGACAAATTTTGAATCATATCTCTTTTCAACCTAGTCAATTGGAAACTAATTTTTGCTTTGATCACTAAGACCAAAGCACTCTATCAAATCACAAAAATCAGATTCAAACACCCCTATTGGACTCAACAAACACCAATGACTCTTTCTTTTGAGAGTTGGAATGGATTTGAAAAGATTTGACTCCTAGATTTTTCTTTTCTCTTGACTAGTTCACTCAACTTTTGATATTCTTGAACAAAGGATGGGTTTTGTTTCAAATACTTGAAAATCAAACTCAATCACTTCTTTTGGACTCACTCTTGACCCAAATAATCTCACTCTTAAGATTTTGATTGAATTTGATTTGATTCGACAACAAATTAAACCACTAACTTTCACAAAAAAAAATGATCTACACTAGATCACATAAACTTGACATGTATACTTGATTCAAACATACAAAGATCAGATCCAATCACGCCTTTTGGAATCCTCTTGACCCAAATAATCTCACTCTTGAGATTTGGAATGGACATGAAATGGTTTGATAACAATCTATGTCAATAATTTTTCACCAAGCTTAAAAATTAGACATCTAGAGATTCACAAAGATCCCAACCATGTATGAACACTCAAATATGGACTCCTCCTTGTTCTATACTCCCAATGGGATCACAACTTGACCCTCACCCTCTCACAAAGAAAGTTGAATTAGAACTTATTTGAGTTTCATACATACAATGTCGAATTGTGCTCAAAAATTGAATTCATTCACCCCTATTGGACTCCACCAAGTACCAATGACTCTACCTCTTTAGAGTTGGAATGAAATTCAAAAATGTGATACTTCTCTCTCACTAAGATATGTGCTTACAAAGAGCTAATGCCACTTAGCAAGATTTGATCACAATGAAGGAGACAATTTTTCCACCAAAGTCAAGAAATGAGTTACTAGAACTTGCCCTCTACAAAGGAAGGAACTCTTAGGATTTTTGGATCAAACACTACACATGTGACTTACACACCTCTATGACTCTCTTTCAAGCCAAACAAAACTCAACTCTTTGAGTAGGAGTGGAACAATGTGACTTAGATCTCAAAAATCACTTCTAGAACTCTCCAACAATGCTTATCACTTGTATTGGTAGATTTTGCCTTTATGAGTGTTTGTGCTCTAGAAATTCACTTAAGATTTCACTTGGAGGACTTATCCAAGGCTGACTTCTAGCACTTAGATGCTTCTAGTCTCAACCCTTTCACTCTTGAACACATCTAGAGTGAAGATACAATGGATTTCAATCTCTTCCCTTGCAAATCACTCCTTAATCTATGGTTTTTGGCAATCTTTCACTCTCAACTTTAATGCACACCCAAAGCATATGAAGATCAGCTTTAATGTACTGTAATAAAGATTCAAATCATCTATATGATTGATCTATACCAAGAACAAATCAAAGGAATAGAAACAATGCATTACAAAGCTTGAAAAATGCACTAGATTGACTAGTTTTGGGTGTATGAGGCATTAAATGCACCAAAACTGAATTTTATTGCTCATAACAGGTTATGTACGGCCTCACACGTGTGGTAAGTACACATGAAGCCCACAAAAATATTTGGTACAAATATAATGATTCTATCTATCTATTCAAACTCGCTACCTCAAGATTAGCTAGTTTCCAAAAAACCTGCTAGTTTGGGTGTATGAGTAAGATATAGCATCAAACTGAAAAATATAGCTCCAAAACTGGTACTGTACGTCCTCACACGTGTGAAGAGTAACCCTGCATCCCACAACCAAGTTTGATGCACAAATATCAAGGCTAACTAACTCTTCAAACTCGCCCACTCAAGATTAGTGAGTTTTCTCAAAAAACTTGCCAATCTGGGTGTTGTTTAGATCAATGCTTTAATCTCTTGTACTTGGCTCTGATACCATGTGAAATTTCAGAGAAATAAATACCAAGAATGGATCTAGATCAGATCCTCAAGAGGTGTTGGAAGCTAGATTACATGATCTACTAATCAACCAATGATTAGATCTAGAATTAGATCAATTCCCCATCAAAAATCTAGCAAGAACAACAAGCAAATGATTAAACTTGAGACCTACTGCATTCACACGTGTGAATAACAGTACCTGTACGGACTTACAGCAGAGAGTGAAGTACACAAGTGTTAGAAAGCAATAGAACCATAAAATCACAACACAAATATGAGAATACTCAAGATATGCCTCCAAAACCAAGATCTTGCCTCATTGATTTCTCAAAGTGGATCCATCATGGATTAAATACAAAAATCATCATACTCTCTCTCTAAGACACTTCCAGCACGTGTGAGACAGGTCATAGTGCTTATCCATATCCACTTTGGCTAAGATTCCATTAATTTGCCACATCATCATTGGTGGCTAGTGTTGACCTTCTAGATTCCTACAAATTAGGAGATAGGTCCTACAATCTAGGAGATTTGACTTTTGACATGTATGAAATCTATATACAATGGATCTGAACTTTCTATATGATATTTCACACGTGGGAGACCACTCCTACCCATGTGATATAGCATTTTCTACCACTAGAATGGTGCCAAGTGTCATAATACTACTAAACTAGTTTTTGGCCAATTTAGCCACTAGTTTCCAATTTAAATGATATGTACAACATTTATGATCTATCTAAATGACTTAGGCATAGATTTCACACGTGGGAACAGGCTCCACACATGTCTAATGATGATAGGTACAAGTCATTATGGTATTTACAAGATTTAACCAAGTTAGCTTTTGCCAATTTTAACAAATTGTTCTTAACTACAAATAGGATTTGAAAGGTATTGCTACTCTATGGTGCAACTTTTAAAACTCTTGTAGGGCTTGTTTAAACTCATTTCATAATGTAGACCTGGATTGTCACATGATGTGTATTGTTTTGTTATTACTGCATCTTTAGGTTTTGCATATCATAAATAGGTGGATAGCTTGTATAATCTTGGAAATCAAGGATATGCTCAAGAGTCACGAATCATGTACACAACATGTTACTCTATATACAACAAGTATAAGGATTTGTATGGCATGGATTTGCCCTTATACCTTTGTACGAGTCTAAGTGTTTCCTATTTGCTATGTGCAGTTTGATAATATGAAGATAGTGCTTCACAACTTAAATTTTCTCCCAAGACATATGTGAAATTGGTGACCAGTCTACCTTTGAATTTTGTTAGACTAGAAATTGTCAAGTCCCCATGTCCCCAGTCATACTATCAAATTCAAACATGCTTATACTGCTTACAAACTCTAGAGTTTACCGACAGTCAATTTTCTTGTTCATATACCTATTAAACTTTGGTTTATACTTACGCATTTAACTGAAAAAGAAGTACAACTTGTAAACTTGTTGCTTTGAACAAAAAATATGCTCTTAAAGCACCCATTGCCTTTGACAATATTATACGCATGAATAAATTCGAACCTTCTTGTTTCTATTTTGAGCAAACTTGGGCTCGAGTCCATGGACATTTTGATACTAGGTTCAATAGAATGAACTTTCACCAAGTTAGAATATGGAATTGCGAAAGACATTTTTTGAAGTGCAGATGTGGTGATAAATGTAAGAACAATTTTTCCATTATTTGGTTCGATCATGTTGTTTGATGAACAATTTGAGTAAAATTTTCTAACGCATGAGAAAATTTGAACTTTCTTGTTTCCCTTCTGAGAAAACTTGGGCTCAAGTCCGTGGACGTTTTGGTACTAGGTTCAATAGAATGAACCTTCACCAAGCTGGAATATGAAACTAGAAAAGACCTTTCTTCAAGTGATGTGGTGATAAATGTAAGAACAATTCTTCCATTATTTGGTTCGATCATGTTGTTTGGTACATGATGAACAACTTGATTAAATTTTTCCTTGGGGCATGTGAAGAATTTCAGATCACTTAGATCCAATATGTCCCTTTGATCTTTGATTATAAAAGGCAACACATCTAGCACCATTGACAATGTAGAAAACTAGCTCTATCAATGCATAGAAGCTTCAAACTCTAATAGATCTTGACACAAACACATATGAATGATAAAGTATTGTTTATGTCCATAAAAAACCATTAACCTACTGTATTTCACATGTGTGAATGCAACAAACATCAAACCAATTGATTCTACACACAAAAAGTTAAGATATCAACACCATAGTGCACCAATGAGTATGGACAAAGAGATCTCATGTATAAGCATGAATGAGAGTAGAGAGAGAAAATTATGTTCTCCCACGCTTGTACACTATTTATAACAGGTCTATGTCCTATTTTGAATGTGATTTCCCTCCATAGAAACTTCTAGATCCAAAACCCTACTCTCAATATGGACTAAATTCAAAAGCCATTGACTAAGACCTATTTTCCAAATCCATTAGTTGCTTGAAAACCATGCACTTACATAGCATCATCTACACACTGAAGATTCTCCAAAACATGTGAGTAAAGCAAAGTTTGTACCTTCAACTTGCTTACCCTTCTCATCATATGTAAGCCTAGACGACTTTTGTCTTTCCCTTAAGGATCTTCTTAGCAAGTACTACCAAAGATCTTCAAATGCTCCATCCTTGGCTTCTTACCAAAAAGAACTTCAAATGAACTCTTACCATCCAAGTCTTCATTTGAGTACCTATGGCAAACAACGTTAGCACACATCAAGGATTCATCCCAAAATGACTTAGGAAGATTTGCATTCATCCTCATGGATTTAGCTCTTTCAAAAAGATTGACCTTCCTTTCTTCCACATCATATAGAGCCTTTGAGTTTGAAAGCTCCCTCTTGAGCCCATGTGCCACACAAACCTTTTTAAACTTTGTTGATAGGTTTTCATTTGCCATACTTAAGCACTTGATCTTCATGTTGAATTGACCCTTCACAACATTCTTGAACTTGAGATAGAAATCAAATACTTCATCCTCATATTTTAGAAGATAAGTCCAACGATATCTACTAAAGTCATCAATGCAAGTCACAAACATCTTTTCTCCTCCAATTCTCAAAGAACTAGTACAATCTTGACTAAATATACTAAATGTACTAAATGACTCAGGCATAATCTTGCGGCTCGATCTAGAATAAGACAACCTTTGTGACTTTGACATTGAATAAAGCTCACCTACTTGCTTCTTTGCCTTCAAACCACCATGGGGTTAGAAGTTTGTAGAGCTCACCTTGTCTCTTGCCTTGAGCAATCAAGACTCCATAGGCTTTTGACCAAACAAGAATCAGCTTACCAAAACTCCCATCCATTTTTGGAATATATTTGGAATCATAAAAAAATATGCCACTGTCTGCAAACTGCTTTGGATTTCTTTCCTTATACTACAATTTTCCAATATCTGAGAGAATGACATCCAATAATTTTGAATGCATATATACATGGTGTACCCATACATTAGATATAGAGTGACCTCCAAGAGTTGCCTTATACTCTATAATATTTGCTTTCAAGTATGACTTATATATCATCTTTGCCCTTTTCTTCTGTCGAAAATTGCCCTTTGATGATGGATGCAGCAATACCCATGAATCCCTTGTATATTTGGTTGGTTCCCATTAGAGGAGTTCTAGATCCCAAAAAGACCCTTTGTAAAGATTCTGTTTATATTTTTTCTCAAATTTTTCTTACACATGGACCCATCAAAACACTCAAATTTGAAATCTGCGTACGTAACTTTTTGAGTCCACATTTTGATTCCATACTAAAAATGGCATAACTTTTTAGTGGTAAGTCCAAATTTAGCGGAGTTTGGCGCATTAGAAAGCGCTCAACAAGGACTTTCCAATGATATGTTACATGGCATACTTTTGATCTACGATTAAAAAGTTATGGCAAGTCAAAAATATTAGTGTTATAATATTTTAATAATAAAAAAGGCATCTTGCACGAATACTTAAAGGGTCTTTTTGGAACTCAAAACTCCTCTAATGCACATACCATTTTCATCTTTCTAATTATGAAGAATCACATATTCAATTGTTGATCTTGGTCTCCTTGCCATTGTTATTACCAGAGCTTGGGCGCCAAAAATGTGAAAATTCACACATGTGGGAATGTCCTAATGTGTGAATTTGATCTCCTAAGCTTGGCTCATGCACTATAGATCACCTATTGATTGAAAACTTGATTTCTTCTTAAGTGCAAGTTTCAGAAGGACGCCAACTTTATTTGTTTGCAAGGATTTATCAAATGATATTTTGTCAGATCTTATTGATAAAGGATGTGATAGTAAGACGAACGAAGAAATGGATATATTACTAATGAGCTACTCAAGGAGATTGGTAAGTGCAATTCATCTCATGAGGCTTGGGAAGCTTTAAAGAAGCTTTATGAATCCAAGTCTACATTTAGAGTATTGACTTTAAGAAGACAAATCTTTTAAAGCTTACAAAGAAAGAAGAGAGTCCTAATACTTTTTTTTTGAGAGTGAAGGCTTAAATCAGACTTGGAACTGGAAGAACTTGAACTGGATTCGGATTCAGATTCAGATTCATCTTCACTGTCGCTGGTGTCAAGCTTAGACTTTCGAGTTCGTCTAGAAAAACGTCTCTTACTTGCTAACTTGGAAGTCTCATAGTTCTCAACGCTTGCTATGACCGTTGATAGAGAAGTCATATCTCCTTATCTACAATATCGATCAATTTTCGGTGGTAACCTTGCCAAAACCACTCGACCTGCATCGTGACAGGTTACACACCAGTTAATTTTCCAATGAGATTTGGCCTTCCATAATCGGTTTTGGCTCTGGATCCGGATCAGGTACTGGAACTGGATATACAACTGCAGAACTTGGTTCAGCTGCAGCAGAAGCTTTAGGACAACGATTTTCGGGTAAATTTTCAGGATTAAGAAGATTATCAAAAAATGTTTTGTTCAAATTCTGGAAGGGTGAATCTCCTCTTTGCAAAGATTCCTGAATTCTTTTGAAAAATTCATCTCAAAGTTTCCGATATCTTTCTAGTCGAGTAGCTCTATTTGACATACACTAGGGATGGAGATGGAGTTGTCAGTTTGTATCAACTTTATTTGGCTATCGTCGGCAACGGCACCAAAATTGGTATATGTCGTAGTATACCAACATAGAATTGCTAGATTTGTGTAGTATTTATATCATTCCCCAAGGAGATAGCACTTAAAAGCTATTTAATTGGTACATTCTTGACTGATTTCGAATGAAATGGAGTCGTGCATTAATCTGGTTGTCAATAGACATTTAAGAAGTAACCAGTATTACTTTTATTGTGGGTTTGTGGTGATGACAAATTTAGAACAACAATCTTCCTCTATCAAACCGAATGAAAAGCATTCAGTGAAATGTTATCAGAGTAGCACTAATGAACTACACTCTGGCTGATTAAGTTTTCAGCAAGGATTTGTGTTATGTTCGATGCAGACGTATACGAACAGACAATAAGTTAACCTTATTCTTGAACTATTGTGTTCTAAACAGAAGTCCTCAACAACTAAAGTCTAGTCACGGTTATAGAACTCAAATGGTTTGCGAATATGTTAGAAACATTTACCTTCGTTACAAACGTGAGTACAGATCAATAACTCAATTCCTCAGGCAGGGACTAACATTTCAAATGTATACATACTTCTCTATCAGTGATTGTGAAAAATTGTACCAAAGAGATCTATTATTTGGGTGTCGAATACAAAGTAGTCGTGCAGACAAATAAGATAGTTTAAAGACAATTCTTTAGAGCAACTTTACAGAAACACAACAAACGTCTGTAATGATCTATTGTAACAGTCTAACTTGAGGGTGATTTAAGCAATGTAAAAGAGATCACTAGTAGATCTGAAATCACTCACACTCAACAGTGCGGAGAACAAAGATCAGAGAAAATAACCTTGGATGCTCTATTCACTTCTTCAATCTCACATATACAAAAACTCTCTCTCTCTGGGTGGTTTGAGAATAAAGAGTGTCTTCATATTTATTACCTACGGAACGAGCAAAACACACCTCTTGAGATTCCTAGTGTGTCGCTCCATTTACTAACTCTAGTTAACATATGAGTTTACAAATACATGTAAATTATACGATTGATGGTACACTTAAGTACGAGTTTAATCTACTCTAGTTAAATATGGCGATACAAATCTAGTCGGTTCGTATTCTTGACTAGATTAAGGTTGTTCCAAGCATCATTTCATTTTTGGAGGTCTTGTCCTTTAGTGAAAGATAAGTCTTTAGCATTTATATCCCAAAAAATGATATAGGCCTCTTCATAATATACCGTTATCCAGCACACAACTTCATCTTCGAGTATAAGTTGCCATATTTGAGTAGATATGCACTATTTAGCAAATGTGTGGCATCACAAGATTCTTGGTACTTGGATTCAGGTGCTACTCAGTATGAAAAATATAGATCCAAAACACACTTGTTGGATCTTAGATCTTGGTCCAATTTGGAGTCCACATCTAGGTTTAGCTACAAGATAGAAATCATTACTTTACACATGCTAGAATTGCATAAATCACTAAGATCTGATCATAAGCATAAAAATACAGTAAGGTACTATCCCTATCCGTACAACAGCAACAGCCAACTATCCTTCACACATGTGGATGCGAGATCAACAACAAAAATGACATTTTACACACTAGAAATCAAGATATCTTGCAAAATACAGATGAGATGGACTCATAAAACTACTTGATGGAAAAACAATGTCGACGGATTTGCAATCCTTACAATTCAAGGTCCACTTTGGACAATGAATTGTGCCTTCACAACACAAGTCTCATGCAAGTGTGTAGAGACAAAAGATAAGCCTACAAGTCTTATGCAGGTGCTCAGATGCCAAGCTAACCAACTGTATGGTGTATCAAGAGCATTCAAACACTTACAGACATTTTGAAAGATATAGTTCCTCAAGTTTCACGCCAATGTGCACAAGAAGGTCACTCAAGACATCATTAGTGATACCACCAACTCCACCAAAACAACTTTGTGTCGATTCCTACAACTTAGTCAATGATGGAAGTACTTTTAAGCCCATTCATGTGTGTGTAGCCCTCCAAAGAGACAGAGTCCAACTTTGAAGCCAAACCGTCAACAACGTTTTTAACTCTTGCTTCTAAAATAAGAGAGCATAGACTGATATCCAGACAAGCCAATTGTGGAGCTGATTTGATCATAATCGATAGGCCTTTATCAGTCAACCTATATGATCCTATCAAAAACATTGTTCGAAGGTTTGACATAATCATAACATTCTTAGACTAGTAGCAGTGCTTGAGCATATTATTTCAGATTACAATTTACCTCTAGTTATTTCCATTTTCTAGTGACTAGCTAGGCCAAAGGTGCAAAATGATATTTTCAAAATTGGTAACCAAAGAGTGTCACAAGACTGACCTTAATAAAAAAATTGGAGTATTTTTCAAGGATTTCTATCAATTGATCAAAGATAAAAGAGCAATCGGGAAGTGCAATGGTGGACGGAGCTCCATCCACAAGAAGGCGCAGGATCTTGTACTCCAATTTTCGATTACCACAAAGTTTTGCACACAAAAATTTCTTCATCGTATCTAAAACATTTTGCAAAGACACAACATACTCATATTTGCACAAAGAACATCCATACATTTGGCAAATATGGATGATGGAGTTCTTGCCATTTAAATTAGCATCTCCGGCTTCTTGAAAGGACTCCATTCCACTAGAGAAGCTTTCAAGTTTGAGGTGCCTACAATTTTTTGAGCTTCTGTGGAACAATTTTTGTCCTTCCACAAGCCTTCTTGAAGTAAAAAAAGGCCCAAGCCAATCCTCCTGATCTCATATATGGAAGCCAATAGACCACGCGCATAGCTTGCTAATGGTCCTGTGACCAATGGTACTCAACAGACTTTTATAATAAACTTGTTAAAGGAGTTACTACTATGGCATAATCCTTAATTATCCTACGATAATATCATGCATGTCCTAGAAAACCTCTAAGCTCTCATAGATTAGTTGGTTCTAATAACTCTAAAATCATTTTTACTTTTTCGATGTTGGCTTGTATACCGTCCTTCGAAATTTTATGTCCTAACAGGATGCCTTCCCTCATCTCGAAATACACTTGGATGGATGCAATTTAAGAGATGTCTCTTGACATCTTCTCAATGTCTTCTCTAATGCGTCTAAATGGTCTTTAGTTGATGAATAGTCACAAAAGTCATCCATGAAAATTTCGAAAAAATTTCTTAAATTTTTTTAAAAAATGTTCGTCATCATACGTTGGAATGTAGTAGGTGCATTACAAAGACCAAAGGGCATTCGCGTATATGCGTACGTCCCCCAATCAGTGGTAAAAGTGGTCTTAGATCTATCTTCCTCTTCGATAAAAACTTGATTATAACCTGAGAATCCATCTAAAAAGCTATGACATTCATGACCAGCTACCTGGTCAAGAATAGTATCTGTATACAGTAGAGGATGATAATATTCCTTTGTTGTAGCAGCATTTAGTTTCCTAAAATCTTGGCAAACTCTAATCTTGCCCGTCTTCTTCTTAGGTACTATAACTATTGGTGACACCCACTCACTGCTTAGAACATGATATATAATACTTTGGATTCAATCTATATTGGCGCTACCTAACAGGTATTGTTGTATTCTATCTATAGTATGATCTCCTATAGTAGCACTAATTTCTGGGACTCCACAATCTCCTCTATCTACATATTCTACTTGATTATTGTATGCAGGTATACTTAGTGTGACAAATCTCTCCCGTCCTTATGGACTGAAGCCCTTCATCCTCCAAAGTATAGCTTGAGGATGATGTAGGTGTCTGACCTTCGAACTTATCCTTTTTCCAAGATATTGTAATTCTTTTATGACTTTTCCTCATTGGTATCTCCATCTGATCTCTGAAGGTAATCTCCTTCTTCTTCAAGTGGGTTATGACATCGGCCTGGTAGAGCCATGGTCGTCCTAATAATACTTTATACGATGATTCTCTTGTAGTTCTTAATATTATAAAATCCATTAGAAACTTATGGTCTCCAATATAAACTATAACTTGGGACAATTCTCCTAATAATGATCTTCTAGTTGCATCAGCTAACCTTAAATGTCTTTTTGTGGGCCTATTCTATGGTGAATGCCTAACTCGTATGTTGTTTCTTCAGTCATTACGTTCATGCTAGATCTAGAATCTATGGGCACACTATCTAAAATGCAGCCATTGAGGACATGGAATAGTCCTAATATGGTAGAGTGGCCCTTCGGTATTCAAGATTGTTGGTCATGTCGAGATTTGATTCCATGTCGAGGCCAGTTTATGACTAATAACTTTGAGAGGACTCAAACAATCTAATTGAGACATATGGATATGTGTGATAGATATAGGCAGGAGGACTGCAGTAAATGAGTTTGTGTTATGTAATCTAGATTTCTTTAAAATCTTGGGGATTTGCATAATACCAGTTATGGAGCTAGACTGACCTTCATCACCGTAGTTAACTAATCCTACATTGACTAATGGTAACTTCACTTTTCTTTTCTTTTCTTTTTCCTTTGCAAAAATTGCTTAATTTCTTTTTTATAATACTGATTATTGTCTAATAATTGTTTAAAAGTTATATTGGGCATTCTAGATACAAGGTCTTCTAGTATATCATAAGAACGATTTCTAAGTGGCTATAGATCTCTAGGTATCTTGTTACTTATAACTGGATCTGAAAATGTTACTTTCTTAACTTTTCTAGTTTCTTCGTCTAAAAGCTTTTTAGCTTTTGAACTAATATCAACATCGTAATATTTTTTAGTAGGCCTATCAAGGTCTAATTCTTTATTATTAGAAATTTCTACTGGCTGTTCTGCGACTTTCGCTTTTTTTGTGGCGTTTTTAGTAGATTTCGTCTTCTTAATTTTTTTCTTATCTTTTCAAGTTGAAGAATCTTAACTACTTCTAGTAGTTACTTTATTTATCTCCACATCTAAATCAGGCCATTGATGGTCTTGATCTAATGATTCGGACTCTACTTCTATCCTCTGAACTATCATGTCAGTGTTAGTTTTAGATGGTCGAAGGTCATCTTCTCTAGGCAAGTTTACAAACCTCAGTTTAGACCGCAGTTGTTGTGGCTGAGGACATTCAACAGTGATATGCCCTTCACCTTTACAGTTAGCACATAGCAGCACATATCCTACTGACCTCCTAGGTCCAGGGCAATCAGACGAATAGTGACCCGGGGCTCCGCAACTGTAGCACGAAAACCTTACTCTGGGTGGAGGAGTGGAATCTCTTGTCCTCCCTCTACGCAAAATAGTGTATTGTTGACCAATACACTGTTTCGGTATAATGTTCTTTTGGTTAGTAGGAGTTGCAGTATAAGCTACCTCCTCATGATTATTAATCGGATAGAGGAGTAATTCCTCTTCTAAATAGTTAGTCTGTATACTAGGACAGTTGGTTTTAGAATGACCTTCCTTCCCACAAGCAGTGTACCAAACATTGGCGTTAAGCTTCGCTTTCTTCCATTTAGCTTTCACGCTAGACATTTGGACTTTTAAATCACTCATTTCTTTTGCTAATATCTCAACACTCTTCTTTAATGGATCCATCTTTTCAGATTTCCTATAAGAATATTCTTCTTTTGATGAAAAGGAATAAGATGAATACTTTGAAGAGTCTTTTTCATCTGCTGAATCAGATTCTAATTCAGACTCAGTAGATGATTCAGATTCTTCTCTACGTTTCGATTTATGCTTTTTACTACTTTTTCTCTCATTTCTCCATCTATGAAAAATTTGAGAAGTTTCGTAATTCTCAGCAGAGGCGATGACATCTTCCAAAGAAGTCATCAATCCCTGTCAACAATAAAGATCCATTTTCTTAGGCAAGCTGCCCAAGAACCATTCATTTTGCATAGGAACCGGATATTGGGCTCCTAGCTTTTCTATTAAATTCTTAACTCTACGAGTATACTTTCTAAGTGATTCCTTCGGCTTCTTCTCAACAGAATTAAGTCGAGCCAACAATCTAGTGGAGTATCCTATCTCCCTAAACTGCTTGAGGAAGTTGCCTTTAAAGCGTTCCATGTATTAACCATTTCTGGTACTAATTGACTATACCAAATTCTAGCCTGCTTCCGCAGAAGACCTAGCAAAATTCTGACTTTGTCCTCGTCTGTATGTTCTTTATTTGCTATGGTAATAGATTCAAATTGAGACAAATAATGGTTCGCATCTTCAGATGATGATCCCTTAAAGAAATCGTATCTGATTTTTGTAGATGTGAGTGGCACTGGATTAGCCATATTATCAGGTGGTGGTGAACTAGGTGGACTCGGAGGACTAGGAGGATCAGGATCTAGGCTATGCTCAGATGATAATTTCGATGAAGAAGAATTTGATTCTGAACTTGGTTTGAAAGTGGAATCAGACAAATCTGTATAACTTGGTGTTTTAACGGATCTTTTCTCAAATGAATCTACAAATGTTGTAGTAGCGTTTAGAAGATCGTTACATGCTTCAGGTGTTAATCTTGCTCTAACTGATGAATTTCGCAAATACAAATCTCTAGATTTCCTATATGCTTCTAATCGCTATGCTCGCTCTAAAAACGATTTTCCACACAACTACTTGCTTACCCTTCTCATCATAAGTGAGCCTTGAAGGCATTTCTCTTTCCCTTGATGTTCTCCTTGGCTTTTGACTTGATGAAGGTCCTTCGTCATCACCATCTAAAGTAGGATCCTTTCTTTTAGACTAATATGACTTTGAAAAGTCAAACTCTAAATCTAATATGAAATTGGCCTCAATTGTGTATTTGGCAATTTATCAAACTATGACCAATCTTGAGTAAACTAGTTGAAATTTCTCACATACACCACTCCCAATGGTATAACTAGCTCATCTACAGTTATGGCTAAGCAAATCATCTGTAGTCATGGTTACATTCTATCTAGCCACAATTTTACTTTCTCTCTCTTGAATTCTGAAATCAATATGAGCGTCATCTTGACATTGAAATCAAAATATGAGCGCCATCTCCATAATTGAATATAGAGAGAATCACCATTACATAATCAAACATCAAAATTGATGTTTTTGCAATAGGTAAGAATATATTTGCATTCAAATATATTTTTAGCATTTCTATTTTGATTAAATAGAAGCTTGTGACTAGTTTTGTACTTTTAAGGATGACGACTTTGTATCATCTTTATTTGGACATTCACTCTGACTTGGCACCTTTGTAGAAAAGAGGAGTCAAAGAATCAACAATATCTGTTGAAGACCTTTTGCATTATCAGACTGAAGAAAAAAAGAATTTGGATCTGTTGACATATGGGCCTTTGTATCTTGGAGAGTCAGGTCAAATGTATGTCCTCTTACTGTCATTAGAGAGAGAGAGTGTGCAATACAAAAGTTGTTGCATTCAAATTAGTATTTTAAAATTTCAATCAATTGATTAAATGAATGGATTTATTTTTTTATTGTATTAAACTATTTTCTAATTTGATTTCTTTCTATGCAAGTTTGTTTGGTTGCAAATCTAAAAAACATAGATTTTGTCAAATTATTCAAGTATTCAATCGAGTCAAGCCATCAAGTATTCAACATTCTGTTTGGAAGGATATCATTGTTGCAGCTCAAGATTTTGCTTCCTCAGAAGCTTGTGGTTGGTTTTGTACTTTTAAAAATGATGACTTTGTATCATCTTCATTTGGAATTCCCTCTGACTTGGCACCTTTGCAGAAAAGAAGAGTCAAAGAATCAACAATATCTGCTAAAAACCTTTTTCGTTATCGGACTGAAGGGAAAAAAGAATCCGGATCTGTGGACATATGGGCCTTTGTATCTTGGAGAGTCAGGTCAGATGTATGTCCTCTTACCAACATTAGAGAGAGAGATTGCAATACAAAAATTGTTGCATTCAAGTTAGCATTTTGAAATTTCAATCAACTGATTAATTAAGTGGGTTTATTTTTTTTCAAACTAGATGCTTGTGTAATATATTGATAACCAAGTTGGATGTGTTGCAAGAGAGCAGATACCTATTCAAGAGGTCTGGCATAAAAGAATTGGGCACCTCAGCTTCAAGTCATTGGAGGTAATGGCTAAGAAGCAAGTTGTGATTGGTCTTCCAAGTTTCTTAAGTAGCATCAATCATGTTTGTGAGTCTTGTGCTTTGTCAAAGTCACATAGATTACCTTATACTAGATCTACAAAGTCTTTTCAGATTGTACATTCAGATATTCATGGAATTACTACAATTAGCAATAGTGGAGCTAAGATGTATGTAACCTTCCTTGATGATTTTTGTAAATTTTGTTGGATCTATCTATTAAAGAGCAAAGATGAACAAGTTCAAGAATGCAAGGGAGAACCAATTTTCCACAAAAATCAAGTGCTTGAGGAGTGACAATGGTGGAGAGTACATATATACCAAGTTTAATGCTTTTTGTGATGAGCATGGGATCAAGAGGGAGTATATAAACACCAAGGACCCCACAACAAAATGGAGTGGGAGAAAGAATAGGACTTTATGTGAAAGTGCCAAAGCCATGAGGTTAGGTGCTAATCTTCCAAAACCATTTTGGGATCAAGCTTTGTTGTGTGCTAACTTTCTATGCAATAGGTGGTCGAGTGCTATATTGGATACAAGGTTTACATTCCTACTAACAAAAGTAATTGTTGGTAGAGATTCCTTTTTTTATGAGGGGAACATTCCAAAAGTATTTTCAAGTATTATGGATGGTGATGTGGATGGATCTAATATTTGAACAAAAAATTTTAAAAAGTGTGGGGAAATATAGAACACGATTTTTTGGTAGATTCAATTTGAGTAGTAGAGACATTGAATCTAGTCACAATAATAGTAGGGTTTCTCATTATGGAGAGAAACCAAAGTTTGAACCTGCTATAAAAGGATGTAACTCGTGGGAAGAAGAGATCTTCTCTCTCTCTCTCTCTCTCTCTCTCTCTCTCTCTCTCTCTCTCTCTCTCTCTCTCTCTCTCTCTCTCTCTCTCTCTCTCTCTCTCTCTCTCACATTTCATGCTTATACATGGTTTTCTTTGGGTCATCTATCCATTGGTGCACTATATTGGTGATCTTGCAATGTTGTGTGTAAAATGCTCATTAAATGCTATTTTAAGATCCACACGTGAAATACAGTAGCTTACTGTTTTTGTATGGACAAAAACTTCATTTTATGATTTGATTGATGTTTGATCAAGATCTATTAGAGTTTGCATCTCATTCATAGAGTAGATGCTGATTTTTCTACATTGGCAAGGTTGGTGAATTGCTTGTCTTTCTAACCAAAGATCAAAGGAACATTTTGGATCTTAATGGTCTGAAATTCTTCACATTGTATGCTTTGAGGGTGGTGTGGGCAAGCAAATGCTATTATGCACATGGTATCAGAGCTCTTATGTTGCAGGTTATGAAAGGATCAATCACATCTATTAAGGATTTGGAGGAGATATCAATGCTAGAGAATGCTAGATTGACTTCTAATAAAAAATTGGATTCTTTTATATGTAGATTGGATCTTATATAGATCATGTAGGAAACATAGTAATAACTCTTCCACAGAGAACACCCTTCTGAAACACTTTTGCTATCATCCTTCCTGGAGATATTGTAGTACTCTTTTTGCTAACTTCCAATGCAACGATCTTAGGTTTTGATTATATTGGCTCAACTTGTAAACTGCAAACGCTTTTTCTGTTGTTTTCCAGATTTTTGATCATTTGTCTTAAACTCATTCTTTTTAGACGACTCCCTCTTAAACTTAGACTTCTTAGAAGATTTATTCTTCCATGTAAATAGAGCATTTTTGAAATCACCATTGTCGTCATAGAGTTCACGAGCTTCTACTTTCTCTTTGACTCCATCTATTGCCTTTTGAAGTGTCATTGTCGCATCTTTCGCCAATAAGGTTCGAGTTGTGTGGAATGACCTAGGTAGGGCTCAAAGAAAATAACTAAGCTGTTGAATGTGTTCAAGTCTTTGCCGTCCCACTGTAAGTAAGTTAATTGGTCTTCCAAGAATATGATTTGATTACGAGATCGAGTCTCATTCTTGCAAAATTGATGTAAGATCTAGAATTATATTGTCATGCACTAAAGATGCAATAATTGCTATAGCTTTGTCATTTCTTAAACTCCATTCTTGAAGCTCTTTGCCAAAAGTAGCTATTGGCTTCTCCTTTATTGGTTCTACCCATTGCCAAAGACCGTCGTCCTTCAAATTGAGTGAAGTCTTTAATTTCCAAATCAAGTAGTTTGAACCTTCTAGATCCAAGATCGTAGTGATCTTAGCCTGAATATTGTTGATCGACGACATCTTCTATTTTCTGAATAAACTCCAATGCGGCTTGCAGATGGATGTATGAAGAATGCTGAGAGGGGTGAGAAGATACCACTGTATCGACTCTGTATGCTCTAATACCACTATATCAGCACTGATCTCGCTCTGATACCACAGTAGGAAAAATAGTAATAATTCTTCCATAGAGAACACGATGAAAGTTTGAATAAATCAAACTAATATTAGTGTCTTCAATAAGGTCTGTATCTGATCTATGTATTAGTAGAATAGTATTTGCTCTGATTGAATACGCGTGCGGAAATAATATGCGGAATTAAGAGACAACTTAAGACAATTTTAGACAATTAGAAACTATTGATCAAAAACAAATTTATAATTCTAAATTTGAATCACCAATATACATCTCTTGTTGTCTTATCTTGCTATTGTGTCTCTGATTGAATGGGTCTGAGAGTCTCTTCAGTGTGAGAGTGTGTGTTACAACAAGTAGTGCACATGTAATTATATTGCTACAGGACAGGTATTTTGCCTTTTATTTATAGGTCTTTTGGCCTTTTAATTCTGTAATAGTAGATCTCACCGTTTATGACGGTTGATATTCAAATAGACGCTCTGTTTTCAAGGTCAAATAATTTCTATTCACGTATATTATTTGCGACAGTCCATCTCTTCGTCACAGCTTCGTGTTTCGCGAATTGTTCGTGACACTTGCCTCTTCTCAACATTTTTGTCTTTCGTGAATTGTTCGTGACAGACGACAATTTGAGCTTGAAGAAGAATCCAAAATATTTCACGAATTGTTCGCGACAATTTCGCAACATCTGAGGTTTGAACAAGAAACAAAATATTTCATGACAAGAACTTGTTCGCGAATCTTATTGAGCTTCAACAAGAAACCGTTTCGCGAATCTTTCATGAATATTTCGAGTTTCAAGCAAGATAAATTTCACAAATCTTTCGAGGTTGATCACAAATAGAAATGTTTCAAGTTCGCATTCCTTTCTGTCTCATCCTTTGTCAAGTAAACTGTGCACTTTGTTAGTAGAATCAAGATCTGTCTGATCAGGTGTTCTACAGATCATATCAGAGAAATGAGAGGATCAGTCCGTTCAATTCTCTCGAAGCATACACTACTGGTGACTTAGTAGGAAAACACAAGAACATAATAACTTTGGAGCTCCTAATGTGCGTTGGTAGCGGAAGCGATGAGCAGACAACCAGACAAAACAATCAGATGGCCAGACAGAACATAGAAAAGCATTGCAGTATTGACATGAATCTGAACGTAGAACCAAATAGAGCTGCAATCAGAATAAGTATAACAAAATATACAAGTCAATAATGTAGGTGAGCACAAACAATAGCGGACGTAGCCCCATGCTTCCCAAGGCTAATCATAATCCGTGAAGGTTATGAACCTATTACTGACAATCTGTCTAAAAGAAAAATATCAATGCATGAAAGCATCTACAATGTCTATTTCACTTGTTACAAATCATGCTTCGTTATTGAATAATAAAATGGTATTCACTATATACACAAATTTTACAAGTGTGCAGATGAAGAAGGTACAAAAGTGGTTGTGCTATCTCTAGGAGATTGTGGGTGGCTATTGTTGTTGTCAAATTTGTTTGTATAGTGCGTGGAGTGATCGTGAGGAGGTTGTGACGTCAAGTTTTTGCTCAAATTGCATGTGTTTGAAAATGCAAAAAACGCGAGACTCTTTGGCTTTTGGCCTTGTCATTATCTAAAGGCAGCCTTTGTCTTTTTAAAGACAATTGTCGCATTTTTTGCCTATCTAATTTTACATGTAAATATGCAGACTATGTAATTGTCACATTTTTTGTCTATCTAATTTTACATGTAAATATGCAAACTATGCAACTATTGCATTTTTTGTCATAAATTGTGAGTAAAAGTGCAGACTGTTGTGACAAACAATTCAAATATGCAGACTGTGGGACAACACAAGTAAAAATACAGCAACATGAATGGAGGCAGATCAACATAAGATTTAGGAGAGTAGAGGAAATAAATCCAACACCCGCCTTGATCTTCAAACTAAGCAATGCACAATACTTGTTGTGTGCATTAACACTTAATGCCTTCGTAAATATATCTGCAACCATGTTTTGCGTTCTACAATACGTTAAGCTTACCTCCTTGTTGAAAACCTTGTCCCTATTATAATGATATCGGATCTCAATGTACTTACTCCTAGAGTGAAATCTAGGGTGGCCGATAAGGCAATAACACTCTGATTATCATAGAATATGATTGTAGGGCTGTACTGATTCAAACTAATATATGACAATAAGTTTCTCAACCAAAATACTTCTTTAATAGATTGAGAAACAACAATGTATTTTGCTTCTGTAGATGAAAGAGTGATAGAAGCTTGCTTACGACTGTTCCATGAGATAGGATCGCCGTTGAAGAAGAATGTAAATCCAGATGTGGGCTTACGATTGTCTACATATCCTCCCCAGCTTGCATCAGAATATCCACTGAGCTGATGAAGATTGTCGTTGTTGACTTCTCCATAGTAGATGGACTGTTCCATGGTAGCTTGAATATACCTCATGACTCTTATGAGAGCCTTCCAATGGGTAATGCCAAGATTAGCCATAAATTAGTTGAGTGAGCTGGTCAGGTCTTGTACAGACCATTGCGTACATGAGAGATCCAAGTATCGATCAATAAGGATACTCTCTCATTTTCTCCTCTTCCTGCTTGGTCTGAGGACATTGCTCCCTTGACAAATGCAGGCTTGGATCCATCGATGAGTGAGCTAACTTGCAGTTCATCAGATTATATATGTCAAGAAGATTGTGAAGACTCCTTGTTGAGTAATATAAATTGGTCGTCTCACTCTGTCTCGGTGGATTTGAATGCCCAGACAGAAGTGAGCTTCACCCAAATCAGTCATGTCGAACTGATCTTAAATGTTTAGACATTTGATGTACAGAAGCATGATTCAAGTGACCAATTCTATAATGCCAAAGTAGACTTTTATTTGCTTGAATAGAAGTACTGAGTGCTTGACTAGAGGCTGAAAAGCAATGACTTAATCTATACAAATATCCATGTCTCTTTTTGAGTGCTAGGCTCTTGCATGTCCTATCAAGTACTTTGCATTGATTACAACCAATGAGACTGGTCATATGCTGAGTGGCACCAAAATCCAGGAATTAAGAACTATCATTGGATGCTCCTTGATGGCTGGTCATGAAGGCATCATGATCTGCTTCTTGAATGGGCTGTGGAGTTTTTGTAGCTACATTGGCCACTTGATTTGATTGTCCCTTGTTGTTGTTGTTCTTTGTTTGTAGTCGTGGTTGTTTCTCTTGCAGTATCTACATAACAGCTTTTTCTTAGTCTACGGGTTTGATTGTTCTTTGTGCTATGCTGGTTTCTGGTCTTGCTTTGATTGCTTCGGGTCTTTCTTCTTCTTCTGCTTAGTCATGCCTCTGTTGGTGTACAAGACGTGATAATCAATTGAGGAATTGGAGGCTTCGTTCCTCCGCGTGTCTTCCTGCAACAACATTGAGAAAGAGTCAAGCTCTGGATGCGTCGTGATGATCATCACCCAACTGTTGCATGAGCTTGAAAAGCTTGTAAGCAGTTGCATTACTGCGTCTTGATCGTCTATGACAGATCTGACAGCAACCATTTAATAATGTGCTCAAGATGTCCCAAACTTTCTTGGATGTCTGAGCTTCAGACACATGGCCAATCCAAGTATCCGAAATGTTGAGAATGATCAGCGCAAATGCTTTGCCATCCTTTAGCTTCCATCTGGAGATTGCTACGTCATCACCTTTGGGTATTCCCTCTATTGGGAAGAGAGGTGAAGGAGAGATAGCTCGAAAATAAACGAACATGAAAAGAAAGCGAACTCAAAAGGAAATGAACTCAAATGAAAAATATTCGTGTGCAGTGAAATAAGTTATCTCCCTCTCTCCTTATGCACGACTACGCCTATTAATCTTGAACAGAACATTAATGATAGAAATCACGTTCGATCTAATCACAATCTATGAGGTTATGAACCTATTACTGACAATCTGTTTGAAAGAAAGAATCAATGCGTGAAAGCGTCTACAATGTCTATCTCACTTGTTACAAATCATGCTTTGTTATTGAATACTAAAATGGTATTCATTATATACACAAATTTTACAGGTGTGCAGATGAAGAAGGTACAAAAGGGGTTGTGCTACCTGTAGGAGATCGTTGGTGCCTACTATTGTTGTCAAATTTGTTGTACAGTGCAAGTGGTGAGCGTGAGGAGGTTGTGATGTCAAATTTTTGCTCAAATTGCATCTGGTTGAAAATGCGAAAAATGACACTCTTTGGCTTTTGGCCTTGTCCTTACATAAAGGCAACCTTTGCCTTATTAAAGACAACTATCGTATTTTTTGCCTGATTTTACATGTAAATATACACTTTGTGCAACTGTTGCATTTTTCACCTATCTAATTTTACATGTAAATATGCAGATTGTGTAACTGTCGCATTTTTTGTCTATCATAAATTGCAAGTAAACGTGCAGACTGTTGCGACAAATAGTTCAAATATGCAGACTGTGGGACAACACAAGTAAAAATACAACAGCATGAATAGAGGCAAATTAACATAGGATTTAGGAGAGTAGAGGAAATAAATCAACAGTTCAGAACTCAAAATAGGATTATATACTTGATCAATTTTGATTTCACACTGTGACTTGTTGAATTTGGCCAATTTTTGATGTATTAGAAAAGCCTAAGTGATAACTACAAGATTGCATATCAAGTTTTAGGCAATTGCATGTAGATTTAAAAATATTCAATTTTTTATGATTTTGTCAAACCCCTAATTTTGATTGAATATCTAGATTGTGAGGTAATTGAGCTTTATTTTAGAGTATTTCAATCTTAGGAATTGTCAAGAGTCATTAGATTGACTTAGATTATAGGTTGATCAAGATTTCACTATTCTATATGTTGATTTGCTTGATATAAGTGTTAGAAGAGAATTGAGAGGTTCCATATCTTTGTGATTTCTTTTTAAAAACTTGTTGTTTTTCGAAAGAGTGCTTTGTGCATTGGAAGAGGTTGGAAGAGAAAGATCAGGTCATTGGAGGAGAGTCTAGCAGCACAACAAGAACAACTAAGGTATGACAAGAGGGCCAAAAGAGCTTTAGATATGATTAAGATGAATGTTACCAATGAACTTTTTAAAAAAGTTGGTAAGTGTACTTCATCAAGTGAGGCTTGGGAAGCTTTGAAGAACCTTTATAAATCCAAGTCTACTTCTAGAGTGTTGACTCTAAGAAGACAAATCTTTCGATGTTTTCAAAAGATTGAGGAAAGTCCAAATACTTTTGTTTTGAGAGCAAAGGTTTTGAATGATGAGTTAGCTTGCTTTGATGAGAGCATTAATGAAGGAGAGCTTGTTCAAGTTATTCTTAATGGTTTGTTGGATTCTCATGCTAACATTGTACACAGTCTTTCTATTCAAAGAACTTTGCCAAGTTTGATGGATCTTCAAGACATCTTGATCAATGAAGAATATAGACTTCAAGCAAGAGGTGGATCTTCATCAACATCTCAAGTTGGAGAGGAGGTCATGTTCATCAAGGGAAAAAGCAAAAGAAAATGGTCTAAAGGGAAAGATCAAGGGGAGGCTTCTTCAAATGGCAAAAGGAAAGATAGGTCAAAGCTCAAATGCTTCTATTGTGGCATCAAAGGACACTTTGCAAGTGAGTGCTACAAGAAGAGCGATCACGGAGACAAACAAGGTAATCTTAATCTTGATGAGGATGGATTGGATGTTCAAAATACGAATGATGATGCTTTTGTGATGTCTTCATGTATGCTTGCTAATGATGGAGATCTAGATACATGGTGGATTGATAGTGGAGCAAATTCAAACATGACTTTTCACAAAGAGTACTTCACTTCTTTGTTGGCATATGGAGATGAAAAGAGGGTCACAGCCAATGATGGTGAGGGTGCAATCAAAGGGATTGGCACAGTTCCCATTTCTCTCTCTACAAATAGGAATGTTCATTTGGAGGATGTTTTGTTCATTACAAATATTACCAAGAATTTACTTAATGTGAGTCAATTGCTAAGTAAAGGCCTCAAAGTTGAGTTTGATGGAGATGCTTGTATGATCAAAAGGAAGGATATCTTGATTGCAAAATGTAAAAGACAAGGGAATTCGTTCAAATAGGTGTTTGTGTTGTTGCTAACCAATTTGGATGTGTTGCAAGAGAGCAAATATCTATTCAAGAGGTTTGGCATAAAAGTATGGGACACCTCAACTTCAAGTCATTGGAGGTAATGGCTAGGAAGCAAGTTGTGATTGGTCTTCCAAGTTAAGTATCATCAATCATGTTTGTGAGTCTTGTGCTTTGTCAAAGTCACGTAGACTACCTTATACTAGATCTACATCTAGATCTACAAAGCCTTTTCAGATTGTACATTCGGATATTCATGGAATTACTACAAGTAGCAATATTGGAGCTAAGATGTATGTAGCTTTCATTGATTATTTTAGTAAATTTTGTTGGATCTATCTACTAAAGAGCAAATATGAAGTGTATGATGTCTTTGTCAATAATAAGGATGCAAGGGAGAACTAATTTTCAACAAAAATCAGGTGCTTGAGGAGTGATAATGGTGGAGAGTACATATCATAGATTAAGGAGCCTATAACTTTCTAAAGAGTGTGATGTCCTCAAAGGATGCTTCATCACCATCATTGGAAAATTTACAAACTTGCTTTATAGGGGTGTCAATCCCTTTAATATCTTTCATGCCAAACCTTTCAAGAATGGATGTAGCATACTTTGATTGTTTAATAAAAGTAAAATCACTACCTCTAGAAGCTTCTATTCCAAGTATGAACTTAAGAAGTCCTAGATCTACCATCTTGAATTCACTAGACAAAGAAACTTTAACTTTTCTTATGCCTTCACCATCATTTCCTATCAATATGATATCATCAACATAAAGAACTAAAATGATGATCTTTCCATCATCACATTTGATGTACAAAGAAGGCCCATAAGAGCTAATCACAAAGCCAAGGAAGTAGAGAAAATCATGCAACCTAGATTACCATGCTCTGGGTGCTTGCTTCAAGCCATATAGGCTCTTCCTTAAGTGGAAAACCTTGTCCTCCTCACCATCCTTGATGAAGCCCTCAGGTTGCAACATGTATATTTCCTCCTCCAAGTAGCCATTCAAAAATGAATTGGTCACATCCATTTGATAGAGATTCCACTTGAACAAAGTAGCAATACAAATGATCAATTTAATAGTTACAACCTTTTCTATAGGTGCAAATGTTTCTTCATAATCTATGCCTTTAGTTTGAAGAAACCCCTTAGCAACCAATCTAGCTTAATACTTACTTATAGATCCATCTTGATTGTACTTTAATCTATAGATCCACTTACATGCAAGTGGCTTCTTCCCATATGGAAGGTGTACAAGATTCCAAGTTTGATTATCTATCGAAGCATCAAACTCTAATTACATTGCATCTCTCCAAACTTGTGAGCTACTTGCATCTTCATAACATGATGACTCTTCAAGCATTGTGGTTAGAAAAGAGCAAGAGGTAGAAGGAGTTTTATCCTCCCTTTGCTTTCCTTTTTCAAAGTATGTGAGCCTTGAAGGCTCGGCCTTGCTTGTTGTGGATCTTCTCGGCCCCTTTGGTTCTTGATCTTGATCTTCCAAAAGATCATTTTCAAGAAGCTCCTCCTCGGGTTTTGCAAGATCTTCAACACATAAAGGATTAGATGCATTTGGAGACATCTTGTAACTTTGAGATTCATCAAAGTTTTGCTATTCAAAATACTTTGCCAAGTCTGGTGGATTTTCAAGAGATTTTGGTGAATGAGGAGTTTAGGCTTCAATCAAGAGGAGGTGCATCTACTACATCTCAAGTTGATGGAGAGGAGGCTATGTTCATCAAAGACAAATTCAAGGGCAAAGGCAAAAGCAAATGGTCAAAGGGTCAAGATCAAGTGAGCCTTTCTCTCTTGTTGGTAAGAAGAAAGGTAGGTCAAAATTAAAGTGATTCTATTGTGAAATCAAAGGGCATTTTGCTAGTGATTGCTACAAGAAGAAGAGAGATCAAGTAGAGAAGCAAACCAATCTAACTATTGATGAAGATGGTGTTGATGAACAAATCTCAAATGATGCTTTTGTTATGTCATCTTGTTTAATGGCTAATCATGGAGACATTGATCCTTGGTGGATTGATAGTGGAGCTACATCACATATGACATATCTGTTGGATCTAGACTATCAGATTGTCGACCTTCCTACCTGCCAAAGTTGTATCATAGGAGAGCAGACAAGAAGGCCATTTATGTCGAATCATGAGCACATGTCTAAAAGTTTACTGGATGTTGTGCATACTGATATATGTGGCCCAATGCAAACACCATCATTACTTGGTGCGAAATTTTTTTTTATTACATTTACTGATGGTTATTCAAGAAGGATTGTTGTATATTTTATGAAGCACAAATCTGAAGCTTTTCAATTCTTCAAGCAATACAAAGAGAATGTAGAGTTGCAGATAGGCAAAAGAATCAAGGCTCTTAGGAGTGACAATGGCGATGGATACATATCAAATGAATTCAAAGACTATTGTTCAGCCACTGGTATCGAACGACAATTTGTTATTTCCTATTCTCCGCAGTCGAATGGGTTGGTTGAAAGGAAGAACAAGACCTTAGTCGAGTCTGTCAAATGCATGATCACTTATGCTTCTTTATCCAAATCATTCTGGCAACAAGCTGTATCGACAATAGCCTATGTGCAAAATCGATGGATTACTAAAGGCCTTCCTATCAGCAAAACGCCTCATGTAGTTTGGACAAGATCCAAACTTTCATTGAAGCATTTGAGAGTATTCAGTTGCACTGCCTATGCTCATGTCCCGAGGGACAAAAGGAAGAAACTCGATAAGCATTCATTCAAAACTGTTTTTGTTGGTTATTGTTCTTCTAATGGAATTTATCGACTGTGAGTATCCATATCAATCAATTATCGGATCTCTGATGTATGTTATAATATCGACTAGACCTAATCTTGCATACATTGTCATCTCTTTAAGCCAATATATGACTAATCCTGGTATGGTCCACTGGAAAGCTCTTCTAAGAGTTCTAAGATATGTACGAGCTACCATCGACCTTTGTATCTGCTATGGAGATGAACACTTCATGGATATACATATGCGAATTGGGTAGGTGATATAGACACCAGAAGATCGACATCTAGATTAGTCTTTCTGTTCAATAATGGTCCAGTATCTTGGAATAGTCAAAAGCAGACCTTCATTGCAATGTCTTTGACAGAACTGCTCCAACAATTATTCAGTGCGATAATCAGAGTGCTATAGCATTATCAATCAATCATAGTTTTCATTCTAGGAGCAAGCACATCGAGATTAAGTACCACTATATCAGGAGCAGAGTACTCAACAAGGAGGTGAGTCTGAAATTTTGCAGAACCCAGTACTCTAACATATTTAAAAAGGGGTTAAATCTAGAAGCACACAAGAGTTTTTGTGTTATCTTGAATTTAAAAATCAAGGCATTCAAGGATCCAGATTAAGGGGGAGTGTTGGATTCCTATCCTCTTCATCCCTTATCTCTTCACTAATCTAGATCCATTCATTTGCTGTATGTAAATACATTGAAATGTCACACAACCTGCAAAAATACAAGAAAAGTCGATAACAATATTTCCTTGACTTTTCCGATATCAAAGTGTCCGAAGTGTCCGACGATCAAAGGTCATTATTCAAAAATAGAACAAGCTCGACATCCAAGTCATTGACATCTTCTCAAAAGTAGCTCGACATCAAAATCTTCGACTTCTCAACTAAATTGACTTAGCAGCACGGTGTCTTAATCCCATTTTGTAAAGTACAAACCTTAATTAGAAGTCACTAACATAATAAGGCGGTTACATCCCAAAGTGGAGACTCTCATGTGCATCTGTCATTGTAATGATAAAATCAATAGATCATTATTAAATCAAGTGTGTAAGATATACTGATGATCAATATAAAACAAGAGCGCAATAATTTGCTCGTCCTCTCTGATATACCAGAGTATTGTTTTATAAAGAACGTGCCCTATATTTGCATTCAGACTTGTACTATCTGTGATCATAGAATTCCTATTCCAGCAATCTGAATCGTCTAGTACTTGGTCGAATGCATTATCATTCTATTTTGATTCATCAATTCATGCCATGTAGATAAATTATTCGTAGATTAAATATTCATGATGTGACTAATAAATTTGTGTTGATAATAAGCTCTAGCTCTTGATCTAATAACGCTTCCTCAAAGTGCAATTTTGTGTTCGCCTATAGGACCTTTACTCGTAGACGTTGTGCACGCACCGAGAAATTTGACATTGCTCCAATTTCCAACACTTGGATACTCCTTGGGATACCTACTCACCACGAAGTGTATCACCTAAATTTAGAGAGCCCAAATTATATGAAATCATTATGAAGGATGTGAGGATGAATCTATCATGATCGAGCTTGCATGGAGATGGGAGAAGATCAACGAGAGAGGAAAGCACCCAATCGCTACTACGTGAATTACGCCCTCATGAGGGACATCATGAACTGCCAAGAGCCAGCAACCTATGAAGAGACAAAGGACCTCAATGAGTGGCAAGGGGCTATGGAGTATGAGATAGATTTAATCCATAAGTATGGTACGTGGGACCTAGTTGATCTTCCAGTTGGTAAGAAACCCATTAGTAACAAATGGATATATAGAACCAAATTTCATGCTGATGAATCGGTTGTTTTATGTCCTTATGGCTTGGCTAAACCCATTCATAAGCAAATTGTATGTTGGAGTATCAATTGCAAAATCCATCAAATGGACATGAAGATGATCTCGAGGAAGAAGTCTATATTCTCCAACCACAATGGTTTGTTGTGAGGGCCAAGAAGACAAAGTATTCAAGCTACAAAAAGCATTGTATGGTGTAAAACAAGCACCACCATGGTCATATAAAATGTTATTTTCTATCCAATGATTTCACAAGCAAAATATGCTTGATAAGTCTTAGAGAGATTTTACATATCTGATTGTAAGCCATTGACTTTTCCTAGTGAAGTTAGAAAGAAATTGTCGCATTTTGATGAGATTGGTCCTATTGATTGCACATTGTATCACCAACTTGTTGGTAGTCTTATCTATCTCACCACTACTAGACCAGACACTATTATGAGTCTTGTAAGCCAGTTTATGGTAGCACCTACCTTCGAGCATTGGAGAGTAGCTAAACGCATTCTAAGGTACATGAAAAGCATGCTTGCTCTTTTTCTAGACTATTTAAGATGATTTGATTTACCGAAGTTGAAGGGCTTTGTGGATGTTGACTGGGGTGGTAGCATAGACGATAGAAGATCTACCACTGGTTATGCTTTCGATGTTGGAAATGGCTACTTTTCTAGGCCAAGAAAAAACGAAAGACAATGTATCACTTTCCCCTACTGAAGCTTAACATAAAGCCTTATGCTCCACAACACAAGAAGTAGTTTGGCTACAAGAGCTACTCAAAGAAATTGGTGTAAGACAAGCCAAAGGTACAATTATTTCTTGTGATAGTCAAAGTGGAATCCAGTTAGCTAAAAATCCAATGTTTCATGTTACAACAAAGCATATAGAAGTAAAGTATCATTTTATACATGAATTTTATAGATGAAAAGCTTTGTTCAAAAGACATAGATGTGGCTCATTGTACTACTACTACACAAGTTGTTGATGTATTTACGAAGTCGCTAAGCAGAGACAAGTTTGAAAATTTTAGGCTAAAGCTTGGCATTGAATTGATATCTTAAATGCTACATAAGTTGTTGGACACGCTTTACGTCTTACTTGTAACATCATTATGAAGTATACTTTATTTTTGAGTTGGAAGTGACTATGCTATCATTGGAGGCATGTTCCATGAGTAGTTTATTTGTTGTAGTTAGTAGATTTTAATTATTGAGGGACAGAGTAGAAAAGACAATAATTAACGTATATCTGTATTACAGTTACTTGCCATTTCTTGGTGGCTATTTTTTCTCTCCTACTTTTAGATAGTGGGTAGCTCTTTCTCAAGCCCATAGTTGCTACTTAAGCAATGTCACCCAAGATTCAACCAACAATAGTATCCTAGAAGATAGAGTTAGTAGAGGAATCAAGCAATTGACAACTAAACGAATCAAGAGAGTTCTAGCAAATCTTTTTCAATATTCAATTTAACAACGTATTGTGGAGAATGGCCAAGTTCCAATGATAATGTCGATAAAGCACAATAATTGTTACCAAAACCTTGTAAATCGAGACTCGTAAGTTGGCTCATAGCTCTAAGCTTAAAAAGTGTAGTACCCTCTACTTTGACTCACCAACAAGCTCTAGCAATGGTGATTTCGTAATGCCAAAAGCACAAATACATTCATGACACTGAGCTCTTCCAGTTTGGCTATAAGCTCTCAAGTTCCAACGCTTTGCCCCAAACCCCTACTCACTAACAATCATAAAAGATGATGAATTATGATAGAAGACTGAAGTTAGAACTACTTTTTGAAAATATCCAAGCTCATTACCCTAGCCTTCAAAATTCAATCATGGCAAGGGAGAGGCCAATGGCAATGGATGATGGGCTACTCCTACGGTTTTCTAAAGATGTCAAAAATCAACGTTTTAGTTAGATAATAAATTCAACACTCCTACTTAGAATCTAATTTTCATGAGAAGCTATAGCAATTACCTTTGTGAAAAAGCTGGAAAATCATTATATTGCTCATTGTATAAAAATTTGATTTAATATTTGCATTTATTTTTCATTTCATTCTTTCATAAATGATCACATGGATATGCTCATTGCTGGAATCTACTAAGAATACTTTCTAAGGTTAGGTAGAGTATTTTTTGCAAGAAGCACAAATTTTTAACTTGGAAAACACATTTCAGGCTTTGGAGAGAGTTATAAACAATTCACAAAAATACATTTTTATGAGCCAAATTCATTTTAAATTGGTGACACTATATGCTTACTAACAAGCTAGTTTATCTTCTCAATGCTAAGTAGCATGAGCCAAATAGTGTTATGATGGTTTATATATTCAGTCGATATGTTTTTGTTTTTAATAGTAACAACGCAATGGCATTTGTTTTGGGAATTAAACACAGAGAATTGTTGCTTGAATATGGACTACAGTCAGAGTCAGACGATCAGACGATGGTCAGAATTCCGTGAAAGAGTCATTTTTTGGTATTTTTTTAACTATTTGATTTTAGCCCAAAGTCATGCCTTTTTATGAGTCAATCTCCAAATTATTTATGAGTAGATCATAACAAAAAAAGACTTACAAATTTTGTAAAACCATAATAAATAGAAATAAATAAACATGTGAAGACAACACATGAATTTTAAGTATTCAAACTGCATAAAAATACAAGAGGCCTCAAAATATTTGTACATAACATCTTTTAAATAATTTTCACTAATGCCTCTCAATTCAAAACTTGATATATTTTCGACACTCTTTTTCAATTGATGAAGTTAAAGACCCAACTTTTTTTGTCACAATCATCTAGCATATCGCCTTATGGATTAGCTTATAATGTTGATAAGAAATCTTGTAAACCGGTTCATGACAAATTGAGAATAATGGTTATCTAATTAACCCAATCGTTTATTCAATCTGAGCATTTAGGGCTACCTCTGACCTACTTCTAACCTAATAGAATTGGGGGTCAAGATCTTGAGATCCAAAACAATGTAAAATTTGTTCTTTCTAGCTCCTAGATCTCTCTAGCTTATCTATGCACAATTTGGCCTCATTCCAAAGGTGTCATTCCAAAACTAGGTTAGAAATAAAACTTATGAAAAGTATCCTATACTTTTTGGCACGTATGACATCCCACAACATGGCCACACACAATTTGCAAAGTGGAAAAATCAAACTAGCATGTGTAAATTTAACAACCACCTGTCCAAATAGCGATAGCCATGATCACTACCAAGATCCACATTAGACATCATAAGCTCAATGTCTTTATGCCTTTGTATACATGTCTATAATCATGAGAAATAGTCTACGCATTAAAACAAGCAAGCTTCAAATAATCATTGTGATTAATCAACAGACACTATAGATATTATTACATTGGTTAGATTCAGACAGAGAGTCAAGATAAGCTATCGAATGATCTTCAAATTATCGTAACTATTACAAAGCTAAAAGCTAGTTTCAAGTACACGATTACTGCCGCAATTGCTTGTACTCGTCATTTCACATGACTTGTATTCTTTACTTTCTGAATCCATTCATTATCTTATATCATTCAGAATTATGTCAGTGTGTATATATGCTACTCCACCTTATCATTTTGTCTTGTACTGCTCTCTTACAAATTTGTCTAAATTGTTTGTCGCTTCCGCAACTAACTGTCATTAGACTTTGTGTTTGACCATGTGATCGACCCTGTTAGTTCTAACAACTTCGAAGCCAGACCAAGTAGAATCAGCCCGAGTCTATCGACTCGATACTTTGATTCGATTCAATTCAATAGGTGTAGGGATATCGACTTTCACCGGAATTCTCCAAACAATATCCGAAGTCCAAACCATTAGCCATGGATCAAAATCCACTCTCCTCATGACCACACATCTAAGGGCCTAAAAAGTCCTCATTGGTCAAGAAGTACAATCTAGTATGGAAAGAGCCCCTAAGATCGAACAAATATATTCATTGGTACCCTACTCACATACTACTCGATGGTGTCGATTGTCCATGATCCATTTAACATTATAAACAAACTCAAATACAATGTGAATCCAATATTGATGATAGAGTGAAATACATGAGTCACAAAAGACTCCAAATATCTCCCTCTCTCTCTCTCTCTCTCTCTCTCTCTCTCTCTCTCTCTCTCACACACACACACACACACACACACACACACACACACACACACACACACACACAAGGGGGAAGGCCATGCTACAACCAGGTGGCTGCTCCTCAAACCTTAGTCATTGCAATTGAATCAATACACAATTTTCCTATCTTATCACACAACACCCAAAGGAATCAACAGTGTTTCTTACTACAATTAATAGCAAAACCTTCCCCTTATATCTTCCTATTACAATGCCTTCACAACAAGGGAAATAAGGAATAAGCTATTTCTGATGGTAAAAGAGACCTTTTAAAAAAAGTGGAGTTTCTTCGAGGTTTGAAACCACCTAAACCTTTTTGCAACGAAATCATGATTCTTTTAGGAAAGAATTAAGATCTAGTGAAGCCTTACTAAAAGACAAGGCCATGTAATTATCTCTGTCTTTGATTGACATAGCATGTTCTTTATAGTATATACTTTGCATGTAAATGCCATGTAGATCATTATGCATGTGCCATAGAGTTACTAATATACCAACTAGTGCTCTGAAAAAAAAATTCAAAGCAACCCAATAAAAACCTGCAACAATGGAAGCTATAATATTCTGGAATACAGCCTATTAGTTTGAAACTAATAAATATTCAACCTATTGGATATTTTACCAATAAAATCCCACAAACTTTGACAATAATAGATGAAAATGAGAATTTTAACAATTAGCTGATAAGATCCTCCAACCGGTGGTGAACTAGTTAGGGCTTCCTTCCCTCACCTTAAGGTCAGGTTTTCAGCTCCAACTCCGCATAAACAAGTTCTACAAATTAGAACGAGTCGAATTAACTAGTGGTTACAAAAAGGAAAAGATAATTCTAGAGGAACTAAAAATGATACGAATTCAATTTCAGAAAAACATAATTTCAGCATATATGCAAGCATTTCTTTTGATGGGTAAGAAAAAATAACTCAGCTCTAGTTTCAACCATAAACAGAAACCAAGCTCAACCTATAGCTTATGGTAAGCAAGTTTTCAGTTCCAACCCCAGCATAAATGAGTTCTACAAATTAGAACGAGTGGAATGAACTATTGGTTACAAAAAGGAAAAGATCATTCTAGAGGAACTAAAAATGATATGAATTCAATTTCACAAAAACATAATTTCAGCATATATGCATGCATTTCTTTTGATGCGTAAGAAAAAATAACTCAGCTCTAGTTTCAACCACAAACAGAAAATAAGCTCAACCTATAGCTTATGGTAAGCAAAATTGACTACATTGGTATTTACAAGAAACCCTAATAACCATTATGACATTTTTCCAGATGTCACTGTCATCGATGAGGGCTTTCTAGGATCGTAAAAGTGTGGCAAGGAATGTAAGCATGGCTGAGAGGCAAGTTACACAGGCAACAATCCCAATGGCCAGAGCGAGAGAGATTGCAGCAAAGAACATATCCAAGCCAAACTGAATCAGCTCTAGAAACATTGTATAGGTTAAATCCTCGTATTGCAATGGCTGTTTTTGGCAAGGAATTAACCTCCGGCGTTCACTCTGTGCAATATATTAACCAGAACAGTGATCCACGTTTTAGGTCTGCAAAATCGTAACCTTCTTGTACCTGTAGGTACAGCAGATACCCTGTAATCTGCTCTTCAGATCCATCTGGTGACTGTGATTAATTGCGCTTGTAGGTAGCTTTGATTGACATGCTTTGAACTGAGTTTCCTGTCTTGAAAAATCAGGGCAAAACCTTTAGTCAGAGTTATTATGGCAGTGCAATGTTGATTTCTGCTCTGCTTGTGCATTATAAGCATATAATTCGGCAGTTTGGTGCTCATCTAAGCATGCCATGCAGGAAATCTTAATCATTACCCTACGTCGTTGCAACTTCCTAAAGAAAAACAAAAGCTAAATTATCTGGAAATTTGTGCTTGAAAACGCGCATTTAAGGCCTGATATTAGAACTTTATGATCTCAAAAGAAGGCAAGAACTAACTGGGCAGATGGAAAATGCATAATTTATCTTCCCTCCGACTCAAAACATACAATTCTCGAGGGAAAAGCCCTCACTGCATGATTATCAATCGAGTATTGGAAATAGAAACTCACAGGGAAGGGAGGGAGTTTGTTCTCAAACCTGGTTAATCCTGAAACCTTTTGTATTTGTATGAACCGAGGATGAAGGCATAGCCACAGGCGAGATGCATATTTTATAGTGTCAAAACAATACACGCAAAACAATGCAAAGGGCAAAAGATAAGGCCTTCCAAAGGATATCATATTAAATTTGATTCTTTTTCTTTTTGAATAAATTGGATAAACCTTCTTTTCTTTTCTTTTTCGTCGTTCTCGTTCATTTAATGAAACCTACCTGATCGGGTTGGCTCGATTAGTTAGCTTGACATCGAAAGTTTCTTTCGTCCCCAGTTCAAGCTTTCCCTTCTTGCATTTGAATGAAACTTTCTCATGCAAGGTCCAAAACTTAGAAACTTGAGATGGTTCTAGAGGCTTGTGTATTTATTAGGCCAAGGGAACTCAAGACAACCGCCCTTGGAAACTGGGAGAAACCATTTTGTTGGAATCCATTTTAGATGAGGGGCTTGTAGAACAATCAAGTATAAAACCCTTAGTTGCAGAATGGCATATCTTTATCTTAGAAAACAAGAATGATGTGGTATTGTACCACAAAGGCCCTGCCATATCATAATAACAATAATCTTAAAATTTTATGATTTGTTTAAAGTGTTTTTATACTGTTTTGATACATTAATTTTGGAGTTATTTTGTAGTTTCTAAATTTGGATTTTATGTTTGCATTCCTTGTATAATGGCGTATCACATAATTGTTGTAAAGCTTGCATCAATATCATTGGTCTTACAATTCCACTCATATATGCAGACTTGTATTGCATTTTGCATCTCAGTAGCAACTGATTAGCCACTTCCAGAACCAGATCCAGCTGAAAGACCAAGACATCTCCGCTATGCAACAAACCACGACAAATCTTACTATGGAGCACGACCACGCCTTGGCAACCACAATAGTAGCACGTTTCGCTATGAAGGATCATCAGCTGGCACAGGTCAACTTCGAAGATTTCACACCTCCAACTATTCCCGAGGGAACTCGGATTCCAGTGGTGGCAAAGTTAAAGGCCACGATGGACAACACAACAAAGTACAACAATCCTATACTACTTCCATCGAGGCCCTCAACCAACACATTGCCACCCTCCAATCTGAGTCAGAGTAGCCTCGTAGGATGAGTGGGTCGATAGCATTTCCATCATAGCATAAAATTTGATCAAGACTTCCTTGAATGTACTTCATCACTCTCTTTAATGGTTTCCAACGCAAGATCCTAGGATTAGACATGTATTGACTTAATGTGCTAACAGTGTATGCTAGATCTAGTCTGGTGCACAACATGACATACATAAGATCCTATAAGTGAATGATAAGGGTACTTGGCTAAGTCGAGTACTTCACTTTTGATTTCAGCACAAGAATATTGGGTTAAATCATACTTGGATCCATTGGTGTATCAATCGGTTTGCAATCAGACATAAGAAATTTTTTTAGAAAGTTTTCTAGATATTTTTGCTGGCTAAGATAGATTTTCTCTTGAAATCTATTTTTAGTAATGTGAATTCCTAGCAAAGAATGAACATCGCCCAAACCAATCATGTTTGACAAATCACTCTTAGTAGTGTGCAGCGCTAGACAAGATAAACGCATCAAGAGCTACGTGAACTAAATGGACACGTATATGCTTGACAAATGATCAACAATTTGGAAAACAACAGAAAAATTTTGGTGATAAGAAGATCTACAACAGATGCAAAAGATCAAGTCACATAGAAGACAAGTGTTGGTTAAATCCAAAAATTGATTGTATTCATTGTCATAAACGGGATCATGCAGTAGTAGACTGTTATCAGAATCCCAGAAATAAAAAGGAGCAGAATCGAAACGAACCTTCAGATTTAAACTATGTCGAAGACAAAGCAGAATGCTTCAGAGTAGCAGAAGATGGGACAAGAAACTCAGCAGCATATGTTAGTGCTGATCTATGTTGTTCAACAAATTCAATTCAAGAAGTAGTACTTGATTCGGGAGCCACATCACATTTTGTTTTCTCGAAACAAATTTTATCTGAGTACAAGAAGACGAATTATTTGAGATTCATTATACTTGGAGATGATTCTAAGCATGTGGTTGATGGAACTGGTATATTATGGCTAGACACGAATCAGGTGTTGGGAGAGAGGGAGGAAGAATAAATGACGAACGAGAAACGAACTCGAACAATAAACGAACGAGAAGCAAACTCGAACAGAAAATGTTCGTGCGCAGCGGAATGAATTATTTGACTCTCTCTGTAAGCATGACTACGCCTATCAGAATGAACAAAACTTTAGTGATAGAAATCACAGTCATTCTAGATTACGTAGCCAAACATTTAAATGGATGAAGCGCTAGATGAATAATTTGTCGCGAATTGCAAGACAAATTATCTGTCGCGAATGATTCGCGAAGAGCTAGACTGTGCTCGACCGATAATTAGTCGCGAATTATTTGCACAAGACTAAAAGTTAATCATCTTTTACCAGAAAGAGCACCAAGAAAGATCAAACAGAATGAAGAATAAGCATAGCAATATTGACAAATCTAAAATGCAAAACAAATGAACTGTGTCAGATTAAGTATATCAAGTATACAAGTCAATTATGCGGTAGAGCACAAGACTGTAGTGGACGAAACCGCATGCCCTACAAAGCTTATTTCTGTTTGTAATGAGGAATGAAACCTCCTTCTCTTAGTCTCTTCTTAACTCACTTGATCATCTGATCATCATCGTCCTTGAATACGCAGATGGTATCCAATATATATACATATTATTATAGGTGTGCAGATGCGAAAGTACAAAGTGGATGTGTTGTCTGTAGGAGATCGTGGGTGGTTGCAATCGTTGTCCAATCTGTTAGCACAACTGCATGGGGTGAGAGTGAAAAGGTTGCGACGTCAGCCAGTACTGAAGTGAACGTTGATGATGACGCAAAAGTGCGTCACTCTTACGAATGGCCTTAGGATAACAGGGTGCCTTATCTGTTAGGGCACCTTTGGCATTCGGTAAGGTAGTGTCTCCTTTTCGCCTGTCACCATGACCTATGTAAGAACATAGTGTCGCGATTCATTCGCCTTTTCTTCGTCTATGCGAATTTGCGTGTAAAAATGCAGACTGCGTGACAACGTTAGAAAAATATGCAACATGAATGGAGGCAGATTAAAATTGGGATTTAGGAGAGTAGAAGGAGTAAATCCAACACCCCCCCTTAATCTGGATCCGTGAGTGCCTTGATCTTCAGACTTAGCAATGCACAAAATCTGTTGTGTGCATTAACACAGAGTGCTTTCATAAAAATGTCTGCAACCATGTCCTGCGTTCTGCAGTACGTTAAGCTCACCTCTCTATCGAGAACCTTGCCCCTGATGTAGTGATATCTTATCTCAATGTGCTTACTCCTAGAATGAAATCTAGGATTGGCTGATAAGGCAATAGCACTTTGGTTATCACAAAACAAAATTGTAGGGCTGTACTGATACAAATCGATGTCTGACAGCAAATTTCTCAACCAAAATGCTTCCTTAATAGATTGAGAAGCAACAATATATTCTGCTTCAGTAGAAGAAAGTGCGATAGAGGTTTGCTTATGATTGTTTCACGAAATAGGACCGCCATTAAAGAAGAATGTAAATTCAGATGTGGACTTACGATGGTCTGCATCTCCTCCCCAGCTTGCATCAGAATATCCACTGAGCTGATGAAGATTGTCGTTGCTGACATCTCCATAGCAGATGCACTGGTCCATGGTAGCTTGAATATATCTCATGACTCAAATAAAAGCTTTCCAATGGGTAATTCCAGGATTAGCCATGTATTGGCTGAGTGAGCTGACAGCAAAAGAGATATTTGGCCTTGTACAGACCATTGCGTACATGAGAGATCCGAGTATCGATCGATACGAGTATTCTCTCATCTGCTCCTCTTCCTGCTTTGTCTGGGGAGATTGGTCCTTTGACAAATGCAGGCCTGGATCCATTGGTGAGTGAGCTAATTTACAATTCATCAAATTGTATCTATTAAGAACATTATGAAGATACCTTTGTTGAGTGATGTAAATCAATCAATTTGCTCTGTCTCTGTGGATTTGAATTCCAAGACAGAAGTGAGCTTCGCCCAGATCAGTCATGTCGAATTCTGAGAACAGCATTTGTTTTGAATCCTTGACCATATTGGCATTGTTGCTGAAGAGCAACGTATCATCAAAATACAAGGTGATGATAATGAAGGATTGTTGTACTGACTTTGAATATATGTTGCAATCAACAATGCTTGGTTTAAATCCTTATTCAATGAGAAATGTGTTGATCCTCTGAAACCAGGCTCTGGCAGACTGTTTCAAGCCGTATAGTGCTTTATGGAGTTTACAGACATGATTCTTCATGCCTTCCAGAACGTATCCTTCAGGCTAGATCATGTAGATATCTTCTTGTATAAATCCATTCAGATAGGCTGTTTGTACATCGAGTTGATGTACTTCGAGGTCGGCAGATGTAGCATAAGACGGGAGCATTCGGATTGACGAATGTTTGACAACTGGATTAAAAGTCTCACTGTAGTCGACGTTCAGGATCTGGGGAATCCTCGTTCTACTAGTCTAGCCTTCCTTCGATCAATCACTCTGTTGGCATTATATTTGATCTTAAAGATCCATTTGCAATCAGATATATTGCAACCAATAGGAGCTTCGACTAATGACCATGTCTGATTCTTGATCAGAGAGGAATACTCTCTGTCCATAGCTTCTCTCCAAAGATCAGAGTCTGGTTGGATAAGTGCCTCTTCGACTGTCGTCGGTTCCTGCATTAAAAGACAAGCAAACTCAGGAGTATACCTTGTGGGCTGTGTGCGCACTCGGCTTGATCTTCTGGGAGGATACGACTAATGAACCGCTCCTGGGATATGTTACTGGGTAGCAACAACATCTTTTTCTGATTCGTTGTCTCGAAGTGGGTTGACGATAGACATTCCTGAGCTAGAAGCTCGAATTGTCGTGTCAATGGCAGGTGATGAAGATTCTTCTTGAGCTATATCCTTGCCTTTGAGGTCGACGAACTGATCCTCGATAAAGATTGTATTTCGGCTATACAAGATTTGCTAGGTATCAGGATCGTACAGCTCGTAGGTGTTATCAGAGGAAGTATATCCAATGAGGATGGTCTTTAGACCTTGGAAGTCCAATTTCTTCCTTGTGTCCTTTGGGATCTGCGCATAGGCAATGCACCCAAACACTCTTAGGTTCTTCAAAGAAGGCTTGGAGCCTGTCCACACCTCATGGGGTGTCTTGTCTGAGAGAGCTTTGGTCAAACAGCTGTTCTGGATGTAAGCTGCAGTGGAGATAGCTTCAGCCCAGAACCTCTTGGGCAACGATGCATGTGCTAGCATACACTTAGCAGATTCGACCAGAGTTCGGTTCCTCCTCTCAGCTAAGCCATTAGACTGAGGACTGTAAGGAGTGATGAATTGCTACTCAATGTCTTGGCTTTGACAGTGTTGATTTCACACGTGTGGATTGTCCACAACATGTACTTGTGATCTCCTAAGGTGTGTAGATGCACCAAGATCAAGACTAGATTGAGATTCAAGATCTATCTTTGATTTTATGGCAAAAACACACTACTACATGCATTCAATCACTTCCAACTCTCACTCACACATGTGGGAAGTAATAAAAAATTATTCTAAGTAAAAACAAGCTGCTCTCCTCAGGTAGAGAGAGAAAAACCATCATGAGCTCTCGGGTAGAGAGAGAAAGCTAGAAATCCAATGACACTCAAAATCCACACAATTACCAAATCAATTAGATCCAAAATGAGGAGTACAATGATACTAGTAGATCCACGAGCTACCACTATGCTTAACTATGATTGGACCACACTTTAGCTCCATTAATAACCTCTTGATCCAAAGCACCTCTTTGGTAGTTTTAGTGAGTGCTTTGTACTCGGCCTCACATGAAGAGAGAGATATAGTATCTTGCTTTTTGGGAAGCCAAGATATTAGATTGCCTCCAAGAAAGATAGTGTATGCACTAATAGACTTTCGATCCATCTTGTCACTTGCAAAGTTCGAATCCGAGTAGCCAACAATGGATAGATCTTCACTTTTATAAAGTAGACCATAATCACAAGATGAAGATACATATCTTAGAATCCTCTTGGCCATCTTCCAATGATGGATCATAGGATCTTGCATAAATTGACTCAATTTGTGCACACAAAAACTTAGATTGGGCCTAGTAATGGTAAGCCAAATCAAGGAGCCTACAAGACTCCTAAAAAGTGTGATGTCCTCAAAGGATCTTTCATCACCTTTATTCGGATCTTTTACAATTTGCCCATTGGAGTATCTATGCTCTTAGAATTTTCCATATGGAATTTTTTCAACATAGAGTGAGCATATCTAGATTGGCATATAAAGACATGATTTTCATAAAAATCAATTTCTAGGCCTAGGATGTAATGTATCTCTCCTAGATCTTGCATTTTAAACTCACATCCAAGTGCTAGCTTAGTTTCATCAACTAGCTTGATACAACTTCCACAAAGAATAATGTCATCAACATAAATTAGAAGAATGACAATATTGCTATCAACAAACTTTAGATACATGGAAGGATCATAGTCACTAAGAGTAGATCCTAGTGAGATAAGAAAAGAATTAAGTATTGAATACCATGATCTTGGTGTTTGCTTGAGTCCATAAAAACTTTTGAAGAGCAAACACACTTTGGACTCATCCTTGATGAATCCTTGAGATTGTTCCATATAGATCTCCTCCTCAAGATAACCATTTAGAAAAGCATTGGATACATCTAATTGGAGAATCTTCCACTTAAAGAAACAAGCAAGAGAAATAAGAATTCTTATTGTCACCATCTTTGCAATGCGTCCAAAGGTCTCCTCATAATCAAGGCCATGGATTTGAGCAAATCCTTTGGCACATAATCTTGCTTTATACTTGTTGATGGTGCCATCATGATTGAACTTGATCCGAAATACCCACTTGCAACCAATCGCATGCTTGTTGGATGGAGGATCCACAAGCTCCCAAGTATTGTTGGTGATCAATGCATCATACTCTTGCTTCCTTGGTATTGAGTGCCTCTTGTACATTCTTTGGCTTTTCATGAGAGACATAAAAAACATAATTAGTGGAATCAAGATCCACTTGTTTGCCTTTGTCAACATATGAGAGCCTCTTAGGCTCGGATCTATCTCTCATGGATCTTCTTGGTGAGAAAATCCGAGGAGAATCTTTTTCAAATCTCGACCCCATCACATCATGATTGTCTTCAAAATCAATAATTGGTGATGCATCCATAGACTTCTTGATCTCGGCCTCTTCAAAAGATGAGTGTTGATCTTCATGAAAGACAACATCTCTACTTTCAATAACCTAAGAAGTAGAGAGTATAAAGACTCTATAGGCCTTCTTGGTGGATGAGTATCCAACCATGATCCCTTTGCATGCACTAGGATCTTCCTTCTTCCTTGTTTCCAAGGGAATATGGGCAAAGCATATGCATCCAAAAACTCTAAGGTGATCAACCTTAGGCTTCTTCAAATATAAGATTTCATATGTTGACTTTCCTCCAAGAGCTATATGTGAGAGCCTATTGCAAAGATAATTTGCACATTCAATGGCTTCTCCCCAAAAATCTTTGGGCAAAGATGCCTCAATTCTCATAGATTTTGCACATTCACATAAAGATCTATTCTTTCTCTTGGCCACTCCATTTTGAGATGGAGAGTAGGCACAAGAGAACTCTCTTTTGATGCCTTCAAGCTCACAAAAATCATGAAATTTATTGGAGATATATTCACCACCTCCATCACTTCTAAGAGATTTAATCTTGAATGAGAATTGCTTCTCTACATAAGCTTTGAAAATAAGGAAATGATCAAACACCATAGATTTAGAAGCAAGAAGATATATCCAGGTAAATCTTGTGAAATCATCAATGAAAGTAACAAAACAAGTGGCTCCTCCCTTGCTTGTAGTTGATGAAAAATGCACATCTGAGTGGATTAACTCCAAAGGATGCTTGCTTCTGATAGAAGATCTTGTAAATGGCTTTCTATGAGATTTAGCAATAGCACAAGCCTCACAAGGCTTGATCTTCTTGGAGATTGACTTTGGCAAGCCAATAGCTTTGGCTTCTTTGATCATAGAGAGCATGGATTTGTAGTTGGGATGTCCCAACCTCCTATGCCATAATTCCTCCATAGAGAGCTTGTTCACAAGAGCAACATTACAAGCATTCACATACTCATTTGGATCTAGTTTATAGATGCCTCCAAATCTAGATCCTAATGCAAGTATCTCATCATTCTTTTTTATAGTGCAAGTATCAACATTAAATTTTACATCAAGGCCATTATCAAGCAATTGGCCAATACTAATAAGATTCTTAGTAAGCTTAGGTACATAAAGAACTTTAGAGAGAGAAAGAACTTTAGAGGATGCAAGCTTCAAGGGAATGTTCCCTATGCCTTCAATAGGACATTCAAAATCATTTGCAGTGTATATTGATTTCTTGACTCCATCAAAAGGTGCAATAGAAGAGAAAGAGTCCTTGGAGCTACACATATGTGAAGAGGCTCCACTATCAATATATCATAGGCCGTCCTTCTTGAAAGGAGTAGATGAGAAACTAGAGACCATAAGAGATCCCTCTCCATCACTTGCAATAGTGTCTTCCTTCTCATTGGTAATGTTGGCTTGCTTGAGTTGATTCTTCTTCTTGAAGCAATCGGTGGCATAATGGCCTTTCTTGCCACAATAAAAGCACTTGATCTTCTTCTTCTTGAGCTTGGACGATGAAGCATTAGAGGAATCATCTTCCTCCTCATCTTTGTCTTTGGATTTGACTTTGTCCTTGCTTGAGGATTGTTGATGTTGGTTCTTGCTCCTCCCTTTGTGCTTATCCTTGGCAAATAGAGCCTTGCCATCGTTATGAGTGAGAGAAAGCTTGTCCATCCTCAAGAGCTTGTACTCTTGTCTTGATTCTTCTAAACTTAGCACACTTTGTAGAGCCTCCAAACTTGGTAGCTCCTCCTTAATGGCATAGGATTGGACAAGGTTATCAAATTCACTTCTCAAGCCATTGAGAATGACTTGAACTAGCTCATTTTGATTGATGGAATCACCGATACAAGCAAGTTCTCTATGAATATCTTTTACTCTCAAAACATAACTACATGCACTCTCATCACTCTTTTGGCTACTTTGAAAGATTTGATTCCTAAGAGTGAGAAGCCTAGAGGTATTCTTAGCCTCATAGATAGTCTTGAGACAATCCCAAGCTTCTTTGGCTGTTGTACAAGTACTTATCTCCCTCAGTATCTCATTAGAGACATTCATCTTAATGTAGTGGAGAGCCATCCTAGCTCTCTTTTTGTATTTTTTAACCTCTTGAAGAACTTGTGGTTCTTCTTCAAGGCCAAGAACTATGCCCATCATGTCTTGAAGGATCAAGATGGACTCCATCCTCATTTTCCAAATTGAATAGTTTGAAGTGGACAATCTTTCACTTGGTTCCAACAAGGATGAACCCATTGAAGACATTTGAAGTGAAAAAAACTCAAATGATGAACAATAAATGTCCTACACACTCTCAATAGGATCCAATAATAGAGTACTATCTCCTCCTATGAAAGATCTTGCAACTATTTGTGAATTGATTCTCACTAGCTACACAAATCTCTCTAAAACAAGATCTATTTCACATCAAATGATGGAGTATGGGCAAAGTTAGGATCAAACACTCTTAGCATGTGTGAAGTACACTAAGAAACCAAATTTGACTCAAATACAATGATATTGCATAAAACAAAATGGCTAATTGTTAAGCATACAACTGTGATTTTGGATCAACCAAGCAATCTCTTGACCAAACCAAATGTGTCCACCCAGGTCTAGGTGCCGTACCTAACCCTCTTCAAAAGCTTATAACTTCTGATTGGCTCAACCAAATGGAATGAAACCGATTGCATCAAAAACTAGACAAAAATAGCTTTAAGACAAGCTATCAAGCAAGATAAATGGATCAAGCATGAGAGAGAGCTTCCAAATTGAAATTGGATGTTCCTCACACGTGTCTGAGCACCTGATTCCGTACAGTACCAGGTCAGACCCAATCAATGTCGTTTTGATCTCTTTTGATCCAAAATTGAACAAGATAGCTAGGAAAATGGACCTTGACAATTTTTAGCTCAAGATTGATGAATAGTTTTCACTTAAATGGATCAAAATGCATGGTAACCTTAGGTAGGATCTGATACCATGTTGATTTCACACGTGTGGATTGTCCACAACATGTACTTGTGATCTCCTAAGGTGTGTAGATGCACCAAGATCAAGACTAGATTGAGATTCAAGATCTATCTTTGATTCTATGGCAAAAACACACTACTACATGCATTCAATCACTTCCAACTCTCACTCACACATGTGGGAAGTAATAAAAAATTATTCTAAGTAAAAACAAGCTGCTCTCCTCAGGTAGAGAGAGAAAAACCATCATGAGATCTCGGGTAGAGAGAGAAAGCTAGAAATCCAATGACACTCAAAATCCACACAATTACCAAATCAATTAGATCCAAAATGAGGAGTACAATGATACTAGTAGATCCACGAGCTACCACTATGCTTAACTATGATTGGACCACACTTTGTCACCTCTTAATCCTATTGGACCATTGATCCATGCACCTCTTAATTCTATTGGACTATATTCAAGCACACCTCAAATTCCTATTGGACCTCACATGGTTCCACCTCTAAATCCTATTGGACCTCTTAGAATTCATCAAACAAAAGCATTACACTTGTCTACACTCTAATTGAAATGAGTTTAGCCTCTTACTCTATTTTGGCTCAATAGTGGCATTACAAGTGGAAATGCATAATTTGCCATCTATGCCAAATTTGTTCCTATCAACATCCTACACCTAGATGCTTGATATAAAAAACATAAGACCCCTATATCTAACATAGATAATCTTTTTCAATTCTTCACAGGTAGTACTCCTTGAACTCGACAGAGATATATTCTCCACCGTTATCTGACCTTAGGGCCTTGATCGTCCTTCCAGTCTCCTTTTCTGCATGCTCCTTGAAGATTCTGAAGCAGTTGAAGGCTTCTAATTTAAAATACTTGGCTTCCTTCAGCGAAGGATTTTTCATCGGGCCACAAATATCTGAATGTACAACATCTAGCAATCCTCTAGCAACATGCTCATGGCTTGACTTAAATGGCTTCCTAGTCTGTTTTCCAACTAGACAGTCTTGACAGACAAGTAGCTCGACTGTTTTGTGAGGATAGTCGAGATCAAGAACAATAGATTGTCTAGACATTCATTGTACAGTAGCATAATTTAAATGACCAAGTCTATAATGCCAAAGTAAACCTTTATTTGATTGAATTAAAGTACTGGTGCAGAAAATACAATTTCTAAGGAAAAGTAGCTTAGTTAAGGTCATTCCACACAACTCGAATCTTATTGGCGAAAGATGTGACAATGACACTTCAAAAGGCAATAGACGGAGTTAAGGAGGAAGTAGAAGCTTGTGAATGCTATGATAACTATAGTGGGTTTCTTTCCTTGCCTAACCTGAATCCAAGATCTAGTCAATCTAGCATCAAAGAGACGGAGTTAGTTGTCACGCATAGGTTCGTTCCCATGAGAGCGATAGTATAGTTCAGATTTCAACATGAATGGAGGATCTAACACTAACATCCATTAACACTAAGCATTAACACTACATCTATTAACCCTACTTCCATTAACCCTAGATCCACAACAATGATAGAAACTTACTCTTCTCTCTCTCCCTTTCTCTCTCACAAAAAACATAAGAAATAGCAATCCCAATAATGATCAAATCCAACAATTAGCAAAATCCAAAGAAGCATACCAGATGAGATTCCTATAGCTGCAAGTGCAGCCTCAGTGACGCGCACCTTGTGTGTGGCTCCTTGGAAGGTGATGTAAAACTTGGATTTCTCTTCCTTCCACGTACTGAAGGCAAGAGTGATGAAATCCATATTGATGTGTCCCGAAAAGGCTCTCTCATGAATACCCATTGCAATAAGTAGAGGCTCCGCAAGGGTCATCCACTGAGTGACCATGCTTGTGCTAGGAAGAATCATGATGTCCGTTGCAGATGGGACATCACGATGGATAGTATAGTGCGAAGATTGGGAAGTATCGGTAGAAGACATGATGATCAGAAAGGAATTATAACCGCGTGAGAGTGTATCAGAAGGCAATGCAGGAAATTTGGAAGGCTTTGGTCGCAAGAAAAATACGCAAGAGCTTCGCTAGCACAAGTGAGGAATGAATCGAATTCAGCCAACTTATAGGTGAATTTGGTAGGTCCATTACACTGAATAGTAGTTGGGCTGATCAATTCTGAACAAAAATCTGCAAGCATGTTTAGTACTGTAAAAATAGGCTATCAAAATCTCGGCGAAGGTTTCTAGGGATCTGAACCTATCAGGCGAACATTTTTCAGGGCTGGCGAAGGATGAACCTTTGCCCAAGAAGGTCCTTCGTCCAAGTACTGTCATAAATGCTTTTTTTCACAATCTGAACCTATGGACAACCTAATTTTGACATTTTAAGATCATCTAGCAGGTCGGCGAAGGTTCATAATGACGTTATGATGCTCGACGAAGGTTTCTAAAATGGCATATCACTGAACATTCGCCTGACTCAATAATTAAATTTTCTCTTGTTAGAAACCTTCGCCCACTTCAATTTAGATAAATCAAGGGTGGATGTACAGTCTGAGAGCTCAGCGAAGGTTTCTGATATTGTATTGGCCAAATCGGCCCAAAACAGTGATTTTCTAAGTCATTTTCCATAAAAAATACTGTGCTTCTGTTTCCTTATGCTGATGACTTCCTGACTTTTGCTCATCAGTCTTTCCTTATTTTTTTTATTTTTTTTCAACTGTCTTTTTCCAAAAAAAGTCAGCAAATTAAATACTGAAAACAAAAAATTGAAAACAAATAAAATGAAAAAATATATTGAGATCAAGCTTGCTGAACTAGCGGAGTAGGCTGCCGAAACTTGCGTAATTGGCTGTCATTTACCCGAGTATCAAATCGTTTTCCATCCAAATGCTCAAGAATTACTGCGCCATAGTTTAGGATTTCTTTCACTTTATACGAGCCTTCCCCAGTAAACTTCAACTTACCTTTGATCAGCTTGGTTTTGTACATCAATGCAAGATCTCCTGCTTCCAGATCTTTCTTATGCAATCGTCGATCGTGCCATGCCTTGCGGCGGGCTTTCTCTGCTGCTAAGGCATGAACTGCCATCAATAGGGTTTCACATAATTTGTGCAACGCATCGTGACGAAGTTGTAAAGACTGATCATCATTTAATCGTTCCATTGCTGCTATGCGTAAAGATGGGATTAAAAATTCAATTGGCATAACAACATCTTGACCATAAACCAGTTGAAAAGGTGTTTAATTTGTACTATTTTTGTAAGCGATTCTGAATGCCCATAATTCTGCATACAGTTTATGCTCCCAATCAAACTGACTCGTTTCAACTGTCTTTGTCATAATGGTACAGAGAATCTTATTGGAAGATTCAGCTTGGCCATTCCCTCTGGGATAATAGGGAGTACTAAATCTGTGTATAACAAAAAAAATCTTCCAGTAAACACTTTATTATTTGATTAACAAAGTGTGTACCCCGATCATTGACAATTTCAATCGGACATCCAAATTTGATTATAATATTTTCATATAGAAACTTGGCTGTAGATTTCGCATCAGCTACTTTGACAACTTTGGCTTCAACCCACTTGGTCATATAATCAGTTGCGACGATATTGTAGTGAGTCTGAGATCCTTGAGCAGCGGGATGAATAGGACCAACATAGTCCAGTCCCCATTTTTCAAACGGTGCTTGCGATAAAACCAGATGTAAGGGTTCATAATTCTGTCGAGTAGGTCGTCGTGCTCGCTGGCAGACATCACATGTCTGAATAAAATTTTCTGTGTCCTTATGAAGCGTAGGCCACCAACAACCGGATTGCAAAAGTTTGCGAACAGTAATATCTGTAGAGAAGTGTCCTCCACCAGTGCCATCATGTGAAAACATGACTAGATCTGGTACTTCATGTGGTAAAACACATCTTCGTAAAATATTATCTGATCCACGACGATACAATTGTCCTGCAATTAAATAAGGTTGAGCCTTATGAATCAATTGTCTTTTTTGTACTTTTGTCAAAGAGTCATTCGGTTGTCCTAGCATCAAGTACTCAACAATATCTGCTGCCCACTCAGGTACTTCTTCAACATAAAACAACGCAGCATCTGGCATTCATCATCCACTTCAGTATTAACTGGTGCGGATTCAATTCGTGAAACGTGATCGGCTAGATAATGTTGACCACAATTCGAAAGTCAAATTCAGTCAATAATAATAACCATCTTGCAATATGTCCAGTATTACACGTCTTATTTACCAAGTAAAGTAACGGTTGATGATCTTATAAAACGCAAAGTGCGTTTCCATGAGATAGTGACGAAAATTCCGAACTAAAAAAATCATGGCTAGTGCTTCACGTTCTGTTGTTGAATAATTCTTCTCTGGATCTGTAAACTTTCTGCTTGCAAATCGTATAGGATAATCCTTCTTATAGTCACCTGGCTGCGTCAAAACTGATCCAATGGCGTATTTTGAGGCGTCCGTATGAACATGAAACTCTAATGTCCAATCTGGAGAATGCAGTATTGGTGCTGAAGATAATGGTTTTTTGAACTTTTCAAAGGCTTCTAACGCCTCTACTGTCCAAATAGGAACAATAGTTAATTTGTATATAGGTCATGCTAAATCCACAAAGAAGATAATAAAAATTCAATAGTAGTTCGCATGACCCATAAACACATAAACTCCTCGAATTGTTGCTGGCGGTGGCAATTCCACAATAACTTTGATCTTAGAATAATCGGTGGCAATACCATGTCTTGATATCACATGTCCAAGCACCACTCTGTGAGAAACCCATATCTGGCATTTTTTTGAATTTAGAGAAATCTAATATTTGCAGCATCTTTCAAAGACTTTCTCCAATCGATCCAGGTGGTCTGTATCTGTACTATGAACTCCCAAGTCATCTAAGTAAATTTCAAGGAATTTCTGCAGATAATCTTTAAAGGCAAATTGCATTACTCTTCCGAATGAACTTGGTGCATTACAGAGTCCAAACGGCATTACTTTGTAAGCATAGGTGCCCCATTCTGTTGCAAAAGTAGTTTTGTGGCGATCGGCAGGTGCAATTTTAACCTGGTTGTAACTACTAAATCCATCCAGGAAACTATAAGCTTCCGCTCCAGCAAGGCGATCTCAAATGCTTTCAGTAAAAGGTAACGTAAAGTGATCCTTCAGTGTCACTTTATTCAATGCTTTGAGATTCACACAGATTCGCAATTTCCCATTTTTCTTAGGAATAATGACAATCGGTGAAATCCATCTGGTATGCTCAATCTCATAAATGAAATCGGCATCAAGCAATCTCTGAAAGTTCTTTCTTTATCAGATCTGCCACATTAGGATTACAGCGATAGAACTTTGTAACCTTTGGTACTACATCAGGTCTTAAAGGTATGGTATGTTCAATGACTGATGTCGGAATACCCTTCAAATCTTAATAAGTCCATGCAAAACAATCTTGATACTTAATAAGTAGCAAACAGAGTGATTGATATTGTTTAGGAGTAAGTTGTGATCCCACTTGTACAATCTTTTCTGGTTCTCCTGGTTCTGCAGGAGTCATTGGCTGCGTCCTAGCTGGGCCATCGTAAACCTTTTTAGATTCCGGCATGTGTTCTTCAGGTTCACGATGTGCTTTAGGTAACATGATAACCACATCATCCAGTGCATAGCGTTTAAAATGCTCTAGCATATCATGCTGGACTACATTTGCTTGTTCTTTTTCGAAAGGACTTGTCTTGGATCTTCGTTTAGTCTTCTTAGCAGGAATTGATCATGGAGGTTATGACTTCCGGGATGATAAGTCTTTCTCTCAGGTGAAGACTTCCTAGATGATGATGTCTTGTTGGAGATCTGACTTGAAGAATCATTCTTGACTTTTCCTTTGCCTTTATCCAATAGAGGTGGCACTTCTTTTAAATCAATCTTTTGAGGGGGATTTTCCCATTTCATGACCGTATTATAATGTTGCGTTGCTTGTTTCTTCGTCATCGAACCTGTCATCCTGTCTCCCTTCAATATAACTGCTTTGGACGATTTGATTGTTGGTTCATCAGGAACATTACGCACTCCAAATCTGGTCGGATCCATATGATGTAGAATCTATTTATCCATAAGTTTTGCATTGCCATCATAAGTTAAGCTTAGCATGGCTCATTGGTATGAGATCATCCTCAATTGGATCTGGTATAGGTTCCGTTGATATCCAGGCTACATTCAACACATTTAGTGGAAACGTGATTGGCGTATCCAAAGTTCGATCTAACAAGGAAATCTCGCTCATCTCTAATTGAATATCTTGTCGACACATATATCCTGCTGTACAATCAATTGTTGCAAAAGCTTCGTTCCAATTGACGGTATCCGTTTGAGAATCGTAGTGAACTCCCAATTTTTTCTCTGGTCGATCACAAGTGTGATCCGTTGTTGATGAATCATCATCCGCTTTTTGAACCACTGGCTTGATAGTCCAAGTCATAGGATCAATTTTAACTGCACGTTCACGATTTTCAAAAGTGATTTTGCCGGTACCCCAGTTATGAATTACTTGCACAACTCGTAACCATGGACGTCCTAAGAGAACTCGGTAGACATTTGGTGCTTCTGGTAAGTCCATCACGACGAAAGTAATGACGAACTGTACTCCTGCAATCTTGACAGGTATATCTTCCACCATTCCTCGTGGATGAACCGCCGTTTGATCAGCTAGCTTAATAGCAAAAGTAGCAGGCTTAATCTTTGTGAGGCCCCATTTTGTACATAGCTTTGTAGAAATCAGGTTAACTCATGAACCGTCGTCTATCACGGCTGCTTCTTTAGAAAATGAGTCTATGTTGTATTGGCAGAGTGGTATTCTTTTGTTCACTTTCCCAAGCTGCTCCAACATGTAGTACATCGTTAGATTCTTCAAATCCAACACAAAAAAGCGGCTCCTGATGGTCTTCTGATTCTTCTTTAGCTAACTTTTGCGCTAAGACTTCTTTTGCTTTTGGCACCAACTTTAGGAGCTCTCCCAATGAAATATTGAACTTGCTAGACAAAATATTCATGAGTAATTCTGTATGCGGTGCTTCCGGTTCCGTCATCTTGAAGGGTTCTTTGTGATGATGTAATTGATCATTCATATCCGTACATAAATTTCTTGGAGGCTGCAATGGTGAAGACCGAACTTCAGCTGTTACTTTAGCAGCTTCAAGTTTCTCTTCTTCTTGCAGATGCTTAATCCACTGTCTCATATCCTGATATCTTCATTTTTCTGCATTAAGATTTGGATAAACTTCCGATGCTGTTGGTGTATCGTTCAATGGTATAGAATCAGCAGGTACTGAATCCACTACTAGTTCTTTTTGCTTTTGTGCTCTGGTGACCACCATCAAGAGTGCACTTGGTTTATTATGAGCTACCAATCCTTGCTTCATTGTTATCAAATTTACAGGTGTTGTAGCTGGTGGTGGCTTCAGTCTTGCTGAACAGCCTTTATAGCAATGCCTATATCCACAGTCACGACATAATGGTACAAATTTTTCTTTGTTTGCGCATTCTACAACTCTGTGATTTTCTCCACATGCAAAGCATCCAAGTGGTGTTCTGGCCCAATTTCTCGAGGCTTGTTGTTGAGCGGCATCATAAATGGCATACTGTTCTGAAGATCCACCTTCTTGATCATTACCATAGCTCCATTGCTCAACACTTCCGTAAGGTTCTGGTTCCATCAAATTAGCAGGAGGAGCGGAGTGCTTTGGTGGGGCAGGCAAGGCTAGACGCTCCGGGTATCCAAGAGTAGATTGTCGTAGTCTTGCTGCTGAATTGCCTCCATACTGTGGATCTCGATATCCCATCTGGGCATACCGTTGCTGAATCATCTGAGGGTTGAAGTTGCAAAAGACAGTCTCATGGTCAGGTGAATTACACAGATGCAAACACTGATTTCCATTCGTTTTTCCAATTGAGGACACTCGTTCACTGTGTGATTTTCTGTACAAATAGAACACCAGACATTTTCCCTGGTAGAAAAAGTCTTTGCAAACTTCTCAGGTTCCTTGTTCGCTTCTTTGTGGAAATTTTCCAATGCTTTGATCTTCTCATCAAATTGCAACTGCAACTTTTCCATCTGTTTCTGCTGGGTCTTCCCAAGTTTACTCATTGAGCATCATTTTTGCAGTAGCATTGGCATTCGTTGATGCAATAGTGGTGGATGTCGTAGTAGTTTGCCCTGTTGTATAAGGCAACATACTGACATTCGGCTCATCATCTGAATCTTCATCCTCCTCCCGAATTGCATCGTCCATCGCATTTTGCAAAAGTGCGTACTCATTATGGCATTTTAGTTCACGTCTGATCCGTTTAGGTAGACCTGACAAAAAACACATAATCATGGCATTTTTATTAATCAGCTCAGGCTCACATTCAGATCTAAGACGTTTCACCCTTTCGATGTAATCTCGAACCATTTCCCGCTTTCCCATTTTAATTTTACTTAAAAGTAGGAAAGGGTCTTCCATAAACTTCCGCGGTTTGAACCGTGTGATAAGGGCTCATTTAACAACCTCCCATCTATATGCTTAGTTTCATCTTGGTTATAGTACCAATCTTGTGCTGCGCCTGTTAAGGCCATAGGAAACAACTTAAGTTTATCTTGAGGATAAATCTCACCATCGACCTCACAGGATTCAGCATAGATCTGAAGAAATTGAACTGGATCTGTTAATCCATTATATTTGGGTAGATCCAATCGGGGTGCTCTTCTAACAATAATTGGATTGACCTCCTGTGGAGCAGCTCCAGGAGCAGCTCCAGGGGCAGCCATTTAGATCAAATTGATAATGTGATTGGATATAGATTTTTCCAAAACTATCTCAGATTAGATCTGCTAACTCTATTCCACTTTTAAAGAATCTGATTCTTTATGATGAAAAACTACCCAAAATTCGATCAATCAATACTTCTCAAAAATGATAAATCTCTCAGAGTCCAATTCAGAATATATCAAATCTGATCCAAATTTTGACAGAGACTTGATCTGAAAAATCAAAAGCTAAAAATAGTACTGGAGAAGGTTCTCTAGGCGAAGGTTGGCTCGGCGAAGGTTCAACAATGCTACTTTGGGATAAAAACTCTTTGAACACTTTTCTGGAAATTTCTTGAAAACTAACCTTCGCCGACTTTTCAGATGGAAGATCTAACACAGATAAAACTATGGACAAATGGGCGAAAGTTTCTGACACAAGAAAATACAGTTTTTGTGATCTGACAAGGGTAAAAATCAAGATTTTCTGTGATCTAATCAAAACAAATCTTCGCCGAACTCAAAAATAGTATTTTTATATAAATAGAATGTTTTGGAAACTCATTGAAGGTTCTGGCGAAGGATCAAGAGTAATACTGGTAATTTTGCAAAAAAGTGACTTTTTTGACAAAAATATGACAATATGACAACTGATCCTCTGAAAACCTTTCTATTTTTGATATTATTCTTCGTCGACCTGGCAGTAGATAGATCTGAATCACATCTAAGCACAGTGAATTGGGCGAAGGTTCTTTTTCTGTATTTTTTAGGATTTTGATCATTTTTTGTGTTTTTTGGTGGTTTTTCTAATGTTTCTGAAAATCTGCTGGGAATTAATCTTTGCCCTTCAAACTGAAGGTTCTGTAAACAAAACCAAAGGTGTCTGCAACTCGGCGAAGGTTTCCTGAAAGAGATTAAAAATTTCTGGGCTCTAATGATGCCTTTTTCTCTTTTTGACCAAATTTGACAGATTTGACCAGTTTTTGTTATTTTTTTTAATATCTCAGATCCAAATGGATCTTAAGATTAGTGATCTGAATAGCTTTCCCTGTTTAATAATCAGATTAGATTTCAAACAAGCAAATCCACTCAAAATCTAGCAAAATCAATCCCAAACTATCCCTACAATGTAGTTTTAACACTATTCATGCCACGACAAGATGCCTAATGCAAGCTAACCATCAGCCAAACATGTTGCAAACTGAAAAATTGGCGTAGCTCCCCGGCAACAGCCCCAAAATTGTAGTGGGTTTCTTTCCTTGCCTAACCTGAATCCAAGATCTAGAATTATTATAAGCTACAAACGACAACAGAAGAAAAACAAGTAGAAGTTGTATTTTCACCAACCAAAGTACACTCAAAAGATCATTGAAGACTTCAACATGCTCGAATGCAAAGGTGTGCATACTCCCATGATACCTGGAACAATACTGAGCAAGGCAAATTGTCCGCAGACTCTCGAGGAAGAGGAACGAATGGCCAAAACACCCTATTGTAGACTGATTGGATCATTGTTATATCTAGTAGACAACACCAGACCTGATATAGAGTTTGCAGTATACAGGCTGAGCCAATATAATCAGAACCCAAGATCGTTGCATTGGAAGTTCGCAAAGAGAGTACTACAATATCTCCAGGAAACGAATTATTCAAAGGAAGATGGATTTCACATCGAATCTTACAGTGACGCAAGCTGGGCATCCATGAAGGATGATAGCAAAAGTGTTTCAAGAGGTTGTATTCTAGTATCTGGCACAGCCATACTCTGGATAAGCAAGAAGCAAACAGCAGTAGCTCAATCTTCCTATGAAGCAGAATATGTACTAACAGCCAAGATGGAAAACGAGCTGATCTGGATCAAACAGATGTTGGAAGGATTTGATGAATCTATTTCTGAACCTTATGTCTTGTTAATGGATAATACTTCAACATTCTATCTTATGAAAGATCATGTATTTCACTCAAAAACGAAACACATAGCTATCAAATATCATGTGATTCGGTACTTTGTCGAGAAGAAGATACTGAAGACAGTCTTCATACCTACAGAGGAAATGACAACTGATATCTTTATGAAACCACTCAGTAAGGCTTTGTTTGAGAAGCAGCGAAGAAGATTGGGGTTAATCCAACTGTCCACTTTGAGAGGGACCTGTAGAACAACTGATCAGACAGATATTGATTCTACTAACAAAGCGAGCAGTTTACTTGACAAAGGATGAGAAAGAAATGAACGCGAACTCGAAATTTTTTTATTCGTGATCAAACTCGAAGGATTCGTGAAATTTGTCTTGCAGTCAGCTCGAAAGATTCACAAAACAGTTTCTTGTAGAAGCTCATGTTTTTTTCTTGTTGAAGTTCGAAACATTTTACGAACAGAATCTTGTCGTGAAATATTCTATTTCTTGTTCAAACCTCAGATGTCGTGAACAATTCACGAAATCTTCTGGACTATTCTCCAAGCTCACCTATCGCTAAACTGTCGTGAACAGTTCACAAAATATTCTAGATTTCTTCTTCAAGCTCAAGAATTGTCATCTGTCGCAAACAATTCATGAGAGACGAAAATGTTGCGAAGAGACAAGTGTCCCAAACAATTTGCGAAACATGAAGCTGAGACAAAAAGATGGACTGTCGCAAATAATTCGTGAACAGAATCTATTCGACCCTGGAAACAAAGTGTCTATTTGAATATCAACTGTCGTAAATGGTTAGATATCTACTGTTACAACGTTAAAAGTCCATAAGACCTATCATGTAGCAATATAAATACATGTGCACTACTCATTGTAACATACTCACTCAATCAGAGACATAACAGTGAGATAAGACAGCATAAGATGTATATTGATGAATCATATTCAAAGTTATAAAAAATTGTTTTTTTGATCAATAGTTTTCTATTGTCTAAATTGTCTTAAGTTGTCTCTTGCTTCCACATGTAATTTTCGCATGCATATTCAATCAGAGCTAATATTGTTCTATTAGTACATAGATCAGATACAGTCCCGATTGAAGACACTGATATTAGTTTGATTTATTCAAACTTTCATCGTTTTTTTTGTGGAAGAATAATTATGATTCTCCTACAAGATGCAACAATGACACTTCAAAAGGCAATAGACGGTGTTAAGGAGGAAGTAGAAGCTCGTGAACGCTATGACAACAATGGTGATTCCGAAAATGCTCTATTTACTCAGAAGAATAAATCTTCTAAGAAGTCTAAGTTTAAGAAAGAGTCGTCTAAAAAGAATGAGTCTAATACAAATGAACAACAATCTGGAAAACAACAGAAGAATTCTGGTGATAAGAAAATCTGCAACAGATGCAGAAGATCAGGTCACACTGAAGAAAAGCGTTGGTTAAATCCAAAGAGTGAATGCATTCATTGTCATAAAAGAGGTGCAGCAGTAGACTATTATCAGAATCCTAGAAACAAAAAAGAACAAAATCGAAGCGAACCTTCATATTCAAACTATGTCGAAGACAAAACAGAATGCTTCAGAGCAGTAGAAGACAAGGCGACAAGGAACTCAGCAGCCTATGTTAGTGCTGATCTATGTTGTTCAACAAATTCAATTCGAGAAGTAGTACTTGATTCAAGAGCCACCTCACATTTTGTTTTCTCGAAACAAATATCGTTTGAGTACAAGGAGACAAACTATTTGAGATTCATTATACTTGGAGATGGTTCTAAGCATGTGGTTGATGGAACTGGTGTACTATGGCTAGACACAAATCAGGGTGACAAGAAACTGGAGGAAGTACTCTATGTCCCTACTCTTGACAAAGATCTTCTATCCGTAGCTAAGATAGTCGATACAGGCATGTCAGTAACCTTTACAAATAACTCTTGTAAACTGTTCGAGGAAGATTCTGATAACCTAGTTGCTAAAGGCAATAGAGAAGGAAATTTATATCACCTGGACATTCGAACAAGAATCGAACAAGCCAATTAAACTCAGGAATCAACAGATATACTGTGGCACAAGAGGCTATGTCACATGAACATAGTAGCCTTGTACCAAGCCAACAAAAGTCAGAGAATTCAAGGAGTCGAAATCAAAAGTAGAGATATTTGAACTACCTACGAATCTTGTCTTAAAGACAAGATGACTAAAACACCTTTCAGTAAGGATGTTTATAAAGCAACTAGGGTACTTGAAATTGTGCATTCAGATATTTGTGGACCATTCTGATTATTGTCATTGGGTGATGCAAAGTACTTCATTACATTAATTGATGACTGCGGACTAAATCTAAAGCTTTCGAGAAATTTGTTGAGTATACAAATTGGGCTGAGAAGCAAACAGACAATAAGTTGAAGCAGATTTGCACAGATCGTGGAGGTGAGTACATTTCCAACGATTTCAAGGCTTACTGTACTGATCGAGGTATCATGCACACGAAGATTGCATCTTATACACCTCAACACAATGGAATAGCTGAACGCAGTATGGTTATGTAGCTAAATCTGACTCCTGCTAGTGTGGTCTGTAGTCAACACGAACTTACATGGACAAAAGAGCTTTTGAGATCAATATTTTTACCTATAGATGCTCCTTGATCGAATAATCTTTTCTGAGAAAATCTGAAAATCAGCTACTATGTAAATGCTTAAAGGACTTGGGCTGGAGGCATGTGAGCAAAGGCTAGGCAACAAAGAAGTGGGAGAGCAAGTAAGGAAGAGCAAGTGACATCAACTTAGGATCGGCTGCCATCTCACATTTTCTTGATAGCAAGGGCTCATAGACGTTTTTTGAACAAAATCCATTCAATGGAAGAGGAAAATACATTCTATCAACTAAATTATCACAACACATGTAAGAAAGTGATCTTGTATTCATGTGTCCAAATTGACAATGCCACAGTATAACATGATTGTTTACATTTTCATGTGAACTACTAGCTAATGCAATTGAGTCAGATAATAAATTTTTGACTCTAGTGTAGGTACTCAGTGTTGCACACAAGCTCACAAACCCTAAGTAAATACATAGAATTACCCAGCAAATCCGTCATTTTATTAATCTCAAGCAAATGTACATAGATCAACAAGCAAACATGAGAGCTCTACTGCAAGTCTCCTCCCAACCATAGCTGCATAGGAATACCATAATTATCATGAGGAATGCCTGACAAGGCTCACCCTATATCCCCTCAAGCACCCCTTAACCCTGACACATCCTAACGTCGACACATGGCAAACTCCATGCACAGCCGACACTTGCCACTTGGTAGTACCCTGACACATAGGCAAGCTAGTAGGTGGACAGTCTAACACGTGTCACTCATGCATTGGACCAAGTGTCCCAATGAGCATATGACACATGTCCTGTTAACCCGTCCATTGACCATCTGACAAGTGTCACTCATGCACTAGACCAAGTGTCCCAGTGCGCATGTGACACATGACACGTTGACCAGTCAACCTTTCTTACTTTTAGGAGGTCAGTCCAGCAGACTCTCATGAGACCCAGTACCCCCTTGGCCATCTCGTATATAGTCACTATAACAAATATTTATATTGCAATTTACAATTGTCTCCACAGGCCGGTGACTTAGCCATTTACAATTTAATAATTACAATTTACCATACATTGGGCAAAGGATTCAAAGTACATGTGACATCCCTTCCCTCCTCATATGACATCGTCCTCGATGGCAAAGACTGGATACCGTGCATGCAACCCATGCGCGGTCTCCCAGGTAGCATCACTGAGAGGTCGTCCATGCCATGCAACCAAGTACTCACGGAGCAAACGATTCTGCAACCGTCTATGCCTCCAGTCCAATACTCTCACTGGTCCATGCATCACCTCCCCATGCTCCTGAAACAATACAAGGCCATCAGCCAACAAGTTATCACCATCATGTAAAACCTTCTTTAAGCGTGAAACATGAAAAACAGGATGAACCTTACAACCAACAGGCAAATACAATTCATAAGCAACGCTATTAATCTTTTTAACAATTTTCCAAGGTCCACAATATCTAGGTGACAAGTTATAACACTTCCTTGTCTTTAGGGTTTTCGAGTCCTTTGGAATCCTGAGAAATACCATATCTCCTTCCTCGAACTCTCTTGGCATACGATACAGATCAGCATATGTCTTTGCCCGATCCATCACCGCTTTTACATTTTCCTTAGCTAACATTAACATCTGTTGCATGTGAGTTAGGAATTCCATAGCACTGGGTGTCTTATGAGGCATACCTATAGTAAGTGGACTGGCTGTCTAAAACCATAATTGAGCTCGAAAGGACTCATCTTCATAGATGCATACTTTTTATCATTATAGGCAAACTCCAACAATGGTAGGTAACGTTCCCATTGCGTTTGCCTTTCACTCACATATGCCCTAAGCATGTCTTCCAAGGTTTGGTTAACTCTCTCAGTCTGCCCATCTGTTTCAGGATGATCAGAACTACTCATTCCCAACTGCACCTCTAACTTCTCAAATACTACAGTCCAAAAATTGCCAGTAAAATGAGAATCCTTGTCAGACACAATGGATCTAGGTAATCCATGAAGTCTAAATACATGTTGTATAAACAAATCAGCCGTACCAGGTGCATCAATCTTATTACTAGTTGGGATAAAATGAGCCATTTTCATGAGTCTGTCAACCACAACTAGGATGGCATTATGTTGTTGCTGTGTATGCGGTAAACATGTAATAAAGTCCATGGAAATACTCTCCCATCTCCCTTCTGGTATGGGTAACGGGCGTAGTAATCTAGGCACTTTAATCCTTTCAGCCTTATTAACTTGACACTTAAATCAATGTGTCACATAATGGTTTACTTCTTTCTTAAGTCAACCACTAAAAGTTATGTCGTATCAACTCATAGGTCCTATCCACACCAGGATGACTAGCACTAGGGCTATCGTGACAGAGATGCAAGATCCTCTTTCGCAGAACCTCACAAGCTGGAATAAGAGCCTTGCCAATTCTCATCACTATTCCATCTTCTATGGAATACTTAAGATAAGTGTGAACCAAGGTAGAAGAGCTCTCCTTTTGAGACTCTGCATGGCCATGACTCACCTCATGTTCCACTTTCTTACAGTGAGGATCTTCATGCTGAGCCTTTCTTATCTCAGACAGTAAGTCATTTTCAGTGACTACAAATGACATCTGATACACCACACGAGATAGTGCATCTGCCACACGATTCTCGACACCTTTCTTGTACCGAATCTCCATTAGGAATTTCTGCATGAGCTTAGACCATCTGGCTTGCTGGCCTCTAAGGTCTGGCTGATTACAAAAGTATCTCAAGGTATCATGAGTGAATACCTCAAATTTTGATCCATACAAATAATGCCTCCATGCCTTTAATGCATGAACTATGGCATACAACTCCCTCTGATGAGTTGGATAATTTTTCTGAACAGGGTTGAGCTCAGACCCTCTTGCATCAGAACAACTTCCACAGCAATGTCACTCGCATCCGTATCTGTAACATAGGGCTTTTGAGGGTCTAAAATTTTTAGAGTGACGCACTCAGTAATAGCTTGCTTCAACTGATCAAAGCTTGCTTGTTGTAGTTCAGTCCACTCACAAAATCTATTCTTTTGAGTCAAATCAGTCAAAGGTGCTACAATATAGGAGTATTTCTTAACATATTTTCTATAAAATACTGCCAATCCAAGAAAAGAATGGAGTGTTGTCAAATCAACTGGCACAGGCCACGCAACGATCACAGCAACCTTCTTAGGATCTGGCCTTACTCCATCAGCAAACACTACATGACCAAGATACTCAATTTCTTTTTTAAACAATTCACTTTTTTACTATGGCAAACAAAGTGTTCTCCCTCAAAGTAGACAACACAGTCCTAAGGTGATCCATATGCTTGACCTCACCTATGCGGATGGTGCTTGAATCTCCGAGATAGATGAATTGATTTGTGGTATTAGCTTCGTACTCAGTAAACCACTCCAATCGGGTTGTCATGTGTTGGGTCGTGCCACTGTCCAGGTACCAGCTATCGTAGTCTTCATAGCCTATTGTAAGACATTAACAATTCTGATGGCTTGTCATCATCAGAGATATGCTCCTTGAATTCCGCCGCATTGGTGGAGTTAGACTACTATTGTTGTTGCTTATTTGCCTCATTATAGATGTGGAACGCGACACTCTTTGATGTCGTGATGATTCGCTCTCTTACAATTCGCAGAAGAGCTTCTTCTGTGATCCACTATTCTCAGCTTAAGTATGAGGCTTCTATTGCTGCACTTGATTCTTGCTCTTGGAATATTCTTTCGTCTTGGTGTACCGGGCTAAGGACTTGTCTTTAACGAACAGATCGCTGGTCTTTCTCTACATTTCTTCTTGAAGAAGATGACAAATCACTTTTTAAAAAGTGAGATCAGGTTGTATGGAGATCATCAACAAATTGCTCATAGGACGTTGGTAGAGAAGAAAGCAAGGTCATAACAGCATCATCATCTTGAATAGCACAACCTACACTTTATAGTTGATCTAATAAAGATTTGAAGTTGTTGATGTGAGAAGTGATGGCTATAGAATCATACATTCTAAGTGTAAAGGACTTTCTTCTAAGGTGCAACCGTGTGGTTACATCTTGAGTCCCATACAGATTTGATAACATTTCCAATGCATCCTTATAGGACTTGCATGTGGTAACGTGAGGAATTTGAGAGTCGGTTAGATTTCAGTGTGATCGATGCTAGGGCCTTCCAATCCTTGATCTTCCATGCCTTAGCTAGTTGAAGATAGCGTCATCTAGTTTTGGGTCACGTCTACAACATTCCAAATGTCTCTATCTATCAACATCATGTGGAGTTTTAACTTCCAGATGTAGAGTTAGATCCGTTGAACTTGTCAATGATCCTAACTTTGTTGGATAAAGAAGATGAGGAGTTACCAGTAAGAGACATATTGACAGTGATTCAAATAGACAATGCTACATACCTATGTAACTAGCAGTACTTCAGACTCCTAATAATCCATTTAGTGTTGGGGGCTAATTGGCAAGGTACACTTAGGATTAAAGGTATGTGCCCTTGGAGAAGGGCAGACAAGTGACTATACCTTAGTCGGAGGTACTGGAGTCACATGACCCTTGGATAAGGGGTACCTTTAGTATTAAGGGTAGGTGTCTTAGATTAAGGTACTAGTGTCTTTGGTTAAGGACAAGTAGGTGTCTATGCCTTGGATGGAGGTATGGAACCTAGAGAGGTGTTAGAAAGTCATTGGATGACTATTTTTCTAAACCTTGGGCCTCAACCTTGAACCACATCACTTTATTGGTCTAGGACCAAAGTATACTTGCACAACTTGGGCAATGGGACCTAGTAAGAGGGCGCCCTTCTAAAGTGTCCATTGAGTTCCCAACTCCCACAAGAAAGGCATTCAAAGAGTCATAGGTTATGGAAGGAGTCTCTTGACATTCCATAAGCCTATGGAGGCTCTTGGAGATTCTTTAACTCCCCTAGGCTTCTCTCTCTCTCATTGGATGAGCATGGAAATCCATAGTGCATTGGAGGGGTCCATGGGCCATCTATATGAGGGTAGTAGGGCGCCCATTGGGAGAGGGAGATCTCTCTTGTTTGCTTTGCTTATGCTCTAGTGTTGCTACTAGTGTGTAGAGTGCTTTCTTGTGGTAGTATGCTTAAGGTTTGGATCTTGCTTATGGTATGGGACATAAGTAGGGTTTGGATCTTGAGAATGCTATGGAGTGTTGTGGTATGCTTGTGATTTGTTTATGGTTAGCAAGGGGGTGCTAAATAGGTCTTGCTTGGAGCTTGGATCTAGCTATGGTTGGGTGGTGAATACTTGAGGCCAACTTGTTATCTATCTTTGTGTTTAAAGAGTAGGGACACAGGTGGAGGAGAGATCCTTGGAGGCTTGCAGATCCTTACTTGCAGGTGGAGACATCATAACTTGGAGTTGGGGAGCATCTTGAAGCTTGCAGGTTGCTTGAAGGACATTTGGAGACTCTACCTTGGATTTGGAGGACTTCCTCACCTCTACTTGTAAAAGTGGTACCAGAGATAGACAAAGGATGGTAACCTTTCTAACCTTCTTCAAGTTCTATTAAGATCATCAACTAAATTTTTTTTGGGAAAGATTATAGGCTTTTCTAGTTGTAGGAAGATTGTAGTTGAAGTACCCAATGAATCTAGTTCTCTTTGGAAGAGAGTAGTGATGCTTATAGAATTGTTTAGGGGCTGATTTTTTATCATGTTAGAGAAGTTTTAAAATGGGGTTTGGGTTTTTAAAATTTCTAAAAAAAGATTTGTGGGATGGGTAGAGGAAGTCTTCCTCTACATACACAAAATTCTTTTGGCAAAAAGATTGATTCTAGCGATGTGTTTTGATCAAAACTAGTGTTTTTTTGCATACATGGAGTGTTTGAAGTTCTGATTTTCATTTTGAAGTTCTGTTTTTCAGACCTATGAATCTGAAAACCAGATCTGAAAAGTGAAGTTTTTATTCAAACTTCATTAGTTACACCTTTCTATCTCCTAGTTACATGAAGATGGCAATGTAGGAAGGGAATGGTAGTGTAAGTTTGTGCATAAAACAAGTTTTGAAGTTCTATTTTTTGTCATTATAAAGTTCTGATTTTCAAACCTGTAAATCTGAAAATCAGATCTGAAATTTGAAGTTTTCATAAAGCTTCATTAGTTATCCATTTCTAGACACTAGTTTCATGGATTTGGAAATCTAGAATAGTGAGAAATGTGAAAACTTTGGCTGCTTTTGAAATGACAAATGGAATTGGAATTGGAATGGGAACCTTATATAAACATTAGCTTGATTTGTTAATTGAAGTTTACATAAAGATTTGGTTTTCATTTTTGCTTTTGATCATGGCAAATGTAGCTTGTTGTTGTTTTCCTCTTAAGCTTGGATTGAGCTTGCAAATAGTAGGCTTGGATTGAGCTTATAAACAATAAGATTGAATGAATAGAAGTAAATGCTTTTTATTTGCATTGGATGTAACAATTGAAGCATTTCTTTCATTCTAATTTGTGCACTTCTTGTTGTATTTGCATAATAGGAAAACACACAAGCAACCCCAATGGATCAAACCAATGAAAACCCAGCATTTGATCTATCAAACCCGTCCAATGTGGCACAAGCTCTTGAACTTTTATACCAACAAATTCAAGCCACTAATAAGCAGCTTTTTGAAACTAATCAAAGAAACCAAGACTTAGAGTCTAGGTTAGCCAATCAGAAGAAGCATATAGTTCCCCTCCCGTAAAAGTGTTTAAGGGGTTGAAGAAAGATAAGAACTTACAAGTGGTAAGTTCTTGGCTAAATGTTTGGAACAAATACTTTGCCATGAACCAATTCCCTGAATCTGAAAAGTTATCCACTGTCACCATGTTCCTTGAAGGAAGAGCCTTAGTTTGGTGGAATGACTTAGTTGCAAAGGGCAATCAACCTTGTACATGGGATGATTTTTGCAAGCCTTTTAGGGATTATTTTATACCACTTTTAGATGACTATGAACACTTTCAAAAGTTGAGTCATCTAACCATGAATAAAGGTTTGGAACAATTTATTCAAGATTTTCATGAGTACCTGAATCCACTTTATAGTGATATTCCGCCTAAAGTACAAATGTTAATGTTTATTGATGGGTTACCAAAAGATTATCAAGTGGATGTTCATAGGAACCATCCAAAAATCCTAGAAGATGCTATTAGGGCTGCAAAATACTTTGATGACACACCTAGGCCACCTAGGGGTCAACATCCTAATGAACAGAAAAAAGGTTTTCAATTTAAGAGGAAGGATAGGGAAGTTGTTAGTGAAACACATCCCAATTCCAACAATTCTAAGAAAACCAAGAAAAACTTTAAAAACCATCATGGTGGAAATGATAAAGCTGAAGCTTGTAAGAAGAACCTGTGCTTCAAGTGCAAGTGCAATGACGAGGGTCACATTGCACGTGATTGTGTCAAAAAACAAGCTTCAACCTCAGGTAATCTATCTCGAAGTAATGAGATGATGTTTGTTTTCTTTGTTCTTTAGTTTTTGGTCCTAATGACCTTATTTGCATTAAAGGTAAGTTAATGATCAAGTTGTTAATGTTCTTTTTGACACGGGATCCACTCATAACTTTATTAATGTAAATCTGGTGCAGACGCTAAACCTTCCTACCAGAAAAAGTGAGAAAAAATATTGTGTGACAATGGCATCGGGGAGTAATTCCGATTTGATGGATTTTATTGTTCCTAACACAATAACATATCGTGCAAATTCCAACGTCCGCGTCTGACGTACAATCGAAAATTTCATAATCCGTCGCAATCCGACACGTCGACGTCCCAGTAAAAAATCCAAAATTCACAGTCCAGCGGTCGGGAAATATGGGCGGCAATCAATTTTCCAAAGGCACATCGGAGTCCGACATGTCGGATTCCAACATGCAGACGTGGATATGACCTGTCACACATTTTTTTTAAACAAAAATACGTGTAATCCGACGTGGACGTCGAAATTTGACATGTGTCGCATTCCGACGTCCACGTCAGCATGCCAAAAGCCTATTCACGGAATTTGTCTGGGCCTGAATGGGCACAGACGTCAGATTCCGACGTGTTTGGAGGCCGTCGAATTTCGACGTCTGTTTCAATCTTCCAATTTGCGTGATCCAACGCCTTCTCTTTCACTTTGTCTTTTGCATATTTGAGCGTCTTTGGAGTGATTAAGGGCGATTGAGGGTGATCAGTGCTTGAGGGCTTGAAGGTGCTTGAAGATCAGTGCTTGAAGATCATTGTTTGAGGTTGGTGCTTGATTTTTGTTTGTTTGTTTCAGGTTGATGTTTGTTTGTTTGTTTGAAGAGGAGATAGAGAGTGTGAAAGAACAGAAGAGATGGAGAGAGAGAGAGTGTGTGTGTGTGTGTGTTTTTTAATTTTGCATTGATTTAAAATGGTTTTGAATGGTCTTGTAATAGATTATTAGTATTATTTAGGATAGTAGATTTATGATTATTAGATTTGTAATTTGTGAGAGAGAAAGAGAGAGAGGAGGTGAAGTGTACATGTATGGTTAAAGATATTGAAAGATTTTGGAGTCTTTTTAAAAAAAATAAAGTTTTAAGAGAGAGAGAGAGAGAGAGAGAGAGAGAGAGAGAGAGAGAGAGAGAGAGAGAGAGAGAGAGAGAGAGAGAGAGAGAGAGAGAGAGAGAGAGAGAGAGAGAGAGAGAGAGAGAGTGTTTGTTTTTTATAATAGATTGTGATAGTGTTTATAATAGATTAATTTTTTATAGTATTTATGTGAGAAATTGGCAAAAATCTAGCTTGGTATTTTTTATGATAGAAGTTTGTAAAGTGAATCTCACATGTGTGGAGGATGTTCCCACGCGTGGAGAATTGTAAAGTAAATCAAAATGTTTGATATAGGGGTCTCATAGAATTTTATAGTCAAGCATTTAGGTGTAGGATGTTGATAGGGTCAAATTTGGCATAGATGGCAAATTATCCATTTCCACTTGTAATGCCTATATTGAGCCAAAATAGAGTAGGAGGCCAAACTTGTGCCAATTAGAGTGTAGACAAGTGTAATGCTTTTGTTTGATGAAGTTAAGAAGTCCAATAGGATTTAGAGGTGGAACCATGTGTGGTCCAATAGGAATTTGAGGTGTGCTTGAATATAGTCCAATAGAATTTAGAGGTGCATGGATCAATGGTCCAATAGGATTAAGAGGTGGCAAAGTGTGATCCAATCATAGTTAAGCACAGTGGTAGCTCATGAATCTACTAGTATCATTGTACTCCTCATTTTGGATCTTATTGATTTTGAGATTCAGTAGATTTTGAGTGTCATTGAATTTCTAGCTTTCTCTCTCTACCCGAGAGCTCATGATGGTTTTTCTCTCTCTACCCGAGGAGAGCAGCTTTTTTTACTTAGAATACTTTTGAAACACTTCCCACACGTGTGAGTGAGAGTTGGAAGTGATTGAATGCATGCAGTAGTGTGTTTTTGCCATAGAATCAAAGATAGATCTTGAATCTCAATCTAGTCTTGATCTTGGTGCATCTACACACCTTAGGAGATCACAAGTACATGTAGTGGACAATCCACTCGTGTGAAATTCAACATGGTATCAGAGCCTACCTAAGGTTACCATGCATTTTGATCCATCTAAGTGAAAATTTTTCATCAATCTTGAGCTAGAAACTGTCAAGGCCCATTTTCCTAGCTATCTTGTTCAATTTTGGATCAAAAAAGATCAAAAGGACATTGATTGGGTCTGACCTGGTACTGTACAAAATCAGGTGATCAGACACATGTGAGTAACATCCAATTTTAGTTTGGGAGTCCTCTTTTATGTTTGATCCAAAAATCTTGCTAGATAGCTTGTTTTGAAGCTATTTTTGTCTAGTTTTTGATGCAATTAGTTTCATTCCATTTGGTTGAGCCAATCAAAAGTTATAAGCTTTTGAAGAGGGTTAGGTAGGGCACCTAGACCTAGGTGGACACATTTGGTTTGGTCAAGAGATTGCTTGTTTGATCCAAAATCACAGTTGAATGCTTACCAATCTCATCTATATGTGATCTAGGCACTGTTTTGAGATCTTAGCCATTTTGTTTCATGCAATACATTGTATTTGAGTCAAATTTGGTTTCTTAGTGTATTTCACACGTGCTAAGAGTGTTTGATCCTAACTTTTCCCATACTCCATCATTTGATATGAAGTAGATCTAGTTTTGGAGAGATTGAAATAGCTAGTGAGAATCATCTCACAGTTTGTTGCAAGATCTTGCATAGGAGATGGTACCACACCATTATTGGATCCTATAGTGAGAGAGAAGCAACATTTTTTTTGTTCATCACTTTTATTTATCTCCACTTTACATGAATTCAATGAGTTCATACTTGTTGCAACCAAGTGAGAGATTGTCTACTTCCGATTATTCAATATGGAAGTTGAGGATGGAGTCCATCTTGATACTCCAAGATGTGATGGACATTGTACTTGGGATTGAGGAGGAGCCTCAAGTCCTTCAAGAAGTACAAAAATACAAGAAGAGAGCTAGGATGGCTCTCCACTACATTAAGATGAATGTCTCTAATGAGATATTGAGGGAGATTGGTGATTGTTCTACATCCAAGGAAGCTTGGGATTGTCTCAAGTCCATCTATGAGGCTAAGAACACCTCTAGGCTCCTCACTCTTAGAAATAAAATCTTCCAAAGTAGTCAAAAGAGTGATGAGAGTGCATCTAATTATGTTTTGAGAGTCAAGGATATTCATAGGGAGCTTGCATGTATTGGTGACTCAATCAATCAAAGTGAGCTAGAGGATGATCCAAGCTCATGGATCATGATTGGATACTCATCCATCAAGGAGGCCTTTAGTGTCTTTACACTCTCTATTTCAAAAGTGATTGTGAATAGAGATGTCACATTGCATGAAGATTCAATCTTGGAAGTGGCCGAGATCAAGGCTTCTCAAGAAGCATCACAAGTTATCCTTTATTCAAGTTATGATGGGGCCAATGTGTGAGGAGGAGTTTCTTCTTCATATGATTTCAAGAAGATCTTCAAGATGCATGGCCGAGTCTTTATGGCTCACCTTACATGGCAAAGAGGGGCATCTTTCATGTTGTATCTACTACAACACATTCATATATGCTTCTCTTCCTTTGCTTGAAATGCTATCTTGCTTCATTGAATTTTTTGGATCTCAAAGTTCAAGAAAAGCTATACTAGTTTTGTATGATGCTTATGGTATGGACATGTTTCTTGTCATTATTGAATTAGATGTGTTTCCAATACTTTTTGAAAGCAATATATTGTATTGTCAAAAGTATGCTCTTGGTTCTAGTAAGAACAAGATTGAGCTTGGTACTCACTTTTTTGAAAATCTTCAGGTACTAGTGTCCTTGGTTAAGGGCAGGTAGGTGTCTATGCCTTGGATGGAGGTATGGAACCTAGAGAGGTGTTAGAAAGTCATTGGATGAATATTTTTCTAAACCTTGGGTCTCAACCTTGAACCATATCACTTTATTGGTCTAGGACCAAAGTGTACTTGCACAACTTGGGCAATGGGACCTAGTAAGAGGGCGCCCTTGTAAAGTGTCCATTGAGTTCCCAACTCCCACAAGAATGGCATTCAAAGAGTCATAGGTTATGGAAGGAGTCTCTTGACATTCCATAAGCCTATGGAGGCTCTTGGAGATTCTTTAACTCCCCTAGGCTTCTCTCTCTCTCATTGGATGAGCATGGAACTCCATAGTGCATTGGAGTGGTCCATGGGCCATCTATATGAGGGTAGTAGGGCGCCCATTTGGAGGGGGAGATCTCTCTTGTTTGCTTTGCTTATGCTCTAGTGTTGCTACTAGTGCGTAGAGTGCTTTCTTGTGGTAGTATGCTTAAAGTTTGGATCTTGCTTATGGTATGGGACATAAGTAGGGTTTGGATCTTGAGAATGCTATGGAGTGTTGTGGTATGCTTGTGATTTGTTTATGGTTAGCAAGGGGGTGCTAGATAGGTCTTGCTTGGAGCTTGGATCTAGCTATGGTTGGGTGGTGAATACTTGATGCCATCTTGTTATCTATCTTTGTGTTTAAAAAGTAGGGACACAAGTGGGGGAGAGATCCTTGGAGGCTTGCAGATCCTTACTTGAGGGTGGAGGCATCCTAGCTTGGAGTTGGGGAACATCTTGAAGCTTGCAGGTTGCTTGGAGGATATTTGGAGGCTCTACCTTGGATTTGGAGGACTTCCTCACCTCTACTTGTAAAAGATAATCTCTCAGTTTATTGAGCTGATGCTCTGATACCATGCTGTTGGAGTAGAGGGGTGAGAGACGATGGCAATGGAGAAAGGGAGAAGTAAATTCATTGCAGAAACAACTCTCTCGTTGTTATGGGCTACATTAGCAAGAACATTATGAAAGAATGTAAATGCATAAATAGATTCACATCACACGCGTTCTCACTAACAAGATTGCAAAATAGTTCATACTTAGACAAATGAATGAGTACAGTCCACCGAAGAGATTAAATAGGTTGTGAAATTGCTGTAAATCAGTTTTCAGTATGAAGTTCAGTTTCAGAATTTTGTATGATGGTGTAGTATGATAATGTTGTTCCTCAGGCGTCAAAGACAACCATCGTCTGATCAAAAACTAAGGGGTCGTAGATGTCCGTGTTTTGATCAGAGCGAGTGAAAGAGCATAAGCATTCAGTAGTAAAGTATAATTAAATCACAACACACATACATCTACGTTAGACACAGATGGGAATGTGTTGCTTCTATATTACATTAAAATCTTGAACAACACATAATGTTACAGCCAGAATGTCAACATAACTGCTGAATATCTTCCAATCGAACGAATAAGTTTGCATCATGGAGCATCAAGGACTGATGCGAGTTGGAGGTGTATTTATAACCAGCATGCTTGCGATTACAAGAAATGTTTAACCAATCTATATTTACAAGACTAGTTTAACTTAATTATGTACTTGGTTGTGTACTTTGCAAATATTTAGAGTACAACAACATCTAAATAGGTGTACATGGGTTAGATGACTTGAGATCGCTGACATGGACAAGAATGTCGCATACTTCGCATTTTCTTGGAGAAGTAGCTGGAGATGTTTCTCGTCAAAATAGACACCCTTCGCATTTTTTGCATTTTGCAAAAAACCCGAAGGTGTTGGAAAAAACCAGAAGGTGTTGAAACTGATGTCGAAAGTCACATTTCGTACTTTGTCACATTTTTTGAAAAAGCCGACAAATAGTTTACTTCTTGAAAATAGTTGAAAAAAAGTCACTTTCGAGAAATTGTCACATTATTTGAGAGCTGAAAAAATGCAAAATGTGCGACAATTAGTTCATGTCTGCAGAGAAGTCTGCAAAGATACACTGTTGTAAACACAATGTATCTCTATAGACTTGTAGAAAATCCTGATTTGTTGAAGTCGTTGAAGCTGGCCAAGTCTTCAATGATCTTCAAATTCTTGATCCTGACATTTGAATGTGAAAGAGAACAAAAATGGTTACCCTTTAGTCATTAACCATGGATGAAGATCAATCGGAAGCCCGATATAGTCATTCTTTTGAATAATTTGGTTGTCTGAATTATGTGATTCCTACAGGTATTTGATGAGCAGACATTGTTGGCTGATTTTGACGAATCCCCCAAGATACTCGGACAGAGCAACTCAAGAGCACCTCTCACCTTAGACCGAGGAGGTCTCTGAGAAGACGAGACCAATGAAGACTGAGAGCCGAGTATGAGAGCCGAGAAATGCTAGTTAGGAATGGCAAGCAAGAACTCTGTAAGCCTCGTGGTGAATCCCGGAAGATGGAATGACCATGTAGGAACTAGTATTTCTAGGCAAATGTATTAAATGCAAGTAGACCCCTCTTATAGAAAGTAGAGTGAGCCACACATGCATTCTCAAATATTTGCAAAAATCTGTGAGGGTCCGAAGTACCGTCAAACTTTGGTAGATCAAACTTGGGTGTACGTCTCTCAAGATGAGCATCCTAGGTAGCAGAAACTCCATTAGGGTTGGTTCTGACCCATGAGGGCTCAGCACCAGAAAAATGGGCTCGTGCTCATGAAGATTTGGCTCTATCAGATTCTTGTCCATCGAACAGGTTTGTGGATGGCTCTTGGAGTTTGGCCTGCATTCGGTAGAACCTATGACGTCTGATTTGTTCAGCTACAGGGGACCTGACCTCATGAATGCAGTTGTAGCGGTCGGTTTGTGATTGTTGCAATTCAAGTGCGAAACCTCTCACCTTAGACCGAGGAGGTCTCTTAGAAGACGAGACCAAAAAAGACTGAGAGCCGAGTATGAGAGCCGGGAAATGCTAGTTAAGAATGGCAAGCAAGAACTGTGTAAGCCTCGTGGTGAATCCCGAAAGATGGAATGACCATGTAGGAACTAGTATTTCTAGGCAAATGTATTAAATGCAAGTAGACCTCTCTTAAAGAAAGTAGAGTGAGCCACCTTTTGATGGTGACCTCTAGTGGAGAGCATTATTCCACTTGTAAATTGTGAAATGTGGAAATTCCACTAGAATGCCACCTAAGGAGCTCTCTTGCTTATTTAAGAGACTCCCTCTTTGAGTAGAGGAGCTTTTTGTGAATTGTATCAACTCCATGCTGAAATGAGAAAAGCCTTCACGAGTTTGATGCATCCATTGAGCTCCTTGATCATGCTTGTTTCTTGAGTGATGCATTTATGATCTTGCCTTTCTCTCCTTTTGTGTGTGGTTGTGGACTGTAGAGTGGATTAGATTTGCTGCTTTTGTAGAGTGGATTAGTTTCTTTTCTTGTTTGTGGAATAATGTAGGAACCAGCATTCAGGTAAACTAAATAGGTTGGACTGTGGTGTAGTTCTTGCATATCTCTTTACAATCCAGTTCTTGATGTTCTTGGGATGTCCAAGGATCAAAAGACTGGTTGGTTTCTTGATTCTTGGACTTCTAAAATGTTGTAGTTTAGTTCTTGTTTCTTGTTTTGTCAATTTATGCAAGTGCAGTTCAGTTTAGTAATACTTAGGATCTGATTCAGTTCGTTTCAAGAGTAGGTAGCTGTAGAATCTACAGGATGTTCATTTGGGTTGTATGCTAATCTATGAATGAACGTTCTTGGTTTGCATCTATGTATGAATGTAAGTGCGTTCAAGAGAGACAACTCTGAGTTGTCCTCTGACAGGCAGGACAAAAATATACTACAACAAGAATCTATCCCTTCTGTCTGGTTTGGCATTGTAATATCAAAAACACATATAACATATGCCATGAAGCCTGGTAACAGGCGAAAACGGTTCTGAGTAAGTAAAGAAATGCCTTAAGAAAAACCAACAAATCCTCTGGAGCAGGGGATCTGTCAATAGACATAGAACCAAAAGAGGTTGCATTTGACCCTAGATCAACGATCAATAAATGTGCAAGAAGAATCTTGAAATAGAAAATAATATTCCCCAAGAAGAAAATTGTGGACTTAATTTCCAACACAAATGGCATGTATCGACTGTACAATCTTGTAACATGTAAAGTTTTTACAAGCAAGGATGTGACTTTCATTGAAAATCAATTTATTGATTTGAAGGGCAAGAATTAGATCCACTCTATCGACTATGCCTCGAAAACTCATGTATATTGAAATACCATTTTGATTCATTCAAGCAGTTAGCCAGTACGGTCATATTTAAAGGAAGATGAAGAAGCTGCAACTCAAGAGCAGCCGACACATCTAACACAAAGTCGAATTTCGCTATGAGAAGCTTCTCCTAGAAGATTGAAAAGAATTCAAACTTAGCCTATTCGATTCACGGATGAGTTTGCTCACTATTCTACATAGGTTCCGACCACAATTGAAGAAGCAATGTCATAGGCTGATTCAGATCTATGGAAGGAAGCTATGGACAAGAAGTACAACTCGTTGCTAAAGAATAACACTTGGACTATCACCAAGCTGCTTTTATCATTTGTTGTTGTAGCCAATCTTGAGGTGCACTAGATGGATGTACAAACAGCATTCGTCAATGGAGTCATTGAAGAGAACATCTATATGATCCAGCTAGAAGGCCATGTCTTCAATGGACAAGAAGATTGAGTATGAAAATTCCATAAAGCCTTGTACAGCCTGAACCAATCAGTGAGAGCCTGGTTCCATCAAATCAATATATTTTTTATTGATCATGGATTCAAACCAAGCTTTGTAGATTGTAATATTTATTTCAGAGTCGTCCAACAATTCTTTATCATCATCACACTATATATGAATGATACGTAGCTTTTCAGTGATTATATCAAACTGATAAAGACACCAAGAGGATGCTATCCCAAGAATTTGAGATGATAGATCTAGGGAAAACACATTATTGTCTCAGGATCCAAATCTATAGAGACAAAAACAAAAGTCTTCTCTATTCTCTCAACAAAGGTACTTCCGCTATTTACTTTAGAAATTCAATTTAATGAATTGCAAGCTTGTACATAATCATATGGATCTAAGAAGAGTAATGCCCTCAAACCAATGAGGAGAAGGATGGAATGAAGAAATATCCATATCAGTCGATTATCAAATCCTTGATATATGCAACGATCTCCACAAAGCCCAATCTTGCATACGTTGTTAGCTCTTTAAGCCAATACATGGATAACCCTAGAATGATCCACTGGGAAGCTCTCCTAAGAGTAATCAAATGTGTATGAGCTACTATCAATCTATGCATCTGCTATCGAGAGACATAGATGCAAATTGGACAGGTGATGTCGACACCAAAAAAATCAACTTCTAGATTTGTCTTCTTGTTTAATAATGGTCCCGTATCTTGGAACAATCGAAAAAAGACCTCCATTGCAATGTCTTTGATAGATTCAGAGTACATTGCATCCTCTCAAGCTAGTAAAGGGAAAAAAATTGAGAAATCTATTGTTTGACATTGGTCTCAGACAAACTACTCCAACAATCCTTCAGTGTGACAATTAGAGTGCTATAACATTATTGATCAATCCTAGATTTCACTCTAGGAGCAAGCACATCGAGATTAAATACCACTACATAAGGAGCAAAATACTCAACAAGGAGATAAATCTAATATATTGCAAAACTTAGTACATGGCAGCTGATATGTTTACAAAAGGACTAAGTCAATAGGCACACAAATCTTGAATTTGAATATCAAGCATTCAAGGATCTAGATTAAAGGGGGGTGGGGGTTGTGGGGGTGTTACATACCTATGTAACTAGCAATACTTCAGTAACCCCTATGTGGCCATTTAGTGTTTGGGGGGCTAAATGGCAAATCACCCTTGGATAAGGGATACCCTTGGATTAAGGGTAGGTGCCTTTGGATTAAGGTACTTGTGTCCTTGGATAAGGGCATGTAGGTGTTTCATGCAAAATTATTTCATACAAAAACATTTTAATATTTTAAAATATTTGTTACCAGATAATTTCTCAAATAAGTAAAATAATGTTTTTTTGTTGATTTTATATCTAGTTTTTTAAGTAAGATTTAAGTTTTTCACAAAAGACGATATTTTCTCAGCATGAAAATATAAAATTTGCAAAGCATTTTATATATAGGCATTTTTAAAAGAAAATTCAAAAAATTACAAAAATGAGTTTCCATGTCATTTCTTTTTTTTTGGTCACCATGTTTTTTTGTGTAGAATTGACAAGATAGTTTTATGAAGCTCAACTTGTTTCTAGTCAATCTTTCTTTGTGAATGTGTGAGGGTCAAGTTGAGATTCCACTAAAGTTTCTAAAACATAAAAGAGTCCAATTTTTGGGTGCTCAACTTGAGTGGACTTGTTATTAGATTCCCACAAAATCTCCTAACGGACTTCCAATTGCCATAAATTGTACGAGAATTTCCAAATGCGGAATTGCAACCCCAAGACTATAGAGAGCATCGAAAAAAGACTACCAATTGGAGCTTGATAATATATATCTATTGGGAGTTCTACCATCACAGATTTGGTTGGGTTGCTTTGTCCCCAATGTTGCTTTGTTGCGGCTTGCTTAACCTTTGTATCTTTGGAATTGAGGGATTTGAGAATTCCATTCCCAATCTAGGCACCATTCCATGTCTAGATCATGTCCTAAGTACGATGACAACCTTAGTTGTCTAGATCCGCACTTCTAGGTACTTTTGTCCTCTCTTCATTTATCCTCACTTCTAAATACTATTATCCTCTCTTCATTGGATGGAAGCTCGTTAAGTACAAGTGATACTCACCCAGTCAAAGATCCAAAACTTCGTTCTTAGCCTCTAAAACCACCTCTATAGGGAGGCATAGAAAAGGGACTACAATTTTATGGCACCATTGCCAAAAAAACAATGTTTATTTTGTATAGAAACATTTTATGCTTTTTTGTCATTTTTTAAATTACAGGATTTTACTTGCTCTAACCTATTTCCTTGTGTTTTTTGTAGGGTTTTTACTCTCCAACACACCAATGAGAAAAGCAGACTTTGATTTGCAACCCCACAAGACGGTTAGTTATATTTTTTTACTTGCACTCTTCATTACTTGTCATTTGCTTCTTATTTTTACTCGCCCTTCTCATCGTGCCAAGAACACTATCAAATCTTTCAGAGGACATCTCGATGAGTTAAAAGAAATACTCGCATCTTTACTCGCCACAAACTACTCGTAGGATTGCTTGCACTTAGCTCATTTTTACTTGCCCTTTTTTCAATGGTATCTGATTATCAATTGTAGTCCACAAATTGCTCAACGAGTAAAACTGTGATTACTCGCACTTTTATTTATGCCCATCTATTACTCACCATCAGAGAAAACCTGAAAACAGTGTACTTAGATTTGATCTTGATTATCAACCACCACCCCACTTTGCTTTGTCATTTTTTCCTTTTCATGAATTTTTTCTCTTCAGGGCTTTGCCATAGTGATGGTAGATTACGAATGATAACAATAATTATTTCTTGAACTAAAATCTTATTGGATAAAATTGGATGCAAAATGGTTGGTAATTCTAAAGACCCAATTTTCTTGGAACTATGGCTTAATGGTTGACTCTTATTTTTTTAACCTTGATATTGAATTTTGATTCAAATCATGTGCATGTATAAGGATATGACAAGATTTAAGGACCTGTTGTAAAGATTTAGTGAATGAAAATCAATGGTCCTTATTCATATTGATGAGTCATATTCAAACTTACCCAACAATTTGAAAAAATTGTTTTTGACAGCTTGATGTGGTAACATGTGATAGCCATGAGGGTAGCACTTTTTAAATGAAATTGCCATTGTTATGCTAATTTCATCAAGAAAGTGGGTCTGTATTAGGAGCCACTAATAGAAACTGAGGGGCTTGAATGCAACATCGGGACCACATCTGAGCTTGTCACTATTGGAAATTTGATGAGGTATTTTGTATTCTTAAAAGAGACAAGCTAAAGGATTATTTTGATGCAATGGAGAACAAAAAAAAAATTTCCATTCACGCTCTTGCATATTTTTGTATGAGGTCATGAATATTGTGTATTTAAAGTTGTGGCAAGCATGTGAAATATGCATGAACCACTTGCAACTATTAGCAATGGCATGTGGGTGGAGATCTACATCACTTATTTGCTTTAGCCTATGTTGCTCTCAAGAGGAGGGTTCAATACAAAACTATGGCCAATGATATTGCATCAGACTCTAATTCGTAAGGCAAATCCATACGTTTTTAGAAGCTTTCTTGATGATAAAATTTCACAAACTTACTTCACCAACCTCATCATAGACTCTCCATGCAAGCCCAAGAATTAAACTGATTTTTACTCACAATGTACCTCACCAGTAAGCATTCCATTTATCCCATGAAGAACCAATGGGGTTGTCTTACCTAATTAGCTTGACATCCAAAGTTTCTTTGGTCCAAAGTTCATTCCATTATCCCATAAAGAACCAATTGGGGTGTCTTAAGTTTCTCTGTTTCCACTTCAAGGCTCCCATTGAAAACCAAGAAAAATTATCCATAAAGCCCAGACCAACAATGACAAACGTGCAAGCTGATTCAAATGACACGCACAAGGTATTATCTCGCCTTGTCCATTAAATACCACGTAGCTAATACATCAGATACTCTATAATCTCGACTGTCCAGAATGCTAGAGTCGTCGAGATGAGATCAGAAAGCTGCATCTGATGGTGGCGAGCTGAAATCGTCCGATCTGTAATATACTACGTGGTGTTGGAGAAAAGATGCATCGCACGAAAAGTGGGTTTGAAAAGAAAAGCAACGGGTCTACATCTATCTTCTCTTTCATCTCCAAGCTTTCAGGATAGCTTCCATTTGCGGGTGTTGATGGCTGAGTCAAGCTGGAAGCACAAGCAGAGAATCAAAGGTTTTCTATCCATTTTTCTGAACTATGAGATCGTTTGTGGGCTGGCAAATTCAAGCTTGATGAGCAGAGACGTTTTAAGTCTATTATTCTGGTCTATGAACTCGTTAGTGCGCTTGCTTGATCTACAAAAATTCAAGCTTGATGAGCAGAAACGGAGAATCAAAAGTTCTTCTGAACTGTGAACTAGTTGGTGAGCTTACTTGATCTAGCAACGTACTGTTGCACTGCTTGTTAGCAGATCTGAAAAGAGATTGTAAATTCTGTACAGACCAAACTCTTTGGGAGCCAATATTTTTTATACTGTTTAGAAGAGACTTGCTTCAATGGTGATACATGAGAACAAGCCAGTGGGTTTGAAGAAGCGCAGGGATCATGGAATTAAGCAGAAGGAACGTCCGAGACTGATGACCATTTTAGAAGACAGCGAAGGGAGCAGGGTGAAACCTGTTGATGCAAATGAGGAGTCAGACTGTGTGATTAAGAAGGAAGCCAAGCCAAAGATCAGGAGCATTCCTGCAAAGCTAGCAACGGTAATGAGGCGGCTGAGAGACTCTTACGTCAGCTGCCTGCAACAGTTAGATGGAGTGGGAGATATGAGTGTATTGGCTGGTGGAGGTCATAACATATTCTCACCTACAGCTGCTGCTTTCCACAGGAAACCGACAGACTGGGAACGCCCAATAGATATTGTGGCAGCAGGCTAGGGTAAACAGAGCTGTGCGGAAAAGGTTTAGCTTACAAATGGTAAACGACAGCTAGATCTACCCTGTTGTAAAGCGAATGCACACATAGCTCGGTTACAAATTGTGACGCTTGCTTGCAATTAAATGAAATGGAGTAGATGACAGCATCGAGGCAGAAAAACTAGCTCATACAAGGCATTTCGATTTTCTATGTCACAGAGAGAAAGGATAAGCTACCAGTCCTTTATACTAGTACTTGAAACTGTTTGTAAAATCTGTGAATAGCTCAAGTTTGAGTAGTTACGATACTGCTGTGCATACCTTCCGATCAGGAGTTTACTACTTGCATTCTAGCTTGTAATCGTCGACTCGTGAGCGCTAAGGTTTGTTCTGCTTGTTTCTGAGCATATTGAATGCAAGCTAGCACACCTTTGATCAGATGTAGCACTGTTCGCGAGCCATTCGAATGGATTTCTCAATAGATGACTCATTATTTAAGCGAATTGAGGTTTGTTTTAAGCATATTAGAAAGTGCAATTTCAACTATGAAGAAATAAAGTAGAATTACTGGTGGAGGAACTATCTTCAGCTACCTCAATCGTAAAGTGAAACTTAGTGACAACATTGCTATTTGGTAAGGCTAGATCTCGAGTTATTATATAGTGTTGCATGCTAAACTGAAATTTATAGCTGACGGTCGTTATTTATTTCCTTCCTTTAAAATATGAAAGGCCTTATTTTGCGTTGCTTCTATGGGCATGCTTGGGTTTGAAACCTTCACTCACTTGTTCTTTTGTGGAGTGGATCTGTGGCATCACCTTTAGGCTGCTCATGCAGTTATCAGTAGTTTATGATCCTTTCTCTTTCAAGCTGGATCAACTACTATGGGTGTGAGTATGCTCAGGAAATCCATAGCTTATCATTTTTTGCATGTCTAAGCTACTACTTTTTGCTGGATAATTTGGATAATACGAAATCAGGCAATCTTTTTTTGAGGAGCTATATGCATTTCTTGTTTTTTTATCTGCATCATTAGGCAAGAAATAGACTTAGATATTACGATATGGACATGTTTGGCTTCCACCTCCTTGGGTTTTGTGCCAAGGTAGTGGGTATCGTGTTGTGGACATGCGAGTGCTCTTTTATGTTGCTTTATGCATTCAACTTTGTTTGTACATGTGTAGCTTCTATTGTCCCTTATGGGTTTCTATAGATTTGGGGAGCGAATTCTCTTGTACTAAAAAGCACACACAAGTTTCAGCCCACCCCACATTAGGTCACACGTTTTTAAAGAAAAAATTACTTAAAGTTGTGTGGGCATTGTGAGCTACATGGAGCCCAAACAACTTTGGATATTGGTCCAAAAGTACATCCAAGATTTCTTTTTTGCCTAACAAAGTTGGAGACAGTTAGGCTATCATTGTGTGATTGAAGGTGTGTCTGCAAATGAGTGCCAACAAAATTTTAGGTTCAACCAAAGCATGAGGCATTAACAAAATTTTTGTGGGACGTCACATGACATGCTACCGTCGAGACTCCCTGCAAAAACCTGCTCATGTGTGGATGAGGCACATCACGGGGTGAGGTCCTAGCCTTGAGGAGCTTGAGGGTGCCACCTAGACCATAGTGAACTTCACAAGGCATCAAAGTCTTCCCTTTCATAAGGCTTTGACTTAGTTCAAAGGCAATTTTGGTGGCCTAAGATGAAAAGTCAGGTAGAGGCCTATGTACTTAAATGTACTAAGTGCCAGTTAAATAAAGTAGAGAGGCTAAAACCTAGTGGCCTATTACATCCTTTAGATATTCCTACCGGAAAGTGAGAAAGTATATTTATGGATTTTGTGGTCGGGCTTCCACGTACAGGGAAGGGCCACGATTTCATTTGGGTCATTGTTGACAGACTTACGAAGTTTGCTCAATTTATCCCAACGGAAACTACTGTTAAAGCTTCAAAACTAGCTCAACTGTTTGTTGAGAATCTTTTTTGACTATACGGGCTGCCTTGCGATATTGTCAGTGACCGTGACCCAAAATTCACTAGGAATTTTTGGCAAGCAGTATTCGAAAAGTTGGAAACAACTTTAAGTTTGAGTTCTACAGATCATTCAGAATCAGACTGTCAAACGGAAAGGACCAATCAGACGATGGAGGATATGCTTCGAGCATATGTGGGCCATCGGCAGTCTGATTGGAAACAGTACCTTTCACTGGTGGAATTTGCATATAACAGTGCAAAACATTCAGCGACCAGATTCAGCCCTTTCATACTTATGTATGGTTTTCAACCTCGATCACCAATTAGTGCTGGCATGAAAAACCTACGGGTGCAAGCCGCAACCGATTTCCTTGCGGATATGCAAGAAATGTTATAGCTGGTTAAAGATAGCATAAGTAGTGCCTAAGACAAGGCAAGGCACTATGCTGATCTATTTCGGAAGCACAAGGTATTCATGGTCAACGACTGGGTGTTTTTGAGGGTCCCTAATCACTCTAGGGGCTGGAAAGCTGGTAAGTGTGCAAAGCTGGCACCTAGGTATTGCGATCCTTTTAAGGTTATCCAAGTGATAAACAAGGTCGCATACAAACTAGACCTTCCAGCTAACGTTGGAATTCATCATGTTTTCCACGTTAGTAACTTGAAACCCTCGTTGGGGGTTGGGGAAACCCTGGTCCCTATGGAAGATCTAGTGGAGCTTCTTCGTGATGAGTCCGTGAGTGGACCACCTGAACCCGAGGCGATTGTTAATAGTCGGCAGAGGACTCTACGGAGTAGAGTGCTTCGAGAATTTTTAGTCAGGTGGAGGGGCAAATCAGAAGAGGAGGATACCTAGGAAAAGGAGGCTGATCTCCAGAAGAATTTTTCATATTTTTTCCTACAAGGAAAAATTTAAGTTTAGGGGGAAGGAATGTTACATACCTATATAACTAGCAGTACTTCAGACCCCTAATAGTCCATTTAGTGTTGGGGGCTAATTGGCAAGGTACCCTTAGGATTAAGGGTATGTGCCCTTGGAGAAGGACAGGCAAGTGACTATACCTTAGTCGGAGGTAATGGAGTCACGTGAACCTTGGATAAGGAGTATCCTTAGTATTAAGGGTAGGTGCCTTAGATTAAGGTACTAGTGTCCTTGGTTAAGGGCAGGTAGGTGTCTATGCCTTGGATGGAGGTATGGAACCTAGAGAGGTGTTAGAAAGTCATTGGATGACTATTTTTCTAAACCTTGGGCCTCAACCTTGAACCACATCACTTTATTGGTCTAGGACCAAAGTATACTTGCACAACTTGGGCAATGGGACCTAGTAAGAGGGCGCCCTTCTAAAGTGTCCATTGAGTTCCCAACTCCCACAAGAAAGGCATTCAAAGAGTCATAGGTTATGGAAGGAGTCTCTTGACATTCCATAAGCCTATGGAGGCTCTTGGAGATTCTTTAACTCCCCTAGGCTTCTTCTCTCTCATTGGATGAGCATGGAACTCCATAGTGCATTGGAGGGGTCCATGGGCCATCTATATGAGGGTAGTAGGGCGCCCATTGGGAGAGGGAGATCTCTCTTGTTTGCTTTGCTTATGCTCTAGTGTTGCTACTAGTGTGTAGAGTGCTTTCTTGTGGTAGTATGCTTAAGGTTTGGATCTTGCTTATGGTATGGGACATAAGTAGGGTTTGGATCTTGAGAATGCTATGGAGTGTTGTGGTATGCTTGTGATTTGTTTATGGTTGGCAAGGGGGTGCTAGATAGGTCTTGATTGGAGCTTGGATCTAGCTATGGTTGGGTGGTGAATACTTGAGGCCAGCTTGTTATCTATCTTTGTGTTTAAAGAGTAGGGACACAGGTGGAGGAGAGATCCTTGGAGGCTTGCAGATCCTTACTTGCAGGTAGAGGCATCCTAGCTTGGAGTTGGGGAGCATCTTGAAGCTTGCAGGTTGTTTGGAGGACATTTGGAGGCTCTACCTTGGATTTGGAGGACTTCCTCACCTCTACTTGTAAAAATCTCTCTGCTAATCAAGATCCATTCACTAGCCGTTGTGAATACTTGTGTAGTCGCATACTTTGCAGAAATACACATGTTTCTTGACAGTTTGCAAAAATACAAATGAATAGATGACAGTGTCCCGATGACTCAGCCGACATGGATTATTCAGCCAACATCTAATTGTTCGTCCATAATTCACCATTCGATTATTTGACTATTCGTCCAACATCTGACACCGACTATTCGGTCACCTCCGGCTAGTCGTATGTCACTATTAACTCCAAAATTCAACTCGAACAATTGGTGGCTCATCAGTACCTTCATCACGATAGGACAGAATCAAATATCATTCGAATCGTAAAGTAAAGATTAACTATTATTTTAGTTAGTTAGCCATGTATATATATCCAACGACTTATCGATTGCTTCGAATAAGCTCCATAGACATTGAAATAGCTCAATTGTCTATCAAGTCGATCAACTGAGCATTTAGAGTACAATTGTTTTGTTCTTTCTCTCTATTATTACATAGTATTGATTCATGAAGAACGCGACTCTGTCTGCATTCATACTGTATTTTCTTCACGAATGAATAATCATTGTTCCAGTAATCTAGGTCTTGTATATCATGTTGAATGTTCATTTATTCATGTCCAGATTGTTTCTTGTTTGTAGATTAACTTATTCATAGATTAAGTTGTATTCATATGACTGATAGCATACGTCAACTTGTCGCTCTAGTCTCCACACCTAACATGCTTCCGTAAAGCTAAACCTAAAGCCAAGATAATTTGTGCATGGCTATGGAATAGATCGTGTCGATCTAGTGACTTCGGAGCTGTGATCAAGTAGGTCAGACTTCAATCTGATGAAGTTGTTCTGGATCCGATATACGTAGTTGCATGCACCAAGGATTCTGCGGGCACCCACCGCTCTTCCGCTGCGCCACGTTGTCACGATATATCCCAACACATTTCAAAATTTGGTGCCGCCACAATTTCTTGACCATCGAATGTTTGGTTTTGAAATTTTTGCATGGAGTACGTTTGACATCGATGTGCCCGCATTGCAAATGTCGCAATGTGTTATTGTGAATTTTCTTAGTAAGCATTCCATCTTTGTGCTAACTGACGATGATCACATGCACACTCAAAGCATAATCACAACTTTTCTTGTGCTCAAGGACCTTCGTAGATTTGTTGATAAGGTGAGCATTATAGCCATATAATGTGAAAAAATCATATCCAAATGACCTAATTATGTCCCTTGATCTTTAGCAAATTTAAAGAGCACATCTAGTTTCATTACAAATGTAGAAATCATATATCAACTATACATAGAAGATGAATAATCAATAAGAACTTGTCATAAACACTTAGATATGATATTCTATTGTCTTTGTCCATACAACAGCCATAAAACATTAGTACTCACACGTGTGAACTCATATACATAAGAAAATAACATTCTACAAACAAAAATTCACTATTCCAAAATTGCCAAATTAGACAACTTAAGTAGTTGACAATTTTTCACATATAACTCGTGAGTTCGTCAATATAACCATTGTTGCCAATCTAAATAGAGAAGTAGAAAACGTGTGGGCATTGCTGCAAGCTAGACATCTCTCTTCTCACACGAGTATCTATCATAAATTTGCCTTGTTGCCTCCTATTTTAAGCTTTTATGAGCAATATTATTGCTAAATGACACGAAGCAAAAAATCAAGGGCATGATAGCAAATGTAGGAGAATTTGCCCATTAGAAATAGCTATGCTTTTTGATCTCACGTAGTGAAGACAACATGCTTTTCATTGATCAGAGGATCTGTTGCTAGAAGAATAGGTCATGGTAACAATTTTTTTTTCCCATTTCTGAAAATAGCCATGCACTTGCATAGTTTGTGTATGGGGTCATGAAAAATTCTGTATTTAAAGTCATGGCAAGCATGTGAAATATGCATGGATCACTTGCAACTATTAACAACGTCATTTTGGTGGCGATCTACATCATTGATTTGCCAATGATATTGCATGAGAGTGAGTCTCTTATTCGTAAGGCATATCCAAAAGTTTTTACAATTTTGTCCTATGGCAACTTTAAGCTCTTTGCTCAAAGAGACTAGCCATGTGGCATACTGTGAATCTCATATATGTAGTCAATTGATGGTCAGGGACTAGTCATGTGGCATATTGTGACGGATGTGCAGTCAATCGATGGTCAGATATGCAGTCAATTGGGGACTAGCCATGTGGCATACTCCGACGGAGGTGCAGTCAATTGGTGGTCGTGAATTGTAGATGTGGCACATTCTCTCAGCCCAACTTGAATCTCAGCTCATTGGCACGCTCTCTCAGTCCGAGACAACAGAGAACATGATATGCAAGAATTTAACAAGTTAAGCTATAGGATATGCAAGGAGTTAAGTTGATGGCGGCGCAGCTGTTGACTTGCTACTGAACCTGTGGTGTGCAAACCCAATGAAGGGTTGTAAAGCACAGCTGCGCACGTGTTGTGGCGGCGTTCAGTTGTTCTTCGTGCTTGTGAGTTCCAACGTTTGAACTGATCACAAGTATCTGAAAGCTCCATCTCGTTCTGAGTAGACCTGCTCTTCATCAATGAGAGCAATTTTTGGTCACTACTTTTAGGTCTTCAAGCTGTCTTGTCTCGTTTTTTTTATTTCTAGTTGACAGAGCTAGAACAAGATAAAGATTCATAAGCAATTGCATGACCGATTCTTGGTCTGCTATATGAGTGTTTCTAAGGTGCTGATTTCTTTGGGATTAGCAGACATTTTCTGAACTCACTTCTTGCAAGAGTGAAAGTCTTCAACGCGAATTCACTTGATGCAAGAGTGAAACCTTCAACGCCAATTCACTTACTGCAAAATCGGTGAAAGTCTTCATTCAACACGAATTTAGTGACAGGTGAACAATATATCTATTTTGTTATTATCTTGAGCTTGATTCAGCAATATGTAGACTGCAATTGTTGTTAAAATGAGTCAATCAGCATCTCCAACGTAGATTGATTGAGACGTTGGTGTAGAAGATATGGAAAACCTCTCTCTCTCTCTCTCTCTCTCTCTCTCTCTCTCTCTCTCTCTCTCGTTTTGATCTAAGTACTGGTTCTCTATTTCTAATGAGTATTGATTCTCATTTTAATCTGAATACTGGTTGTCTTTTTTTTTTTTTCTCTCTCTCTCCATTATTCTCCCTCAACAAACCTCTTCTTTAGCAAGCGATGCCAGATGATGTTGTGTGGGGAGCGTGAGAGAGGCGTGAGAGAAGAGAGTGACTCTAATGATGCTGTGTATGCTGGGTGCGTGAGAGAGAGACGTGAGAGAAGAGAGTGAGTGAGGGAAAGCAAGCGTCGAGCATGGCTACTATTCCTTTTTTGCAATATATAATGGGCTATATATCTTTTGAGAAAATAGAACTTTGAGACTCTGATTTAGATCAAAATAGTGTTGATTTTTGCTTCGCTTTCTAGAATCGGTATTAGGGATTTTTATTAGGGGAGGCTGGATCTTTTTGGAAAATATATACACGTGCTACATTTGGACTGATACTAAAAACATCTTCTGAATTCATCTCTGCTAAAAAGGGGACTCTACACGAAGATTAGAAGTGAAATATGAATATGTTGAAACTTAGCAGGAAAGTCGTTTCAACCGGAGCTAAATTCGGTAATAGAGGAGCTGCATGTCTGTTTGTAAAGGCTAGTCAGAGTAGGATTCTGATTTGAAAATTCATAGAGGTTGCATATTTCAAGAGGATTTAGTTTAAGATTGAAATTCAACACAAAAGCCGTGTCCATGTCAATAAAGTTTTCTCAGTTTATATCAAGATTGGAAGAAAGACGCAGCATCTGTATGTGTGGTTGTCATGTGATTTCTTCTGCCATGAAATCATCACTTGTTTGCATATTGATTTTCAAGATTGGGTTTCTTATGTAGCAAGGTTTCTTTATAGAAAATTTTGTAGAATTAACAATACTAGCTATTGTTGGTTGGAGAAGGTTTCTGAAACAACATAAGATCTAGCTTGTGTCCAAGTACATCTGGTCCAGAGGTAGGATCAAGCTTATCCTGATCACAAAACACTCCTTCCTGTGCAAAAGTAGAATTTCAGCTCTGTAGTGTTACAGTGGGCCTAGTAGTAGGTAGAGCGAAAGAGCATATGAACCTAAAATGGTTGAACTTCGAGAATGCTTAGGTGAAGAATTGGATGAATTAGGTTGTTTAGAGGTTTGAGAGCTCTGCTCGGCACTCGTGTCTAGAGTTCCATCACAAGCACTTACGTTAGACTGGCTTGCAGTTCAACAAAAAGGAAAAAGTCATAGAGCAAGTGCTTCATGCTATGAAATAAATTACCAGCATGTATATACCTGCTGACAATGGAACAAGAAGTTGGTTTGGTTGGCCTGCATGTGGAACGTACTCTTGTAATTAAGTTGTTTAGCATGTCACCCGCAGATGAGATTGCCTTATAACATCAACAGCTATAATGTAAAATTACTCTGTTAGCTATAAGCATGTAAGAGGTTGCTCAGCGAGGGTAAAGTTGTAGCTTCAAGGCTGGAACACCTGGGCATCTGGCTGGATTGGCTTCCACACTGCAGGTAGCAGGTAGCTCAAGCGCAAGCGTAAGATTGATTCCTAGTCGGGATGACAACCCATTGGGCATAGTTATCAATTCGCACAAGCACACGGGGCTCTTGACATGAACGTCCAACAACGAGCTGTAGCAGTCGGGTGTCGAAGAGCGGGTGTCGGAGAGGCCCCTAAAGACAGCACGAAAGGCACTCATGGTTCCATTTTTGTGAGTATTGCTAGAGAGTCGAGCACTAGAGAAGCATCTGTTGGTGCTCCAAGGGAAATGAAGCAGAGAAATCAAATTCCATCATTTATTTTGTCTCTTCCAGGTGCTTGTTGGCTGATTCTGATGAATCCCCAAGATACTCGGACAGAGCAACTCAAGAGCACCTCTCACCTTAGACAGAGGAGGTCTCTGAGAAGACGAGACTAATGAAGACTCAGAGCCGAGTATGAGAGCCGAGAAATGCTAGTTAGTAATAACAAGCAATAACTGTGTAAGCCTCATGGTGAATCCCAGAAGATGGAATGACCATGTAGGAACTAGTATCTCTAAGCAAATGTAATAAGTGCAAGTAGACCCCTTTTAAAGAAAGTAGAGTGAGCCACCTTTTGATGGTGACCTCTCGTGGAGGGCAATATTTCAATTGTAATTTGTGAAATGTGGAAATTCTACTAGGATGCCACCTAAGGAGCTCTCTTGCTTATTTAAGAGACTCCCTCTTTGTGAAGAGGAGCTTTTTGCATTGTATCTACTCCATGCTTAATAAGAAGAATTCCCATGAGTTTGATGCTACACTAAGCTCCTTGATCATGATGGTTTTCTTGAGTGATGCCCCTATGATCATGCTCTTCCATTCATATTGTGTGTGATTGTGGATTTAGAGTGGATTAGCTTTCTTGCTTTTCTAGTTGTGGATTAGATTTCATGTTTTCTTGTGGATTAATGTAGGAGCCAGCATTCAAGTAAACTAGATAGGCTAGAAATGTGGCATAAATCTTGCATATTCTCTAACATTCTAGTTCTTGATGTTCTTGGGATGTCCAAGAATCAAAAGGCTGGTTAGTTTCTTGATTCTTGGACTTCTAACATGCTGTAGATTAGTTCTTGTTTCTTGTTTATTAGTTATGCAAATGTAGCTCAGTTCAGTGTAGTGTAGAATCTGATTTCAATCCATTTTTAGAGTAAGTAGCAGTAGAATCTATAGAACGTTCATTTGGGCTGCACTCTGTTCTGTGAAAGAGCGTTCTAGGCTTGCATGTTTATGTAGAATGTAAGTGCGTTCAAGAGTTCGACCCTGAGTTGTCCTCTGACAACCAGGACAATAAAATATACTACAGAGTTATTCAGTCCGTTTATGCCTGGCCTGGGCATTGTAACAAATAAGAAACAGTTAAGTAATGCCCAAACAAGCCTGGTAACATGCAAGAAATAGATCTGTAAGCAAGAAGCAGAAAAGTAAACAACAGGTCCTCTGGAGCAGGGGATCTGTGAACAGTGTTGCCTCCCACATGATATTTCAAACAAATGACATATATACATATTCAAATTTACAATTAAGGAATTCATCGCATGAAAGAAATGAGACTTTGATATTCAAAACTAACATATCTGGCTGGCCAGTAATAACTGACGAAAAATTGTTTATCACTTTAGATATTGCAATCTTTCCATTCTTGTTTCCATTTGGGCATCGATATTACGATGGCAAAATATGGTACATAGATTACATAAAAATGAGAGTTGCCACTCTATTCTCACCATTTACATTATTCCTTGTCATGTACCAAATTAGACAAGCGATTCTAATCACAACAAAAGTGCCATCTATTGTGTTGCAAAAGGACATAATTGATTTTGTCACAAAACATCCCCACACAAATGAAGAACATATTTTCGAAAATGGTTTGCCACGTGAGATCCCTGGAACACCATCATGGCATAGATGGAATTTCAAAGATTTGCTAGCAATGGTGACATATTGGGGTTTGATAGATTTCTTTCTAACATTGACAAGCGATGAAACTACTGAGATGAGATGGGCAGAAATTGCAAAAATAGAAGCACTTGTGAGAAAATATAACAACAATTTCGATTGGAAAATTTGCCCAGTTGAATATTCAATGCTTTTCGTTAAGAAACTGGACTAAACGTTCATTCTTTCCAAAAAATCGATTCTAGGCCATGTCAAACATTACATGCTACGCTATGAATACCAAAACCGCGGCTCTGTACATGTGCATGTCATGTTATGGGTCAAAAGAAAAGATGTGACAAGAATTGGAAATGAAATCAGTGCATTTATTCCTACCAAATACGACTCGGTCAACAAAAAATTTGAAATTTCGTTGGACCTAACTCAAAAACAGCCCTACGAGCTTGTTGTGCGAAAACGGATACACCACTGTCGATTTGCGTGCACAATAGAAACCAGCCCCAAAACTGCAAAGATTTGTAAATATGGATTCCCATTCAAAACATGTCTATCTTGCACTAAGCTGGACACGAAAACCGAACGATGGAAATATTTTCGACCAAGATATGAAGATCGGAATGTGGTGCCCTACCATCCAACTATGCTTCTGCTATGGCAAGTACACATGAATCTACAACGAATCACAAACACGGGTTGGTCATCCTATGTTTTAAAAATATGCGAACCTATAGGACCATTGAATCTAAATGCAGCTGATGCCAAAAGAATAGGATTGAACCATTCAGACAAAAATGTGTTGAAATTGATATCTAGTTATGTTTTGACGGAGCCAATATCATTACCAGAAATTAGTTTCATGTGTTTGCAAATCCCTATCATCAAGAGAAGCGAAGCAATCCAATACATCGACAGCTCTCCACCAGAATTGCATCGCAAATTTGTTAGTTTTAACAACACAATCCTACTACATCCACTCTATATCTACACGTATAGGCCTAAAGTCCTTGAAACCATTAGTCTTTGTAACTATTGGCATCAATTCGTTGTGACTAAAAAGAAAAGATCTCTTGAAAAAGAACTATATATTGATCAGCTGGGATACTATCTATACAAGAACAAAAGAATAGTCAGATTCACAAATTATCATCCAGCATATCAAATTGAAGGATTTTTTTTTTTATATTGTAAGAAAGATGCGATTTCCGAAAAGAAAGAGAGCTTTTGAGCTTTGTCAACACAGATGGCTCGTATTGCACAGAATGCATACTACGTGATATCATTCGAAACGAAAGAGATATTGAATGCCATATTGAGGATTATACAAACAAACGGATGCTTCAAGATGAGTAACGACAACAGATCATGAACATTCTACTGCAACACAAATCATTTTGTCATGACCCACTATTTCAAGTTGTATCCGAACAAGCAGATGACAACGTGCCACCTTTGGCGAAAGATACCAACAAGGATGCCTTGGGTGTTTTACATGAATTTGAATCTTTTGGAAACACCTCATTGACAATTGAGCAGGAAAATATCTATTCACTTTTGATGTCAGAAACTTCGGGTATTTTTGTGCTTTCAGGTACGCTTGGCAGTGGGAAAACACATTTGGTAAAATACCTAGCATACTCGCTTGAGAAAGCAAATAGATCAATATTGCTTTGTGCTACTACTGGTGCTGGTACATCAAGACTTAGCAAACGTGCAACAACAATGCACATTGGAGCAACTTGACGAGGTACGTATTTATCCCTCCACACGACATATGTTCCTTCTGAATGCATGTGGAATTGAACTGAACAAAGACAAGAATGGCTTCCTCAGCAGCTACACAATGAGCACCTTTATTGCAACGCAGAAACAAGCTAGAGAAGCTTATGTGCATCAACATCATGAAAATCCTATAGAAGGTACAAAATTGTATTTGTTTTATTTTTTTCTCATTTTTTTATATTCGTTATTGGCATTTTCAACTTACGAAAATGGCATGATTTCTATGTTGTGTTTCTAGGATTTTTAAAGCATTTTTACAAGAAGTTTGCAATTCCAATTCCAGCCTCAATACAAACAAATCGAGCTGCTATTCAGCATTTCAAAGCCCACTCTGACAACGAATACTATGTGATCCGCAACTTGTACTTTGGGTATAATATTGCAATTTCTGACTGGAGAGGGATGACCCGTGCATAATTGAATGCAATTAGCAGTGATCTTGGAAGGCAGCTTGGGCACATCTTAGAAACAGGGGTGCGCCTCACTGATGGCCCAATCTCCATTGATTCTGTGTTGAAAATCCTTGAGAGAGAGATCTCTGTTACACCAATCATTGCAACGATTGATTCACAGGTTTGTCATTTTCAGTGACTCTAGATTACATTATGTTATACGTGCAGCTTCTTGTGCATCTAAATATCCATTGCATACTAACAAATAGCAGCCCATGGATCTCCAAATTTCGCAACAAACAACTCAACCACCGTCTTTCAGCACAGAGGTATGCATGCGCAACCACAATCTGTGATCTTTAATTCAACACGAATATTTTTTCACCATGCAGTACTTCATAATCTAAATGACATCTTCCTCGCCGCCCCCCCCCCCCCCCCCCCCCCCCGCCCCCCCTCCCCTTGAAAAGGGCGCGAACGAACACATCACACTATACAAAATAACATCACGTGTCGGCAAGATGGTCTACATTGGACAAACCACCAACTTACATAGGCGTGTGCAAGAGCACGCTCGAAAGCCACCCAAGAAATTGCTTTTTGACAGGACACATACTAAGTTTTTTTAATGTCTTTCATGTAGAAATACTAGAAAATGTCGAAGATCATTCAATTGCAAATAGATTAGAGAACTTTTGTATCAAGATGTACAAATCTCAGAACATGAAACTTTGCAATAACTTGGTTGGTCACCCTTCAAGTTCGCGAAAATATTGGTACCTTAAATGACGATCTCCTTGTAATTATTTAATGTCTTTAATTCATTTTAAGCTTGTGAATATTTGATGGCTTTAATTCATATTATTCTTTGTCAACATGTGCCATGATTTTGATGTGCTCTCTACGTTGGACATCACACGTTAATCAAATTCATTAAGCATCGTAATTGTAATTCGCTCGCTTTTACTTTTGCGTCCTCCTATGGTGAGAGGACAAATTTGTGTTACTAGTTAGAAGCTTCCTTAATAATAAAATTTCACAAACGTCCTTCACCAAACTCATCATAGAGTGTGTGACTCTCCATGCAAGCCCAAGAATTAAACTATTTTTTACTTAAAGTGTACCTACCTCACTCACCGTTAAGCATTCCATTCCATTACCCCATAAAGCCCATCCAACAATGACAAATGTGCAAGCTGCTTCATATGACACGCTCAAGGTCTTATCTCGCCTTCTACATTCAATACCACGTAGCAAAGACATCAGATACTCTATAATCTCGACTGTCCAAACCCAGAATGCTAGAGACGTCGAGATCAGTAAGCTGCATCTGACGGTGGCGAGCTGAAATCCTGCGATCTCTACTTATATGCTATGTGATGTTGGAGAAATGATCCATCGCACGAAAAGACTGGAAGGTGGGTTTGAAAAGAAAAAGCAAGCGCGGTCTACATCTATCTTCTCTTTCATCTCCAAGCTTTCGGGATAGCTTCCATTTGTGGGTGTAATTGATGGGTGATTCAAGCAGGAAGCACAAGCAGAGAATCAAAGGTTTTCAATTCATTTTTCTGAAATATTAGCTCGTTGTGGGCTTGCAGAATTCAAGCTTGATGAGCAGAGACAAAGAATGAAAGGTTTTAAGTCTATTATTCTGGTCTATAGAATCGTTGGTGAGCTTGCTTGATCTGCAAGAATTCAAGCCTGATGAGCAGAAACGTATAATCAAAAGTTTTTAGCTCGTTCTTCTGAACTGTGAACTAGTTGGTGAGCTTACTTGATCCAGCAACGTACTGTTGCACTGCTTGTAAGCGTATCTAAAAATTCTGTACAGACCAAACTCTTTGGGAGCCAATATTTTTTATTCTGTCCAGAAGAGACTTGCTTCAATGGTGATACATGAGAACAAGCCAGTGGGTTTGAAGAAGCGCAGGGATGGAATTAAGCAGAAGGAATGTCCAAGACTGATGACCATTTTAGAAGACAGCGAAGGGAGCAGGGTGAAACCCATTGATGCAAATGAGGAGTCAGACTGTGTGATTAAGAAGGAAGCCAAGCCAAAGATCAGGAGCATTCCTGCAAGGCTAGCATCGGTAATGAGGCGGCTGAGAGACTCTTACGTCAGCTGCCTGCAACAGTTAGATGGAGTGGGAGATATGAGTGTATTGGCTGGTGGAGGTCATACTATAGTCTCACCTGCAGCTGCTGCCTTCGTCTCACCTACAGCTGCTGCTTTCCACAGGAAACCGACAGGAAACCGACAGACTGGGAACGCCTAATAGATATGGTGGCAGCAGGCTAAGGTAACAGAGCTGTGCGGAAAAGGTTTAGCTTACAAACGCTAAACGACAGCTAACTGTTGTAAAGCGAATGCACACATAACTCCGTTACAAATTGTGACGCTTGCTTGCAATTAAATGAAATGGAGACGTAGATGACAGCATCGAGGCAGAAAAACCAGCTCATACAAGGCATTTCGATTTTTTATGTCACAGAGAGAAAGGATAAGCTACCAGTCCTTAATACTAGTACTCGAAACTGTTTGTGAACTCTGTAAGTAGCTCATTTGAGTATTCACGATACTGCTGTGCACACCTTCCGATCAGGAGTTTTACTACTTGCATTCTAGCTTGTAATCGTCTACTGATCGTGAGCGCTAAGGTTTGTTCTGCTTGTCTGTGAACATATTGAATGCAAGCTAGCACACCTTTGATCAGACGTAGCACTGTTCGAGAGTCATTCGAATGGATTTCCCAATATATGCCTAATTATTTAAGCGAATTGAGGTTTGTTTTAAGCATATTAGAAAGTGCAATTTCAACTATGAAGAAATAAAGTAGCATTACTGGTGGAGGAACTATCTTCAGCTACCTCAATTGTAAAGTGAAACTTAGTGACGACATTGCTACTCAGTATTGCATGCTAAACTGAAATTTATAGCTGACAGTCGAATATGAATGGCCTTATTTTGCTGAACATCAGTTTCTTTTATGGACATGCTTGGGTTTGAAACCCGCACTCACTTGTTCTTTTTTGGAGTGGATCTGTGGCATCACGTTTAGGCTGCTCATGCTGTTATCAGTATATTTATGATCCTTTTTCTTTCAAGCTGAATCAACTACAACTATGGGTGACCTTATGAGTATGCTCAGGAAATCCATAGCTTATCCTTTTTTGCATGTCTTAAGCTACTACTTTTTGCTGGATAATTTGGATACTGCAAAATCAGCGCTCATTTTTGGGTTGGCTATATGCATTTCTTGATTTTCATCATTAGGCAGGAAAGAGACTTAGATATTAGGATATGCACATGTTGGGCTTCCACCTCCTTGGGCTTTGTGCCAAGGTAGTGGGTATTGTGTTGTGGACATGCGAGTGCTCTTTTATGTTGCTTTAGGCATCAACTTTGTTTGTACATGTGTAGTTTCTATTGTCCCTTATGGTTTATGTGATGTCATCTTTGTTTCTTATAGATTTGGGGAGGGAACCTCTCATACTAAAAAGCACACATAAGTTTCATTAGGTCACACTTTTTTTAAGAAAAAATTACTTAAGCTACATGGGACAGCTGGGATATTATCCCATAATTACACCGCGGATTATTTTTTTGCCTACTAAATTTAAAAACAATTCCTACCATATGAGACATTGCCATTGGCAAAAAATTTGTGAGACATCCCGTGACATGCTTGGTGCAAACCTACCCATGTGTGGATGAGGCACGTCAAGGGGAAAGGTCCTAGCCTTGAGGGCCTTTTGTGCCCATGAGAGCATGAGCTTGAGGGTGCCACCTGGACGCGAGTGGAATTCTCGACCCTGAAAGCCTTCCCTTTCATAAAGCTAAGTATTTTTTGATATTCACTGTTTTTTAGAAAAACTAGTATGACCAATTGATTCTCACTACCATTGAGACTGCACGCCCATGTATGGATGTGTCACATATCAAGAGTAAAGGTCCTAGCCTTGAGGGCCTTTTGTGCCCACTAGAGCAAGAGCTTGAGGGTGCCACCTAGACCAGTGTGGAATTCTCAAGGCATCAAAGCCTTCCCTTTCATAAAGCTCAAGTATTTTTGACATTCACTAAACCAGTAGAATGCGCATGCACATCCTTGTGGACAACCAGTGATTGATTGCCACATAGCATGTGCACATACTCATGGACAACCACTTAATGGCTATTATGTACATATGCACATTTTGATAGAATGTATCGCTAGTACTCTCCCAAGTTGTAGCGCAGGCATCCCAAAGGGAGCCGGGAACCACGACTTAGCTTCCCAGCCTTCAACTATTGCCATCCAAACCCACTTGACATACAAGCAGCCAACTCGCCAACAACGATCAGACTTAACCTACTTGAAGTTCCGCAAACCAACATTGAGATCCAACCTGGCGCAATGCCAGATCGGGGGTCCCGACGTGGGTGACTTCCCTCCAAGCAAGCCGCCCGACATACATCAAACTTAACCAACTCGAAGCTTCGTTACAAACGAGTAACATCCATTCCAAGCAAGCGGTCTGACTTACATCAGACTTAACCAACTGAAAGCTTCGTCACGAGCGCTGGAAGCCAACCTGGCGCCACGCCAGACTGGACAGCCATAAACAGGTAACATCCACCCAAGCAAGCCATCCAACTCAGCCGACAGGTTTGAGCCCGTTCCCTAAGAGGTTAACCCATTCATGTTCATGCAAGGAACACTCAGAACCACAAGCCGCGACAGATATGGAAACAACCAGTTCCTGGACCAAATGGTCCCGACAGCATACCGCTGGCGCCACGGACCGAATGGTCCCGACGGCATACCGCTGGCGTCCCGGGATACGACCCTCAGCTATGTGCCAAGTCATTTTCTCTCTCTAGATTTTATTGATCCCCAGGCTTCCTTTAATCATGCCTAGATCGTGTGAGGTGATTGCACATCGATCTGAGCTCTCTGGACTCCGCTAGAACCGATCAAAGATTTTCAGCCATAGGAACTTGGCGCCGGCTGGATTCTGGTCACAGTGGCGCCGGGAGCAGCAGGAGCGCTGTTGGAGCCGATGGCGCCGGAAGTAAAGCTTGTAAAGGTAGCTTTACAACACAAGCCAAAACCTCCCCATTACTCTCCCATTGGTGAGACTTCTCCCCTGCCTGAGGCCACCCCCGTAGATATACTCCCATGGCTACATCTCCACCAGTTGACATCTCGTCATCGTTATATGACATAGACATGGATGGTCACATCATTAAGAATGCTCGTGGTAAGTTGGTCATTGTGCGCATGAGGGAGCTCATGTGTCTTTGCTCGAGACATATTTCATGATTGGCGCGAGGTCCACGTTTGAGTATGTGGCCCATTCTATGTGAGTGTGCATGTGTATGTCGCACCCATTAATTGGTTGTCTACATGAGAGTGTTTGTGGAATGTGTAAATGGTAAAAGAATATCACAGAAAAACCTTCTTTTGTGGTTGGTTCCAACTACAAGGGAAAAATCGAGCACTTGGCATCGCAATTAAAGAAAATCGCTATTATCTAACTAGTCATGACTTAGCTAGCTGCAAATGTTTATTAGGGATCCTCGAGTGGCCTATTAAGGCAATGATTAGTTGTACAAGGAAGAATACTTGAGCATCAAATCTTCATCCTTGTCATAAAAAAATTTACGATATATTTAAAAGAATGTTTTTTGTCTAGATAAATGACAATTTTGCTTTGAAAGGTAGCTCCAAATACAAGGGAGAAACAAGCACTATTAAGACATTGAAACTGAATAAAATCATTATCTTGTGACTAGTCATTGATAAGGGACCTCCAATGGTCTATTAAGGCAATGCTCATTTGTACAAGTCAATTGTACATTGTAGATTATGTGAGTATCAAATAATATTTTCATCCTTGTTGTAAGAAAAGTTATATATTTTTAAGTACACTTTTTATTTCAATATATGATTTTTCAATGAAGAATGAGACGTGCCTTGTTGAGTGTGAACAAAGTAAATGGTACTTGGAAGAACAAGTGGAAGTGGCCTAGGATGCATGGCCCTACCTTGCTTGAAGCATATATAATAGTTTTTGTAATAAAGGAGAATTCAATTATTATACTCATTTTTTTGTATTAACCAATGGTGAAATTTTTAACTGTCATGTGCCTAGATGTTTGGAAATGGGTGCATTTAAATGTAGTTATTTGGGTCATTTGTTTTTAACAAAATGAGTAAATGATGCTTACCAAGGCAAATAGTCATGTAACAAGAATATTTTGTATAAATTTTCAGGAGAAAAGATTTTGGTAAGTGGGATTTAATTTTAAGCAATCATGAACAAGCTCGTGTCAAATTACATATGGCATACAAGTTGATTGTTGTTGGCTTTTTAATTTCAAGAATTAAAGTAAATAGAAATCCAGGAAATTATGAATAGACATGTGGAAAGAATACAATATTTTATTGTTTTAAAAAATTGTAAAAAGTAAAATAGCTAACAAACTACATTAAAAAAACATAGATTTTTTTTGTTAAAATTTCAATCATGGTTGCATGCTTAAACATAATCAAAAATAATATGCAACCATGATTAAAACATACATAATTAAACACAAACATATAAGACTTTTTTCATGACAAGATTTTTCCAAAACAAGTGATCCCCTCACCAAAGTTTGGATTCAAACTTGCCATCTCATTACTAGTTTTTAGCACCAAAACTTGCTAAATATGGATTTGCCTTTGATCAATGAATAAACTCTTGTACTTGGCTCTAATACCATGTGAAAGTATTGTACTTTTGGACCATAAATGTATCTACACAAGATCCACAAGAGTGATTGGTTGCTTGCTTATTTAACAATCTATTGCAAAAACTAGACACAAAAAATTGATCTAGAATGGCAATTTTACATACAACAAATAAAAACAATCAAAAAGCATTGATCATAGATGAAATCCGAGTCCACATGTGTGAAACACAGCCTGCTGTATGGCATGTAGATAGAGAATGAGGAAAATATCACTTTGGTTGTATTTAGATAACAAACACTCAATACAAATGTGTAGTAGCTCGAGACTGCCAATGAGCTCCAAAAAATAATCTAAGTCCTCACTATGAGAGGACGAAATACATACCAAAAGCCTCTTCCTTTGTAAAGTTAGGTGAATTTCCAGCATGTAATAAGGAAGTTAACTTGGCTTTCTTGCCCTAGTTTGCCACTCTAGCCTCATTCCTAGAGTCATGTCAAGTAGGTGGCTAGTTGGTCAATTTTCATCATAAATCTAGGATGTAGGTCCTATAAAGTAGGAATCACTACCAAATTGACTTGACCAACTCTTTGGACTTGATATAACCTACACTACCATGTGACTCCATGGCCTCACATGTGTGAGACCCACTTATGTACATAATTTACATTATTCTACATGGCTAGATTTGCCAACATTGGCAATTTTTCACAGTAATCTCCTACCAGACCATAGATGCATACACTGGAGTGGATCGTGGGACTACATTTTGTATTGTACGTTTTTGATTTTCTAGATGTTTTTGTGAATCTTTTTTGAGAAAAACAGGGTCAGAGAATTGATGGTGATCAAAATCAAATCGAAATCAAATGGAAAGAAAAGCAAAAATAAATTAAGCATGGAAGGTGACCGAGGAAAGTCTGAAAGTACAAATGAATTCTGATGATCAGTCAATCAAATCTATCACAAAAAAAAAAAAATTGCAATTTCTCTAATGGCGAGTAATAGATAAGTGCGAGTAATTGGTGAACAATTAGAATTACTTGCCAAGCTACCTATGGACTGTGAATGGAGATCAGAACCACCTGTTAGAAGGGCAAATAAAAAAGAGATGTTTGCGAGAAATACAGACCAAAAATTGGGCAAAAAATCAGGTCATTACTCGCCTATCTATTAGATGGTAGATCTAATACCATACTAGATTCTGTACGGACGGCGAGTAATCACAAAAGTGGGATGACGAAAAAATTCAAATCGGTGAAAAATTGAAAATGGTGGAAAAACTCTAAAATTTGAAATGTCCAAAAATCGAGTTTTGCTTGCCAAGCTCCATGATCATAGATCTGAAGGTTCCGCACATAGTATAAAAGTGGCGAGTAAAAGGTGGAGGGAAGCTCAAAAAATTCAAAAGGACAAGTAATCAAATCTTTACCCGCCAAGTTGTCTGATGATACATCAAAGTTTGCTCTGCTCTTTGGAAAGGTAGCGAAAAATTAAAATCATAGAAACTCAAAGAAACAAGATAGGACGAGTAATAGACCTATCAAAAAAAAGAAAATTGCAACAAAATGTAAACTAAAATTCACTCCTAGGATTGATTAGCACCGTCTCGCTGGCAACAGCACCAAAAAACCTGTTGGACCCTTTTTGTGCCTCCCTATGGATGTGTTTCTAGAGGGCAATGAGGGATTTTATGGATCTCTAACCGGGTGAGTGTTGTGTGTAATATAGGATATCAATCCAAAGAGGAGAGGGTAAACACGATAATGGGAGTGACAATCTAGGCTTGCTAAGGTTGTCAATCTTAGCTTATGATCTAAACATAAAACAACCTAGATTTGGGAGTGTTGTTCATCCTTTTCTTCTTCTCTTCTTGTTCTTTTTTTGTTTGGTTTTTCTTTTGCTTGGTTTGGTTTCTTTTGCTTATCTAGGCATCTTTGGCTCTAGATCTTTTCCACAAGAAGCTAATCTTCTCAAGGAAAGTGAACAATGCATGTAAATCTACCCACGAATCTTAATGATCACTCCATTGTGTTATTTAACTCGATATGATACATATCATAATAACTAGCACAATTACTCTCTTTGTTGCAAGAAGTTTGTTGTGATGATTTGAAGCAATAAGAAATTGCATTGAGTCAATGTCTTACTTGTTTTAGTGCATCTTCCTATGTGTGATTTTTTCTAACACCCCAATTGTCAAGTAGAGTTCATGCCGCCTAGTCGATCATAAATAATTCATCAATCAACTACCAACCATTTTTTATCATGACAAGACTGATCAGTTAGCTACACACAGAGCCTGAATCCAAGCTGTTAGGAATAAATTTCTCCCTAATAGCAACTTGATGTATCCAAGCCGAACTCAAATTAAGTTGATTGAGCTAAAGCTAGTATGTAATTAAATACAACCCTCTATGCCTAACTATAGTATTTGCAAGATTATGGCCATAAAAGACACAGCCAGTCAACTGCCAACACATCCATAGTGACGCATTTACGTGGTCTATCTCCATGTTAGCCTCCCACCCAACGCAATGCATCGCCATAAATGTATCATGGTCAAGCCACCTAATTTCTTTAGGATACTACCTCGCATGTTCCAAATTCAACCTAGGGTTGTGCCCTACTATTAGAAGGCATTATAATAACCAAATAATCAATACAAATTGCAACTGAATGCCAATTACCAAATGAAAAGTGTGGGCCCATTAGGCACAAACCATGGAAGGACCTCAAGTGGGAACCTTTTAGTGCATAAAACACCATCAGGACATTACCCTCAAAAGTTAGGCAGATAAAACCGTACCACCTTAACCCCCAAAAACTTAAAATAAGAAGCTACATATCCCTATTTACCCCTACTAGGTAAGCTAGTGGTGAGAGGATCCTTAGATATTTATAAATTCCAGAAGGTGTTACTTTATAGGATTGTCATATTTTGCTAGGTAAGAAGCACACTTGTATTTGCTAGGTAGGCGCACCTCAAAATTTAACTGTGTTGTGTAACTCATGAGCTTACTTGCTAACTTCCAAGAGTCCAATTCATATATTGCTGGACATAATAAAAAAGAGAAGCTTATTTTTCTTATATAGAAAAACAATTGCAAGTTCGTATCGAACATTTGAGGTACTCCATAATTCTCAGAACATTGATCATGATGAATAACAATATATGCGCCCACTATAGCTGCTTGCAGATCCTGAACACATGGTTATCTAGATTTGGTGCAAATTGAACCTGCTAAATGGAGAACATGTGTATGTAAATTTCCATAAAATGGTACATGCTAACAGCTCGATCCTTTTCGCACCATACTTTGTGCATATTCTTCGACCCATTTAGGGAAAATTTTGAATTTTGATTAGTTTTAGGCACAAGTGATACAATGAAAACACGTAATCCTTCAATTCAAAAATCTCCTATTTTTTACACAATTAACTGCTCATATGGGCAGTCTCCAAAGAATAACGTGATTGCTTCATGATTGCTTCGAGGACATATGTTGCTACTCGTCGGTCGATAGGATGCTCAATCGCTTTGAAGCTTTCCTCTTCCAATTTGCCCCTACAGCCAAGATCGATATTAAAGTGGAGTCTTGCTAGCTGGAATTGGGCTGCAGAAATACTTAATATTTGAGCGTCACAAGGCCATCGTTGCATCACGCACGAATGCGCCGGCTTCCTTGGTTTTTTTTGAGCTTAACAGGTTCTTGAGAGTCTCTAAGCCCCAGAAACCACTCAACTGCAGCGGCAGCAGCACTTTTCTCTGCCAGTCTTTTGCTAGAAGCAGGTTCTCCAATGAATCTCTTACCTCTTGCCTCTACGCAAGAAACAAAATGGCCCTTCAAAGACTTGGTCTGATACTTAGGGATCTGGTACCCCGCCCTCTGAAGAAGTGTTTGAAGATATCCTTTTAAATCTGTGTTATCTTTATTGGAGCTAGTATCAGCAGAAGCTGCACTTTTCTTTATCTTCAGCTGTTTGCCAAAGACAAAAGTCCCCTCACAATTATCTCCATGCAGCAGTTCCAATATAGCTTCCATCAGATATTGGCTCTCCGAGTAGATATCCAATGCAGGATTTGCCAGCTGCATTACAACCAAATGTGAAATAAAGTTACTGCCAACAGCAGTACAATCACTAGACATTAGATTCAATCCAACATAAGTACAATCACTAGAGCTTATATTCAATCAGCTCATGTGTTACAGTTGCCATTACAAAAGCTGCATTCAGCTACAAACACGATAAACGCTGGACCCAAAACCCTATTTTGCAATGATTGTCTACCTTACAAGAACAATTAGCTTTTCTTCGAACCTGATTGGAACTCAATGCAAGAGTTGGAAGGTCGGCATGCCTGAAGTGGTGAATTTGGTTGAGTACAAACCAAAATCCTTCAAATATACAATTTGGATATACACACCTTTTTATGGAGCATGCTGTCAAGTTCCTGACGTAATCTTAAAACGGTGGTAGCCATTTCCGAGCTCATGAAAAATTCCAAGAAGCCTCGTTGCATTAGCAGATGTCCGGACTAGTCATTATACATGAATAAGCTGAATCAATTTGTGAAGCATAACGAGTAACTGTGAAACATTTGACCATTTCCAAGAGCACAAAAAGTTTACGATTATAATACCTATTACCAACACTGAGGAAAACTTTATGAGAAGGAAAAGTTATAGGCCAAATATTATAAACAGGGAACTTTATATGACCACGGGTCCACATACGTGATTATCATTCATTTGGACCATATGATTGGGCATTGAGCCCGTTATGGACTGATTGACATTTACTAGACTCTTTTATTGATTATTTCACTATTACTCGGCCTGTAATGATAGGGCACAAACTCTAGCCCTGATTTGGATTCTCAAAGAGTCAGTTCATTCACCCACCAATTACGACTGTTCCTCCAATACATTATCAACATAATTGCAATCTAGCAACTATTTTTCATATGAAGACAATTCATGCTAAGGTCTTCAGCACCCTTCAAGGCCAAAGCTTGAAATGCTATGATTGATACTGAGTACCAATATGAGGTCTCTCTCTTATTGTAAAACAGAGTCTCAAGTTTGCTCATCACCTAGTGATCAGCTTTGCTCGTAAGGAGTCGGTTGCCATAAGATAAAACAAGACAACCTTTCCAAGAATTTCAACAACTAAAAACCAAATCCTTCAAACTGTTGTTAGGAAAACGATGTAGCAGATTTTGACATACCGCCTGACCAGACGACAGCTGCCCCCCGAATAGCAATAACATGGAGTCAGATATTCCAGTCGAGTCACGAATCATCACACTGTTTGTTTTCAATTTCTCATTAAATACGAGCCATGGATACGCTAAGTCCAATTCACGCGCATTTGCTGAATTCTGCCACACAAAAGTGGATCAATCTTTCAATAAACCAGCAGATGAGCCAGTGATTTTTGTTCGGACTCGAAACTTGATGGGCATATTTGCACATTGAATTATCAAACTGATAGAGTTGACTTTATAATAAGAAGTAGAGATCAACTTGCTTACCGAGGAAAGTAGAACTTGGCCATCTTCAAATGTCTTGAAACAAACTGACCTTGATCTTTTCTGCAAATACATAAAAAACATTCGAAAAACCATAGCATTGTCGTATCATACTCCTCAGCTACAACTGAGAAATACTTTATGAAAGTTACAGGAGCTTCTTCACCTTACACAAATTTTTACCAATACTTAAGGACACCAACATAAAGGTAGGACAAATACACTAAATGGGAAAAAAGGCACAGACTTTATGAACCATACCTTTATTGCTACTCATATTATTGCACTGTTTCTATATAGTAGTACTCATATGGTCCCACATAGGAGACAAATAAGTGACCATGTGTGAAAAGCTCATAAAACCCACATTGAGAAATTGTTATCCTCGTTGAGCCACCACAACAGCAGAAATAACAGATCCCTCAGAGGATAAATGTACATGTTTTCATTCACGTTGTTGCACATTACATTCCCTAAATCCCATCACAGGCAAGGGAAGAAACGATAGCTTTCATATTTTGTCAACAAATTACTTAAAAGTTTAGTTCTTGACAAAAGCTGGCAATATATGCACCAATCAACAATCATTTCTATTGGTCAGATGGAGGACATTTGCAGAAATTATTGCTTGCTAAGTCTAAGCCAAGTCAATTAGTTAAAAGGGTTGTAAAGCTTATGTTGTTTGTCATATTACATTCTTGATGGCCCATAACATGCAGGCGGAAAAAAGATAACTAGATTCTTCCCAAAACTACTTTGAAAATGTAGTTCTTGTGAAAGGCTAGAGATGTATGCCCCACACCAATGTTTTTGGCTGCCATGTGATGTGCATTTGGCAGAAATTGTGGCTTGCAAAGCTTAGCCAAAACCATCAGGTTGAAAAGGGTTGTGAAGTTTGTTATGGCCATATTCGGTTAAGGACCTGGAATAGTCCTAATATGGTAGACCGACCCTCCAGTACTCGAGATTATTGGTCACGCCGTGATTCAATTCCATGTCAAGGCCTGTTTGTGACTAATTACCTTGAGAGGACCCAGACACTCTAATTGAGACATTTGGAGCATTGCATGTCTGTGTGACAGATATAGGCAGTAGGACTGCATGAAGAGATGTGATCTATTTATAGTTGACCTGCATGGAGATTGCATGGTTACATGCACAGGACTCTACTCTCTATATAATGAGGTGAGGATTTTCCCGTCGACATATTGGGTTTAGGTTACCAGTTTCTCTCTTCTCCTCTTGCTTCACATAGCATGGCTTGGGGGCTAGATCCAGGTTTGATGTAGGATTGGTTGGGCGGTTTGACTCCATAGTCTCTCCTATTGTGTTCTCCTATGCTCATCTTAGGGGTTATCTCTTTAGGGTCTTAACATTGGTATCAGAGCAAGGCTAAGATGCTATCCTGGATAGGAGTGAAGAGGAGTTCTAGATCGGATTCGAAGTTGAAAGCACTTGGATTGTTATCCCGGATTGAAGTGCTGATTTCTCAAAGCGAAATTGAAAGAGGATTCACAAAACTCTGGTTGCAGCTTGTTTTCAAAAAATTGGGGTAGAGTGCTCTTCTACATGGTTGATTCTGGATTATTGATGCTGAGAATTTTGGTGACTTCATTCACAATTTTCTGTTCTTTGAGAAAGCTTTTGATTCAGGTTAAATGAACTGCTAATCCAGATTCGGATACTTGGCTCTTTGCTAGATTCTGATTGGTTAAAGTTTGATTGCATGCTTTAGTCCATAATGTGCTAAATCATGTCTTCTTGATTGGGTTCATTGATAGATTGATGTAAAGTCAATTCATCCAGAGAGATGAACAGCTAATTTCTTTTAGTACATGATTATGGTGACTGCATGTTCAGAATAATGGGATTTATGCCAAAAATCCTCCTCTGAAATTGCATGTTGAAAGACATTGTGGAAAGCAGTTAAACTAAGATTTAGAAGAATTGATAGCTAAGACAATAGAAGCGACCAATCGTCTCCTGGGAATTGCTATTTTCCCTGCAAATATGTGGAAGCATGAAGTAGGATATGAGCACTGTGACCAAAGATTTGCAGGGAGAGCTTAGTCTGAACTCCAAGTTTGCTTCTGGGCAAGCCATCAGACAGTTTGTTTCTGACCTGCAATCATGTATCAGATCGTGATTATGCAGGGGAGTTCAGGTTCTTTTCCCAGGTGTGTTCCTGTATGGGATGCTTGGTAGAAATCTGATGGAGTTTATCTGCCTCATCATGTATTTCCTTCTGGAACATGATCTGCCTGTGACAGCATGTGCAAGACAGCTAGCTTTTGGGTGCCAGGAATACTTGGCCGTCTCTTTACCTTTGATCTGGTTACCTCTTGGCGCGCTCCCCTGCTATGAACGTAGAAGGTGTGGATGCATCTGGGATTGAAGTCCCAGCAGACCAAACTTTGCATCCTATACCTCGTTTTTCTGGGAGTGTGATCAGAGTATTGAAGGTCTGTAAAATGAAAGAGATTAGGCACAGATGAACGAGGCACTCTCTCGCGTTGGAGCTGTTGAGGTGCACAGGTAGAAGGTCGAGGAGGTGAACGCCCTGCCGGGGGATAAACCCGAACAGCCATCGCGGCTGTAGCCAATCTTTTGGGAGGTGAAACCCTTAGGGTTAATTGCATCTTTGTAGAAAGTTCTATAAGTCAAGAGTGGCCTTGCGTGGAATTTTCAGTAATTGGAAATTCTAGAGAATTGTATGGCTTTTGCTTAGTTAAGAGACTCTGCATGGGATTTTTTCTTTTATCCGACCTTTGATTATTTTGCATGCGAAGGGAGCTTGGGAGTTGTAATAGGCATTAGTACATCAGCTACTCTTCTAGTAAGGCATAAAAAAAATAATTAGGTCTAGCAAGGATAACTGCAAGAAAAATCTATTTGTTGAATTCTCTTGGGTGACGATATAAGTTTTGCTATCCTAACAGAACGTCTATGATTTTGGTTCATAGATTTAGGATTGACAGTGAGATGATCATTCCTCATGGGCTACCTATTTTCCAAGACGGTACCCGGTTCAAGAAAATTTAATTTTTCTGGCACTGTGCTTGAAGGTGACTAAACTTTGGAAGCATGTGTTCTCCCCAGATTATGAGTCAGAAATGAATATTTTCTTTTTTTGTTGAATTTCAAGTTGATTACAATTTAAAATCGGTTACTTGCCTGGTATATTTCTAATTGATGCTAATCATTGGAGGTGGGTAAAGTGAACGTTTGTGCAAAATACTCATCAAAATTGAGATTAATAGAAATGGCCTAATTAAATAAGTGATGACAGAACTCTTTATCCGATCAATGGAATCTTGTTGGATACAGTTTAAGAATTCTAAAATCCTATTGGTAGGATTTCCATTCATGCAATTTCATATTTTGGATTTGGATAGTTTTTATCAATATTGATGGAGTAATGCCAGACCAGTCAATAAAAAAGAAAAACAGTCCAATGCTATTGGAAGAATGTAATAATAAATAAAAATAAATTGAATTCATTTCCAGTTAAATCCTATGGTCAAGTTTTGTAAGACCGAGCCAAAAATGCCGGTCCACCTAGAATTGGGTCCCAGCCCGCCCTAAATGAGGCTAGAGCAAATTTTGCGGCCTTAGCCGGTAAATATTTTACGGCTTTTCAAAAAAAAAAATGGCCAGTTGTAAAAGTAGCCGGTATGACCGTGCTAAAATCTCACCATGTACTGAGTCCATTTTTTCTAATATATGATCACTCAGTGTATTTTTCAGGGAAACCGTGTTGTCGTGGGAGCCCTAGTCATGAATGCCGAAAAAGTCAACTTCAGTCAAAGAGCCATCAAAGAAAAATATTTATCGGGCAAAACCCAAGCTGTGAATTATGGGCAATACTGAAAACTTGCAGAAACCCTAACGGGTAAAATTGGGCAAATTACGGGAAATGGGCAAAATACGCAAATCAGTCGGTAATCCCGAGAAACCAAAAGCCAAGGGCCGTCGGGCCGTACCTGCTACAAAGCAAAGAAAAACCAAATAAAGGGCTAAAAGGAACAAAGGACCAAGGACCAAGGAAATGGAGGGCACCTTAGGTGGAATAGGGGCTTGACAAAAGTCCTCACCCACCTTTTGGATAATAAATGTAAACAAGACTTTAGGACCTAGAGGACCTGAAAGATATTTTCTCTAGCTTTTGACTAAGAGGGCATCTTGGCTAGTTTTGGAAGGGGGCCTTAAATGGCACCAACCCCTACACCCTCAAGGAGGCCACTTGATGTACTTGCCAATGGGTGTTGGACAAATGGACAAAAGGGCTTGAAGGGCATGAAAATTGGCAAAGCCTCATTTTGAAGGGGAACACTTAGGATTTACTATAAAAGGAGGCCACTCTTTGTGTTAAGATATAGTTGATTGATAGTTGGGTGAGTTAGATGATGATGTGATGTTGGTTGAGAGTTTTTTAGAGTTGAAAGCTTTTGGAAGATGGGTGCTTGCTTGAGAGATCTTTGTTGATGAGTAGGTTTGATTCCTTGTAAGTTTGGTTTGATGGATGGTTAAATGTGGTTTTGCCTTATAGTATGCTTATGCATTGGTACAAGTATTGTCTTGCATAGTTGCTTGTGGAGTGATGGATGTTTGGGGTTAAATGCTTGTTAGTGGATTGAGAGTAGACTCACTTGTAGTTGATAACAATGGATAGGTTCTGTGTTTGTGGTTTGGTTTGAGAGTTAGTGTTGAGGGGGTGTGTGTAAAATGTGTGTTGAGAGTAATGTGTTGAGAGAATTGCTTTTGTTGAGAGTGATTTCATGGAGAGGGTTGGTTGGTTGGTTGTAGTCCAGTGTCATACTAGTAGGCTTACATCTTGAATGAGTGGGATGGTTTGCTTGAGGGCTTGGTGTGAGTGATGGGTTGCTGATTTTTTTGCCATTGCATCTTTCTAGCCTGTTTTTTTTTTACAGACTTTCGGTTCAGTTTTCTCTCAACTGAACCGTTAACATTTCAATCGCACCGTTCATATTCCAGAAACTTTCATTTTCTTCATTTTCTCTATTTACACCAACTCGATCGGACATGCGTAAAGTGGAGAAAACTGCATCAACATGCCTGGCTCTGATTTTTGCTACAAGATTCATGACCAGAGTTTCCACGCAACGGCTACCTAATTGCACATTGAGGTGAGTTTTTGACTTGAACTTTCTTTCTAGTCACTTCCATTTCTTGAAGTTCTGTTTGTAAGCTCTTAACTTAGATTGGAATGGGATGTGAGATGTGTAAGATAGGGTTTTACACTTTGAAGGAGGTTGTTATGAATGGTCTAGGGAAGTAATCTTGTTGAGGGACTAATTACGTCAAGTTTTTCCGAGGTCCTACAGATTTAAGTGTTGCTGATGGTTGTAATTTTCAGTTGTACTCATTTACGTTGGTGACTACTTGTAAGGTTTGGTAGTGAATCGGGTTTTTAAGCATGAACTAGAGTTCAGTTCAGAATTATAGTAATGAATGTCATATGTTGTGGGGTTAATTAAGGGAAGGATTGATTTTCGGTTATCGACGTTTAGTGAAAGCAAGAACGCTTGTAACCAGGTTTTATTAGCATGGTTTGGAAGTGCTTATATGGATACGGTTTTAAAAGGTGAATGTGTTTTACTCTATGCTTGTCTAAGATAGAACTGATAGTTTAAACCGCAATAAACCGTCAAAGTTCAGAAGCGTTTTATTTTCGTCATTTATGAAGTGTGTCAGCTGGACCCGACCTCTGTGAAACACCAGAGCGGGCTGTCCACCATCCGTGGTTGAAAAACAACACCTTGGTTAAAGCGTCACACTAGTCACACCCGTCGTCGGTACTGTCTAGCGAAATACCTAGACCCGACGGTCGGCGAAAATACCGCCGCTTAGCAAACAAAGCGAGGCATATAACTTGCACCCCACGAGCACATCATAGACAGTAAATCGGTTTCTAGCCCATGTAAGATTTTTACTAACTGTAAACCGAATTCAATGGGGAAAGAAATATTAGCAAGATCCTAACACGAATTAGTGATCAGAAGTTTTACGGAACCGTGACCCTAGAAAGCTAGTGAATCATTGCAGCCAAAAGTACTAGAACCCCCTCCTTGCAACCGTATCTCTGAGAGCCTGGAAAACTCTCATCGGTTGGGGAGCACGGGGCAATAGAGAAGGCCATCAGGGTTGGAAGTGGCGAACCCTTTGTTGCTCACGTAGGGCCGAACCGCCATTAGAGGTGGGGCCCCTTGACCCTGTTAGGACGTTTTGGCTGGACCAACCCCCCGTAAAAAATGGCCCTAACAAGGGTTTTATGGAAAGAAAAGCTGATGGTATGGGACATCGGTAATTTTGGAAAGAAAATTCTAGGAATGTAAAGATTTGATGATCAATGGTGTGTTTAGTACCTAGTCGCGATATGGGAAAGAAGTAAACCATTCGATCAAATGTGGGGTATTTTGGGAAATTTTGAGGTTTAATCTAGATCCCAATGTGGTATCTCATTATTTACAAAATCAGAGGCCCTCAAATCTATTTCTCGCTTTCGTAATTAATCCTTTACTTCTTAGTAATTTCTGGAATATAGGATATCAAACTGATTTATATGATTCTTTCCAGCATGAAGTTATTCTTCTGAAAGACTGTTATGACATACAAATTACTACTTGTGTGAATAGACTTGGAATTCAAATAAATTCTAAGGTTAAAATGTTTCAATTTCTTAAACCATGGAATATCTTTGTTGCATAAATGAATTTCAATGGAATAGTAGATTCTATCACTTAGAGTGAAAATATTTGAAGGAAAAGTCCTGTGTGTAATAGGGTAAATCCTTTAGTGGAAGCATTTATTACTGACTTTTCTAGGATTTAGATATTTTCATATATCATCTTTCCAGCTAACTTTTATGGAAATTTATAATTTCTTTAAAAGGAGGGGTGAAGTGGTATGATAAAATTCTATTAGGGAATCTGTTGGTTGCATAGCTTTCGGAAGAGAACCAGCTAGGGTATAGAAATGAGATTGGATCTGAAAGGAATTTCGGAAGACTTAGAGTAAGATGCCTAATGGGAACTTTTCGAATATGAGGAATTCTCTAGGGATTGTGTGGACAATCTGGAACAAGTTTGGAATTTGAATCATTATCTATAAGTAGTACAGTAAAAGGTCGAAAGTTACTAATTCCATTTTGATTGGAATAGAAGTAAGTTTGATCAAAATTTAAGTCTGAGAGTTCTATATTAGATCAACCTAATCTTAGTTTAAGAACTAGGATCAGAGAGGGGTTAATCAGGTGTGAGAAATATGTAATTAGAGGTAAATGGGATTGGAAAACTGCTCAGAGGGAATTTTATTTGTCTCAGAGATTTTTCTCAGTTAATATTGAAAGTTAAAGGAACTGTTCTTGTGATTCTTTCCTATTTTAGAAAGCTTCTAAGGATAGAAGCAGTTTAAGGAGGGAATAATGTTATGGCCATATTCGATTAAGGACCTGGAATAGTCCTGATATGGTAGACCGGCCCTCCAGTACTCGAGATTATTGGTCACGCCGTGATTTAATTCCATGTCAAGGCCTGTTTGTGACTAATTACTTTGAGAGGACCCAGACACTCTAATTGAGACATTTGGAGCATTGCATGTCTGTGTGACAGTTATAGGCAGGAGGACTGCATGAAGAGATGTGATCTATTTATAGTTGACCTGCATGGAGATTGCATGGTTACATGCAAGGTTGCAGTCCGCGTTCCGGAACGCGATCCGGGATTTCCCATTAGGGTTTCCCGGAACGCAAAATTTTTTTTTTCTTTTTTGTATAGTTGCCAATATGGGTATCAGGTGAAAGGTCAAAAAAGCAATTGTTATGCAGATCTGTTGCTTGGTTTCAGATGGCTGTGGGCTACATTGATTAGAAATCTGGACATCAGTAGATGGTTTGGACTGTGTAGTTTGCCGATTGTTTCGGGTGCGAAACACCAAAAAGTGTGTTTCCACTCAGGGAGTTGGAAGGCCATGAAGAGGCCTTACCGTCAGGGCCTGGGTCTACCGACAGCCCCTGGACCCCGCTGTTGGGGGGCGTTGCCCCCCAAACCCCCCACCTGGGGGCTACCGCCCCCCGGACCCCCTCTGTTTCTCGGGGGGCTACCGCCCCCCGAACCTTCTGTTTCAGCTAATTAAAAAAAAGTATACAATTCCCGCCAATCTAAGGAAGGCTCCTTCTAACTCTTTCTATCATTTTCTAAGAGAAAACGGAATCAGTAGATCTGCAAACCATTGGCATCAAAACACCATTCAAAACTGATTTAGTTAGTATTAAACTCAAAAATAAATAAAAATTGGCCATTACTCCTTTTTTCACAAAAAAAAAAAAAAAAAAAAAATATTGCGATTCGGGTCGCGAATCGCTGACGTTCCGGATTGCACGATCCGGAACATTTTTGAAGCGGATCGCGATCCGCTGCAACACAGGTTACATGCACAAGACTCTACTCTCTATATAATGAGGTGGGGATTCTCCCGTCGACATATTGGGTTTAGGTTCCCAGTTTCTCTCTTCTCCTCTTGCTTCACATGGCATGGCTTGGGGGCTAGATCCAAGTTTGATCTAGGATTGGTTGGGCGGTTTGACTCCATAGTCTCTCCTATTGTGTTCTCCTATGCTCATCTTAGGGGTTATCTCTTTAGGGTCTTAACAAAGTTCATGATTTTCTGATCCGAATTTTCCTCCCAATAAATGTAATCAACTTTAGTGTACCTAATTACTTGTCTAGCAGTTACTGCAGTGAGTAAAGCAGGAGCTTCAGAAGAAACCCAATAAAAAACTCACTATGCAGCTTGAATGTAATATTGAAGCAGGAATTGTGTTGCTTAACCTACAAAATATTTTAACAGATGAATAGCTCAGCTAAAGGACATCTTGATGCTAAGAGAAGTATGAATCAAGTATAAAGTCTACTTACCACAACGGATGCAACTCCTGGAAACAGCCCCGCACAAATAACCCCTCGGAGCAAAGCTCCATCTTGACTGTACTCATTACATGCTTCCAGATCGTCATTTACAAACCCAGCATTTTTTAATAAACCCAAAAATTGCTTGCGTAAGGAACTCATGCCTAGCAACGTTTGCATTGAAAGAAAGTTATTCCAACAATATTCTGAGGCTTTCTGTTCTTTCATTGCATCTTGCCAGCCTTCATAAGCGTGCACAAGTCCTATGTGGTCACTAAATTCTCCTCCTGAGAAGCCATACTTAGCCTCATCTGCAAGCTGCACAGCAAGACAAAAATCTTCTAAGAGGAAACAACTTACGATAAACTTTCTGACCGGGGCATGTTTGTGTATCTATCTGCTTTCATTAAAATGGATATTAATGATGAACCTATCAGCCTTAAGATCTCAGATATAAGCTGGTCAATGGAGATAAATAAACATGTAACATCCAACATTATAAGAACTTGAGATCAGGACTCACGATTCCAGGATGGAAGTGCTTACTGGAGAAAGAATTTTACTATAAGGAAATATAAGATAGTAGAAACATTTGCATTACAGTTTGTAAATAACAATCAATTGAAAGCTTACGGATTTGATGAACTTTCTGAAGCACTTACAGCATGCTTATCTCTCTCCATTGTTATATAGCTAAGAAGACCAGAAGCATTGATGTTGGAAAAGGTGAAAAGTATGAAAGTTGTCTTCTCAATCGAACCATCAACACACTGAATTATCTGTTAGTTCTAACAATAGTATTTCGATCTCATGTCATGCTCTTAACACTAGAACTGTAGAAAGGACATCTTTTTTCCGCGGACACTATATCATTCTTTAAGGCAAGCTCAATTGTCAACTACAATAGGAATTGTGAGCTCCAACTTATGTTATTAGCTTCTTAAAAACAGGTTTACTTCGAATCACAATGGAAATTTTCAAACTCATGTACTTCAAGAACAAAAAAATTGCTGGACACAAGAACTTTCAGTCTTACGTCTTTTTTTTCCATTGGCATCAAGAAAGGGTCCCGAACTGTCAGAGCTGCAGCAATGGTAAGAATAGGATCAAGGCAACGAAAGGAAGCCCCCATGATCAGCATTTTTGCAATCTTAGGCTCCACTGGAAGCATGGACAGGTGCCGACCTGAGCAAACATGTAAAAAGATGATTATTCATCAAATGCTTGCTTTTAAAAAGTTTTAATTTATGTCCAGCAGTACTCTCGCTATTTAATTTGATGTAATGTTGAATTTGGCTTTAAGAGGCAGTACCTAGATTGGTGAGGTCCTCATTCTCATCCAATGCACCAATAATCTTCAAGAACTCCACAGAATTCTGCACCTGAGAGAGATTTTAAAAAACCACCAGTAAGATTGACCCATGCTAGGAAGAAAAGTTTGCCTTTTGCCCTAGGGACACAATTGAAGAGCGACTGATATAACTTGTGTACATATGTATCAACATATCCCACAAACAGCAAAAACACATACATATGCACGTGATGAGTCTGAGAATATTTATCATGTATCTCTACAGATAACAAGATGAATTATATATATCGTAATTCAGTCTACAGATACTATTTGAACATAACAAAAAACAAAGAAGTGCAATCCTGGAATTTGTGGAGTCAGACCAACCTCCCACAGGACCTTGCAACATAGACTCATCATTCGAAGTACAAATTCATATGCTACGACATCCCTGTTCTCATCATGAGTGCCCGGGTAAGTACAGATCACATGCATTCCACACAACATGGTTGCAAGACATACGCAATGGCTCCATTCTGTATGTTACATACATAACGAGTAATTTTTTCAGCCACATACACCATGTATGTTTGTGTGTGCGTGTGTGTGCATGCGCACGTGTGTGCCTGTGTGCCTGTGTGTATCTTGTTTTGGCTAAAAACTAAAAGATAAGCAGCGCAGACACAGAATATGGTTAAAAACTGACTTAAAACAAGAAAATAAAACACCATTGATACTTGAATGGATAATAATAAAATAACAACAGATTAAATTTACAATCAAAACTTCCCTAACCTGATTAATACACACGTTCCGAAACGAAACGCGTTCCAGAGCACGTTCTGTTCCGGAAGTTGGCCCTAAAAAAATTAAAAAATACGTAGTCTTTAACAAAGCAATGGAAATTAAGGAACGCAATCAAGATATATAGTGTGGCTCAGATAGCAATTCTAGCTCAGATATATATAACGTGGTTTTTAACAAAGCAATGGAGATCAAGGAACGGAATCAAGATATATAGCGTGGCTCAGACAGCGATTCTAGCTCGGATATATATAACGTGGCAGATAGCGATTCTAGGATCAACGTGAGCAGCAGTCAGAGAAGATATCAGAGACGAACAGAGATGGAGGACGTGACAGTAACCGATATGGTGGTGGTGGTCCATTGTGGTCCGAGGAAACCAAAGAGATCGAGCTGTTCCTGATGATCGCCCAAGTTGCTGGCCGTGGAGGTCGCTCATCAAATAGCTGTAGTTATTAACAAATAAATCGAGATTACCTTTGACAAAGGAATCTGCTTGAACTGTATGTTTTCCAGCGTTTCTGATCTCTAGCGTCCCTCAATGCATTACAAAGCGTCCCTCAATATATTATTAAGAAGGAAGATCGCGAAGAATGAAGTTCACGGCCAGCAGGTGGCACTTTGATACCTGGTTCTTTTTGTTTAAAAAAAAAAGGTTCCGACCCAGTACGTTCCGGAACGTACAGTACGTTCCGGCCCAAAAGGGTCGGAAAGGGTTTCTAAGCTCCCAGAGGTAAATACCACAACGTCCTCCATCCCACGTGGAGCCTGCAAATCACCAGGTGGTTGGTGCAGTATTGCATAACCTGTAGGAGGATTTGGCTGCGGAGCTCAGGGTTGAGGTGGGAGAGCATGATCAGGAAGATCTTGGATCAGACATTTCAGAGCCAGCTGACCGTGCAGATGATTTTGATGATGACATATTGGACCAGGAGGCCGATGCAGGAGTGCAACAACCTGGTCAGGATGTACCGACTGGCCAAGATGATCTGTATCCTGAGGATTTTATTTGCACGAAGAGGGAGCCTTGGGGAGTTCTCAGTGTAGGGGAGCAAGTGGTCCCTCATGGATACATTCAACTATCCTCGAGACTATATAGACCATCACAGGTGCATCATTATTTTTTGAGCACCACTTCATTGTAATTTGATTGTAACTGTTTTTGAATCCAGTTTATGGTATCATTTGCATGCATTTGGGTAGCATTGTATTTGATCAAATTACAAGCTATGCATTATTGAAGGTGGCTCATGAATGTAGGTTCCAGAGACGCCCATACATGGACTTGCTCATTGGGTCAGACATAAACGTTGCAGCACATATTCCAATACATGATCAATCAGCCCCACCATTCCAGGGTTCCTCTAGAGCTCCAGCCCAGCTGCGCAGCCTTGCTACATACGCACGCAAACATCACATTCCTCGTGCCGCCAAAGTTGCAACTCATCCATCCACTATACCCACACAATCCACCAAGGGCCCCACTGGAGGCCGGCTACCTAGCAAGGGCAGGGGGGCAGATCTAGATCATAGCCAGTTGTGCACTCTGTTGACACCACAACCCAAGGTTCCATGCACCCATCTGACGACGAGCCCACAGCATCCAATAGTTCTGGCTATAGACCTGAGCATGTCGAGGACATTGTCTGAGGCTCAGATGCCATTATTTTATTGGCCAGTGGCCCTTTATTTGATCATAATAGAGATGTTTTGCATTTCCATGTACAACAATTGTTGAGATACAATTCGTTCTTCCTTTATGAGAAATCGTTTGTAATCCTGAAGAAGAATGAAAATTTAATAAGCAACGTTTAATAAAGGAAGAGCTCAATGACCCATACAAATCATATTTTTTCTCCTCCTTTTTCATGTTGTTTGATGTTGATACAATATGCTTAATACTTAAAAGTTGTTTACTTTTTGGAGCATTTTGGGCTACAACATTTTGTTTGTTTGAAAATGGCATAATGTTTTTGTATCTCTAAGATTTACTTGGGCATATTAAAGCATGGTCTACATGATGTTATGTACTAGTCTGTACTCGACAAATTGGGATATTAGGGCTATACAAATGCAGTATGACTTATGAAGGTCCAAGAGCCTATTCCTAAGTTTCTAATCTTGTTATCGTTCCTAACAATTCCCAAGCTCATGTGTAGAAGTGTTTAGAGTTCCTATATATGTTCCTATTCAAAACTAAGTTTCTGAGTCCATGCCATAGTTGCAAATAAACGTGTTTCTGGGAAAAGAAATGTTTCTAGAAACGCGTTTTTCTGGATCCAGAATCGCTGAAAAAAAAAAAGAATACATATCAAAAAAATTGAACCCCTTGACAGAACTAAACAGGGATTGATCCACCCAAATTGGACCACATTGTACCCAAAACATTCGGTAACCTACATAAATGTACTACCCTTAGTGAATGCTTTAATTTGATACCCATATTGCCCACAAAAATCATAAGTAAGTTTCTCAGCAACGCTGTCCCAAAATAGAAACACGGTCCAAAAACACATTTTTGACCACGTTTCCAGAAACATGGTGCAACTATGGTTTTCTATTCTTGTTCTTGTTCCTACTGAACCTGAGTTCCTAGGACTTCCTATTCCTGTTCCTAAGTTCCTGCCCTCGTTCATGTTGCTATTTCTATTCCTATTCCTAAGTTCATGTCCTTGTTCTTGTGGCTGTTGTTGTTCCTAAGTTCACGTTTGTGTTTGTAAGTTCCTGTTCATGTTCCTAAGTTCTTAGGGCTTCATGTTCCCAAGTTCCTGTTCCTATTCCTAAGTTCCTGTTCATGTTCCTACTCCTAAGTTCCATTTTCTTGTTCTTGTTCATGTTCTTGTTCCTAAGTTTCATTCCTATTTTTGTTCCTATTCCTGTTCCTAAGAGCATCTTCAACTTAGATTTCAACTTAGGAGCACGAATAGGATCGTGTTCCTGTTCCTATGTTTCATTCCTGTTTTTGTTCCTGTTCCTGTTCCTATTCCTAAAAACATCTGTAACTTACGTTTCAACCTAGGAACGTGAATAGGATCATGTTCATGTTCATAAGTTTCATTTGTATTTCTGTTCCCGTTCCTGTTCCTAAGAGCATCTTTAATTTTGGTTTCAATTTAGGAGCATGAACAGGAACAGGCACATAAAACCTTTTTTTATGCCCAAAAACCTTTTTTAGCAACCCCAAAAACGAAGATCTAATCATTTTTCTAAACAGATTTACTCACATCGAAGTTATTTTTCAAAAATTAAAGTTTTTTTTTTCCCCTTTACAAACGTTTCTTAGGCCAGGTCTTTTTTTTTTACTTTAGGAGCAGTTCCTAGGAACCGTTCCCAAGGTACCTTGGGAACAGTATGGAACGGTTCCTAGGAACAATTCGTACCATTCCTGGGAACTATGTATGGGACAAAGCTGACTTGAGCTCTAAAATTTAAAACTGTATATGCCATATTGATGAAATTGAACATTTCTCAAAACTTTTGAACAAACAATAATAGATTGTACGAGTGTAACAGAATGAATACAAGCCCATTAGAAACCGATATTTGACATGCTTGTGCAATTATATACATTGATGTTCAATACATGAAGCTAGGCATGAAATTAAAATCAGCTTTTAGTATGAAATTCCATGGGTCTAGTATTTCTATTTATAATTCGGCAATTTTCCAACATTAGCAATTTGCATCTCAATTACGCTAGTAACCTCATTAAAAATTAGTAAGACACTAATAGAGTTTCAAATTATAGCATCGTAACTTACTGCAAGAGGCTCAGGAGGCTGCATTGCATTAGACAAAAACCGCCCAATGTTTCCAAGTTGCAAGCTCTTAATCTGCAAACAGAGAGAATGTAAAGGCGTTCGCAGGAGTTCCGGCTGTTGGTATTCAGCCAATGCATCATATACAGATTTTGGATAAAGATGATAACACTCGCCGGGTTTGACTCGACCAGCCCTACCACGCCTCTGCAATCAGAAACACAATTTCAAAAGTAGTAAACTAATGACACCGCTCTCACTGTAGTGCATGCCCACTCACAAGGCCTAGCATACTGATCAATAAAACACAAAGGTCAAGGTGATTCCAAGGACCAGCATCTCCATCACAAAGTGAAAATTAGCTTAATTATAAAAGCAGCGTCGTAACTTACAGTTAGGCCTAAGTAGGAGCAAGCACATGTGAGAATTACAATCCAAAATTGACTCTCCTAATTATCAGCAAATCGGACATATTATGTAACAACTAACAAGTCTGTTCTATAAAATTAAAAAGAAGGTTCATAGAAGCTTGCTTGTCCAGGAATGTAAGCCAAGGAAACAATCTGCAAGAATCTACAAAAAGAAAGATAATGACACTTCACAAACATAGTTACATAGTTACACAGGATCACAAATTAAACGATTCCCAGAATAATTCACAATTCAAATTAACTTTTTAAAGAACTGTTCTTATTCAAAATTATAGATTCTTCACACGTTTTTCTTTTTTGGAAACAAGTAAGATTCTTTTTTATCATTTTGCAACAAAATGATCCGTGGTAGAAGAATCGTCATCAGTCTTTGACAGCACCAATTTCATTGTCCAAGGGAATGTGAATTAGTCGCCATGTTTTTGTATCATATACACTTAGCACTGTAGTCTGCACTATGTGATTGCTTTCAACTTTCAATTTCGGTATGCAGCATGTTGAAGCCTAAATGATTTGCTTATTTAGTGAATGGACTTCTATGTAATATGCTTTGTTCAGTTAGTAGTAGATTAGCAATAAGTACTTACAGTTAGTAATTACTATGCTTTGCAATGTGTTTGCATTTCTTTTTACGTCCCTACAAGTTGATTTTTCCCACCCCCAACACATGGTTTTAAAAAATACAATTGCAGCATTGCAATTCAAAATGCTGTTGAATCCCGGATCACAGCATTCTAGAACGGCGCGCATCCATGTCCTTAGTCTAACTTCAAATATCCAATAAGTACTCAGAGACTTGCATGTATGGGAATTTTGTATGCTTGCCTGGGCACAAGGACAACTAAAGCAGGGAATATTTCTCTAGGAAAAACTCGCCCTATTCCCATTCATGTTATGTAATTTCATTGCCAGTTCTCTCTATCTACATCATGCTAATAACTGTCCTAACCCATACAATAGCTCCACATGTCATTAGATGTGTGATTGGGTCCTCACAAGGTTATTAATTACATTTTTGGCCTAGTCTGGAATAACAAGACAACCAATAATCTAGTCCAAGTCTAGGATTACTCCGAATCCTTTGTTCAAGACATGGATGTGTTGGATTATTCTCCTTCTTATTGACCGAATAATCGGTTATAATCTTCATCCGTTGTTTATCCAGTTTTGTGGATTTTTCAGTGTTTTTACACAGTCTGCAGAATTACACGAAGTTTACGACAGTGTCGCATTTTTTGACTGTCAAGAATCCCGTTAAAAAATGCAGTGTCTCCTTTTTCACATTTTTCGCCTGACAGAAATCTCATGTAAAATCACAATGTCGCACTTTTCGCTTTTTCCCAAGAGCCTCAAATGTTAAGGAAATGACTCTGGCAAAGAGTGGGGCAACCCTAAATGAGATTTAAGGGCACCTCCTCCTTTTTCGCTTTTTTCGCGAACAGCCCGACAGTGTCACCTGTGGCTGTTTTAGTTCATTTCTGCAGAGCTACAGTTTTGGTTCATTTATGCAGATAGAACGTTTACGGCCAATTTCACCGCTTATCAGCAATCAATGACAAGAAACCGGAGGATCAGCAGCCAACTGGCGATCGCATTTGACGACCTAATTTCTTAGTAATAAATAGTTGTTCATAGTCATACAATAAAATCATCAGAAGTAAGAGATCATCAGAAGCATTTGAATAGTTGGCTCTCTCTCTCTCTCTCAAGCCTGCGAGCTTGAACACTCCTGAGCATTCTAGCTCACTTCTTAGAGTTGTTTTAGAGATTGCTATTGCGCTACTGCTTGTCAGCATTGCGCTTAATTCAGACTTTCATTTTAGCCGCTCAGAGATAGCATAGAGTACGCGGCTTCAATCCGCAACTTATTGTACTCATTTACTTCTGTTACGTTTTCATACTGAATCAATACTATCCTTCTTTGTGTTCAATTTTCGTCTCAAAATGTATGCATTTTCTGTACTTCTTCGCGACTAATTCGGCCCTATATGTCAACAAAGGCTCGAAGCGACAGAAGCAGAAAGGCTCCAAGAAGGCTGCAAGGAATCAGAAGCCGACTCAGGGTCAAGAACAATCATCGAATCCACAATCGAAGAAGAAGATGTTTTACAGGTATTGCAAGCGCAATAACCATAAAATCAAGGATTACCAAATTCTCCAAGCGAAGAACGCAGCCAAGCAACCTGATCAACAAGCAAACACAGTTTCATCATCTCTCCAGGTCGAAGTGGACGAAGGCACATTCATGGTCAAAGATCAAAGCGCATTTTTGGATGATTCATGGTTTCTCGATTCTGGAGCAACTCAACACCTGACCAATCAACGTGAGATCTTCAACTCCTACACGCCTTACAACATGAAGAAATCTGTTCATCTTGGTGACAATAGTACTCACACTATTGAAGGTGAAGGTACTGTAAGATTGCGATTCCAGCATGATCAATTCAAATTACTATCAAAAGTCTTATATGTTCCTAAACTCTCTACAAATCTGTTATCAATAAGTAGAATTACAGATTTAGGTCATAAGGTAGAATTCGAATCTGATCAATGCAGAATTATTGATAGGAGTGATAAGATCCTTGCACTCGGCAAGAGGCAAGGTTACTTATATAGATTGGCACACTATTATTCTGAGTCTAGTCAAGCCTAAAAAACCTCTGTTCTAGTCAATAAAGCATTACTATGGCATCATCGCTTAGGACACGTGAATCATGCATCTATTTTGAACATGTCCAAATAATCCATGGTCCTTGATCTCGACTATCCTTCTGCTAAGGTCGATCTCCCTGTCTGTCATAGCTGCATCTTTGGAAAGTAGGATAGGATTCCTTTTAGATCAAACCATATGCATGCAGCAAAAGATCTATTAGATGTTGTTCATACAAATATATGTGGACCTATGCAAACTCCTTCATTACTAGATGCAAAGTATTTCATTACCTTTATTGACGAATTCTCCAGAAGAACAGTTGTTTATTTCATTAAACAGCAATCAGAGGCTTTCATCAAATTCAGACAATTCAAAGAGCATACTGAGAATCAAACTGGCAAATGAATCAAAGCATTGAGGTCAGATAACGGGGGAGTACTAATCGGCAAAGTGCATGTTATCACATGCGACACTTCCGAAGTCCTTCTGGGTTGAAGCTGTTTCAACAACAACCTATATTCAGAACAGATGTCCTACTAAAGGCCTCTCAGACAAAACACCATTCGAAGTTTGGACAGGTACCAAACCTTCTTTATCAAACATACGAGTTTTTGGATGTACTGCTTTTGCACAGATTCCTCGTGATCTCAGGAAGAAGCTCAACTTCCAGAGTATCAAGTGTGTTTTCATCAGCTACACTACTTCAGATCAAGCCTACAAGTTGTTCGATCCCATCGAGTCGAAGATATTCACTAGCCGGGATGTCATCTTCATCGAAGATCAGTTTCAAGACCTCAAAAGAAAGGGCAGTTCCCATGTAGCCGACTTATCAAATTCCCCTGACGCTTTGAACTTTTCAGTTCCTCAGGCGACTATTCCTATTGAAGGTCCAAGCTCTTCTACTTCCGACGAACAACGAATCAATGACGGATCAGAAGATGATGATGTTGCAGATCAGCAACTACAGTATGATAGAAATAATCGACTTCCTGTATTACCCTGAAGATCTTCAAGGACTAGCAGACCACCTAACTGGTATATCGACGAGTCTGCAGCCTACCTTGTTCAGGAACCGACATCTGTCCAAGAGGCACTCAGTCAGCCTGACTCGGATCTCTGGAAAGAAGCTATGGATAAGGAGTATTCATCTCTTATCAAGAACCAGACGTGGACGATTGTCGAATTACCTGCCAGCAAAAACGTAGTTGATTGCAAATGGATTTTCAAAGTCAAGTACAACGCAGATGGAAGCATCAACAGAAGAAAGGCACGACTTGTAGCCAGAGGTTTTTCTCAGTTATACAACGTCGATTCTTCTATTCGACTTTTGCTATCATTTGCCGCTGCAGCAGATTTGGAAATACATCAAATGGATGTACAGACAGCATATCTCAATGGAGTTATCAAAGAAGACATTTACATGGTGCAATGGTTTCAAAGGATCAATACTTTCCTCATTGATCACGGCTATACACCTAGCTCTTCATATTCAAACATTTACTTCAAAGCAGTGCAACAGTCTTTTATCATTATCACTTTGTACGTGGATGATACATTGCTTTTCAGCAACAATACCGATCTGATAAAAGAGGAGAAGACAATATCTTCCGAATTCGACATGACCGATCTGGGCGAAGCTCATTTATGCCTTGGTATACAAATCTACAGAGACAAAAAACAGAAGTTGATCTGCATTACACAACAGAGGTACATCTACAACATTTTAGTTAGATATAATCTGATCAATTGCAAGTTAGCTCTCTCACCAATGGAACCAGGACTCAAATTGTCAAAGGACCAGTGTCCCCAAACAATTCATGAGAAGCAGCAGATGCGTGAGTATCCTTACCATTCTATTATAGGATCTCTTATGTACGCCATGATCTGTACCAGGCCAGACATAGCTTTTGCAATCAGCTCTCTCAGTCTGTTTATGACTAGTCCTGGTATAACACATTGGAAGGCTCTTATCAGAGTCATGAGATATCTTCGAGCTACTATGGACTTTTGCATTTGTTATGGAGCAGTCGGCAACGACAAACTCAATTTCCTCAGTGGTTACACAGATGCGAGTTGGGCAGGAGATGTAGACACTCGTAAATCTACTTCTGGATTTACATTCTTCCTTAACAATGGTCCAATTTCCTGGAACAGTCGCTAGCAATCTTTGATAGCTCTATCTTCCACTGAATCAGAGTATATCGCAGCCTCTCAAGCTACAAAGGAAGTAATTTGGTTGAGGAACTTACTCTCAAATATGGGTCTGAATCAATATGCTCCGACGACATTATTTTGTGATAATCAAAGTGCCATCGCTTTATCAGCCAACCCTAGATTTCATTCCAGGAGTAAGCACATTGAACTGAAGTATCATTTCGTCAGAAGCAAAGTCTCAACGAAGAGGTCAGATTGCAGTACCGTAGAACGCAAGATATGATAGCTGATATTTTCACTAAAGCATTAAGTTTGAAGTCACACAGAAGATTCTGTGTAGAACTAAGTTTGAAGGTCAAGGCATTCAAGGATTCAGATTAAGGGGGGGTGTTGGATTATTCTCCTTCTTACTGACCGAATAGTCAATTATATTCTTCATCCGTTGTTTATCCAGTTCTGCGGATTTTGCAGTGTTTTTACACAGTCTGCAGAATTACACGGAGTTTACGACAGTGTCGCAGTTTACGCCTGTTAGAAATCCCGTTAAAAAATGTTGTCTCCTTTTTCGCATTTTTCACCTAACAGAAATCTCGTGTAAAATCACAGTGTCACATTTTTCGCTTTTCCAAAGAGCCTCAAATGTTAAGGAAATGACTCTGGCAAAGTGTGGGGCAACCCTAAATGAGACTTAAGGGCACCTTCTCCTTTTTCGCTTTTTTCGCAAAAAATCAGATACTGTCGCCTGTGGCTGCTTTAGTTCATTTCTGCAAAGCTACAGTTTTGGTTCATTTCTGCAGACAGAACCTTTACGGCCAATTTCACCGCTTATCAGCAATCAATGACAAGGAACCGGATGGATGCCAGCGGATCACCAGCCAACTGGCGATCGCATTTGACGACCTAGTTTCTTAGTATAAATAGCTATTTATATTCATACAATAAAATCATCAAAAGTAAGAGATCATCAGAAGCATTTGAATAGTTAGCTCTCTCTCTCTCTCTCTCAAGTCTGCGAGCTTGAACACTCCTGAGCATTCTAGCTCACTTCTTAGAGTTGTTTTAGAGATTGCTATTGCGCTACTGCTTATCAGCATTGCGCTTAATTCAAACTTTCATTTTAGCCGCTCAGGAATAGCATAGAGTACGCGGCTTCGATCCGCAACTTATTGTACTCATTTACTTCTGTTACGTTTTCATACTGAATCAATACTATCCTTCATTGCATTCAGTTTTCATCTCAGAATGTATGCGTTTTCTGTATTTCTTCGCGAACAATTCGCGACTAATTATTTTGATAATTTTCGATGCTTAATTGTTTGGCTACGTAATCACTGTAGTACTGGCAATTTCAAAGTTAGCTACTATAAGTTCAAACGTGATTTCTATCACTATTGTCTTGTTTGAAATTGATAGGCGTAGTCATGCATTGGAAAGATGAAGATAGTTTATTCCGTCATGCACAAAAAGTTTTCTTTTTAGACACACGAATTATTTTCATTCGTTTCTTTTCGAGCTAGACCTATCTTCTGCACACCCCTTTCCGACAGGATGTAACACATGCAATATTCAACTTTATGGAGTTCATCCACAAAGCCTTGGACCATCCAAACCCACCATGCATAGCAGACCGGATGCTACAACATCCCCACTCACGTCATTAGCACCCAAGAGCTAGCATAGGTTAGATACATGAACTGGTATCCACCTTAGCTTTTATAGTCCATACATAAACCAATGTCCTAAGACTTCTCCAGCGATGAAGGGTATACTTAGTCATTATCAAGGCTAGAACTAACAAGCAAAGCAAATCAAGTCCCTATTACCCCCAAATAAATGGGCTTGTTCAAAACCTAACTACACAACATAGCTAGTGCACAAAACACGCATCTGAAAAAGCACGCACAAACAAGTCGGCTGCAACTTGAACGAAGATCTCATATGAGAACTGCATGTCTGCTGAAACAAAATAAAGAATTATTGATGTCAATTTTAGGATAGTAGTAAGTTCCCAACATACCAAAGTGTACAAGTAATCTTTATGATGCCCGCTAACAAAGTCTTAGCCCAGATGACACTATAAATCCCCATTTGCAACATCAGCACCCAAGAGTGGATGCAGGTGACATGCACAAATAAAAGTCCACACTAGCTCTCATGAATTTTCAACAGGGACCACCGTACAGGCTTTTTATCACTTCAGCTTGCTCAAGACTTAATTTCATATCTTCACTTGGTTTTGAAAGCGTGAAAAAGTTCACGCTGAAAATTCTAGCATCTCATTCTAGTCCAACTTAGATTAACCTGATTCTAGAGTTCTTTCAGAAGAGTGTACTACTTAATAAATTTAAATCATGCTCAGAATGTAAACTTGATGCATACTTTTGGAGGTTTTGAGCGATAATGTGGTAGTAATTACAATTTTAAGAAAAGACTGAAGTACATTTTTTTAAAGATAGTGCCGTGCAAGCTGAGCATCATCGTCACAATGCAACACAGTCATTAAAAAACTCTTGTTATGCATGGTTCCCAATGAATGCCACTTAAAACTCATCTAAAAGTGCAACAGAGCCATTGCATGGTTCCAAATGAATGAAACTTGAAACTCATCCTTCCACTACCTCCACCCAGAATTCAAGTTATATCTAGAAAAGTGTCAAATATCAATTTATTTACGACTTCAGTATTTGGATACTCAGGACTTCTAGAGTGAAAAATAGGTATGTCATGTGCTACCCTTTATGCTTCCCAAATTTCTACAGATCAAATGTTTCTGACTTATATTTCCCAGTTCTCACCAGAAAGTCTAGGAGCAACATCAAGCAAAAACCTCAAATTGATTGCAACAGAACAACTAACCAGAAATTCAGCAGAAACCTCATCAAATGAGAGCCCTCAAGTATTTAATGAAAATTAGACCAACTTCTTACTAAAAGCCTCCAATTTTTGTCTCCAATAGTTTAAGGCAAATGAGCTTACTTGACGAGCAGAAGCCTGCGAGATCCAAGAAGGAAGAAGGCATGGCGTATTATTCAAGGCATCATAGGATGTTTCTTTTGCTTTTCCTAGATCCACCACAAACACCACGTCATTGATTGTGATACTAGTTTCTGCCATGTTGGTGGCCAAAACTATTTTCCGCACACCGGGAGGAGGATGGTTAAATATCAGTTTCTGTATAATAGACACAGCATCAGTACCTCAATAAACATGTACATACGAATTCAATACATCCTTTCATAGCAATTACCAGCTTGCCTTTTTACATTTCTGGTCAACCTTTCAAACAAATAACTTCGTAGAATTTATTACAGGCAAGCCAAAAAGAGCAGATTGTCTTGTTCAAGGGACCATGCTGCCTCTTAAAAAGGTATTTGTCAGATATGAAACTATGAGTCTTCATAAAGGAGCATTACTACCTCAATAAACTAGTACATATAGATCTCATTGATTCCTTTCATAGCATTCACCTGCTCATTACATTTACGGTCAATCATTCAAACAGATCGATTCTTTACAGCTTATTCAAGAATTTCTCCAACTAACGGCTAAAACATAACAAAGTCACTCTATATTCTCCTTCTTGGCAACCTCCTAGTAAGCCCAGCTCCTTCAGGGACAAAAAATGCCTTTTCACATCTTCTAACCTCATTACAAAATCTCTCTCTCTCTCTCTCTCTCTCTCTCTCTCTCTCTCTCTCTCTCTCTCTCTCTCCCCAGCAATTGCTGCTGCCTCTCTCTCTCTCCAGCGATGGCTGATGCCTCCTAGCTCCAGCGCTCTCCTCCAGCTTCTTCACTTCTAGCCTTTCTGCTCCTATGGCACCAAGAAAGAAGGGGGGAGCTAGCTCTAGCTCCCCCCTCTCCTCACCATCTACGGACCTGCCTGCGCAGGCAGTCGCTAATCTGCCTGTGCAGGTAATAGCTGATCTGCCTACACAGGCAGTTGTTTTTTACCTGCCTGAACAGGTAGGTGCTGACCTACCTGTGCAGGCAGGAGTTGTACTGCCTGCTACACAGGCAGAAGCCACCCTGCCTGTGCAACAGGCAGATGCCATTGTCCTCTCTGCCCGCACCTCTTTCGCTTTGCCCAAGATAGTACCCTACCTGCCGAGACGACTGTACTTCTCAGACCGATGCCATCACTCCTATGTCAGCAGCTGATTTGTACACACCAAGGAAAGCCTATGAAGGTTACCTAAAGACTGAAATGGATGCTCTACGAATGGAGGTGCAGAATCTTAAAAGTGGCAGTAATTGCCCTAACCAAGGATAATGCAATTCTCAGAGAAAGGTTCCACTAAAGCCTGAAGTTTAAGCTTAGTCCTAAGAGAAAAGTCATTTCAAGTTTCAACTTGTGCAATGCGAATGTATGTATTTCTACTAAATTTGAATGTTGCTGAAATTTGAGACTTGAAATATGTCAGTTCAAATGTCCAAAATTGTATTGTATGAAGTTCCGAGTCTCGACTTTAATTTTCGATTTTGCCAAATGAGCACTGAATACTGAATTCTTCAATCTTGACATGTCACAACTTACACATTGACACAAGGTGATGGAGAGCCTTCCACATCACGGGCTGTACCTGCTGCAGTTCGCACACCCATCTCTTCTCAGGGAGAGGCCGAGGGTGTAGGTGCCAGTGATGCGCAACATGATCCACGTGCTGACATCGGTGGATCTTCGGAGCCACACAGAGCCCCTATGCCATCGACGAGGGCTCGTGAGCATCTTGGTAGGTCCAGACAGCGATTATGATGTGGGTCGCTATGAGCCCAGGAATAAGGACCAAGCTCTAATTGCAGGTTCGGAGGTGTTTCTACCTATGCGACCTCCCCTTTCACTTGGCCAGGTACATACTACATTCTTGACTCTTGAATCTTTCCTAATTTTTGATCATTTTTTTTAATTTGTACATTGTAGTTCATGTATGGCATATGCAGCTATGTCTCTACTCTGCTCTCTAAAATTTGAAATATATGAGTCATGAGTCATGACACATTGACAAGTCACAAGTTACAAGTTACACAATTGACTCTCGACTCAATGGATTATGCAATTGGTTTGTACTTACCGTTTGATGCTTTGGACTCTCTACAGCACCCCTGCATGGAGGGACATGATGAGAGACGTATCCAGCATTGGTTCTGAGTAGGAGGGGCCAAGCATGGAGCAGATCAAGACAAAAGAGCTTGTTGCAAAGTGAGACACTGTTGAGAGGGACTTGGACCCCATCAAGAGATCATGGGTCCAGTATGTACTGTATACTTATGCTTCGTGAATTGCGATCTAATTGAGTAGTAACTGCCATGATTCATCTATGGCGTGTTGAATGTTCTGACTTCGAAGTAGTAAGTTGAAAGTTGATTCTTGAAGTTCTAAGTTCTAAGTTTCAACTAGTAGTTGTTTGTCATTTTGTTCACTTTCAAACGGGAATCTAATATGTAGGTTTTTGGATGCAGCATCATTTCAGATGGCTGGAGTGATACAAGGAAGCGCCACATCTTGAATATATTGGTGTCTTCCTGTATGGGCACTATGCTTTTGAGAGCCATTGATGCCTCTGATGCAAGCACATTTGTCACCGGAGAGTATATGTTTGGCCACATTCAGAGAGCCATTGAGGATGTGGGGCCAGTCAATGTTGTGCAGGTATAATAACTTGACTGTTATAATTTGTAACTTGAAACTTGCGTCCACTCTCAAGTCCCAAATCATGATTTATACATAACATGCACGATGTATGTTGCATCAATGTCCATTGTCAAATGATCATGAATCATGATTTGTAGTTAGTAACGTAATTACTATTGTGACTTGTAAGTTGTGTGTATGTCATTTGTCATGACTTGTGACTCATCACTCACATAGACTTTACCTGTACAGTGTATTTGCTATTTCGAAATTTGAATTTTGTACAGGTTGTAACTGACAATGTGTCTAATTGCATTGCGATGGGGAGGCTTGTCCATGAGGCCTATCCCCACATTTTTTGGACGCCCTGTGCTGCACGTTGTCTGGACCTCCTATTTGAGAATATAGCGAAGTTGCCTTCGATCAAGGAGGTGGTTGACACAACACGATTCCTGGTGAGGTTTGTCACCAAGAGACCGAGAGTGTTGAGCATGTTTAGGGCTCATTCACAGCTCGAGGTTTTGAGGCCCCCACCAAGTATACTACATGCTCATCTGACGTCTAACCTCTGAGTCGTTACTACTTAATCACTCGTAGCATTTTGCAAATATTGCACAATGAATCACAATTTTTTATACAAATTAATAATCGAGATTCGATTGTCACTTGTCGTTGTATAGGTTTGCCTACATGTTTATTGTCTTGGAGCGCTTGTTGAAAGTGCGTGGAAGCTTGAGGGAGATGGTCGTCTCAAATCATTGGACGGACTGGGGACCATCACGAGATCCCAGGTCGAGGAGATTCGAGTGTATCGTGCTAGGTACATCTTTCTGGGCTGAGGCACGAGCTATCGTCACAAGGCTGCAGCTGATCTATAGTGTCCTGCGCCTTACAAATTCAGAGGGCTGCACCTTGGGCCCTCTATACGAGTTTATGGATAGGATTGGTGAGCAGCTCCGTACATCCATTGTTATCAGTGCTGATAGGTATATAGTAAACGATTTTGACTTGTCACTAAAATTTAATCCTTGTGTAGTAAGTTGACTTGTAGTTTGTACGCTCAATCATCAATGTGGAGTGGATGCTGGCAAGTACTCATTGAAATTTTGAATTTCTGAAATCATAAATGCGAAATGTCATTGACACATTGCCTATGTTAAATGTACTTGCTGGAAGAGATAGGGGATCGATGGCAATCAAGATGGGATTGGTTCCATCATCCTCTACATGCAGTGGCCCATATCCTTCACCCGTTGTGGAGGAGTCCAGCCCAGTATCGAGATAGGGAACTTAGGAATGGGTGGAACACCAACATTCAAGCAGTCTATACTAATCCTACTGACCAGGATGCATTGATGGATGACTTGATGGTGTTTAGACGTGACACTCTTGAGTTCAGCTCTACATCAGCACGATTGAGACCAGGTAAATTATAAATAGTGACTTGTAAATTGCAATAGTCTACCTTAATCTATTAAAACTCATTTGTAAGTTTGGACTCTGTTCAATTTGAAGTCGAGTCCTCACTGCCCAAGAGTTAGTTAAAAGTTTTGACTCTTGACTCGGACTCTACTTGTTAAATTTCTAAATTCTTACCACTAGGCATGTTGCGGCCCGTCTCATGGTGGGACAAGTATGGGATTGACGTTCTCATATTGCAAACTCTAGCAATTCGAGTTCTCTCACAGGATTGCACAACGGTTGCACGTGAGAGGAAATGGAGTGTGTTCTCTTTGATTCACATGAAGAGGAGGAACAGACTTTCGACGCCACCGCTTGACAGGTTGGTGTATGTGCACGCCAACTTGCGATTGCTACGGAGTTATCAACACCAATTTCCAAAGACACGGCCTTTGTTCAAACTAACTTGTAAGTTCTAAGTTCTAACCTGCGGTCCGTGTGGCTTCCTCATAGAGCAATGCATACACGTCCTCTTCCGCCTAATCCCTCGGTGGCAAATCTGATACTTTTTCCACATCAATCTCATCGGGATTGATCTGCATCAAATTTCAATTAAATCAAAGTTTCAAAAGGTTAGATAGTAGATAGTATATACTTGTAAGTCAAAACTTAGAAGTTACAGGTTTACCGTTGGTAGAGTTACGAGTAAGTTCTAACTAAGTAGCTAGTAGCTACTAGCAATATTGAATAATCAAAAGTTTAAACCACAATTTACCTGAATCGAACACTTGGATAGACTACACACTTTTGGCGATAGACGGGGTTTGACTGTACATACCAGGAAGACTCAGATCATGATCTTTAACACCTCCATGGCCCACATGCAGGGACAACGTTTTACAATGGATGGTCAACCTTTGGAGATTGTTTCATCCTACACATACTTGGGCACTCTTTTCACAAGTCCTCTGTTTCGTATGAGACAGCAGGCTGCAACAGCTAGGGTGAGGAAGGGCCATGCATCCTTGGTTAGCCTTGGGCGTTTTTCTTTCGGGAAGCATATTCGGGATGCACTGAGTAAGAGCAGGTTGTTTCACATTATGGTCTCGCCTACCGTTATGTATACTACAGAGGTTTGGTGTACATGGATTCCTTAGTCAGATTGGGCCAATATTTCTCGTGTCCTATCCAACTCTTTCCGGTTCAAATCGGCAGGCCAAGTTCGAATCAGAAAACGGTTCAAACCTGTCTTTTTCATTTTTCAAAAAACAATAATTTTCTTAGATGTAGATGTCATATATTCACTGTACAGATACTTAATAGCTAAACAATTTTCTCTAAATTTACAGATATTAGGATAAGCATAATCAGATGATAGATCTCTTGTGACCTGTCGTATCAGAACATATTACATAATGACCCAACTTCCAAGTTTAAGAGAACTGCACTGTGCAATGTGCCGTAACCATATGCTGGGTACAAGGATCTGCTTGCTAAGGAGAGTCGAGACTGTGGATTATGCCTTTAACTTTATGATTTGCCACATTACCTAGTTAGTAGTATGGTAGTACCTACTACTGCTTAAGATTGTAATTTTGTTTCAAAGTTGAAAGTTCAAACTTATTTGCAAATTGCAATGTCGAGATCGGAGAAAAGAATAAACAAGAAGGATATGACAATGTTTGAGAATTTAGAAAGCCAAAAAAAATTTACGTTAGATTCATCATTCAACATTGAACATTCTATATGCAACATAATACATTAAACATAGTGCACACGTGACACTGCATACATGATACTACATTGTGACCACTGACAAGCAGTAAGCAACAATTCAAAGGTCAAAAGTTGTAACTGCTAATACAGCCATCGTCTGATCAGAAACTAAGGAGTCATAGACATCCGTGTTCTGATTAGAGTGAGTGAACGAGCATAAGCATGGGAATATCAAAAATTCAAAATGGCAAAGCCGCAATTTGCAAATGGCAAAAACATATTACATAAGTATTAAAATCAAAATTGTAAAACCATTAGTAATTACTAATATTAGACAATCGACTAACAGTTAGCTTCAGGAATCAAAAATTAGAATCCATAATATATCATAACATAATAGTAAATACATAATACATATGCCAGGTGCCTCCTGAGTCCGGTCACTAGTGTAACGCCACATGCGACATGTCTAATGATAAATCATGAATTGTAAACAGCTCAAGAGTCAATGCTCATCAATACTATGTAATTACAACTACTATGATCTACCTACAGAGTCCAGACTACTAGTAACTAGTCTACAATGTACATTGAGCACTCTAAGCTCTCCTAGGCCTGAGTCTCCTCCTGCTCGTTGGCGCTGCTGTGGAGCCTGTTGTGGTCTCTCGAGTGGCAGCGACGAAATCCTCAACGGAGGCAGAGGTATGATGCCTCTCATCCTCATCCCCGCTCTCCTCAGACTCCTCATCCATATACTACTCCTCCTCTGAGGACTCTGACCCTGACGATGCCTCAGACTCAGACTCGTCGTCAGGGCTATGAGCACAGGAGCTCGTACCCTCTCCTGCCCTCCTCTTGCGCTCTGCTCGAGTGACAGGACCTACACACAAGGAGTGACAAACGTATTGTTGCCCGCAAATTAGTACATTACAATAGTTACTCCGAACTTCGAAAATTTATTTCAAGACCTTAGACAAGTGACACATTGTCAACTTTGAACTAACAAGCCTGAAGCATGCAATGTCAAGTTGTCAACCGAGTAGTAAGTACTAAGTACTAAGTAGTAAGAGCTAAATCCTAGGTTCTCACCTGCACTCTGCATGGCCTCCTCATGGAGAAATGCGTACACGTCCTTCTCTGCCTAGTCTCTCGGTGGCAAATCTGGAACCTCTGCCACATCGATCTCATCCAGATTAACTTGTGCACATGTCACAATGTTGAATGCACATTGAAATCAAGACAAAATTTGAAGGGCCAACAAAAGTTTAAATTTAGATTTTTGCTACAGTCTACTATGATCTATCATCTATCTAGTATCTAGTATCTACTATTTACTATCTGGGATCAGTGACCACAATGCACATGTTAGAAATTATAACTTATGGCTTACCTGGATAGGCTCTGCGGTGGTCTGGAGTCTACCCAAAAGTCTCAAGTTGCCGTGTACGTACACCAACCTCTCCAACTGTGCAGAGGAGAGTCAATTCCTCTTCTTCGTGTGAATCAGGGAATGAACACTCCAGTTTCTCTCACAAGCGACTGCAGTGCAGTCCTGTGAGAGGATCTTGATGGCAAGGCGACGCAATTTGGGGACATCAATCCCAAACTTCGACCACCATGACACGGGATGCAGTTGGCCTGAATCACAGTTCAAGGGGGAGTTAGTAGTTGCAAATTATAGCCATCTTGGGACCTGATTCCCATGCAAGTTATGCAAGTAAATAAATGCAGCTACCAAGCTAGTAGTTACTAGTTACTCGTAACCAACAATGAGTAATTGTGCAATAAAATGTAAAGTTTAAGTTGTAATGGTAAGTTTATTACCGTCTCTCAAAAGCGTCGGGCCAGAGGCGAACTCCAAAAAGCTCATGCCTAAAAATCTGGAGCTCATCCAACAGGTTAGCTTGCTCGCATACATCAGGATAAACTCGAGAGATGTAGGCATTCCAGCCATCCCTGAGCTCCCTATCTGTGTACTGTTGCTCACTCCTCCAAAGTGGATGGAGTATGTGGGCCATGGCATCCAGGGGCTTATGAAACCACTCCCACCTGCTCTGCCAAAGGAGTCGGACCTCCTCAAGCCTGCAAGACACATTAATAATTATAATACATACTACATTTGAAATTTGAATCTTGGATCTTCAATCATGAATGTCGAATGATTTAATGATGATTCATCAATGATTCGATTGAAAATTCAAATTTCAGATTTCAAAGTTCAAACATTAGTTACAACTTAGAGGTTAGTACCAACTAGTAACTAGTAAGGCTTAAGTAATAAGCGTTGGGACTCGGCGATATACCTCTCTGGGGTAATGGTCCTGCAAAGACTCAACTGCTCGCCCAACCTGTCCATGAACTCATACACAAGGCCCAATGTACAGCCCTCTTGATCTGTAAGGTGTAGACAGTGTAGATAGGCTGTAGGCCCACCACAATGGATCGTGCCTCATTCCAAAATGCACTCGACATAATGGTCCGCTCGATTCTCTTACCCTTGGGCTCCTATGATGGCCCCCACTGTGCCCACTCACTGGCAACAACCATCTGCCTCCAGCCCTGATGAACTTTCAACGCCGTTCCAGGACCAAGAACATAAATGCAAACCTGCACAAGGCACAAGTGACAACACAGTACATGCATGAATCAAGATGCATTGCATTGAACATTCAAGAGTAGGTACATTGAACATTCCGTGCTCACAAAGTTACAAACTACAATAGCCATAAGTTTAAAGTTACAAAGTTCAAACTACACTAGCCCATGGGCCATTACTAAACAATACATACTTACCAAGTTCCAACAGAAGCGCACTTAAATTTGGGTTGCAACTTGCATACCTAGTGGGGGCAGGTCTCAAGACATCCAAGGTGGATTGTCTCCTGAACATGGCAAGGACCCTGGGGCCTCTTGGTGACGACTCTCACCGAGGACCGTGCTATAATGAGCACCTCCGCAATCCACGGTATCTTGGCCACATCCTCGACCAACAAGTCCAGGCAGTGTGCAGCACAAGGTGTCCAAAAGATGTGGGGGTTAGGTCTCATTAACAAGCCTACCCATGGAGACGTAATTTGACGCATTGTCTGTGACGACTTGTACAACCATACAGTGCAATGTGCATGGCATTGGAATTCCAAATTCAAGTGAAGCAACAAGTTTGAACCATAATCCATTATTAATCAATCGCCACTGAACATTAACATTTACAAATTACCATTATAGTATAATATATATACCTGTACAACGTGTTGTGGTCCCACCTCCTCAATGGCAGCTCGAATGTATGTGAACATGTACTCGCCCGTGACTGCCTCCCCAGAGGTGTCAATGGATCTGAGAAACATCGTCCCCATGCATGAAGACACCAAGATATTCAATATGTGGCGCCTCCTCGTATCGCTCCAACCATCAGATATGATGGTGCAACCATACCTAGTTCACAGGTGACAGGTCACATTGCACAAGACAAGATCGTAATTCAAATTTCATGGCAAGTTGCAACCCTTAGCCCTCAATGATGAATGATCATTTGAAAATTGACAATCATGCATGATTAATGATTAAACATAAATAGTTATTAATAAGTAATAAGTATGAAATGCCACCACAATGTATGAAAACTTAATGTACAATGTACATACTACATATCAATGAGATTCATCATAGAGTCTTTAAAGTTTAGAGTGCATAAAGTTAAAAGGATAGTAGTACATATCGGGCCCATGCCTTCCTGAGAGGCTCTAACTTCTGGTCAACAGAAGCCCGCTCATCAAGAAGTCCCTTCATCCTCAGATGCTCACAAGATGGCCCCAGCCACACCTGCCCAATAGCACTCACTGCACTCATCGCCCTCCTCCATGCCGGGGTCCTAGCCAGATGAAATGGCAGATCGCAAGTGTAGAACAACTGTCGAACTACAACCTCTGCCTCTGCCATGGCTCTGGGAGCAAAGGTGGACACATTACCCCCCATCTGTGTAGTGCGACCACGTCTACCTCTCCATCTCTCAAGTGGATGATGTGGTGCCGGTATGATCACGACGGCTGGAGGTGGTGTCGAGGATCCCGCACCAGAAGGCGGGTCAGGCCGGGTACTAGGCCCGCCTCATCTACAGCTCTTTCCTCTCTGGGCCATGGGAAGCGAGGGGCGAGCGGATGGCAACTGGGGGGAGTGATGTGGTGGCCTCTGGCTGTGTCACTGTAACTGCATCTCGATCTGCCAAAAAAGACAAATTACAATACAATTTAAAAATTAGATGACCAATGATCGTTGAACTTGAAACTTGATGTGAGTTAAAACTTGATCAATGTTTGAAGTGTAAAAGTTGAATGTTTACCTCTCTGTCTGGGCCCCGTCCTCGAAGGGCCAACCTCCTCCGATGCAACAGGAGTGATTATCGTGTCAGGAGCATCCATGCAAGGGGCAATCTCGTACCCCCTCAAACGTAAGACTGGTGACAATATTTGCAAGTCCATCTCTTTGTGCCCGATGTGTCATAGGCCGCAGCGATGGTGACGTGATCCCACAAGGGATCCCTATCCCTCGGCATGGTAGCCCTCTCTCTCTCTCTCTCTCTCTCTCTCTCTCTCTCTCTCTCTCTCTCTCTCGTGACGAGCTTTCTTTCTTTCTATGTCCTAATCTAGTTTCTAACCCTAACCGCTAACTTCTAAGTTCTAACTCCTAACTAAGTAGTTGGCATCAACCAACATCTACGGTTCTACCACGCTCACGAGTCACACTCACACTCACACACACACACACACACAATCACTCACGCACACACACACACACACAATCTCACACATGTCACACACAATCTCTCTCTCTCTCTCTCTCTCTCTCTCTCTCTCTCTCTCTCTCTCTCTCTCTCTCTCTCTCTCTCTCTCTCTCTCTCTCTCTCTCTCTCTCTCTCTCTCTCTCTCTCTCTCGGCCCTGCTCCATCGCGCGCTGCTCCATCCTCCATCGCGCCCTGCTCCATGGCTACCTACTCCACCGTGCCCTGCTCCGTCGCTGCACCCTGGATAGCACCCTGCCCCATCGATGGCTCCATCATTGATTGACGCTGTTGAACCTAGCCAGCGGATTGCTAGTGTACCTCCTTGCATTGCCATCTGCCGGCGGCTCCATCTTCCCATTTTCTATTTGTCAAGATCTGAGCGCGCTCCCAACGCTCCATCTGCCAGTTCCACATGGCTCCACGCAAGAGGGGGGGGGGGGTAACCCCCCCCATTCTCCATCGTGCCTTGCTGGTCCGGAAACCACCTCCGTCTCCGGTGGAACCCCTTCACCTTCACCATCACCTTCCATTCCGGTTGCAATCCCTATCTCTCTGTCAGATCCTATTCTTGTTAATAGTGAATCCATTATAGCCGATCCTTTGACCCCAAATACCCCAGAAGAGGAATCACTTCTTCCTCCAGCTTTTATGATCTCCGTCATTCGTGCAGATCAGTTACGTTCCTATGAATATCTCAACGACCATCGAAAAAAGCTTCTTTCTCTTGAAGCTATGATCCAAGCTGTTCAATCTCATGTTCAGAAACTAGATTCGTCTATCGATGATCTCCAGAAAGAAGTTGCAGCTATCAAAATCGAAGCTTCCTCTCATTCGACTACTTCAGCTAAGATCCAACAGCTTGAAAGTCAAGTAGAACAGCATCATACCGTTGTCCGATCCTGGGCAGATGTGCTTAAAGGTCCTAATATTGCTGTTCTACCACCTCCACCTTCATTTATCTCAGCTACGTTCACCGAGAACCGTTTGCGAGAGCAAAAGGCTCTTAATGTCTGAGTCAGAGGTATTACGAACTCCCATGATGCTGTTGGTGAAGCTAAAAAGTTTCTTGAAGAAAGTCTTCAACACCACCACAAAGATATGGATATTGCATGGCGGCCTAAGAAAGATCCAGGTACTCTTGTCATACACTTTGCATCTGCAACTGGTCGTCATGAAGTGGTAGGGAAGAGATCTACTTTCCGGGGCACCACGATATACTTGGATGAAGACCTTACTTTCATTCAGGTTCAAGAACGAAAAAAAGCAAAACAGGAGGCTCTAACAAATGGAAAGCGGTTGATCTACAGGGATGGTATCATTCGTTTTGTAGATATTAAACCTGTTGCTATTAATGAGATATCTGAGATTGTTCAGAGTTAGTGAGAGAGTTAGAGCACTGAAGAGATGCCAGTTGAATCTATAAATGGTCTTCGTACCATATAATCCTAGACATTATCCTCTTCTTAGTTAGTTTTGGTTTTAGTTATGTTGTTTGATGGCATTGCTCCATCTTGGCTCCACTCTCTCACACACATACATCATACATGTCACACACAATCTCACACACACACAATTTATTATCTCACACATACACACTCTCACACACACACTCACACACTCACAAACATACACAATCTCTCACACACACACACTCTCTCACTCTCACACACAATCACTAACAAACACACACTCTCACACACACACACACACACAATCACTCACACACACACACACTCTCTCTCTCTCACACACACACAATCTCAATGCACATGACACACACACACCTCTCTCTCTCTCTCTCTCTCTCTCTCTCTCTCTCTCTCTCTCTCTCTCTCTCTCAGGGCAAAGGGGTCGTTTTTATCAACGGCAAACCAAGATATTTCGACCTCCTCTCATGCTAGGAACTTGGGGCTCCCGAGTTTAGGAGCTACCTGAAATCCCCTACCATTTTGAGACTTGGCTTCTAGAATTGCAATGGTTTTTTATCATCATCATCGGCAAGAGATTTTGCTGACTTTATAAGCAAATGTGACATTTTGTTGTTGGCTGAAACCCATGAGTCCTCATATCATCCTCTTCCGCATATACAAGATTACTCTTGGCATTCTGTTTTTTGCCCATTTGTGAGGGGAAAAACCTGTCGTGGATCTAAAGGAGTAGCTTGTTTATACAGAGCCACGGTAGTTAAGATGGTTAAGCAAGATCTGTATGCTCGATATATATGGCTACATACTATTGGTTCATTATTGGGATTACCGCAGGACATTTATATGGTTGTATGTTACTTCGCTCCACAGACCTCGGCGTTTGCTGAATTTGGTGGGGACCCATTTCAGGCACTCTCAGATGATATTGTTGTTTTTTCTCAGCAGGGCTACATTTTGTTAGCAGGAGATTTCAACGCCCGTACTAGCTCCAGACAGACAGAATTTCATGCAGATACTGACATTCTTCGACTTCATCCTCTGGATATGGGACTTGATAGAGTATCACAGGATGCACACACTTCAGTTACATCTTTTGGAGAGCAGTTGATTACTCTTGCGGAGACACATTCTCTGGCCATCTTGAATGGCCTCACACAGTGGCCTTCCTCATCAGCGTTTACATGTTATCCTCATGGTGGAGGATATAGTGTAGTTGACTACTTTATTGGATCACCTGCTTTGATCCCTCACATCTCTGATTTCTCCATTACACCTCCTACCATTTCTAATCACTCACTCCTACGCCTCTCACTGGGTCACATAACCCCGTCTTCTAAAGTTCCACGCTCCTCTTCTACTAACAAACGTGTTCCCTTTACTCACTCTGGACTCGCCAACTACACCACAACCCTGTCCCAACTACTTACTCACTTCCCTTTCACGGCATCAGTTAAGCAACAAGCCACTTTTCTCTCTAAATCCCTCTTATCTGCAGCGTCCTCATCTTTCCCCACCAAGACGATATCATCTCATAGACGTGTTCACAACCGCTGGTATGATGCAGAATGTCGCTCTCTTCACTGTCCATGGCATACGCCACTATTGCTGATTTGTACGTTGTCGACGAGGGATTATGTACCTTTGGGTACCCAAAAACATTAATAATAATTATTCTAATTCTAATTCTCTCTCTCTCTCTCTCTCTCTCTCTCTCTCTTAAAGAAAGGAACAATAGGAAAATCCAACAACTGCAACAAATTTATTTACCAAATCTATGAAAGCTTGTACTGGCAGTAAAAAAATCTTTATGGGCATTAAGTTTCTGCATATGGACTTACCGGGCAAATAACTTTTGTGGAGGGGACTTTCTCACCATGAAACGGATTTTTGCTCTTAGTTTTAAACAATTTTGTGAAAACATTCAGCTCAAAAAAAAGAGAGATCTATCCTCAAACTTTGTAGTCCAAGTGAAACAACAAAGTACCCTTAATGAAGCATACATAGAAGCAGATAGTCACTGTAGTACACATAGGTTATATGATTAAAACATGACAAGAAACAATGCAGAACTTTTACTTTACTGTCACCCTTATGAATCTAATACATGTGGGCAATAGATCAGAACCTGCTCAGCAGTTCCCATGGATCCATGGCATCCAAGCAAAAGAACTTTTGAAGGATTTCCCAGCACAGGATGTCTTCTAAGCTTTTCTAATAAAGCTGATATGTCTTCCCAACCAATCATGAACACCAGCACTGCTCCTTCTCTTTCATCTAGGCAGATATGGGTAAGTACTTCCTCAACCAAGTTGAAGCCTAATGCATCAGGGCTCCAACATGCCAGCGAGTCCTGAGTCCTCAAGCTGTAATCCATATGATCTTGCTGAGCCATAGCATCCTACATTCACAAAATGAAATAAAAAATTGATAAGGCCTATCAAATCTCATGGTTATGTCATCTTCTAGTCAATGTGTCATCAGTTCCAAGAGGCAGGCCAATCTGGCCATTGAGTAGGCAGGCTATTCATTTATGTTGATCTCGAATACCATTATGCTATAAGAAAATAAAAAAGATCTTAAGTCGAGGAGGCATAAGATCTCACCTCAGCAAGAGTGCTCAATGGATTCCTGCGTTTGCGAGATGCAAGCTGTTTTTGCATTTTCCACAATTTATCATCTCCATAGTTATCTATTTGGTTGAACTGGGTCAGTCTATACCCTGTCATTTCAAGAACATCTTCCAAAAAATGTGCCTTTACAGGATGGGTGAAGCCCTGCAAGAGCACCTTCAACTATTAACTGAAAAGCACTAACTTGGAACTTGCACTTCCAGCATAATTATGTGCAAAATCAGAGTCCAAGAAATCAAGCAAAGCCCCATGATATCAAATTGAAAAGATGCGCATGAATTAAACCTCGAAAATCACATGAATTTGGCCATTGCATCTTGCATTATCAAAGCAATACTTTCAGATAGAGCTTCAGTACAGAGAGAGTATGGTGTGAAAACAAATGTTTCTGGAAAATCTGACTCATCTTGCGAAGAATAATCAACTTCACAAATTTCGATCGAATGCCCAAAGAAGAAACGGAAAAGTACGGAATGTGTCGTTCAATATGCACGGAGTGTAAAGAACTGTTATTTAGAAAGAAAGTCTATTTGTTTTTCTACCGTAATAAAATCGTTCCGAAAAAAATAAATAAATAGATAGTAATTGGAATCTCTTTAACAACATCATTTTGTATGGTACAGGAACTATGATAAAGACAATGACATATATGGCCTATAAACATGCATTGCCATGAACTTTCATTCTTGAAGCAAAAAAATTACAAACACACTAGACTCGTATACAAATCTTCCTAAAATGACAAAAAGACCTTTGCAAATACACCAAGCAGCATTGTGGATTTTGACCATCATAAGGAAATGAATCAGAAGAAAACTTGTGTACTCAATTCAAACACATAAATTTCCAATATTTCCAATATGGGAGAAACTTAAGGGCTATTTTGAAAGTAACCATTGACTGATCCCTCACATATTTTGATGTTGAAAGTAACTTCAAGTTTCAGCTATAGATATTTGCCACATTCAGATGTGCCTTCCTCCCATTAAAACATGCAGCTGTAAAGAGAGAAATGGAAGCTGGGGGAAGGGAAATATCCAATGAAATACGACAGTCAACCGCAGAATCAGAACTTGAGGAAACTTTATACCAACAGTCCTATCAAGGATGAGGGGGTTGAACTTTGTCGTACAAGACTTACCGGAATATGAAACATGGGTACACCCCCAAAATAAGACGAAAAAAGTTGCGCATTAAGCGTAGCACTCATAAGCACCAGTCTAAGATCAGGTCGTTGAGGAAGTAACTCTTTCAAAATCACCAATAAGAAATCTGCACACATACCAGTACACCAACATAGTTCTTATCCATAGGTCGAAAAGATAAGCTATTTCATAAGCGTACTAAGTCTTACAAAGCCAAGCAAGTTCAGAATCAGATCGCTGTCACCTTTTCTCTTAGTGGCCATCAATGACTAAGTGAACTAAAGTTAATACCTTCGTTCATGCCCCGTTCATGTATTTCATCTACGAAGACATGTGTTACATCCTTCAAAGTTGGGTCTACCATCAAGCGTCTAAGTAGTATCCCAGTTGTACAAAATAAGAGTCGCGTACTCCGACCCCTCATTCCCTCGAGACGAACTTGATATCCCACCTGTAATCACAACCTCCTAGTATTAAGCTGAATTTCATCTAAGAGAATAGAAACCCATTTTGCTATTTTTTGGTGTGTTCCATTCCATGCAGACTGAACGAAACATGATGTGCACATTCTGTGTATGCTAAAAAAACAAAAATGTTCTCAATCAAAGTTTGAAGAAAGGAATTTTCCACATTTTGAACAAGACACATTGAAAATGTTGCATGGAAAGACCTTGTTCCATGCAGCTGGGAACTATATCTACGAGTATGCAGATTGAATGAAAATAATATTAGATAGTAATATTCTGATCATCAGAAAGCAGGTCAATGTGCTGAAGCGGATAGATTGATATATTCTCACCGAATCACCGATCTCCTCTCCTCTTTCAGCCGCAACTCTCTCTGCCACTGACACAGCTGATATTCGTCTTGGTTGCGTACAAATGATATTACAAGTTGCTCCACGCCCCACTTCAATCTCGGATTCCAGCACATATTGAGGAAGCTGTGTCGTCTTACCACAACCAGTCTCTCCTGATATCACCAATACCTGCTTCAAGCAAAGAGTTTCTATTATGAATTAGGAATGACAATTGAGTAAACATTTTGATATCACCAAAAACTTGGCAGTGTGAAAAATCAGCATCATCAGATAACTAAAATGTACTGATGCTCACCACAGACTATAAATTCCACTGAGCCAAAAATTATACAATCTAGCCTGCCAGTTCATCATAGGCACTGTCATGGTGCCCTGGACCTTGGCACCTAAATCACCATGCACCAGTGTTGCTACTGTGCTTCCATACCTGCCCTGGGCCAATACTAGTATTTGAAGAATGCCAATGTTTGCCATCTTGTACACCACAAAACGTACAGCTTTGTAGAAACGCATACAATCTTATAGCATATCTGGTTGCTGATTTTTGCTCTTTGCAAATTAGAGCCCAAAGGTGCTCTATTGCTTCACCTATTTAAATGTTCATCTTGTAGTTAACAAGTTTTTTACAAGCACTAGTCCAACTCAGCTAGTTGGTAGTATTTCTGTAGAGTGTCGCATTTTTCGCCCTGTGTCCCGTGTAAAAATGCAGTGTTGCATTTTTTGCTTGTGTGGAATCCTGTGTAAAAGTGCAGTGTCGCATTTTTCGCTTTTGTCGTCTGTGAGCAATTGCATGTAAAAATGCAGTGTCACATTTTTCACGAAGCAGTGTCGCATTTTTGGAAGTGTCTGAAATGGCCAAAAAACCAAGTTAGCACAAGTGATGCAAAACACTTAGTTGCTCAAGATGGCCCAAAGGTTGAAAGGCGACAGTGTCGGGTTTAGGGTCTTTCACCTGTCATAAATTGCGAAGAAAAATGCAATGCAGCCCTTCGGCTTAGAACAAAACTCAAAGGCACTTTCATTTATATGGATGATGATTTGACAAATACCCAATGGTTAGCAAGGAAAAAGATTATTCATAAAGCAAAAGAAAAAGGGCAAAGGGTCTTTTTTATCGACGGCAAACCAAGATATTTCGACCTCCTCTCACGCTAGGAACTTGGGGCTCCCGGGTTTAGGAGCTGCCCGAGATCGCCTACCATTTTGAGACTTGGCTTCTAGAATTGCAATGGTTTTCTATCATCATCATCGGCAAGAGATTTTACTGATTTTATAAGCAAATGTGACATTTTGTTGTTGGCTGAAACCCATGAGTCCTTATATCATCCTCTTCCACATATACAGGATTACTCTTGGCATTCTGTTTTTCGCCCATTTGTGAGGGGGAAAACCTGTCGTGGATCTGGCGGAGTAGCTTGTTTATACAGAGACACCGCAGTTAAGATGGTTAAGCAAGATCCATATGCTCGATATATATGGCTACATACTATTGGTTCATTATTGGGATTACCTCAGGACATTTATATGGTTGTATGTTACTTTGCTCCACAGACTTCGACGTTTGCTGAATTCGCTGGGGACCCATTTCAGGCACTCTCAGATGATATTGTTGTTTTTTCTCAGCAGGGCTACATTTTATTAGCAGGAGATATCAACGCCCGTACTAGCTCCAGACAGACAGAATTTCATGCAAATACTGACTTTCTTCAGCTTCATCCTTTGGATATGGGACTTGATCGAGTATCACAGGATGCAGAATACTGACTTTCTTCAGTTACATCTTTTGGAGAGTAGTTGATTACTCTTGCGGAGACACATTCTCTTGCCATCTTGAATGGCCTCACACAGTGGCCTTCCTCGTCAGCGTTTACATGTTATCCTCATGGTGGAGGACATAGTGTAGTTGACTACTTTATTGGATCACCTGCTTTGATCCCTCACATCTCTGATTTCTCCATTACACCTCCTACCATTTCTAATCACTCACTCCTACGCCTCTCACTGGGTCACATAACCCCGTCTCGTAAAGTTCCACGCTCCTCTTCTACTAACAAACATGTTCCTTTTACTCACTCTGGACTCGCCAACTACACCACAACCCTGTCCCAACTACTTAGTAACTTCCCTTTCACGGCATCAGTTGAGCAACAAGCCACTTTTCTCTCTAAATCCCTCTTATCTGCGGCGTCCTCATCTTTCCCCAGCAAGATGATATCATCTCATAGACGTGTTCACAACCGCTGGTATGATGCAGAATGTCGCTCTCTTCACAAACATGTGGTATATGCCAGATTACACTCCCCTACAACACTCAAACAACACCAGAAAAAGTATCATAAAGCCACCAGAACAAAGAAGATAACATACCTACAATCACTCTGTCAAAGGTTGATCGACTCTTTAGATTCCCCTTCCTCCTTTTTCTGGAAACATTTCACCAGATCCTTTTCGACTTTGGCCCCCATAGCAACCGAATCTTGGGTCGAATATGCCACAACTTTATACCAGAGACTCCCCTCCTACCTTACTCTCACCACGACCTGCCCGCTGCACGCTTTTTACTCCACACATGGTTGAGAATGCCATTAACCATGCCAAACTTCATAAAGCCACTGACTATGATTCTCTAAACACGGATTTCCTAAAAACTGTAGCACATCTTATCTCACCCTTTATTGCTCACGCGTTTAACACTACTGTGACCTCTGGTTTTCCTACTAATATCCTTCATCCCATTCTCAAGGCAAGTGATCCCATAAATGTAGAAAACTACCGTACTATTATAATTGGTCACACTTTGGCTAAGATTTATGGTCCCATTTTACAGAAGGTTACTTGATCGTTTGCTGAGACTGAGGATTTACATGCTATGGGTCAGGCTGGGTTCAGACCAGGTGTAGCGCAGGCATCCCAAAGGGAGCCGGGAACCACGACTTAGCTTCCCAGCCTTCAACTCTTGCCATCCAAACCCACTTGGCATACAAGCAGCCAACTCGCCAACAACGATCAGACTTAACCAACTTGAAATTCCGAAAACCAACATTGAGATCCAACCTCGCGCCATGCCAGATCGGGGGTCCCGACGTGGGTGACTTCCCTCCAAGCAAGCCGCCCGACATACATCAAACTTAACCAACTCGAAGCTTCGTTACGAACGAGTAACATCCATTCCAAGCAAGCGGTCTGACTTACATCAGACTTAACCAACTGAAAGCTTCGTCACGAGCGCTGGAAGCCAACCTGGCGCCACGCCAGACTGGACAGCCATAAACAGGTAACATCCACCCAAGCAAGCCATCCAACTCAGCCGACAGGTTAGAGCCCGTTCCCCAAGAGCTTAACGCATTCACGTTCATGCAAGGAACACTCAGAACCACAAGCCGCGACAGATATGGAAACAACCAGTTCTTGGACCGAATGGTCCCGACAGCATACCGCTGGCGCCACGGACCGAATGGTCCCGACTGCATAGGGCTGGCGTCCCGGGATACGACCCTCAGCTATGTGCCAAGTTAAAAATTTTGAAAGCGGCCTTACAACTGGCGCTTTTACCGAACACTGAAACCCAGAAGGTAATCAGAGTCAGTTTGAGGAAAATCCCACTTTATTGATAAATCTGAGAAGGTTACATTTCAAGTGTGTGACCGACCCTAGTCTCCGGGGCGCTAGCATGCCAAGGCGAGAGCCATGACAACATTCCAGCAAGGGAGGCTGAGACTTGGTTGGAGCTCGCCCTGAGTCGCAACCCGCACTCCCCTATAGTATTGGTGTGATTCGGCACCCCCCCTCATACCAAGCACTCTACCCAAGCTGATAAAGCACATTTTTCTCTCTCTAGGATTTTCTCTTTCTAGAAAGTCATTTTCTCTCTCTAGATTTTATTGATCCCCAGGCTTCCTTTGATCATGCCTAGATCGTGTGAGGTGATTGCACATCGATCTGAGCTCTCTGGACTTCGCTAGAACCGATCAAAGATTTTCAGCCATAGGAACTTGGCGCCGGCTGGATTCTGGTCACAGTGGCGCCGGGAGCGGCGCCGGCGCCGTTGGCGCCGGGAGCAGCAGGGGCGCTGCTGGCGCCGGGGACATAGCTGGCGCCGATGGCGCCGCAAGTAAAGCTTGTAAAGGTAGCTTTACAACATCCACCCCACCTTTATAAAATCTGATGTCCTCATCAGATGTCAGATTAAAGTAAAGGTGTCTCCCAATTAAAATAACTATACATTTAAGCTACTTGGCACAGTACTCAATTTACTGGCCACTTTTTATTAACATTGAAGCTGGCACACCACAAGTCGGAGGCTTAGCTCTTTGTACTGAAAAATTACATAACTTTAAAATATATCTTTGTCTGGGAAAAGCGTAGATTTAATATCGCTTTCGTAAAACCCGAGAACCTTATTAACTGGTGACAGAGGCCTTTCTTTGAAATGTTCGCCCCTGTCGCTTCTGACTTCCGACTTTGGAACTCCTTTGAGCTCCTGATTTGTCCTTGATGCACTTTGTGTTGAGCTCCCTGAGCTCCAGATTTGTTCAGTTCCGCACAGGTATCAAGGCTCCCTGAGCCGAAGGATTTATCGTTTGATTGCCCACTTTATGGTCCACTCCGCGCCTTGTTGCTTCTGCACCTTGATTTCTTTCCTTGTCCAAGCCTGATCTTGATACTTTTCCATCTTGGCTCTTTAAGGTAGGCAAAGATTGAGTACTCCGCAATGCACCTCTCACTTAGCTTGAAGTAGTTCTTTGAATCAGCCCAAATGTAACCATTGACCTCGTGGAAAGCCAAAGGGTCGCACCAGTTTGATCCGCATCCGAACTATCTCTTCGCGTTTGTTTGAAGCACCATGTCCATCGCGCAAAACTTGACTTTCACAATTCCATCACTGGTTAGTTGCCTCACAGTCAAAACAAGAAGTGTACATCGAGCTTGGCTTCAAGTAGCTCTCTTTGAATCAGAAACATGCACCCAGAGTTTGCACTAATCCGATCTCAACGCGAACTGTCCCTTAGCCTCCGTTCGAAATACCAAGTCTCTCATGCAAGACTCAACTTTCACAGTTCCTTCATTGATCAGCTGCCTTACACGTAACACAAGCCAGCGTACTCATATGTTTCCTCATCATTGCTGGTCCAGAGAAAGCCTATAACAAACTTTCCTTTCCACAACAAAAACTTGTCAACTTATTAGGTCCAAAGTTCGCCAGTCCCCTCGTGTGAGTATGGCTAGGTCACCTTGAATTTGCCCCCATTTTGATCAACTTTCATTCAAAATTTGCCCCAAGAGAGAGGTGTGTGTGATAGTTCCCCTCCACTTAATAAATCAGCTGATCGGACTTAGAGTAGAGTTCTTCGGACAAAAAGCCTTTCCAACACTTTGCTTCCCATCTGCTAGGATTATGGCTCGATCCAACTTGTTGCCAATCTCTGAAGAGGATTCTAGTCTTTTTCCCCTTTGAGGAAAAACCCAACTGATACTGGATATCACCCATGCTCAGTGAGTTTCAGTTCCGAAGGTGGCCGTCCCAAAATGAAGACAAACTGCTATAGAAGATCTCCCCTGAAATTGCCCTTTCCAACTCTTGACTTCCTGCTTGCGTCTGGTGGGCGTTGTCGCAAATGAAACTAACCCAAGAAACAGGCTAGCCATCCATCCTTTGCAAACATTGAGTCATTTCGTTGTCGTTCACGTGCGAGTACTTGAACTGCAAATCCGCCGCACAAATTCTGGATATCGCCCATGCTCAGTGAGTTTCAGTTCCGAAGGTGGCCGTCCCAAAATGAAGACCAACTGCTCCATAGAAGATCTCCCCTGAAATGGCCCTTTCCAACTTTTGACTTCTTGCTTGCGTCTGGTGGGCGTTGTCGCAAATGAAACTAACCCAAGAAAAAGGCTAGCCATCCATCCTTTGCAAACATTGAGTCGTTTCGTTGTCGTTCACGTGTGAGTACTTGAACTGCAAATCCGCCCCACAGATTCTGTAGTCCTCTTTGTTTGATGGTATCAGCCTTCAAAAGAAAAGGTTCCTTCTCGAGCCATCAGCTCCTTGTATCACAAGCAATCATGCAAACCAGACAAAGCACGAGTACTAAGACTCACCACGAATACGTACAAGTAAGACACTCAGGCAGGTTTACTAACAAGTAACAAAGACAAGGTCCCCCTTTGAGATGGTCCTGCCAACGGACCTTTGCCTGGCCGCGCCCATACAAATCGATCACGGAATCAGCCCACATAGGACACCCCTCCAACTATCCGTGCTTTCACCATTAAGCAGCACATTGCCTCAGTCACGCCCCACCACTTTTTGGTCGATAGCCCTTATAGCTAAACGATCGGCAGCTATCCCGCACCGGCAGCTAACCACCCGTGCTTTACACCCGAATTCGAGCAGCATCTCTGTATCAATGGTTAACCCGTACAGTTCGAATATGTCGCCCCGCACCCCACAAGGTACAGACCGTGCTTTCACCTCCCTAGGCAGCACTTTGCCTCATCCGTCCTACGTGCAGACAGCGCCAGGCCCGAACCGCGAGAACTGACCGTGCTTACACCTCAAGGGCAGCACCTTGACTCATCAAGTCCCCCGTTCTGCCGACCACCCCGACCGTGGACGCACCCGTGCTTACACTGTGGGCAGCACCTTGCACAACAGTTGTCTTGATGAACCCCAAACCGTGGCCATTTCCGTGAGATCCGCATAGCTGACCGGCCAGTCGGCTCTGATACCACATGTAGCGCAGGCATCCCAAAGGGAGCCGGGAACCACGACTTAGCTTCCCAGCCTTCAACTCTTGCCATCCAAACCCACTTGGCATACAAGCAGCCAACTCGCCAACAACGATCAGACTTAACCAACTTGAAGTTCCGAAAACCAACATTGAGATCCAACCTCGCGCCATGCCAGATCGGGGGTCCCGACGTGGGTGACTTCCCTCCAAGCAAGCCGCCCGACATACATCAAACTTAACCAACTCGAAGCTTCGTTACGAACGAGTAACATCCATTCCAAGCAAGCGGTCTGACTTACATCAGACTTAACCAACTGAAAGCTTCGTCACGAGCGCTGGAAGCCAACCTGGCGCCACGCCAGACTGGACAGCCATAAACAGGTAACATCCACCCAAGCAAGCCATCCAACTCAGCCGACAGGTTAGAGCCCGTTCCCCAAGAGCTTAACCCATTCACGTTCGTGCAAGGAACACTCAGAACCACAAGCCGCGACAGATATGGAAACAACCAGTTCTTGGACCGAATGGTCCCGACAGCATACCGCTGGCGCCACGGACCGAATGGTCCCGACGGCATAGCGCTGGCATCCTGGGATACGACCCTCAGCTATGTGCCAAGTTAAAAATTTTGAAAGCGGCCTTACAACTGGCGCTTTTACCGAACACTGAAACCCAGAAGGTAATCAGAGTCAGTTTGAGGAAAATCCCACTTTATTGATAAATCTGAGAAGGTTACATTTCAAGTGTGTGACCGACCCTAGTCTCCGGGGCGCTAGCATGCCAAGGCGAGAGCCATGACAACATTCCAGCAAGGGAGGCTGAGACTTGGTTGGAGCTCGCCCTGAGTCGCAACCCGCACTCCCCTATAGTATTGGTGTGATTCGGCACCCCCCCTCATACCAAGCACTCTACCCAAGCTGGTAAAGCACGTTTTTCTCTCTCTAGGATTTTCTCTTTCTAGAAAGTCATTTTCTCTCTCTAGATTTTATTGATCCCCAGGCTTCCTTTAATCATGCCTAGATCGTGTGAGGTGCTTGCACATCGATCTGAGCTCTCTGGACTTCGCTAGAACCGATCAAAGATTTTCAGCCATAGGAACTTGGCGCCGGCTGGATTCTGGTCACAGTGGCGCCGGGAGCGGCGCCGGCGCCATTGGCGCCGGGAGCAGCAGGGGCGCTGCTGGCGCCGGGGACATAGCTGGCGCCGATGGCGCCGCAAGTAAAGCTTGTAAAGGTAGCTTTACAACACCAGGATACTCTACCTCAGATCAGATTTTCATTTTGAGATGCCTCATTGAGGAGGCACGACATCAAAGACAGAGTTTATTGTTGCTTTGCGAACTTCCGCAAAGCTTTTGACTCAGTTTCGAGACATCTCCTTTTCCAAAGATTATCCTCACTTGGTTTCACAGACGAGACTATTGACGCGATCATTACTTTATATGAGAGAGTTTGGGCGCGGTTCAGGGACGGTAGTGGTTCTATGGCACACATCACCTACGGTTGGATACTACGGGTACCCCTGTCCATCCAGCATATCTTACACAGCCATTATCTTTTGGTCTGCGGTACCATATGGGACAGCTCCGAGTCTCTTCTCATCAGCTGGCTATTGAGACGGGTAGATACACAGACACTCCCAGATTGCAGAGGATATGTCAGCTTTGTTCTCTTCATGAGATAGAGGATGAGTTCCATTTCATCTTTCGCTGTCCTGTATATTATGAGATCAGGGGGCGTTACCATTTCTCTCTCTCTCTCTCTCTCTCTCTCTCTCTCTCTCTCTCTCTCTCTCTCTCTCTCTCTCTCTCTCTCTCTCTCTCTCTCTCTCTATATATATATATATATATATATATATATCAGAGGGAGATATTACTGTCTTTTTCCAGATGCACCGATTACTCTACGGTCGACTACAGCATATGGGGATTCACGTTGTGTTGCACTCATGATCAGAGAGATGCTACTTTTGCGACAGAATTTATGTCAGCCAGTTCAATCTAGTCACTATGACACACGGCTCCAGATCACATCGTTCTTCTTCAGCAAGAGGACACGGCTGTAGGAGATAGAAGCCTAAGGATCCAGAATCTTAACTATTCAATCACACAAAGCATTCTCAAAAGAAAGAGAGAGATGGCTAGAAACCCTCTTGTAGAAACTCGTGGACAGCCAAGGAGAATAGTCAGTCTTGCTTACAAAAGTGTCTCATACAAATGGGATGCACACATATATATAGTCCAAGATGACTATCTAACTTCATGACTATTGGCTATCCAACTACTTGACTATTGACTATCCAACTTTCTCTAAGTTACATAGAAAGAATAAGGTACCTCCAATATGTCAAGTTGGGTAACTTAATGTCATAATTAGGCCTATGTAGGAAAGCAAGAGACAAGTCACCAAGATCTAGTTATCAATCAATCTCCACAAGAAACAAGAGAGAAGAGGCTGGGCGCCCAACTCTAAGAGAGAGAGAGAGAAAACAGCAACAAGAGCAATGGAGAGCCAAACTCTATAAAAATGGAATACACAATGAGCATCTAAGTACTCTACCTGGATGTGACCAAATGCCACCAAACCCTAAGGTTAACCACTTACTAAATGTAGGGCACCCCCAAAAGTCAAGATAGGGCCCCTAAACAAAATTAGACCCCTAAGGACCCACGAGTCAGTACATGACCAAAATTGGGTCCAACTGAACTTAAGACAAACTTAAGATGGCCTAAATAACTAAATACCCATGGTTACACAAATCTCGACCTTTTGGGTCAAAGTAACCTATGGATTAACTTCAGCATAGTCATTTATTTCTAACACCCTCCTTAAATGACAATGCAAAAACTGAAATCTTCACTATGTAACAAAACCAACATGTGGTATCAAATTTAAAGCTTTGCATAAAGCTTCAAATCTGACTCTAGGCAACGCCTTAGTGAAGAGGTCCGCAATATTATCCTCCTTAGGACAATATTCAAGTAACTCTCCCGAACAAAGTGATAATGGATCTCGATGTGCTTCGTCCTCGCATGAAAAACAGGATTCCGTGCAATGGCTATAGCACTTTGACTATCACCCAAGATAAGAGTGGCTAAGGGCTCGCCAAACTTCATGTCAACAAGTAGTCTTCTCAGCCATAAACACTCTGTCGTGGCTGAAAATATCGCTCTATATTCTGCCTCACTAGAAGAAGTAGCAACAGTGGGCTACTTTTTACTTGACCACGAATTTGAAGAAATACCATAAAAAAAGCAATGTCCACTTGTAGAGCGTCTAGTGTCTTGATCTCCACCCCAATCCGAGTCACTAAAACCAACCAAACATGCATCATCACAATCAAGAAAAACCAGTCCATGACTTCTTGTTCCTTGAAGATATCGAAAGATCTTCTTCAACGCTTTCCAATGTGATGTCATCGGGGCATGCATGAAATGACTCATGAGTGAGACACTATAAGAAATGTCTGGTCTTGAATTACATAGGTTGACAATATAAAGTAGTGTCAAATGATTCACCATCACCTTGACTACTTTATTTCAGACCTATCTCCATAAGTGTAGCAACCGGCTTGCAATCTTCCATCTTGAACCGCTTCAAAATCTGCCCAATGTAGCGTTCTTGAGAGATGAAAATTCCAGCACCTTCTTGTACAAATTCAAGACCAACATAAAAGTGCAATAGGCCTAAATCTGAGGTTTCGAAAACCATACCAAGATCAAGTATTACGGCATCAATCTGCTGCTCATTACTTCCCGTGATAATAATATCATCAACATAAAGCAAAATAATGATGATATAATTTGAAGTATGCTTGACATAAAGAGTAGATTCGCTAGGACTATTAGTAAACCCTCAATCACAAAAGTAGGCATGTATCTTTTGATACCACATCCTCGGAGCTTGCTTCAGTCCATAAAGTGCCTTCTTGAGAAGACAAACTTTATCTTCTTGGCCTTCAAACAAAAAACCAGCAGGTTGTTGAAGGTACACTTCCTCATTAAGATCACCATTGAGGAATGTTGTCTTTATGTCAAGTTGCCGCAAACGCCAACCAAAGTGGGCAGCCAAAGAGGTTACTACCCTCACGGTAGTCATCCGAGCAGTAGGAGAAAAAGTCTCCTCATAATCAATCCCCTTTTGCTGAGCATAGCCTTTGGCAACGAGCCTTGCCTTGTACCTTTCAATGGTACCATCTGCTTTATACTTAATTTTGTATACCCATTTAGAACCAATTGCCTTCTTCCCATGAGGAAGATCAACAAGAACCCAAATCTGGTTCTTCATAAGTGAGTCATACTCATCTTGCATCGCATCCTCCCAACATTTTACTCCCTTGGCCTGCTCATAGAAAACAGGTTCTTCTGCAACATCTCCATGAGATGTAAGAGCAAAATCTGAAAAATCAGCATAGTCCACTGATTTTGTAGACGCACGTGTCTTTCCATCATAAAATGAACTTACTTTGCTGTCCCGCAAAGTCGACAACAGCCACCGTGGGACTGTTTTGGGCTGTCCAACAGCCATGTCTCTTCTTACAATTTGTTGTCCAAGATCTTCCGACACCGCACTTGGCTGTCCAAGATCTTCCAAAACAAGTCCTTGATGTCCAACAGTTCCTGCAGGCTGATTTTGAGCAACAACGGGCAGTTCTTGATGAATGTTAGGCTCTAAACTTGATGAGGTGTTGGGCAGGTCGAAACTGGTTGATTGCTGCCCCTTATCTCCAACAATAGAAGATGGTACCAAATCTGTAAAAACTTCAACATTCACACTATGTGGGCTGTCCCCCTTCAAGATATGAGTTGGGGCCACATCCAATGAATTCTTTTCATCAAAATGCACATCACGACTAACAATAATCTTATTAGTGCTCAAATTGAACAGCCTATAGCCTTTGCTTTCACTACTATAGCCAACAAAAATGCATTTAACTCCTTTATCTTCAAGCTTTGTACGAAGTTTATCCGGAACAAAAGCATAAGCCGTACAACCAAAAATGCGAAAGTGAGAAATTGTAGGCTTCTTTCCATACCAAACTTCATAAGGAGTTAATACTTTCAATGCTTTAGTAGGACAACGATTGCTTATGTATGTTGCCGTTATAACCGCTTCAGCCCAAAACTTGTGAGGCAGCCCCTTTGTTTTGAGCATGCAACGGGCCATCTACATGAGTGTGCGATTCTTTCGCTCGGCAACACCATTTTGTTGAGGAGGCGTATAGGGAGTTGTCATTTGATGTAGAATTCCCTTTTCTCGAAAAAATGCACCGAACGTATTCTTAATGTATTCCCCTCCTCGATCGGTGCGTAGGATCTTCAAAGAATGCCCAAACTGATTTTCCACCATTGCTAGAAAATCTTTGAAACGTTGAAAAACTTCCGATTTAGCCTTCATAGGATAGATCCATGTAAAACGGGAAAAGTCATCAATAAAAGTCACAAAATAGATGCACTTTCCAATGGATTCGGTCCTCATTGGACCACAAACATCACTATGAACCAAATCAAATTTATCAAGAACCCACCTTATAGTTCCATCAATTGGAAAAGGTTTCCTTTGAAACTTTCCAAGTATGCACCCCTCGCATACATGCCCTTCCGGCTGCTCAATAGTAGGAATGTCTTCTACCATATTAAATGTCTTCAGCTTCTTCAAACTTGCAAAGTTGAGATGCCCAAACCTTGCGTGCCACAATTCAGCCAACTCCAATGATTGTGATGTAGAAGCAACAAGACATGTAGAGGGAATTCGTCGCTCATAGGTATCCATAATGAATAAGCCATGCATCGTTCCCGAAACAATAATCAAGAGTGATCTTTTAGGATCCTTGACAAGACACTTATCTTCTTTGAACTCAACAACTAGTCCTTGCTTCCACATAGTTGAAACCGAAAGAAGATTCTTCTTGATTCCCGGAACATAAAGCACATTCTTAATGTACTTTTCTTCACCATTAGGCAAAATGATGGCTACAATTCCAATTCCATGAATAGAATAAGATGCATCATCCGCACATTGTACCTTACTTCCATTTTGCACTTTTACTAATTTAGTAAATGCTTCTTTGCGAGAAGTCATATGACGAGAAGCACCACTATCAATCACCCATTCAATGGGCTGAAAATCAGCAACTTGCAAAACAGAATCTGAATTCCTCATATATGTAGTAGTACTAGTAGAAGCAATATTAGACACAAAAGCATAGTCTTGGTTGAAGAGATCACCACTAGCTTCAAGCTCTTGCTCCAAAGTAGCAAGTGAAGCACTAGTATCAATTCCTTTACTCTCCTCTTTCGCAAGCTTCTTCTTACAATCCTTGATGAAGTGCCCATACCTTTTGCAATAATGGCACTTCCCTTTCTTCTTTTGAGTGTTGACATCTTGACCTCCAACGGGCTTTTGCTCATCCTTGGAAGGAGGCTTCCCCTTTCCTTTTGACTTGCCTTTGCCCTTGCCTTTCGTGAAGAAAGCTTGATCTTGTTGAGTGTCACCCGCAAAGTTTTGCCTCGTTTGCTCCTCTTGAAGAAGCAGCCCAACAAGTTCATCAAAGGAGAGTTGTTGTCCCCTAAGAGAGATACTCAAAGATGAAACAAATGGAAGATAAGATGAAGGTAATGAGTTGAGAGTAATGGAAACAAATTGAGCATCCTCAATTATCTCATCAATATTGAGAAGCTCCTCACGAAGATCCTTGATCTTCGTCAAGTGATTGGTCACTTGATCCCCTTCTTGCATCTTCAACAAAGAAAGCTGATTTCTGAGATACACCACTCTTGCTGGATTTTTGACTCTATACATAGTATAAAGTGTATCTCACACACTTTTAGATGTCTTACAAGACCTAATATGAAGTAAGATAGATCTTTTCACAGCAAGAGCAGCCATAGAATGAGCTTGTGCATCCCTTCTATCCCACTTCTTTTGTTCTTCCGAAGATGGAGACGATGATGTTGATGATGATGATCCATGAGGTGTAGGAGGTGCCAAAGACGGAGGCCTTTCCTCATCACCATTGACCAAATCCCACAGCCCTTTCGCTATGAGAAGCTTCTTCATCATGTAACTCCACAAGGAGTAGTTTGTGCCACCCAACCGATCTTCACTAAACAAAGAACCGATAGCTTCCGATTCTTTAGCCATTACCTCCAACAAAATTTCAGCTTGTAGTAGATAGGAAAGAGAGCCTTTCCACAACCAAATCTACTCAAAAATTTGCAGCAAACAAAGAGCTGAAAGTAGGAGCACAAGATGTCTTTCAATCTGCAACCAAAGTGCCCAGAAGATAATGGATAGATGGCTGTCTTTCTGCACAAAAAAACCAGCTTCTTGAAAATTAGGTTAGCTTCGATTGAAGCCTACACCAAAACCCAATTAGGAAGCCAAATAGTGTGATCAACACACACTCCAATAGGGCTGTTGAAAGCACCCTACTACTTGCTGAGAATCTGCAAATTTCCAGCCACAAGTTGACCTAACCCTGAATAGGGTTTGCTGAATTTTGGGCGCCCTCCTACACAAATGCAAACCTGAAAACAAAAACAGCAAGATAAGGAGACACCACAACCAAAGATCAGTTGCAGATTTTTGGGCACCCTCCTCTAAACAAAACTTGCTGAAAACTGGCTGCATAAAAATCAGATTTGAGATTCTGATTTTTGGGTGCCAAAAATTGCTCCTCCAAGATTTCTGATGGCCGCCCTCCTTCAACCTGAAAAGAGACAAAAAAGCTGATCCAAACTCCACTTGAAAAGATCAGCAAGATGCTGAAATTTCACAACAAAAAGCAGAGAAGCTCCTCTTCTGGTAGGGCGCCAACAAACAAGCTTGTTGCAGATCCGGTAGCTCTGATACCATGTAGGAAAGCAAGAGACAAGTCACCCCCACAAGAAACAAGAGAGAAGAGGTTGGGCGCCCAACTCTAAGAGAGAGAGAGAGAGAGAAAACAGCAACAAGAGCAATGGAGAGCCAAACTCTATAAAAATGGAATACACAATGAGCATCTAAGTAATCTACCTGGATGTGACCAAATGCCACCAAACCCTAAGGTTAACCACTTACTAAATGTAGGGCACCCCCAAAAGTCAAGATAGGGCCCCTAAACAAAATTAGACCCCTAAGGACCCACGAGTCAGTACGTGACCAAAATTGGGTCCAACTGAACTTAAGACAAACTTAAGATGGCCTAAATAACTAAATACCCATGGTTACACAAATCTCGACCTTTTGGGTCAAAGTAACTTATGGATTAACTTCAGCATAGTCATTTATTTCTAACAGCCTAGTGGACCCATGAGTCCCTACCAAGTTAATTTCATACTAACTTAGCTAACTCTAAGTTTAGTAGGCCTAATATGATAAATGACCATGGTTACACAACTCTCGACCTTTTGGGTCAAAGTAACCTATGGTAATGTAATCGATTCCATTTACATTCCAACACCCTCCTTAAATGGAAATGCATAACATAACATGAAGTAACTTCTCGAAAGAGAAAAATGCAACTTGTTGTCCGAACTTCATGTCGCCAAATAAACTTCGCACCGAAGTAGTCAAAATCTCATCCCCAATCATGTCCAACATATAAAAGGAAAAGAATGTGTAATAATGAAGCATCAAGTCGAAGGGTGAGGATTTGCATGCTCCATCCGAAGTAGAGAACCAACATAAACTCAACAATAAGTCAAAACATGGACTTGTAATCCATTATAGGCTCCCAGATCATTCGAAAAAACTTCTTACCATAAGGGCAATAAAAAAGAGTACCAAACTCTTTTGACATCACATCCTCCCAAACCTTACCATCAATGACTTGCTCACATAGAATAGTCAATGTACCAACATCATGATGAGGAGTAAGTGTAGAACCAAAAAAATCAGCAAGAGGTACTGATTTTAAAGAGGCATGTGCCTTCCCTTCGTAGTAAGACATTTTTTTGTTGTCCTACAAAGTCTCCAATAGCCGACAAGGAACTATTATGGGCTGTTCAACACTTTGCTGCCCAAAGTGTTCCCAACATGGACCATGTTGTCCATAATCTTCCGTAGGTTGTTCCTGAAACATAATGGACTGCTCATGATGTAAAATGGATTGTCAATGACCAAAAAAAGATGACTAAACCTACTATCCAACGTCTTCATCATAAAAATTTGGTAAACCATCAAGAGATGCATCAACGATGGCGTCATCAAAGCTGTCCCTCGAAGAGGCATGGGATGACATAGAAGATTCTTCAAATAATGAAAAACTCTCTCCAAACAAATGCTCACTCTTAACACTTTGAACAAAAGTACTATTTGACACATGTTGACTCCCTCCTCGATTAGTACAATGCGGTTCCAAAGAGTGCTTGAATTTTTCGACCTTTGCTAAAACATCAAATTGAAAAGGTTTCGCATGAAACTTTTCACTAGTGCATCCATCATATGCATCAACTTGCGGCGACTTGAAAAAAGAAGATTGCTTTAACATCTGCTCAATGTATCGTTGTTGAGAGATGAAGATTCTAGCCCCATGTGGAAGATCAACAAGAACCCAAGTGTGGTTCTTCATGAGTGAGTTATACTCCTCTTGCATCGCATCCTCCCAACATTTTACTCCTCTGGCCTGCTCATAAAAAACAGGTTCTACTGCACCATCCTCAACAGAAATAAGAGCAAAATCAGCAAATTCTACTGATTTAGTAGAGGCACGAGTCTTCCCTTCATAGAAATGATCCACTTTGTTGTCCTGCAAAGTCTGCAACAACCATTTAGGGACTAGTTTGGGCTGTCCAACAGCCTTACCTTTGTCAACACTTTGCTGTCCAAAGTGTTCCGAACTTGGACCTTGTTGTCCAATGTTTTCTGAACTTGGACCTTGCTGTCCAATGTCTTCAACAGGCTGCTCTTCACCATAAATAGGTTTTTCTTGATGAACTGTGGGCTGCAAAATTGAAGTAGTAGTGGGCTGTCCACTAGAAGTAGATGGCAGTCCCTTCTCTTCATTATTAGATGGAAAAACCAATTCTGAAAATATTTCAACATATGCATCATGGGGGAAGTCCCCTTTCATGACATGAGTGGGCGCAACATCATAGGAGGTCTTTTCATCAAAATGAACATCATGACTCACTATGATTTTATTAGTATCCATATTGAACAACCTATAGCCCTTGCTTTCGCTACTATTAGCCAACAATCATGCATTTAACTCCTTTAACATCAAGCTTGCTTCTTAGCTTATCGGGAATGAAAGCATAAGCCGTGCAACCAAAGATGCGTAAGTGAGAAACAGTAGGCTTCTTACCATACCAAACTTCATAAGGAGTTAATACCTTCAAGGCTTTAGTAGGACACCGATTACTAATGTTATAACCGATTCAGCCCAAAACTTGTGAGGTAGGCCCTTTGCCTTGAGCATGCATCGAGCCATCTCCATGATAGTGCGATTCTTTCTTTTGGCAACACCATTTTGTTGAGGTGTGTAAGGGGTTGTCATTTGATAATGGATACCTTTGCTTTGAAGATAAGTACCGAACGTATTCTTTATATATTCCCCTCCTCGGTCGGTACGTAAGATCTTCAAAGAGTGCCCAAACTGGTTTTCTATCATTGCTAGAAAATCCTTAAAGCGTTGAAAAACTTCAGATTTTGCCTTCATAGGATAAATCCATGTAAATCTTGAAAGGTCATCAATAAAAGTAACAAAGTACTTACACCTTCCAATGGATTCGGTCCTCATTGGACCACATACATCACTATGAACCAGATCAAATTTGCCATCAACTCGAATAGTTCCATCAATTGGAAAAGCTTGCCTTTGAAATTTTCCAAGTATGCATCCTTCGCATACATGTCCTTCGGGATGCTCAATATTAGGAATGTCTTCAACCATATTGAATCTCTTCAACATCTTCAAGCTAGCAAAGTTGAGATGTCCAAACCTAGCATGCCATAATTCAGCCAACTCCAAAGAATGTGAACTTGATGCAACAAGACAAAAAGATGATGAAGCTCTTCGCTCATAGGTATCCATAAGAAACAATCCACCACGTAATGTTCCCGAGCAATGATCATAAGAGATCTCTTTGGGTCTTTGATAAGACATTTGTCTTCTTTGAATTCCACAACCAATCCTTGGTTCATAATTGTAGACACCGAAATGAGATTCTTTTTTATTTTTGGAATATAAAGTACATTACAAATGTACTTCTCCTCACCATTGGGTAAGATAATGGCGATCACTCCAATACCTTTGATAGGATAAGAGGTGTTATCAACACCTTGAACTTTGCTTCCATCATGCACTTTTACAAGCTTTGTGAAGACTTCTTTGTGATAAGTCATATGGCGAGTGGCACCGCTATCAATCACCCAATCAATAGATGCAAAGAACAGCAACTTGTAAAGCTGAAGATGAGCTGTTTTTTGCTGAAAAACCAGCAAGATTTGAAGTGGCAGAAATCTCGTCTTGAGGAGAGATGAGATTATTAGTGACAAAAGCATAATCATAGAAAAATCAGCTTGTAGTAGATAGAAAATAGTTCCAAGACAAAATCTACTCAAATGGCAGCAACCTCAAAACTGAAATTATGAGCACAATAAATTGCAATACTCCACATGCAATTTGCTCAACAAGTAATGAAATAGGTGGCTGATTTCTGCACAAAAAACAGAATGCTCACAAATAGGTAGACTTCGAATGAAGCCAAAACCAAAACCAAAAATTTGTGGCTAAAAAGAGTGCACACTATGTGCATATAGAGCTGATGGTAGCGCCCTACTCCAAGCTCACCAACAGGGAAATTTCAGCAAGAAATGTGTCCAAAACACATGTATCTTCATTTAAGAAGTAAATCTGAAATTTTCAGCATGTAATTGAGTCAAAATCACATGCAATTGGTTTGAGCGTGGGCGCCCTACTACTAGCTCTCAAATAGGTGAAGGTGTCTCTCAGTTTCCTGCAAAAATGAACAGATTCTTCTCCTGCAAAAATCAGCATCTTGATGATTTGCTGCAACCAAAAAGGGAAGAAGATAGCTTCCTATTGGGAGCCCTCCTGCTAGCAATATGATCACCTAAAGGCTCTAATACCATGTAGGCAATAGAAGCCTAAGGATCCAGAACCTTAACTATTCAATCACACAAAGCATTCTCAAAAGAAAGAAAGAAATGGCTAGAAACCCTCTTGTAGAAACTCGTGGACAGCCAAGGAGAATAGTCAGTATTGCCCAACTACTTGACTATTGACTATCCAACTTTCTATAAGTTACATAGAAAGAATAAGGTACCTCAAATATGTCAAGTTGGGGTACTTAATGTCACAATTAGGGCTAGTGGACCCATGAGTCCCTACCAAGTTAATTTCATACTAACTTAGCTAACTCTAAGTTTAGTAGGCCTAATATAATAAATGACCATGGTTACACAACTCTCGACCTTTTGGGTCAAAGTAACCTATGGTAATGTAATCAATTCCATTTACATTCCAACAACAGCTTGACCCGATAGTGATTCTGATAATTACTCCCGACACAGAGACGTGAGACAGCCTACCCTTCAAATTGCTCGTGGGATCACTAACGTGAGGAGAGACACACTTCACAAACAACCTCCTAGACGACGTCATCAGCACACATTACGGCCAGCTGCAATCTCCATTACATCATTCTTCATTGTTGTGCGTATCTTTGACCTACCTGGCAGGGATAGTTGGGTGGTAAAGCTGACTTCTATCGGACTCACTTCTTAGAGCTTGATGTATCGGGCTTCCCAGTCCTACCACAATACTTAGACTGTGGGTTATGTTTGAGATTCACACTGGGACAGATCAGAGTATCTTCACATCAGCTGGAGGTTGAGACTAAAAGCTTCCAGGGTACCCCGCGTGATGATAGGATATGTTGGATATGTTCACTGGAAGATGTTGAAACTGAGGAGCATTTCAACTTCAGATGTACTGCTTATTAAGAGAGATGAGGTCGATATTATTGCTTATTCAAAGACTCACCTACTACTTTACGTTCCCTCATTGCCTACGAAGATCCTAGGCATATAGCCCTTATGATACATGAGATGTCCCTGATGCGGAGAGTCTGATATTTATGACACACAACCTCAAATTACAGCATTCTTCTCCGGGAGGAGAGCTCGGATGGATTTGTGAGATGTTGTACACTGACGTTGATCACGATGTCAATCCCTCATAGGAATAGGCGTATCCTCGTCATCCGTCCAAGGCCACTCGATGTTGGCTTGTCTTTCCCGTCATTCCATTTTGGAGTACGAGAATTCCCTTTGCTTGCTTTTCTATTTTTATTTTTTTTTTTTGGGGGGGGGTATCCAATGCACTCCATCTTCAATCCCTCACATTATCTTTGGATGTGTCTGCTCTTACTTTGCTTTTAATTTGTTTTTCACAACTAACAGTATGAGCAATTGTTCTTGAATCTGTCTAGATAAATTCCAAGACTTGACCTTGAATAAAGGATGTCATGTGACAAATATAAAGCTTCACAAGAACCAAAATATCTACTCAGAAACTCGTGCTTGCTAGAAACAACAAATGATGACTTCATCCTATGCGTGGTAACATATCATTTTTCCTGCAGAGGGGCTATTCTAACTGAACTAATGCCCATTTTCTGGTAAATTATCAGATGGCAACATCTTCATAGTAAATTTCAGCGATAGTCCCAGACTGCAGTTTTCCAGAAATGTATTATATTGACAAATAAGTAAAACATATTAGTACAGAAACATCACCCACCTGATGATTGGCAATCGCTTTCAGAAGGGCCTCTTTTTCTTTATAAGCTGGGAGCTTTCTGCGAAGGTTTAGCATTGCCAGGCCTTCTTCTGATTCCTGCAAAAATTGAATTTGTCATAGAACACGATATAATCACATAACACTGATAAATAAGGTGATTATCTGATAACAAGGTGTAAGCTTGGCGAAGAAAAACCTGCCATGAAAGTTGCTTGTTTCTAAACCTCCTGTTTCTCTGAATAAGATATTCGCTGTCATTGGCATTCATACGGTTTAGGGAGACAGTTGTATCTCGATCCCTTTGACTTGAGACACGGCCCACCAAGGCCGCAGTTTCTGTGGCAAAGTCTTCTATTGCCGGTGAAGCCATTTTCTTTGCTCTGATGTGCTCTTGGAGAAAAGTATCAACTTTCTGATGTGTAAACAGCGGCAATAATACCTGTTCTTCCAATGAAATCCATATATTAGAAAATTAATCTCCCATTCTAATAAGTCCCAAATGCTGCTAGGGTGATAAATGTCAGCATAGATTAAATATAGCACAAATCCCACCATGATTCCATAATGATGTGTTAGAATGAAGAACCAGAAGACTGGTTTGAGTACACTGACCTCACGCTGTGGGCGCTTGTCATCTAAATCGGGCCTATAATTTGGAAGAGGCCTTTTGCTGATCACAAGAACTTTTCCATACATCTGGCTGTATAAAACAAAAATCAACCAGTGCAATGTTAGGACTTGGACATCTAAAAGCAGAAACTTCAAACTAGTTTCACATGAATCAAGGTTCCCATCTATATGGAACGTGGACAGATCAACCCACATTCCGTATAACGTTCGGGGCACATTTTGCACAAGATGTGGAAAATACCCATGTTCTGTATGGAACACATCCAAAAAATAAATAGCTTAAAAAAAAAACCATCAATTAAAAGGAGTGCAATAAGTGCTTACATTCTGACAATGAACACTTGAACAAAAAAACGCTTGAAAACAATAATCTCATAGAATTCTAAATGCCCTGTACCAGTGTAGACCCATTTCCGAGGCAAGAAGGGAAAGAGGGTCCAAATGCCTCCTGTCTTTCTTATCCCTGGATATAATTTCCTGCTGTTCATTATTCCTGAGAAAGCGAGTCAACCGCAATCTCCACTCTTCGAGGTTCACATAGTGTAAGCCATCCTATCACCAAAAAATTTGGCAACGTGCATTTGGTCAACCATGAGTTCAATATTGCACAAGCAACAACTCACAAAAATTAAACAACTTTTTCCATGATATTCGAACATACAATCAGTGTAGGGAACGGGTTTGTTTTGAACACCATTCCATATGGAAAAAATGCACTTTCTTTCCACTTTTTTGTTGAAAATTTGAGAAGTAAACAATTGATTTTTTCTTTCATTTTATACATTCATAACTAACTGTACAACCCAAAATTGTACAAAACAGGTATGTATGGATTAAACTTGTACAAACAATGACAATTTGGATTGAATTTTGACAAAGTTTTAAATAGCACACTAGGAAGAATTGAACAATAATGCAACCAAAATATTTTCCATGAATTACATCAATCATGAAATTCCAGGAGTGATATTCATGGAGATTACACTTTCCAGTATGACAGCCATATTTTCTATACATATACTTCTGCATCAACGACCACAATCTCTGACCAATTTGATAACCCTTCCCATTCCAGAACACCTATACTTTAGCCCAGCTTCCTTTTTCGACTTCGTGTCCCCAGAACCATTGTGCTTCGACTTAAAATGTTATCTGATGTTCATCTTTCCCCCCGTTGGAGGTAGCTTTGGGTACCAAAAAGCTTTGGGCAACCCTAAAAATAATCTCTAGTGGCTCACCATGAGAACCAAACTTGACAAATTTCTTTGCAAATGCAATTTTTGTGCCCGCGATTGATACGCTTGCAACAAACCATTTAGTCTCCTACAAACTTGGTCATCAAAACCAACATCTTCATGGACTGTATCCTAGGCCTTCCCAACACCTAGCGTGTTCATGTCACTTATGTGGTGGTGGTTAATAGGTTGTCTAAGCAAGCTTACTCTATTCCTAATCGCAGCACACAAAGCAATGTGCCCACTTTTTCTTAACTCCAATCTTTTAAGTGCATGAACTTCTTTTGTCAATTTTTACTGATTGGGATATCCTACTTACTTCACATCTCTGGACAGAGCTTATGAAGATTTTGGGTATCCCGGTTCTCACAAATATTACTAGTGCTCATAAGATCAGTATTCAAGCAGATGCAGCAGATCCAGCAAAAATTAAAAACTGCTACATGTAGATAGAGAAAGCATTTGGAGTTTCATAAACATGAGCATGTATTCTTGCACCTCACCCTTGGTACACAATGCTTTGCTCAGAGTCAACCAGCTCAAAAGAGAAGCTTGCAACTTTTTTTATGAACCCTTCCAAATCCTTGGGCAATTTAGTTACTTATTGCTTGAAGATACCACCAACCATTAAAGCTACCGATAACATTCATGCGAACTTGCTATGCATTGATATTGAGCCAGGGCCCAAAGGCCCCTCAAGATATCGATCTTCCTGTTGATTCAAAACTATTTTCATTCTTCACCTCCAAACTTTAGATTTACATGCTTCTTCAAAAGATAATGGTTCTTCAAGCAATGTAGCTAAAAAGGAGTAAGAGGTAGAAGATGTAGAGCCTTCCTTTTGCTTTCCCTTGTCCACATAGGTAAGCCTTGAGGGCTCGACCTTGCTCCTTGATGATCTTCTCGGCCCCTTTTGACTCGGATCCAAATCTCCATCCTCGGGTTTGTCATGATCCTCCTCGGGTTTGTCAAGATCCTCCTCGGATTTGTCAAGATCTTCAATGCACAATGGGTTAGATCCATTTGACAAGCTCAAATTGTGACTCATCAAAAAGTACATCCTTGCTTACCTTTACTTTCTTGGATGTAGGATCATATATCCTATATCCCTTGCTATTTTCTCCATAGCCAACAAAGATTCCTTTGAAGGAGGTAGCATCTAAACTTCAAGGCCGAGTTCTATACAACTGCAATAGGTGAAGAGTCTAGCATTCGGTTCAATGGGATCATAAACCTTTGGCAGGCTTAGTGCTTTTATCACACCCCTTTACCCATGGATTAGGCACACGCACTTGCTGACAACTGCTATTGTTGCCCCCAAGATAGCTAGTATCTACCCTTCAATTTACAGACATATCAGTTGATTGCACCTGACCTCTGCACTTTTCTTTATTCTCTGCAATGTTGTTTACTACCCATATAGGGGCCAACGTTTTCTCAATAGAAGACTGTCATGGACACACCGTACTTCTGGGTCTTATGGGCAGAGCACCCACTATACTTGACAGGAACAGTGGCTATGTATTTCATAGGGTGTGATCACTTTTTAGATGCTATGTTTATTCTCGGAGCAGAAATTAAGAAAGGGTGCTCTATTTCTGGAGGGTTGCCCTTCTTTTGCACTTCGTTTTCAAATTAGGTATATTGGCCCTGATTGCAGTCATAGTTAACAGCAAATATTTGAAACGTTGGAGTTTCAAAAACATTTCAAATATGTTTTTTAAATTTTTTAAAAAGATTCTTTTTGGTTTTGAGCCATATACATGATAGTATAGGAGGTAGGGCCTAAATATATATATAAACTTTATGAATAAGCCTCATTGACCCACTTTTGGACCCTTTTACTTGAGTATAGGACATTCTACTCCATCCTGAACGCACAAAGCTAGCAGTTTCTACTGTTGCCATAGAGTAAGACATTCATATGATAGCTTATAACTTGGTTTATGTTGTAGAAGACTCGTCATTCTTCGTTGTAGGGGATCAGGTATTGATTGAATTTGATATTCTTGCATTATCCTTACCAAATGCTACAGTTCAATTTGTTAGTTCCTCAGGGTAGGTACAAGTTACATGCACAAACTGCATTTGTAGTACGTACAAAGACACGTGCTCGGACTCTCACTTCTCCGGAAGGTGAACGGCAGACAAAGTCATGATGAAGATTAGCACCAAATAGCAAACCCAATCAGATGAAGTCCTTTCCTTGTACAGAAAAAATGGAAATTCTTCATGACAGTCTGTTACTTCCTCATAAAGAAGTAAGGAAGCTCTATCAGACTGATCATTGCAGCTAACACATGCACATTCCATTACTTGAATCAGAAATTTAAATAAACTCTATCAGACTATGATCATTGCAGCTAACAGGTGAATGTCAGAAATTTGGCACAACTTTGCACTGTAATCTAGAAAATTAACTACTAGATTCATATAATGCAATTATTTGAAAGAAATACCCACATATTAACGGTGACAATTCAGATTGCCAAGTAGACTTCGTAAAGCGTCCAAATGTAGAATTCAACAAGACTTGCTCAAAAGGATTGCAAGTGACATGGAACCATTACTATAAGCGCATTCTGATAATCTAGCTCTTCTTACACATTTCTCACATAAAAACTCTTGTTCCATAAAATGGCATTCTTCTCATCTCCTACCATGCACCGTTTTCTAGAATATCATCCTGCATCATCCTGCACCTCATAATTTATTTACCTTCGGTGGATTTAACAAGTCATTGATGGTTAATTAAGCTCATGATCGATTCAATTCCTGCTTCTCAGTACTGTAAAACACAGTTCACTCCATGTTTCCAAGCAATGCTGAAAACATTATTACAGCAAAAATCTTGTTCGGTGATTTGTAGAAACGTAGTGTGTTCTAACATGCTTGCTTTGAAAAATTAAATGAAATTGTGGCAGAAGCATTCCAAGGGGATTGATGACTCAAAGATTGGAAAATACAGGTCTCACATTTATGATTGCAAAGAAAAAAAACAGCAAAGACTTACTTGTCCATCTGAAAATCCGTCCTCCTCATCTGAAAATTGCTCAGCTGAGTAGGAAAGCTCCTGATAATGTTGTGTGGATGCAGATGACTCACTCCAATTGTTAGGAAACACATTGAGGGGTAAATTCCCCAAAGTTCGCCGACGCCCGAACAAATTTCCGTTCTTGGGTCGGCGCCGAGCTAGCAAGCGCGACTCGCCCCGCAATCTGGGAAACCCCTCAGTGTAAGAAGCTTGTGTGGCTGCCGGCCAATAGCTTTCAAATGCCCTCATAAAGAGCCTCCTGTGCCTAAACTTAAAGGCAGCCTCTCCATCAGAGGCCACCTCTGCCCCCCCCAAACCCTTCTCAGAGATTGCACTCAACAACTGGTGCTCCTGTGCGTGTAGCGCATCGTCTCTCAGCAGATGCTGGGAGGCAGGGAAGCTGTCTAGCCTCCTCAGAAGCCGACGGTGAGTGTGGAACCGGAAAAGCTTCAGCATTGGAAACCCTAGTCTGGGAGGGGGTGTTTTCTGCCCCCTGTGGTGGTGGTGGCACCAGCAGGGAGGTTTAATCCAAATGGGTTGCCAGCATGCAGTGGCGATTTCCAACATGGGCAGTAGGGGGCTTGCCTCATCCACCCACCCTTGCCTCCTTCGTTGCTTGCCTCGTGGCTGGCTGGCTTGCTTCCTTGCTTCCAAAAGACAAGGCAACCTGGAGCGAAAAGGAAGAGCTCAAAGAAGAAGGGGCAGAGCTTGATGGGGCGAAACAACACAAACCCACATCAAAATCTGCATCTGCTATGGCTGCCCACCTTCACATTCAACGATCCCATCCAATCTCTCACTCTCTATCTCTCTCGCTGTGGCTCTCTCCCTCTTTTGCACTGTTTCTTCCTGCTTTTTTTTTCCTCGTGTCTGAACCTGTGGAAGTGATAATAGTATCATTATGTGCTTCCACGGTTTTTCCCCCACCCCACTCTATTAGCCACAAAAATGAGGCGGCTTATTGTCCAATCAAAAACCTAAAAAGGATATGAGTCCATGGGTGGGGTGTATGGGGAGTTCTTGACTACCAGAGGAAAGATACACATCTAAGGAGCTTAGCTTCGAGAATGGCATTGCCAAGTTTTATATAATGTATATAACGACCACTGGTTGCCTAACATATATGCAAAAAAAAAAGGAGGATATGACAATGTTTTGAGTTATTCTCAAAAAAACTTGCACTTTATAAAATTTTTCAGTTTTTTTCAAACTTTTACTCATAAAAAGGTTAATATGCTTGTATAAAAAATTGTCCAAAAATTTTATGTTATCGAATATTCCTATATTTTGCCGACTTTTCCGAGCACTAAGATATGACGTACTTTCAGGGCTTCCTTGACTTAGGGCATCTTTCCATGTCACTTATTTTACCCTAGATCTGCGTCACCATCCCTATAGTTATTCTCACTAGGACCTACAAAATTTAATTTTCTAAAACCACATTCTTCACTTTCCATGTGTGAACGAGCCACGTGGGAAGGTGCTCTTAGGTGGAAAGGTTGTGGGACAAAACTCTCTTTTCATTGCAAAGCACAATGTACAAAAGGATGAAATGCACGCTTGGCATTATGTGGATTTTAGATGTGAGTATAAGAATGATGTGATGTTATTCTGAGGCTATTGTGCACCTCATAGCTATCCATGCACGTGAAAGATTTTGGCTCTGTATTCCTTGCTAGTTTAGATTTTTCCTCATAAATGAATGTCATAAACATTCCGCCGTCAACATCAGTCTCGTCTCTCTTGGCCAAGGGCCAGCATTCTGTCAACCTGCATTCTTTCGTTGCTCCAGGAGGTTGTCGGTTGCCTATCATTGATCAGTAGACCAATTCTGCTCTGAAGTTGTAGCATTCTTTCGTTGCTCAAGGAGGCTAGTAAATTGGCTATCTATCGTTGATCTGTAGACCAATTCTACTCTGAAGTTGTAGTTTGAAGTTTGAATACTTGTAAGGTTGTTGCATTCCTCTAACGATGCTAAAATGATGCTAAGAGGCAAACAGGAATCAGTTAGCTAGCATTCTTTCGTTGCTCAAGGAGGCTACTACTACCATCATAGCTGGGACAAAGGGTGTAGCTTTCAAAGCAAAATAAGGTTAGATTTGTAGTATTTTCATGATCTTTTAGTTAGTGTGAGCATTTTCAGGATACTGTTATCAAGCAACGAGCTTTCCGTTTGTGAATTTAGCAAAGTTTTTGATTGCATTTGCATTTTCGTATCTGGCAATTTCGACATGTCAGCAAGTTGGGTATGTTTTGAAGAAAGAAATTTGAATGTTTGTTACTATACCTCTATTGTTGCTTTTGTCTTGTCTACGAATGTCAGGAGCTGTCACAACAGCTCTAGCTTGTTCCAAAACTAGAAATGAAGTCTAGTTTGTGAATAGGCTATTGGATATCACCTTCAAGCAATCAGGCTTCCAAATCAAGTTATTATTTATGATGTATAAGGTTGTTATTTTATGACCATGTTTAAAGGATTTTAGAGGAAGCCGCAATTTTAATCAGAACAATATATGCTCTGAAAAAATGATGGAAGTCAAAGTTTGGATGTTTGTTATTTTGATCTAATTGCCATTGTGAGAGATATAGATTCTTTCAAGTTGAGAATTCAGAGATCATCATATTGTGTAGTCAGAGCTATCCAATTTATCTTTTCCATCCTAAAAAATGACAACGTTATTGTATATGAATAAATATGTACCACGGGTTTTTGATGGATTTGGAGGTCACTTCATTGTGCCATGCAAGGCATGCAAATATAGTAATGGACACATGCATGTAGTTTTGTAATTGTCTAGTTGAGAAATTGACATTTGGAGAAAGTAGGTAGAAGTTAGGTGTTTCTGCATGCAAGCTGTTAGGTGTCAATATGATAGTAGTTTACACTTGAATAGGTGTAGGGAATGCATTGAATGCTAGTAGTACCACAAATTTTGGCTCTTCTATATTTGTACATATGCTTCTCATTCATTTCTAATGATGAATCAAGCTTTTGTAAGGTCATAATGTCAAAATTGGATCTCATTCTATTTTGCTTGTAATTGTATTCTCTCTCTGACTCGAGATTAGTGTCTTCTTCATACATTATTATACTTGTGTACTTTCCCTATTTGTGAGGAATTAATGTAGCTTTGATCTGTAGCATTCTAGATTGTGCTCTAGCCTCAAATCTGTATGTAGATTGCAGTATTACTCTGCAGGTGATCTGTGTGCCACCACAAAGCATGGTAAAGGTCATTCACACTGTTCTTGTGGTTCCCCACACATGTGAAGTTGCTGGATTTTCAACATGGTATCAGAGCCATACCATGCTTTAAATGCTACTAACATCAGGTGTTTGAAGAATTTTGTGAAAATTCAAGCTAGGAAGTTGTTTAGCACTTTTCTGCTATCTATTCTTGAACAGTTTCTGGATGAATGAGGTTAGAACTAATATTTTCAAGTCTGAATACAAGTTGTACAGAATTCTGACTTTTCATACGTGTGAAAATTAGAGCACTTCATTTCATTCTATTTCCTTGATATTAGATCCAAAGGTAGTGACATTATAGCTTGCTAGAAAGCTAGAAGAGTCTACTTTCCATTGCAATCAGTTCCAAATCAATCTGATGACCCTATTAGGAGTTATAAGCTCTTAAAGGAGGGTAGAGAGTGACCCAAAACCCGAGTGGACACTTTTTGGTTTGATCATTTTGATTGTATGTTTCATCATTCACAGTTTGTGTAGTCAATCAAAGGAAGAATTGGATAAGTCAAGATTATGTTGTCATAGTCACATCATTTCACACAAAGGGTTGTGTTTGAGTTGCATGTGTGTTTCTAGAGTGTTTTTCATTCATTTGAAACTCGTGGAAAATTTTGACATCAGAATTGTAAGTGCTACATCAGTAGATAGAGGCTAGATCCAAATTCAAAGTGATTTATTTTCTGTTGTGAGCAAGAATCACATAATTGTTGCAAGTTTTTGCATAGGATTTGGTAGTATACCCAATTGTTTTGGTCCCTATTGTAAAAGAGAAGCAACACATTCAAATTCTATTTCTTGTGTATATCAATCCAACAAACTCAAGATCTAGAGAAAGGTTTGAGTCATTTAACACATTACTTTAATCAATTTGATTATTTTTTAATCAATAGTGTTGTCTTTGAGCATTCCACATGTGCCAAAAGAAGAAAGAACCAGAATTTGTCTATACTCCAATTCACTTTGAGAGGTTGATCTAGTTTGCATTGTATTGGTGGAATATTTGAGACCTATCTCAAATTCAGTTGCAAGATTTCACATAGGATTTGATAGTACACCTTTTGAAAATTCCTATAGTGAGAAGAGTAGCAACATTTAGTTTATCAAGAACAAGCTCAAACATATTGCTGTCCATTTACAAGAAGTCTTCACATTCATGGCATCTATAATCTGCTTAGTTGAGATTTGCTTATCTCAAAGATCAAGTAAGACTATTCTAGTTTTGAATGAAGTCTTTAATTTGAAATCAATTCTTGTCATTGATGACTTGATTATGTTTCCAAACGTAGTTTGAAAAAAGGAGTTTTTCCATGTTTTGAGTCATATTGTGAACTTTTTTTGAGAGTAAGTGAAACATCCAATGCGGACACTTACATCCTTAAGAAATTATTTAGCCTCAATTTGATCAAGTTACAGTATGATTTCAAGATTAGATTCATTTTGGATAGAGTTCATAGAGTTTGGACTAATAAAGCTAGTGTGCTTAATCTTGATTATTGCTCGAGGTATAATCTTGATCTATATGGTCTTTGTGATCATGATGAGGCATGGAAGCCTCGGATTTTTCAGATTCTTATGCAGCCATCTTCATGCATGTGGAATTCTCAAGTCCAAGATCAGGATCAAGCATGGAGGAGGCATATCGACATAGTGGCAGATTGGTGGAATATTTTTCAAAGGCATTATCAAAGAGATCTTATCGAGGATTTGGTAAGCGTGCTGCTATGCTATGATGGATTATTTAGATCTTCACTTCAAATACAAAACAAAGAATCCATACACAAAGGATCTTCATCAACATCAGATATATATATTTTAAGGAGGAGTGTGAAGAATTGTAAAACATATATATCTTACATATGTTGATTTTGGGGGTTCTACCCATGTAAATTGATTGTACATATCCAAGGTGTGTGAATTGAGCACATATCCTTGTAGAATAGGGCGAGTTTGACTTAGTTAGATCAAGTTCCAATGACATGCATAAAGTCTATGAACCTTCACCAAGCAAGAATCTGGAACTGGAAACGACCTGCTTCATCAATTCATTAGTTGCTTTCACAACATGCTCCATAGGGGTGTCAATCCCCTTACAATCTTTCATACCAAATCTTTCAAGAATGGAAGTAGCATACTTAGATTGACTTATGAAAGTACAATTGCTACTTCTAGACACTTCTATCCCAAGTATAAACTTTAGGAAGCCTAGATCTACCATCTTGAACTCACTAGATAAGTCAACTTTTACTTTGCCTATGCCATCATCATCATTTCATGTCATAATGATGTCATCAACATAAAGAACCAAAATGATGATCTTTCCTTCATTACATTTGAAATATAAAGAAGGTTCATAAGCACTTAGTACAAAGCCAAGGGAATAGAGAAAATCATGCAACCTAGAGTACCAAGCTCTAGGTGCTTGCTTCAAGCCATATAGGCTCTTCCTTAAGTAGCACACCTTTTGCTCCTCACCAACCTTGATGAAGCCCTCGGGTTGCATCATGTAGATTTCCTCTTCTAAGAAGCCATTCAAGAAGGCATTTGTCACATCCATTTGGTAGAGATCCCATTTGAACAAAGTAGCAATGCAAATGATTAATCTAATAGTTACAAGATTAGCTATAGGTGCAAATGTTTCTTCATAATCCAATCCTTTTATTTGAAGAGATCCCTTAGCAACAAGCCTAGCTTTGTACTTACTAATAGATCCATCTTGATTGTACTTAGTTCTATAAATCCACTTACATGCAAGTGGTTTCTTTCCTCTTGGAAGATTTACACGATTCCAAGTATGATTCTCTTCTAATGCATCATACTCTACTTGCATTGCATCTCTCCAAACTTTAGATTTATATGCTTCTTCAAAAGATGATGGTTCTTCAAGCAATGTAGCTAAAAAAGAGTAAGAGGTAGAAGATGTAGAGTCTTCCTTTTGCTTTCCCTTGTCCACATAGGTAAGCCTTGAGGGCTCGGCCTTGCTCCTTGATGATTTTCTCGGCCCCTTTTGACTCGGATCCAAATCTCCATCCTTGGGTTTGTCATGATTCTCCTCGGGTTTGTCAAGATCCTCCTCGGATTTGTCAAGATCTTCAATGCACAATGGGTTAGATCCATTTGACAAGCTCTTAGCAAATTGTGACTCATCAGAAAGTACATCCTTGCTTACCTTTACTTTCTTGGATGTAGGATCATATATCCTATATCCCTTGCTATTTTCTCCATAGCCAACAAAGATTCCTTTGAAGGAGGTAGCATCTTCTTTCCTTCTAGTCTCCAAAGGAATGTCTACATAACAAGTACATCCAAAGATCTTAAAATCTTTTACATTGGATTTCTTATCAAACAAGGCTTGATAAGGTGAGATCCCATCTATAGCACTACTAGGAAGTCTATTACACAAATAATTAGCACATGTTATGGCTTCTCCCCAAAATGAGATGGGAAGTGATGCATCAAGTCTCAAATACTTTGCACACTCACATAGACTCCTATTTTTCCTCTCGGCCACCCCATTTTGTTGAGGGGTGTAGGAACAAGTGTATTGTAACTTAATACCAGTGATCTCACAAAAGTCTTTCATTTTATTGGAGGTGTACTCTCCTCCATTATCACATCTTAGTGCTTTGATAGAAGTACTAAGTTGTTTCTCTACTAGAGACTTGAACTTAATGAAAGCTTCATAAACAAGACTTTTCTTTGATAGTAACTCAATCCATGTGAATCTAGTACAATCATCTATAAAAGTTACATACATCAAGGCACCTCCATTACTTGCATGTGAAAAACTATGTACATTAGAATGTATGAGATCCAAGGGAAAGAGAGATCTTGATTGAGATCTCTTGTAAGAAGACTTGTGTGACTTTGCAAGGCCACATGCCTCACACATCTTTCCACACTTCTTGAAAGCTCTTGGTAGGCCGAGAGCTAGTTCCTTGCTTGCCATTGACTCCATAGATTGAAGATTAGGATGGCCAGATCCTTAGTTGAAGTGAAATCTCTAAGAAAAGTGTAAAGCAATTTTTTTTGTGAGAGTGAAAGCTAGGAAGTTTTGGTAAGATCTTTGAGTATCATTCAAGCTTGTGTGCTAGTTTGATAGAGACAAGCCTATAGGCATTCTAGTCAAATTTAGGCCTTTTCATAGATATTTTAAAATTCAAAAATCTTTGTGATTTTAAAAAGCATTCATTCTAAAATGTCATCCATGGGTGGATATTTGATGGAATCAAGTGAGAGACTCACTTCCACAAATTATTCCATTTGGAAAGTGAGAATGGAATCACTCCTAGTGACCCATGATCTATATGACATAGTTCAAGGAGTAGAGGAAGAGCCTCAAACTCCCCAAGAACAAGCCAAATACAAGAAGAGAGCAAGATTAGCTCTACATTGCATAAAGTTAAATGTATGCAATGACCTCTTGAAAGAGGTGTCTTCTTGTACCTCATCCAAAGAGGCTTGGGATTCATTAAAGAGCATTTATGAATCCAACAATACTTCAAGAATCCTCATGCTAAGAAATCAAGTTTTCCAAAGCATGAAAGGAAGTGGAGAGAGTGGACAAGAGTATGTCCTTAGGATCAAATCTCTTAACAAGGAGTTAAGTGCAATAGGAGAGAAGATCCAAGATCAAGAACTAGTACAAATAATCTTGAATGGTCTAGGTGATGAGTTCACCAACTTAGTCCAATCATTTACCATTCAAGACTCTCTTCCATCCATTGAAAAGTTGCACAATGTTCTTGTGGCCGAGGAGAGTAGGCTTCTACACCTCAAGACAAGAATGGATAGCATGTCACTTAATGGAGGAGAGGAGAAAGCTAACTTTACATCTAAAGGCAAGAAGAAGCAAAATCCTCTCAAGAAAAATCAAGGCAAGGAGGCTGAGATGAAGAATGGAGGATCTACCTCCAAAGACAAAGTGAAGAACAAGGCAAAACTAAAGTGTTTCTTTTGTGGAAAGAAAGGACACTTTGCCTCAGAATGCTACTTGAAGAAGAATCAACAAGCCAAAGGAGATCAAGGGAACATTGCTCAAGAGGAAGAAGAAGAGGATGGATTCAACACATCCTTAATGGTTGCATCTACACCAACTTCAAGACAAGACACATGGTGGATAGATAGTGGGGAAAATAGTGATTGTACTTTACAATCATAGAGAGTTATTGGTTGCTTAATCAATGAATCTATCAAGTTCTACACATTAGACCTTGATTTAGATTCACTACACTTGGATTTAAGCAAGAGCAATGGATCAACACATCATTTTTTAGTGAGAGCGGCCTCACACGTGTGGAGTATTTTCCACAGTACGACCTGCGCCTGAAACAACAAGTACAATGATACTAGATAGCAATCATACATAAAAATCACAAGACAAATGACTAGAAACCTCACAAAAGTGTAGAGTGCAAAAGTCTCATCAATCTTCTTAGCAAAATGATGATCCTTTTATGGATCAAGTACATCCATGAGTCTAGTACAGTCCAGCAGGTCTTCACACATGTGGAGTGCCACATCACTTAGATCTATCCATTTGATCCATCTTTGATTCTTATCCAATAGTTGACCTTTTAGAATATGAATAAAATCCAAATAGCTAGTCTCCTAGAATATAAGAATATTCCCTACAAAATAGGATCTAAGAAAAATGGTCAACTCTTATCTTCTAGTACTGTATACACACGTGTGAACATCCACTTGCCATGTGGGAGCATTTACTCATGCACATGCAAGGAAAAGCTAATTTGTAGGCGACTAGTCAACTTGACTAAAAACTAGTCATTTCATGTTCACACTAACTAGAATGATATAAAATCAATTTGGATAGATACAAACATGAAAAGTACATCCTTTCACACGTGGGAACAGGCTTCACATGTGCGAAATTAGATCATCAACATATTCTAATGTTTGATCAATATTTACATGAACCAATGTCAAGTGAGAAGTGACAATTTTCAACACTAGCTCCAAAATCTTTGTCGTTCTATAGGAGTCCTTGACAAAAGGAGTATGTGACATCTTACCCTTTATACATGCATCACAAGTCATTGAACTGGTTGCATTCGAGATGCTCACCCCTATGATTGCTCCATGATGGCTTTCTTGATATAGTGCCATTGAATTTATATGGCATAGTCTCATGTGCCATAGAATATTTGACGAATCATCATGGGTTTGATGCACTTGATCTGCAGGTAGGTATACCTTCAAGTGATACAGGTTGTCTTTTCTTCTACCTTGAGTAACCAGTGTACTGGTGCTTGCATCAACAACATTGCATGCTTCGTTTGAGAACGTTACACGCATCCCTACATCAACTATTCTTGCCACTAATAGCAAGTCCTGCTACAATGTAGGCACAAATAGAACGTCTTCGAGTCGTTTGTCTCAGTCATTTGTGTTGATCATTCCTACAATCCTCCGGAATGTAGACAAACATTGCTGATCTACGTTATAGATTAATACAACATTCAACAAAATTGAACCTGTATGCGAAATTGATGAAACAAGAAAATGAGATACACGAATAATAGCAGACAATAATTCATTCGAGATTAGACAAAATTCAGAATAATATGCATGATAGCTACAATATCATCTATTGATCCTCTTGATTTTGAGCATTGTGTGAATACTCACACATCGCATTGGCGTGAGAGAAATAATGTTCTCCCACGAATAGTGTCTCGCTTACTAGCGGACTTCTTGGATCTATTGATTCTCTTACAAAATTGTCTCGCTCACAAGCGGCCTTGTATTCTATAATTTTCGTCTATCTCTATGTGTTTGATGCATCTAGCAAAAATGTATATATTTCGCGAACTTTTTCATGTCGCTTCGAGTAACATTCCTGATCAGACAAATTAAACATCTATAACTAATCATGGATTACAAGAGTGGTGGATCAGCCACATCCTAAAGCTCTTTTGTTGATGTCACCATATCAAATCAAGGATTAGTACTTCGTGATGTTCGCAAACATTTTTGCTTCGTGTCTTTTCATCAAATTGAGAGTTGAAAGCAAGCAAATCTTTGGTAATAGAAACATTTTGTTTCTTTAGAGTCTGCGGAGTAAGAAGTGCTGCAACAAGAAGTGATTGATTTTTTCATACCAGGCCTTGGGAGCTTGCTTAAGACCATATAATGCCTTATGCAATTTGCATACCAAATGCTCCTTGCCTTGAAGGACGTAAGCTTCTGGTTGATAAATAAATATGTCTTCTTGTATATATCCATGAAGGAATGCCATCTGGACGTCCATTTGGTGAATGTCCATATCTTCTGCAGTAGCTATAGCCAATAAGGTACAAATAGACTGATGTTTTACCACTGGACTAAAGGTCTTAGTATAGTCTATCACATATACTTGTTCAAATCCTTTAACCACCGGTCTAGCTTTTCATTTAGATATTGATCCATCTGGTTTAAGCTTTAGCTTGAAGATCCACTTGGAGTCAATTGGTTTTACACCTGTAGGAGGATTGACAAGACTCCAGGTCTTATTCTTCATTAGAGACTGATACTCAGCATCCATGGTAGCTTTTCATTTGTCTGCATCGGGCATTGACAGGGCTTTTGCTATGGTGGCAGGTTCGTCATGATTGATGAAAGCTTGAGGGACAAAGTGATCAGGCTGCTGTTGTTGTCTTACAGACCTTTGAACTACAGGTGCATGAGCAGACGATTCTCCTAGCATCTTGCGGTTGAACAATCATGGGTCTAGGCCCATCGACGGTAAGTGGAGCCATTGGGACGAACTCCGTTGTTTGAATAGTCATAAGTCGTTGCCTATCGATGGAGGGTGGAGCTATGGCATGCTCTTGCATTGGCTATTTCTGCTTGAATTTGTGATACTTGTCTTCAAGAAAGACAACGTCACGACTGACTCAAATTTGGCTTGTGACAATATCGTATACATGATATGCTTTGTGTGATGTTGAATAGCCGATGAAGATGTTTTTGCAGCTTACTGGATCCAGCTTCTTCCTCAAATCAAACGACACTTGTGCATAGCAGAGACATCCAAAAATACGTAGGTGTTTCAAACTTGGTTTGTAGCCGTAGTAGGCTTCAAATGGTGTTTGGAATCAACTACTTTAGTGCTAGAGTAATTTTGCAGATAGTAGGCCATAGAGATCGCTTATGCCCAAAAGGCTTGAGGCAAATGCGTGTTGACTGTCATGGATTGTGTAGCTTCCAACAATGTGCAGTTCTTCCATTCAGCTACTTCGTTCTGTTGTGGAGTGTAGCTCGTAGTAAATTGATGGTGCACACCACATGAAGATAGGTAGTCCTTCGTATCATTTGACAAAAACTCTCCCCTAAATCAGACCGTAGGGCAATGATCCTCTGACCAGTTTGATTCTCAACGTATTGCTTGAAATCTTTGACTAAATGCTTCTGACTTGCTCTTTATGAATATAATTCTGGTAAATCAGTATTAGTCATCAGTGAATGTAATAAAATACAGAGCTTGACCTAATGAAGGTACACTCATAGGACCACATAAGTCATTGTGTATCAGTGACAAAATGGACTTTGCCCTTTTGGCTTGTCCTCTTGAAAATTTAATTCTAGGTTGTTTCCCTACTAAGCAATTTTCACAGACAGACTGATTAGTTGTAGTAACAACGTTTATATTCATGTCCTTGACCATTTTGTTATGATACATATACAAGATTGAATGCAGTTTAGACAACCTAATCTTTGATGCCATAAATTTGCATCTGAACAGCTCACAGAAAGTGCAAAATCGTGACTCTATATATACAAATTTCCTTCTTTGTAAGCAGAGAGGATTTCTTTTGACTTCTCATGTAGAATAGTACATCAACTAGTAGTGAACAAAGCTCTATAGCCCTGATCTGTGATCTTGCTAATAGACAATAGGTTCTTTGTTAACTTCGGTACATAAAGTACACCATTAGGCTGCCTAGTGATGCCATTAGAGAATTGTAGTCGATTAGAGCCTTGGCCTTCGACTTGATGTGAACTAGAGTCACCAAAGAAGATGTACTTTGATTTTGTGGCTGTGAGTGTAGAGAAGAGGTCTTTGCATGGCGCCATGTGCTGTTAAGCACCTAAATCGAGATACCACTGATGGGCATCTCTACTAGGTTGATCTTGTACCATCGGCAGTTTATTATCATCTTGCAAACCTCTGACTGTGTCAGAGTTGCCTTCTTGTTGTTGCTGCATCTTTTTCCTCGCTTCATTGTGCTTGAGGATGCAACAGTCTTTGATGTCGAAGTTGGTTCTTTTGTAGTATCTACAAAATAGCTTGGTCTTGGACAATGATTGACTGTGCTGTTGTTGTTGTGGTTGCGATGATACTAGCTGTTCTGCCTTTGTCTTCTTATCCTTGAAGCCTTTATTCTTCTTGGACTACTGCTTGTTTGAGTAGAGTGCCATGGATTTGGTACTCGGTGTCGTAGACAAGCTTTTCCTCCTAACTTCTTCTTGCAACAGACTTGTTGTCAATTTTTGGAGAGACAACGCATGAGTATTGCTAAGAAGCAAGTGTTGTTTGATACATGAGCAATTTGAGTGTCTTTTAGATTCAGGGATAAAATGGCAAGTGCTTTGCCATCCTTTGCTTCCCATGATGGAAGTAGTTCAGGTTCTATCGGTTTGGCTATCTTATCTGAGTTAGATTTACTCTCTGCGAGTTCGACAAAGGTTAATTTTTCAGATTTGTCAAAAAATAACCAGAACAGAGATTTTTTTTATCCAAAATAACACTGAAGAACCTTCGCCGCACGTACTATTTATAGGATCTGATTTTTTAGATCTAGTCTCTGTCAAAATTTTGAGCAATTATGTTATAGTTTGATTTTGATTATGAGAGATCATTATTCTTAGAAGTGTCAACGATCACTCGATCAAGATCAAAAATCAGAAATCTAATTATTTTCAAGGGATAGAGATTACAGATTTGATACTTCGTACTGCCTTTGAAAATTTTAAGCCAGTACTTGTATCAACAATGTTTACAAAAACAATCTCCAGTTTATACATGTTTTTATGTGATATTGTAACATATATGTGTCATTTTTTCTTCTAGAAAAATGAGGCACATTGTGCACTGCCATATGTAACTACGTCCAGAAGTGATTAAACCACCACACTTGTGACAAAGAAACAAGTTTGCCTGTGAAGTGCGCATAGAATAACCACACTAGCAATCTGACAAAAATGAGTAATGTCTACCAAAATAAACAATCTCAATCCAAGGGAAAAAAAATAGTGTCTAAAGAAAACAAGCCTTTAGCATAACTTTGCAGTCGAACTAAGCCTTTGATTGAACTAGCAACTGATATGTCATTAAGGCTTTTAAATTAAGGAGTCTTACTACAACTCTAAGAAGAATGTTGCAATCTTATATGTCCAATATGTACTATGTGACATGGATTGTTTAGTGAGTTTTCAAGCATAGAGAAGTGACGACATAATTATAGCAAAGCCATTACAGTCGAGTCGAGCTATAATCACCATTGAAACCGATAATAAGGGCATAAAAAAAATGCTTTCCAAAATAACTAAATGATTGGTGAAGCCTTTTTAGATCAATCATCGAATGTTTTTTTTCTACGCCTATGGTTTGGGTTACGGCCGATGGTTTGGATGGCAACCGATGGTTTGGGTCGAAGGTCAATGGTTTGGGTCGAAAGTTGTCAATAACAATTAGCCAAAATTTTGGATGGCGGCCAATGGTTTGGGTGGAAGGCCAATGATCGTACAAATACGGTGTGGATTTAGGATTAGGGATGTCTATGGCTTAAAGCTACGTTTGTATGCTTAGGATGTAAGATTAGATTTAGGCTTATGGTTAGTTTAACTTAGGGTTTTTTGTTAAGTTCTGTTTAGGTTTTATAAATAACTTAGCTTAAACATCTTAGGGTACTTAAGGTTATGTCTACAATTAGGTTTAAAATTAGGTTTATGGCTTAAGGCTACATTTAGGTTAGATTTAGGTTTTATTTACGGTTAGTTTAAATTTAGCATTTTAGGGTTACATCTATGATTATATTTATGTATAGCTCTAAGATTAGGTCTCCAATTAGAGTTTAAGGTCTAGGGTTTTATGGTTAGTATCTCGGGTTAGATTAGGGCTAGGTTTATGGATAAGGCTACGTTTATAGCTCTGTGTGTGTCGAGGTGTTTGTGTGGATACGTTTAGGGATATGCACTAAACACCCTAAACTCTTGATCACTCTACATGTAGGAGTTGCTACTTGGAAGACGCATAACTTTCATTCTACCATCTTACTTTGGATGTTTTAGTAATGTAAATTTCATTTTTAGTAACTCGGTTCTAGTTTTTAGTTGACCTTTTAGCAAGTGGTGTTTTTGGTTGTCAAGATATAAATACGTGTGATAATATTAGAAACTGGAGCAAGTGCTTCCTCAAATTCATTGTTATACCTAATCAAAATTATCTTGGTCCAATTAAATCTTGGTTTTGAAACACTACAAAATGAATTTATTAGTTTAGTGTATGCAAAGAAGATAGGTAGAATAAAGCTTAAAACCCCGTCTTAGGAAAAAACATGTATGTCATATGATTTGTATATGGCATGGGCATCATTAAATGTGGCTAACATCATAAAAATGAATTCTCCAAGTGGATCTCAAAGAATAGATAGCAATCAAAATGACTTAAATTTAGAGCCAAAGTGCTAAAAGAAATAACCCGAAAAAGAATATTCCAACAAACACTCCCATATATATATATAAACTTATGTACAGTTTTGCGCATGTGCATGGGTGCACCCATGCGTCCTCCTCTCCTCACCCATGCATACACATTTTTTTCACTAAAAATGATGGGGAGGGAGATGCATGTATGGGTAGGAGCATGCATGACCCTCCTCCCCATGCATACATATTGGCCACCTTTATTTTTCAAAACACTGTTTGCCCTTCAAAACACAGCCACACACACCTTTCGATTAACGACCCCTTTCTCTCTTTATTGACCACCATGCATAATGAGCCTATCTCTCTCTCTCTCTCTCTCTCTCTCTCTCTCTCTCTCTCATATGCACACACACACAAAGTCAGATTGCGCTCTCTGTGTGTGTGTGCATGATACTCTTCTTTCAATCCAATTCTTCTGGTCAGCGATGGGTGGTTCACTCTCATCTATCACACCAACAGTTTCAGAGTTGATAGAACATGTAACGGAGCAAGAATCAGTTCGCTCAGACAACATACAATAATCATTGAGGCCGCGATGGTCCAGGATTGCTTGTTGAATACATTCAGGTTGCACTACTCCTGAGCAATGGTAGCATCCACGCTGGCCCTCTTCCTCTTTTTCATAACCACAACCAAGATTACACCATTGACACTGATCACCGAGCTTATCTCTATCCAAGCTAGGCATTAAAGTCTCCTGAAAAGCTCAGGAAACTTGCATTTTGAACTTCCAGTACCATGGCAAAGATCACCATTGCTCAGCCCATGGGGATCAAAGCGTGTGTGTGGAACTCCCCCAAGTCTGAGTCCACATTTTTCATGCGCATGGGAGGAGTTCCTTGCTATTGTTTCCTACAATAGTGATAGTCTTTTAATCCACTTTTCCTGGTCAATGATGAGTGGATCACTCTCATCGATTGCATCAACAGTTTCAGAGTTGATAAAACAGGTAACGGAGCAAGAAGCAGTTCGCTCAGACAACAAATAATAATCGTTGAGGCCGTGATGGTCCATGATTGCCTGTTGAATACGTTCAGGTTGCACTACTTCTGAGCAATGGTAGCATCCACGTTGGCCCTCTTCCTCTTTCTAGTAACCACAGCCGATGACATGAATGACTTCTTTAGGAGAGACGCTGGTTTAAGAAAACTGTAACAAACCTCTGCTCTCCCCTCAACAAAAACGACTCAGAAGACATGGTGCTATATGGAGTATTGAAAGAGGTAGCTCGAAAAGGATGGGCACCGATTTCACCCGAATCAAATGGACCTCTTGAAGCAATGCAGGTGCTCCTTGTGAAGGCAACCTGCACCTAGGTTGTGAAGAAAATGAAACCGGTAACATTAGGATTTAGCTTCTTCTTACAGCTCACAACACTATCTATGAGCTCCCAACTTCCAAACACGAGACCAACAAAATAATTACTACCATTGCGATACAAACTTGAAATACACCAACATATGCAAAGCCAATTACTGATCGAATGGATAAGATCATCCGGTCCTTTGGATTTTCTGATCTCCCAGGTGACAATATGATGCTCCATTGGTTGCATGATCTCTATGTCTCACACACACACACACACACACACACACACACACACACGTGACATAAGGACAAATTGTGTGTCCATTCCTTAGTAGTAGGAGTAATCCCTCTAGGCCACAACAATGGCAGTACTTCAATTAGTAGGCCAATGATCCAACAGTTCAGTTAGTTGTCAGCGATTCAACACTTGCTTAGGTGGTATTATGTAGGATCGCGATGGACTGCCTCATTTGTTTTGGCTTTCAATGATGCTGATTTACTCAAATGGAATGCTGTAGACTCAATGTTGGCACTCCTGCTCAGACATTGATAGTAGGCTCAAAGATGGATTTGTGTGTGTGTGTGTGTGTGTGTGTGGGTGCGTGCATGCATGCGTGTGTGTTTTTGCTTGCAAGTATTCTAGATGCTTGGACAACACCTCGAAAGGTGATCAGATCAATCGTAGTGGTGGTGTAAGGTGGAATCTCTGTAAGCTCCCAACGAGAATTGGCAAAAGGTTGAGCTGCGCAAATGTGAACATAGCAAATGTCTTACATGTATTTAGATCGACATTGCATGGTTTGAGATGTGTTAGTATTTTATAGGAATTCAATGTATTCGCTCCATGCAGAGGATCTGTAAATTGATGTTAAATTTCATGGATGGTTCTCTTCTAAGTAGGCTAATTAGTGCTGAATTTCTGTATCATGCGCATTCATAAATTGACTATAGAATGTCGACTAGGTGGGTGTTGGACATGTATTCTACACATAGAATGGCTTTGCATGTTTGTACGCATAAATAACTCAAAGTGGCTAATCTTTTGAAGTTTGCATTGCATGTGATTATAAGCCACATATTAAAATTTTCAAAATTAGAACATGGAATCCAAAACTTACATATATTCTCACACATACACATACATGTACACACATTCTCACACATACACATACATGTACACATTGCACATGCACATGCATGTACAGACACATACATGTACACATGCACACACGTGTGCACACTCTCACTCATACATACACGCATGATAGATATATGCACTCTCATGAATACACACACATACATAAACACATACACTCACGTACATACACACACTTACATAAACACATACACTCATGTACATAAACACACATACATCGACCACCCGACCATCGACTTTTCCCCTAAACCATTGGTCGTCATCCAAATCATCGGCTGTCACTCGGATCACCGGCCTTCCATCAACAACGGACATACCCACATACATGCACACATAAGAAAAAAATACATAAATAAATGTACACACACACACACACACACAAAAACACACACACCCTTTGTACTGTCGACTCAAAGATGCGAGATCGACCACCATCCAAATCATCGGCCGCCACCTAGATCGGCCTCCATTGCCTGTCAACGACGGGCATTCTTTACTAGTCTATATATATATTTAAACTTATGTACACTTTTGTGCATGGGTATGGGTGCACCATGCATGCTCCTCCCCTCACCCATGCATGAGCTTTTTCTAACTAAAAAACTTGAGAAAGAGGATGCATGTATGAGAAACATGATACATGGCACTCTTCCTCATGCATGCATGCATATTGGCCACCCTACTTTTTCAAAACACATCCATGCCCCTCAAAACACAACCACCTTTCCATTAATGACTAACAGTCTCTTTCTCTCTCTTTATTAGCCACCTTTCCATTAAGGCATAGTGGGCCTCTCTCTCTCTCTCTCTCTCTCTCTTTGTGAGTCTCTCTCTCGTGCCATGGATTGCGTTTATGGAAAAATGTGACACATTACGAGCTTGGATCGAGACTCTATCTACTGTGACACATTACAATCTTAGATCGCTGCTCAATGAATTCAAAAGCAGGAAACATGTCGAGCTGCAGAGGTTGATATATTGCACAAGATTCAGAAGCTGGCTAAGCTCTGGACAAGTATTAATGTGACCGATATCAGCACCAATGCCACACTACTCGCAATATCCTAAAGTTTGAGGTGAGAAACAATAGGATTAAGCTTGAGCAGAAGACCTAGAAGCTATCCGATCGCGCATGCGGTTGCTAGAATGGCCACTTTTTGCCGAGGAGCTTGTTGTGCCTACGTGCCAAATCTGCGTCTCATTAATGCTACTGTGGCTTGCCTCGCTGCCATGCTCCCTCCCTCCGTCCTTCCCGCAAAACGATGATCACGAAACAAAGGGAGAGAAAAACTAGCTGAGGTGGCAACGTTAATTCCAAATTATTCAACTACAAAGAAATTCCAACGCAATGGCTGCTGATGCTGATGGAGTGCAGATCTACAATGTTAAACTCCTGAATAATGACATGGATGGAGCGCAGATCTGCAATGCTAAACTCCTAAATAATGACATGGAGGTAAAAAATGAAGGAGACCAAATCAAAAATTCGGGGAATATATCAGATGAAGGAAAATATGGTAATAAATCTCAAACACATACTCTAACGCAAATACCTATAAAAAAGTCACTATTTTCAATACTGACACTGTCAAAACTCAACGAAAGCCCCTTAAAACAGCACACTGATATTATATTTGTCGCTATCATCAACATAGATATTGTGAAGACTAAACTCAGTCCCCTTGAAGATCACACAAATAGAATCACATAAATGTTGTTAAGTCAAAACCACATCCCCTCTAAACAGAATGTCGCTATTATCAACACATATACAGTCAAGACTACCTAATCGACACACTGATTTTCATTCATTCTATAGTATCCAATCATAATGGCCAAACACACAAAGACATAAGCATAATATAAAAAAATAGAATGCTAAATTCTTGGTTCTCTTGATTCACGGTCTATTTATGCAGCAGGAGCATCACTGAAAGGAAAAATTCAAAGAAAGGAAAGTAGCCAGAATTCAGCACCTAGTGACAAAAGTGGTCGGGATTAGGATCAAAAAACTTAGCTCCAAAAAGACCAACTCTTTCAGCTCTCCTAGCCAGGGTGGAAGACTCCTAGTCAGCAATGATATCCCTCTAGGCCACAATGATGGCAGTACTTCAGTTAGTAGGCCAACGATAGTTTAGTTAGCTGTCACAGTTAGCTGTCAACAATTACTTGCTTAGGTGGTATTATGTTGGATAGCGATGGACTGCCTCATTCATTTTGGCTTTTGATGTGCTTATTTACTCAAATGGGATGCTGTAGACTCAATGTTGGCACTCTTGCTCAGAAATTGGTAGTAGGTTGAACGATGGATTTGTGTGTGTGTGTGTGTGTGTGTTTTTTTTTTGCTTGCAACTATTCTAGGTGCTTGGACAACAGCTTGAAAGGTGATCAGATCAATCTCAGTGGTCATGTAAGGTGGAATCTCTGTAAGCTTTCAAGGAGAATTGGCAAAAGTTTGAGCTATGCAAATGTAGACAATAGCAAATATGTCTTACGTGTGTTTAGATCGACATGTGTTAGTATTTGAAAGGAATTCAATGTATTAGATCCATGCAAAGGATCTGTTAATTGATGTTAAATTTCATGGATAGTTTTCTTCTAAGTAGGCTAATTATTGTTGACTTTTTATATCTGCAAGCAGAAGGTTAAAGTTGCGCGTTCATAAATTGACTATAGAGTGTTGACTGGGTGGGTGTTGGACACACATCCAGTGGCAAGAACGGGTAGCACGCCAGTGTGTGGAGTTGCTTAAGGAGGCATTATTTGTGTAAGTTGTATCAGTTTCTGCATATGCAAACAGTAGGCGTAGGTTGTTTCACGACTGGAGAGAAGGTCTCAACATAGTCGATACCATATCTCTGAGAAAAACCTTTCGCTACAAGTCTGGCTTTATACTTTGAAACATCTCCATTCGGTCCATACTTCAGCTTGTATACCCATTTGCATTGTATAGTCTTTCATGGATTCCATCTCCTCATTCATGGCTTGGATCCATTTGTCCTTTTCTGGACATTCAATTGCTTCTTTGGATGTTTGTGGTTCTCCACTGAATCCACAAAACTCTTCAGATGTAGAAGTTGAGCTAGTTGGCACGAATCTTGCTGACGCTCTTCGTTCTCTTGTTGATCTTCTGGGAGATCCTTTGGTACTGCAATGCTCTTGCCTTTATGTATTCTGTTAGGTCCGAAACCGTTTCGGTACTCGAACATATTCATCTAATTGTTCGTCCTCTACTCCCTCTGTCGCGGTTGGCAGATCATAATATTGCCTTCCAAGAATTTCATAGCTGACAGGATCATTGTTGGCCATTGTTCTGGTCTCATCGAACTTGACGTCTCTGACTATCTTTATTGTATTTGTCTTTGGCATGTAGATTTTGTAGTATGACGAATGATTGTCATATCCTTGTTCTGCTTTCTCATCAAGCTTATTTTGAAGTTTGTCAGGAACATGTGCATATGCTGCACAACCAAAGATTCAAATATGAGTCAGATTGGGTTTTCTACCCCACCATAGTTCGTGTGGTGTCATGTGATGAACACCTGATTCTCCTGTCATGTTCTGGATGTAAGCAGATATAGCTACTGCTTCAGCCCACAGTACTCTTGGAGCCTTAGAATAGGCCATCATGCACCTAGTAGCTTCCATAAGAATCATGTTCTTTCTTTCTGCAACACCATTTTGCTGCGGTGTATAGGATGTTGTCCTTTTGTGAATGATCCCTTGATCATTACAGAAATCAGCGAATCGGTTTGAGATGTATTCTCCACCTCGATCTGTTTTGATCAGCTTCACCTTGTTTACTATGCATCTTTCTGCCTAGTTCACATACTTTGTGAACTTGTCAAATGCATCTAATTTATTGTGAATGAAGTAGATTCTGGTGAACTTACTATAATCATCGAAAAAGGTAATATAATACTTCGAGCCTCCTATTGAGATTACGTCAAAAGGTCCACAGATGTCCGAATGTACTAGCTCCAGAATTTTTTTTGTTCTATAGGAGTCTTTGACAAAAGGAGTACGTGACATCTTACCTTTTATACATGCATCACAGGTCATCGAACTGGTTGCATTCGAGATGCTCACCCCTGTGATAGCTCCATGATGACTTTCTTGATACAGTTCCATTGAATTCATATGGCATAGTCTCCTGTGCCATAGAATATCTGACGTATCATGGGCTTGATGTGCTTGATCTGCAAGTAGGCGTACCTTCAAGTGATACATGTTGCCTTTTCTTCTACCTTGTGCAATCAATGTACTGGTGCTTGCATCAATAACATTGCATCCTTCATCTGAGAACGTCACACGCATCTCTGCATCAGCTATTCTTGCAACTAATAGGAAGTCCTGCTGCAGTGTAGGCACGAACAAAACGTCTTCGAATCGTCTATCGCTGCCATTTGTGTTAAGCCACAACGAATTAATACCATTCACTAGATGCTTTGATCCATCTCCAAGAATGATAAATCTTGATGAATATGCACTTCGGAAGTCAGACATGATCTGTCTTGATGTAACGAAATGAGAGATTGCTCCTGAATCTAGGATCACCTCTTGTGTGTCAGGTGTTGACACTGCACACACATCTGCACAGATGTAGGTGGTCAAATTTCCATGATTCAATCTTTCTTCACCCATTTTCGAGCTTTCTGGCGGTGTATGATGGCTCATGCAAAAGCACCAAAACAGTTGTGGACAAAAGCAGTGGCTACATCAAATTATCTTCAGAATCGTATCCTGAAATCTCGAATACTGGATAAAACTCCTCATGATATATGGTGGAAGTCAAAGCCAAACCTTGCACATGTTCGGACATTTGGATGCGTAGTGTATATGTACATACTAGATAAGCTGAGAAAGAAACTCGATGAAAAGATAGAACAAGGGTTTTTAGTAGAATTTGAGTTACATTCGTTATATTATCATGTTTATGTACCTAAAACTGGCAAGATAAAAGTTGTTCGAGATGTTAAATTTGATGAGACGAAATACATAGCAGACAATGATCTAGTCGGCTATGAAATTCTCAAGAATTATTATGAGCTACCAACAACAACAAAAGAAAAACAAGCAGAAGATGAAAGAGAGTTACCAGATTTAGAGGGAGGTCAAGATCGAGTGCCTGACAGACTTGAATTGCTACTTCGAATTCCAGCAGAAAAGCTCAAATCAGAATCGAACTCAAAACCTGCAGAATCGAACTCAAAACCACCTGTGAGAAGATCTGATAGACAATGAAAACTGCTAGAAAGGTATGGTAAGGATGTTTTTAATGCAGCCATCAAATCTTATGGATTCTCTAACGAATCTCAAACATTCGAGGAAGCTGTAGATGGACCAGATAAAGTTCGCTGAATTTAGACAATGGAGGACGAAATGTCATCCATGTACAAGAATAATGTCCGGACACTTGCACCTATACTTGATGGCAGAAAACCAGTCAAGTGCAAGTGGATCTACAAGATTAAAATAGGTCCCGATGGAGAAAACATCAGATACAAGACAAAGTTAGTTGCTAAAGGATTTTCACAGAAGTATGGGATCGACTACATTGATACTTTTTCATCGGTAGTCAAACATACATCAATTTGCTTGTTATTCGTGCATGTAGTGGCTCATGATATGAAAATCCATATTGTGGATGAGAAAACTGCTTTCCTGCACACAGAATTGGAAGAAGACTTATTCATGGGGGGTTTTGTAAGCCAAGAATATCCAGAATACGGATATCACATGAATAAAAGCATTTATGGTCTGAAACAAATAGCGAGACAATGGTATAGAAAGAAGGACGAAGCACTACGTTCCATAGGCTTCAAACCTCTATTTGCTGAATCAAATGTCTGTATCAAGCATGTCCAAAATGAAATAATCATTCTAGCTATTTATGTTGATGACACGCTTATCTTCTCAAGAAGAGATAAGTTAATTTCAGATGTCAAAAGTGACATTTCTGAAATATTTGAGATCGCTGACCTAAGAGAAGCTAAAATCTATCTAGGCTTGTAGATCGTGAGAGACTTTGAAGGTGGTAAGTTGTATCTTCACCAACAAAAGTACACTCAAAAGATCATTGAAGACTTTAACATGCTCCAATGCAAAGGTGTGCATACTCCCATGATACCTGGAACAATACTGAACAAGGTAGATTGTCTGCAGACTCTCGAGGAAGAAGAACAAATGGCCAAAACACCTATCGTAGGCTGATTGGATCATTGTTATATCTAGCAGACAACACCAAATCTGATATAGTGTTTGCAGTATGCAGTCTGAGCCAATATAATCAGAACCCAAGATCGTTGCATTGGACGTTGGCAAAGAGAGTACTACAATATCTCCAGGAAACAAAAGGCTATGGACTGTGTTATTCAAAGGAAGCTGGATTTCACATCGAATCTTACAGTGACGAGCTGGGCATCCATGAAGGCTGATAGCACAAGTATTTCAGGAGGTTGTAATCTAGAATCTGGCGCAACCATACTCTGAATTAGCAAGAAGCAAACAACATTAGCTCAATCTTCCTGTGAAGCGGAATAGCAGCCAAGATGGCAAATGAGTTGATTTGGATCAAACAACTATTGGAAGGATTTGATGAATCTATTTCTGAACCTTATGTCTTGTTAATGGATAACACTTCAACAATCTATCTTACGAAAGATCCTGTATTTCACTCAAAAACAAAGCACATAGCTATCAAAAATCATGTGATTCGGGACTTAGTTGAGAAGAAGATACTGAAGACAGTCTTCATACCCACAAAGGAAATGACAGCTGATATCTTTACAAAGCCACTAAGTAAAGCTTTGTTCGAGAAGCAGCAAAGAAGATTGGGGCTAATCCAACTGCCACTTTGAGAGGGAGCTGTAGAACAACTGATCAGGCAAATCTTGATTCTACCAACAAAGCGCATAGTTTACTTGACAAAGGATGAGAAAGAAACGAACGCGAACTCAAAACATTTCTATTCGTAACCAACTCGAAACAATTCGCAAAGGATTCACGAAATTTGTCTTGTAGTCAACTCGAAAGATTCGCGAAACAGTTTCTTGTAGAAGCTTGTGGCTTTCTTGTTGAAGCTCGAAAGATTCGCGAACAGAATCTTGTCACAAAATATTCTGTTTCTTGTTCAAGCCTCAGATGCCGCAAAATTGTTGCGAACAATTTGTGATAATCTTCTGAACTGTTCTTCAAGCTCACCTGTCGCGAAACTATCTCGCACAGTTTGCGAAATATTGTAGATTTTTTCTTCAAGCTCAAGAATTGTCATCTATTGCGAACAATTCGTGAAAGAGAAAAGTGCCGTGAAGAGAAAAGTGTCGCGAACAATTCGTGAAATACAAAGCTGAGACGAAAAGATGGACTGCCGCGAATAATTCGCGAACAGAATTTATTTGACCCTGGAAACAGAGCGTCTATTTGAATATCAATCGTCGTAAATGGTTAGATATCTACAATTACAACATTGAAAGGCCAAAAGACCTGTCTTGTAGCAATATAAATACACGAGCACTACTCGTTGTAACACACTCACTCAATTAGAGACACAACAGCGAGATAAGACATCAAGAGATGTATATTGATGAATCAGATTCAGAGTTATAAAAATTTATTTTTTGATCAATAGTTTCGTATTGTCTAAATTGTCTTAAGTTGTCTCTTATTTCCGCATATAATTTTCGCACACATATTGAATCAAAACTAATATTGTTCTATTAGTACATAGATCAGATATAATCCCGATTGAAGACACTGATATTAGTTTGATTTATTCAAACTTGCATCATGTTCTCTGTGGAAAAATAATTACTATTTTTCCTACAGGCTTGAGATAGGCTTGTGTGGCAAGCCAACTAAGCTATGCACCACGTAGGTCTGCCATGCATGCTTGGGTGCAACTACAGAGAGAGAGAGAGAGAGAGAGAGAGAGAGAGAGAGAGAGAGAGAGAGAGAGAGAGAGAGTTTGTGAGGGCCGACCAGGCCTTTGTTTTGAAGCCTTCCCAACCCTTCACAACCGATTTTTTCTTCATAGAAATGCATTTTTATTTTAGCCTTTCCCGTGGAAAGTCTGAAAATTTAAAAAATCCTTAAAGCGCCCTTCAAATTCTTGATAATGAAAGTCCCATTTATTTAACACCTTTCACCATGAAAGTATGTACATGCACTTCAAAACACTATGTGTGCTGGTAAAGTGTAATCTGAATTTGGAGTGGGCCCTTTAGATGCATGCTTGGGGAGGATTTGGAAAATAAAATTAAATCTTTCAAAAAATTCGAGTCTTCGAAAAAATTTGAGTCTTTTGAAAAATTCGACTTGACAGTACAAAGGGTCCTTCAATCCTTCGAAAAAATTTCAAGTCTTTGGAAAAATTTGATCATTTGGACTTAAAGATAGTAAGTTTGGGCTTGTGGTTAAACATTCATGAAAATGGTGGGCCAAGATAGAGATTTGAAGATTTAAAAAAAGAAGAAGCAGTTTCAGGTAGTCAAGAAAATTTTTACTTTGGTAATTCAAAATAAATAAGAAAGCCATGTAATAAAGATTATTGGCTAAAGTTTAAAGCACATTGAAGTGTGTGAAGAAAATAAAACCTTAACTTCAAACTTCAAATATTTGTATTTAGAGAAAGATATTTGAATTTAGTGATGGGAAGTGAGGGGTGGGGAATCTTTTTGGGGCCCACCCCCCAATGCACACAATGTGCAAATGTATGGGGATACACACTTTCCCCATACATGCATCCCCCTCCCCATCATTTTTAGTTAAGAAAGTGCATGGGTGAGAAGAAGAGGATGCATGGGTGCACCCATACACATGCGCACCACATGCACATAAATAGTTATATATATATAGACTAGTAGTAAAGAGTGCCCGTCATTGATGGGCAATGGCGGCCGATCTAGGCGACGACCGATGATTTGGAGATTGAGTATCTCGTTGACGGGCGATGATTTTCCGATGATTTGAAAATTTAGTATGTCCTCGTTGACGGGTGGAAGATATATGTGTGTACGTGGCCGAAGTGTGCCAGCCGACGTATCGCATTGTTCGAGAGGGGGAGGCAATTTTTGGGAGGGGGAGGGCCAATGTTGCAAAAATTTCGCGAAAATCACTGCAGCTTTCGCGAAAATATCTCAAAAAATTTTCCTGAAGGCTTCGCGAAAATCCCGATGCCTTCGCAAAAATACCTCGAAATGCGAAAAGGACTCGAAAATCTCGCGAAAATTTTGAAAAAATCGGCGAATCCTTGCAAAGCCTTTAAGATATTTTAATGAAATTTTCGCAAAGGCTTCAGTTATGTTCGCGACACTGATCCTCGAAAAAAAATGCGACACTTGATCTAAGATTTTCTCTCTCTAGATTTTATTGATCCTCAAGCTTCCTCTAATCATACCTAGATCATGTGAGTTGATTGCACATCGATCTGAGCTCTTCGAACTTCACTAGAATTGATCAAAGTTTTTGAGCCATAGGAACTTGGCATCAATTGGATTTTGGTTGTAGTGATGCTAGAAGCGGTGATGGCACCAGGAGAAGCAGGAGCGCCATTGGTGTTGGGAACAATGTTGGCCCTAGAAGTAAAGCTTGCAATAGGAGCTAGCTTTACAACAACACATTCTCTAACTTTGTACTTCTATTTGTAGAAAGAGAAATAAGGATGGAAACAACTTCTTTAATGACACATATTTACCATCATTTGCATTGTAGATTATGTTCCTTTCTCCATTAAAAATCATTAAGGAAGAAAAATATTCCTTGTGACTAGTCATGTGAGAGCTTGCTTCACTATCAATCCACCAAATATCAACATCACTCTCATTTAATATCAAGCTAGAAGTCCCATATGGGTAGGAAGAGGAAGAATGGTCTTGTCATTCTCTTGTTGAAGGAGCCACAACCTCTCACTAGTGGAAAGGTTGGTGACACGAGAGATTTGTCAAATATTTTAGTTCAAGACTATAACATAATAAATATTGAGACAACAGAGACAAGAGCTACAATTGCTAATGCTAAAAAAACAAAATACCTAAATCAAGTTGTTGACTTTTGGGATGTGTAATCTGTACTTTTATTTTGAAAAAAAAAATGTTCTTGTTGTCATTTATCTAAGATTTTATTACTCATTATCATGATTTTCATTAGAACGAAGTTTTATTTAACATGACAACATATGTTTGTTTGCCATTTTGAATAATGGCAATTTTTTTGAGAGAGATGTTGTTTAGAAGATGCTAATTGTATCATTTTGTCATAAATCAACACTAAATTTAGATCCTATTATATTAGTGAATTTGATGAAGCATTTTTTGGTAATGCTTGCACTATTTTTTCATATATTGCTTTTGTACATGTTCTCAACACACTTGTCTATATGTTTTTTAAGTAGGTTTAAGAAGGGATAAGATGAAAAGGGTTGTTTGTTTCCTCACTTGGAACCAAGAAACAGATGTAAATATCATTCCATTGAAGTTTTAAGAGAATTTTATGTTGTACGTATTGCATTCATGTTGATATATAATCTAGTTTAATGTGCATTATATATGTGATTTGAAAATTTACTTAAGTCATTTATCGTCATTTGTGGTGGGTTTGGACATTAGATTTTTAAACGATGCAAGCACTTTCAATTTGCACTTAGAAAGTTTTGTACACTTTGCATATGTGCATAGTTATATTGCATTTGCGTTATTGCATACTATGACCTTGAAAGATTTTTGCTAAACATATAAGTAGATTATCAAATGAATTTTTTGTATATTTCATTTTTTGAAAGTAGATTATCAAATGAATTTCTTTATATTTCATTTTTTTATTATGAATGAGAGCATATCAATTCTTTTTGCATTTAGTGTCAACTTAACATAGGTCCGCAATTACTACTAAATTTCAGTTATTACATACCATAATTCTGGGGTTCCAACCATATTCATCAAACATATGGTTAGCAAAAGAAGACAAGTCTAACATTCTACATAGGGATTAGAAAGGTATATATATGAAAAGTTGAAGGTTCTGAATCTTGAAAAAGAATTTGTACGAGGACTACACACATTATTTAAAAACATATAAGTTTGTAAATGAAAAGCTAAAAGGTTTCAAAATCTTGAAGATAAAAACTGAACAAAGGAAGACAAGGCACAATATATGTAAGAAAATAAAAGTTTGTAAATGAAAAGGAAGACAAGGCACATATGTAGGAAAATAGTCGTTTGTAAATAAAAAGGTGCAGTATCTAAGATTGTGCAATAAAAGTGCAATCATTTGTTGGTAAATTATAGGTTTCAAAGGAATGAAAATTTGGATTCCAATTCCAAGAACTCTTGTTTATACTAGATTTTGTAGGCCCACAACCTTATAGAGGCCTTTGTGTCATCAAGGGTGCCTTAGTCAATCCTAATATAAAAACATCCTCTCTTAAAGGTAACTTCAAGATAGTCAAGGTTAAGACCATTGACAACCATAGTCATTATTCATTACAGTACAATCGAATTTATTGTGATTTTAAGTAAAGGAATGATCAAATTTATTCAACACCCTTGTAGTTAGAGGATAGATCTCCTTAGAGTGGAGTCATTTGATTTGAGCATTAACCATCAAGCTCAACCCAACATTGAGCTTTTGCAATGTTAGCTTCCAGGATTTATGTCAATACCTAGAATTAACCAAGAACACTAACGAACTAAATAATGCTTCTTGGTTCCCAAGGGGAGGCTCGAACTTGGGACCAAAGAAACTTTGGATGACAAGCTAACCAACACAGCCAACCCCATTGGGTCGAATTGGATTATGGATTATGGCATAATACAGGTAGTAGAAAATATATATAGTCTGAAGATGTCTATGTCCATCAACATACATTATATAAGGAAAACAATATTGTTTATGCACATTACATCATCATTTGAAGATGATTATGGGCACAACATAGAAATCAGATTAGATTTTGTGCAGCATCATATAGTAAGTAGAAAATAATATCATGTTTGATTGATTCTTCTCTACATGCATGAAAATGAAAAGAACACATAGCTTGGTATGTTTCCCCAAAGCAGAACTATAGATGGCTGAAGCTATGAAGCTTTTATAACAAAGTTTTCAGGAACAATCAAAATCAAAACAAATTCTCTTCCTAGTCTACGAAAGTCTTATGACAAGCTTACATCCTATTTGCATACAGGGAGTGGGGTCCCACAAAGATGCTTGTTTGGAAGGTAGGCGGCAGTAGGAAATTTTGTGAAAGGGGATCCTTGAGGAACTTCGCCCACCAGATTATTGTAAGACACATTGAAAAATGAAAGGTGTGTAAAATTCAGAAATCCCTGTGGAATGCTGCCTGACAGCTTGTTGATAGACAGATCAAGCACTATCAGAGAGTTGAGGTTACCCAGAGACGGTGGGATGGATCCGGAGAGCCAGTTTGACTTGAGAATCAAGCTCGTGAGGCTGGTGATGCTACCCAAGGACGACGGTACTGATCTAGACAGCGAGTTGTAAGATAGGTCTAACACTCGCAAATTGCTAAGAGTGCTGACAGACGATGGAATCGACCCACTAAGCATGTTCTTAGACAATAGTAATGTCCCAATTTTGCTTCCTTGATCACTGTCGAATTGAGATGGAAGTTGCCCATTGAATTTATTGTCTGAAAGATCAATGTATACATCGTTAAAGACGTAGCTGCTAGAGAAGATAGGAGATATGGATCCCTGGAGCTTATTGGAATGCAGGTCTAGAATCTCCAGGACTTTGAGTTGGTCTATGAAACCCGACGGCAAGGTGGAGGTGAAAAAGTTGTTTGAGAGGTTGAGAGAAAACAGATCAGTCATTTTGGAGAAGTAGCTAGGAATGGTTCCAGAGAGATTGTTGGAGGAGAAGTCTAAGAGTCCAAAGTTGGAGGAAATCGATGCTGGAAGTGGACCAATGAGTCCGCATGAGGCAAGGCTGAGACGACTGTTTGTGGGGAAATGTGATATCCAGGAAGGGATGGCTCCGAGTTTGAATTTATTGAAGGAAAGATCAAGCTCACCTAACTGTGAATTCTGGGGGACAAGTTGAGGAACAGAACCACTTAGCGCGTTTTCTCGAAGGAGCAATGATAAAATGCCTCTCAATTTTGCAAATGAGGCAGGAATGCTTCCAAAAAGTCGATTGCCGGACAAATCTATGATTGTTGCCTTGATCAGATTGCCCCAGGTAGATGGAATGACGCCGGTAAACTTGTTGTGCTGTAGTTGGATCCGTTGCAGGCTTACAGCTTTGCCAAGTGAGGCTGGAAGATTACCGCTCAGCTCGTTGTCATAGAGGTTCATATACTGCAGAGAAGACAGCCTGCCGAAGGAGGCAGAAATGACGCCCGTAAGCTGGTTGCTGAAGAGGTTAAGAGTGCTAAGGTTGGACAACGCCCCCAGCGATGCTGGAATCTTTCCTGAGATATTGTTAACGGAAAGATCAAGAATGACGAGGCTGGCAAGTTTTCCGAAAGTAGAAGGGATCACCCCATTCAATGCATTTGTCTCCAGAACCAGCTCCTTTAAGTTGGATAGAGAGCCCAAAGATGGTGGGATTGATCCCGTGAGCTGATTCTTGCTGAGATAAAGCTGCTTCAGTTTAGTAGCTTGCCCGAGAGTAGGAGGGATACTTCCGATTAACTTATTACCGTCGAGAAAGAGGCGAGTCAAGTGAGAAAGCAGACCGAGTGAGAATGGAACTGTTCCGGTAAGGTCCTCCAGACCTTCCAGGATGAGCTCTTGGAGGAATGTGATGCTCCCCAGGGATTCCGAGATGGTGCCAGACATGGTGGTGGTGACAATGGAGTCTGGTGTGGAGTAGAGTCCTGGCAATGAAAGCGAAATGACGCGGCCAGACTGTTGATCGCATGTTACACCATCCCAGGAGCAGCAATTCATACCCTTCCATTTAGCAAGACGCCCAGATGGGTCATCGGTGATGTCAATCTTGAAGCCCAACAAAGCATTCCTGTCATTGGTATTGCACGATGCTCCTTTCCCATTATCTCCACTGCTCAAACCAGCCATAAAAATGCAGTGAACTAGCAAAACAAGCCCAAAAACCTTGTTACTGCACCACTGCCACATAGCCCTTGCCTTGCCTTGCCTTACCGTGGAAGCTCTGATTGAAGAAGATTTACAGGTCACTCTGTGACCCTGGCTAGCTAGCCAGTGAGTGATTGCTTTTAGTAGAAAGGAACTGCAAGCCACCAACCATTCGCTTGCGCTTTCTCCGCTTACCAGACCTAAACACAAAGGATTGAAAGACCCTGGAAGAAATGCAGAGCCGCTGAGTGTGAATGGAAGATAGAACTGGAGCAACTAGCGACTACGGTTATATACGAAATTGTAGATGGGCGGTGGTGCAGGGTACATGTCGCTCTCTTGATAGGGCAGACACAGTCAAAGTTGGAAATTTGGGATGGTGCAAAGGAATTTCTTGGAGAGTTGTTGATCCAGAGATGCACCCACCACTGCCAGTCTTTGATTAGCCAGTGATATGACTCTCAATCGCACTAAGAATTGCTGCTGACACAAGACGAGCTGCAACTATCCATTAGGATATGGATTCAGGATAAATGTTAAAATTCATCATATGCGAAGCCCAGCCCCAGCCAGCTCAAGCAATAAACTGTAAACTTTAAAGGTACAGCCCTACTATGGATTATGACTCATCAAGCCGACACAAGCTGCTGACTCTGAGTTGGATAATTATTGATGCGACTTTGTATGCAGCAACAGCAGGCGCAGGTGGGCAGAAATTTACGATTAGAAGAAGAAAGTAAAGTACTAGAATGGCCGTTCAAACGCTGCCAGCTGATGAGGATGATGAACAACAAGAAGAAGATGTCCCTCAGCGGTCCTACTAGTCAGGCGTTCATGAACGAACAACTGACGTTCTTATCTGTTGTCTTCTTCTTCATGTACAACGGCTATAATCTCTTCTGCAATCTAGTAGCAAAGAAAGCTTTCACATTTAGTTTTGGCTTGAAGTACTAGTTCTTGGTTGAAACCGCTTTCACTAGGTTCAGCCTTCAGCAAAGGGTTGCTTTTAATGAGAAGTTAGAGACCGTCTCTCACTTCACCTCCACCCTTGATCGGGCATTTGTGTGCACATGACATGAAATGCCCATGCGTTTTCTCAGACCCTCTATGAGTCTCTCTCTTGCTTCACCTCCACCCTTGATCTGGCATTTGTGTGCACATGACATGAAATGCCCATGCATTTTTTTCGAAGTTTGCCCTTGCCTTGCAAATACAAGAATGAGTATTGAAGTTGGTAAGAAACTTCATGAAAACCCGAGGAATAACTACCTTAGATCTAACCACTTTGTAAAGTGAGTAGGGATGTTGTAGCATTCTGTCGGCATTATGCATGATGGAGTCGATGGTGTTAGTGTCAACTACCACACCCGTGCAAGAAGATGGCAATGAGGCCATGCAAACCTCTACTAGCTATCATGCACATGGCTCCTTCATTTCATAAGCAACAATGGTAGATCTCTTGGTCGACATTCCTACCTAGTGCTTGCTCCCTTACACCTCCCAAATGCTTCAGGTACTCTCAAAATAGAGGACTCCTCTAAGTCTAAAATCTCACAAGTGATAATGGGAAAAACTTGTTATCTATCAACCAACTTCATGAGTTACTCGAGTGGCTATACCACATATATGACATTTCAAGGGACATCAATCTCCAACCTAAGAAGGGCCAAACTCTAAATGTCAAAGAACATTGATCTCCATTCTAAGAGCCAAATTCTAAGCAATGGGATTCAAGCTGGAATTAGGAACTGATTTGGACATACCACTACCACAACAAAGGCTAAGAGGAGAAATGGGATTGGAATACAACTTTGAGGTCACTATATAAGGACACATTTCCCATTGTATATAGGCAAATTTTTAGGGATTGTCAAGGAGCTTCTAGTTGATGTGTCCCATGGATTGAAGAGGCTCTCGGGCTAGTAAGGTCCGAGATGGGAATACTAGTGCACTGCGCACCTGCACTCTTGGCCCCACTCCATCCAATGGTGATGGATGAGGCTAAAGGAGAAATAATATATGTTCTTCCTTGGATGGAGTGGGGCCTTAATAGCAGAGTCATTGCACGTGCATCTGCGGTGCACTCTCTAATGAGAGCCATTAGGAGACTACCACTTAACATATCTAACTTAACTTCTTGTGGCTTAATTGTTAACTTCATAGGAACCTCTACAAATATCTTTTAAAATGTTTTGTGATAATTTATAGAAACTACTCAATATATCTGTTGACAAATGTCGACAAAATAGAAAGACTGGGCAAATATTTCTAGTTATTTTTTGATCTATAAAGAAATTATGTATATTTTGTTTTGATTTATGGACCTTGCAATTGTAGGTATGAAGCAATTCTTTTAAGAAAGATACATGCTTTAGTGAAGCCTTACTAAAAAATAAGGCCATGTAGTTATTTATATATTTGATTGAAGTATGCATGCTCTTTATATTTTGCATGTAAATGACATGTAGATCATCATGCATGTGCCATAGAGTTACTAAATATACTAGCTAGTGCTCATAAAAAATTTCTTTACAACCCAAAAAAAACCTACAACACTTCAATGGAATCTATAATATACTAGATTACAACCTATGAGTTTGAAACTAATAAGTTTAGATTAGTGGATATTCTAATAATAAAAACTTCAAAACTTCAAAACTTCAAAACTAATAAGTGAAAATGCCCACTTCAATAGTTAGGTGATAAGATCCTCTAGTTGGTTGTGAGTTAGTTAGGATCTCTTTACACATGTCATCTATTTGGAAGGTAAATCATGCTTGTCATCTAGTGGGGAGAATCAAGACCCCTATTTTGTAAGGAATCTAGACAAATTTGTATCATAAGTTTGGTGTGTCATCATAGGTCAAGGAAATTCAATATTTGACTTTATGGTTAGGGATGTTAGGTTTAGGTCCAAAATGTGGTGGAGAAGATTGACAGATCAAGATCAAGCCTAATCTATATGTATATACTTGGATCGTTTATAAAATTGAATGTGAGATCATCAATTTTTGCCTTCCAAATTGAGAACTCGACTTTTAGGTGTATTCTAGTTCAAGTTTGATCTTTGGGTTCAAGAAAAATTCTACTAGTAGATTAGCATGTGCATATTAGGATTTATACATTTATTGATGTTTGATTTGTTATTAAAGCTCTATCTTGAAACTAGTCAATTACAAGAATTCTAGCTTACCTAGAATTATATTGTCTTGATTAATTGATAGCATGATACCTCCCAAGCTTCAACATAAATTATTAATGATAGACAATCCCTAGCTAAATCAATTTTGACACATATGATGTACAAGCAAAAATCCTGGGATGAAAATTTTTAGGCTTTAACCCTATAAATGCTCCGTTAGGCATCTTGTACTCCAAATATTTTGCAGGAAACATGCTTAGGAGATAGACTACCATATAACATGCTTTTGCCTAGTAACTATTTGATAAGTTCTTATTATTTAACATAATTTGGCCCCTTCTACTTTATTTGCTTTAGATAGGACTATCACTCATGGTAGCCATTAGTACAATTTAGACAACTTTGAATAGTAAAAAATAACTTCAAAAATAAAAGTCACTATAGAAATAGCCAATCATGTTTATGACGACACTTCACACTTCAATTCTTTAAACTATGATCTTAAATTTCTCAAAAAATGGCTATTTATGATTAGCAATATCATTCAAAAATTAATTTCTTGATTGTCCAATTTTGGAGATAGCTAATCACTTGCACATAGCTCCTATCCAATTAATTCTGATGGACAATACTCTTCTTTGCAAGTTTTAATCATTCAATTTTTTGTTGTTTCTGTAAAAATTGCTAAAAACTAGGACTTTGAAAATGTATCTATCAAGAATCCTTGCTAGGGCTAGGTTGCCCTAATGTAAACTTCCCACACTGATCTATAGTAGTATTCTAATTGATCAAACAATGAGTTGTGTTTAAACTGTTTTTGAAAACTAAGTTTACCAAGAAAAATCTTTAAATATGGTAACTTTAAGCACACACAATCTTTTTTGGATGTGTAAGTTGCTATGGCTAAGCAGCTCTTAGAACCGTTTTGCAACTTCTTGTGATTTTTGCTAAGAAAAAATGTTTTTTCAGCCTATACAAGTCTGAATTTTTTCGTAACTTGCAAAAAATCAACAAAACTCATAATTATGCCAATATTAATGGGTTTAACGGTCCTACATAGGCCTACTCATCGCCACTGCAATCAATCTTGCACTCTCCATTGATGGCATTTGTGCTTTAAATCTTAAAAAAAAAAAAAAACCCTAGTTTGTGCCTACTATTTCACCAAAGCTAGCTTTCACCCCTATCATGGACTATCTCACCTCAATGCGAAGCTCGCGACAAGCTTAATTTGATAAACAAGCTCATATAATCATTAAGGCTCTTATACCTTGTAAAGAAAGAATACACACATACATTATTGAAAGTGGAGAAGACCACATACCATAGCCACCAAACATAGGAATAGAAAGTAGTACATAAATACGAAAACCCTAGTAGGCTTATGATAGCCAATTTTACATTAATACTACTTGAATGTGCCTCAATTGATGTATCATAGCAATTTCGAACTTTATGACAATTATTATGAAGTCAAACTGAGGATTATAACTGTGGGGCTAGTAAAGCATTTCCAAATAATGTCTAGTGGAGTTATAGCTACTTCTAGTGAGTTGATACACTCCATGTTGGAGTTTAAGCTTACTCCTACTCACCTAAATTCATCTTTTGAGTACTCATGTACAATGTAAATATCCACTCTCTACAACAGTCTACAAAAATGAACTATTATTCGAGACAGTCTATAGTTTTACATGCACATTTAAAGCAAAGCAAACAACGACTCGACACTCAAAAAATATTCGAGTTCGAGCCTCGGGACTCATCATCGACAAGTCAATTGATCAACTCGACTTGAGATTTGACACTTTCGACTGTCAAATGGTGCCACTCAAAATGGAACTCTGCCTCTATTGAATCTACTTTAGACCACGTCATCATTTGAATATGTTGTTACACAATAACTGCCCAATTTCACATATGCTTATTGGACAGTTTACACTAAATAGTCTAGCCTTATCTTGTAAACTCTACATCATGCCTAAATCCTTTGGTTATAAGTCACAATATCTTAAAACTCTTATATATACAATAAATTGTAATGAGAGAATAATCTTGTTTCTGAAAATCATACTATAATGCATAAGGCGAAACTAGAGTTCAAGTACAAACTCAATTGTATCAGATTTATTTGATTCCTCATAATCAGAGACCTCAAGAGAGGGTGAGAGCAAGTCAAGAAGGAGAGATATTGTTTTAATCTATAATCATCATAGTAGGATCAAAACACATAGTGCATCAGTACTGAGAACCATTTTCAGGCACAAGATTATTCGTGATTTGATCGTTGTTATCACAATGATTATTATACAACTTCTCTATTTTCTTTACGTGGTTTAGTACTATCGAATGCTTTTTTATTACTTCTCTTTCTGTTATTGATACTCGCTCCAACAACTAATGTAGAATATCTAATTCTAAGAGCACACGATTGTCACAAACGCCTAATTGTTTCACTCTCTTCATGGATGTCTAAGACACCTACCTAGATATTCTACTAGTCAAAAGAACGATTTAAGTAATAATCTAAGTTCTGTAACTCGATTCGATCCTTTATAATTTATAATTTTTTTTTGCTTGATCGGCACCCAACAAGATGGTTTTTTAACTAGGTTTGAGCTACGACTTTCACCAACAAGGTGGTATCAGAGCAGGTTCAAATTATCAATAGAATTCACGATTATTACCATTATTAGATCATTCTTTAATCATGGAAGGTTCATCCTCTGAGATCCGGTTGATCAATAAGTTCAACGGTGACAACTTCCACATGTGGAAGTTCAAGATGAGGATGATACTAATTGAAAAAGAACTACGGAAAAACGTAAATAGTTTGATAGCCGAACCGACTGAACCAAAATTGCCACTCGCATGGGAAACAATAGTTGGCAAAGCATTAGCCGTCGTATCTCTGAATCTAAAAGATTGACAAATAGCTCATTTACTAATTGTTCCACTTCCAAAGAAGCTCGGGACATCTATAGCATCATCTACACAAGAATATCCACCAAAATATGTGAGAAATACAAAATCATTAGTGGATAATAGAACTCAAAATGGGCCCTTTGTCAAGATGCGTTTTTTTGACTTCGCACGCTTTCAACGCTTATGTGTCCCAATGAATGGTGTCCATCTGTGACGAACTGTAACAGTGGTTGACAGACAGAAATTGTATCTAACTTTCCCGAACAAATTTTTGTGATTTTCAAATATCCCGCCGGGCAGAACAAACAATTGTGATTGGACCACAGTTACTGCCCGAATGCTCTTATGCTGCCCGCCATTGTTCACTCAAGGTTGATTTGACGTCAATAGTCATAAACTATGGTTAACTAATCCTGGTAGTTAAGGAACTTCTTGTCATTCATAGGTATACCTCTCATTTTCTTCATTCTATCTCTCATTTTCTTGTCATTCTTAGGTTTACCTCGCAATCTCTACATTCTCTCCGATCTCAACTTGCATACTCATATTTTCGACTAATGGCTACACATAATCAGAGACCAAGAGAAACCATTGATGCAATCAATATTTGCAATGAAAAAAATGTAGAAGATCAATGGATACCAAGAATATATCGAAAATATCAATGGATCTTGATGCATCCCTCTGCAAAAGGCTCATTCCGAAAAAGAAAAAGATTGGATAACATATATAGAAGCTCTTGGAAAGGCTAGATAATGGATTTTAAAGTATCATCTATCACGGAAGTTTTAGTTTAGCATGCTTATCTTCACAATGAGCTCAACATTCATGATTTGAATCCAAATGATAGAAGGAAATGCAATTGTAAGTTTTCAGATTCAATTTCTTTAGATTTAGCATTTTCTTTAAATTATATATAGGCTTGTCAATCAAATCAATCTAAATATCCATCAGTCATCAAAATGATTAGTCCATATCGAATTAACCAGAATTAATTTCAAATAAAGTATGGTCACATCTACAATTAATGCTACAAAAGTATGCTATCACACTTCTACCATTTAATGCTGAAATTGACAACATTATGCTTTAAATATAAGACCTTTTTTATATCCAATAATTATAATTTTGGAAAATTCCAAAGGCCAGATTTTCACCCGATAACTAATCAACGTGCATATAAAACATTTGAATACCAGAGTATGTATTCTCACGCGCTCATCCGATATTGGACGCAATATGAATGATCAGAGCTTGATTCGAAAGATTCTGCATAACTTTAGCCAGTATGAAGAGTCCTCCGAATCAAGCTTTGATCATGCATATAGGGGGTCCAATAGTTTCAAAAATTTCGATAATATTTTGGTCCTGGAATAGCGATTTGATGCACACAATCCAAATGCAGCAAATACATCGTTTGCCAGGCGTGCCGATCCGATATCCCCCATACGCAGAAAAATCATACTGGAACGCATAATGAAAGACTTATGAAAATGTTTTGAGTGAACATTATCTCAAAAGGAAATTTTTTGTCTTTACGATGCTTAAATAGGGCAAGAGATTGTAATGATTCACTTCGTACATGTTTTTCAATGATATCCATTAATCATTTGTTTATGATTTTTTTAATGATTATTCTAGGAGGCTAGTGATTGTCTATTTAATGTATTTCGGCGCAAGTACAAATTCTAGGGTCAGGGCTAATGATGATTCGTTGAATCTAGTGATAGACTAGTTAAGGTATTTCGGCGTAGGTACAGATTTGTCTCATTTTGATTGGTGGATAAATATAGGTTGTAAATATCAATTCGTTATTTGACAAATGTTATGGCTGTGATCAACAAGAATTGGCTATAAATATGTGCACCACTTTCCATATTTCAATTCCGAGATCTTTTATTCAGAATTCTCTAGCCTTCTTGTTTTTTTTCATTCTTGCGATATCGAATCGATGTGTGACATCCCTTGCTGTGCATGCTCGTATTCATTCAGGTGCGCTGAATCGATATCAGCCACTTCCGACGAGTGCTTTTTGAAAAATTTCATTCTCGGCCTTACCATATCGGACCAGCGCACACACTTTGCTTTTTTCCTCTACCGATATTTATTTGTCGCGTTGAACCGATATCGGATTCAATATGGCTAGTTCCTCCGTGGCCTCAGATGACAAACTTATGGATGAGCTGCCATCTTGGGAGCCCGTCGAGCTTGAGGATGTCGAATGAGATGGTGTGTCCTGGCTCATGTCGCATGGTTTCCTTGTGAATGGCTCTCCCTCAGACTCTGACTCCTTTGATTTGTGGCATCTGGTGATCTCTTCTTTGCCATGAGCTTTATTCTTCTCCTTTGTTGTCATGTTTTGGGTAGTGTTGCCTTGGAGCTATCGGCCTCTTTTGCTACTGAAGATCATGCTACTGCTGGATCTTGTTGAGATGCTGATGATGTCGGCTGTTTCAGTACCAGCTTGAGGATACTGGTATTCGACCTTTTTGGTGCTTGCCCTTGTGGCCAAGACTGCCGTGCTTTGGATTGCTTGGAATTCTTGGACGTAATGGGGATGTCCCAAACTTTGTCGGCAACATGCAGTAGTCCTTGAAGGTGGGGCCCATTGTTCACCTGCATGAGTGTGAGATCCGTCATTAGGTACCCAAGTATGGTTGTCGGTTGTTTGTCCTTGATACAGTCATGAAGGCAGTTCGAAGCAAACTGTGCCCAATCATAAAAATTCTGGGCATGCAGTCGTGAATCTACCATCAAGTGAAATAATGATATAGGTACCCGTAGGACCTTTGTTCTTGAACATTGTGTGTACTTGGTTAAGTACGCACATGCAACTGTTAGTGGTTGATCATTAATGGCCTCGAGGCGGTACCCATATTTATTCTTCAATTTTCCCACTGATGGATCAATATATTTAAAATATGCTGTTTGCTCAATCTTTTGGAGCGTCCTAGTAATAGCATTTGGGCCTCGAGGGAATCCAAATGTATGCAAGTCTGCCACCGCAAAATATATATTGTAGACATAGTTCCTGCTGGGATGAACTATGAATTGGCAAGACCTTGGGCAACTCGTCAATAGTGGTGGTGGTATTGGGTTGAATCTGTTGTTTCCACTGGCCAGCATGCTTCCAAAGTACAAGGAAGGGAAGAGTGATATTGGCTTGTAGTAGATCTCTCCAAATTTCGGTCCCTTCAAGGGTTTTGCTTTCAAAGGGCTTGGGAGGTACTTTATGGGAAGAGGAAGATTGTTGGTCGGCATTGTGGATTTGCTGGCGATACTCATGATGTAGCCGAATTTCTTCAGACGGGTGAGGGTAAACTATCGAAGTTGAATCATCACTTGGAGGAACAGCCTGTGGTTGAGTTTTGCTGGGTGCAAGTGTAGGGGCTTGGCGTTTGGTTTGTGCCCGAGTCAAGACCCAAGCAGGATGTGTTTTGATTGGTAAGGTTTCTACTTGCACTGAACAGACAGGAGCGACTGGCTTAGATCGGGATGGGCAGTCCTTCACGTGATGTTCAATACCATAGTTTTCACAAGCTGGGGGAAAGCGGAGTTTATCTAGGCAACAAATACTAGGATGTTTACCTGCGCAGATAAAGCATTCTTGTATTGCGGGCAGTTGATGTGTGGCAAAGACAGCTTGGTTTGGATTGTAAGCTTGGGCATTGGGATCCACTGGTTGAGCATTAGAATCATAGGTATAATAAACAACCGTTTCAGTAGAGTACTATGGTTGAGTATTGTCTTCCACATAGTAGGTGGCTGGATCGATGGTATTCGGTCAAGATAATGGACAACGTTTTGCGGGGTAGGTTGGTTAACAACAAACTGTTGTCGTGGAGATTGGTATTGATTTGGTGCAGGTGGTCGTGGTTGGTAAACCCCTAGTCGTGGCACAAGTTGTTGTGGTGGGTAAGGGCGGTAAGCTCGATAGATGGTGGGTCTGGTGGCTGTTGGGAAATGATTTCGCAATTGAGGGCATTCATTAGCAGTGTGATGTTGTGAGCAGATTGGACACCAGCCATTTTCCCTTGCTGGAAAGGATTTCTCAGCAATCTGTTTCATGGTGGTTTAGGGTTTAGGGTGTGAGTTTATCCATATGAGATTGTTGAGTTTTTTGCCAGGTTTCCATTTGATGTAGAAGTTTCGAAGACTAAGCTATATTATCAGACTTCGGGTGATTTAGAACGGTTTGGATTCTTAGATTTCTTTTCACGATGGTCAAAGTCATCGTTGGAACCTTCATCTTCTTCACGGATAGCATCGATCATCACATCTTTAAGTTGATCATAAAGGTCAACTGGTTTGAGTTCACGGCGGATGTTTTTTGGCAATCCAGCTAAAAATAGTTTTATGGCCATTCATTCGGTGATATTTTCATCAACACATTCTACTTTGAGACGTTTAAAATGCTCAATGTAGTTTCGAACAGACTCTTCATGATGCATCTTGATATGAGTAATTTGAATGAACGTGATCTGAGCCAGTTTGGATGGTTTAAAATGCTTGATGAGAGCGTCCTTGAGGGTGGTCCAAGAAGCAAGATCAGGAGCTTCGAGATTCAAGTACCACTCCTTGGTGGTGCCATAGAGTACCATGAGAAATAGGCGAAGCTTTTCAGTTTCAGAGGTATCTCCATAAAAATGGCATGCATTATCAAAGTCTTGGAGAAATCGGACTGGGTCAGATTCGCCATCGTACTTTGGTGCATCGATACGTGGAATTCTTCGTTCTAGTCGTGGAGGAGTCAGATTAGAAGATTCAGCACAGTCATGAGACATGATGCAGAATATAGATGAGCAAGACAATACTGTACTTGGTAAAAGGGCAGTTTGCTTGCAAAATGGATATTGTAGGTCAAAAACTGGTCTTCCGATCGTAATAGAATTTGCGGACAGGCTGAGAAATCGTGGAAAGACAGATAAATCTAACTGTAATACTCGCGAATTATGAAAAGGAGTTTTGAATGTCATAATAGTGATTTTTTAAGATTTTCTGGAAAAAATTGGAATTTCAGAATTCGCGGATAGGACAGAGAAATTGTGCTCTTTAAGAACGAATTCTTAGGCTAGATGGCGAATTCTAACACAGAGGTTTGGTTGGCAGATAGAGAATATGGAAAAAAATATGATGTTTTGATAGTAAACGGACAAAATCTCTGAGATGGAATTTGCGGAGCTGCTAGAGGACTGATCTTAATGAGATCTAGCCTCAGTGAAGCCGACGAATTCTAGGACAAAGATTTGGGTGAGAAATAAGGGATTTTGACAGTATATCAAGCTGTTTTCTCAGAAGCTGATCGTTGTTAGAATTCGTGGAGGTGATAAAATGAAAGATCAGGGTCTGTTAATGCTACAGACATGCTGACGAATTCTGATATACCTTTTTGGTTGTGAAAAAGGTCACTTGGGTCACTTCTTTTGAAGAAAATGCCCAAGTTGACTCTTTTGTTGTTTCCCCCTGGTTGAAGAAGTTGCTTCGCAGCTCGTGTAGGACGTGGAGAGACGACCGTGCTATTTGTTGATAGATAGAGACAAGTACACAAGCAAACATACAACACAAAAGTAAAAAACACCAAAAAAAAGGAGAAGAAGCTAGGTAGAAAATACTTAAAAAGCGACAACCGTGCCAATGTTGGAAGTATTTTCAGTTTGTGCGGTGGCTAGATCTACTTACGGGTGTAGTATAGGGATGTAGAGATTCATCCACTTTTTAAGTTTCTACAACAAGCTTCAACGGAAATACGAAAATAATCAACAAGGATGAGAGCACTAAGGCTTACCCAACTAGTGCTCAAAACAGAAATAAAGCTAATTAGAAACAACAATAAGAATCCTTGCTAAGGCAAACCCAACTAGCAAGGTTGCTAAACTAAGACCTAAATTAACACCCAGAGGGTTTGAAAGATAAGTTGCGGCTAACTAAATAACCCAATAAAAACATGCCACAATAAGCCAATGAAAGGAGGCAAGAGGAGGCCTGAGCACCTTCCCTCAAGCTATGCACCTTCCAATGGGAACACAAAGAAATAGAATGATAATCTCAATAGAGAGCAATTTAGCATAATCTCAGAGTGTTGTTTACAATGCAAATACCTCTTATTTTATGGCATCGGAGGGTCTTCCATAAGTGTCTACCAACTTATGGGACTAATCTGTTTCTAGCCTTTCAAGAACTTCAGACTTAGGATTTAGAACTTCGAATCTCTTAACTTAGGAAAACTTAAGATAAATTATTTCTAATCTTAAGTTTCCTAAGTCTAAGTTCTAAATCTAAGTTTAAGCTATTTTATTATTATTTAAGCTTCTACTCATGGACTTACAAAACACATGCCATGGCTTGAAATTTATTGACAGATACTCATACGTGGTCTTACAAAACACATGCCACGGAGTTTTATTTCTTTCTTTTTTATGTGTTAGCAAAGTTTCTAACAACTACCAATCTCAAGGGGTGGGGGGGACCTACTCTTTTGGGGAGGGCTAGCACCCTTGCAAAAAGGTTTGGACTGAATCTCCAAGGAGCTAGAGCTAGATTTGGAATAATTAACTAGTGTATTGGTTGACTCTCTCTGAGGCGCATGTAGAGCCCTCAATTGCTCTGTGACTATGTCTACTTGTAAGGAGGATAGCCCTTTGACGTATAGAGATAGCTTGTCCTCACTCATCTTGTTATTCATGACTACGGCCGGATTTATGACTAGGAGACATGTCATGAGACATAATAAATGGAGGGCTAAATATTGCATGCAAACAAATAAAATCTTAGAATTTAGAAAAAGATAAATCTGAACAAGTATGACATTGAGATGGTACTATATAGTAATTTAACATTTAATCATGACAAGTATATGAAAATATACAACATAAAAATTAGATTGACCATCTGGCACTTTTAAACAATTTTAGTTTTTTTCATTACAACTAAATGTTCATCACATCATAGTGAACTAGGGTCGATGTGGATTCATGTCATATCAGCAAGCTCATCTTCTGTTTTGGTACTTGTCTTAGGATACAAATAAACTATTGCTCATTTGCTTTACAATAAATTGAAATATGAGGTCTTGAGATTATCTAAACTTGTTGATCAATTTCTTAAGTCACTTCAAGAAAGCTATATTTTTGCTAGGATGGTCTTTATCACAAACTGAACTAAGGGGACTAAATTTACGACAAAAATCTAAACGTAAATGCAAATCTAATCTAAACTTGGACCTATACCAACTTTATTACTTCTATTATACCTAAACTTGAACCTACACCTAAACTTTATCACTTCTATTTAGGAACATCTGCATTCTTAAATAAGTTTACTTCAACAAACCTTAAACCCTGATTGTAGACCAAAACCTACATAGAAGGAAGCATAGATTTGAAACAATTATGTTTTGTGAGACATTACATTCTTGTAAGTTTTTTTTTGGCATAGTTTCCTCTCTTTCATAACTTGGACTTAAACTCAACATTATAACCTCTAGAAGAAAAAGAGTATAATATAATCTAAAACATAAACCTAAACCATAATCTAATTATGGACCTAAATGTATACCTACACATAAACCCAAAACTAGGAATCCTATTTCATTGATTGTGTAGACCAAAAATTGCACTTGAACTTTTTCCATGACATGTTAGGTCACAACTTGTTTCCATGTTAGGTAAGCTTATATTAAAATAGCAATTTTGAAAATTTGATGGCCTTTATTTGTGAAAATTCAAAAACAAAATGGTATGAGGCACCTACTAGAAGAGATCACATAGACCACTTACCAAATTTGTTCTATGATGATAATTAAAGTATTGGACTAATACAAGAACACGTATGTCACAAATTTGCAACCATCCAACAAAAATCTAGAAGAGCTTCAGGACTTGAATTCATTAAAAGATTGACATCGTAAGTGATATGAGAACTCAAATCTCAAACCTCTTCTATATTTTTGGCGGACAGTGGCACATTTCAAAATTTGTAACATACGTGTACTTGTATTTGTAGGTTCAGTGTAGACCCCATATATGTCGAGTGGCAAAGATGTTGGAGATGTTAGGATAAACTATAGATTGTATATAATAATGCAAAATCTAACTTTGTACCTAATTAAGTTTGTCAAAAACACATTAATAGAAGGAAACTAAACTTTAAGGCAATTACTTAGAAAGGATGTAAACATAAACATAAACCTAAACAAGGACCTAAACCTAAACCTTAATGCCTTATGATGATGTGAACTTTGATCGATCTATGATGTTAATGTGATCGCTAGTAATACCCACTCCACTCTAGTAAAAATTGCACCTCTCTCTCTCTCTCTCTCTCTCTCTCTCTCTCTCTCTCACTCTCTCATGACAACTACCGCAGGGAAAGAGTGTAAAGCAAGGAAATATCATTAGTCTATTGCAAGACATATTCTATGGCAGCATATTACTTCACCAAAGCATTATCTAAGGATCATAACATCAGATTTAACAACATTCTATATTTGAAGATCCAAGTTTTTCATGATCCACAATAAGGGGGAGTGTTGGCTTTTAATGCTCAAGACTAAATCCACTCGGTAAGGAGCATCCTGAAAATCTATCGAAGTTTCCAACTCCATCGACTCCATCTACTTCGACTTCAACTTCAACATGAACTCATTCAACTTACTCGACACTCGACTCCATCGACAAACTCGACTCTCGACTTACCCGACTCCATTGACTCTCGACTCTTGGCTCCATCGACTCGACTCCATCGACTCACTCGACTAACTCAACTCCCTCATTAAGTCAGATCAAGTTCGATACAAGGAAAGGTCGATCCATGTATTGTCAATCAATTCCAACCCACGTCACGATCAGAAGGACGATGTTGACAATCCACCTTCTTGTCCATAGATTTACTATTTACAACGATGTCTATCTACTGTAGGACAACTATAGTAAATTAAGTAGACTCAAACTTATACTCTTAAGTATTGATCACTGAACTACCATCATCAACAATTCAAGTGAATCTAGAATAAAGTCTGCACCTTTAGCAGTCAACGATCATTTGATTCTCATTCAATTCCTTTTGGTTTGATTGTATTTCCCATGAGACAGAAGTAAGAATCCATCTAGCAACGATGAAGCGTATGTCTTCATTTTTGTGCCCCATAGACCAATGCACTGCTTCATGCTTTGATTAATCAAAAAGTGCAATGTTGTCCACACACAGCTGTTGTTCATTTGTGCATTATTATAGACTACATTACATCTTACTTCTTGCTGCTACACTGACACACTTTTGATCCACAACTGTCCGTTGTAAGTTTCTGTTGCTAGTATCTCGATCCAGATTTTGATTCGGACCTCTATCTTTGGAACCAATTTTTGATTCCCATTGAGATACTACGTTCTACCCTTGTGTCGGAACTCGTTTCTGCTACACCACCGATTTTCGACAAGACCAAATAAAATAATTTTTGTGAAGAAATCATATGTTTTGAACATCTTAGGATTTGCAGTTCGGAATGTTCCATTAAGGAGTTCTCATTATTCATTGTATGCAACATATATAGAATTGAGTGGTAACAAGAACAATGGCCATCTATTGGATGCATATTTAAGTTGAGAGTTTCTGCATGATAGCACTACAATTGGAGAAGATGAAAAATATGCATTAGAGGAGTTCTAAATCCAAAAAAGACCCTTTGTAAAGATTCTTTTTATATTTTTTCTCAAATTTTTCTTACACATGGACCAATCAAAACACTCAAATTTGAAATCTATGTAACGTAACTCTTTGAGTCCACATTTTGATTCCATACCAAAAATGGCATATACCATGTGGTGGATCTACGATCATCATAGTCACCTCCCCAATCCGCATCCACATAGCCACACAACTCAGGTAAACCATCATGCTTCATGTAAATCAAGCCATACTCTGAAGTGCCTTTTCACATAACGCAAAATGCATTTAGCTGCTTTCCAATGTATTTTCGTAGGTGCTGCCATAAACTGACTTACAATGCCAACAACATAGCATATGGTCTAGTTGTGGTAAGGTAAATCAAGCTCCCTACTAACTGCCTATACAGCGTAACATCAAATGACTGTGACTCATCAAGCTTAGAAAGCTTTTTATCTGGTTCAATAAGAGTATTCACTGGTTTGCAATCCTGCAACCTAAACCTGTGCAGCAACTCTTCGACATACTTCACCTGTGTTAAACCCACTTCGTGTCCTTTTTGCCATACCTCTACTCCAAGGCAATAATGCATCAGGCAGAGATCTGTCATCTCGAAGTGTTCCATGAGGTCTTTCTTGATCATATCTATCATCTCTTGATTATTTCCCGTAAAAATCAAGTCATCAACATAAAGAGCAATCAAAGCAACCATACCATCAAAGCATAAGACATATAGATTTGGATCAGAATGTGTTCTCACCATCCCGTTTGAACGAAAGTAGGCATCAATCCTGCTATACCACGCACATGGTGCTTGTTTAAGACCATAAAGTGCTTTCTTTAAGCAACATACTTTATATTCCTGTCCCTTCGCTACAAAGCCTTTAGGTTGATCCATGAACACCTCTTCTTCTAACTCACCATTTAGAAAAGTAGATTTCACATCCATCTGATGCAAAGTCCAACCAAAATGTGAAGCTAAAGCAACAAGTAGACGTAGAGTATTCCACTTACATACCGGCACAAAGGTCTCCTCATAGTCGATGCCTTTACTTTGTGCATACCCTTTGATCACCAATCTTGCCTTATGCTTTGCTATACTACCATCTGCATGATACTTAGTCCTGTATACCCATTTGCAACCAGTGGGTTTCTTGCCAACTGGTGGTTCTACTAAGTTCCATGTGCTATGCTTAGCAATTGACTCCATCTCCTCTCCCATGGCCTTGACCCAAATGTCATCATCCTTCGCTTCACCATAAGTCAAAGGTTCTTTGTTTTGAATAATGCTAGATAAGAGAGCATAATTTGCTTCATACCTTTCAGGTTGTGTCTTCTCTCTTGTTGATCTTCGTAGCTCTCCCTGGCTAGATGATCCTAGAAAGTCATCCATGTCGCGGCTCTCCAGCAATCTCTCAAACCACTTAGGGAGCTTCCTGTCAGGTGATCGACTTTCTGGTGAAAATGTATCCCATGGTACATCCTTCTCCTTGCATTTGTCACCTGCAACTTCAATCCTTCTTGCACCAAAAGGCTTGTCCCTACCTCTCCAACCTGTCTCTTGAGGTTGAGTAGTAGTATCTTGAGATGTATCCTCTTTTTCATCACTTGGAAGGTCAATGAATGGATCATCATCAGGTGGTATCCTCACTATACCATCTTTCCCACTGGATGTATCTATCTTCTCAACATCCTCATCTTCATACATCTTGGATTCATCAAAGATAACATCACGGCTTACATGGATTTTGTTTTCCACTGGATCAAAACCTCTATAGCCTTTCACATGATCATCATATCCTAGGAATATACACTTGATAGCTTTTACATCAAATTTACGTCTCTCTTCCTTAGGAATGTGTACAAAGGCCTTACATCCAAAGATTCGCAAGTGGTTAACCTTTGGCTTCTTCTTTGTGAATGCTTCCTCAGGTGCTATCTTTGGTATGGCAATGGTAGGACTTCTATTTTGCAGATAGACTGCCGTACTACATGCTTCTGACCAAAAATCTTTTAGTAGTTTCATCTCAACTAGCATAGATCTGGCACTTTCCACAATCGTACGATTCTTGCGCTCAACTACACCATTGAGAGCAGGAGTATGAGCTTGCGTAAATTGTTTTTAATCCCACATTGATTTCAAAGATCATTGAAGTCATTAGACTTGTACTCACCTCCACTATCTGATCTTAGGACTTTGATCTTCCTACCTGTCTGATTTTCGACCAATGCTTTGAAGCTCTTGAAGTTATCAAATGCATTTTTTTCTTCTTCAAGAAGTAGATCCACGTCTTATGTGACATATCATCAATAAAGGTCATGAAATAGAAGGCTTTACCTAAGGACATGGTCCTCATAGCCCGCATAAATCTGTCAGGATTAAATCCAGGATGTTCTTTGCTCTTGCAACACCACAGTTTATTGAACTTCTCTCGATGCTACTTCCCATATACACAAGATTCGCACATTGATTTCAAGTGATCTTCTATGGTAGGCAATCTTGTTACCATCTCCAATCTTCTCATCAAATTGAGGCTTCCCAAGTTCAAGTCACCAAGCCTCTTATGCCACAACTCAGTTTGCGATGGAATGGACAATATGAGTTGCATTCAGTCGTCAACTCCCAACTACGTGCCCAATGGAATGGTGAAATCACTTTTGGAGCACTCCGAACACTTTCTCTGCTGAAATCACTCTGTTTTGTTGTACCGTACTTGCAGGTACAGTCTGGGTGCCCTTCGTTTGGAGGTTATAGCCTTTCGTTTGGGTCAAAACGGGCAAAGGACCCAAAAATAGGGATTTTCTTTGTTTTTGAGCTGTTTCTTCACCTTGAAAAAACTTCACTCTTCACTTGTGAAGGGACCCAACTCCCATTTCAATGTGAAAATTTCTAATGAACTTGAAGGCCAAAATGCACTTCACTTCTTTAGGGCCTTCTTCAACAACCCTTCAGACTCCATCCAATGGTTGATTCTCATCCAACTGTGGATATCCCTCCTGGGTAGCACGAACTGAGCCGTTGATCTTGTAACTTCTCTATCCAACGGATCCGAGCACTCTTGTGCACTAATGGAGAGTCTTGTAAGCGCTATCCACTTCAAATCACTCTGCCATTCCCTTGGTTCCACACGCGAACTGAGTCGCGACCTCCTTGCTCGCGGCCAGCTTCCCTCTCTCTACATGGCTATGGCTGCCCTGAAGATTCCTCAACGATCTCTCTCTCTCTGAGTCCCAGCTGTCCACGGCCTCTTCTGATCAACTCGCACTGCTAGGGCACCCTCCTTTGGGTTTTTACAGCCAATTCTCCCGAAGCTCTCTTCCTCTCACCTCAAAATCCTGAGTTGCAACAATGATATCCTTCCAAACAAAATGCTGAGTAAGGAGACCTGGAAGGCTGCCAACCCACTGAAGTTAAAATCTCCTTGATCAATTGATTGTGCAAGGGCACCATTCATGAGAGTTCTACTAACCCTCTCCATCTTTTGCCCTTCAACTATTTTTGACTCATCTAACTTAAGTACTATGATTATTTTATCAGTTATCTTGTCCATGTTGATGTCATAGAAACTAATCATATATCTCAGTAAGTGATTTAAATCAACAAATAGGTTGTTTGATGCATTGTATGAACTTCCTTCGATCTGATATGTCTCTTCAACATGAAATGGAGTGCCTATAATTTTATGCATTCTTGTGTTTAGGCCATTTCTCTCATGCTTTAAATGACATGACCTTGGAAGAGGAACCTTCTTAATACAACCTTGCTTAAATGCTTCTCTGATAAGATTAAAAATTGTATCATATGCTTCCTTGCTTATCTCAACAAAATCACGAGCACCTTGGATTAATGTTTTATCTAGGAAATTTTGTATGTCCATTATCAAGCCCTCTGCAATTTTAGACTTTATACGAGAACTTTTATTATATATTAACACAGATTCAGTTGATTTAACTATCAATATACAACCCAATGTATTACCAATTGATCCATTATCTCTTATATTTTGGTTGCAACCAATGCAGACCTGCATAGCAAGAAAACAAATTAGAATATAGTTTAATACAATATAAAATAAACACACTCAATTAATCCGTTGATTAAAATTGCAAATTACTAACTTAAATGCACAGATCATTCTTTTTCGATAACTTCCTCTTGAGAGATTCTGAATATCCTTGCAAGATTGTCGCTTTTGTTATAGTTCTTAGACTTCTTTGTCAATAGTTTCACATCTTTCAATAATTTTATATTCCCCGAATGAATAGAATGCAATATTACTTGCATTTGTTCATATTCTATTGTAAGATCTGAAATAACTTTTTGTAATGACTCATGATTTGTTCAAAGATTTGCATTCTCTTGCAACAATTTCTATATTGCACACTCTTTTATGATAATTGGAGGACATACATTTGACCTAACCCTCCCAGTTCTGAATCCTTTGTATTGGAAAGGTATTTTCATAATTTTGTAATCTTTCACAATATCCCAAGAAACCATTATGCCCAATGAGTTATTGAGGAGAAGACAAGATGCGGTAGGCTATTAGGATCTTTAGAATACAAAGACCTATCTATCCACGGATCCAGATTCATTTTTCCTTTAGTTTGAGAACGTAAAAGGTCTTCAAAAGATATTGTTGATCCTTTGACTCCCCTTTTTTGTAAAGGTGCCAATTCTCCCTCCAATTCTATCAAAAGCAATTGATCTCCTATTCTTGCATAATAGCCGTCAAACAACGTAACTAACAACCTTATACACTAGAGTATCGGCTATCCATATCAGTAATTATTTCGAATCCCACATACTGGACATGGACATAACATTCTTTCTCCCTTAAACTACTTTTGTCCTTAGAAGTGAAAACTAGGGAAGATCTTTATGATTATGCTTTTAACTTTTTTTCACAAATCATCATCCTCAATCTGACCCATATATCTAATCAAGCACTCAGAGATAGAACAATTTCTCAATTGTTTATCTCTGATTCTGAGTACTCCTTCAAGTTCCAAAGGTACATTGAGCGATAAGTCCTCTGAATGGGTAAAATCTTCAACACATTCAACTGTCATCATCATATAAACTAAGTTTTAAGTAGTTTATATGAAACACAAGATGAGCAATTGACTTATCCCGAAGATCAAGCTCAAAAGCTAACAAACCGATCCTTCAACTTTCACATTTTCCCAGAAAATCATTTCCCTTAGTTTGACTTTGAAGATCAAATAAGTACTTAGAGATGGAACGACTTCCCAATATTTTATCCCTACTATGAAGTTCTATACATGCTTGTAGAAGTACATTAAACGATAAATTTTCCTATTGGCTCTGATTCTCTCCAAATTAGTAATGTTATCGTCAAGTAAATTCAATTTACAAGAACAATTGGGTGAATCATCACCTACATTGGAGATCAATATTCAAAAGTTAAAGAAACAAATAATTATAGTCCAAGACTATTCACAATTTCTTGTAGACCTGTCATAAATGCTTCTTGGTACAAATACAATTAGAATTTAAGAAAAGACTAAGGTATAACAATTCATCCTACTAGAATCTCTAGGAGATCCATCAAGATAAAAAAATGACTTGAACTCAATTCTAAGTACCCCAGATACTCATTTGAGTTAAGTGCTCTATTCCTACCGTCTCATGCAAGAAAATAACAATAATTTAGTCTTGATAGATTTGTTTGTCTCCTAATTAACTGGAGATCTAGGCTGAAATCCGTACCCAAACATCGATAGACTACAATATATAGTAGAACCTTATCCACTCAGGTAAGCAAATTCCTCATAAGTAAAAAACAATTTACTTAATGAGAATGCCTGTGAGACACGAAGATTCTCAAATAAATACTGGAGTAAAAAAATTTAGATTTCCAACAAACTGACCTTAATTCTTGACTCATTCAATAGATCAAAAATTACTCACAATTAAGTATCAATTTATGATCCATCAATCATAAATATTTAAAATCTTATGATTCGTCAATCATAATTTACAGGGGTCCAAAACCATACTTATTCATTGAAAGATACTAGAGTATATGTACAACATATCACTTAGAAAATATAAGAATTATTCTAAAATCGTTTCCCCCAAGAGAAATTATTGGATTTCAAGAATATTCTTTCAACTTGATATTTAACAAGATTACGAGTTATCTAAACCTTATGATCAACTAGATAATTAAAGATAGAAGGCATACCAGAATCATTTTAACACCAGTCTTTAACAACGTAAATTTTATATAGTCACCTAGAACACAATCTAGAATTTTCAAAGTTTTGACAAATTCCAACTGAATTCAATGACAACTCTTGGTATTTGTTAAATTCTATCATCCAATACAAGCTCACTAGAATATAGCTAATAACTTAGAGACTATTTCTCTTCCAAAAAATATTCTATACCAAGAATTCCTAATTTCTATGCACATAACTTTTATTGATGAATCCCAATGACTCACAAAGCATGTGTCTTATATTAAGCAATATAGATAAAAACAAACAGTTTTTGGTGAATTCTCTTCACATTGCTTATTCAGCCAATTAACTTTTAACCAGGAATAATCCAATTACTCAAGTCAATTGCTAATGATTCAGAAATCTCAACTGTCTAGGTGCCGTAACAAAATTTCTTCACCCAATCAACCTACATCATATCTTAATATTCAAACCAAGATTAGGTCGACTTATACAAACATCTTTGGATATAAGGTTAATACTAAAGCTTTATTCCCACCTTATCCAATCCATAACAAAATGGTACTTGGTAAGCCAATCACTGGAACCTAAATTTAATCATTACCACTACTATCCATTATCATGAATAACTCACAACTCAATACCCCCAAAAATCCTCTAGTTCCAGATTATTCATAACAATCCCTCATTCCTATCATTAGAGGAGTTTTGAGCTCCAAAAAGACCCTTTAAGAATTCGTGCAAGATGTAGTTTATATTACACTAATACTTTTGGCTTGCCATAACTTTCTAATTGTAGCTCAAAAGTATGTCATATAACATATCATTGGAAAGCCTGCGCTTTCCAATGCACCAAACTTCGCTAAATTCAGACTTACCACTAAAAAGTTATGCCATTTTTAGTGTGGAATCAAAATGTGGACTCAAAAAGTTATGTTACGTAGATTTCAAATTTGAGTGTTTTGATTGGTCCATGTGTAAGAAAAAATTGAGAAAAAATATAAAAAGAATCTTTACAAAGGGTCTTTTTTGGATTTAGAACTCCTCTAATGCTCTTCATCTCTCCCTTTTAAAAGAAATTCCATAATTTCCATTAAAAGAGGTTCTTAGGAGACAATGTATAAGATATCAAAGATTAGAAAAAGTCAGTAATGAGTATCCAATACTATTACAAACTAGACTTTCTCCAATACTATAAAATACCTGATCCCGAGTGATAGATTTAATACATTGACTAAGCAGTTTCACAGTTGCCATCCCATTTCAAAAGGATTTCAAAACATCCGGCATGCATCAGACACGACATGCAGTGATTTCAAAAAATGAATAATAATGCTTGAACATTTTGGAAAATTTTCAAATTTTACTCGAAAAATTGCCAAACTTCCGACGGCCATAGCTTTTGCCATAGGACTCCGATTTGGTTGCTGTAAAGCACAATACCGAGGGAGATGAGGTTAGCAAGACACTTGCCATGTCACCATGCCACCTAGGCTTCACATGTGCGAGATACTAGAATTAGAGTAGGAGGGCAAACTTTTTATAGGTGGTATTCTCAAAAATCCATTTCCACCCAATAAGCATCTAATCAGAGGTTACAAGCACTCTTCTAAGGTTCATTAGAGAGGCATAGAGGCTTCTATTAGGTCTAGCAAGCAATCATAAGCTCAGATCATGCAACATTTGCATTTATGGAGTCCTTCAACAAGCCAAACTTCAAGATATTGGTGCCTATGCCCCCCAACTCCAAATTGGGTGCATGCATGATGGCTAAAATCAGAGGCAATCCATCATATCTTTCAGCATGTAAGAAAATCCAGTAGATTTAGACCACCTATTGAGAGATATTTAGGCTCAAAAAACCTCAAAAATACACTATTTTGACTTTTTGAGACTCTTAATGGTGTCCAATCCTAATCAAACTTCATGAATTGATTGATAATATTACTGATTGAGTGCTCAATCCTCCAATCTTTAGGTCATCTTTGTGAGTGATTAACTTTCCAATCCTAAGTGATAGTTTGAAAAATGTGTGGGAATCTAGAAAAACTATACCAGCTATCAACAATTTCTACATCTATTAGTATAAAAAATGCATAATGTTATTGGTAATGAATTGACACTCAGCCCTTATCACTTGGGCCCAAATGACACATAATTTGAATTCTTGTTTTCTTATGTTTTATAGATTGAGTAATTAAGCCTTGCTATTTTTTTTAGGTTGATTGAGGGTCCATCACAACAAAGTCACTTGATATGAGCTTTGATAGCAAGCTTGACCAAGCATTGAACTTTTAGGATTCATGTCAACATCCAATGACTAAGCAAGCACAACATGTGAACCTTGGCAATGGCACATCATAGAAAACATATTAGATTGATACATTTTTACGCCCATAATCATATACTAGATAGCGATAAAATTTTGGTTTTTGCACAGAATAACGTTTGTGTTGTGGGACTATTAGTCAAGCCACGCATAGGAGGCTTGTGCACCTGCCTATCTGCGTGAAGGTGCATGAGCACTTGTTGGTTGTCCTCAATGTCCCATAAGTAGTTAGGGTCCTTGGGTTCCTCTCCATATAAGAAGTGAGTTGCACATTGTCTCGTGTCCCCTGGTACCAGCCCTTTTGGGGTCAAGCAGAAGACAAGCGGGTGGCAAGGCGGTTGGGGGTGGGATCCCACACGCGGCTGGCACGTGGCCACTGGGTCAAGTTTTTTTATAGTTTGAAGTTGATTCTGGGCACAACAAGGCAATCAAATCAGATTGCTACACACTCCAGTTTCATACGGTAGGCTAAAAATAATATGGTTATTGTATCACTCTTCTTTCCATGTATGAGTGGAAAGAGAATACATACCTTGGAGTTATTTTTTTCCACATATCACCAGAGGTATACATGGTTGAAGGTATGAAGCTTTTATGATTAAGTTCTAAGGAACACGAAAAAATCAGATGAATTTTTTTTTCTAGTCTACTTATGTCTTTTATATATAACAAACTTACATCCTATTTGCATAGAGGAAGTGGGGTTCCACAAAGAGCCTCGTTTGCAAGATAGGCAGAAGCAGGAAATTTTGTGAAAGGAGATCCTTGAGGAACTTCGCCACCCAGATTATTGTAAGAAACATTGAAGAAAGAGAGCTGTGTCAGACTCAGAAATTCCTGAGGGATGCTGCCTGACAGCTTGTTGATGGACAGATCAAGCGCTGTCAGAGACTTGAGGTCCCCCAGAGACTTTGGAATGGATCCGGAGATCTGGTTCGACTTAAGAACCAAGCTCGTGAGGCCGGTGATATTACCTATTGAGGGCGGTACTGATCCAGACAGCGCGTTGTAAGATAAGTCGAATACTCGCAAATTGCTGAGGGCACTGATAGATGATGGAATCGACCCACTAAGATTGTTATTAGACAAGAGTAATGTCCCGACTTTGCGTCCTTGATCAGTGTCAAATTGAGATGGAAGGTGCCCAGTGAATTCATTGTCTGAAAGATCAATGTATAGATCAGTAGAGAAGTAGCTGCTAGAAAAGATAGGAGATATGGATCCGTAAAGCTGATTGGAATGCAGGTCTATGCTCTCCAGGACTTTGAGTTGGCTTATGAGACCCGATGACAAGTTGGAGGTGAATAAGTTGCTAGAGAGGTTTAGAGAGAAAAGATTGGTCATTTTGGCGAAGTAGCTGGCCGGAATGGGTCCAGTGAGATTGTTGGACGAGAGGTCTAAGAGTCCAAAGTTGGTGGAAGTAAGTGATGCTGGAAGAGGACCAACAAGTCCGCATGAGGCAAGGCTGAGAAGACCGTTCGTAGGAAATTGCGATATCCAGGACGGGATGGTTCCTAGCTTGAATTTGTTGAAGGAAAGATCAAGTTCATTCAATTCTGAGTTCTGGGACACAAGTTGAGGAACAGAACCACTCAGCTCGTTTTCCCGAAGACGTAATGCTGAAAGACCAGTTAATTTTGCAAGTGAGACAGGAATGCTGCCGAAGAGTCGATTGCCGGACAAATCTATGATTGTTGCCTTGTTCAGATTGCCCCAGGTGGATGGGATGACGCCGGTAAACTTGTTGTGCTGTAGTTGGATCCGTTGCAGGCTTACAGCATTGCCAAGTGAGGCTGGAAGATTACCGCTCAGCTCGTTGTCATAGAGGTTCATATACTGCAGAGAAGGCAGCGTGCTGAAGGAGGCAGGAATGATGCCCGTGAGCTGGTTGCTGAAGAGGTTAAGAGTGCTAAGGTTGGACAACGCTCCCAGCGATGCTGGAATCTTTCCTGAGATATTGTTAACGGAAAGGTCAAGAATGACGAGGCTGGAAAGATTTCCGAAAGTAGAAGGGATCACCCCATTCAATGCATTTGTCTCCAGAACCAGCTCCTGTAAACTGGATAGGGAGCCCAAAGATGGTGGGATTGATCCCGTGAGCTGATTCTTGCTGAGATACACCTGCTTCAGTTTAGTAGCTTGCCCCAGAGTAGGAGGGATACTTCCGATTAGCTTATTACCGTCGAGAAAGAGGCGAGTCAAGTGAGAAAGCAGACCGAGTGAGAATGGAACTGTTCCGATAAGGTCTTCCAGACCTTCCAGGATGAGCTCTTGGAGAAATGTGATGCTCCCCAGGGATTCCGAGATGGTGCCAGACATGGTGGTGGTGACAATGGAGTCTGGAGTGGAGTAGAGTCCCGGCAATGAGAGCGAAATGACGCGGCCAGACTGTTGATCGCATGTTACACCATCCCAGGAGCAGCAGTTCATCCCCTTCCATGTAGCAAGACGCCCAGATGGATCATCGGTGATGTCAATTTTGAAGCCCAACAAAGCGTTCCTGTCATTGGTATTGCACGATGCCTCTTGCCCATTCGCTCTACTAGTTAAAACAGCCACAAAAAGGCACTGAATAACCAAGGAAAGCCAAAAAAGCTTGTTTCTGCACCCCTGCCTCATAGCTTTTGGCTTGCCTTCCCGTGGAAGCTCTGATCGAAGAAAATCAATTGATGATTCTGTGAACTCCTGACTGGCTAGCCAGTGAGTGAGTCAGTGTTTCTAGTGGAATTGAGCTGCAAGCAATCAAACTGTTGCTTTCTCGACTTACTAAACCTAAAGCTCGACGAATTATTGAACGAATTTTGATTTATGACGAAGAAAGCTGCTTGTGGATGGAAGATAGTAAGTGTAACCACTACATTTATATACGAATTTGTAGATAGGCGGTGGGCGGTGGGGCAGGCTAGTGATCAAGACAGAGTCAAAGGTAAAACTTTGGGATGACGTTGCAGACTGATGAGTTGATCCCGAGTTGCACACCCTGGCCTGCAGTCTTTCAATAGGCAGTGATCACTGATAGCACTAAGAATTGTTACTGACACAAGTTGAGCTGTAACCCATTACCATTTGGATAGATTTAACAAGAATGAATTATACGAGTCAAAAAATAAACTTCAAAGACACAGTCTGCTATGGATTGAGTCAGCGAGCCGACACAGTCTGCAATGGATTATGAGTCAGCGAGCCGACACAAGCTGCGGACTTTATACGAGTCAAAAATAAACTTCAAAGACACAGTCTGCCATGGATTGAGTCAGCGAGCCGAGACAGTCTGCTATGGATTATGAGTCAGCGAGCCGACACAAGCTGCGGACTCTGGGTTGCTTATTCAATTATGCGACTTTGTATGTAACAGAAGGCGGGCAGAAATTCACGAGAAGAAGCAAGAGAAGAAAGGAAAGCACTGGAAGAATAAGAAGAAGGAGAAAGTAGTCCCGAAGTTAGGGCCAGGCTCCAGCCACCCATACATGTACAAGGGACTAGATGAGTGCTCATGAATAAAAAAGGGACATTCTTAATTGCCTTTGTTCAATCTACAAATATTACATTCTCTTCAACCCAAATGCATTCCTATTCTCCTTGTTTCCATCTACAAATGTTGCAATCTGTTTTCACCAAAATTCCAACATGGAGAGGTGCAATATTGGCTCGCGAAAAATCATGAAGGGATTTGTGGCTCATGTATTTTTGCATGCCTCCACTCCAAGTGCCCAGCCTAGTACCTCGGCCCTCCACTACTGCAGTCACCAGTGCCGATTCGCAAGAATTTATGAGAAATCATCAGGATTGCGGCGCCTTAACTACTTCAACTGAGCGTGAGCAGTGCTGAGAGTTTAGAAATCGTGCATCCATTCCTTTCTTCCAACTTCCAAGGCTACAGTTACTGCCACTGCCAAGTGGCCAGTGCCAGCAGGCCTAGGCCCAGGCCCTAGGGTCATGACATGTGGCATTTAAGGAAAGCCCACAGAATAAAAAAGAATTACAAAAGTTTTTTAAGAAGGTTAAAAACTTATAAGTATTTTTTTAATAGGTAAAAAAAGTAATACCAATTTTTATGACCAGCCTTTAAAAACCTACAACTACTCAATTCAATAGGTGAATATGTAGTTTCAAAAATGAGCTCAAAAGGGTTTGTAGGTTTTTCGTGAGCACTAGAGAGGTGACCGTGAGCATAAACTTTTATCCCTCCACCCCTTAAGAGACAGTTGACTATATCGCTCAACATGGTCAAGTTGGGTGTCCACACCCTCCTCATCCCACTATGCGAGGCCATTCTAGAAATACTAGTTCTAGTCCCTTTGGAAAGCCTAGGACCCCATATTGTTGGCTACTGGCAATTATTTTCTAGCATTTTAATTCTTAAATCCATCAAAACCACATATATATATTTTTAAGGTTCAATTTATATTGAAAAGAAACGATGTAGATTTGTTTTGTTGTATGTTGCATCTAAGATCAATTCCTAATCTTCTACTTGATCATTACTCTATGTTGTTGTCATTGGCATGCCCATTAAACAATTAACATGTTAACCATAAGTTATAAACAAATATATACTTGGAAGCTCTAGGTACAAGCCTCAAGTTAATTACTCAACACGATGACATTTGTTTTGGGACTTTGACCTAAAAAAGAGTAACCTTTTTTGGTATTTTTTAGTGGCCCTAGTTTTAGGCCAAAATCATGGTTTTTTCTTTAGGGATTTCCTAAATTATCTATTAAAAAAATGCCAAAAATGCATATTTTTAATAAAGCACAACAAGTTTTTTTTTGCAAACTTCATAAAACCATCTAGATAACATTTCAAGGCAACATATGATTTTTGAAACTCCAAATTCTATCAAAATACAAAACGACTTAAATTATATTTATGTATTCCTTTTTTTAAAGTACATTTTCTAATGAATTTTTACTGATGCCTCTCAATTCAAAACTTGACATATCCTAAACACTCGTTTTCAGTTGATGAAGTCGAAGACCCATTTTTTTCATCAGAATCAACTGACATATCTTCCTCATAATCAACATCCAATGTTGACAAGGAACCTTGTAAGTCAACTCTTCTCTGTTGTTGACGAGTTGAAGGTGATGATTATTTCATTAATCTGATTCGTTCTTTCAATATGGATATAGTTGGCTTTCCTAGATGATTGGTCATTTTTAACTCAAAATTAGATGCCAAAACATCTTCATCCTGTAAATTTAAGTCGTCAACTCTTGGTTGATTTTTTGACAATCACTTTCTCTTGCCCTTCGGATCTAGTTGCAACATTTCAAATTCATACTAGCTCAAAAAAATTGACGTTGAAGTGGTGCTCAACCAATGGACATGTAATACTTTTGTTTGAGTACTTTAACAATCCAAAATGGACGTTCATCTCTATTTTATGAAGCTAGAAGTGCAACAAGACTTCCAATTTGAATTTCATTCAGATCATCACACCACTTCATTTTTGCAACTTTTGCAGTTTGCCTATTCCCACATATCACAAGTTTTCAATTTACAAAAAATTATCTGTAAACCACTCCAAATTAGTTGTGAATTATCAAATTGCTCTTATGTTTTAATTTTGAATTATATTTTTATCTCACTAAGGTAAATATTCAAATTCATTTATTTTAATTTATTTTTTTAGTTTTTAGTTTTTCAGATTTTTATTTGATTTTTTTTTAATCTTTAAAAAAAATTTAATTTTCTAAAAGATTTTAATTTTTAATATTTCATTTTTATGATTTTTTAATTTTATGATATTCTATTATTTTAATATCTATAATAGTTTGATTTTTTAATAATTTAGTTTTTAGATATTTTGTTTTTTTTTTTTTAATTTAACTTTTTAATTTTTAATTTTTTGATTTTTGAATCTCCAAACTTTGAATTTTAAAAAAAGAAATTGTTTCTAAAACTTTGCTCATCATAGGAACGAATGTGGAGGTTTCTTTTGGTATGCTGAGCATAGCAACAGTTGCTCTTGCTATGCTTAGCATAGGAATGACTATGGGCCTTCATCACCTTTGTTGTAAAGCGTAGCATGTTCAACATTTTTGTGCTGAGCACGAAAATGTTGAACATAGGATTACTTTGTCGATAAAGTTGTCAACAAAGCGTAAGCCTTCAACGAAGGCCCATTTTGAGTCCTATGCTCAGCATAGGACTCGATATGGGCCTTCGTTGTTTTTAAATCAACGACATTTGAGCATACCCATTTTGAGTCCTATGCTCAACATAGGACTCAATATGGGCCTTCATTGTTTTTAACACAATGGCATTTGAGCATATATCCACGAAAATGTCTTTTATATGCAAATTAATCCATATGCAAGGCTGTGTACTTCCTTGTTTTTACAGAAGTACTAGAATGAATAACTTATTGAGAAGATGGTTGGGATGGAAGACCCATGAAATGAGAATGTTCATTATAGTTCATGTGGCACACGCCCTAGGGACACAATGGTCATGATGATTGAACCAGAAACTTTCACATTTGAATCGATAAGGCAATGGATTTGTCCTCCATTTTTGTAGGGCTTGCATACTTGACAAGATCAAATTGGTGTTGCTCATCCATGTTTGTTTTGTTGAAAGGATAAGCTTGTGAAGGGATCTTATGGGCAGAGACATACTTGAATTTCAATAGAACTTTTCATAAAGTTTGAAAAGGGTTGAATGGTGAATAATACGTTGAAGGGCACATTTGTTTCAAAGAGAAGAACCCGTTCAAAAGCTTTGAAACCTATGCTCAGCATAGCAAGAAAACTTTTGAAAGTTTTTTGTTATGCTGAGCATAGCGAAAAACTTATAGGTTTTGCTCTCTCTTATATCCGCTGCTGCTGAAATTTGACGTAAGTATCGATGAGGTGGTCCGACATGTTGTAGAGCTGCACCAGTATCAATTAGGAAGTCTTGACATGTCATTTGATGTTTATGTAGAACTGCACCAACATCACGGTTGGGGATCTCTAGAAGAGTAAGCCCGCTGGCTCTTCCGCTGGTTTCCTTGCTGGCTCTTCTGCTGGTTTCCTTCAACCATATTTTGCTAATGAGTTACATTAATTCAAGTCAAGACAAAATTGTTGATCAGTGGATGATCGTTCAAAGTTCAAACACTATGTGCCAAAAGTCTTGTTTTGGTTGTTAATCCAGAAATCATGCTTCAAATGTTCCGTAGGGCAGTCAAATTTAAGCAACAATTTTCAACGAAGGAGCTGATAAGATCTTCAGCAAGTTTGAGCTTGGAAAAGTAAGTTGACGATTTACTTGTCTGCCATATATTCTCTTTTACAAACCAACTAGTAATCTGGTTTGCTCAGAATCTGATGCAACTCGTTTCTTGCAGGTTTATTACATTTCAAAAGGTGTCTTAAGAGTGGCAAACAAACAGTAATCCAGCTTGAAACAAGAATTATGAGATGACATTTAATGTTAACGCAGAAGTAGAGGAGGTTGCAAATGCATTGTCAAGTCAAATTCCAACCGCTAAGTACAACTTTGTGAAACTAGTTGGCCCTTTTATCAACGAGAGGGAGCTTGTGGGCAGATTTATATTTTTCTGTGCGTCGTTGCAGTTCTTATGACAATTTTGCAGATATCATGGGAGTAGTACAAAATGTTTCACCAACAATATCTATTAGATGTAATGAAAAAATTCCCAAGCATGATATTAGCGTTGCAGATCAAAGGTAGGTTGTGGTGGCATCTGCATTCCTGAATTTGGGTACATCATTTTCTTCTTCCAATGTTATTGCCCAGCCAAAAGACAGTTATGGTGAGTCTCTAGAATGACTCAGCTGTGAAGGTGAGTCTCAGAATGACTCAGCTGTGAAGGACGGTGAAAAACTTCTGGATACGTTGCATCATGCCCCTGCTGTGTTGATTAAAAGTCTCAAAGTTAGTGATTTTCAACGTTATACAATATTTCTTCACCTTTGATGATTTTCAACTTCATTTAGTACGAAGGAGCTTGGACTCAGTGGGCACATTCACTCCATGCTTGTGGAATTCTGTAACTCTTCAGAGGCATCGACCAAGCTGGATGCGCCATCCAATCTTAGTGACAGGCGGGCGTTTAAGATGGCGGACCAGGAAGTAGTGGACGGTGAAATTTTTTTTCAGAGCGTACAAATTTCCATTTTGTTACCTTTCTTGGTGTAACCTAATACACATGAATAAAAGGAATCTGATTGATTAATGCCTTCAAACACTTGCTAGTTTGAAAACATCCTCTGTTGAAGTGATGATGATGTGATCTAATGCCTCTTTCTACTTTGTGGCCTTGTAGCACACAAACTAATAATTAAGATGAAAAAGAATTTCCAAGTAATTTGAGTCTTTTCTTATTGAATTTACTCCAATCCTCAAAATGGTAATGGCTGGTTGAGAGTGTTGTACACTTGATTATTCAAAATGATTTCCTAGTTTCAAGCAAAATGCCATGCTATACTGTCCATGTAATGAGATTCAGGTTACTATAGGTAATGATTGATTATCATTGAATTTACTCCAGATTTCAAAATCAAGGGGAGATGGTGGAGTTCATGATGATCGTATGAGAGTGTTGTATAGTTGATTATTCAATATGATTTTATAGTTTCAAAGTAGATGAGATTTGTTAGCAACTCTATTTGGCACTAATTGTCATGCTATCACTAAATAATGAGCTATTTTATGCATTCAAAATTTTATTATTTGCAATTGTTCTTGTTGAATATGTGATTGTTCTTTGATACAAAGCACCACAAGATATTTACAAGCAGGTTAGTGATATCAGTTTGGTACAAGGTCTGGCATCTTAGTGGTCTTCCTAGGTGTGGAAAGCTTGTAATTGGCCTCCTCTTGGGCAACTCATTGCTACAAAGCTTGGCCCAAATTTCCATATTTGCAACTTTGACCCAAATTAAAGTTGCAAGCTATATTTCAACATTGTGGACTCATGACAAGGTCTAACTATGGTACTTTGTCTTGTGGTAACAAAGAAATGAATTAAAAAAGCAACACACTCTCAAAAAATCAACATACTTTTTAGCATCTCCAAAATTGAAAAACAAACATCTCAAGATGGCGCACATTTTTTAAAATCTTCTCCAGCCAGACATCACACAATCTTTACAAATTTTTAAATAGTAAAATTTCACATTTTTTTTAGTTTTGTCTTGTATATAATTTACAAATACAATTAATTTCAAATTTCAATGTTCTAGTCATTACAATCACTCTTTAAAAAGTCAAATATGTGTAGTTTAAAAAAAAATTACCAAATAAGTTAATCTTAGAATTTTTAAACCGTTAAAATTACTTAAAATCGTAATTGTTTTTCTCAGGTTCAAATTCAAAGTTTGCAAATTTGACATTATTCTGATTTTTTTAATGAATAAGTTGTTCACATTCGAATATGTTTCAATAAGAATGAATTTAGAAATGAGAAAAAAAAAATGATAGCTTATATTTTTCATCTTTGTAAATTATAACAAAATAGACTTTTTTAAAATTTTAACTTTTTTCTTTGGAATTCAACGTTGAAAATATTGGCATTTTTTCACTAAAATTCTAACTTCTTAGAAAAATGGGTGTCTAGGTCATTTCTCTTTTTTTTGGTCACAGTGTTACTCTTGCAAAAACAAATAAAATTGTTTTAAACATAGAAAACAAAGTTAAATATATTAGAAATTGTGTACAAAATTAGTATGTTCATAGATATTATCTTTAAACAAGACATACAAGGAATGATGACACATGTTGGAAAACGAAACAATTGACGGTGCCTTGCATACAATTAATTTGATTGTGGGTGTGGCCCACCAACAAAAATTCTACTATTTTTTTAAATTTTCTTTTCTCTAATAGCATAGACAAGTATGCCATAATAGTTTGATGTTTATTTTTCCTAGCAATGTTGTCAACTTGCAACTATTGTATTTTTGAAAGATTTTTACCAAATTTGTAGACAATGGTGTTGGAAATTTCAGAGATGATCGACGAGTATCAGATTAGTAGAAATCTGATAGAGACAAATTCTCTGATACCAAGTCAAGAATCAGTGGAAATGTGGTGCAGCGGAAGTGGAGCAGGTGATGAAGTGAATCGAAAGTGCAGCAGTTACCAACAAAGCAAGTTCAAGATGGATCGAATAACTACAATGCGCGATAGAACAAACTAGTAGTGTAGACACAAAAATGCACTCTAATAATAATCAAAACTAAGTATAAGAGTTTGAAGCTGGCACAATTTAGTGGACGCTAATCGGTCTTCAGCTGAGTTCATTGATGGCTAACTTAAAAACTCAAAAAAACCAAACTTGACTATTTACAACATAATGCCTACAAGATGATAACCTGATCAGAGCGCTGACTCTAGTAGATCTTCCTTGATGATTGGAGGTCAGATGATCAGTACATTGAAAGCTTACATTGACCTACTTAATTAACTACAATTGTCTTGCAGTAGGTAGCCGTCATTTTATAGTGAATGTTTGTATAGAGGTAGGCAGACTGTCAACGTCGCGACGTGGGTCGGGTTTCTGAGTTGATAGTACAAAGAGTCGGATTTATATACTATGAACCAAGGTCGGAAACATTAGACCCGATCCGATTCAGGGTCGAACACACCCGAATAAATTACACCCGATCCAAGGTTGAAGGTGCTTGGAAAAATTAGAGCTGATGGAAGTCGACCTAGGGTCAAAAAATCTCTCTTTGACAAGAATGACATTGGGTCGGAAAATAGGCTTGGGTCAAAAAAATTCGATATTGAATTTTTCGATCTTCAAGTAGAAAATCGGGCCTCCTCTGTTGTTGTACTTTTTCAGGAATAAGTATAAACAAGTTTTCCAGGATGCTCATTACCTAATGGAATTAGGCTTGAGCATAGAATTCCAACATGAGACACATAGTGCTACGCACGATCCTAAGCTATTTCATGAAAGACATTGTAGTGATCTATAAGTTGAATGCTTTCCAATCTACATTTGTTGTTGATAAAGGAATTTTATTGGATAACTATGTTTGTAATAGTTTGAAAAATGGTGTTGTAAAAACACCATTTGATGTATTTTACTTGTAATTCGTTGAGTCCACATGCTTTTTGCATGATCATTTCAATGTAAAGACCAAAGATTATCCTACTTCAATGAAAGGAATAATGGTAGTTTTATGCTCTTCAAGTAGAGATTGTAGGATCTTAATGTATTCCACCAAAGAAGTTGTCAATGGTGGAAATATGGTCATTTAGGAGTGGAAGACTTGCAAACTTGAAGGAGCTCCTTTGGATCAGCACCTTATTCAACTCATTTATGGAGAGGAGTCGAGTCAAGTGCAAGGAAAAGATGAAGGGCCAAGATCTCCAAGAAGATCTTCAAAGTTCAAGGTGGAGGCATCAAGGCTCAAGTTCTTTGGCAAAGGAAGGAAAGGTGAGGAGAGTGACATCTCTCATGCATTCATCAATCATTTGATGTTGTTTTATGTGTGAAAATTTTCTTGAAGGCAAGGGATTGGCATCACTATGGAGAGATCATCAAGATCATGAAGTTAGTACCAAGATTTTGGCATACTCAATCCTCTTTTATTCTCTTATAATACTCAACTTAAAACCACTTTTAGAGAGCATAATCCATTACATATCCTTATGTTCATTGATGGATCAACATTCATTCTTGTATATATGTTAGTAATCTTCTTTTTCTTGAAGATGATGCAAGAAGTTTTAACAATTCTAAGCTAGAATTGGATTGGGAGCCAATAATGCTCGATCTCGCCCCTAACATTCAATTTTTGGATATTGAAGTAGCCAGAGCTCCCACTTTTTGTGTTGGATTTTATTTACTTCAGCATGCTACTTTATTCCTAAGAGGTTTTAACATGGATCTATGCGTGTATGAATACACATCTATGGAACATCTTGTAAAGGATCCTTTATATGTATAATTTTATGTACTTTGTAATCCACACGTGCGAATCCATGTTGTCATAAGGATTGAGAGAAATGGTTTAGTCTAATCACTGATTACAAGAACGACTGGTTAACCACATTCTAATGGCACTCACTTTGCCGTCGACATTGTCCGTGGAGGTGGTTCTCCTCCTGGTACTTTGTTTGATCTCCTTTGTACTTGGAGCATGAAGATCTGTCGTCTTTCGATCTTCAGGTGTTTCGAGCTTCATGGGTTCGTGTCTTCCTTCGGCCTTTGGCTTCCCTTTGAGTTTCTTCGGTCTTCAAACTTCGGGTCTTCACCTTCGAGTCTTCGTTCGTTTGACCTTTGTGTCTTTGAGTCTTGGCCTTTGTTGAAACCGTTATGTAGGTGGTTATTGTCTGGAGCAGTTTTAGCCTGTGAGCAGTTCCTTTGTATTTCTACAGACACAAAGACTTGTTGGTCCTTTCTGTGCATTTCTACAGACACGAACTCGAAAGCTATCAAAGCTTTGTGGCTAGACACACTAAGTTTCTTCTAAAAAACAGTGTGTCGTTCACATACAAAGTAATAATATGAAATGAATGCTACACTGATTTGAAGTAGAAATTAGAATCTGAAGTGCTTGGTTTATAGTCGTGATTGATAAGAAAAGTGTCGATCCCTTGAAATCATGCACTAATAGGTTGCTTCAAGCCATAAAGTGCTCTGTGGAGTTTTTGTTTGCCTTCAATATTATAACCTTTGGGTTGCATTATGTAAATATCTTCTTCGATAAATCCATTAAGATATGCTATCTGTACATCCATTTGATGTACCTCTAAATCTGCTGCAGTAGCAAATGACAATAGAAGTCTGATTGAAGAATGTTTAACTATTGGACTGAAAGTCTCAGTGTAGTCGACATTATGAACCAGAGAGAATTCTCTCACGACAAGTCGAGCTTTTCTTTGATCGATGCTTCCATTTGCCTTGTATTTGATTTTGAATATCCATTTGCAATCAACTACATTTCTGCTGATAGGTAATTCGACAATAGTCCAAGTTTGGTTCTTGATAAGAGATGAATACTCTTTATCCATAACTTCTTTCCAAAGATCGAAATTGGGCTGACTAAGTGCCTCTTCGACATTAGTTAGCTCTTGAACAAGATAAGCTGTAGACTCGTCGATATAGCTTATAGGTGGTCTGCATTCTCTTGTCGATGTTTTGGAAAATGAGGGAAGTTGATTATCTTCATAATGTTGTAGTTGTTGAGCTGCGACATCATCTTCTTTGGATTTGTTGTTGATAAGCTATTTGTTTGAAGTGGACGAGCTAGGACCTTCAATAGAAATAGTCGACTTGGGAATATAAGTATTCAATACTTTGGGAGAGTCCGATAGTGTGACTATATGTGCTTTGCCTTTGCCTTTGTGGTCGATAAACTGATCTTCGATGAAGACAATATCTCGACTAGTGAATATCTTTGACTTGATAGGATCATACAGCTTATAAGCTTTGTCTGAAGTAGTGTAGCTAATGAAAATAGATTTGATACTCTGGAAGTCAAGCTTCTTCATGAGATCTTGCGGTATTTGCACATAAGTGATATATCAAAAAACTCATAAGTTTGATAATGATGGTTTGGGGCCTTTCCAAACTTCATAAGGTGTTTTGTCTGAGAGACCTTTAATTAGACATATGTTTTGAATATAACTTGTAGTAGAAATAGCTTCAGACCAAAAGGATTTCGGAAGTGTCGCGAGTAAGCATACACTTAACCGATTCGACCAAGGTTATGTTCTTTCTCTCAGCAAGTCCATTCGATTGAGGCAAATAGGTGGTAATAAATTGTTACTCAATGATTTTCTTAAGGCAATACTCCTCAAATTCGGTAGATATGTACTCTCTCTCATTGTCGGACCTCAATGCTTTAATTATTTTACCAGTTTCCATTTCTGCATGCTCTTTGAATTGTTAAAAGATTTTGAAAGCCTCCAATTTTTGCTTAATAATATAGACATATGTTCTTCTCGAATATTCATCAATGAAGATAATGAAATATTTGGAGGATGTCTTGTTTATTCCATCTATTACCAATAATTTGCTTAGTGTGAGTCAATCGCTAAGTAAAGGCCTCAAGGTTGAGTTTGATGGAGATGCTTGTATGATCAAAATGAAGGATGTCTTCATTGGAAAAGATAATAGGCAAGGGAAGTTGTTCAGACTAGATGCTTATGTTATTGCTAACCAAGTTGGATGTGTTGCAAGAGAGCAAATACCTATTCAAGAGGTTTGGCATAAAAGGATGGGACACCTCAACTTCAAGTCATTGGAGGTAATGACTAGAAAGAAGGTTGTGATAGGTCTTCCAAGTTCCTTACTGAAGAGACTTAAGGTTTCCGCCACAAAGAATCGTTAGCTTATGGACCACAAACTGCAATCCACCGCTACTGCAACCGCATCGTGACATATACGAACAATGGCAGAGTCTTACAGATCGCAGATGGCAATAAACCGCAAACCTCAAACCACAACTTCAAGCAAAAAAATGAAGACATTCATAGAGAACCACAAGTCAACTCTTGAGGTCCACGAGCGACCAAAGGCCAACTGCAATGACCTCGACTAAGGTTGCAAAAGCTCGGCTCTAGAGTCGACGTACTTTACGACCCACGATCAATCAAGTACCAGGACAATGAACTGACACCATGGACAAAGCTGACATTAAAGCTAAATGTCGCGACGTGGTAGGTTTAGTAGTTCTTGTAATCATTCACTTACATTAAAGACCAGATTTTTACTCTAATCATATACATATAGAGGATGGATGAGAGAACAAAAATATATATGCACAAAGGGAGAGAGTGTTTTCAGAAATAGACAAATTTGAGTGACTGGATGATGAGTGTGAGGATGAAAAGCCGTTCACTAGTAAGTGAGATGAACTGAATCATTCACACCTCTAAGATCAAACATATAGAGACATAGATAGATGTATTTACTAGTAAGCACTGCTTATCTATTCCATGAATGTAAGAGACAAAATTTCTCTTGCGATAACACATTGTGCAGTATGCCAAACAACGCTCTAGGAATTACTGTAATTAAACAAATATTTTTTTCTAATCTCTTGTGGTATGACACACAATTTTTGAATGCATTGTGTCCATCAAATGTACCTCTAAGATTAGATGTTATTTGTTCTATTTGTTATTTTGCACAGAAGGCTCATCATAATTAAATTAGTAGTAGATCGGAAATATTTGACTACACCTTAGAAGAGGAAAGATCTTAATTAAGCAGCAGTAGCTATAGTTAAGAATTCTACTCTATCTAGGTATATCAGGAATTTGTTAAGGCAGGACATTCAAAATAGCGAGATTACAACAAGAATATTGCTCACTGATCAACTACAGAAGTCAGATCGAAATGTGTTTCTCTCATTTCAAAGTCTCTACTCTTTAACCGAGATCAAGATTCCAACAGTGGTATCAGAGCACTTTAATTTGACAAATTGGAGCCCATAAGGTTTTTGAGATCAGACAAATAACAGCTGAGGAACCTGAAACATTGTAAGACTACAATGGCATCCATAAGTAACATTCAGTCAAAAATCTATACAATCTTTCAATCAGATGGGGCAAATTACTTGGCCTAGAAAGTGAAGACATCACTTGTCCTAAGAGGAGAGGCACTCTGGCCCTAGGTGGACGGGACCGAAGAGATGCCAGCCAATGTTGGAAAAGAACTTCGCGAATGGAAGGAAAAGAATGATAAAGTAGTAGCTATCATATCCTCCATCAAAGATAGCATTACACTGGATCTTGTATCAATATCCAATGCATGAGAGCTATGGGATGCATTGAAATCAAGATTTGAGACCAAGTCACGAAGCCAAATCATGCACTTGGAAGATCAACTCACCTAACTATGCTGGAACGACAAGGACCTTACGACATTCGTCAAAAACATGAAGAACCTGTTTTTTTCTTTGCACAATGCTGGCACAGAACACGCGATCTCATTGGAGAAACAATTGACGTATTTATTACGCGTCCTACCAAGATCCTTTCAAACAAATCAATATAGATTACTTTCTAGTTGTGTCTGATCTTGGATGTTGAATGCTTATGCTGTTTATTTCATATGTCTGAGTTTTCTTGTTCCCTTTGAATTCCGCACCTTGGTTGAAATGAAGTCGAATGCTGTATTTATTTTATGAACGTAGATCAGAAGTAACTGACTACTCTCTGGAGGATTGTAGGAGTGTTTCAGTTGGCAGTTCCCAGCGAACACATCTGAACTCCATCCAAATATTTAAAGAGAGTCGCGATTGTTTCATGAATTTTTCTTCCCTAGATTTATTACACGTATCAGAGCATCTCACGATTCTCATCAGTGGTATCATAGCCACCCTGCCATATTCTAACATAGCCAAGAAGCTAGCAGACCCAGGAGGCCAAACATTCAGACAATCAACCATCAACAAGAAAACAAACTTCAAGAAGCAATGGCTTCAATCAGCAGCATGCAGAACAAGATCTGTACTATACTTAATTCTTTAGGATCTAACTTTCTAGCCTGAAAATTTAAGACATCTTTGATACTCATGGGCAAAGGACTCTTCCCCTGGGTGGATGGCACAGAAGAAATGCCTACGACAACAGGCAAGGAACTACGCAAATAAAGGGAGAAAAATGACAAGGCAGTAGCCTTGCTATCATCTTCCATCGAAGATAGCCTTACACTTGACCTGACTACACTCTCCAAAGCTAAGGAGATGTGGGATGCACTGCTCACAAGATTTCAGACGAAATCAAGAAGTCAGAGTATGATGCTGAAAGATCAGCTAACGAATCTGCAGTGGGATGGAAAAGACCTCACCTCTTTCTTGAGAAAGATGAAGGATCTGTTTCTATCACTACACAACTCAGGAGTAAAGAATGCAGTATCAGTTGAGAAGCAGCTCACATATCTGTTGAGAGCCTTACCCAGATCTTTCCAGATGACATGAACCCTGCTCGCGAAAGATCCTACCATGAACCTCGAAAAGACGATTATCGAGATTCAAGAGGAAGTCGAGGCCAGAGAGCATCTTGATCCCAAAGATGGTTTCGACCAGACACTCTACGACAACAAAGAAAAATCAAAGAAACAGTTCAAGCCTAAGAGGGAGTCAAATCAGAGGTAGGATTGTGACCAACAAGCAGAGGGGACCAACAAAAGCAACTGGAAGACCAAAGGGAGGTCGAAACGACAAGATGCAGACAAAAAGACCTGCATGAGATGTAGAAGAGATGGGCATACAGTAGATACCTGCTGGCTCAATCCCAAGATCGAGCATATCCATTGTCATAAGAAGGGTCATGCAGCCATGGATTGCCGCCAGAACTCAAGAAATAGATCAGCACAGAACAGACAGGAGAAACAGTAATAGTTCTTCCTATGTTGAGGACCCCGAGAGATCGAAGATGGGCGAAGAAAGAACGAACAAAAATTGTTCGACCGCCTACATTTGTGAAGATGGGTGTGTAGCATCAACGTCTGACACACATGAGGTGATCTTGGAACAACACATGTCCTGATATTGCTTATGCAATATTCAGGATGAGCCAATTCTGCACGAATCCAAGCTCAACACATTGGAAGATTGCAAAATGAATTTTGCAATATCTTCAGTTAACAAGGGATTATGTCTTGTGTTATTGTCATGGCGTAGGTCTCAAGATACTTTCCTACAGCGATGCTAGTTGGGAATCTCTCAGGGATGACTGTAAAAGCATCTCAAGAGGATGCACCATCGCATCAGGAGCAATAGTTCTCTAGGTTAGCAAGAAGCAGACCATTGTAGCCCAGTCGGCCTGCGAAGCAGAGTACGTAGCAACAGCGAAGATGGCCAACGCAATAATTTGGCTAAGGCAGTTCTTGGATGAATTGGGCGAAACAAGGAATGAGCCATTGGTCTTGTAGATGGACAACACCTCTACGATACACCTGACGAAAGATGTTGTGTTCTACTCAAGAACCAAGCACATTGCGATCAAGTATCACTTGATCAGGGATCTGATTGAAAGGAAGATGATGTAGACCACCTTCATAGGAACGAAAGATATGGTTGCTGACATCTTCACTAAAGCTCTAGACAAAAGGATCTTTGAGAGGCAAAGGAGCAGTCTCGGGATCATAAAGCTACCATGCTTTGAGAGGGAGTTGAAGAAACAAAGTGTTTCTGATTACAAAGCCTTGCTAGATTTCAGCCCTTCACCTGGCGAAGATGTTTGCGAACTCGAACATCTGGAGACACGAAACATGAAGAGTTTCGCGAACATGAAAGTCAATGGAGACGAAGACGAACAATTCGCAAACACAAACGGTTTGTGAACATGAAGGATCCACGAACGAGATTCCTTTGCGGTCCAGCAAGAGAGAAAGGCAGATGAGGTAATTGAAACTAACGGTGGAATGATCACTGCTATGATAATCTCAACAAAGTATTCGGAGCCACTATTATAAATTGAGAGGCCTGAATGTAACATCAGGACATCATCTAAGCTTGTTACTTATTGGAAATTTGGTGGGTATTTCGTATTCTTAGAAGAGAATAGGCAAAAGGATTATTTAAATGCAATGAAAAAAAGACTTGGGAGGGTATTTAGGATGTGCTTATTGGAGATGAGTTTATCTTTCTGCCTCCTCCTTTTGGAAATAACTACTCTCTACAAGTGAGATTTTTTTACACAAACCACATGGCCTAGCATCTTAGCCAATTTGTTGAATATAAATTCCATCTCTGTGATAACTGATGTGATTACATGCAGACTCAGAGCAATGATCATGACTTTCTTGTGCTAGAGGCTCTTCATAGATGTGTTGATAAGGTGAGTGCTATAGCTATAGAATTTATGATTGCATTCACATCACCTTTGTTGCTGATTTGAGAAGATTACTAAAAAAATGTTTGGGCAAGTGAAGGGAACATGCTTTTCATTGATAGAAGGACTTGTTGCCAAAACAATAGAATGGTAGTATGTTTTTTTTCATGTTTTGAAATAGTCATCCAAATGCAAATTTTATATATGAGTTCATAACATTTTGCATCCAAACTGATAGCAAGCATGCGAAATATTCAATACACCACTTGCAACTAAAATAATGCATGTGGGTGGGTGGTGATTGCTTTACCCTAAGTTGTACTCAAAAACTATGGCCATTGATATCTTCTAATTTGTTAAGAATATCGTTTCATCATTTGAAGCTTTGGTAAAGATAAATTTTCACAAACTTTCTTCACCAACCTCATCACATAGTCTTGACTCTCAATCCAAGCCCATAAATTAAGTTAATCTTAACTGGTTAAGCAAAGCATTCGAATACCGATAAATGACAAACTTGCAAGATGCTTCATATGACATGAACAAGGTTTCATCTCCCCTTGTCCATCGAGTACCAGTGTTCGGAAAACCTCTTTGGAGTTATCCTATATTTTCCTATGCACATGTTCATGTATCAATTTTTGAAATTAATACCAGTACAATCTTGGAATTTTTAAAACATAGCCTCGTGAATGCTACAATAATTTAAAAATTGTCTAATAAATCCTACTAAAACAAAAGTTCCAAGGTACAAAATTGTGAATATTTCTAGCTTGTCATCTAATAACCTACACTAATTTATAGTTGTCCTCCACCCAAAAATAAGACATACAATGAAACCTTAGCATTCAACTTACAACTTAAACTATCATGTTGAATTCCACTACAAATATGTTATTATAACCATGGCCAGCAGAATTTTGATGCAAAATAAAAAGTTAAACAATGCCTTGAAAGGCTCAAAATGAGGTATATCAAAAGAATTATGCTCATTACCATAAAATTCACCATAGGTAGCAACATCAAGCTACATTCCAACAAAGACATCCAAACTTTAATCATCCATCATTTTCATTGTCTCACGGGATGGTGCCATGCCAATGATGAAGTTTAAAGCTACATGGATTATGGTGTATAATGGGAAACCAAATCAGTTAAACTTCACATAAATCAACATCAAATTTCCTCAAACTGAAGTTCATCATGTCCACAAGAGTCAGTGGCCAAACCATATTCCAAATTCATGGACTTACAAATTTTAGATTTGAAGAGAGTCAAAAAATCAGAAACAATCCATGAACAAAGTATGGAATCCATGTTAATAATCAAAATATGCTATAGCTAGTTATTAGACAATCATATTTAAATGAAACAACATTTTTTTAAACTTTTGACAACTAAAAATTGTTGAATAAAGTAAAGTAAGGGTATAATATGCAATTTACATATATAGGCAAGCACATATTTTTGCATGTGTTGACAGTTGCACTCCGTGATTTAGAGATGACAAGCTTGATGAATCCATGTATAAAGCTATGAGCATATAAAATCACAAACATGCCCAAACATTGTGAACTTTAAATCATAGCCTTTGCAAACCATTTTATTACTTTACCTACATTTATAATTTTAACATTGTATTGGAGCTTTACAGTTCTATTATGAAAAGACTACTAGACTCATTGCTCAAGGTTTAATTGGCCGATCTACAGGATTCGAAAGTTCCAACATGCTCCACTGCTCAGTCACGACTCAGCATGACACGCTCACCAGAGGCTTCCAAGTTCTAGGCTTCAGCCTCTAACGTTATAACTTCTCACAAGTTCTCAGCCATTGCTCAGGCTCGCAACACAATGCTCACAAAATGTTTCAACGCGGCGCTCTCCATGACACCAGACTCGTCACTCTCTCACGCCTCAAGCTATATCCTTGACTCCCTCACTATGTTTTGAAACAAGAACGATGTGGTATTGTACCACAAAGGCCTTGCCGTGTCATAGTAGCATGAATCCTAAGATTTTAGAATTTGTTTAAAGTGTTTTTTATATTGTTGTGATAAATTTTTACATTTGAATGTTTGATGTGAGATATTTAATATTTATCATAAGTTTTGTACAAAGTTGTTTTTTTAGAGAAAGATGTTGATTCCATTCTTGTACTTGTTGGCTTTTTCAAACAATGGCCCAAAGTTTCAATCAATTAAGATCCTAATTAAAAAGGATAAATATTAGTGTTGCTGAAAAAATATTTTGAGCATTTTGGCCCATGAGTTGGTGAAGAGCCTAGATAAATTATTTTGTATAAACAGGGTATATAATAATTTTGAAATATGTGAATTAATGTTTTAAGAAATTGATAAGATTTGTAATTTTTATTAGTTTATGTAACATGGGTTTATGTTTCAATTGATTCCAGTCACTACCAATGTTTTTTCAACCTAAATTGTCAATAGGTTTATTCATTGTATGATAGAAAACGAGATTAACTACAACAAAAAGATCTCTAATTGCAACACAATAAAAAACTTGCAAATCTATATATTTGTGACGATCATCATTGTGTTCATTCAAACCTATAGAACAATTTTACCACAAGTAACGAAGATTAACAAGCGCAATTTTTATTTTGAATAATCACGTTATAACATTCATAATTTTTATTTTACGAAAGTTCATATTAATCACGATTACGTTGTAGAATAATTTAGTATTGAAGAATATTCAAAACCAATATTCACAACACATATTCATAATATTCACGTATATCATTCAATATTCACAATTTCACATCAGTATTCACGATTTGTATTCACAATGTTCACGATCAGTATTCACAATATATATAGTCACTATTCACAACATTCACGATGAAAATCTGAAAATCTCAATTTCTCATAAGCTCAATTTTTCAAAATCTCAATTTTTCAGAATCTCAGTTTCTTGGAATTTCAATTTCTCAGTTTCTCAAAATCTCAGTTTCTCAATATTCGCAATTCCAACGATCAGAAACCATCAATAAAGTAATCTTCAAGAAGCACTCTAAAATTTCGATCACTTCTTCATGCAATATGGAAGACATTGTTTATATGTCCTGCAAAACAAAACACAATCGCGGAATTATATTTGATAGAGATCAGTTCTCATTGGTGAAATCTTACTGATGAATTATATCTATCACATAAGGTGTAATGACTACAATTGCATAGCTCAAGTAAAACCAAACCAAAACAAAATACAATATATGAGCTTTGACCATATTTGATACTATTTGCTACACATTGAAGCTGCTAGGAGATGGATAAAACATAAAGTTCAACTTGCGGAAACTTTTTCAATGTAAATTTTGAATTGCAAAGTTGGCCATTTTTGCTATTCAATCTTTGTGCCTCCCAACTCCTAGTGTGCATCATCATCGCCAAAAAAAACAAGCGCATGGAGGTTAATCCAACTTGCAGCATAATCAAAGTGCATGCACAACTGCCTACTACTTTTATCAAGAAAAAAAATTACCTTGTAAAATTCGGTATAATAAAGCAACACATGCATTCATAAATGCATGCTACCTTGGCCCTCAACTAAGGTTCAGGTCTTAAAACTTTGGGCCACTACCACATATTGCTCTTTAATGTTGACTTTTTTTTAACTCCATTGACCGACCTCAACACATAGTATTGCCTTTGCAAGGCAAGGCCAAAAATAAGATTTATGAGATCTCTACAGGCGAGAACCATCATCTACTATCGAACAGGGAAAATTACTTCATTATTTCATCTTCGAAGATGGACAAGTTTCCTTTTGGATTATACAACACATCTTGCATAAAAAACATGATTTGTGCTTTCATGTCTACACAGAGTAGCACTAGAACTCAAGTTCTAAAATGCACAAGAACAAAAAAAGAATAAGATTTTTGGGATCTCTATGGGTCAGAGTCGACCCGCCTACTTGTTCTGAGAATTGGCATAGATTATAATACTAAAACGGAGCACTGAAACTCCTAAGTGTAATTTCAAGTATAGCCACTAGAATGAAGTCGAAAGATCCTTTTCAATTAAAACTCGAACTACCTACTAGGCTTGGAAATTGGCATAGATTATCATACTGAAACGGACCACTGAAATTTCTAAGTTTAACTTTCTTCACACAACCACTAATTCCAAGTATAGCTATCAGAAAGAGGTCGAAGCGCTTTCTTCCCCTTCATGTGAGAATAGCATCAACGTAATGGATTCTTTGTGACAATTATGCCCCCTTTTTTGGATTTTTAAAAAGCAAAAAACATCACTGGGTTTTTACAAAAAAATTTGAAAAAAAAAAACGCGTCAGTCTGCGCACGTCAGTCTGCGCCAGTCTGCCATGTGGCAGTTGCTGAATGCATTAGAGAAAATATGGGCCCAAAGAGGGCCCTATAAGAAATGCCATGTAGGAGAGAGAAAAATAACTATATAGTAATTATTATATCATTTTCTAACTTTTTTATGCATTTGCCCGCACTACTTTATCATGTAAATGAATGCACCTTAGTTTAGTCACATCAAACTTCGCTGGTGCTTAACCATAGTTAAAATATAATTTTCAAAATGCTGAAATATTTCCTCCCAATAGTTGGGAACACTCAAAAATTTGAATTAAGAGTGACATTTCTGAAACAAATCCTATGACATCTCTATCTCCATGGTAAAAAACAAGTGTTTAGCACCATCTCTATCTCCAGTAGAATCATTAGTCCCATCTCCAGCTTTGTTATTGTTATTGTGTTGTTTGTTACTAAACTACTGTACTAATGACAAAGCTTCATGTGGATCTGTCACCAAAATATGCTCCGCTCAGGACAAGAAATTCAAAGCAACCCAAATTGTCAACTTTTGATATGGTCCGATATAGGGAGGAAAAGCTAAAGCATGTAGATTTATGGTCATCAAGAACATTGTATCCTATTGATCCATGTTCATTGCAACATCCAGATTTTCATTCGGTGAGTCAGTTAATAATCTATATGTGTCATGGTAAAAATGGCCTTTTGGGTTACTGTGAGAATTTGATGCTCTATGGGAATGCACATTCAATGGAAAGAATACATTATTTGGAAGAGGAATCAAGGAAAATATCAAAGGAGTGCAAAGAAAAATCTACAAAGTTGAAAACTTGTTTGATTAGGGCAAGAAAGTGGAGTCTACTTCCTTATTACATGCTGGATTTTCACCTAACTTAGCAAAGGAAGTGTGTTTTACTATGTATTCCCATTCTCCATAGTGAGAAGATAGAAACTTTTTGGAGCCTCAAGGAGAAACTCGTGTTTCCTCTCATTGTATGGTGATTACTCTTGATTTCCAATGAAACCCAGCTTTGGCACTTTGTAAACACTGTCTACAGACTGTACTACAGCCTTATTTCCACATGTGTGGAGTTGGATTACACTTATTGATCAATGCTTTGATTGTCTCTACTTGTTTTCTAGCAAGCTGCTAAACTAGATCTTGTTTTTCGATGACTAGTTTCTGATAGATTGTTTAACAAGCATACAATCAACCTTGTGGATCATTCAAAGATCCATTTATGGTCCTTAGTACTGTACTTTTCACAGATTTGCTTATTACATACTTCTATGAATACAATGAGTGTCCTAATTTTTACTGACATTTTCATGAACATTATGTTTGCATTGTAGATCAACATTGGTTGTTGAAGACCATTTGGCCAATGAGATTTCAATTGGAAACTCACTAGGTTCTATCTTGACTTCTTAAATTATGAAATCAATGCTAAGCAACAACAAAATGAAAAAGATTAAGGCTTCAGTTACTGATAGCATTATGAATGAAGTTGGAAAAATATTAGACACTACATTGCTTCAGGGGGCATGTGATTTTTCTAGCATCAGTAGGGAAGCATATGCAACAATGTTTAAGATGATAAAGGAGGCATTTGCATAGGTAAATATTAAAAAGTTTCCGATCCCATGACCATTTCATCCTAAAAAAAAAAAGACATTTTAAACCAAGGTATGCAGACAATAGTTGGTAATCCATCTCATATCAATGAAGTGTATTGTTCGAAAGGAAAAAGTCTAGCTTATAACAATTCCAACAACTTATTTATCGACATTAATCAGTTACTGACATTCATCATAAATTTTTAAGGTATTACAAATGAGAATGTCAATAACAAGTTGATAGTTGTTCTCAAGTTAGATGAGTCTGAAATTATAAAAGGACAAAAAAGGGAAAGAGTCAGTGTCACGATCATGAATGGAGCACTTTCAAATTCAAAAGACTCAGAAGGCCTCAATTTCAGTGTTCAATCAGAAAATGATATTTGCTGGTTGGCAACATTTCAGGTATAGCAGTTCCTTTGCATAATAGATAGGGATAGTCATTTGAATATGGATTTCATTTGGGGAACCTTCTCTGTGTTAATATTATGAGGCTAATCACGTTTTTGTATTCTCTTATAGGTGATGAAAGAAGACCATGACATTCTCTCATGGATATTTAATAGAACATCATATCCTGCCACCATAAAAAATCACATGGAGGGAGTTCCACTCAATATTCCTAGAATTGGCACTTTCAACATTGAATGGCATTTAGCAGGAGATCTGAAGACATTAAAATGTATGTTCAATGTATCTCATGATGCTAACTCTAAACACCCTTGTTTGTACTGCATGAAAACAACAAAAGACATGACAAGGAGTACATGAATATCAAGAGATCGAAAGGATCCTAATTGGAAAACTATACTACCGATTCTTCTTCGAAATATTCATATTTGTACATTGCATGCGGAGGTGCGTATAGTAGAAAAAATAATATATCTTTACATTTTGTTTGTTTGCATGGAATTCTGAACCAGAGGCCTTTGCGAAGGAAGCTATTTCCAGATAAGAGGGTGTGTTGTCCAAAGCAGGCTTACATAAAGGCCACATTAAAATAAAAAAATATGACAAGTTATCAAGTAAAACAAGAAATATTCCATGCAAGCCGAGCATTGGAGGATCCAAAGCTCGAAGATTTTTATCAAATTATTCTAGCAAACAATCCAAGGTCCAATACACGGTTTGGAAAGAAATTACTGCAACAACTTAAGATTTCAAAGAAGAAGGTTCTACTCATATACACAAAGTTGAAGTTTGGAAAAAGTTAGACAACATGGTGAAATACTTGAGAAAAGATAAATTTTCAAATATTGATATACAAATGATATAGAAAACACCTAGTGAATTTGTGGATGCAGTTCAAAGTGCATGGGGTGTTGATCATATAACACATTATATGGTAAGATTTTGATTTTACATTACGATAGAAAAATATGTGCAATTGAATTAGATACTTTTGGTACTGATTTAGATTATGTTTTCATGATATGCAACACATATTACGACATCATTCAACATTCTTTGGAAGAAATAGTGGAAGTCTTAGCATATGGTCATCGCACGGAATGGAAAAATCTCATTGAAGCAAGAGCGGCATTTCATAAAAGCACACAACATGGCGGGACTAGCAACAAAAGCAGCTATACACTGCAACTTTTCCAATGGTTTTACAGAAGCATCCAAATTCGTCATAATACAAAATCGACGGATTATAAAAAATTTCAAAAAGCATGCAAATTTATACAAGTCAGTAGGCTATAGACACACAATAAATATTGAATAAAAATATTTACAAAGTACAATTCAGCAGTATCTACTCTGCTTCCGATACTTTCTCGAATGAAAGTTGCAACTTAGAATCATGCAACAATTTTCTTCTTTCGTATGGATCCAACAGCTCATAGTTTTCATGCTTACTCAGATCAACGTAAGCAGCATACAATGCAAAATGAGAAGATTTGAACATGGGATTCACTGGCTCATATCCTAAAATTTTAACCACAATGGTTTTCTTCACAAAAATTATTTTATGCACCTTATTGAAATTATATCATTTTTTATTGTGAATCGGGCACTCATCTACAGACTTGAAATCATTATGTAACTTGGTAAACATTTTGTCAAGCTTAGCTTTATAGATATGCTTGTCGAGTGCCTCCAGGTCCTGATAATGAATCATGTTCTTATTCTGAGATCTGAATAGGAGTACTGAGCAGGGACTTAAATTTGAGATATTTCTTAGAAAATGCCTCCACACTAGGACCCTCAGTAATAGAAGGAAGAATAAAACCCCGAATCATCCTGAGCTATGAGTCATATGCTGGAGAATCTGATTCAGATCGAGAATCTTCACCCCTTCCTCCTCAAGTTATTCGTCCAGCTCCTCAGCAGGTTTCTTCACCAAAAGTGTTGATTACCCAAGAGGAGCTCAACAAAATAACATAGAAATCTATAAATATTGTATCTACTTTTTTTTCTGCTCCTTTACATAATCTTTTTGTAAGAATTCCATACGATCATGCCCAAGTTTATTTTGATTTTGACCATTATAACCAATATGAGGCCTACCTAGCTAATAAAATTGATCTTCTCGACAATTTTTTTGGTTTTTTCTTCCAAATTCACGTACAAACTTTAGATTAGGTCCGAATTTTTGTGTCGAGCTGAAAGATAAAACCTTAGAAATTTCAGATGTAATAATAGAAGTCGAAGTATTTTTTTTGCAGAATAGTATTACTTCCGATTCCCATGGTATAGTTTTTGTCATTAGTCCATTTTTCATGGGAGCGATAAAGGCAAAAGAAGCCAATGTTTAGAAGGCTGTATATTTTATCGAATGCAGTCCTGTGGTGAAATTTTATTTTTTGATTTCATATGAAAATAAGTAAGGATTGCTCTTTTGTTTTTGTTGCTTTAATCTGGATTGTTGCATGCTTCATTGCTTTAATAAGTAAGGATTGCTTTCATAAGTATGAATTATTGATATTTGTATTTTGGTTGTTGCAGTCAACATTGGAGCCTGAACATTCTTTCTGTAAAGATAAATAAGGAGGGAGTTTCAAATTTTCTATGTGTAAAATCAAACTTAGCTGCAAATACATAGAGAGAATTTGATGTTACGTAGAACCCCGATTTCAAGATTTCAATTGGTCCACATGGCAACGAAAATAAGAAAAAAAATAAAAAAACATCTTTTTCAAAGGCCCTCTTCGGGCTCTAAGTTTCTCTAAAAAAAGTCAGACTGCAGATTATGGTTTATTAATGGCATGTAGAAAAGTCAAAGAATCCATTACGCAATGGAATGGACCGAGCACAGGCCATTTTGCCCAGTAAAGCTTTCCAGAATTTTTTTAAGCGATCTAGAGGAAAGCATATGGCAAGACCACGAACTAGGCTTTTTGGTTAACTAAAGGTGAATTCAAGGATGAAGAAGGTCCTTCCGTCATGCAAACAATCGACCCTCCTGGCATTGCACATAGCAGGGTTACATGGGCGATCCAGATGGCATACTCTATCTATGAATAAAGCGGTTGTGAACAAAGGTTTATGGCTGACAGTAATACTATATTATTAAATAGTCCTTATATCTCCATAAAAGTAATGAGTGGAGTTACAAGCAAATTTTGATTGAAAGAAGAAGAATTTGACATGCAGAACAATAATCAAATGCATGAGAGCAATCATCATCTAGTATCGAAGAGGAGAAATAACCTCAGTATTCCATCTCCACTGCTGGAAAACATTCCTTTTGGATTATAAACACATATAACAAAAATAATTTGCCCTTTCATATCCACACATAGCAGAACACCTTACATGAGAAAAAACATTTGGATCTGCAGCCTCGCTCTGGCCAATCATTCCTTGTTAGTTCTGAAAAGCTGCGTTGAACAATATTACAAATTCAGACTCTGAAGAGTTGCATTGAAGAGAATTGCAAATTGGATGCTGGAGAGCTCCGCCATTATATCAAAAAATTCAGCTTGTACAGATTAGATTTCCCTGAACTTCATTTCCAAATATTTGATCCCTCTCGCGTAACTGATTTTCAAAAAGCTGTTGATATCTATTTGCTTTAATTTTAACGCTAATCATGCACCAATGATGTGTTCCTATGCCACTCGTTCCTCATGCAAACTACATGCTTTTTGGCTAATTTTCTCTTATGCAAACAATCAACAATGATCATGCTATTCATGCCTCGATTGATTGCAGATCATTTCTACTTTTTCCCATGCATACACGTTATTTCAGGCCTTCTCCCACAAAGGTGCAAACCTTAAATGTTAAGTCCACCACAACCATTTAGCCTTTAATGTTGACTTTTCTTGAAACTCCATTGACCAACCTTACCACATATTATTGCCTTTGCAAGGCAAGGCCAAAAATGAAAATGCTTCAAAGTTCAAGAGTCCAAGACTCAAGTCACAAGAGTTGGCCTTGTGCGAGAAGGCTCGACTCCCGCCGCACCGAGCCTTCAAAGCTCTTTCTTGAACTTTAATTGGGCAGCACAACAAAAGGTGCGTGGCAGAGTCCGCAAATAAGGCAATGTCACATGGCAATGTGCATTCAACAAAATATTAAATGGGCCTATGGCTTATGCCTTAAATTATAGCTGGCATTACCTAAAAAAAATGCCCTAAAAAATCAACTTTTTTAAAATGATCCTAAAATTTTGGTGTATTGTTTAAAGATAAGAGGATTATATAGTACAATGTATAAATGTTGGAGCCACATTCTCCTCCATATTTCAAAAGCATTGGGTTTTGAAGACTTTTTATCATGTTAAATTTTTATTATGCTGGTTTTCATCAAAGTTGCCGCTTCCATTCCTGACGAGATCCCGCTTTTCGGAACAATGATCGAGTACCACGTAGCACAGACATCAGATCATCTATGATCTCTACTGTCCAAACCCAGAATGCTAGAGACACCTCGAGATCCGTAAGCTGCATCTGACGGTGGCGACGTGAAATCATCGCATATCTAATATGATATCTGATACTGGAGAAAAGATCCATCGCACGAACAGTCTGGAAGGTGGGTTTGAAAAGGAAAAGCAAGCGCGGTCTACGTCTATTGTCTCTTTCATCTCCAGGCTTTTAGGATAGCTTCGCTTTGTGTGTACTGTTGCTGAAGAATTCATGTTGGATGAGCAAAAGCAGAGAATCAAAGGTTTTCAGTCCATTCTTCTGAAATGTTAACTCTTTGTGAGCTTGCAAGATTCAAGCTTGATGAGCAGAGACATAGAATGAAGGTCTTAAGTCCATTCTTCTCATCTATCACTCGTTAGTGAGCTTGCTTGATCTACAAATATTCAAGCTTGATGAGCAGAAACGGTGAATAGAACGTGTTTTGATCATTTGTCTGAACTGTGAACTAGCTGGTGAGCTTGCTTGATCTAGCAACGTACCGTTGCGCCATTCCTTGTTAGCAGATCCATATAAAGCTTGTAAATCGTGTACAAACCAAACTTGGGAGGCAATATGTTTTATTCTGCCAGAAGAGGGTACGTACTCGCTTCAATGATGAATGCACCGAAGTCCCATGCTCCATCCCACTACCAAGCTTAATGCACCGACATTCACGCCTTCAATGCGAAGCGATTGCATTGAACATTTTGCGTGAGGAGGAGGTCCGGGACTCCGAGTTGTGAATTGTGAGTGTCCCGACGCCAATGTCACGAGCAGCTTGGTCAGTGCTGCAGTGGTCCAACTCGCTGATCAATCTGGAGTCTGGACTCTGCATTGCTCTCATCGTGCAGCAATGAGTCGTTTGAACTTTGAAGCTTGATATTTGGAGATTGGCGTGCTGTTGCAGGCTGCAGCCATGATTGGAACTAGGCTGAAGCTCACAATCAAAAAGCTGGCTGCAGCCACACTTGTCTTGCAAGTGGCAGATTGCAGCACCTTCTTTTCTGAGCGATACTAGATAGCATTCTAACTTCTCTCCGTCGCAGCCTGCAGAGCCTGAACTAGAGAGGTCATAGCAAGTGCCTTTTGCTTCAAGGGAACTTGAAGTTGCCATTTTAGATTCTAGATCCTATACAAGGAACGTTGAATGTATGTTCCTTTCATTTTTTTGATACAGATTGTAGTAAAAGATTGCTCATTGCTTCAGCAGCCAAACACAGTAAAGTTTGTTTTTGCAGCCTACCATAATCCATTTTTTATTTTTTTGATTTAATGCTCGTTGTATATGTGAAGTAAAGTGAAAACCAGCACTAGTACGTGTTTGGTGATGATGGATGACTATATGCATATGACTTCACAATTTGGTATAGTTATAATTTGAGAGGGGAGAGAGATCATAAATCTCTCTTATAAATAATAGGTATTACACTAGAGAAGCTAAGCCTTTGTCAATATTCAGTTTAGAGAAGTTTTTTTGTGGAGTAATATCATTTCATTCTTCTACATTTGTGTAGAAATTACATTGTGTGCTTGATGTATGTGCATATAGGTGATGAATTACATGTGATCTTGTTGTACATAATGTAAACAAAGGCTTACCATCAGATTGAGTAGGTTTTGACTATGTTTTGTTTCAATTTCACTTTGGCTAGGATTTTTTTTTTATCAAACTAGCAAGCTAGTGAGTGAATTGTCTAACATGGAAACAATTTGTGTTTAGTGAAATCATTCTTGACGTAGATCTAACATTTTGAATCATCTTGGGATCTAAAATTCTTCTGGAAAGCATCTCTCTTTGTAGAAGGATCCCCCTAGTGAAGCCTATGATACATACTTCTAAGTCTATAAAGTAAATGAAAATCCTTAGACATTATAGTTACACACTAGAAATGGACGACAAGAAAAAAAAATTTCTCAAAAAATTTGCTATGATAATCCTCAAATGGGTTTAGCAAACAAGCAAGGTTAAAAGTATTTCCTTCTAGTTTGTTTTACTCTCTCCATCTACTTTGAGTTTTCTTGCCTTAGCATATATAACTTTGATGCACATAGGATGTATCTACCACACAAACCTAATATATATAGACGCAATATTGCCTATATGTATAAAGTATAGTACAGGTCTATAATACGTTCAAGGATAAAGCATATAGCTGATGTTGCTCAAAACGAGCAAAAAAATAATGAAAAATATTCAAATGGGTGGAACTGCAAATGTCCATGCAATTACACATGTGACGTTAACTCACATGTGTGAAATGTGAAAAATTGACAAAATCTAGCTTGAGTACTTTTCATATTCAAACTTGTATATATGGAAATCTCATCATAATCACACTTTTGGGCACTCCCACCTACATTAGATCTTAGTATTCAAACCAAGATTAGGCCGACTTATATAGACATCTTTGGACATAAGGTTAAAATTAAAGTTTTATTCCCACCTGATCCAATCCATAACAAAATAGTACTCGGCAAAAACTGGCTCATTATTCCTAAAACTCCTCTAGTTCTAGATTATTCAAAACAATTCCCAAAGAGTTCCCTATTTCAATTGGATAGTTTAACCTTTGCACACATACTGGATTTTTTACAAAAAATCCATGCAACTGGTTGGTTAATCAAAAATCTTATTCCTATCTTCTCTTCTCCCCCTTTTAAAAGAAATTCCATAATTTTCATTAAAAAGTTCTCAGGAGACAATGTATAAGATATCAAAGATTAGAAAAAGTCAGTAATGAATATCTAATACTATAACAACTCGAACTTTCTCCAAAACCATAAAATATCTTATCCCGAGTGATAGAAATATTACATCTCAATAATCAACTATCAAATAGAGATATTCATTTGGGTCTAGGAAGTCTAAATTCCACAAATTCAGTCATTCCTCTTTATTCTGAGCTATATTCACTACGTGTAAATTTCATATAACCATTATCAGTCCTTCAGAACATAGTTCTAGAAAGAATTATATGAATCTCAATCCAATTGTCTTGTATTTAAGAAATTTCTAAAAAGTAGAGGTTTAAAATAAAAGAGAAATAGATCTAAGGGCCTCTAGATTTGGGATACCATTTTGGATCCGGATCCATATCTCATAATTTCCAAAAATACCCTGAACAAACAACCATTGGATTTCTCTGTTAGTATTTTCATTACAATAATCACTAACCATCAATCTACATATCATTCTCGCACAGAAATCCCCTTTGAAATCACTGACGTCTCATACCACGAGCTTTCCCTCCAAGAATTCACTACTTCAAAGTGTGATTTGAAAACATTGAAATGTATGTATAATGTCTCTCACGGTGCTACATCAAAACACCCTTGTTTGTACTGCATGAAAATGGCAAAAGATGTAACTAGGAGTATGAGAATTACTAGAGAATATGCAGATTCAAACTGGAAGCCTGTGCTGCCTATCCCCTTAAAAAATGTGCATGTTTGCACGCTTCATGCAGAAGTTAGATTAATAGAAAAGATCATTTATCTTCATATAGTTTTTGCTTGGAATACTAAGCCAACATCATTAGCAAAGGAAGCTATCTCTTGATTAGAAGATGTTTTATCAAAAGCAGGACTCCATAAAGGACATGTCAAAATTCAAAAAGATGAAAAGCTTTCAGGAAAGAATGGGAACATGCCAACTAAGCCAAGCATAGGAGGAGCAAAAGCACGTCGTTTTCTATCAAATCGTATTGGTAAGGCTTCAAATATTCAACACTCAGTCTGGACAGATATTATTGCTGCCACTTAGGACTTCGAGAAAAACGGCAAAACCAGAGTACTAAAAGTTGATGTATGGATAAAGCTTGATAATATGATTGCTATTTTAAGACTCAAGAAAAATACTTTGATATTGATAAGAAAGCTGTCCAAAGGACTTGTGTCAAGTTTGTTAATGCAGTATCAAAAGCATGGGGAGAAGATCACATCACTCATTACATGGTTAGTATAAAATTTTCAAAATGCTTTCAAATTTTCATATATATTTAGATCCAAACATAAGACTAACATTATGATTTTGACATATGCAGCACATACTAAGAGATCATACAACATTTTTTGCAAATACATATGGAAGCTTGAGTGTATGGTCATCACAAGGGATGGAGAACTCACACTGGCAAGCACGAGTAGCATTTCTTCGAAATACACAACATGGAGGAACCAATGAAAAACAAAACTACATTTGTCAATTGTTTCAGTGGTTCTATCGCAAAGTTCAGATTCGACATATAACAAAGTCCACACAATACAACAAGTTTAGAAAAGCATGCAAGTTCATTAAGGAAGAGAAAATTAGATGATTGATGAGTAGAAAATCATCATTGTCATCAAATCATGACATGTTCAGAATTGCTTTGCAAATTCATTGAACAAGAGAGGAGAAATACCCAATGTAAATGTATTGATTGTATTATACCAGAATACAAAGTTTCAACTATTCATCATCAGATCTTGTATCAGATTCTATGGCAGTATTGTCATGAAGAAATTCTCTGCTAGCGTATGCATCTAATAAATGTGCATTATCCTTATTTTCACTAAGCTCAATATAAGTGGAATACAATGAATAATGGGAGCTCCTTAAAAGAGCATTCCCATCAGTAAAGCCTAAAATGTTCAAAACATAAGATCTTTTGACAAAAATGATCTTATTCGTCTTAACAAATTTATGTCCTCCTAGGTGAAATGATAAAGCTTTAACTGCCATTATAAGACTTTCCCCGACTGGGATCAGCTTGGAATGAGCAATACAGATCTCATTCTAAGATAGTGGCCCAGTCCACTGTCCCTCTGGAACGAGGATGCGTGTTGTCTGAAACCACCTTGTCTTGCAGCAAAATCATCTATTAAGAGAGCATCCTACAATAGGAAATATGTTAGCAAAAACACATTTAGTGATTGAAAACATTCAAATGCGAGAAAGATTAAACACTTACACATTCTTCATCATCAGCAGCAACCAGATCAGGATGATCAATATAATGACCACGTACTGAAGTGGAATCATTAGTGAAATGTATTAATGATGGACGAGGGAAGCCCATCTGGGATTAAAATGCTGTGAATTCTTCATCGGATGGTCTGCCTCGCCCATCCTTAGCTATATTTGATAAAGTCTTATTCAGACATTCTTCACCGGTCATAAGTCCCTCCTCATCATCAAAATCAATACCAGCAACAAGGTCATCTGTTTCAAAATCTACAAAGTCGGAGAATTCGGAAATTGTGCCGGATAATAAACATAGAACCTCATCCTCACGATAGTCAAAAAATTTACACAAATCAGCAGTAGTTAAATATACATCGTCATTAATATAATATACAAGCAAATTGAAAAGACATTTTGACTCCTCCATAGATTTGGATTCATCATCAGATGTATTTTGGACAATGAAAGAATCCCAGAGAACATCAGTATTTACATCAATAAAGTCACTTTTCTTATCAGGAGTGTCGATAAGAAAGTGACTGATATCCTTAATAGCTGACTGAACAGAGGATGGTGCAAAAGAATGGTCAACAACATACATCATCATCTGGGATCTGAACTAACAGGAAAAGTACAAAACCACTCTGAAATTCAACCAATCGACATTTCTTGTTGCAATACGGACACATTGAATTGCTTTTGAAACGTTCAAACAATTTGGTGAACATTCTATCCAGTCTATGTCTGAAAACTGGGAAGAAATGAACAAGATCAGTATAATGCATGTACTGGAGTGGACCTATGGAGAAAATAGGCTTACTAAGTATATCTCTGAACCTGACATAATGGTCATAAAATACGTCAAAATTTGGTTGTGCAGTCCTGAAAACATGTAGATATGGCTTGAATAGACTGTGGAAATAGTCTAGGTTTTCAGTAAACCCAAATTCAATAAGAAATGAACTTAAGCCTGAATCTCGTGAGGATGATGAGGAAGAGGCCATGGCAGTAACATGAATATCGCACTTGTGCGCGAGGGAGAACTAAACCAAAACTAACTATCAAAATGGTGCACAAGAGAGATATGTACGACAGGCAGATACCGCACTTGTGCACGAGTAGGTACAATTGCAAGCAAACGGACAGCAATGAGCATGCACAAGAGCGATATGCCGCAAATTTCAAGAATGGAAAAGGTAAAAAATTAATCGGTTTTCGTGCCATTTATACTAAATTTTTGCACGTGTGGTCAACAGACTTAGGACACGTGTCAACTTTCAATTGGACTACAGGTGCAGGCACGTGAGGTGATACCTGCACACGTGTGAAATGACACCTGGACATGTGTCGCATGTTCATTCGTTTGCTCGACAACACGTGTCGCTCTCGCATTTGATCTTACAAATCCCACACGTGTAATGTGAGAGGGTGACACGTGTTGCTCTCGCATTTGTCCATACAACTCCCACACGTGTGACAAGATATTCTTTTGCACGTGTGAACCGCGATATAAAATCACAAACTTCGATGAATTTTTTTCACTTTTTTTTAGGCTCCGCATATCGCACTTGTGCTTGTCCTTCACAATCAAAATTCCTCCTACCACCTTCCATGCGCACAGGTCCGATACGTCTGCCTACGTGTCACTCCATATCGCACTTGTGCGTCTTTCCTCAAAAGTAATTGTTCTCTTTGATATTCGGCTCACACAGGTCCGATATACCGTACATTCTGTTCATACATATCGGTCCTCTGCAAGTTCTTTATCATCCCTCCCTGCTCATCCTAACCATCACGCACAAGTCCGTTATCACATAGTACACGTCCATGGATAGGAGAAAGCAGACAAGGAGGGACTTCTTCTCTCCTGGCTCATCCTCATCCCCTGCGGTTGCCATCACGCCACCTGCTAGACCTAGAACACGCAACCGCAGTAGGTGGCTCTCTGAGATACACAAGTATCAGATATCAACAGCTCTATTGATCCCAAGAGCTCCATTCTACTGTGCTGTCCGGAACATAACAAGAAATGATCTCGGATAGCTGGTTAGATTCACGCCTAGTGCTCTTCAGTGCCTTCAGGAGGCTGTTGAAGATTACATTAGCCTTTTTTTTGAGGATTCTTTTTTGCTTGCCATTCATTCCAAGAGGGTTACCATAATGCCCAAGGATTTTCAGCTCCTGATGAGGATGAGGGATAGGTACTGTAGGTTACATGTATCTCAGCCTACTGCTCCTAGACCAACTCCTGTAGACAGGACTGATCTTCCTACGAAGCGTCCTAGAAAGCACACAACCCCCAAGTGTGCTCCTAAGAAAGTGAAGCCTAACCCTTCAGATTCTGTGAAGTGTAACCCAGAATCCATTGTAGATAACGTTGTTGTTGATAATGCTATAAATATAGCTACCTTTGTTTTGGATACCCCTTCAATTGCTATAGATACTACACATCCACCTCCTCCTCCTCCTCCATATTTTTATGCATATATAGATTCGAATGATTATCTTAAATTTGAGAAAGACATATCCGATGCTATAGATACTATTGGTACTCATTTTTGCTTTAGACTAGATGAACTTGATTTTAGTATTAATTTTAGAGTTATAGATTGCTTGGATCTCAAAGTCAGACAGGCTCCTATCAGTGATCCTATGATAGAGTCTGAGCTTACACTCTTGCAATATGACATTGCAAGAGATTCATCAAATGAGTTGCTGGTGCTGAGTAACTTTCTACTTCAGGCCTTCAAGGAGAACAATGACACATTGTCACAGTGTTTGACAAGTGGATTCACACCAGCAACAAAGTATTTGCTCATACCTTATCATACGAAGTAGGATATATTAAATGCTTCTTGCTGTTTTATGCATTAACAATGGCATTGTCAATGGAAATAGTTCTCAGAATTGCAGCTAAAGAAATTTCAATCTTATTTTGCAGTGACCACTGGAGTTTAAACCTGATTTCTATTAAGAGATCTGTAAATAATATTATTAAAGGTTTTTGTGTCAAGATGAATTCTGCAAGAAATACGCATAAGGATGTAGATATATACCTTCCATATCTAAGTAAATATATTCCTACAGACGTTCCCCATTTCGTGGACTGGCAGATCGTCAGTTTGGAGGTAAACTCTGTTTTTCTTAATAGCATTTTGAAATTAGTATTCTAATGAAATATTTTCAATCTAATTCATTCTGTTTCATAATTGATTTCTTGTGTGCTGAATTATTTTGCAGTCACCCTAGCAAAATGATTCATTCAGCTGTGGGTGGTACACATTATACAATGCCAAGCTGTTTTTAGAGTGGTTCAACCTTCAGCAAGATGTTGAAATTTCTAAGGTAATAAATTCTGTTTATTATTATTTTGGAATCATAATTAGTTTTCTATTGTGGTGATGTTTTTGGCCATTACTAATACATGAATGTTCTATTTTGCAGTTTACACTTCTTGAGTAGACATCAAGCCAGGTGTACAAATTTAGACAAGAAATTATCCTGAGTATACTTGCTAGGGCAAGGCTTCAGCCTCCCGTTATTGATGATGGTGCAAAGGATGATGTAGTTATACTAAATTAAGATCAGAACAAATACAGATAGCATAGAACAAAAATACATGTATAGAATTCATAGATAAATATACATTGATATATCAAATGTTGCTCCAGTTTATGAATTTGGGAGCACAAAATACATGTACATATGCCCAACTTGAGCTTTCATTCATTGAATGAAAGAGTGTATACACAAATTTTTACTAAAGTTTATTTGAAACTATTGTTCTCCCACAATGGTGATTGTTGTAGGTAGATCTTTGCAGCACGTTATCAGCTCATGTCTTTTTCGCATCTGTGAAATGGCAAATATTAATGAATGTGCAATTGTAAATGATGACGTTTTCTATTATTTTGTTCTATTTTGAAATAGCAATAAACATAAAGTATTTACGAGTCTTCCATTGATGATAAATCTAAAATATGTTGGTAGATTGGTTTGTAATAGCATGAGCTCTGTGCTGATAAAATCAAGCTTCCAATGCTCTTCCACCTCAACCATAGTCAAATATTCCTCATTGTAGATAATTCTTATCTCCATTCGGTTTGTGTGACCATTTAGTTCAAAGTCTTGATCCAGTGATAGCCATGTACTTTCAATTTTCTTGTATCTCTGGTAGCTAAATGTGAGACTGAGCATTTGCTTTTCGATATGATAACGAAAGATCATTGAGGACTTTTTAATCCTGCCTTCTATGTCATTATTTGTTTTACTATCCCAACCTTGATCCATGAGATCTGACAAAGTCTCATCTGATAACTCCTTGCAAACAAATAAAGTTGGTGTCCTACAAACACTAGCACTCGAGAAAAAATCAACAAGTATATGCAATGAGATAAACCAACTTAGGTGAACAATTTTCGAGCTTGTGCTTATCTTCATAGCATTTCTAATATCAATGAGTAGCTTGCATCTCAAGGATTCAGAAACAATGCTGTCAGGAGTAGGCCACTCATCACTTTGAAAACTAGGCAATGGAATTGCTTCGAGCTTGCCAAAACCTCCATCTGTTTGTGGCATATATAAAGATTCATAAAAATAGATACCACAATCTGCAAGTTCCTTTGCACTTCTTCCTCTGTATTGCAGCTTTCCAACATCAGAGTGAATCATGTCTAATATTCCTGAAAGTGATTGTGCGGGCTCCCATTCACTTATGCATGATGGATATATAATCTGAAAGAAAAAAACAATGTTGAAGCATTTACATCATAATCTGAAGAGCATCAATAAAGGAAATCACCTATGATTGCTATAGAGTGCATATGTTTTGATATACTTACAATTACATTTTTGATATGAGGATTGATATCATGTACTTTGATTTCTGAATGCATATATACATGTTGCACTAAAACTTCTGATATCGATTGACCTCCCGAGGTAGTCTTAAACTCCAAAAATTTTGTTTTCCAATAAGATTTGTAAGTCAATTTTGCTCTTTTCTTTTGTCGAAAATTGCCCTTTGATGATGGATGCAGCAATACCCATGAGTTCTTCGTTTATTTTGTTGGCTTCCAGTTATCAGCTTCATCTTTCTCATTGTAAAGAATCATAGAATCGATTGTAGATCTGGGTCTCTTTGCCATTACTATTTTCAAAGCTTGGGCCAAAAATCTCTCTAATATGATACTTAATTTCAATTTTTCATATCACATTTAATCTGATGTGAATGCCAACATAGTCACAGTTACTGCGTATACCATATTTAATTCAACTATACATACTATATTTCTATAACTGTAACTAGTATAGTTAGAAAATTTCATTATACTAACCAGCATAGTCAAGTAAATTTAACTTGAGGTATTGACGTTGGGCAGATTAGCACGTGTCGGGCAGTAAGAAGAAACTAATGGGATATGTCCATGCTGCCCGGACACAAATTTCAAAGTCTTCTATATTGCATTTTTATTTTTTAGTTAATTTGAACTATGTTACGTAGATTTCAAATCTGTGCATTTTGATTGGGCTTGGTGATGTTCGAAACTAAGAAAAAAATAAAAGTATCTTTACAAAGGGTCTTTGAGAACTCCTCTAATGAGTATGCTACTCAACAAGAAGCTATGGAAGATGCCATCAAGGAAGAGGATGAGGAATCAGACGATGAATATCCAACCACCCATGCTCCTACTCCCTTGATAGCATCATCATCATCAAATGCTTTCACTCTATCCATAGAACTATTGTTGGAACAGATGACAAAGTTACACAAATAGCAGATGGATCAACTTACGACACAATTTGATCAAAAACTGAAAGCCTTACAAGGAACTGTAGCAACAACGCCCAATATACCGAAACAAATCCAGCTACAGTATCCCCGTCGCAAAAAACTATGGTGTTTAGTATGCACACAAAATCATACAGCAAACGAGTGTCCAGTCCTAAAGCAGAATCTAAGACTGAGACACAGATTTTGCCATCTATGCAATGCAACATCGCACGAGACGACATTTTGTCCATTTAATTTCCGGATTGTCCAATAGAAGAGGAGTCCTTACCAGACTTCTTACCCATATCATCAAGGGGCACCAAATGCAGCACTGAGGTATGGCATGCTGATTAATCAACAGAGCATAGCCTTACCTGCACCACCAGGGCCAACTAATCAACAAGTGGCTCACGTAAACTTGATAGCAGCAGAACCATAGATGTCAGTACCATCTCAACCTAAGCAATAACAATGGTATGGGCCGGATGAACCATATATGGATCCTACCATAAATGAATATATTTTGGCCTATGCAACTCAAACTCAGCGTCAAAGCGAAAGAAATTACAGCTGCTACGGATGCGATGAAGGACACAAAATTGTTGAATGTCCTTACAAGGGACAATATACATCCTTCTGCCGGGAATGCAATTATGGACACTACTTCATGGACTGTTCATTAAGACCTGGGACCAACGCACCATTGAACTTCATTGCAATACAACGAGCAATCGCCTTATGAACATCTGACTAGATTCTGTTGCATAACAACCAAAAGGATACCTATGGAGCAAAACCACCCATCCAAACCTAGATCGCTCCTGGAGTTTCCTCCTGGACCTAGCCCCCAAGCTATAGTGAAGAACCCAAGAGAAAGGAGAAAAAACTGGCTCAAGAAATTGAATTTCCAATAGGAGGATGGGTGAGTTTTCAATGGACATATTCTCCTCATGAGAGAGAGAATATTCCTCCTAGGATTTTCTTGCAATCTATATTGAGCTATTGACCTCCTATTCTTGCATTTAAGCAGTCATTCACTATGTATGTGCTCCTATGTCCAATTATAGATTTGGGCCCTCATATGATTATTAATTACTTTACAGGCCAAGCCCGAAATGACAAGGCATAACCAATAACCATATACACCTGGAGTGACCGGCTATCCATGTCAAGAATTATTCTGATTTTCTTATACAAAACATGGACGTAACAAATAGGGTTAAAGTTGTAGTTTAGGATTAGATTGAGAGTGATTTTGCTTGATCTGAGTGGATCTTCTTGTTTGAAATCTAATCTGATTGTTGAACAGGGAAAATTATTCAGATCACAATTCTTAAGATCCATTTGAATCCGAGAAATCATGAAAAACAACAAAAATTGGTCATTTCTGTCAGATTCGAGAAAAGTATGCAAAATTGTCATCAGAGCTAATAAATTTTTACCCTCATATAGAAAACCTTTGTCGAGTTGCAAACACCTTTGGTTTCACTCATAGAACCTTCAGATTGAAAGGCGAACAAATTTGCAAAAACACCAAAAAAAATATCAAAAGACACCAAAGGCCATCAAAACTCTAAAAATACAGAAAAAGAACATTCGTCCGATTTATTGTGCATAGGTGTGATTCAGATCTATACACTACCAGGTCAGCAAAGATTAATTCCATCAGGGGTGTATCCGAATCTCAAAGCAAAAAAGAAACGATATCAAGATATGAGACAGTGGATTAAACAATTGCAAGAAGAAGAAGCCCAAGAAGCCACTAAAGTAGTAGCTGTAGTGCATTCTTCATCTATGCCACAAGCAGATCCAAGAACATATGTTAATACACAGTTGCACCATCATGAAAAACCCTTCAAGATGACGGAACCTGAAGCACTACAAACAGAAATGATTGTAAATATTATGTCTAGCAAGATGAATATTACACTGGGATAATTTCTTAAGCTGGTGCCTAAAGCAAAAGAAGTATTAGCTGAAAGATTGACTCAAATGGAACCACAAGTCCATCAAAAGCCACTTTTTTGTGCCAAATTTGAAGAGACGAACGAAGTACTCAATGTGGGAACAACCTGAGAAAGTGAACAGAAAAACATCACCTTGCCGATACAACATAGACAGTTTGGTAAAGAAGCAACCGTGATTGATGGAGGTTCAGGAGTTAACCTAATTTCAACCAAGCTATGTGCAAAATGGGGACTTACCAAACTGAAGGCTATCACTTTTGCCATCCATTAGAGGAGTTACAAACATTAAAAGGCCCGTCTAAGCAATGCCATGTAGGACAAAAAAAAAAAATCGAATTTTAAAACTCCGACGGACTTTCAGGTCCAATTTAGCTTAACCTTACTAGTAATGTGTAGTTAACATGACACGATTATGACGCATGCAACTGCGACTTCAAGAACCTATGACGCTCATTAACTAACTTTTTGAAATTTGAAAAGGAGAATAAGCATAGAATCTCAGGTACACCATGGATGAAAAATAGTGTCTATTTTCTTTTTGGTCTGTTAGCTGATGTTTGCGGAGATGTCTCAGTTTCATCTACACATTGTTCTCCCTTCCGAGAATGCTCCGATAGCTAAAAGAGGAGTAGTGAAAGAATCCACAGTTTCTCCACTTGATATGATCGCTCACAGAATCAACCAAAGAAAGAATTACGATTGACGGAAGTTTGTATCTATTGGATCCGAGCTCGATGGAAGCTCCACAATTCCAATCCATCACACAATTAATAAAGTTTTTGTGTGACGGAGAAAACAATTTACTGGGTTATTGTGAAAGATTGACGATTTATGGTGTTGCAAACTCTGTTAAGAAAATACAGAGTTTAGAATGTATGTTAAATGGTTTGCTTGCTGACTATAGCGAAAAAGAGACCGCATTATCACAAAAAAAAAAGATAATGCACATTTACATAATATTATATTAAATTTGAATGCAAGTAATGATCAATTCCGACAAGTTGTTCAGACATTACGTATATCAAATGACCAGTTAAAAGAAGAAACTCGCATACTAGATAAGAAATTAAAAAGAAACAAGCGAAAAAGAATTCTGAAGGACATTGATGAGCTTTCGTTAAATGGAGGCCAACAGAGTAAAAGAATTCAGGCATTCAAGTAAGGATTTGATTTGAATCAGTTTTATTTTAGTTTTGTGAAGTAGCATAACATTTATTATGTGTCCTATTTAGGTTTCTTGATTTTCATAATCATTTGCAGATCAACATTGGTTGCAAATCAGCATTTGAAGGACAATGACCTGATTGGAAAATCACTGAGTTCGATATTGACAACCAAGTCCACAAAGTCTTTATTGGACAATAATCGATATTTTGGAATCAAGTCCAGGGTCACTGAGGATTTGATGAACGAGGTCAGTAGGGTAATCGACCAAACGTTAATTCAAGGAGCATGTGATTTCTCAGATATTAGCAGGGAGACATATGCGAGTATATTTAAAATTATTAAAGAGGCTTTTGGACAATTGCATGTAGGAAAATTTCCCATTCCTCACCCTTTTCAGATAAGATTGGAGAGAGATGTATTGAATAAGGGTATGCCAAACGTCATTGGAATCCCTTTTCACATCAATGAGATTTACAATTCAAAGTTTGGCAATTTGTCATATAATTCTACCAACTTCTTAGTTGTGGATTTGAATCATTTATTGAGATTTATAGTGAAATTCTATAATATTACAAGTGTTAGTATGAGCAAACTTATTCTGGTGGTCAATCTAGATGAATCGGAAGTTATAAAAGGCCAACAGTTGGAAAGAGTAAGTATTACTCTCATGAATGGAGCATTGAGCAATGCAACAAACTCAAGGGATCTCAACTTCAGTGTGCAATCAGAAAACAACATATGGTGGCTAGCATGTTTTCAAGTAAAAAACGACTGTTATTCATGTGCAATTTCTTTTAGTAATTGTTTTGAGTATATAAAAACTTGTGATTCCATATGTTGAACAGGTTATCAAGGAGGATCACGATGTTCTTTCCTAGATTTTTAGTAGATCAAGTTATCCAGATATCATAAAGGATCATATGAATGGCAAAGTACTTAGTATTTCTGAAAGAGGTGATTTTTTTGTGGAATGGCATTTAGCTGGAGAATTGAAGTCATTGAAATGTATGTTCAATGTATCTCATGAAGCAAATTCGAAACATCCATGTCTATATTGTATGAAATCATCAAATGACATTTCAAGGAACACAAGGGTTTCAAGAGATATTGAAGATCCCAACTGGAAACATGTACTACCGATTCCTTTACGAAATGTGCATATTTGCACACTTCATAGAGAGATGAGGATCATAGATAAATTAATATATCTTCATATCTTGTTTGCATGAAATACTAAGCCAGAGTCAGAATCAAAACAAGCAATCGCTCGATTAGAGGAAGTGTTGTCAAAAGCAGGCCTTCATAAAGGCCATGTTAAAATACAAAAAGATGAAAAGCTTTCGGGAAAAACAGGTTACGTACCCAGTAAACCTAGCATAGGAGGAGTCAAAGCTCGTCGATTTCTATCAAATCATTCTAAAAGAGTCGTCTAAGATCCAATACTCGGTTTGGAAAGATGTTATTTCTGCAACAAAAGACTTTGAAGATAAAGGAACAACAAGGGTATAGAAGGTTGAAGTTTGGAAAAAGCTCGATAATATGGTTGAAGTGCTTAGAAAAGACACAATTTCATATGCAGATGCACTCCTATTGGAGAAAACAACAATAGAGTTTGTAGATGCAGTTCGTGTGGCTTGGGGTTCAGATTACATCACCCACTACATGGTAAGATACATTTGAACAGTGTCTTACAATTTTATAATTCTAGTATAACTTGCTTGATAGATTCTAACCAATGCATATTTTTCTAACCAATGCATAAATCTTTGATATTGCAGCACATATGCATCATTTTTTGCAAAAAAGTATGGCAGTTTGAGTATATGGTCCTCACAAGGAATGGAGAAATCACATTGGCAGGCAAGAGCAGCATTTCATCGAAATACACAACATGGTGGAACATCCTCAAAAAATAGTTACATCATTTAGCTATTCTAATGGTTTTATAGACGAGCTTAAGTTCGATACACAAGAAGATTAACTGAATATCAAAGATTCAAAAAAACATGTAAATTTAAAAGCCAAAATTAGATTGATGGCATTCAATAAAGATCAAACGCGTGTAATAAAAAACTCTCAAATTTCACATACATTAAATGGAAAAGAGTACAATCATTTTTTTTCATTGTCTCTAAGGACAATTTTTGCTGTGTGGCCATGAAGGAACTTTTTCCTATCATACGGATCCAAAAATCGAGTGGATCGCCTTTTGCTCAGATCTATATATCCTGATAGAATTGCCAGAGCAGATAATCTCATAGGAACATTTTCTGGCACGTAATTGAACACTTTAAGAGCAACATCATCATAGGTTATGAAAGGAGTCTCTTGACTTTCGAACGCGATTTTTTGGCGAGCATTTCTCGGCGAGCATGTCAAGGCAAGCAGATTTTGGCGAGCAATGTTAAGATACATTGTACGATGGCGAGCACTTCTCTATTATGAGGATTTTTCTAATACTATTATTTTTTGATTTAGGATTTAGGGTTTGGCAACACATTGATGACTGAGTTTAGTAATCTCAGTCAAATGAGGAAAGTACAATTTGTTTCATGTTGGTTCTTTTCATTTCACGTTTATGAGCCAAAATTTATTGAATCTAGATTGTTTGATTGAAATTTTAGTGTCAAAGATTGACTATTGAACCATAATTGTTGTCGTGGTACTCTCCATACTTATGAGAGTACAATTTTGTCTTTGCAACCGTGACGTGTGCTACCAGAGACAAGTTTTTCTCAATTTATGCTTGGGTAGTAGTTTATGGACTCAGATTGCTTTCATGCAACAACTGAGGCTCACATAGTAGTTTTTTCGTAGTTCTTTCTTTGAATATATCTTGACTAAACATTTCCCATATGATGCCAGCAGTCTTGCTGTATCCTTCCCTACTCTTCTGAATGTTGCGCAGCCGATGCTGATGGTTAAGTACCGCATTAATCCAAAAAAAAAGTTTCAGAACAATGCTTGCACTTTTAAAGAGATCAATAAATATAACGAACTTAGGTATTGAAGGTAGAGTTCACAAGCCCCACCATAGAAACCATGGACAAGGCAAATAGAAAAAGCAACTACCCATGAAAATATGAACTTTAGGGATAGCACTTTGGATACAGTGGGAGAGATCATGGGCGTCTGCTATAGAGTATCAAGAAAACAATTTCAAGTATAAAAACTGAGTTTTTAAGAGCCTAAATGCAAAATCCATCATGATATTTGTTGTTGTTGAGCTGATCAATGAAAATGTTACTACAAATTTGTATGTAAGAGATCTGTTTATTAATCCAATAAGGGAGACCTAGCCAGTAGATTAAGCAAACAACATAGGAGTAGCAACCCATTCATAAATTGAACAACAGTGAGCTACTTATTGTGTGAATCCTTGGAGTGAGGGAATTCTAGTTCCAGAATTAAAAGCGACGTAAATATATGCTGGAAATGTGCATTTGAAGATAATCCAGTCTTTCGATTGTTTGAAGTGAGCCAAGACAACATGACTCTCAAAGTATCTTTTAAAGCAAATTCTGACATCCCTCCAATATTTTTGGTTGCTATAGGTTTACCACCAGAAAGAACAGTTGATCATAAAATTGACCTAATACCTGGAGCAATTCCAATCGCACAGCGTCCTTATAGGATGAGTGCATCAGAAGAGGCTGAGGTAAGTAGGCATTTACATGATTACTTGAAAAAGATGTGGGTACAACCTAGTAAGTCTCCTTGGGCATCATCAGTTGTTCTGGTTGCCAACAAGGATGGGACTATAAGGTTTTGCGTTGACTATAAGAAATTGAACAAGGTAACCGTTAAGAATAGATATCCACTGCCGTGGATGGATGATCTAATAGACTATCTTGGTAGTGCTGGGTACTTTACCAAGATAGATCTAAGTTTGGGGTGCCATCAGATATGCATTTAGGCATAAGATATACCAAAAACCGGGTTTCAAACTCGCTTTGGTCACTACGAAGTTGTGATGTTGCCTTTTGGTTTGACCAATGCACCGGCAACTTTCCGACAGATGATGAGAGATTTGTTTAGGCCATATTTGGGAAGGTTCATACTAGTATTCTTAGATGATATCCTAGTGTTCAGTAAGACTTTGGCGACACATAAAGAGCATCTTAGGATTGTCTTGGACATGCTAAGAAGGGAAAAGCTCTTTGCCAAGGTGTCTAATCTACCAAATTTCAATTTCAAATTGGGTCCTCTAATTAATGCAAGAGTTTCCCACTCTTTTTAGATTTGAATGGGCCAATAGGATTTTGAGGCCCAGGCCCTCCTCTCCATTATAAAGAGGGGCCTACTTGAGTTTGTAAACCATGTTCTCTCTTCATTTCAAATACAAGCAGTTGAGCGTCTTATGAAATGGATTATGAATGTCCTTGCTCTCTATTTGTTTTCCTCCTTCTCTCATGCTTTTGTTGTATTTGCTATTTGTTAGATCTGAATATTATTGGGATTGTATATTCTTATGCTTTTTGTGAGAGAGAAAGGGAGAGAGAGACGAAGCAAGTATCTATCTTATTGTGGGTTGTAGCATTTATTGGTTTAGGGTTAATAGATGTAGTGTTAATTCGTAGTGCTAATGGATCTTAGAATTCATTGTGGACCATCCATGCATGCTAGATTTTGATTTATGCTATCGCTCTCATGGAATTGAACCTCTGCGTGAAGACTAACTTCATCTTCTTGATGCTTGTGTGCTTGGATCTTGGATTGAGGATAGGATAGGAAAGAAAGCCACTGCAAATCCATTCCTCTTCCAATGAGACATTGGTCTTAATTCATTGTGAATAGGTAACAATGAATTAAGACCAATGTTCTTCTTCGTTGGTACTTTTAATCATAAATCAATTGTTGAGCACACTAGATTCATTCTCCAACTCATTTACATTGTCTGTATGCACACACATAGCCCTTTATCTTGATGCATCGAATACGAGGTGGCTATTTGTCATGCAAATAAAGAAAAGAAAAAAGAATATTTTATAGAATATCGAGCTCAAAGATGCGACAACATACAATCATGACGAATCACGATATGGAAAATCATGTAGAAGAGAATCTGCATAATGAAGAGGACAAAACCAAGATGTATACATAGGCTTGCACTACATTTAGAACGTGACTCAGATGAATGGCGAGATATCAATGATGATGTAAATGAGGAATTGTATGTAAATGAGATTGATTGAATTGTATTAAAAAGTATATTCAATTGTCGCTAGTAGAGACCTATTGTGTATATCTCAATATTTCATACAATATTTTACACTTCTCTTCTTTTTTATTCTATTAAAATATTTGTAATTAAATTAATTTCATTGTAATTACTCATCAAACATATAGCTTCATTTTCTTGCATGCCAATCCATCTTCGGAGTGACATTAATCTCAATAGTGATCTGCAACCATCTGCAATTTGAGCTAAAGACATTCGAGCTAAAGTGACAAAAAAAAATACCAGTATGATTTGCATTGCAACAACTGTATATGGTATATATTAAGAGCATTCAAGTACTTACAGACAATCTAAAAGACGGGTCTAGAGTTCCTCAAGTTTCACACCAATGTGCACAAGAAGCTCACCCAAGACATCATTAGTGATACCAACAAATCCACCAAAATAAATCACAACAATGAGAACAAACAAACACTAGAATCTCAATAAAATCATCCCTTGAACGTTGATCAATCAAACAACAAGAGCCACATGCAGTAAGAAGTCCTCAAGTTTAACACCAATGTGCACAAGAAACTCACTCAAGACATTATCAGTGATACCACCAACTCCACCAACAGAATCTTGTAGTCTGATTTATGACTACCACAAAGTCTTGCACACAAAACTTTGTTTCTCATATCATATAAGGACTCAACATGCTCCATATTAGCATTATGTGTCCATTGTGAAAGAATTCAACTAGTTTAGTCAAGTTTAGTCAGATTTTAGTTAATTGTCAATATTAGGCCAATATGCATTTTAGACTTAGAGATAAACTTTATGAAATTTATTTTAGTCAAAGTTCATTCGAATTACTGTGGTAAAGTTAGGAGGTCGAGTTTGGACACATTCAAATTTGAATGTTAGATGCATTGAATCTACTCATATTGTTGATAGGATTTTCATTATGGAGGAAAACCAAAGATTCATTAATGAGGCATGGACCTGCTATAAAAGGATGTAATCTCAGGGAGAATGAGAGTTTCTCTCTCTCTCTCTCTCTCTCTCTCTCTCTCTCTCTCTCTCTCTCTCTCTCTCTCTCTCTCTCTCTCTCTCTCTCTCTCTCTCATGGATGCTCCTTCGTTCAATTCTGCCTCGTTTCGTTTCTTAACAAGTGGACAACGATGGACGTACTGCCTCTCCATATATATAAGGCCCTTTTTTAAGAAAACTTACTTATGTAGAAGTTTTTTAATTCTTGACTAAGGGGTGTCCCCATTGGAAATTCAAAAAAAAAAAACTAATAGGTCCCAATCTATGCATTCTCGCAAAAGATTGTTCACAGTTTTTGGGACACTAGTTGTGGATCCTTCTATTACTGTATCCATTCAGCCTACTATAGCATTGCCTTGAGCCTTAAGGGTTATGTTGTTTCTATGAGATCTTCGTTCATTAGTGGCTATTACTTCGGGATTTTGGTGTGGGCTTGAATCGATGAGGATCAACGTATCTAAGGAAATCCTCATCCTCATATTCTTGACCTTCTTCCAAGGTGAACACCTGAAGAACTTCTATCTCTTTCTCACTGTAGACTCCTTGTGGTGGCTCTTGGGGTATAGCCTCTAGGCTCATCATAAGAAGTGATACCAAGTTTTGATGGCCTTAATTGGATTTGTTCGTCCATTTTGCTAGTCTCTTGATCAGGATATCGTCTTCATCGGAGAATATATGTATGGCAGACCTTCGCTTTGGCGATCGCTTGGTTATGCAACATCAAACTGAAGACAATCCACTATAGCTAAGGCTTCGGTCCAATTTACAACATCGGTTTGTGGATCGTCACATATGACAATTCTCCGATGCCATCTTATTCCTTTGAGTGTTTTGTTTTCTTTAGAACAAAGTCATTCAAAGAGTTATTGTCAAACAAAGCCTATCCTTCCTTGTTTAAAAATAAAAAAATTGTCATATTCACATTCTTTTGCTAGAATTAGAATCTCGAGACAACTTCAAGCCAACTGCTATAACATATTAAAGCAAGAAATATATGTACATGTGCCTGAGTGTATCGATATGTGGTTCGAAACCAAACCTAAATGATTGAAGTAAAAGAAGGCCGAGTATCTATTGATGCTACATGATTACAAGACGTAGATTAGTATTCGAATGCTAGTAAATCCTACGTAGCAAGAACCATCATGAGAGATACCATTCATTAAAAGAGTGTATACTTGTTGTACATTCAACTGTGACATGTTGCATCATTCTAAGCTTACAAATATGTGAAACAGGAATCTGAACTTCCTTTGGTCCATCGCTGGATAGGAAGGTGACCTTTCATTAACAAACAATCACGTACGTAGATGGTCTAGGACAGAAATCATGCTCATGCATTAACGTAGCAGAATTGATCATTCAACAAAGTTTATGTGACATAGATCACTGATGGACAGACCAAGAATGGATCTAAGAAGGCATACTAAGCTCCATCGCTGCCATAAATGATCATTCAACAAGTTTTATGTGACATAGATCACTGGTGGACAGATGTAGGAACATATCTAAAAAAGATATGCTATGCTCCATCGCTACCCAAATGGTGTGAGCACAAACATGTAGAAACATATCTAAAAAGGTTTGCTATGCTCCATCGCTGCCCAAATGGTGTGAGCACAAACATTCTGACATGAATGTAACAACATGAGGTAGAGCCATCGCTCGGGCTACTACAAGCTTTATGAGTAAAACAATCATCATGAATGGTGCATCGCTGGTCAACCACATGGAATGCATAACACAAAGATGCTATGATCACTCATTATGAGTGAAAACAATACCTATATACATCTAAAATATGTAGAAGCATAAAGTAAACCTCAAAAGGCTATATTGCTTTCATAATAGATAAAATGATGCACTTACCATAAGGTAGCAACCAGGGTTGGCAAGCTTGGTAGGGCACACTTACTGCTATGAGCAGCTAGTTGATCTCTCCTCACACTGTATTGTGGAGAAACAATGATCGATAGTGGGTGATATATATAGTGGTTTGTTAGCAAGCTTCATGGATAGTGGTATATTGCCTTGATGAGGAGGCAACCAATCCTGTCCATTTGTTTATGCTAAGCTTAAGACCTTGTTAGAGCTTATCTATCAAAATAGGTGGGGATAGTTTGAATATTATAGTGTGGAGTGGGGGTGGTATAAGTAAGGACCTTTTGAAATAAAATATTGTCACCTTTGTGTAGTTTGACGTAGGGAGGTACCTTAAAGAAAAGAAGAATCCATGAGAGAGAGAGAGAGAGAGAGAGAGAGAGAGAGAGAGAGAGAGAGAGAGAGAGAGAGATCCATATGCTTTTCTGGTTATTCTAGTAAAATCACAAATAATCTGAACTATCATTTTATTTAACAAAATTTGATGGACATTAGTTTGCATTTAGGCTTATTGGTTCTGGCATAATAGGGCTAGATTTGCATTTTTAGTGGTTTCAAGGTTAGATTTTGATGATATGAATTATGACGATATGCTTGTCATTACTCGTGATGATGATTAGGGAAGGAGATACAATACATTAGTGCTAAGATCTATTTGGAAGGTTGCGAATATCCCTGTAGGTTTTCGCTTTCATGTATTGTTCTTAGCCTCCTTCTTTAACAATTTCACATTGTTTAATAACTGTAAGTTCTCATAATGAATAAAATAAAATATAACTTGCATTGAAAACGTATCTTCATAATTTTGCAATATTCTATTTTTCCATTATTTATGTTGCACACTCATAAAACTAGTTGAGTTCTTTTAGAAAATAAGATATTTTAGATTGTTAGTATCTTGAAGATACAAAGGTACGTCTCTCCATAGATCCAAGTTTTTCTTTCTTTGTGTCCTCTAACAAGGACAATTATCAACAAATATTGAGACTCCTTTGACTCTTCTTTTCTTCAAAGATGCAAAACCAATAGAAATATATGAATGGAGATGACACAATATCATCATGAAAAAAATGTACAAAAACAATCACAAGCACAAGAGTATCCAAAAGAAATTTACCAAAAAGTATTCGAATGCAATAAATAGATATATATTTATCTAGTACAACATCACCAATTCTGTAAGATTGATTTTGTAATGGTGCACTTTTCTTGATTCACTCAACTTTACAAACTGGAAGGATTGCACTTTCAAAAGTCTTGTATGGTAAGAAGATCAACCATAATAACAATTGGATTCCTTAATCTTAATCATTGAGGAAATAATTAGACCACTTGTGAGGTTGACTTTGGGAGTGATGTGGGAAAGCAAATAAACAATATATATAGCTATATTTATTTAGACTCTTATTTATCTTATTTGGCATTTCTTATAGGGTCTTTTTAACATCCGAAACTCCTCTAATTTCCTTCATATGCATCAAATGTTCACTTGTCTCTAATTTCAAAACCCAAATGACCCAAAATACTACATCTAAATGCCCTCATTCCCAAACATCTAGCAAGTGACATGACATCCAAATACTCCACCGTTACTTGCTATTAGAAATACAAATATAATAACTACAAAATCTGTTTAAATAAGCTTTAATCAAAGTAGGCCCATGTGACCTAACCCACTTGCACTTGTTTTTTCGAGTATCATTTACTTTATTCTACTCAACAAGACATTTCGCCTCATTCTCTAATAAAATATCATTTGTCTAAAAAAAACACAACATATTTTAGAATATTTCATAACTTTTATTACAACAAGGATGATGATATGATTTGAATGTACAATCGAGCAATGCTTTAACAACCATCGCTTTAATAGGCCAATGGAGAGTCGCTAGTTAATATTCAACGCTAGCTATGTCATGACTAGACACAAGATAGTGATTTTCTTTAATTGCAATGCCAAGTGCTCATTTTTCACTTGTATTTAGAGCCACCTTCAAAAAATGAATTTTTATGTGATTTTCAACCATCTACATATCCCTCCAAAACTCTCATGTGTATGACCACATACACATGCACTTTAGATAAAATGGTCCATGTATTCCAATGGAATGTACACATTCTATCAAATGTGCATGTGTATGACAATGAATCATTGCTTGTCCATAAGGACATGCATGCACCAATGGGAGCCAGTCATTAGTCGTCCACATGCATATTCTGCTAGTGCTAAAAAGAAAAAATAAATACTAAACCATAGCTAAGCTTTATGAAAAGGAGGGACATTCCACCCTAGCATAGGTGGCACCCTCGAGCGCTCGCTCTTGTGGTAGCATCCACATGTGGAACAGCTTGAGCTTGTCCCACTAACAGCATGTCATGTTACATTGTTGCACGAGCTTGCCCAACTCTCTACTCTTGCCATTCGGTGCTGGCAAATTTTTTTCCATTACCTCGGAGTTTGGCTGTACCTAATTATTTTTGGTACCCATTTCCATGCACACCTTCATTCACATAAGAAGAGGAATTGTTTTTAGTTTTATTAGGCAACAAATGACATCAACATCTCCTTATGGGGTAATATCCCCCAAGCACCTTCAATGTAAAGTAATCATAAAATAAAAAATCTACGAAAAAAATAAAATGTGTGGCCTAAGATGCACTAGGGCTGAAACCTATGTGTGTTTTTAATCTGAGAGGGTTTATCCTCCCCAAAACAAAGATGATATCATATAAACCAAGAGTGCCAATTGAAGCTACACATGTACAAACAAAGTTAGATGCATAAAGTAACATAAAAGAGTATCCCCCACTTCCACAACACTAGTAGTTGGGAAGCGGGAAAACTTGGACATGGAGCACAGTTTTGGCCAAGAGCTGCTTGGATGTAAGCCATAGCAAGGCCTTGCAAAGAGTCTCAATCTGCATCGTAAATCTTCCAATTGCTACATATTGTATACGTCATCCAATGGTGGACTACAACATGTATCTACCCTAGCCTCTCCCAAGGCTTGACATGATACAACATGAAGCCCGCCTAGAGATGGTGGATACCTAGTACAACATGAACTACATTTATAGAAAACAAGAGAATGGGTAAGGCTAATATGTCCATGTAGTAATATCTAAGTGTATTTCTTGCCTAATGATGAAGACCAAAAAACGAAGTGCATATCGCGATCGCCTGATTTTGAAATATTTAAATCATCCAATGAAAATTAGTAGCCTAGCAAGATGTAAAAGATGATAAGCTATGCATTTCTAAGCATACTAATAAGGTCACCCACAATAGTTGATTCAATTTCAAAAGAAAAAGGATCATATATCTACTGATGATGGAATAACCAGCCCAAAGGTGATGCCACAGATCCACTCTACAAAAGAACAAGTGAGTGACGGTTACAAACCCAAGCATGCACAAAAGGAGAAACTGTTGTTCAGCAAAATAAGGCCATTCATGTTCTAGAGGACGGAAATGAATAACGACTCTCAGCTATGAATTTCAATTTAGCATGTAACAAATTTATAACAACTCAAGATCTAGTAGCCTTCCAAGTAGTTGTCATGAAGTTTCATTCTACGATTGAGGTAGCCGAAGATAGTTCATTCAAAAATAGTGTTACTTTATTTCTTCAAAGTTGACACTCACTCTGATATAATTGAAAATGCTCTTTCAACTGTTAGCTCCTCCAAGTTTCAGCTTGCTAAGCAAATATTTCACTTTTCCAGATGAGTCTCAATTCGCTTAAGTAATGAGGCATCTAGTGATAAATACATCGGAATGACTTGCGAACAGTGCTACATCTGAAAAGGAGTGCTAACGTACATTCAATATATTCACAGACAAGCAGACGGGCAGACTTTAACGCTCACGAGTCAACAACTACAAGCTAGAATGCAAGTAGTAAACTTACTGATTGGTAAGTAAGGTATGCACAGCAGTATCGTAAATACTCAATCTTGAGCTACATACAAATTTTACAAACAGTTTTGACTACTAGTATTAAGCATTGGTAGCTAATGCTTCCTCTCTCAGTGACATAGCCAATCGAAATGCCTTTTATGGGCTGGTTGTTCTGCCTCGATGCTGTCATCTACTGATCCATTTCACTTGGTTGAAAGCAAGCGTCACAATTTGTAACCGATCTATGTGTGCACTTCCTTTACCGTGAGTAGATCTAGCTGAGGTCTAGTTTTTATTTGTAAGCTAAACTTTTTCCACAGAGCTCTGTTCACCTTAGCCTGCTGTCACTATATCCATTGTGCGTTTTCAGTCTGTCGGTTTCCCGTGGGAAACATAGTTGAAGGCGAGACCATAGTATGACCTCCACCAGCCAATCCACTCATATCTCCCACTCCATCTAACTGTTGCAGGCAGCTGACGTAAGAGTCTCTCAGCCGCCTCATTGCCGATGCTAGCCTTGCGGGAATGCTCCTGATCTGCGGTTTCGTTTTCTTCTTCATCACACAGTCTGACACGTCATTCGCATTAACGGGTTTCACCCTACTTCCTTCGCTGTCTTCTAAAATGGTCATCAGTCTCGAGCTTTCCTTCTGTTTGATCCCATCCCTGCGCTTCCTCAAACCCAGTGGCTTGCTCTCAGGTATCGTCATTGAAGCAAGTACGTACTCTCTTCTGGCAGAATAAAAAATATTGCCTGTAAAGCTTGGTTTGTACACAATTTCCAAGCTCTATTTAGATCCTCTAACAAGCAGTGCAACAGTGCGTTGCTAGATCAAGCAAGCTCACCAACTAGTTCACAGTTCAGAAGAATGAGCTAAAACTTTTGATTCTCTGTTTCTGTTCATCAAGCTGCTTGAATTTTCGTAGATCAAAAGAAGCTCACTAACAAACCTTTCATTCTCTGCTTTTGCTCATCCAACATGAATTCTTCAGCAACGCACACGAATCGAAGCTATACTTAAGGCCTGCAGATGAAAGAGAAAATAGATGTAAAACGTGCTTGCTTTTCCTTTTCAAGCCCACCTTCCAGAGTCCAGACTGTTCGTGCGAGGGATCTTTTCTTTGGTATGAGATTACATATTAGAGATGCCATGATTTTACCTCGCCACCGTCAGATGCAGCTCACGACGTCTCTAGCATTCTGGGTTTGGACAGTAGAGATTATAGATGATCTGATGTCTTTGCTACGTGGTACTCGATGGACAAGGCGAGATAAAACCTTGTTCGTGTCACATGAAGCAGCTTGCAAGTTTGTCATTTTTGGCTTGGAGTTTATGGGTATTGGGATGGTTTGCTTAATGGTGCAGTACACTTTGAGTTAAAATTAAGTTAATTTTTGAGCTTGCATTGAGAGTCAAGAGTATGTTATGAGGTTGGTGAAGGAAATTTGTGAAAATTTATTGCTAAGGACGTTCAAAAGGCATACTAATTCGCCTTACAAATGAGAGGGTCTCATGAGATTTTAATGGCCATAGTTCTCTATTGAACCCTCCTCTCCAATGCAAAAGCTAAAGCAAATCAATGATATAGATCACCATCCGCATGCCATTATTCTAGTGCAAGTGGTGCATGCATATTTTGCATGCTTGCCAGGACTTTATATACATTTTTTTTGTGACTAAGGAGAAAAAATCACTACCATCCTATTATTTTGGCAACAAGTTCTCCTATCAATAAAAAAGCATGTTGGCTAAGATTAGAAAGCATCACTATTTCTAATGGGCTAATCTCTTACAGTACCATATTGCCCTTGATTTGTTATTTCATGACATTTATTGCTCATAAGAGCTTGAAATAGGTGGCAGTGATATATGAAGAGAAATGTTCATCTTGCAATCATTGGTGATAAGAAGATCTACAACAGATGCAGAAGATCAAGTCACACAGAAGAAAAGTGTTAGTTGAATCCAAAAATTGAATGTGTTCATTGTCATAAATGGGGTCATGCAGCAGTAGACTGTTATCAGAATCCCAGAAACAAATTCAAACTATGTCGAAGACAAAGCAGAATGCTCCAGAGCAACAGAAGACATGGCAACAAGGAACTCAGCAGCTTATGTTAGTGTTGGTCTATGCTATTCATCCAATTCAATTCAAGATGTAGTACTTGATTCGGGAGCCACCTCACATTTTGTTTTCTTGAAACAAATTTTGTCTGAGTACCAGAAGACGAACTATTCGAGATTCGTTATACTTGGAGACGGTTCTAAACACGTGGTTGATGGAACTGGTGTATTATGATTGGACACGAATCGGGGAGACAAAAAACTGGAGGAAGTTCTCTATGTCCCTATTCTTGATAAAGATCTTCTATCTATAGCTAAGATAGTCGATACAGGCATGTCAGTAACCTTCATGAAGAAGTCTTGTAAACTGTTCGAGGAAGATTCTGATAACCTGGTTGGTAAAGGAAACACTAAACATTAGAACAAGAATCGAACAAGCCAATCAAACTCAGGAATCGACAGATGTATTGTGGCACAAGAGGCTATGTCACATGAACATGAAAGCCTTGTACCAAGCCAACAAAAGTCAGAGAATTCAAGGAGTCGAAATCGAAAGTAGAGATATTCGAACTACCTGCGAATCCTATCTTAAAGGCAAGATGACTAGAACTCCTTTCAGTAAGGATGTTTATAAAGAAACTAAGGTACTTGAAATTGTGCATTTAGATATTTGTGGACCATTCAGAGTATTGTCGTTGGGTGATGCAAAGTACTTCATTAGTTTATTGATGACTTCAGCAAGTTCGTTGTAGTATACTTTATTTGTACCAAATTTGAAGCTTTCAAGAAATTCGTTGAGTAAACGAATTGGGCTGAAAAGCACACAGGCAATAAGTTGAAACTATTCAAATTAGCAAACATGGTTTTATCAATAAATTTATAAGCTCTATCGAAAGTCAAATATTGACATTTTTACTCAAAATCTAGATTTGAGTAGTAGAGATCATAAGTCAAATTTATGCACTTTTACCTAGGATTCGAGAAGTAGATCTACCATATTTAAATTCGTGTCTGAGCAAAACTTAAATTTCACGACAATCCAAAAACTTGAAATGCCAAGTTTTTGGACCAACATTCAATTTGAATTTTATTCGAACGATATTCAAATTAGACGGAAACATCTTTGATTCAGATATTTTATAAAATTTAGTCAAATCTCACACTTGTAAAAATTCTATTATTTGATTGAGTACTCTTACACAAATCTATGTACTACACTATTTGGCAGAAATAGACCGTTATTGTTGTCATACATTTCAATTAATTTTTTATGGTGATCGTGTATGGAAACCAAGTACATAGTAGCTGCATCTCAACCATAAGAACTATACTATTCTAGGATAGTAGGCTTCATGGTTTTTATGTGAGAATTTGCAAATATTGAGCTTGATAAACACATAGTTTAGTGTACCTATTGTAATCCACTCGTGTGAGAGCATTTTCACATATGTGAGAATAGGCCTAGGGTAGTTAGGACCTAATCATAGGAGTTAAATAGGATGTTTGGACAAGTTTCCTATAATTTAGGAGAAAACTTTGCGAATCATGGAAGTTGGTGATTGATCTAACTACCATTAAGTTGGTAGACCTAATGGTTAGGTCAATTTGACAAGAGTAGGCAAACCTAATGCTAATTAGGTCCCTAAACACATGCTGGACTTGCTCAACCAGCCATGGAAAGCATATCCTTTGTACTATCAATCATTCATTCCATTGTGGGAGAGGTCCACCACAACATTCTGAAGGATTTTTGACCCTATTAATGAGGCTTTTATGAGGATTTTTTTTCTGAAAAAAGACCGTAACCATTAGTATACACCCTAAAGTATACCTCGGAACGAGATCCTCGCACGATAATTGCCTCGGTAATCGAGGATTCTTCACCTCATTTTTGTGTTGTTTATAGAACGGGTATACCGAGGGCCCTCGGTATATCTCTCCCAAACAAGCTATTGGCAACATGTCATTTCTGAGGAATATACCGAGGGGCATCCCTTGGTATATCTCTATAAAAAGTTCACCCTAAAATGAGGGTTATTCCGAGGGTAGAAAATCAGAAGAAAAAAAAATTTAGGGTAGAATTTACTGGCTCCATTCTACCCTAAAAATGGACTCCATCCGACCCCAGGAGTCTTTTGCACCACTTCTTATGAAGTTGGTAAGCAAAATCATTTGTTCTTATTTGAGTTACATTTCAAGCACTTAAAAATTGATGAAGGAAACTTAAATTCATACATAAATGTTCCAAGTAGAGAGATATGTTACAAATTGGATTATTGAAATATACCTAATTATAATTAGATCCAGCTGAGTCGTCCTCGTCTTGGCCATTGATGTCGCAATCGGACTCATGTGACTTCGATGCATGGGATTGTGACTGTGATACCTGCATCCAATGAATATGATTCAGTTATCCGAGAAATGTGATGAGAGCGAAAGTCAGACCACATGAATGTATTGAAGTTAAAGTGTATCTTGAAGCCATATATACCTTAGATCTAGAATATCCATCTGAATCAAGGCACAAGAAAGACTTGAAGTTTGTGAAGAAAGGATTTCTCGAAAATACAGATCGTGTCAAACAACAATGGAAGGCCGCTAAGAAGCTACAGGAGACCTTAGGGACCTTCACACCTTGGGAGTGTGGCCAAGGTTCTCCCATGGACATCGTTATAACCCTGTCAAATGGCTCCCTTCTATCCTAAAACTGGACTCCATGCAATTGAAGAGCCATGTAGAGGACTTAACTTAAACAAATATATATATATATATATATATATATATATATATATATATATATATATATATATATATATATATATATTAATACATAAATGTTTGAATTACAAATATATATCAAAATGAAATGCCTAATTATTAGATCCAGCTGAATTGTTCCCGTCCTGGCCATGGTCATCAGACTCATGTGACTGCGATGCATCAAACTCATGTGACTGCGATACCTGCGTGCAACGAAGATGTGTAAATTTTGTAAATGATGTTGTTAGAGTGTCCGACCGAATGAATGTGGTGAAGTCAAAATATATGTTGAAATCATAATACATACCTCAGAATATCCATCCTAGTCAATTTTCACTCCTTGTCTCTCCAGTAATTCAAGTAATGATTGCAAGTTATTGAATATGCATGAACCGACAAATTGGGGATTGTAATTCAATTTAAACAAATCTACAAATAAAATGTGAATTATGACCAAAACAAATTCAATTTATGGGTGGGGAGACTTACAAAATGGGCACTGGCATTAGAGTGCTCAAGGGAGGGACTCGTGCCGGATAGACCCTCGTGGAAGGGGGGACCACCTGTGAAAAATACAGATCCTAAGTGGATCTAAACTCCAAGATCATTGGCTTGAATGCTTGCACTCCAAACTACATAAGCTAGGAATTGGCAACACATTCTATGCTACCTAGAATGCAAAGAACTTGATCAAAAAGCATTTATCACAAATGGAAACTTCCATAAACATCAAGTGCGGCCCAAAATAGCATTATACAGTCCATAATACATCAGCCTATCACTTTTGGAAAGCACCTAAGATCATACACAATAGCTTGAAGACAATACACACAACAATGCTCTCAATGGAGGAAGAAACAATGACAATGATCTATTGATCTCAATGAAGCATACAAAAGGTTTCTCCAACCTGTTCTCCACGACTTCCCTACTATTTATGGATGAGGAAGATGACTTTCTCTCCTCTCTCTAGAAGGTACTTGACCCTAGATATTCCCTATATAGGAAAAATAGCTAAAAATGGCTTATATGACCAAAATACATCAAAATGGCCTCATTTTGAAGGGTATGAAGTTTGACACTTCATCATACTGAAAAAATACAGTAAATAAAAACATTGTGGCCTGGTTCACACGTGTGAAACTCCAGAACCAAAACTATTTACAATTTTAGCCAATTTAGGCCTCAAACTAGCTAGGAAATGTTGACAATTTTCACACTCCCTCTTCAACATTGGATGCTAGTTTCAACATAGTCTTTGAGCACATTCCAAGATTAGATCTATGCATTAAATATAGGTCCTTTCCCAATGATTTGGTGAAGATATCAGCCACACACTCCTTTGAAGAGACATGTTGAAGCTCCACCTCTTTGGCAATGACTTGATCTCTCACAAAATGGTGAGCAATCTCAATGTGCTTGCTCCTTGCATAAAAAACAGGATTGCTTGCCAAGCTTTGGGCTGAAAGGTTATCACAAAGTATGATTGGAGTCTTCTCTGGTTCCAGCAAGTGAAGATCCAATAACATCCTCTTGATCCAAAGAATCTCCTTGGTGCATGTTGTTAATGCCTTGTACTCGGCTTCGGTGGAAGATAGAGAGATAGTTGGTTGCTTCTTTGATAGCCATGAGACCACTCCATCTCCAAGATAGATTGCAAAGGCACTTGTTGACTTCCTATCCATTTGATCACCTGCAAAATCTGAATCTGAAAATCCACAAAGGTTAGGTGTAGTACCTCCATACAAGATGCCAAAGTCTCTAGATCCCGAGATGTATCTAAGTACTCTCTTTCCTAGCTTCCAATGAGCCTCACTAGGATCTTGCATAAATTGACTTAGTTTACCAACCACAAAGCTTAGATCAGGTCTTGTGATGGTTAACCATATAAGAGATCCTATTAGCTTTCTATAGAGAGTAATGTCCTTGAAGGATCTTTCATTACTTCTTGTAGTTAGCTTTACATTTGATTCCATAGGAGTAGAAACAACTTTACAATCTTCCATATGAAACCTTTTTAGAATAGAGTTAACATACTTTTCTTGACATATGAATGTAGATTTAGAAGTTCTAATAATCTCTATTCCTAAGATATAATGAAGTTTACCAAGATCTTGAATTTCAAACTCTCTTTTGAGTGCCATCTTGATTTCATCTATATCTAGATTGTTACCACCACTTAAGATAATGTCATCAACATAGATCAAAAGTAAAGTGATATCATTTTCATTCAATCTAAAGTAGAGAGAATGATCATACTCACTCATAACAAAGTTTTGAGAAAGTAAGAAGGAATTGAGCTTAGCATACCAACTCCTTGGTGCTTGCTTTAGCCCATACAAACTCTTTTGGAGATAGCACACATGATTAGGCTCATCATGTGAAACATAGCCCTCGGGTTGCTCCATGTAAATATCTTCTTCAAGATCACCATTCAAGAAGGCATTAGTAACATCCATTTGCCACATATCCCAATCATAAAGAGTTGCAAGAGAGATTAGGATTCGAATAGTTACCATCTTTGCCACGGGTGCAAAGGTCTCATCATAGTCAATACCATATTCTTGAGCATACCCCTTTGCCACCAACCTTGCCTTGTACTTGTTGATTGATCCATCTTGATTTGTCTTGATCTTGAAGATCCACTTACAACCAATTGCCTTCTTGTCCTTTGGAAGCTTTACCAACCTCCATGTGTTGCTTTTGATGAGTGCTTGATGCTCATGATCCATGGCTTGGATCCATTCCTTCTTTTGAATTGCTTCACCTACACAAGTTGGTTCATCAAAAGAGGTAAGAAAAGCAAAGTTAGAGTTGTCCACCACTTGCTTTTCTTTTTCATCATAGGTTAGCCTTGATGGCTTAGCCCTTTGCCTTTGAGTCTTCCTTGAAGTTTGCTTTGGAGTGGCATCTCCATCTTCATCCAAGACATCTTGCACATCATGATGATTAGTAGGCACATCAACAACATTGGAAACATTCTCTTCATGAAAGATGACATCCCTACTTATGACAACTTTCTTTGTAGAAGGAATGTACACTTTGTAAGCCTTGCTTACTTCACTATAGCCAACAAACACACCCTTCTTTGATGAAGGATCTTCTTTAGTTCTATCATCAAGTGTGATATTGACAAAACATGTACATCCAAAGATCCTACAATGCTTGACACTCGGCCTTCTACCATAAAGAACCTCATGAGGAGTTTTACCATCCAAGGAAGCACTTGTCCATCTATTACATAGATAGTTAGCACATGCTAAAGCTTCCCCCAAAAAAGACTTAGCAAGATTAGCATGTAGTCTCATTGCCTTGGCACATTCACAAAGGGTTCTATTCTTCCTCTCGGCCACTCCATTCTGTTGTGGAGTCCTAGGACTAGACATCTCCCTCTTAATCCCATGTGCTATACAAAAGTCTTTGAACCTATTTGAGGTGTATTCCCCTCCATTATCAGATCTTAAGCATTTGATCTTTGTATTGAATTGGTTTTCCATTTCATTCTTGAACTTGACAAATGCAGCAAACACTTCATCCTTACTTTTAAGAAGATAGATCCAAGTATACCTACTAAAGTCATCAATGAAAGTTGCATACATCTTTGCCCCACCATTGCTTGTTGTACTAGAAGAATGAATATCAGAATGCACAAGTTGAAAAGCTTCTTTAGATCTAGAAGTAGATCTAGAATAAGCAAGTCTATGAGATTTGGACAAGGCACAATGTTCACAAACACTATTGTTTGCAACAAGACTTTTAGGGAGACCAAGAACAAGCTCTTTCTTTGCCATTACCTCCAAAGATTTGAAGTTGGGATGGCCCAACCTCTTGTGCCAAACTTCTTGGTTTGTCAATTGCTCCCTAGCCATACATCCTTCATGATTAGAGATCACACATGCATCAAGCTTGAAAAGTTTACCATGCCTCCTACCTTGAGCAATCAAGGATCCACATTTACTTATCAAACATGCATCTCCAATGAACTCCACATCAAGTCCTTTGTCAATCATTTGACTTACACTAAGCAAATTCTTAGTGATTGAAGGAATGTACAAAACATTTTCAAGATTTGCTTTCCTATTTGTTGAAAGGGAAATAGGAATAGTGCCTATGCCTTTGATGTCACATTGACCATCATTTGCAGTGTAGATGATGTTACCTTCTCCCTCATAAGACAATAAGGATGTAAAGTATTCCTTATGTCTTGTCATGTGAGATGAGGCTCCACTATCAATCCACCAAGGATCATTATCATCTATGTTGGCTAACAAACTTGAAGTCATAACAAGTGATTCACATGTGTTATGTTCTTCCTCATCTATTGTAAGATTTCCTTGCCTCTCTCCTTGCTCTCTTTTCTTCTTATAACATTCATTTGCAAAATGACCTTTTATCCCACAATAAAAGCACTTGAACTTTGACTTATTGTTCTTAGTAGAAGAGGAAGAGGAAGAGTGATCATCATGATCAAAGTTACCACCTTTGGACCATTTCCCTTTGCCTTTACCTTTTCCCTTGAATTTGCCTTTTGTGAAGAAAGCCTCTTCACCTCCACCTTGCAAGGATGCACCATCAAGCTTTGATTGCAACCTATGTTCTTCAGCCAATAAGATTTCTTGCAAGTCAACCACACTTGGCAAGACTCTTTGAATGGCAAAACTTTGCACAAGGTTAGCATGTTCATTTAGCAAACCATTCAACATAACTTGGACTATTTCACCATCTTTTATGTTCTCATCAATGCATGCTAAATCATCACTTAGGGACTTAACTCTCAAGATAAATGCATGAGCACTTTCACCCTCTCTTTGCCTACTAGAAAATATTTGTCTCCTTAGGGTCAATACCCTAGATGTGGACTTTGATTCAAAGAGCTTCTTTAAGGCATTCCATGCCTCACTTGCACTTTGACACTTTCCAACTGCCGTGAGAAGTTCATTTGTAACATTCATTTTAATGATATGAAGAGCCCTTTTGGCCTTCTTATCAAACCTTTGTTGCTCTTGAAGTGTGAGAGGTCTCTCTTCAATTTCTGCAACTATGTCCATGAGTTCATTCAACTCAAGTAAGGACTCCATCCTCACTTTCCAAGTAGAGTAGTTTGATGAACTCAACCTTTCACTAGACTCTAGCATGATCCCACCATTGGAAGCCATGATTCTAATGTTTCTTCAACTTTTAGGTTCTGTCCTAAAGCACTTAGCACTCACTTTTCTCTCAACAAATGATAGATAAAGAGATCTATGAAGATTTAGGACCCTAAAACACTTCTATCTTGAACCTAGATGGTTTCCAAGCATAGAAAGGAAGATTGAAACACATGAAACACTTTGCACACACTAAGAATGGATTACAAAATCAAACCAACCTGAACACACTCTTGCTTAAGCTCTCAAACTTTCCAGCAAGTGACCAAATCAAGTTATGGTGTGAAGAGTTACTTGCATTCTTAGAAAATACCCAAAACTAGGATGCCAAGATTACCTAGTAATGAACAAACTTGATCAACATATGATCAACACACTAAGATATTGATTCAACCTGTAAAACCACATGTAAACCACACTTCTTTAAGTTTATAAACTCCAGCAAGTGATAAATACAAGATTTAGAGGTGAATGAATGAGCACACTTAGTGAATCACAAGACTAGCTTCACTATCTTGTCAAATCTTGGTGTTTAGATGTAGATCTAAGATCACTTCACATGAGAATGTTCCTCAACCTGTTAAGAACCTGAAAACACACTTGCATAATGGTTAACACCTTCCAGCAAATGCTCCAATCAAATTACATAAGGAGAGTTACTTACATGCTCAACAAAGTACACCAAAATTTATGCCAAAATTGATGACAATCTTTACAATATGCTCTTCACAATGGAGCTTACAATATGTTCACCCAAAAAAGGGGATCTTTCATCCAAATGGGAGCTTTGCTCAGCCTTTAGGAGAATTACAACTCACTCAAAAGAGCATTTGTCATCCACTTAAGGAGAAGTTTCATCCACTTAAGGAGAGTGTTCATCCAAGAATGGAGATTGTCAACAATAGGATTGAAAAGAACATTGTTAGTATTGAATATGCACAAGCCTCACAATCACAAATGATTAGGTGTTATGATCTGATCCAAAATAGTTTCTTTTTAGCCTCTGATCTTCAATAGACCTGAAATATGCTTTTGATCCACAAGTTCAACTCACAAAACAAAGGTTAGTAAGATTTGATCAACAAAGCAATGCAAAATCATGCTAGAACTTGATCAAACATCCAAATATCACCAAAAATGGAATACTTACTGTAAATAGAAGCCAACCAGCTCTGATACCATGTGAAAAATACAGATCCTAAGTGGATCTAAACTCCAAGATCATTGGCTTGAATGCTTGCACTCCAAACTACATAAGCTAGGAATTGACAACACATTCTATGCTACCTAGAATGCAAAGAACTTGATCAAAAAGCATTTATCACAAATGGAAACTTCCATAAACATCAAGTGCGGCCCAAAATAGCATTATACAGTCCATAATACATCAGCCTATCACTTTTGGAAAGCACCTAAGATCATACACAATAGCTTGAAGACAATACACACAACAATGCTCTCAATGGAGGAAGAAACAATGACAATGATCTATTGATCTCAATGAAGCATACAAAAGGTTTCTCCAACCTGTTCTCCACGACTTCCCTACTATTTATGGATGAGGAAGATGACTCTCTCTCCTCTCTCTAGAAGGTACTTGACCCTAGATATTCCCTATATAGGAAAAATAGCTAAAAATGGCTTATATGACCAAAATACATCAAAATGGTCTCATTTTGAAGGGTATGAAGTTTGACACTTCATCATACTGAAAAAATACAGTAAATAAAAACATTGTGGCCTGGTTCACACGTGTGAAACTCCAGAACCAAAACTATTTACAATTTTAGCCAATTTAGGCCTCAAACTAGCTAGGAAATGTTGACAATTTTCACACCACCTCAGTTGGAAGGTTGTGGGGACTAGATCTCCTCAGAACGAGATGATGTGGACAACCTACCTTAACTCTGTGCATCCCAACAAGCCCGTAGTCTCTCCATAATCCTGTCTGCATGTGAGGGAGACATCCCATCCATATAACTGAGGACCTCATCATCACTCATGGATGAAAAACGGGACGACCCGTGACTACGGCCAGATCCATGACTTGGAGGTGTGTCATGAGACATTGGGGACACGATTTGTAAGAAAAAATTAAGAAAAAATATAAAAAGAATCTTCACAAAGGGTCTTTTTTGGATTTAGAACTCCTCTAATGCTAAGCTAGTTGTCAGATCAGAGACTCAGCTAACTAAGCCTTCACGACCATAAAAAGAGAGCTTGCAACTGTTGTCTAAAGTTGATCTATCAACGACCATTGAGAACTCACTCATTTATTGTCAATGGGAGCCCTCGCTCATGGTTGTTCTAGTTGAGAGCAGTTCCTTCCTAGCAAAGGACAGAAGCAAAGTGACAAACATAGTAGAATCAATTGAAGCATTCATGACTAGCACTTCTTCGCTTTCCGGCTACATGCACATGCACTCAGAAATAGGTATGGCTTTATCTATTTTCAGTTCGTTTCATCTATGTCATTTTTCGTAATCATTTATTTTCAAAACACTCAAATTTGAAATCTACGTAACGTTAACTTTTTGAGTTCACATTTTGATTCCACACTAAAAATGGCATAACTTTTTAATGATAAGTTCGAATTTAGCGAAGTTTGGTGCATTGGAAAGCCTTGACAAGGGCTTTCCAATGATATGTTACATGACATACTTTTGAACTAGAAATAAAAACTTATGGCAAGTCAAAAGTATTTGTGTTATAATATTTTAATAATATAAACTACATCTTGCAAAAATTCTTAAAGGGTCTTTTTGGAGCCCAAAACTCCTCTAATGTGATGGCTTTCCTTCATATCTAATACTCATAGGCGTAGTGAAGGCTTGCAAAGTAGTAGCAGTGATGGTCAGATGTATTATAGAGGTAGCGATGTTAATAATCACATCTCTCAACTCTCTTTTGAAAATCAGCAATAATCCTTCAGTATTTTGGAAGTCAACGTTCAATTCTTCAACAACTATAATGTGATTGAATGGTTAGATGACTCACTCATCTAGCAACAATGGTAGGCCAGCTCTCCAAATATCTTGCAAGAAAAACTGGGTTCTAACTCACAGAGCAAAGATAATTAAGCACCTCATAGCCAAGATATCTCAAGCTTCCAACGGAGATAGTGAGTCAATGGCACTCTTCAAATCTGAAATCTTCTTGGTTCTCTGTTTGTGATAGAGCACCATTCATGAGAGTTACACTAACCCTCTCCATCTTTTGCCCTTTCACAATTTATGACTCATCTAACTTAAGTACTATGATTATTTTGCCATTCACCTTTTCATAGGTTATATCATAGAATGTGACGATGTATCTCAGCAAGTAATTTAGATCAACAAATAAGTTGTTTGATGAATTATAGAATATCGATCTTCCATCAGTTTCATACACCTCCTCAATATGAAATGGAGTTCCAGTGATCTTATGCATACCTATGTTTAATGTATCCCTCTCTTTCTTCAAGTGATATGTTCTAGGGATTGGGACTTTTCTAATTTGAACTTGCTTAAAAGCTTCTCTAATTAGTTTAAATATTGTTGCATATGCTTCCCTGCTAATACCTGCAAAATCACAAGCACCCTGAACTATAGCCTTATCTAAAAAAATTTGAATGTCCACCATCAAAGACTCTGCTTTTTACACTTTACATTTGAAATCCTATTGTTCATCATGATACGCTCAGTGGATTTGCAAGTCAATATTGTGCCCAATGACATTCCTAGTGAAGCATTGTCTTTAATATTCCGAGGAGCTACTAATGCAGATTTGCAAAAAAAACAAATAGTTAACAGAATATCACCATAGCTGAAATTTAGTCCAAATGTCATTGAAAAACTTACAAAATTCAGAATATGCTTACTTGAATGCACAGATCCTTCTATTTCGATAACCTCCTTTTGAAAGCGTTTGAATATCCTTGTAACTTTGTCGTTTTCGCTTCTTACTTTCAGCCTTCTTCTTTGCCAAATCCACATCCTTCAATAATTGTAAGTTTTCAATATGAATAGACTATAAGACTGATTGCATCTGCTCTAGTTCTGATTTGATATTGATTGTTATCTTTTGTAAATTTAAGTTGTTCATTTTCTTCTAATGTCTTTTGGAGATGACAATCTCTATTCTGACAATAATTAACTCACCTTCTAAAAAGTGAACTTTATTCATATAAAGTTGCTTTCCATGGTTCTGCAATCTCTCACAATATCCTAGTAATCCACTATGCCCATTTCATATCCATGTAACTAAATGAGTTATTGAAGAGAATGTGGGATGTGTCAAAGTGCTTGGATCTTGTGGATATAATGTTCCATCTATCCATAAATCCAAGTTTTGTTTTCCTTCTACCCTGTAATGAGAACGATCCTTAGCAGATATTTGAATTCCATTGCCTCCTCTTCTCTGCAAAGGTGCCAAATCAATAGGGATATCCACATGTAGATGATATAATGTCATCATAAAAAATATAATAGAGTAATCAGTTGCATAAAAGTACTATGACTAGATTCTATGAAGCAAAACAAACTACTCATCTTTGATTATATTATATACCATGTACGATCAATCCAATTTCCATGCTTGTATGCTTGATTCAAATTTGGAAATGCCACTCAGTTTTTCATTCCAATAGGTAGTTGGCGCTCATATTTCCATTCTTGTGGAAGGAATGCATATGTAAACATTTTGCAATTTTTTCTGATTCAAATTTGAAGATGGCGGTCATATTCCAGATCCAGTGAAAATATTGTCCTTTTCGTAACCAATTGAGGGAATATTTTTGAATTTAGTCAAGTTATATTGCGAACTGTTAACAGTTCTTAACTGTGACTATAGACACTGTGGTTAGATCATTGGGAGTTGGGAAAGCCTTGGGAGTGGTGTGGGCAAGCAAATAAACAATATTGTTTTGTTTTATTTTGATATTTTTCTATATCCTACATGGCATTCCTTAAAGGGTCTTTTTGATATTGAGAACTCCTTTAATGGCTCCCGTCTTTTTAGTTCTCTCCTGATGCTACATGGTAGCCCTACAAGAAACCACATGATCACCGCATGATCAGGAGTTAGGGCTGCACTGCACTTGGATCATAGATGTTTGACCCACCCAATATAGTCCTTGACCCTTTCTCTTTTTCCCATCTTGACTTTGCTAAGCAAGAGAAACGGGTCTTCTAGGAACTTCCTTGGTTTAAAGCACGTGATGAGAGCCACTTTAAGTGCTTCCCAGGTGGATTTTTCTTCCTCTGACAAGTTGAAAAACCAATCTTGAGCCACAGCTATTAGTGACATATGGAACAACATCAACTTCTCTGCAGGTGTTCAATTGTCGGATTTCACAAGCTTGCTCGTATATCTAGAGAAAACGGATGGGGTCTGATGATCCATCATATTTAGGTATCTCCATCTGAGGTGCCCTCTGGATAGCTTGCAAGGGAACGACATGTACGAGTTGACCCATTGGATCCATTGGTATTGGTTCCGGTTCTACCTCTTGTTGTGCAGCTGCTATTCTGAGACAGTGTGGTGCTTGATTCATTGTCCTTCTTGCTACTGATCATCCAGATCTTAGATCCATTCGATGGTAGTCCCAAGTTATTGGATCCTTCTGATATAGTTGGATGCAATCTGGATCTTAAGGATCTAATCAATCTGATTAGTTGAAAGTGAAAAATCAGGCCCCTTACAGTGGTTTTTCGATGATAACGTTTTACTCCTTACACTGATTGACCTGAGATTTCGACAGTAGCTAGATCTGGTGTAGATCTTCCTACTAATCTAGTCTGCAAGGGTTCTCTGGTGTGAAGGTTGGTTGTGCGAGGGTTCTTTAGTTGTTTTGCAGTCAAAAAACCTTGATATCTCTCTAATTACTGTGAATCAACTCTCGCAAGATTCCTAAGAGCTGCATCTAGGGTAGATCTAATTCTGGAATTCTCTATGAGGATTAAGTATTGCAAGAAATGAAAATTTCATTGTTTGTGAGGGTTCAGAACCACTAATTTGGCTTGATCTTCTCTAATAATTAGCACTAACTCTCGCAGGCTTTATCACTAATGGAAATTGTCATTCTGGATCGATTAGAGTGGTCTGTGAGAGTTTTCTCTAGATGAATTTGCTGGATCTTCATTTTTTAGTGATTTTTCAACACTTAAACCCAATTTTCTGCTCATTGGAATCAACTAACTCTTGCAGACTCTTTTGTGTTCTTGTCTCACTAAGATGGAGCTTCAAAATTCTCTACTAGGGTGGTTCTTGCCCATTGGAACTAAAAATTTTAGTGTTTGCAAGAGTTGTTTGGTATTTTCCCATCTTTTTTCCACTGGAAACTCTCGCACAGGCACTTAGACAATGAACTAACTCTCAAAAGCTTCTTTGTGTCCTAGTCTCACCAAGATGAACTTTAGAGGGCTCTACGAGAGTTTTGGTGAATTTTTAATTTGTTTTTTTGGTTTTTTACAAGGGTTTTTTGAATTTTTATGGTTTTTTTCTCTGATTTTTGCAATCTGCTTGCAGGCTTCTATGCAGGTTTGGGACAATACCTGCTACCAGTCATGCAAGGGTTAACTCTTACTGATTTTGGAGATACTTAAATCTGATGAGATTTTAGGCTCTTTTTCCCTCCAAAAATGTAGATTGGTGTGTTTTTTGTGGTTTTTTACTGGTTGGTTTAGATTTCAAGCCCTTAGAGGTTGTTCAGGACCTCCTAAACCCTCTAGCACTTCCTTCGCTAGCTGTGAATAGTCCAAACACATAAAACTACATAAAACTAACTCTAAACACCCAAAAATCTACCTAAGACTACTTCAAAAGCAAGAAATAGCTAAAATACAACTATACTAGTTAGTGAGAACCTATCCCCAACAACGACGCCACTATAGGGTCGAAGATTTCTCGTAGTAGTAGCCCTCTTGCCTGTCAACAAGGGTTAGAACACTGGATAGGTGTTCTAACTATGAATAGATACTACGTTTAGTTAGTTCTCTACTTTCTCCCTAACTCTACCACCACTAACACTACTCCTTCCTAACTCTACTCACCCCTAACTACCATTCATCATGATTTTGTGAAAGAGAAGAATAGAATAGAAGAGAGGAAGAGAGTAATAGAGAGAAGGTGGAGAGAGAGAGAGAGAGAGAGAGAGAGAGAGAGAGAGAGAGAGAGAGAGAGAGAGAGAGAGAGAGAGAGAGAGAGAGAGAGAGAGAGAGAGAAGGTTAGCTCAAATGCTACTTGTGCTTGCTAATGCAGAAACTTTAACTATGGAAACCAAAAACTTGCAAACTTGAGAGCAAAAAGAGAAACACAATCAAGCACATTAGCAAGTAGTGAATAGCAAGTGAGGATGCTTCTCTCCAGATTTTAGTAGTTTCCTCCTTCTCATTAAGAATCCAGATATAGTACAAATGGTGCCTTTTTATAAATGGGGAAGGCCCTTGCCCCAAAAATCCTATTGGCTAATATTGACAATGATCCTATCCATTCATCTTGGACCCAACTTGATCCGAGGGTCCATAAAAAGTACATTAGAATTCAGAAGATTCATGTGAGTCCAAAAGTGGACCCAACTCTAAAAGGTAAACTCTAAGTTTTTAAATGACTTTGGGCCTCAAGTTTTAATAGACTAATTTCTATTTACAATTAGTTCGCGTGCTCATTGGGCCATGGACTTATAGCGTAGGAAGCCATGCCCTTACAACACCTTTATAATCATGTTTTCCCACCGTTAAGAAGGAACCGATAGTGGTTGTAACAACCTACATTTTTTCACATGTTCTGATTTGTGGATCTAGCATGAGGTGCATTCCCTAACCATTTTGTAAATATCTTGCTTAATTCCTTGCCATTTGAAAAGACTTTTAACTTTTTGATAGATCTTTAGTATTCCCAAGTGACCAGCACTAGGAGACGAATGTAGTTCATAAAAAATTTGAGGTACCAACTTTGAATTTGGCAATAGGGCCATCCTTTAATTGTCGTATACCAAAATTCCATCTTTAAGTTGGTGACAAGATTGTTCTCCAGTTTTGGGATCCGATAAGTTTTCCATAATTTGTGTCACAATTACACCCTTGGTATACTCATCCCAAATGACGGACTTCTAATCATTTTTTAAAGAAATGAGGGGATTCAGCATGCACTTTTCTAACATGCAACATAACCGTTGTGAGAATTGATCTTGTTTTGTGGACATGCAATTCTCTTTTGCATCTTGGAGAACAGCTATGTACTCCTCCAAAGATTCGCCTGTATCACACATTTGCATTTTCCACAACCTTGATAAACTTGATTTTCCTTGCCCTTGAGATATTTGATAGCAAAGTCATATACTTGAACTTGTGCTAACCATCTCTTTTGTTTGTCCGTAAGCTGCTTTTGACTTAGAAAATACTTAAAGCTATGGTGATCACTTCTAATGATAAATTTTGACTCATAAAGGTAGTGTCACCATTTTTTCAAGGCATGAACTATAGCCAACATCTCCTTGTCATGTGTAGGATATGACATCTCCTTGTCAGTCAATTTTTTACTCCCATAGGCAATCACACCATCCTTATGACTTAGTATGGCTCGTAATCCACTTCCACTTGCATCAACAGTCACTTTGAAAGGTAAACTGAAGTCTGGTTGTACCAAAATTGGAGCATTTACCAAGACTTGCTTTGATTGATTGAAGCTCCTCTGAGTATCTTCACTCCATTTGAATTTTCCTTTCCTCAACAAGTGCATGAGTGTTGTTGCTATCCTTGAAAAGTTGAAGATGAATCGTCGATAGTAAGTTGCAAATCCCAAAAATCCTCTTAAATGCAAAGTTTTAGGGCTCTTCCAATTTTTAACCACCTCGACCTTACATTGATCCACCTTGATGCCATCTTTAGTCACCATATGCCCCAAATACTTGATAAATTTTACAGTTTTTAGGACAATAATGATTGTACTTTACAATCATAGAGAGTTATTGGTTGCTTAATCAATGAATCTATCAAGTTCTACACATTAGATCTTGATCTAGATTCACTACACTTGGATTTAAGCAAGAGCAATGGATCAACACATCATTTTTTAGTGAGAGCGGCTTCACACGTGTGGAGTACTGTCCACTGTACGGCCTGCACCTGAAACAACAAGTACAATGATACTAGATAGCAATCATGCATAAAAATCACAAGACAAATGACTAGAAATCTCACAAAAGTGTAGAGTGCAAAAGTCTCATCAATTTTCTTAGCAAAATGATGATCCTTTTATGGATCAAGTACATCCATGAGTCTGGTACAGTCCAGCAGGCCTTCACACGTGTGAAGAGTGCCACATCACTCATATCTATCCATTTGATCCATCCTTGATCCTTATCCAATAGTTGACCTTCTAGAATATGACTAAAATCCAAAAAGCTAGTCTCCTAGAATATAGGAATATTCCCTACAAAATAGGATTTAAGGAAAATGGTCAACTCTTATCTTCTAGTACTCTATACACACATGTGAACATCCACTTGCCATGTGGGAGCATTTACTCATGCACATGCAAGGAAAAGCTAATTTGTAGGTGACTAGTCAACTTGACTAAAAACTAGTCATTTCATGTTCACACTAACTAGAATGATACAAAATCAATTTGGATATATACAAACATGAAAAGTACATCCTTTCACACATGGGAACATGCTCCACACGTGTGAAATCATATCATCAACATATTCTAATGTTTGATCAATATTTACATGAACCAATGTCAAGTGAGAAGTGACAATTTTCAACACTCCTCCTCACTTCTAACTTGGCAAATCTAGTGTACATCTATCTACAATTCCAAGAGCATATCTTAACTTAAAAAATGGATCTTTGGACAATGGTTTGGTTAAGATATCAGCTATGCATTCGGATGATGGTACATGATGTAGTTGCACTTCCTTGGATTGTACCTTCTCCCTCACAAAGTGGTGAGCTATCTCAATATGCTTTGTTCTAGCATGGAAGATAGGATTTGAAGCAATTTGTTGAGAAGCTTGATTGTCACAAAATATGTAAGGGATCTCCTCGGCCTCTAGCACATGTAGTTCCATCAAGAGTCTTCTTAGCCATAAGAGCTCTTTGGTTGTTGAAGTCAATGCCTTGTACTCGGCTTCACAAGAAGATAGTGAGATTGTATCTTGCTTTTTGGAAAGCCAAGATATCACTCCTCCACAAAGAAATGTTGCAAATGCACTAATGGACTTCCTATCCATCTTGTCACCTGCAAAATCTGAATCCGAGTAGGCTCTCAAGTGCAAGTTAGATCCTTCATAAAGTATACCAAAAAATCTAGTACTAGAAACATATCTAAGTACTCTCTTGGCACTTTTCCAATGATGAATTAAAGGAGCTTGCATACTTTGACTCAACTTGCTTACACAAAAACTTAAGTCAGGTCTAGTGATGGTTAAATAGATTAGAGAGCCTATAAGCTTCCTAAAGAGAGTGATGTCCTCAAAGGATGCTTCATCACCTTCATTAGTTGCTTTCACAACATGCTCCATAGGGGTGTCAATCCCCTTACAATCTTTCATACCAAATCTTTCAAGAATGGAAGTAGCATACTTAGATTGACTTATGAAAGTACAATTGCTACTTCTAGACACTTCTATCCCAAGTATAAACTTTAGGAAGCCTAGATCTACCATCTTGAACTCACTAGATAAGTCAACTTTTACTTTGCCTATGCCATCATCATCATTTCCTGTCATAATGATGTCATCAACATAAAGAACCAAAATGATGATCTTTCCTTCATTACATTTGAAATATAAAGAAGGTTCATAAGCACTTAGTACAAAGCCAAGGGAATAGAGAAAATCATGCAACCTAGAGTACCAAGCTCTAGGTGCTTGCTTCAAGCCATATAGGCTCTTCCTTAAGTAGCACACCTTTTGCTCCTCACCAATCTTGATGAAGCCCTCGGGTTGCATCATGTAGATTTCCTCTTCTAAGAAGCCATTCAAGAAGGCATTTGTCACATCCATTTGGTAGAGATCCCATTTGAACAAAGTAGCAATGCAAATGATTAATCTAATAGTTACAAGCTTAGCTACAGGTGCAAATGTTTCTTCATAATCCAATCCTTTTATTTGAAGAAATCCCTTAGCAACAAGCCTAGCTTTGTATTTACTAATAGATCCATCTTGATTGTACTTAATTCTATAAATCCACTTACATGCAAGTGGTTTCTTTCCTCTTGGAAGATTTACAAGATTCCAAGTATGATTTTCTTCTAATGCATCATACTCTACTTGCATTGCATCTCTCCAAACTTTAGATTTACATGCTTCTTCAAAAGATGATGGTTCTTCAATCAATGTAGCTAAAAAAGAGTAAGAGGTAGAAGATGTAGAGCCTTCCTTTTGCTTTCCCTTGTCCACATAGGTAAGCCTTGAGGGCTCGGCCTTGCTCCTTGATGATCTTCTTGGCCCCTTTTGACTTGGATCCAAATCTCCATCCTCGGGTTTGTCATGATCCTCCTCGGGTTTGTCAAGATCCTCCTCGGATTTGTCAAGATCTTCAATGCACAATGGGTTAGATCCATTTGACAAGCTCTTAGCAAATTGTGACTCATCAAAAAGTACATCCTTGCTTACCTTTACTTTCTTGGATGTAGGATCATATATCCTATATCCCTTGCTATTTTCTCCATAGCCAACAAAGATTCCTTTGAAGGAGGTAGCATCTTCTTTCCTTCTAGTCTCCAAAGGAATGTGTACATAACAAGTACATCCAAAGATCTTAAAATATTTTACATTGGGTTTCTTATCAAACAAGGCTTGATAAGGTGAGATCCCATCTATAGCACTACTAGGAAGTCTATTACACAAATAATTAGCACATGTTATGGCTTCTCCCCAAAATGAGATGGGAAGTGATGCATCAAGCCTCAAGGACTTTGCACACTCACATAGACTCCTATTTTTCCTCTCGGCCACCCCATTTTGTTGAGGGGTGTAGGAACAAGTGTATTGTAACTTAATACCATTGATCTCACAAAAGTCTTTCATTTTATTGGAGGTGTACTCTCCTCCATTATCACATCTTAGTGCTTTGATAGAAGTACTAAGTTGTTTCTCTACTAGAGACTTGAACTTAATGAAAGCTTCATAAACAAGATTTTTCTTTGATAGTAACTCAATCCATGTGAATCTAGTACAATCATCTATAAAAGTTACATACATCAAGACACCTCCATTACTTGCATGTGAAAAACTATGTACATCAGAATGTATGAGATCCAAGGGAGAGAGAGATCTTGATGAAGATTTCTTGTAAGAAGATTTGTGTGACTTTGCAAGGCCACATGCCTCACACATTTTTCCACACTTCTTGAAAGCTCTTGGTAGGCCGAGAGCTAGTTCCTTGCTTGCCATTGACTCCATAGATTGAAGATTAGGATGGCCTAATCTCTTATGCCAAAGCTCCACTTGAGTTAGCTCCTCCCTAGCCAAGTTCACACTTTCACTTGCAACATTAGCATCCAACTTGAAAAGTCTCCCTTGCTTAATGCCACTAGCTATGCACTTATCATTTTTCAAGATGGAACAAACTCCATTCTTGAAATGTACATCTAGTCCATTGTCCATTAATTGTCCTACACTAAGCAAGTTTCTTGAAATGGTAGGAACATACAAAACATTATCTAGATCTATCCTTTTAGATGTGCCTAAACAAAGAGGTATAGATCCTATGCCATCTATCTTGCATGCTTGATCACTAGCAGTGTATATTGACTTCTTAGAGTCATTACAAGATAGAAGAGTAGAAAAATAATGCTTGTTAAAGGACATGTGGGAACTAGCCCCACTATCTATCCACCATGTGTCTTGACTTGAAGTTGGTGTAGATGCAACCATTAAGGATGTGTTGAATCCATCCTCATATTCTTCCTCTTGAGCAATGTTCCCTTGATCTCCTTTGGCTTGTTGATTCTTCTTCAAGTAGCATTCTGAGGCAAAGTGTCCTTTCTTTCCACAAAAGAAACACTTTAGTTTTGCCTTGTTCTTCACTTTGCCTTTGGAGGTAGATCCTCCATTCTTCATCTCGGCCTCCTTGCCTTGATTTTTCTTGAATGGATTTTGCTTTTTCTTGCCTTTAGATGTAAAGTTAGCTTTCTCCTCTCCTCCATTAAGTGACATGCTATCCATTCTTGTCTTGAGGTGTAGAAGCCTACTCTCCTCGGCCACAAGAACATTGTGCAACTTTTCAATGGATGGAAGAGAGTCTTGAATGGCAAATGATTGGACTAAGTTGGTAAACTCATCACTTAGACCATTCAAAATGATTTGTACTAGTTCTTGATCTTGGATCTTCTCTCCTATTGCACTTAACTCCTTGTTAAGAGATTTGATCCTAAGAACATACTCTTGTCCACTCTCTCCACTTCCTTTCATGCTTTGGAAAACTTGATTTCTTAGCATGAGGATTCTTGAAGTATTGTTGGATTCATAAATGCTCTTTAATGAATCCCAAGCCTCTTTGGATGAGGTACAAGAAGACACCTCTTTCAAGAGGTCATTGCATACATTTAACTTTATGCAATGTAGAGCTAATCTTGCTCTCTTCTTGTATTTGGCTTGTTCTTGGGGAGTTTGAGGCTCTTCCTCTACTCCTTGAACTATGTCATATAGATCATGGATCACTAGGAGTGATTCCATTCTCACTTTCCAAATGGAATAATTTGTGGAAGTGAGTCTCTCACTTGGTTCCATCAAATATCCACCCATGGATGACATTTTAGAATGAATGCTCTTTTAAAAATCACAAAGATTTTTGAATTTTAAAAGATCTATGAAGTGGCCTAAAGCTTACTAGAATGCCTATAGGCTTGTCTCTATCAAACTAACACACAAGCTTGAATGATACTCAAAGATCTTACCAAAAATTTCTAGCTTTCACTCTCACAAAAAAAAATTGCTTTACACTTTTCTTAGAGATTTCACTTCAACTAAGGATCTGAACAAATCAGCCTCTTAGATCTGATTTTAGACTCTAAAAAGAAATGCTTCAATGATCCAAAACACTATTTGGTCATAGGCATTAGTTAGAATGAATCTAGATCAATACTATGCTTCAAAAAGCACCAAAAATGAACTAGTATTGTGATTTTGGGACCAAAAAACACAAAGTAACTTGAATTGAAAGTTGCTGTACGGTTTCACACGTGTGAAAAGTACATACACAGCCTCCAAGTCGTTTTGATCCAAATGATTACAAGCTATCACTCTAGAAGAACTCGCCCTCACTAGTATTGGCCAAAAAAACAAATTTTGCCAATGATCTTTACAAGATTTATGATTCAATGATCACTCTCTTACTTAGCTCTGATACCATGATAAATTTTACAGTTTTTAGGACAATAATGATTGTACTTTACAATCATAGAGAGTTATTGGTTGCTTAATCAATGAATCTATCAAGTTCTACACATTAGATCTTGATCTAGATTCACTACACTTGGATTTAAGCAAGAGCAATGGATCAACACATCATTTTTTAGTGAGAGCGGCTTCACACGTGTGGAGTACTGTCCACTGTACGGCCTGCACCTGAAACAACAAGTACAATGATACTAGATAGCAATCATGCATAAAAATCACAAGACAAATGACTAGAAATCTCACAAAAGTGTAGAGTGCAAAAGTCTCATCAATTTTCTTAGCAAAATGATGATCCTTTTATGGATCAAGTACATCCATGAGTCTGGTACAGTCCAGCAGGCCTTCACACGTGTGAAGAGTTCCACATCACTCATATCTATCCATTTGATCCATCCTTGATCCTTATCCAATAGTTGACCTTCTAGAATATGACTAAAATCCAAAAAGCTAGTCTCCTAGAATATAGGAATATTCCCTACAAAATAGGATCTAAGGAAAATGGTCAACTCTTATCTTCTAGTACTCTATACACACATGTGAACATCCACTTGCCATGTGGGAGCATTTACTCATGCACATGCAAGGAAAAGCTAATTTGTAGGTGACTAGTCAACTTGACTAAAAACTAGTCATTTCATGTTCACACTAACTAGAATGATACAAAATCAATTTGGATATATACAAACATGAAAAGTACATCCTTTCACACATGGGAACATGCTCCACACGTGTGAAATCATATCATCAACATATTCTAATGTTTGATCAATATTTACATGAACCAATGTCAAGTGAGAAGTGACAATTTTCAACAATACTCAATTTGGGTGAACTCACATTTTGAAATCTTGGCGAACAATTTTTATTCCCGCAACAATTCCAAAACCACTTGAAAGTATTGAGCATGTTTTTTTTAATTCTGGCTATAAATCAATATTGCATCAAAGGAAACCAAGATAAATTTGTGTATGGCCCAAACATTCGATTCATCAATGCTTGGAAGATAGTCGGTGCATTGGTTTAACCAAAAGGCATAACTTTGAATTGATAATGTCCCCTGTCTATTCGAAAAGCAGTCTTGTGTTGATCCTCCTTGCTTAGATGATACCCAAAACGAAGACAAATCTTTGAAAACTTTTGTGCTCCTTTAAGGGCATCTAATAAGTCATCAACCTAAGAAATTGCAGATCTATTTTTGATGGTGATCTTATTGAGTAATCTATACACATTCAAAATGTACCATTCTTCTTTTTAACGAGAAGTACAGGTGAGGCGAAGGGTGATTTGCTCAAACTAACAAACTCTTGATCAAGTAGTTCCTGGACCTATTTTTGAACTTTATCCCTTTCTAGTTGTGACAACCTGTAAGGAGGGATATTGATTGGCTTTGAACCAAGTTCAAGTTCTATGACATGGTCCACGAATATGGTTGGAGACAAATCTTTAAACTTGTAGGCTTTGCATCAACTTCTTTGATTTTACCATCATCCATCTTTCAATAGGAACATATCTACATGCTTTTAAGATATGTGTCGAGCTTCTGCGTAAGAAATCAGACATAAATATGAACCCGATTCTTTTTTTTTTACAACTATGAATTTCAAAAGTTTTTCCTGATTGTTCAAAATGCAGTGTTCTCTACTCAAAATTAAAGGTAACGTTGCCCAACGTCTGTAACCACTCGACACCAAGTATCATGTCGATAGGACCCATGTCGATCACATGGAAGTCTGATTTAAGCTCATAGTTACTCATGTGAATCTAAGATTTTGTTGTGATTCTATCACAATTGATGAGATTCTCATTAGCAATCTGTACTCGCAATGGCTTCAGAATCTTCACAGTAGCTATATTACAACTCCTGATTGAACGACTATTGAAGAAGTTATGCGTACTTCTGTGAAAGATTCAATTAGTTTAGTCATATTTGCTACATTTCTATATTTGAAAAATTGAGATCAATGTCATATTAGACTTAGAGTTTGACTTTTCAAAGTTATATTAGTCTTAATTGCATTTGAATAATCACTTTTGGAAAGGGTGGGAAACTTAGAAGTCTAGTTTGAGTAGATTCAAATTTAAATGTTGGGTACATTGAATTTAGACCCAAAAGTAGTAGGGTTTACATTTTAGAGGGAAAACCAAGTGTCCAAATAGGGTTTGGACCTGTTATAAAAGGATGTAACTCGTGGAGAGACATATCTTCTCTCTTCTCTATCACATTTCATGCTTATACATGGTTCTCTTGGGTTCTTCTATCCATTGGTGCACTATACTTGTGATTGCTTGTAATTCTATGTGTAGAATGGTCTATATTTGCTATTTTTGGATCCACACATGTGAAATACAGTAGACTCCGATCCCCTCGAGTCTAATCTGCGGTTTGAAATGCCTCTAAGCTCTTCTCCTTTTCAAGCCACTTCTCCTAGAAAAGGATTTGATCAAAGGGAGGAGTTTGAGTAGGAGAAGTAGCAAGCAGTTGAAACACTAGTGGGGTTTGGTTCTAGTGCCACACTAGATACTTTGGAAATGCCAGTCGGGGCCTAGTCGCCAAAGGTTCACAAAGCCCTTCATTTTGAAGGCTATGAGGAACCAGATAGCTTCAAGAAAGAAGACCTCCCATGCAAAGTTAAAGATAGTAGATGATCCAGTTAGTCAAGACACTACATCATTTATTGTATCTCATGATTCACAAGATGTCCTAAGCCTTCACCAACAACTAGGACAATGGTGGAGTATCTTGTTTTGCAACCAAAGACCTTTAGATGATTTGGATCTGAATTGATCGCAAATCTTTCACAACTTCTACTATCAACTAAAATATAAATTTTTCTACCATTAATTTTTGCTTTAATACAGAAAGTCCTATCAGAATGAGAACCATTAAATGTGTTTAAGGACATGAACATGAGTGATGCATCCACATCCTTCCTATCGACGCATTTTCGTCATCCCTCGTTATCAATATCTAGCTCTTAATTATCAAAGAATTATACTGACGTTCTTGCAGCATTTGAATGTCATCTTCGCTTAATAGATTTTCAATTTCTTCTTTACCTGATTGATTTTCGTCATTAGAATTGCCGCTCATGGTCGTTAATTGAACCTCTTGTTTATGAAATTTATACACCTTCCAATAATCTGTGTCATATTTCTCCCAGCATTTGAAGCAAAGCCCTAATACTTTAAGTTTTCTCTCTTGATCATCTGACAATCTTTGAACAAGGGTTTTGGCTTTTGATTGCCCATCACTGTAGATACCGTTCCCTTCTTGGTTTATCGCCAACTTTGACCGTTGGATAATACACAATAGTACCCTTGTTGGTATTATTATTACTTTTGTTGTTCTTGAAAATTCCAGTTGAGATGTTTGATTTAAAAAACTGATTGGTACCAGATTGAGACTTTGGCGTCCCAAACGTGTTATAAGATATATTGCTTGTAGTCATCCCTTGTTTCTGGTATTGTTTAGTCATTGAAGGGTATTTTTGTTCATGGATCAAAGCTAATTGCATGACTGAATCCAAAGCTGTACATCTGGCTGCTTCCACATCAGATCCAATTTGTGGTTGTAACCCATGTAAATATCGATGTACATGATTCAACTAGTTTAGTCATATTTGTTATATTTGTTTATATGGCAAATTGAGGCCAACTTTATATTAGACTTAGAGTTTGACTTTTCAAAGTTAATTAGTCTAAATTTCATTTGAATAAAAGGGTGGGAAACTTAGAAGTCGAGTTTGAGTAGATTCAAATTTAAATGTTGGATACATTGAATCTAGTCCCAAAAATAGTAGGGTTTACATTTTGGATGGAAAGCCAAGTGGCCAAATAGGGTTTGGACATGCTATAAAAGGATGTAACTTGTGGAGAGACATATCTTCTCTCTTCTCTATCTCATTTCATGCTTATACATGGTTCTCTTGGGTTTTACTATCCATTGGTGCTCTATACTTGTGATATCTTGCAATTCTATGTGTAGAATGATCTATATTTGTTATTCAGGTTCACGTGTGTGAAATATAGTAGGATTCTATTGATGTGTGAAAAATTGCCTCTATCTATGCTTTTATTCATGTTTGACCAAGTTATATTAGAGTTAGCATTCTATTTTGTGCGTAGATGCTGATTTTTTTACATTGGCAAGATTGGTGGAGTAGCTTGTTTTGTAACCAAAGATCTTTTATGGATTTGGATCATGAATGGTCCAAATTCTTTCACATGGTATCAGATCTTGTATTTCAGGTTATGAAGGAAGAAATCATATCCATCAATGATTTGGTGAAGATATCAAGGCTAGAGCATGCTAGAGAGGATTCTACACCAAAATTGAGTTTCTTGCATTTGTAGATTGGATATTTTGTTGATCAAAACCCTATATAGGTTTATAAAATTGATTAATTCCAATTTTTGAATTCACATAGTGGATTTGGCCAATTTTTGGATCATTAGATCAGCCTAAGTGGTGGCTAATAGATTGCATATCAAATTTTCAGCATGTGCATGTAGATCTTAAAAATATTCAATTTTGTGATTTTGATTGGATCTCTAGATAGTGAGATTGTTGGACTTCATTTGAGTGTGTTCCAATCTTAGGAAGTGGCAAGAGTCATTAGATTGAGGATAGATCATAGCTTGATCAAGATTTCATGATTCTATGTGTTGATTTGCTTGGTATAAGTGCTAGAAGAGAATTGAGTAGTTTCAAATCTTTGTGATTTCTCTTTGAAAACATTTGTTGTTGTTAAAAGGAGTGCTCAGGTCATTGCTACATGGTGGATCTATATATTGAAGTACAATTAAGATGGATCTATAATTAAGTACAAAGCTAGATTGGTTGCTAAGGGACTTTTTCAAACCAAAGGCATAGATTATGAAGAAACTTTTGCACCTGTAGCAAAGCTTGTAGCTATTAGATTGATCATTTGTATTGCTATCTCGTTAAAGTGGAATCTCTATCAAATGTATGTGACCAATGATTTCTTGAATGGCTACTTGGAGGAGGAAATATACATGTTGCAACCTGTGAAAAATTGCCTACATTGGCAAATCTAGCCATGTAGAATATTGTGTATTTTGTCAATATTGTTTGTTGGTTACTTGAATGGCCAAAGTGCCACTTGTACATACACACCTAAAGTAGGTTACCACGAGTCAAGAGGAGTGGTTGTGTCTATTTGGTAGTGATTCCTACTTTGTAGGATCTAGACCATGATTTATGATGAGATTTGTACCTACCATGCACCTACCAAGCATGACTCTTGGATCTAGGCTAGGGTTTTCACATTAGGGCAAGAAAGTGGAGTCTACTTCCTTATTACATGCTGGATTTTCACCTAACTTTGCAAAGGAATTGTGTTTTACTATGTATTCCCATTCTCCATAGTGAGAAGATAGAAACTTTTTGGAGCCTCAAGGAGAAACTCGAGTTTCCTCTTCCAATGAAACCCAGCTTTGGCACTTTGTAAACACTGTCTACAGGCCGTACTACAGCCTTATTTCCACATGTGTGGAGTTGGATTAGACTATTTGATCAATGTTTTGATTGTCTCTACTTGTTTCCTATCAAGCTGCTAAACTAGATCTTGTTTTCTGATGACTAGTTTCTGATAGATTGTTTAACAAGCATACAATCACCTTGTGGATCATTCAAAGATCCATTTATGGTCCTTAGTACTGTACTTTTCACATGGTATCAGAGCCAAGTACAAGGCCATTGATCTGTGTCTGAATCTAATCCAGTTTTAGCAGGTTTTGGTGCAAAAAGCTAGTATTGGAAGGGCGAGCTGGTATCCAGGTTTTGGTGAGGGGATTTGATCCCAAACTTTTTTAGGATCAAAATCTGTAATTTTCACACGTGTGGTCATCTCTGAACCAGCATTTAATAACCCATATTCATTGGATCATAGAAAATTCATCTGGTGTCAGTTTGATGTAATTTTTGGTGCAAATCCTAGCATAAGCTACCAAGATCACTTGTCATTGATTAGTTTTGAATTTGTTTCATGAAAACTAATTAATATAGGCTGATTTCAGACCTTCTTAAAGTGGAAACCAGGTCTTGAAAGTACCTCAAAGAGAATGAGAGAGATAGAGTCAGTTTTTTGTCCAAGAATAGCCAAGATTTGCAAGATTTGCTTGAGTGTAGTTTTCATCTCATCTTATCTTCATTCCAGCTTGTGAGAGAATGATAGAACTGTGATTACAAATCTATCTGTTGGATTAGAAGTCAACATTTGAGTGAAACACTGCAAGTTAGAAACCTTTGTGAGTTTCAGGTCCAAACAAATCTATATCTTGTGTGTAGAATCTTGCTAGTAAGATGGGATCAGTGGGAGCCTACCTTCTAGAAGCTAGTGAGAGGTTAAATTCTACCATTTATGCTATTTGGAAAGTGAGGATGGAGTCACTAATGGTGCTCCAGGATCTTTATGAGTTTCTAATAGATGATGAAGATGAACCTCTAGGTGCACAGGAATTAGTGAGATACAAGAAGAGGTCTAGGCTTGCACTTCACTGTATTAAGATGAATGTAAGCAATGATCTTTTAAGGAAAGTATCATCATGTAAGAGTGCTAAAGAGGCTTGGGAATCTTCAAAATCTATCTATGAGTCTAGTAACACTTCGAGGGTTCTCATGCTTAGGAATCAGATTCTACAAAGCATGAAGAGGAGTGATGAGAGTGCACAAGATTATGTGCTTAGAATCAAGTCTCTCAATAGGGAGTTAGCTTCCATTGGAGAGAAGATTCAAGATAGTGAGCTTTTTCAGATTGTCCTCAATGGTCTAGGGAGTGGCTTTACAAATTTGGTCCAAAGCTTTGCAATCCAAGGCACTTTGCCTACTATAGAAAAGCTACACAATGTATTAGTAGCTGAAGAGTGTAGGATGTTGCATACCAATGCAAGAATGAATGCTATTTCTTTGTAGGATGGTGATGAGAAAGCTAATTTCTCATTCAAAAGCAAGAAGAAGACCAATGGCAAGAAGAAGCACTTCAAGGAGACCAAGGAGGAGGAGGAGGCTTCAAGCTCAAAGGGCAAGATCAAAGACAATTCCAAGTACAAATGTTTCTTCTGTGGAAAGAAAGGACATTTTGCATCAGAATGTCTCAAGAAGAAGAAGGCACAAGAGAGCAAAGAAAGCAACATTGCACATCAGGAGGAGGAGGAGGATGAAGAGTCATCCTTGATGGTTTCCAACAAACCACCATCATCCAAGTGCAACACCAATGATTCTTGGTGGATTGATAGTGGGGCAAGTTCCCACATGACATATCAAAAGGACATATTCTCCACCTTACTTTCTTACAATGACTTACATAGATCAATCTATACTGCAAGTAGTCAAGAATGTAAGATAAGTGGAATAGGAACAATTTCCTTGTATGTGGGATCATCCAAAAGGATGAATCTTGATAATGTTCTTTATGTTCCTAAGTTAACCAAGAATTTGCTTAGTGTTGGCCAATTAATGGATAATGGCCTAGATGTACAGCATGGAGTTTGTTCCATCCTTAGAAATGATGAATGTATAGCCAAAGGCTTTAAGCAAGGTAGATTGTTTAAGCTTGATGCTAATATTGCAGTGGAGAGTGTTAACTTGGCAAAGGTGGAACTGTGGCACAAAAGGTTGGGCCACCCCAATTACAAAGCCATGGAATCTATGGTTGCAAAGGAGCTTGCAGTTGGACTCCCCAAGCATTTGTCAAAGTGTGGGAAGAGATGTGAAGCATGCAGCCTCTCAAAGGCTCACAAACTACCCTTCTCAAGATCTACATCAAGATCAAACTCTCCTCTTGAACTCATCCATTCGGATGTTCATAGTTTTGCACATGAGTCTAATGGTGGTGCCAAGTACTATGTAATCTTCATTGATGACTATTCTAGATTTTGTTGGACGTACCTCTTGTCTAGCAAATCAATGGTGTTTGATTCTTTTGTAAAGTTCAAGACTTTGGTAGAAAATCAACTTAGTACCAAGATTAAGGTATTAAGGAGTGATAATGGAGGTGAATATATCTCCAATAAGTTGATTGACTTTTGTAGTTCTAATGGCATAAAGAGGGAGTTGTCATGTCCATACACCCCTCAACAAAATGGAGTGAGTGAAAGAAGAAATAGATCTCTTTGTGAGTGTGCTAAGGCCTTAAGGCTAGATGCTTCTCTATCCAAACCATTTTGGGGTGAAGCAATAACTTGTGCTAACTATTTGTGCAATAGATTGCCAAACCAAGCCATTGGAGGAATCACACCATTTGAAGCTCTAATTGGAGAGAAGCCCAATCTCAAGGATCTCAAAGTTTTTGGATCCACTTGCTATGTACACCAATCCTTGGATAAGAGAAGGAAGGATGATGCAACATCCATCAAAGGCATCTTTGTGGGATATGGTGAGAATAGCAGAGGTTATAGAGTCTTCAATCCCATCACTAGCAAGGTGATAGTGAGTAGGGATGTTATTTTTTATGAAGGACATGCTTGTGATTTGGATGATAATGCTACTAATCATCTTGATGCCAAGGATCATGCTAGGATGGAGGAGGAGCTTCCAAGTGAAGAAGAACTTGAGGATCCACCTCAAGATGCAAGAACTCCAAGAACTCCAAGAACTCCAAGAAGATCTACAAGGGCAAGATCCGAGCCATTGAGGCTCACCTATGATGGTCAAGGTGATCAAAGGGAAGGCTCATCATCTTTCACATCTTACACCTTTCTTACTTCAATGTTAGATGAGCCAACATGCTATGAAGATGCTTGTAAGTCTAAAAGTTGGATGGATGCTATGCAAGTAGAGTATGATGCTCTTATTGATAATCATACTTGGGATCTTGTGGATCTTCCTCAAGGGAAGAAACCTCTTGATTGCAAGTGGGTTTTTAGATTGAAGTATAATCAAGATGGATCAATAAGCAAGCATAAAGCTAGGCTTGTTGCCAAAGGTTTTTTACAAACCAAAGACATTGACTATGATGAGACTTTTGCTCATGTGGCTAAGCTTGTTACTATCAGGTTGATCATTAGTCTTGCTACAACCTTCAATTGGGAGCTATTCCAACTTGACTTCACAAATGCATTCCTCAATGGTTATTTGGAGGAAGAGATCTACATGAGGCAACCCGAGGGCTTCATCAAGGCAAAGCATGAAGGAAAGGTGTGTTTTTTAAAGAACAGCCTTTATGGGCTCAAGCAAGCACCTAGAGCATGGTACTCTAGGCTAAACTCTTTTCTCATTTCCATCAATTTTGTAATGAGTGCCTATGATCCATCATTGTATATAAGTTTTCATGATGGCATGATCATTATTCTTGTTTTGTATGTAGATGACATTATCTTGAGTGGTAATGATCTAGATGGAATTAGAGATGTAAAAATTGCTTTAGCAAAAGAGTTTAAGATGGTAGATCTCGGCCTATTGAGTTTCATTCTTGGAATAGAGGTTATTAGAGGATGTGATTTTAGCTTCATTTGTCAATCTAAATATGCTACATCCATCCTAGATAGATTTGGAATGAAGAATTGTAAAGGCATTGAGACACCAATGGAGCAACATGTAAAAGCATCTATTGGTTGTGATGAAGCATCCTTTGAGGACATCACATTATATAGAAGGCTTATTGGCTCCTTGATCTATTTAACTATAACTATACCTGATCTTAGTTATAGTGTTGGAAAGTTAAGCCAATTCATGCAAAGTCCTCTAGTTTCACATTGGAAGATGGCCAAAAGAGTTCTTAGATACATTTCATTCACTAAGAATTTTGGTATTTTGTATAGAGGAACTAATCTTGGCTTAAGAGCCTATAGTGACTCAGATTTTGCAGGTGACAAAGTGGATAGAAGATCAACAAGTGCCTTTGCCACCTTTCTATGTGATGGAGTAGTATCATGGCTTTCCAAAAAGCAAGATACCATCTCCCTATCTTCCACAAAATCTGAATACAAGGCCTTGACATCAACATGCAAGGAGGTCTTGTGGCTCAAAAGCCTATTGGTGGAGCTTCATGTCATGGAGGAGGAGATCCCTATCATCTATTTTGACAACCAATCAGCCCAATCACTTGCAACTAATCCTACATTCCTCGCAAGGAGCAAACACATCGAAATTGCTCATCATTTCGTGAGGGAAAAAGTGCAAGCTAAAGATATCAAGCTCCAACACGTGCCATCATCAAGTTGCTTGGCTGATTTGTTTACTAAACCTTTACCTAAAGATTCATTTGTCAAGCTTAGATCTTCAATTGGAGTTATTGATAAAAGCATTGTGATCTCCAAGGCTAGATTTGAGGAGGAGTGTGAAAAATTGCCTACATTGGCAAATCTAGCCATGTAGAATATTGTACATTTTGTCAATATTGTTTGTTGGTTACTTGAATGGCCAAAGTTCCACTTGTACATACACACCTAAAGTAGGTTACCACGCTCAAGAGGAGTAGTTGTGTCTATTTGGTAGTGATTCCTACTTTGTAGGATCTAGGCCATGATTTATGAAGAGATTTGTACCTACCATGCACCTACCAAGCATCAATCTTGGATCTAGGCTAGGGTTTTCACATTAGGGCAAGAAAGTGGAGTCTACTTCCTTAATACATGCTGGATTTTTGCCTAACTTTGCAAAGGAAGTGTGTTTTACTATGTATTTCCATTCTCCATAGTGAGAAGATAGAAACTTTTTGGAGCCTCAAGGAGAAACTCGAGTTTCCTCTCATTGTATGGTAATTACTCTATTTTTCCAATGAAACCTAGCTTTGGCACTTTGTAAACACTGTCTACAGGCCGTACTACAGCCTTATTTCCACACGTGTGGAGTTGGATTAGACTATTTGATCAATGCTTTGATTGTCTCTACTTGTTTCCTATCAAGCTGCTAAACTAGATCTTGTTTTCTGATGACTAGTTTCTGATAGATTGTTTAACAAGCATACAATCACCTTGTGGATCATTCAAAGATCCATTTATGGTCCTTAGTACTGTACTTTTAACATGGTATCAGAGCCAAGTACAAGGCCATTGATCTGTGTTTGAATCTAATCTAGTTTTAGCAAGTTTTGGTGCAAAAAGCTAGTATTGGAAGGGCTAGATGCTTCTCTATCCAAACCATTTTGGGGTGAAGCAATAACTTGTGCTAACTATTTGTGCAATAGATCGCCAAACCAAGCCATTGGAGGAATCACACCATTTGAAGCTCTATTTGGAGAGAAGTCCAATCTCAAGGATCTCAAAGTTTTTGGATCCACTTGCTATGTACACCAATCCTTGGATAAGAGAAGGAAGGATGATGCAACATCCATCAAAGGCATCTTTGTGGGATATGGTGAGAATAGCAGAGGTTATAGAGTCTTCAATCCCATCACTAGCAAGGTGATAGTGAGTAGGGATGTTATTTTTTATGAAGGACATGCTTGTGATTTGGATGATAATGCTACTAATCATCTTGATGCCAAGGATCATGCTAGGATGGAGGAGGAGCTTCCAAGTGAAGAAGAACTTGAGGATCCACCTCAAGATGCAAGAACTCCAAGAACTCCAAGAACTCCAAGAAGATCTACAAGGGCCAGATCCGAGCCATTGAGGCTCACCTATGATGGTCAAGGTGATCAAAGGGAAGGCTCATCATCTTTCACATCTTACACCTTTCTTACTTCAATGTTAGATGAGCCAACATGCTATGAAGATGCTTGTAAGTCTAAAAGTTGTATGGATGCTATGCAAGTAGAGTATGATGCTCTTATTGAGAATCATACTTGGGATCTTGTGGATCTTCCTCAAGGGAAGAAACCTCTTGATTGCAAGTGGTTGTTTAGATTGAAGTATAATCAAGATGGATTAATAAGCAAGCATAAAGCTAGGCTTGTTGCCAAAGGTTTTTTACAAACCAAAGGCATTGATTATGATGAGACTTTTTCTCCTGTGGCTAAGCTTGTTACTATCAGGCTGATCATTAGTCTTGCTACAATCTTCAATTGGGAGCTATTCCAACTTGACTTCACAAATGCATTCCTCAATGGTTATTTGGAGGAAGAGATCTACATGAGGCAACCCGAGGGCTTCCAAGGCAAAGCATGAAGGAAAGGTGTGTTTTTTGAAGAAGAGCCTTTATGGGCTCAAGCAAGCACCTAGAGCATGGTACTCTAGGCTAAACTCTTTTCTCACTTCCATCAATTTTGTAATGAGTGCCTATGATCCATCATCGTATATAAGTTTTCATGATGGCATCATTATTCTTGTTTTGTATGTAGATGACATTATCTTAGTGGTAATGATCTAGATGGAATTAGAGATGTCAAAATTGCTTTAGCAAAAGAGTTTAAGATGGTAGATCTCGGCCTATTGAGCATCATTCTTGGAATAGAGGTTATTAGAAGATGTGATTTTAGCTTCATTTGTCAATCTAAATATGCTACATCCATCCTAGATAGATTTGGAATGAAGAATTGTAAAGGCATTGAGACACCAATGGAGCAACATGTAAAAGCAGTTATTGGTTTTGATGAAGCATCCTTTGAAGACATTACATTATATAGAAGGCTTATTGGCTCCTTGATCTATTTAACTATAACTAGACCTGATCTTAGTTATAGTGTTGGAAAGTTAAGCCAATTCATGCAACGTCCTCTAGATTCACATTGGAAGATGGCCAAAAGAGTTCTTAGATACATTTCATTCACTAAGAATTTTGGTATTTTGTATAGAGGAACTAATCTTGGCTTAAGAGCCTATAGTGACTCGGATTTTGCAGGTGACAAAGTGGATAGAAGATCAACAAGTGCCTTTGCCACCTTTTTATGTGATGGAGTAGTATCATGGCTTTCCAAAAAGCAAGATACCATCTCCCTATCTTCCACAAAATCCGAATACAAGGCCTTGACATCAACATGCAAGGAGGTCTTGTGGCTCAAAAGGCTATTGGTGGAGCTTCATGTCATGGAGGAGGAGATCCCTATCATCTATTGTGACAACCAATCAGCCCAATCACTTGCAACTAATCCTAGATTCCATGCATGGAGCAAACACATCGAAATTGCTCATCATTTCATGAGGGAAAAAGTGCAAGTTAAAGATATCAAGCTCCAACACGTGCCATCATCAAGGTGCTTGGCTGATTTGTTTACTAAACCTTTACCTAAAGATTCATTTGTCAAGCTTAGATCTTCAATTGGAGTTATTGATAAAAGCATTGTGATCTCCAAGGCTAGATTTGAGGAGGAGTGTGAAAAATTGCCTACATTGGCAAATCTAGCCATACAAAATATTGTATATTTTGTCAATAATGTTTGTTGGTTACTTTAATGGCCAAAGTGCCACTTGTACATACACACCTAAAGTAGGTTACCACGAGTCAAGAGGAGTGGTTGTGTCTATTTGGTAGTGATTCCTACTTTGTAGGATCTAGACCATGATTTATGATGAGATTTGTACCTACCATGCACCTATCAAGCATGACTCTTGGATCTAGGCTAGGGTTTTCACATTAGGGCAAGAAAGTGGAGTCTACTTCCTTATTACATGCTGGATTTTCACCTAACTTTGCAAAGGAAGTGTGTTTTACTATGTATTCCCATTCTCCATAGTGAGAAGATAGAAACTTTTTGGAGCCTCAAGGAGAAACTCGAGTTTCCTCTTCCAATGAAACCCAGCTTTGGCACTTTGTAAACACTGTCTACAGGCCGTACTACAGCCTTATTTCCACATGTGTGGAGTTGGATTAGACTATTTGATCAATGGTTTGATTGTCTCTACTTGTTTCCTATCAAGCTGCTAAACTAGATCTTGTTTTCTGATGACTAGTTTCTGATAGATTGTTTAACAAGCATACAATCACCTTGTGGATCATTCAAAAATCCATTTATGGTCCTTAGTACTGTACTTTTCACACAACCTAAGGGCTTCATCAAGGATGGCGAGGATGACAAGGTTTGTCACTTAAGGAAGAGCGTATATGGCTTGAAGCAAGCACCTAGAGCTTGGTACTCTAGGTTGCATGACTTTATCTACTCTCTTGGCTTTGTGATTATCTCTTATGAGCCTTCTTTGTAAATCAAATGTAATGATGGAAAGATCATCATTTTAGTTCTTTATGTTGATGATATCATTTTGAAAGGAAATGATGGTGAAGGCATAAGAAAAGATAAAGCTTCTTTGTCTAGTGAATTCAAGATGGTAGATCTAGGACTTCTGAAGTTTATACTTGGAATAGAAGCTGCTAGAGGTAGTGATTTTACTTTTATAAGTCAATCAAAGTATGCTACTTCCATTCTTGAAAAGTTTGGCATGAAATATTGTAAGGGGATTGAGACCCCTATGGAGGAAGTTTGTAAAATTACTAGTGATGAAGATGAAGCATCCTTTGAGGACATCACACTCTTTAGAAAGCTAATAGGCTCCTTAATATATTTGACAATCACTAGACCAGATTTGAGTTACAGTGTGAGCAAAATAAGTCAATATATGCAAAGTGCTTTGATGCATCATCGGAAAGTGCCAAGAGAGTGCTTAGATATGTCTCTTCTACTAGATTTTTAAAAAAATTCTATCAAGGATCTACTCCTCTAAGATTTTAATCATTTGATCCATTGCTCTTGCTTAAATCATAGTGTAATGCATCTAGATCAATATCTAACACCTAGAACTTGATAGATCATTGGATTAAGCAATCAATAACTCTTAATGATTGATTAGTACAATCATAATTGTCCTTTTTCTCTGGAAATTGACAATAAAGAGCAAAGATGAAGTGTATGATGTCTTTTTTAAGTTCAAGAATGCAAGGGAGAACCAATTTTTCACAAGAATCAAGTGCTTAAGGAGTGACAATGGTGGTGAGTACATATCTACCAAGTTCAAGGCCTTATGTAATGATCATGGGATCAAGAGGAAGTATACAACACCAAGGACCCCACAACAAAATGGAGTAGTTGAAAGGAAGAATAGGACTTTATGTGAAAGTGCTAAAGCCATGAGGTTAAGGGCTAATCTTGATAAACCATTTTGGGATCAAGCTTTGTTGTGTGCCAATTTCTTGTACAATAGGTGGCCGAATGTTATTTTGGATGGAGGGACACCTTTTGAGATGCTATTCAAGAGGAGGCTGAGTGTCAATGTTCTCGCACATGATATGTCAACATTACTCTTGATGATAGGACCAAGGAAGACCCATCTTCAAGGAAAGGTATTTTTGTTGGATATAGTGAGGTGAGAAAAGCCTACAAGGTTTACATTTTTTCTACTAACAGAGTGATTGTTGGTAGAGATATCATTTTTTATGAGGGGAACATTCCAAAAGTGTCTTCAAGTATTATTGATGATAATGTGGATGGATCTAACATTCTTGATGTTGATGTAAAGGATTTTACTTTAGATGGTGATGATGGTGGACCTTCATCAAGTCAAAAGCCAAGGAGAACATCAAGGGAAAGACAAATGCCTTCAAGGCTCACATATGATGAAAAGGATAAGCAAGCAGTTTCTGAAAATTATGTTGCTTTTCTAACCTCTTGATGAAACTACAAGTGTAGATGAAGCAAGAAAAGAAGAGGAGTGGATCCAAGCAATGGATCTCGAGTATCAAGCTCTTATGAAGAATGAAACATCTTTTGGTAAATGTTCTTGTGTATATGATGCTATGCAAGAGGACAAAGTTTGTTCAATAACTTTGATAATCAAGAGGTTGATCTCAAAGGGCTTGAACAAGGCAAAAAGAAAGTTGGCAATTTGGAGCTAGTCAAGAGCATCAAAGGAGAGGTAATTGGCAAAGATGTTCTGGATCTATTTTTCTAGGCTATTGAAGACTCAAGTAAGGTCAAAGGAGCAGAAAGGAAGTTTTTTTCAAGTTTAGTTTACTTGTTCTATCTCATGTTTGAGCATTTTCATGTGGACGTGTGCAAATTGTCAAGATATGGTAAAACTAGCTACATTGGTGAGCATCATTTTGATGTTGGATTTGTACTAGCATTCTTGGCTGATTTTGATGATGGAAATGAAGGTATTGGAGGTTCATTATGTCACTCATTCATGATCAAGTCATCAAGGTATGATGGTATCTCGAGGCAAGATGGAGATGGAGGCTCATTCATGAGGTTTTATGGTGGATACATGGCAACAAAAGACAAAGAGGGAGGAAACATGCAAGCAAAAGTTGATAACTCTCATTTATTGTTTGTTTGCTATATTTTTCCAGTCTATGTGGTTCTTCATGTCATATTGAAGTGCAATATCATTTTGTGAGGGGGCAAGTCATTGCAAAGGAGGTGGAGCTTCAACATGTGTCCTCAAGGGAATGTGTAGCTGATATCTTCACCAAAGCATTGGGAAAGGACTTGTTCATAAAGCATATGACATCACTTGGAGTGTTATCAAAGTCCATGCTAAAACTAGTTGAAGAGGGAGTGTGAAAGATTCAAGTCATATTTGCTATATTTGTTTATATGGCAAATTGAGACCAACTTTATATTAGATTTGAGTTTGACTTTTCAAAGTTAACCAGTCTAAATTTCATTTGAATAAACACTTTTGGAAAGTGTGGGAAAGTTAGAAATCGAGTTTGAATAGATTCAAATTTAAATGTTGGGTACATTGAATCTAGACCTAGAAATAGTAGGGTTTATATTCTGGAGGAAAAGCCAAGTGGCCAAATAGGGTTTGGACCTGTTATAAAAGGATGTAACTCATGGAAAAGCAAATCTTCTCTCTTCTCTATCTCATTTCATGCTTATACATACTTGTGATGTCTTGCAATTCTATGTGTAGAATGACCTATATTTGCTATTTTCATGTTCACACACGTGAAATACAGTAGGGTACACCAATTCCAAATGAAGTAATCGGCTCGGTTCGGTCCAGTTCAGACGAGTGCCAAATGAAGAAACTGGCTCGGTCCAGATCGCGTAGAGAGGAGGGCTAGGGGTAGGTTCATGGTAGGTTTTATTTTTTCTGTAAGTCTGGTGAAATCTTCAAAATGAAGAAATTGGAAAAAAAATTACAAGGAAGCAAAACTTCAAGAATGAAGAATTGAAGTGCTTATCTCCTAAATTTCCTACCAAAGCTAAAATTTGACCTCCTTTACAAGAAATGTCATATCTCCCTCAATTTTCAACCAAATTGGCTGCAAATTGGCTCAGATTCAAGCTAAGAGTCAGATCTTCAATCCTATAGAATTACAATCAAAAATTTTGTCCCAAAGGTTCAGCCAAAAATGGAAAAAAGAAAACTGCAAAAACTTAACTAGCTAAAATCGGAATGAAAACACTAAAATGGCCATAACTTGGTCATTATAGCTCCAAATTAAAAAATCTCAATACCTTCGAGAAGCTGAAAGAAAGATCTATTGATCTAAAACAAGAAACTACACAAAAAATGAAAATTAGATGGTCAGAAATTGAACCAAATCTTGCTGGAAATTGAAAAAAAAAAGAAAACTAGAACAAGAAACTTTACCAAATTTAACAAAATCCACCTAATCTGATGGGGAAAGGATCTCATGCTCTGATACCAAAATTTTCATGTGCCAATCTTAGCATTCAAACATCTAATCCATTCATTAACATCAAATTATAATACAAATGCAAGAAAAACAAGAAAATACTCAAAAAATCAAGAAACTAGACAAAGATAGTAAAGCTTCGCCAAAATAGACAAAGTACGAATACATTATTGATCATTCACAACATGTGGCCTGAAACTAGAGCATGATCATAGCTCTCATGTGATTGTAGGCACATGAACCACCAATACTATCGAGAAGGCTCTCAAAGAGAAGCTTCAAGATCACTAAAAGTTCAAAAATCACAAAAGTAGAATAGCCTCCAAACTAGCATGACCTCCTCTATTTATAGTGGGCCTTTAGTGCCTCTAATTAACATTTGGAGCTTTATTACCTTAATTTGGTCCTTACAACCATTATTACAATTCCTACCAATACAAATGTGGTGTGGTTGTTTGCAACTTTTTATTAACAATTCTAATGACTAGTTCTAGTCTAGTTTAGCTCCATGGCTATTTTTGGTAATTTATTAGTAAGCTCATGGGCCAATTAGATAAATCACATGACATGCATTAACACTTTACTCCATTTGCACACAACTTGAAGATTTAGGATGAGCAAGCATGCTGACAGTCTAGAAACATTTGCCTCTTCATATAAAGAAGTTGCAGCTTCAGTTTTCATGCTTGTTTCACCTTCGGTTCTTATGTCTTAGACATTTTCTTGAATTGTGAAGTTAGATTATTGTCTAAAATTGTGGTATGCATCATTTCTATTAATGAGAGTGGTCTCATGAGGAGGATAGTACAAATGTATCAAATCTTATATTATATCATCTTTCGCTTCAAAAAGAATGATTGTCTTCTTGGTTTGGAATGTCAATTCGTTGGCTCGTCAATCGTTGAAAAAGATACTCCAACGATGCTTGTCGCATTTTTCAGACAAATTTCCTATGTCATTTTGAAAACGCAACGAGTCCATGCTCTCCAAACTCCTCTTCATCTCCATAATAATATAAATGTTGAAAACATCATGCAATATATAATACATGTTAAAACAAAAAAAAAAACACAATATGGATGATGATATGGTAGAATCAATATGGTTGAAACAATACTTCATTACCTAACATCATAAAATAGGTCCATCAACAAGATTGTAAGTGATAGAAGTGCATCTTAAAAGACATATCGTATATAAAAAATTACAGCATTTAACTACAAAAAGACATTGCATAGCCAAAAAAATTACATCATTTATTTACAAAATAGAAATCATTACATTTTATATAGAAGATGGCAATGGACGATTATAGTCATAGCTAATGAATAATTCATCTCCAGCTTGAAATGATTTACAAACACAAATCATCATATAAGTACCTTTAACGAATCTAGTAAGACAATCTTCCATGTCATTGTTATGTTGTACAAAAGTATAATTTGTTAAACTAGGAAAACCATAAGAACTATTAATATGTCCTGCTATATTTCCAAATTCGCATGGCCTTTCATCAATGTATGTATACTTTCCACGTCCCACCAACTCACCCTGCTCTTCTCTCTCTCTTATGGAGCATGTGTTTGAATGTAATCATATATTTGCATCCTCCAATAATGTATGGTAAAGCATGCCAATCACCCCAATTGTACTCAAGGCCACCATACACCATGAGTGTGACATAACTACTTGGAGGCACATCCACATGAGTGTGGATATACAAGCTTAGGCTGGCCTTTGGAAATCATAAGCTAGGTAAGAGCTGATAGGTTCGATTCCAATATTGAAATGTATCACCTACCCTAGGGAAAGTAACGGACTCTGGCCAACATCCATATCGTACATGCTTGAAAGTTTTCTGGATGACAAATAGGTGTGGTGGGAAAATACCTATGATGTTGGGTATTTGGTCCAAAATAGTGGCACTCACATCACGAATACACAAAGTTTTAGCCTTTTTATTTAGTGCCCTGATTTGTGTTCGATGACGTGTGCTCTCTACAAGAGGGCGTTTCATAGTATTAATAGAAGAAGATTTGGAGGGGCTCTCAATGGGTGACTCCCTCACATTTTCAAATAACCCCAAAGAAAAATCTTCAACAACATCAAGGATCCAAAATCTAGACAAAATCCCATTCTTCTTAGCCGTCCACTAGGTGATTCCAAAGATGTGGATAGACAGGTCAACAATTCTTGCATGCCACCTGATAATATGGGCTGATTGACACGAATCATCTATGGTTGTCATTTGTTGGATGTAACATCAAGCACAATATTTTGATCAAAATCATGTTTACTTATCTATGGATGTTTACTTACCTACAAGTACAAATAACAAACAATAATCTTTTTTCAATAAGATAAATTACCATAAAACTTGCTAAACAAGAATGAATATTTCACGATAATATATTTTTGTGAATGTTTGTAGCAAACTATGTACCATGGCATGATCTTCAATCCCTTGAGCATTTATTGCATTTGAAGGACCCGCAAGCGCTTGATTAAGTTTTGGTGGAGGCCTCCTCCACATGTGATCATTGACTATGTGTCTTTTTCAATATTTAAATCCTTTGCAATCGGCATAATCACAACAAATTCTTTCATCCCATGGATCCAGCTGCATAAATCAAAAGAAAGAATATTATTAGTGTCATATATGGCTTGCAATTAGAAATGAGCAAGTATCTTGAAATTCAAAAGATTGTATGTTATGAAAATCTAAAAAAATTAAAACTACTTATAATGCGAACAAATAAAAGATACAAACAAACATGGTGAACAATATTTTATTGTACTCGTCCAAAAAGATGTGAATATTGTCTATGTGTCTCGTAAGGAATAGTTAGGTGGTCTGGATTGATCACTACCTGAAGTGCTAGACGAAACTCGACCTACATGTATTATTTTCAGTACTAACATCATTACTCTATATCTATTTTGACTAGTGACATAAATTTACATTGCCACAAACACATTATATATAATAACTAGATCTGCATCATGTGAAGGAGTTGTTAGAAAGTGTCAAGAACACAGTATCAATTAATTTTGGACTTTGGCAAAACAATTGGACTTTTTTTAGGATTTTGCCTCCCTCTCTCTCTCTCTCTCTCTCTCTCTCTCTCTCTCTCTCTCTCTCTCTCTCTCTCTCTCTCTCTCTCTCTCTCTCTCTCTCTCTCTCTCTCTCTCTCTCTCATGGGATAGAACATGGAAATGAAATTTGGTTCCACATTGACCACATATTTAAATACCCTTGTTTTAATATTTCAATTCTAATTTTATATTCTTATATATAAATTTAGTGTATCGCTTATAAAAATTACATTCACTACTTTCAATCATGACATCTCAAGAGACATATAACATTGGAATCTTCAAATTAGTTGCGTAGACTTTAAGGTTCATGAAATGAGAGAAAGAAACTAATTTGATATGTTATTGTAACAATCAATATGTTGCAACATCATCCAAATTCTCATAAGTCTAGCATCCAAATTCAGCTACTAGACTATGCACTATTAGAATAAACATCATTCCGTAAGAGCATCACGATCATTTTAAATTTGCATAGTTAGAAAACACAAAAAGAAACACAAAACTGCAATTAAGACACATGGATTCAGTAACCGAAATTGTAAAATAATTTTTTTATTGAAAAGTATGTGCATATGTACATGGGCGAGGATTGCTTTCTAATTGTTGAATGACTATTACAGAATGTGCACCTCTTTGGTGCAATTTTAGAGCTTGAACCAAATTGTACGATCATATTGCACACTGTGCATTTTTCAAGACCAAAGAGTAGAATATGCACAAGTTTGACCTTTTAAACTAAATTATTCTATTCTAAAGGTTGCAAATTTAAAGCAACTATTTGGATCCTTTAGAATCTCTAAAAGTCGTTAAACTTTCCACATTACAACTTTCTCATGGTCTTACAATACACATGCCATGGAATAGAATTAACTTGGGGTGACATGCCCACAACCTAGCATACAAAAAACCGGATTTTTACAAAATTGTCAGGCTAGAACTACAACTGTCAAAAAAATTACAACTTCAACCTAGTACTCATCAACATTAGCTGCACATGCATCAAACAATTTGTACAAATACTCCTTGATGTGTGCTCGAGAGATTTATGGAATAGATATTGATCTTTCGACATCATATCCATGTTTCTTTACCATCTTTTTTGCTTTGGTTTTCCATGCATAAATCATAGCATCAATATCTACATCTTCTACACCGTCATTGTTTGGAACCCAGTCTTCGTATAATTCTTTGTTGTCAATTGGATTGTTTCCATGTTTCCGAGTGGATTTAGGTTCATACCATAATGCTTTGAGTGAAGTGACCATAGCATCAACATCGGTCCCTACTCCGACAACCTTTGCCAAAATAATAATGACAATCATCTTAGATTACAATCTAGATATCCAAAGTTCTGCTAAATATCAATTCAGTTGTTATTTGGATTCATTATGACTTGATATCCAATTGAGCACTCTGGGATACAATCACAAATTAGTTGAGTCTATTCCTTAACTAAGGAATACTCTATCCCCAGAATACTGTATATCCAATGCACATAATTTTAACTGATGAACCAAAATGATTCATTAATCATGCGTCTTACAAGCCATATAATTCAAAAACCATCAGTTCCCGGTGAATCTACATCACATTGATAATTTTACCAATTAACTTCATCCAGGAGTAATCAAGTACTCAAGATAATTGTCAATGATTCAGAAATCTCAAATGTCTAGGTGGAGAATTCAATTATACTAGTATGACACCACATTTAGATCCTTACCCAAATAATTTATAAGTTAATCCATAAATCTTCTATACAAAGATTTGTTAACTCTGCAAGTATCAGTCAAAACAATACTTGTTGATCATATGCTTATGTTCGTCGACTAGGTTAAGTGCATCAGATAACCTTAGTAACTAGGATTACACAGTAGATTCATACAAGATAAATTGTGCACATATGTGAATAATCTCACTATGACCCAGTACATAAACACATTATTAATTGGTAGATTCCTCCAGAACCCACATATATTACTCACATATATCTCATTGAGATCTTGTAACTCAGCTACAAAATATTTCCTATTTCTCATCAGTAAATAACATATTCAAAAAAAATCTCTGAGATGAATAAAATCAACCCCTCTATGATCCTAGTACTAAAACTAAGATTAGGTTGATCCTATACAGAACTCTAATACTTAAATTCTAATCAAAGTTACTTCTATTTCAATCAAAATAGAACTAGTAACCTTTGACCTTTTACTATACTAGTTATAGATAATGATTCAAATTCCAAACTTGTTTCAAATTGTCTACACAATCCCTAGAGAATTTCTCTTATTTGAAAAGTTCCAATTAGGCATCTTACTTTGAATATATCCGAAATTACTCCTAGAAAAATCCCATTTCTATACCACAACTGGTTCTTTTCCAAAAACTATGCAACCCACAGATTCTCAAATAGAAATTTATCCTACCACTTCACCCCTCCTTTTAAAGAAATTATCAATTTCAATAAAAGTTAACTTGAAAGATGATATATGAAAATATCCAAATCCAAGAAAAGTCAATTGTGCTTCCACTAAAGGATTCACTTCATTACAAACAAGACTTCTCCTTCAAATATTCTCAATCAAAGTAGTGATAGAAACTACTATTTTATGAAAATCCATTTATGCAACAAAGATATTCTAGGTTCAAGAAACTGAAACATTTTAACCTTAGAATTAATCTGAATTCCAAGTTTATTCACACAAGTAGTAATTTATATGACATAATGGTCTTTTAGAAGAATAACTTCATGTTGGAAAGAATCATATAAATTAGTCTGATATCTTATATTCAAAAAATTACTTAGAAGTAAAGGATTAATTAAGAAAGCGAGAAATAGATTTGAGGGTCTCTGATTTTGTAAATAATGAAATACCACATTAGGATCTAGATTAAACCTCAAAATTTTCCAAAATACCCCACATTTGATCGAATGGTTTTCTCCTTTCCCATATCGTGACTAGGTATTAAAACACACCATTGATCATCAGCTCTTTACAGTCTTAGAATTTTCTTTCCAAAATTACTGATGTCCCATACCATCAGCTTTTCCTTCCAGAAAATCTTTAACCGCCTTATCTGATATTCTAGAGATCCATTGATCATCTAACTGTCCTATAATTCACATAGGAAATTATCTCTTGTTTTCAAAACGGGAGAATCCAATCATTTGGATGACTGGCATGCCTATCATATGGATACCTCAAATCCACATCTAATCCTGTGATTTAAACAGAAGAATTAACATGGTTTCACATTACATTTTAATCCTTCTAGGTTAGTTATAAGCTTCGAAACCCTACTGATGCATCAAAACTAGGGACAAGCTTCACTGAACTAACAGATCCAATGTAATCCACGTATCAGATTTCTTTTTTAACATCACAATTGACATCCAGACTACGGATAACTCAATGGTTACAAAGATAACATTTATTAATTGAATTAAATGAATTTAATTCAGGAAATTAATATCCAATATTAAGCAATCATTTACAGGGATTACCGAGATCCTAACTGCAAAATACATTTTTCGATCACACTTACTACATCTGATGTCCACTCTTCTTTCCTCCTTGGAATTTTCAGTTTCTTGAAAATCTATTTCAACTAAGGTACCAAAAAAATGTAACGACATTAGTAAATCTTTAGAAATTAATTACTGTAGAAAAAAGTCTAAACAATTTCATTTATGTCCTATACCTCAAAGTTCATTTACTAGTATCTGAAACGATATTAGTCTGATCGTTTGAATATAATTCACCATAGGATTTTACTGAAAATAAAATCAGTTACATAATTCTTATTATTACAAATTTTTCAATAAAATTGGACTGTTTTTTCTTTTTATTGACTGGTTTGGCATTACTCCGTTAATATTGACAAAACCTATCCAAACACATAATATGAAATTACATGAATGAAAATCTCACCAATAGAATTTCAGTTCTTGAATTGTATTTTGTCAGCCATATCGACTAGATAAAGAATACTATAGCCACATTTAATCTGGCTATTTCATATTGTTTGACGATTTTAATTCAAATTTGACGAGTATCTTGCACAAACGTTCACTTGACTGATTTCTAGCGATCAGAATCGATTAGAAAACTATCAGACAAGCAACTGATTTCAAATTTTAATCAAATTGAAATTCAAGAAAAAAGAAAGAAATTCAAATTTTAATTGTCAATATAGGAGTTCCCAACTCCAAAAGTTTAAAAAAAAAATGATAGTTTAGTAAAAATTGTCGGCAATTCATTGCGGTTCCTTCTGTCAATTTTAACTTACCTATCACTGAGAAATAATTTAGACTTAGTGAAAACACTATGACCAATTCTGACTGATAAACCCAGTTTAATCAATTCACTAATCTAAACCGATTCCATAGATAACAAAAAAATGACCGAAATCTTGTTGTTTTCGAAAAACTCAATTTTTGCTTTATTTTACGTAATTCAAAAATTCTGACGAAAAATACTTTTAGTACAAAAGACAATCAAAATCGAAAAATTGAAACACTATCCAATTCCTAATGTTACTAATCCAATGTCAAATTGGCATGCAAAGCACACTACATTAGTTACAAAAATGTCATTCTGAAATTTTTTTACGTAAACTTCAGTTTTACGAAATTTGTCAGCCAATATCACTAATTTGTAATCCAACTGTCAGAGCACATGCGTATGACCACTCAAATCGATTGTGAATCCATCATGCATGTCAGAATCACTCTGACAATCAACATGCAACCAATCCATGCAAGTACAATACTACAAATTAGGAAAATGATTGGCATGCAATCAAAACAATTCCTAATTTTGCCAATTTTACTCACAAAACTACAAAATTTCAAACGGTCATAAATTTGGCTACAGGACACCAAATTGGGTGTTGTAAAGCTCAACACAGAGGGAGACCAAGTGAACAAGATGCTTGCCACATCAGCCTGCCACGTAGGCTTCACAGGTGTGAGATTAGAGTGTCAGAAAATCTATAGTAGGGCGCATTTCCAAATTCGGTGTTGTAAAGCTCAACACAGAGGGAGACCAAGTGAACAAGATGCTTGCCACATCAGCCTGCCACCTAGGCTTCGCACGTGTGAGATTAGAGTGTCAGAAAATCTGTAGTAGGGCGCGTTTTGGGCTGAAATCGGTGTTTGCAAAAACGTGCAAACAACCATTTCAGCCAAAAATTGATGTTACTAATAGTCTTAAACAATCAATTAGACTTCCATGTAGCATTCATACTGATCCTAAGATGCAGTATAGGCTGAGAATGAAGATTTCTTGATTTGTAGAAGTCAAAATAGCTTCAAACTTGATGGAGATGGTACATAAGCCACCGGCCATCAATTTATAGGTTTGATAGCTTGCTGGGAAGGTAAAAAAGAATGCTAATTATGCTGTAAATAATTCTAGAATGATCTCTTTCTGGATTTGGAGAGATCCATCTCCCAAAAATCACCAAAAATGGTCATTTTTTTGAACTTTTTTTACTTCCTACAAGTTCAATTGCTAGAATTATTGGCCCTAACTTCAGAGAAAGCCTCAAAAGACTTTGGTTCACCTCTTTACAAGCTCTACATGGTATTTTACATCCACCTACTATCCAACTTTATGAAAAAACAACCAAAAATAATGATTTTTTTGGATATTTTTCGGTTTTTTCATCACTCTTTCTCTAACACATGCAAACCAATTTACAAAAATATAACTATCTAATTGATCTGATTCTGTTGGATTTTGGTTCTTACTATCTATTTTGTGCCAAAAAGCATGAAAAACTAAGCAATTGTGACCAAAACATAGCCTAGAATCTTAAATCTTTGGAAACTTAATTGGCATGCATCATTAATTTCATCATTAATGAACCCTAAAATGAAAGTACACTTGCTGGAAAATTCAGATTCTACACAAGAAAAAGCTCCAAAAAAACATCACAAATTGGCCTTCAAGGACAATTCTCATAAAACCACAAAGAATCCCAAGAGTAATGGATCATAGCAACATGCAAATTCAATCGAAAGGTAGCCCTTCTCCATGTTCTCCAATCTTTGTAAGCCTTGCTCTGATACCAATGTAAGGGAAGCTCCCCTAGATCCTGCTTACAAGACAAAACACAATGGAAAACACACTATGGAGCAACCACCCAACCAAGTAGAAAAACCAATCAACTCTAGAAACTTCACCCCCAAGCCAAGGAATAAGAAGCATGAAGGTAGAGCGAAACCCTGGCAATGAATCAATGATCTCAATGAGAAGTACGGTGAGTTTGGCCTCAATATATAGAGCCAAAAGCAACCTGGGCACATCGCCATGCATAGCCCTAAGTTCCCTATACATAGATTCACCTAGAATAGAGTCCTAAGCATGGACCAACTATTCAGAATTGCTATTGATAACTCTACACATGCCTTGACTGTCCCAAACCTTGTACTAACTCCATTTAGTGTGTTCTGGGCCTCACAAGAATATTAGTTACTTTCGGGTCACATCCAGTATGACGTGGCATAACTAACAGCTTGATTTACTGGAGTACCGCATGTATCCAAGACTAGGAGTATACTGAATCCTACTTACTGGCCATATGGACATAATAGAGATAACTATCATTATCTAGGATCGTGAATGAATTTCATTTGATTCATCCACAGCACATTCGGTCTCTCATACAAATGCAGATCAATTATCACTTGCATCAGATTCTATAATATTGTCATATTTTATGTCAGTTTCTTCTAGAAACTTGACTATATCCTTGATCTTCTGATCTTGTGAAGAGGAAGAAGGCGAAGTATGAATGGAACTTGAGCAATCCACTTCATCTGGAATCAAAATAATCAAATATAATATAAATGCATATTGATATTCAACTAATCTACACTTCTTGCAGCAAATTTGGCAGTAACCAGAGAAATTAAATTTTTCATAAAGTTTTGTATATAATCGATCCAATCTATTTTTCAGATGAATTCCAACATGCTTGACAATATTAGTGTAATGCAAAAAGGCCATGTTCTCAACCGTTTGCAAAGGCAATGTAGCAAAACTTTTGAATATTTTGTAAGGCTCAAAGAACACATGTCTATGATGAGCTGTAGCAAAAACATGAAGAAAAGGATGAAACAATGATCAGAAGTATTCCCTAGCTTCGATAATACCAAAATCGTCAAAAAAGAAAAGAGCACAATATCTGGATCAGATCTACATGCATCTGGATGGAATATAATCTGCCAAAGAATTAAAAAAATTAAGTTAGTCTTATAAGATTGATACATAAATAATTGGATTGCGAATATTAATGACATTGAAATTTTAGAGTCTCACTGTTCGCAATGTCGTGGCAATACTAAAGTGTCATGAGAGTCCATCGATATACATTTTGTTGAGTCGATTTGAAAAAACTTTGAGTTATCATTTCTAATCGTGGCGTTGCTTCCAGAAAAGATGACCTTAAACCATTTTACGTCAAAAATAGAGTATTTGTCGTTAGTCTCGTAATCGACTTCATAAATATGTTGCAATGTGCCGACATAGTCTAGGTCGTTCGAAATGACATTAGGGTCCCTCGCACTAGAACGACTCTCTTGTTGAAAGTTGGCCATTATACCACAATCATATGTACGTCGCTTGTTGTCAACTCTCTCAACACGGTAATGGTGTCCATATGCCCACATGCCAGTGTATGATGTATACTAAAACACAAAAAAAAAAAAAAAATGTGTGTAATTAGAAATATTATTCATATATTGAGTAGTACAAAAACAAAACTTCACAAAAACAATATTACACTAACATTCCATCCACATCTGCGAACAAATTCTCATTCTAATTCGGTCACTTCTTTTCCGTTTTTGGATGCTTTTAGCATCGTATCAAAAACTCATTCACGAGAGCATTTTGAAAGTAAAGGCTCCAAAGGTTCATCGTTCTCCAACGCCCTCCTCCTTCTTCGATTGATATTTCTTCTTCATTTCAAAAGTTATGTTTCTTTCCTTTTTGGCTTCTTCATACCTTGAAATCCACTTTTCCATTTGTCCACAATTATATTATATGAATGTGTCAATTTTCTCTTTTAATTGAGGTGAAAGTCTTTTTTGCACACCATTTCCTTGTGGTACTTCACCCTTAACACCTTCTTCTTCTTCTTCACACCACATTTTTGGACTTGCAGGATGCAATTGTGAGATTATTGCGGTTATATAAAACAAAGATTCTTGTACAAGCCAACTTTCTGCAATGCTACATTCTTGCCTTGCCTTTTGTCTCATAAAGCCCTTCAAAACTTTCATAAAGTGCTCAAGGTAGAACATCCATCTCGTGTGCACAGGTCCTGCAATTGATACTTCTTCGACCAAATGCACTAGAAGATGAAGATGAACTTGTATATCCAAAAAGGAAGTTGGAAAATCTCTATTGGATTTTCATGGAATCCAATTCACTATTTTTTATTTCTTTTGAGGAAATCCGCCTGCAAGATTAATAGTACATTAGGTTGTTTAACACATAAAAAAATTGAAATAACACATATCTATACAAGTGCTTCAAAAAATATACAAACCTAATCATCGATGACAAATTGTAAAGCGTATTTCGTACGTCATCGTTGAAGAGACCTCGAATAGAAAGTGGAAGTATGAATTGCAACATCTTATGCCAATCATGTAATTTCAATCCACTTAATTTACCATCTTTGGTAAATGACTTGCATAAAGAATGTGGATAGTCTGTTGGAGTTTTCATTTGTTTTATGACATGTTTAACATAAGAGAGTTGCTCTTTTGTAAGAATCCACGGCACACTAGGTAGAATCTCGTCTCCACCTTCGGTGTATTGAATCCAATAGGGTCTTTTCACATCGGCCGCTTGTAGATCTTTACGAGCTGTGGAGTTTCCTTTTATGCCAATGATGTGGTTCCATAAGGATTCACCAACGTTTTTGAATATGTGCATAGGATCCAATAGATGGTTTAGCAATAAATTCCTCCAATAGGATAATTTATGAAAAATAGGCAATTGTTTCATACTGTCAATGGATTCATTCGATGAAGAATTAACGTCGTGATGTTTAAGCCATCCACCATGCCATTCCGCTACTCCTATGTGTGGGGGTGGTGGTGGTGTTAGAGGATTATCTCCTCGCCCTCCAAAAAATCGCCTATTCAACTTTCGAAAAGGATGATCAGGTGGCATGTAGTTGCAATGATTTTCGTACACCACTTTTTTTAACATATTTGTGCTATGTCGACCTTCCAAAAGTGGTCCACAAATATAACATGCGTTGTAACCCGATGTGGTTAAACCTGCATAGTTCATAAACCAAATTAAACATAAGCTTAGTTAAATATACTCAAGCGTTAAACCCTAAAACGGATTAGATTCATTATATAGATACCTGAACATTCGCTTAAACCGGGGTAGTCATGCATCGTCTACATTAGAATTCCACGAACAATGAAGTTCCGTTGTTGTAAAGGTCTCAAGATGTCATAAGCATGAATACCATTAATGTAAATACGCTATAAAGTATAATAGTTGTGTTATGTGTTAAGTACCCGAATAAAGATGTCACGCTACGATCACTCCATTTGTATGTTACTTGAAGGTTTAGAATAAGAATTGACGTAGCTAGTCTCAAAATGGATGTTCTGATATAGAGGAGTGTCTGCCTCCTTGCGCAATAGAATCTCGTCTTCATCCATCTCAAATTGTTCGTGATCTCCATTTTCATTAGAAGATGCATGCATATCATCATTCTCATTTGTTTCAAAGTAAGATTCAAACATGTTGTGCATTGTTTCATCGTGTTGCACCTCATCATCATAATCATTAGAATCAAGTTGATTATTCTCTTTTTCAATTGTGTTTGCCTCTTCAATTTGTTTCATTCTTTGTTTTCTCTTGTCTATCAAAACTTGACGTTGATTGTAACTAAACACGGATGGATCAACTTCGTGGAATGGCATTCGATGTATTGGCTACACACATGAAACAAATTCCATAAGTGACATATATAGATTGACGAAAATAATAATAAAAAACAATCATATAAAAGTAACAAACCTCAACGTCTTCCAAATTCGATGGTTGACTGTCTTCTTTTCGTCCAAACTTCTACAAATGATTTTCAACAATGCATCTTTCACGCATCTTTTGTCCATCACACTTGAGACATGTGCACCATATTTTATTTTGAAAATAATTTCTTTACGAGAAACAAAAATCAAGTACATGTCACTTTAGCACAATATTTTAACTTATAATAACAAAGTTAGGAACAAGAAAACGTGCATGTTTATTACTTACCCTGTTAACTTGAGTAGTGTCTTCATCGCTAGACTGATCTGAATGTAATTCATCTCGTTGTGATAAACTGCATATATGCACAAGTACAAAACACAAATAACATAAAATTATTATATGATTCTAATGTTTTAATTTTTTGATAGTAATATTCTTATACATTGTCGCTTATATGATTCTTTTGCATCTTGGTGTAGGCTCGAGCTCTACACGCATATCTCTCTTCTTTTGTTAACACAGGTATAAAAGTCCCACTACAATGTGCATTAAAGTTCTGTAATCGATTTTCTTTTCTTTCAATATATTAGGGTTTATTGTAATGTATTGTATGTTTATGAATGTAGTAATCATGTCGGGGTCAGGCAGTGGTGAAAGCTCGGAAGACTTTGTAAAAAATTTATATGAATCATTAACTCCTGAGCAGAAAACACAACTACAAAGTATGCTTAGCCAAGATGAGGGTGGTCCCTCACAAGCGGCCGCGGCTCTCGCCCCCACTGAAGAGTCATCCACAAATCTTTATTATGACGTGGATCCTCAAGGCAATATAATTGCCAATAGAAAAGGGAGGGTGGTTTTGGACCGACTCTATTCTTTATGCCAACGCCATTTTGGCGACAGATTATTTAGTAAATGGTCCGACCAACCTGCCGTTGATAAACAACAGATTATTGGTACCCTTCATGACGAATTCCAACAAGAAGAGGAATTTGAGGAGAAGGAAATTCATAAGCATATGAGCTTATGGATTAGGCATCGTCGTGATATGGCACGACGAGCTTATAGGGACGGGCAATCCAAGCCCTCCTGGTGTTTAAAAAATGATTGGAACCGTGTAAAAGCGGATGAACGAACACCAGATAAATACAAGATTCAAAAAGATGTTGCGGCCGCTAGGATGCATGGGATAGGCAATTCTAGGTTGGGCTTGAGTGGAAAGACGGGATTGCAGGCAAGCATGGTAAGTGAACTTACACTACTCTTATAGTTTATCTTTTATTTCATATGCTTTTATTTTTTAATATGCATTATGACTAGCTGCTTCAACGTAGCCCTAAATTGATTTCAACTTAAATTGAATGCATGGATAGTTGGCGAACTATGGACGTCGGCCAACTAAGGAGGAATACGAATATGCCTACAGGGAATCGTACGACGCATTAGTCGACAAACTAAAGAGCGAGGGTCATCCTCCAAATGTAAAACTAGTTTGGTATTCATACTAATGTGGTTTGTATCATGACGTCAATTTCATTTAATTTAATACGATCAAACATTAAATATTAATGTAGTTTGTTTGCTTGTGTTCATGCAGACTGGACGTCACGACGACGACGAGTAGATTAGTTTATAAATTTTAGTTGATGTTAGATCTAGAAAGACTCGTGCGACATTAAAGCACCAAGTTTGTAATACATTGATTCATATTATGAAAATATTATTATTGCAAATGATCATGCTATATTGCCATTGCTTTTATATGTGCTCTTTTTTCAAAAATTGCAATGTCAAATTTAGAGATGTGGATTGACGTAATAACCAACTAAGAAATTAAAACCATGTGCAATGTTGGGAATCAAAACAACAATCAATATCATATATAGAAATCTAAATGAAATTTATTATGTGCACAAAGCAATGCAATAAAGTATTGTCATTCATAATGGACATGAAGTAATGCAATAAAATATAAAATGAAAAGTAGTTTAAAAATGAAAAGTACCTCATGCTTAGTTTGTTGTTTGATCCAAATGTTGAATGCAACTCAAAAATATTATTTTAAAAACAATTCACGAACATTGCTTCTCCAAGAACTCAACTCCAATAATAGCCCGATAAAAATGTGCGCACTGTTTTTTAAACATTTTTTATTTTTTTTTACGTAATTTGGAACGGCGGAATCCGATGTCCTAACGCGTCGGATAGATGTCGGACACATGTCCGACATTTTTTTTTATCATTTTGTTAACAGACGTCATATTTCGACAACTATTTGGAACGTTGAAATCCAACGTCCAAGCATACGTCGAACGGACGTCGGACGGGCGTCGGACATTCGTCGGGGAAATTTTAGCATCATTCCGTGTTTATAGACATCGGAATCAATCTGTGGACCGTTTGATGTGGTCTCCCTGGGAGGTTCAAAGTACTACATCACTTTTATTGATGACTTCAACAAGTTTGCAGTTGTGTACTTTATCCATAACAAGTCAGAGGCCGTGGACAAATTCATAGAGTTCGTGAATTGGGCTGAGAAATGGACTGACAAAAAGGTGAAGCAGCTGAGAATGGACAGAGGAGGAGAATATGTCTCCAAATGCCTTGCAGAGTTTTGTACCAGTAGAGGCATACTCCACTTGAAGACTGCAGTGTACACACCACATCACAATGGTATGACAGAGAAAAAAAATCGGACTCTCGTGGAAATTGCGAGATCCATGATGGCCTATTCAAAGGCATCAAAATTTGCTCCCCAAGAAGTCAATCCAATCATTGTTAGAAGATCATCTCGATTGGATCTACCCAAGTACAATGGATTATCTAATCCAATTAGATTTCTCCAAATCTATGCAGAATCTTGTGAAGTCTATGACGAAGTTTTTTTTCAAGATAAACTTAAGTTATTTTCAATGGCCTTAATAGGTGCAACACAAGATTGGTATTATAATCAAGATGAAACTGAGCGTATAGATTGGAAAACTGTCAAACGAGCCCTTATCACATGGTTCAAACCTCAGAAGTCTATGGAAGACCCTTTCCTACTTCTAAGTAAAATTAAAATGGAAAAGCGAAAAATGGTACGAGATTACATTGAACGGGTTAAACGCCTCAGATCTGAGTGCATACCCGAGTTGATTATTGAAGATGCCATGATTATGTGGTTTTTGGTAGGTCTACCAAAAAGGATTAGACACGAGTTGAAATGCCATAATGAGTATACAACTTTGCAAAATGTTATGGACGATGCAATACGAGAGGAGAACAAAGATTCAGATGATGAGCCAAATATTGGGTTGTTGCCTTATCTAACAAAGCAGACCACTATGACATCCACGACTATCACATCAACGAATATCAACGCTACTGCAGAGATGATGCTCAACGAATTCGAAAAAACTTGGAAAGAACCAACTAATACAAATAGAAAAGTTGCAGTCACAATTTGATGAAAAGATCAAAGCCTTGGAAGATTTCCATGGAAAAGCGAACAAGGAACCTGAGAAGTTTGCTAAGACTTTTTGTATTAGGGAAAATGTCTGGTGTTCCATTTGTACAGGCAATCACACAGTGATGAACAACTGTCCACAATTGAAAAAATGAATGGCAATCAATATTTGTCATCTGTGCAATTCACTTGATTATGAGACCGCTTATTGCAACTTTAATCCTCAGATTATCCAGCAACAATATGCCCAGATGGGATATCAAGAACCCCTTTACGGAAAGGATCCTACAGTCAAACCTCGTCAATCTACTCTTGGGTATCCGGAGCGACTAGTTTTTCCAGCCCCACCAATACAACCTGCTAATCTGACGGAACCAAAATCTTACAGAGGTAACTAACAATGGAATTACAGTAATGATCATGAAAGTGGACCTTGAGATTAGTATGTTATTTATACTGCCGCACAACAACAAGCATGTAGAAATTGGTCCAGAGCGCTGCTAGGGGTGGAGAAAATCACAGAGTTGCAGAATGTTCAAACAAGGGCAAATTTGTACCATTATGTCGTGAATGTGGTTATGGGCATTGCTACAAGGACTGTCCAGCAAGACCGAAGCCGCCACCAGTTACAGCTCCTGTAAATTTGATAGCAATCAAGCAAAGACCAGTAGTTCAACCTGAACCAAGTGTACCCTTGATGGTGGTTACTAGGGCTTAGAAGTGAGTATCTGATGTTAGGTCAACCTAATGACTCTTTGACAAAAGTACAAAGAGACAATTGATTCATAAGACTCAACCTTATCAATTGATCGCAAGACAATTGTATCGTCACGGAATGGATGATATTTTTTTCAAAGATGTGTTTTACCGCATGAAGTACTTGAATTAATCATGTTTTCACATGATGGAATGGGCGGAGGACATTTGTCTACATATATCATTGTTCCAAGCTTTTGCAATCAAGGTGTTGGTGGCCTACACTTCATGAAGACACCGTAAATTACATTCAGTCATGTGATGTTTGCCAACGGGTACGACGTCCTACACGACAGAACTATGAACCATTACATCCAGTTTTATCGCAAATACCATTTGAGAAATGAGGCCTAGATTATATTGGGCCTATCCATCCTGTGGTAAGAGGATCTCAAGTCAGATATATCATTGTAGCAACCGATTATATGACCAAGTGGGTTGAGGCCAAAGCTGTTAAAGTTGCTGATGCGAAATCTACGGCTAAATTCCTCTATGAACACATCATTATTAGATTCGGATGTCTTATAGAGATCGTTAATAATGGTGGTACACACTTTGTTAATCAAACTATAAAGTGTTTGTTGGAAGACTTTTTTGTTATACACCGGTTTAGTACTCCTTATCCCAAGGGTAATGGCCAAGCTGAATCTTCCAATAAGATTCTCTACACTATTATGACAAAAACAGTCGAAGCAAGTCGTATTGACTAGATGTTGTCATGCCAATTGAATTTTTAGTACCATCTCTACGCATAGCAGCAACAGAGCGATTAGATGATGACAAATCCTTGTAATTGCGTCATGAAGCCTTGCACAAATTATGTGAAACCAAATTGATGGCAGTTGATGCGTTAGTAGCAGAGAAAGTCCGCCGCAAGGCATGGCATGATCGTCGATTACACAAAAAGGATCTGAAAGTGCATTGATGTATAAAACTAAGCTGATTAAAGAAAAATTGAAGTTTACCAGTGAAGGACCGTATAAAGTCAAAGAAATACTGAACCATGGAATAGTTATTTTGGAACATTTGGATGGGAAACATTTTCGACAATTCAGTTAGCATGATCCGAGACTATGGCTTTATTTTGCTTGTTTTTCAATTTCTTGCTTTCACTACTTGATTGACGTATTCTTTTGAAAAAGAGAAAAAAAAAAAAGTAAAAAATGTATGGAAAGACTAATGAGCAAAAGTCAGAAATGTCATCAAATCAATAAAAATTGAAGGAAAGTATTTTCAAGAATCAGATCTTTATGGAAGATAAATTGTCGGAGGGTTTGCAGATCCAAAGGCAACCCTAACCCTAGTAAATAAGTGAGAGGGATTTGGCAGCCTGCGTGTGTAAGTCCAACCCGATGATCGCATAGTTATTTGATTAATTAGAAAGTCAATAAAAGGACTTTAGGCCTTTTTGCGGGACTTTTAATGTCGCAGGCCTATATGTCAAGTTAGTGAATAAAGTTGGGACTCCCACCAAAATTGGGTTTAGGATTTAGGGTTTACTGTTTTAGAATTGTTCGCCGAGTTTTCAGAGGCAAAATCCACCTCAGATATACCTATATTGAGTTGGGCGAACGTTCTTACAACCAATTAATACATGTATCTTGCTTGTACAATGCTCTGGATCTTAAGGATCTGATCAATCTGATTGTCCAGAAGTGAAATTTAGGCCTTGTACGGTGGTTTTTCCTTGATAACTTTTTACTCCTTGCACTGATTGACCTGAGATTTTGATAGTAGTTGGATCTGGTGCAGATCTTTCTGTCAATAATCTGGTGAGTACTATCAATCAATCACCATAAGCAATCACCAAGAGAAAGAGGAAGAACACACCATCACACTATTACACTAAGTAAAAGAGAGTACAATAAACCCTGAATATATATATATATATATATATATATATATATATATATATATATATATAGAGAGAGAGAGAGAGAGAGAGAGAGAGAAAAAAAAAAAAAAACTAGAAGTTGACTATAGACTAGCCTACAACTACTTACAGCTGGTAACAGTTGTCAACAGTAAATCGTAAACAGTAACAAGTTTATCATTGGTTTTGTTTGTAATCCTTTTCTTTTTCTTTTCTTTTTTTCTAAATATTTTTATATATTTTTCAAGGACTTCACGATTATTGCTACATTGACACTTATTAATTTTTTGATTTTTTAAAAGCATTGTGTTTTGAAGTTCTCGAGGCCTTCAGGCTGTCGCCAATCGTTTTTTCGGAGAAAGTGAATTTAAAATCCCGATCTTTCTTTGTCACGTTCGTTGCCTTTTTGGACCTCCTCGCTGGCGCTGCATGTGTGTGTGCGTGGGTGGCACGGTCTGATCTGCTGGGGTGAACCGCTGGTGTAGGTGAGGTTTTTGCTTTGTTCAAATCAGCGCCAATCACGACCAAGCAGTATGCTCGGTTGCCAAAGAATTTATCATGAATGGTTTTTTCCAACTCGAATCGAATCTCTGTATTTAGGCTCCAGTCACGGCTTGTGATCTCATGAAATTTTGCTACTTCATTTTCAAAATCCTCATTCTCAGATCGCTGATAGCAATTTTTCACATTTTTCTCTGTTGAATTAGGATTAGGATCTTAACAGTTGTTCATCTGTTCGAGCGCCTGTTCACCTGTTCATCTGCGCTTTTCAAGTAGCTCGTCAAGCTCGCTCATTTAAGAACCCTCATGTATGTTCAAGCAACTCTTCAAGCATGCTTTGTGAAGAACCCTCATCGCTGTTCAAACTCTATTCAAACACCCTCATCACAGTTCTAAATCGATTCAAACAGCTTCAGAGATTTTTAAGCACCTGTTCAAGCTACCTCATCTCTGTTAAAACTCGTGGTAGTCATCTCGTTGTGGGTTGAAGTGGATTTGCCAAAAGAAGAATTTGCAATTGAAGGCCTGATTGGCTGCCAACAATCTGCCCTGGTGCATCGCTGACAACCAGTCTTTTATTTGCCAAAAAAGTGTTATTTTTGCCTGCGGTCTGGCGCTACTAGGGTTTTCTACCTATCAAACAATATCAAACAATCACTACAGAAGCTGCCAAATCTGCGATAGGTTTGCAAAAAATTGCTCTATCAAATCGGATTTGTTCTACTGAGATTCGAGACCCTGTCACTGCTAAAAATTATTGGACACTTGATGTAGCAATCATTGTTACCAGCCAGCTGTTTAGAGCCACATTGGTCTGCAGATTCTTCCTTGCTGAATTGCGCTCAGGGTGCACTACAAAAGTTGGCTTAGGGCAATCAGAGAGCTGGAAAGGTACAAGCTGTCTGAAAACTTCAGAATTACAGTTTGTTTAAAGCAGATGTTTTGTTTTCCCATCCTTTCGTCCCTTTTTTGGGTCACTGATCTGGGGCAGCAGACATCTCAGACAGCATTCTGTCTACTATTGAGACTTTTCATGGTTTTTTTGTCTGAATCAGACTTGCTTCAAATTCTATTTTTGTTGGTTAGTAAAATCAAACTATTGTGCATTTCTTTGCTTTCTTCAGAGATAGTGAGTACTCGTGTCAATTCCCTTGTATTACTATCACCTCATTTGAGACTATATTATGGCAGACGAACATGTTGATATTCCTGCTAGCTCACAATTGGACTCGAATCACTGCCAGGCACTAACCAATTATTCTCTGTTTATTGGCATCCTATGTTCACCAGAGATGTGTAGCATTGATGCTATGAGAATTGTTCCATCTAAAGAGTAAGATATGTTGCAACATCTACCCCAACCATAGTTGCAGCGCGACTCAGAATCGCGATCCCGATTCGCGATTCGGGATTTTTCCAAAATCGTGTAAATTCGTTATTTTTTTTTTTTTGAAATTTTCTTAGGCAATATGGGTATCAGATGAAAGCTCCGATCGAGGGGATTATGATTGTTTAGTTTGTCGACTGTTTCGGGTGCGAAACACCAAAAAGTGTGTTTTCACTCGGGGAGTTGGAAGGCCAAATCATGAAGAGGCCTTACCGTCGGGGCCGGGGTCTACCGGCAGCCCCCGAACCCCGCGGTTGGGGGGCGTTGCCCCCCAAACCCCCCACCGGGGGGCTACTCCCCCCCGAACCCCCTAGAGCTTCTTGCTATATAGCGACTGTAGATAAAAATGCCACCGCCCCCCTTAAGATAAAAATGGGGTCCAAATGCGCGCGAGAAGGGCCCAATATTTATGCCCCCAACTGTATGTACATTGCACTCACATCTCCAGTGAACCAATTGCAAAAGTGATTATCATCCATATAGTTGATAGTCCAAACTATAGCATTAACATTTACTGAAAACCAGAGCAAATGACAACCGGATAGCTACTGAAAATAAGATCTGTTTGTGCCTCATCTATTGCACTTCTGAGAGGCAAAACGCTGGGTTGACCATTGATCCCCTAAAAAAATTTCAGCAATAAGATATTTTTCCAAAAAAAAAAAAAAAAAAGAAATTTGCGATTCTAGGTCGCGAATCGCGATTCGCTGCAACTATGACCCCAACATAAAAAAGGAACACAAAAAAAAGAAAATTTTCCCTCATGAGGAATGAAAACGAGAGTATTAGATTGAAAAATTATAGTCACAATGAGAGTAGGAAGACCGACAGTTTGTCTAATAAATAATCATAACAGTTTGCCTAATAAATCTTATTTTAGTTCAAAATGTATGTTTCTATGCTTGTTTAGAGTTTTTTTTAAGTTCATAAAGCTTGAGTGGCACACTTACATTTACGCTTCTTTATATGATAGGTCATTGCTCGGCCTTTATGTATTGAACAAGGAACTCGATACGATGTATCAATATTTCAGATCAACTATTTTTATTTTAAGTTAGGTTATGTCTTCATGTCGATATTTTGTCCTCCGCAAACTTTTTTCACTCTATCGCATTTTGATTGTCATGTAACTGGAAGTAAATTGAATTAACGAAGATTGTAGCATGAATTTCGATACGTTGTATCAAAATTCTGACTGCAAAATAGCCTAAGCCATACATTTTTTAGTCGATTTTTTAGGTTGTTGACCATTTTTTGTGATTTGTTAGGTTTATTGCCTTGAATCTGCGTCATTTTTCAATATAACAATGATGCATACTAGCAATACCCAAAAGTGCATCCGATTCAAGTTTGGTTCACAAGATGGGGATGATTCTCAAACTCCTCCAAGGAAAGCTCCATCAAAAAAATCAAGTGAACCTCCTCGAGTGTCCAAAGTCCAAGTGTCTCAATCATGAGTGGGCCGTCAAGTATAATCAAGAAGATGGCATTAAGCTTTATATGTGCTGAAAGCCTAGCATTGAGATAGAGATGAAAGATTCTAAATGTTGTGGCCCAGTGTCATGGGTTGATTATGAAGGAGAGGATGATCTAGATACACTCATTTTGACAATGGAGGATCCTGATAATCAGAAGATAGCAAAGATGTTGTTTGCACTGAAGGATAAACATTGCCGATTTGATTTATGCTCTATCAATCTTATCTCGACGATTACCTAACTCTAGTAATATGATCGTTAGCCTTGGTCCATTTGTGCGCAAAGAAGTTGCATTGGAACCCTCTGCAATAGAGGATGGATCGACAAAGAGAAAGGCTATTGTCAATGAAGAACCTCCTAAGAAAATGAAGACCAAGGTTCAAGAAGAAATTGCAGAACCATCCAAGAAATCAAAGAAACACCACCAAAAGGATACAAACATGACAAAGAAACTGAAGAGCACAGCTCATCTGAAGAAAAAAGTGAAGAAAACTTGCTTGGCTTTATGTTGATCAGTGGAGTTTTTACTTCTGAACAAAATCATATACGAGAGATTGTGGTCAGAGATAAATTGGTTAGCCATCGTATTTTTCAGTTGCCAATTTCTAGAATTCATAGACCACCCGTGATCCAGGTACATAGCGAAGACCTCTCGAAGTACGGGCGCCTCATAATGTCCATGTATCAAATTTAATGAAGAAAATGAAACTAAATTCTCATGCCATTGGAGTTTCGTTCATCGTTTTAGTGGATCCTGTAGAATGCCCAACCAAGAAAGACTTCAAGGAAGAAAAAGCAATGAATTATAACTACTTTGTAATTGGTGGGTCGCATTCCGCAAAGGCTCGTAGACAATTGATGGCCATGTACCTTGCCTCCATGGTTTTTGGTTTTGTTGATTGCAAGGTTTTCGTTGGGTTAACGATTGAAGAAAGAAAACTTTTAGCTTGGGATCATAATAATGATAATGGTTATCGAGCAAAGTTGTCTTTTATTGAGAAAATAAGGTTTTTCATCACGAATTCGAAGACGATATAACGAAATATGAGAAGCCTGATGTAAATCTCAAAAGAACCTATTTGCTCAAAGTTGGAGTCTTAATTGACGAGTCAGAGAAGTCAGACGATTTAAGATGATTTGATCCGTTGTTCCAAATAGCCTTCCGCACTAGAAAGATTTGGGAGCTTCAGGATAAAATCTTTAAACAAGGAGCTTAAAGGCCAAAAAACTGCGAGAGGTAAGGATGAAATTGCAGGTGAAAAAAAATCAAAAAGTAAAATAAAAGATTTGTTTATAAAAGAACTGCCAGAAGATATGAAAGGCCATCTATGGAGGTCTTTGCAAAAAGTGAAAGATGAGGTCGTACTCACCTCTCCTTCACCAAGCAGCAAGTATGTGGGCGCACAGTCTACGTTCCGCAGTTCTACTCCAATTGCCTGCTGCGACGAAGTAGAGCTGGATTTGACTGTCAAGATATCGATCAAGTCGCTCAAAAGATGCAGTTCATGAGCAGCGATTATTGTTGATAGAGGAAGAAAAAGCAGGTCCATGCTTAGTTATTGCTTTTGAAAATTGGGACACTGCATCTCGATCCATATTGGCCAGACAAACATCTAGGTTGGGAATGCTTGTTGGGAATTATACTGTTCGGAGCATGAATTCATCCTGGTGCGCAGATGCTCAGTGATAAGACTGTTGGAGATGGAGATGATGCCTTCAACACATTTTCCAGTGAAACTAGAACAAGAAAGTATGTGTTGAGGTCTATTTTCTTGATTTGGAACCAACTGTCATATGGTACCTATCATTAGCTATTTCAAAGAAAAACTTATAAGTGGCAGAGAAGATGCGGCAAACAACTTTGCCAGGGGTACATTATACAATTGGTAAGGACATTGTGGATCTAATTTGTTTGGACCGCACCAAAAAATTGGCAAACAATTGCACTAGGCTGCAAGGCTTTCTCGTATTTACTAATGTTGGAGGTGGCATAGGATCCAATCTTGGACCTTTAATATTTCTTTAGCGTCTATCTGTTGATTATAATGTATGGAAAGAAATCCAAGCTTGGTTTCACAGTCTCTCTGTTCAAGTTTCCATGTCCGTTGTAGAGCCTTACAGTAGTGTTCTGTCAACTCATCGTTTGTTGGAGCACACAGATGTGCCTGTGCTGCTTGAGAATGAAGCTATTTATGACATTCGTCTACGGCCATTAGACATAGAGTGTTCACTTACACCAACCTCAACTGACTAGTCTCGCAGGTCATTAGAGGAGTTTTGAGTTCCAAAAAGACCCTTTAAGAATTCGTGCAAGATGCCTTTTTTATTATTAAAATATTATAACACTAATACTTTTGACTTGCCATAACTTTTTAATTGTAGCTCAAAAGTATGTCATGTAACATATCATTGGAAAGCCCTTGTTGAGCACTTTCCAATGCACCATACTCCGCTAAATTCGGACTTACCACTAAAAAGTTATGCCATTTTTAGTATGGAATCAAAATGTGGACTCAAAAAGTTACGTTACGTAGATTTTAAATTTAAGTGTTTTGATTGGTCCATGTGTAAGAAAAATTTGAGAAAAAATATAAAAAGAATCTTTACCAAGGGTCTTTTTTGGATTTAGAACTCCTCTAATGTATATCATCTTTGACAGTGTCTCTTCGATTTGATAGATCTCTCAACGTAGACATAACTGAATTTTAGACCAACTTGGTTCCTTACCCTTAAATCCATTTTATGCTTTCGTTGTATGATCTTGTGATATCAACTGAAAAAACTTATCATGAGCAACTCTTAGTTGCTGAGATTATATATAAGCATTGCCTTTGAACCTTTCTCCCATGATAGCAAACTGTGATCCTCGCCACGACAAATATATGGCTTGCAGTCTGATGTATCGTAGAGATGTGGTTCAAAAAGATGTGGGCATTGTAGTGAGAACAATCAACACGAAGAGGACTATAATCCAATTCGTGGACTGGTAATTTAAATAAAGTAATTATATATTATCTCAATAGTTGATTTACATCTACAAATAAGTTTTTTGGTGCCATATAAGAGATGGATCTTTTTTTCATATAATATGTCTCCTCAATAGAAAAATTTATGCATTTCAATGTTTAAGTTATTTCTCTCTTCCTGAAATGCTTTTCTCATAAGTGTGTGTATATGTATGTATATATATATATATATATATATATATATATATATATATATAGAGAGAGAGAGAGAGAGAGAAAAGCATGTGCTTTTCTACTTATTCTAGCAAAATCACAAGTAATCTAAACTATCGTTTTATCTAGCAAAATTTGAATTTCCATTATCAAAGCCTCTACAATTTTAGACTTAAAACTTCTATCATTTATTAAAATGGATTCAATTCATTTACCTATCAATATTTCCAACTGATTCATTATCTTTCATATTTTGATGAGAAACTAATGTAGATCTACAAGAAAAGACGACAATTCAAAAAACATTTTAGGCTTATTACAAAATTAGTATATCTAATTAATCGAAGAACATCAATGAGAATGTTTTCAATTAGTTTAGAAATCCTTCTATTTTGATTACTGCCTTTTGACATATTATGAATATCCTTATAAGTTTTTGCTTTTATGTATTGTTCGCAACCTTCTTCTTTAACAATTTCACATTGTTTAGTAATTGTAAGCTCTCAAAAAAGAATAAAATACAATATAACTATCATTGAAAATGTATCTTCATAATTTTGCAATATTTCACAATATTCTATTTTTCCATAATTTTTGTTGCACACTCATAAAACTAGTTGAGTTCTTTTGGAGAATAAGATATTTTAGAGTGTTAGTATCTTGAAGGTAAAAAGGTTCATTTCTCCATAGATCCAAGTTTTTCTTTCTTTCAGTCCTCTAATAGGGCCAATCATCAGCAAATATTGAGACTCCTTTGACTCTTCTTTTTTGCAAAGATGCGAAACCAATAGAAATATCTGAATGGAGATGACACAATATGATCATGAAAAAAAAGTACAAAAACAATCACAAGCACCAGAGCATTCAAATTTTTTTTACCAAAATGTATTCGAATGCAATAAATAGATATATATGTATCTAGTAGTACATCAACAATTATGTAGGATTGATTTTGTAATGGTGCCTTTTCTTGATTCAAATGTGAACATGGTGCTCATAAATGCCCTCATCTAGCAAGTGACATGACACCCAAATATTCCACCGTTACTTGCTATTGACACTATCTCAATTAATTTTGAACTTTGTCAAAATCCATTTTCAAAATTGGACAAGAGAATTTCAAGATAGAATTTAATCACAAAATAATTGAAACTTTGACAATATCCGATACTTATTTTATAAGAGTTCAAAAAGGGTATCTAAACCACTCTGCATATATGAAAGATTCACAAAATGTCATCAAACATCACATATATATATATCATATATTCGAATCAATGTTGCTTAATCAAATAAGAAATGTGCAAAGATAGGTTTCAAAATATATGTATCTATTATTTATCAAAAAAGAGCGGTAACAACCCCTACTGCTTGAAGTAGTAACTATATATTTGTCTTTGTGGTTTAGGCATAACTGTCATTACAAATTTAACTATGTATATAAATCTAATTAGATATCTAACTCTACACATTCGTCACCCCCCTCAGATTTATCTGTATCAAGATCTTCTTTTGAAGAATTTGTGTTTGGGGGTGATTCTAAGGTGTTATGGACCTCCAAGTATGCTTTCATTTGTTTTATATTTTCTACATTGTCGATAACAATTAAATTTCTCCCAATGTTGTTCAGGAGTGGCGCTACATAGTAAGACATCCTTTAAAGACACACGGACCAGCTTGGAGCAGAGAATGATTCAATGATACTGCTAATACTTTGCTCTTTTTCTGTGAATTGGTTTACAAGTCACAAAACTTTCAGAAGATTTTCCACTGTCGCCGAAGCATAGGGTTAACAATTTAAGTTTGCTATCAGCAACATCATTCGAAGAATCTGAGTTATATAAGACAAACAACACTGTCTGCAGGTTTTGAACAGACAAATTGCCCTGCTTCAATGGATTTGCAAGCTCGTAGTAACCTTCAAAAACTTTGCATTTTAAATCTTTCATTTTGTGAAGGCTAGTCTTTATTCCCTCTTTCATACCTTGCTCCAAGAACAAGATGACAACTTTGCCTGGAGTTATAGTGATCTTAAGGGCATTCCACCAACACAGTAGTTCAACACACCATACCCTTGCTGGATGGAGCAATCCCCAAGGTGAGTCGCTACTACCGCTGCAATCTGAATTACACAGAGCTGATCAAACAGGAGTTGCAGAAGCTATTGGATGCAGATTTCATTTATGAAATCGAGCACACGGTGTGAAAGTACTGTACTTTAGGACCATAAATGGATCTACAAAAGATCCACAAGAGTGATTGGATGCTTGCTTAACAATCTATCAAAAAACTATACACAAAAAAGTTGATCTAGATTGGCAATTTGACAAACAACAAGCATTCACAATCAAAAGCATTGATCGACATTGAAATCCGAGCCCACATGTGTGTACTACAGGCTTTAGTACGGCCTTCAACCTGAGAAACAAGTAGAAATTGATTTGGTTTCATTTGGATCACAAAAACTCAATGTACATAGTGAACTAGCTTGAGATTGCCAATGAGCTCCAAAAATTTTCTATCTTCTCACTATGGAGAGAGGGAATACATACCAAATTCGACTTCCTTCTTGAAGTTAGGTGGATTTCCAGCATGTAATAAGGAAGTTAACTCACTCTCCTTGACCTAAAATGAAACCCTAGTCTATTTCCTAGAGTTATGCTTGGTAGGTAGCTAGTTGGTCAAATTTTCACCTTAAACTTAGGTGTAGGTCCTATAAAGTAGGAATGACCACCAAATAGACATGACCAACTCTCTTGACTTGACCTAACCTACATTAGGATGGGTTTCCCACGTGGAATCATGGCCTCACATGTGTGGGACCCACTTGTGTACACAATTTACACTATTCTACATGGTTTTTGATCAAGCTCGATTTGCCAACTTTTGGCAATTCTTCACACTCCTCAAATTTAGCTTGATCTATCTACAACTCTCTTGCTAGATGAATGAAAGCTTTTAGAAGTGTCTAAAAAATCCAGCTACAAACAAGGAACTTTTGAGACTCCAATAGAGAATGATGTCCATGAAGGATCTTTCACCACCTCTTAGAGGATCCCTTGTCTATATACATGTAGCACACTTCAAAACTAAACATCATGCCAAGCCATGGATTCCAAGGCATTTTCTGCACTTGAAGATACATCAATTAAAATATTAAGTGCATAAATGATGTTGCCAAAGACAACTTGCCTTGTTTGATCCATATGATTGAGCCTTGATGGCTCCATCTTGATACTCAAGATTCTTCTTGGAGTCCTCGGGTCTTGAGCTTGATCCTCTACTTGACTTGACTCCAAAACATCAATGAATTGAATAAGGTGTTGATCCAAAGGTGCTTCTTCAAGTTTACAAATCTTCGACTCTTGAAAGCTCACATTTCCACCATTGACAAATTCTTTGGTTGAAAACAAGTAGATTCTACAATCTCTACTTGAAGAGCAAAACACTACCATTATTCTTGTCATTGAAATAGGATAATCTTTGGTCCTTACATTGGAATGATCATGCACAAATCATGTGGACACAAAGATTTCCAAAGCAAATGATGTTTCATCTTTGATGACTCTATTCAAACTATTACAAAAAATAGTTATCCAATGAAATTGCTTTATCAACAACAAATGTAGATTTCAAAGCATCACATTTCATTATCTTGTCATACAAAGTAATAAACACCATGAATCTTAAAGGTAAGAAACAAGTCACCTCATGTCTACTACTACTTTCCAAAAAGTATTCAAAGATAGTAGACTCTCCAATGCTCACCACCCTTGCAAGATGCACACTTGAATGGACAATTTGCATGCAATTTGATGACTCGGACATTGTCATTGAGGACTCCCTTGGAACTCTCATGCTTTGAGACTGATCCTCAAGATCTTCTCCTTTTGATGCTCCTCCTCAATGCAAGCAAGGTCACACTTTGCCAAGATCTCCTCTTGAGTGATCTCCTCCTTTGCCAAGCTCATTCTTTCAAAAGCAACACCAGCTTCCAACTTAAACAATCTTCCATGTTTAAATCCCTTTGCAATGCAAACATCATTCTTCAAAATGAAGCAAACACCATGCTTAAAGTGGACATCCAAACCACTTTCTAAGAGTAGACCAACACTACGCATATTCTTTGTGATTGATGATACATAAAGGACATTTTCTAGATCCATGCATTTTGAGGATTCTAGACACAAAGAGATGGTGGCAACACCATCTATCCTACACTCTTCATCATTTGCAGTAAAGACAAACTTTTTAGCAGCATTGAAAGAGTGTAAGGTTGGAAAAAAGTCCTTTTCACAAGACATGTGGGAGCTAGCCCCACTATCGATCCACCAATTGTCTCTTGAATTGCTATTGCTTGTTGGTGAGGATGTAGATGCCATCAAGAATACATCTACTTTATCCTCCTCCTCCTCCTTTGCAAGGTTTCCTTGTTTGTCCTCCTCCACTTGTGCTCTTAGCCTCTTGTAGCATTTAGATGCATAATGCCCCTTCTTTCCACAAAAGAAGCATTTTTGCTTTGACTTGTCCTTTGAGCTTGATGCATCATCCTCTTCTTTGGCCTCCTTTGGATGCTTCTTCTTTCCATTGGTCTTCTTTTTGCCCTTGAATGAGAAATTGGCTTTCTCATCACCATCTTGCAAAGACAAGGAACTCATCCTAGATTTTGCATGGAGCATCCTACACTCTTCAACCACTAATACACTGTGAAGTTTTTCTGTAGTTGGCAAAGTGTCTTGGATGGCAAAACTTTGGACCAAATTTGCAAAGTCATCTCCTAGACCATTAAGAACAATTTGTACAAGCTCTCCATCATGAATCTTCTTTCCAATGGAAGCCAACTCCCTATTTAGAGACTTGATTCTGAGTACATAATCATGTGCACTCTCCTCACTTCTCTTCATGCTTTGCAAAATCTGAGCATGAGTACTCTTGAAGTGTCACTAGATTCATAGATTGATTTTAAAGACTCCCAAGTCTCTTTAGCACTAGTACATGCTGATACTTCTCTCAGCAAATCATTGCTCACATTCATCTTCACACAATGAAGTGCAAGTCTAGATCTCTTCTTGTATCTAGCTAACTCTTGTGCACCTAGAGGTTCATTTTCATCTTCAATAAAGAACTCATGAAGGTCTTGGAGCACCAAGAGTGACCCCATCCTAACCTTCCAAATAGCATAATTTGTAGAATTCAATCTCTCACTAGCTTCTAGAAGGTATTCTCCAGCAGATCCCATCTTACTAGTGACTTCTACAAACAAGAAATAGATTTGATTGACTTGAAACGCACAAAGGTCTCACACTTGCAGTGTTTCACTCAAATTTGATTTCTAATCCAACAAACAGTTCTATCACTCCCTCACAAAGCTGGAATGAAGATAAGATGAAGTGAAAACTACTTTCAAACAAATCTTGCCAAGAAATGGATTTGATTGTCTCTAGAAACTCACTAAGGTCTCTCTCTTGTAGTTTTTTACTCAAATTAAATTTCTAATCCAACAAATGGACTTATAATCTTAGTTCTAGCACTCCCTCACAAAGTTGGAATGAAGATAAGATGATGTGAAATTTACTTACAATCAAATCTTGCCAAGAGATGGATTTGATTGTCTCTAGAAACTCACTAAGGTCTCTCTCTTGTAGTTTTTCACTCGAATTAGATTTCTAATCCAACAAATGGACTTATAATCTCAGTTTTAGCACTCCCTCACAAAGTTGGAATGAAGATAAGATGATGTGAAATCTACTTACAATCAAATCTTGCCAAATTTGGCTATTTTTGGACAAAAAAATGACTTAATCTCTTTCTTCCTTCTTGGTGTACTTTCAAGACCTATTTTTAACCTTAATAGGACTTGAACTCAGCCTAGATTAATTAGATTTCATGAAACAAATTCAAATCTAATCAATGGCAAATGATCTTGGTAGATTATCCTAGGATCTCCACCAAAAATTACACCAACAGCTCACAAATTGAATTTTTTTTGGCTCAAATGAATACCATGCATTAAATGCAGGTTCAGAGGTGCCCACACATGTGTACAGTACGGATTTGGACCCCTACCAAGTTTGGGATCAAATCTCCTCACCAAAATCAAGATTCTAGCTTGCCCTCTCAATACTAGTTTTTAGCACCAAAACTTGCTAAAAATGGATTTGCATTAGATCAATGGCTTATGCTCTTGTACTTGGCTCTGATACCATGTGAAAGTACTGTACTTTAGGAACATAAATGGATCTATAAAATATCCACAAGAGTGATTGGATGCTTGCTTAACAATCTATCAAAAACCTAGACACAAAAAAGTTGATCTAGATTGGCAATTTGACAAACAACAAGCATTCACAATCAAAAGCATTGATCAACATTGAAATCCAAGCCCACACGTGTGTACTACAGGCTTTAGTACGGCCTTCAACCTGAGAAACAAGTAGAAATTGATTTGGTTTCATTTGGATCACAAAAACTCAATGTACATAGTGAACTAGCTTGAGATTGCCAATGAGCTCCAAAAATTTTCTATCTTCTCACTATGGAGAGAGGGAATACATACCAAATTCGACTTCCTTCTTGAAGTTAGGTGGATTTCCAGCATGTAATAAGGAAGTTAACTCACTCTCCTTGACCTAAAATGAAACCCTAGTCTATTTCCTAGAGTTATGCTTGGTAGGTAGCTAGTTGGTCAAATTTTCACCTTAAACTTAGGTGTAGGTCCTATAAAGTAGGGATGACCACCAAATAGACATGACCAACTCTCTTGACTTGACCTAACCTACATTAGGAGGTTCTCACGTGGCATCATGGCCTCACATGTGTGGGACCCACTTGTGTACACAATTTACACTATTCTACATGGTTTTTGATCAAGCTAGATTTGCCAATTTTTGGCAATTCTTCACACACGGAATGGGTATCGCCGATATAGTACCCAAGAAGAACAACAAAATGCGAATATGTGTGAATTTGAAGGCGCTCAATGCATTCACCAGAAAGGATCATTTTTCTTTTCCATTTACGGAAAGTGTCCTCGACAGAGTAGCTGGCGCCGAAGCCTACATTTTTTTAGACGGCTTCAGCGACTACAACCAGGTGAAGATAGTCTCCCAAGACCAACACAAGACAGCATTTGCCACGGAATGGGGAACCTATGCCTATAAAGTGATGCAATTCGGACTTTGCAATGCCCCAAGCACCTTCCAGCGAGTCATGCAGACGGCATTCAAAGAATATTTGCAAAAAAAATTTGAAATTTTCTTGGACGATCTGTGCGTGCATGGACCAGACTCAAAACACTTATCCAATTTGGAGAAGGTGCTACAAAAATGTCGCAACTTCCAGATCTCCTTGAATCCGAAAAAATGTCAATTTTGGGTGACACATGGCTTGATTCTCGGCCATATAGTGTCAAGACACGGGATCGTCACTGACCTATCAAAGATCAAGATCATTGTTGATCTACCACCACCGAGAATGATTAGCGAAGTCTACATCTTCATGGGTTATGCTAACTATTACAGGATCTTCATTCTTGATTTTGCGGAGTTAGTCCGACCAATTTACAAACTCACAACGGATCCACATTGGAACGAGGAAGCCCTAAAGGCTTTAAGAATGCATTGGTTTCAGCACCAATCTTACGCCCACCCAATTGGTCCATTGAGTTTCATGTGCATACGGACGCATCGAAGTATGTAGTTGGAGCAGTCTTAACCCAACTAGGAGAACACAAAAAGAATTTTTCAATCCGACAGCTCAGTGATACAGAAATGAATTATTCAACCACAGAGCGGGAAGCACTGGCAATGATCTATGCGATTAAGAAATTTCAGCACTACCTGATGGCCACACATTTCGCTTTTTATACGGACCATCAACCCTTGCTCTATCTCGTTAACAAAACTTGAAACACCAGGAGAATCACCAGATGGCTACTTCTGTTGTTGGGGTTTGATTTTCGGATAGTAGTTCGCAAGGGAAAACAACACTACATGGCAGATCATGTGTCGCGAATCAAGGGAAAGGAGATTGCAACCCAACCCGATGATGACCTGGCCGATTCTGCCTTATATTACGTGGACACAATACCAAAATGGGCTGCCAACATTGTTGAATATCTAATGTGGGGCCAACCAGACAAGTCACTACCAAAGGTGGATCAGCAAAAATTGATCTTCAAGGCTAGACCTTATCAGCTTATTGTCGGCCAGTTGTATCGAAGAGGTCCAGACGGGATTCTGCGGCGATGTATCCTCCCTCATGAGGCCACCCAGATCATTTCGCTTTCACATGAAGGCATGGGTAGAGACCATTTTGAATCCGACATTACAGTTCGTAAGATCTTGCAATCAGGATGTTGGTGGCCAACGATTCATAAGGATACAGAGGAATACTTGAGAAAGTGCGTTGTGTGCCAAAGGGCAAGGAGGCCAACGAGATTGAATTATGACCTACTGCACCCGTTCTTAGCCCAAGCACCATTCGAAAAGTGGGGATTGGATTACATCGGTCCAATTCACCCTACAACACGGAGTTCCCAGACTATCTTGGTGATATCTTGCAATCTTGTGTGTAGAATGCTCATATTTTGCTATTTTTGGTTTCACATGTGTGAAATATAGTAGAGTTGGACAGCAAACATATTTTATGTTTTGATTCATGTTTGATCAGTATCTCTTAGAGTTTGCATCTCATTTTGTATGTAGATGCTGATTTTTCTACGTTGGCAGGGTTGTTGGTTTGCTCCTTATTGTAACCAAAGATCAGGGACATGGATTGGATCTTGAATGATTTGAAATCCTTCAAAATTACTTTAGCTCTGATGATTTCAAAGTTAGTTGCTAAAAGATTGAACGTGACTCTTATCATTATGTTTTGTTCAATAATGATAGGCTTAGTCATGCATTAGGTAAGTAGGCTCATTTCGTTGCGCTCAATAAGTCGTTCACAAGCTTCGACTTGTCATTATTGCATTATCACCTCTTTCCAACATTTTTGAATTTTTTCCACACGTGTGAGAATTACACATAAACAAGAAAATAATAAATAGCCAAGTTAGATTTTGCTAATTTTTCACAATTTGTAAACTTCTCTTGAGATTAGGGGAATCATCCAAAAAGGACACTTAGATACTTGAACAAGTGTGTAGCCTCAATAAGATCAAGATAGTTGTTGATTTAAATATTAGATCTATCATGGAAAAAGTTCATAGTATCTGGACTAGTCAAGCTAGAGTGCAAAATCTTGGCAATCAATCTTTTTGCATATCTTGTGATCTTGTTCTCCATGGTCATCATGAGGCATGGAGGTCTCGAATTTCTCTCCTTATGATGCAACTATTTTCTAGGAAGTGGAGCTTTCAAGCCCAAGATCATCTTCAAGTATGGAGGGAACAAAAGGAAATGGTGACAAATTGGTGGAATGCTCGTCAAAGGAGTTGGCAATTGATTTCTACCAAAGAAATCCTATCATGGATTTGGTGAATTGGTTGCTATGAAGGATACCTTGGTTGATCTTCACATTCACATTCATACCAAAAAATCCACTCAGCAAGTTTCACAAGTTTTTTGTTTGATCTAGTATTTATCAAGCTAGTTTTTAAGGAGTGTGAAAAATTGGCAAAATATAGCTCGAGTATTTTGCATATCCTTGTACATATGAAAATATCACATGTGTAGAAAGTAGTCATAATCATTTAGATCTATGTTGAGTTAGGGGTACTTGAAATTTTGTAGACATCTATCCGTGTTAGTAGTTGATTAGGCAGGCCATTTTTGTCAATTCCACACGAATCTTGTTCCACCATGAAGAACTTGATAATGAAAAAGACATCCTTCTTGCAACACCCCTCGCCTCCACCTTCACAAAGGCCACGAACAAGCACATTACACTTTACAAAATAGCATCGAATGTCGGCAAGTTGATTTACATTGGACAAAGTACCGACTTCAAAACGCGTATGCAAGAACACGCTCGAAAGCCACCCAAAAAAATGCTTTTGTCCAAGACACATTCTAGTTTTTTTTATGCCTTTCATGTTGACATACTAGAAATTGTCGAAGATCGTTCTCTCTCTCTGTCTCTCTCTCTCTCCGGAGGGAGGGAGAGAGAGAGAGAGAGAGAGAGCTCCCGAGAGAGAGAGAGAGAGAGAGAGAGAGAGAGAGAGAGAGAGAGAGAGAGAGAGAGAGAGAGAGAGAGAGAGAGAGAGAGAGAGAGAGAGAACTCTCCCTCTTAAGGAGACAACTGTGGGCTTAATTTTCAACACTCCCCCTTAAGGTCAAGGTTGGTGCCTTGACATCTTTGTCAGGTTCAGCGTGTTGAAGAACTTCTGATGCTTGATTCTGGGAAGCACTTTGGTGAAGATGTCTACGACCATTTCTATTGTGGAGCAGTATTGAAGGATCACTTGCGCTGAGAAAACTTTCTCCCGAATGAAATGATAATGGATTTCTATGTGCTTGGATTTGCCATGAAATCTAAGATTTGATGACAGTGAAATACAACTCAAGTTGTCACACAGAATGGTGGTAGCATTGAACTGAGTGTGATGAAAGTCATGAAGTAATAACCTGGTCCATAGAGCTTCTTTTGAAGCTTGACATGTACGTTGTCTCAATCGAAGAAAACACAACTGATTTCTGCATCCTTGAGCTCCACGAAATCAGTCTCTCTGCCAGATAAAAGCAGAACTCGAAGGTGAATTTTCTGGTAGAGATTGTTCCTCCCCAATCTAAGTCGGAGTAGCCTCGCAGGATGAGTGGGTCGATAGCATTTCCATCATAACATAAAATGTGATCTAAACTTTTCTGAATATATCTCATCACTCTCTTTAATGCTTTCCAGTGAGAGATCCTAGGATTAGACATGAATTGACTTAATGTGCTAATAGGTGTATGCTAAATCTGGTCTAGTACACAGCATTGCATATATCAAAGATCCTCTTAGTGAATGATAAGGGTACTTTGCTATGTCGAGTACTTCACTATAAAAATCAGCACAAGTAGGACTAGTCAATACTATACTTGGATGTATCTTTCTTGAATATTGTACACTGCTCAGATGAGAAAGTCACAGTGTAGCCCCCATCAGTTATCTTAGAGACTGATAACAGGTACTTTGATAATTGTGAAATGTGAAGGACATTGGGAACACAAATGGATAGATCGTTGTTGCATGTGATCTTGACTGTCACCTTTGCCTTTCACGCGTATGGTGCTTGAATATTTGAGGTAGATGAATTGATCTCTGTTGTAAGCTACATACTCGGTAAACCATTTCTTGCGAGAGGTCATGTGTTGGGTAGTGTTGCTGTCCAAGTACCAGCTATCACGGTCTTCGCTGCTGATGTAAGCCATTAACAAATGTGTGTCTTGCTCCTTGAATTCAGCTGCATTGGAGGAGTCTGGTTGTTGCTGTTGTTGCTGCTTCTTTTCCTCGTTCTAGATCCTAATACAACACTCCTTGATGTCGTGATTAGCTGTATATCTGTAGAGAAGCTTCTTGTGCGATCCACCATGCTCACCTTGAGTGTGAGGCTTCTATTGTTGCTACTACACTTGATTCTTGCTCTTAGAGTAGTCTTTCTTCTTGGTGTATAGAGCCGTGGATTTGTCTTTGATAGACAGGCTGCTAGTCTTTCTCCACATTTCTTCTTGAAGAATATGACCGATCAACTTTTGAAGAGTGAGGTCGGGTTGTGTGGAGATCATCACCACAAAGTGTTCATACGACTTTGGAAGAGAAGAAAGCAAGGTCATCATCTTGAATAGAACATCCTACAGTTGATATCTGATCTAATAGAGACTTGAAGCTATTGATGTGAGAAGTGATGTGTTAGAGAGAGAAGGGAAGAATAAATGATGAACATGAACAACGAGAACAAAAAACGAACGAGAAGTGAACTCGAACAGAAATGTTCGTGCATAACGGAATGAATTATTTGACTCTCTCCCTAAGCATGACTATGCCTATCAGAATGAACAGAACTTTAGTGATAGAAATTACGATCATTCTAGATTACGTAGCCAAACATTAATAGATGAAGCGCTAAAAGAATAATTTGTCGCGAATAGCAAGACAAATTATATGTCACAAATGATTCGCGAAGAGCTAGACTGTGCTCGACTGATAATTAGTCGCGAATGATTCGCAAAAGACAAGACTAAATGTTAATCGTTTATTACCAGTAAGAACAACTAGAAAGATCAGACAGAATGAAAGATAAGCATAGCAATATTAACATACATCTGAACGCAGAATAATGAACTGTATCAGATTAAGTATATCATGTATACATGTCAATAATGTGGTAGAGCACAATACAGTAGCAGACGAAACCGCGTGTCCTACAAAGCTTATTTCAATCTGTAAAAAAGAATTAAACCTTAATTTTGACAAAAATGAAGAATCAATGCTCAGGGCATCTACTTTGTTTATGTCATCTTCTTCTGCTCTCTTCATCATCTTGTATTACACAAATGGTGTCCAGTATATATATGTTACATAATATTACAGGTGTGCAGATATGAAAGTACAGAGTGATCCATGAATGCCTTGATCTTCAGACTGAGCAATGCACAAAATATGTTGTGTGCATTAACATTGAGTGCTTTCGTGAAGATGTCTGCAACCATGTCCTGCGTTCTATAGTACGTTAAGCTTATCTCTCTGTCGAGAACCTTGTCTCTGATGTAGTGATATCTGATCTCAATGTGCTTAGTCCTAGAATAAAATCTAGGGTTGGCCGATAAGGCAATAGCACTTTGATTATCACAAAATAAAATTGTAGGGCTGTACTGATACAGATTGACATCCGATAGCAAATTTCTCAACCAAAACGCTTCCTTAATAGATTGAGAAACAACAATATATTCTGCTTCAGTAGAAGAAAGTGCGATAGAGGTTTGCTTATGACTGTTCCACGAAATAGGACCGCCTTTGAAGAAGAATGTAAATCTCGATGTGGACTTACGATTGTCTGCATCTCCTCCCCAGGTTGCATCAGAATAACCACTGAGCTGATGAAGATTGTCGTTGCTGACATCTCCATAGCAGATGCACTGGTCCATGGTAGTTCGAATATATCTCATGACTCGAATAAGAGCCTTCCAATGGGTAATGCCAGGATTAGCCATATATTGGCTGAGTGAGTTACAGCAAAAGAGATATCTGGTCTTGTACAGACCATTGTTTGCTTTCCCTTGGGAATCCATGTGGAAGAATTAGTCTAAGTGATAGGAGAAACTATCAGTGACTTAAGTATGAAAATCTGATATTTACAGAACAAGAAAATAATTACTCCATCGGCTACTAGAGTCTTGTACTGTGGAAGCTTATCAAGCTATAAAAATAGCTCTGATACTATGTTGGAGAGAGAGGGGAAGAATAAATGATGAACACGAATGAGAAACAAACTCGAACAAGAAACGAATGAGAAACGAACTCGAACAAAAAATGTTTGAGCACAGCGGAATGACTATACGACTCTCTTCGTAAGCATGACTATGCCTATCAGAATGACATAACTTTAGTGATAGAAATCACGGTCATTCTAGATTACGTAGCCAAACATTAATAGATAAAGTGCTAGAAAAATAGTTTGTCATGAATATCAAGACAAATGATATGTCGCGAATGATTCGCAAGAGCTGATCGACTGATAATTAGTTGTGAATGATTTGTGAAAGACAAGACTAAATGTTAATCGTCTATTACTAATAAGAAGAACTAGAAAGATCAAACAGAATGAAAGATAAGCATAGCAATATTAACATAGATCTGAACGCAGAACAATGAATTGTATCAGATTAAGTATATCATGTATACATGTCAATAATGCGGTAGAGCACAATACGAAAGCGGACAAAATCGCGTGCCCTACAAAGCTTATTTCAATCTGTAAAAAGGAATTAAACCTTAATTTTGACAAAAATGAAGAATCAATGCTCAGGGCATCTACTTCATTTATGTCGTCTTCTTCTACTCTCTTCATCATCTTGTATTACACAAATGGTGTCTAGTATATATATGTTACATAATATTACAGGTGTGCAGATATGAAAGTACGGAGTGGATGTGTTGTCTATAGGAGATTGTGGGTGGTTGCAATCGTTGTCCAATCCGTTAGCACAACTGCATGGGGTGAGCGTGAAAAGGTGCGACGTCAGCCAGTGCTGAAGTGAACATTGGTGATGATGCAAAAAGTGCGTCACTCTTACGAATGGCCTTAGGATAAGATTTACAGGGTGCCTTAGCTTTTAGGGCACTTTTGGCATTCTATAAGATAGTGTCCCCTTTTCGCCTGTCACCTTAAACTGTGTAAAAACATAGTGTCGCGATTCTTTCGCCTTTTCTTCGTCTGTGCAAATTTGCATGTAAATATGCAGACTGCGTGACAACGTTAGTAAATATGCAGCATGAATGGAGGCAGATTAAAATGGGATTTAGGAGAGCTAAAGGGAATAAATCCAACATGATGGCAATAGAATCAAACATGCTAAGAGTAAAGAACTTCCTTCTAAGATGTAATCTCATGGTTACATCGTGAGTCTCATAGAGACTTGATAACAAGTCCAGTACTTCCTTAGAGGTTTTGCGTGTGGTAACGTGAGATATTTGGGAGTCGGCCAGATTGAGTGTGGTACATGCTAAGGCCTTCTGATCTTTGATCCTCCAGGCCTTTTCTTGATCACCATCTTCTGGTTTCAGGTCTGCACCTTCTACTGCATCCCAAAGATCTCTATCTATCAACATCATTCTAAGTTTTAACTTCCAGATGTAGAAGTTAGAACCATTGAACTTGTCAATGACTCTAGCTTCACTTAGTGATAAAGATGAAGAGCTACCTATATGAGACATGATAACAGTATACAAATAGAAAAAAATTAATCTCTCGGATTATTTGAACTACGCTCTGATACCAATCTGATGGGGCAAGGGAGATAGAAGAACGAGAACGGAGAAGAGAGCAGGAATATTGCAAAATGACTCTCTCATTCTAATCGGCTTCTAGGTGCAACAACAGTCTAATAGACGACTTATGCTAAAAGATAATCACAGCTTTATGCATTCTGATTGCCCAACAGGATCTTAAAAATTAATTCATACTCTAAAACAAGAGTACAGTCCACCAAAGAGATTAGAGATGGTTTGTGTGTGGTAATACTGAAATCAGATTCAATGTGAAGTTTAGTTCTGAAATAAATGGAAGTGCAGTATGATTTTTCAAGTTCCTCAGGTGTCAAAGACAGCCATCGTCTGATCAGAAACTGAGGAGTCGTAGACGTCCGTGTTCTAATCAGAGTGAGTAAACAAGCGTGATCAAACAATGATAAAAGTGCATTCAATCACAACAAGCATTCATCTACGTTGTACACAGATAAAAACATGTTGATGTTATATTACACTAAAGCACAATACAAATAGCAATTACAACAAAAAATTGATGGCATAATTGGGAGGCTCAAATAATGTGTCTCATGGATCGAGCAACTAACAATCTGTGCTTGGATGATCTATTTATAGATTTCATCCGTGTATTAATTACAATAAATGATTGTCACCTAATTAGGTAAGTCGTTGTACTTGTGTTGACAGATCCCCTGCTCCAGAGGATCTGTTGGTTTCTTTCTTTACTTCTTCTTCAGAACTGTTTCTGCCTGTTACTAGACTTCATGGCATTCATTAGATGTGTTCTTGATATTGGAATGGCCAAACTCGCTTTATTTTGCAGGTTCACGGTTGTGTTCATCTTTCTTTTTCTGCAGCTCTTTTTTTTTATCCATTACTTTTGGATCTCTTTGGGCTTCATAAGAGAAGATTTAACTATCATTGCTCTAGAGATTTCCTTTTGATCAAGATTGATCTAACTCATTTGTTGCTTAAGTTTTGTCCTTTCCTCCTCAGTTTCTTTGCTTAATTTCTTATGTCTTCTAACTGCTTCGCCTACTTCTTAGATCTTCATTTGGCTGATCAACCATTGTAGGTGGCAGTTAGTCTCCGCAAGACACTTGCAATGATCTATCAGCTACTTCAATAAGGCTATCAAAATTTGGGGATTTCTCAAAAGAACATTGAACTGACAATAAACAAACAGATGGAAGGTAGGGTAGAGGTGGTGACATCGATAGATGGTGTGGACGATAGGCATGAGGATGGGCGCAGAAGTATGACAAGAGGCCGATTGAAAGAGACTGATTTCCCAATGCTTGTGATTCCCTTTCTGAAGGATCTTCGTCATGATTGGAATACTTCTTCTGATTGAGTCGCTTTGGATTGCCCATTTGTCTTCTTTAGCCTTGTCTTTTTCATATTTGACTTGTGACCTTGGCTGTCGATCTTGCTGATGTTGTTGCAGGCAGTGTAACTGCTCCAGTGGATCCAAGCAGATCCACTCTCTCCCCCCCAAAAAAAAAAAAAAAATTGTTGGTGCGGATGTTGTTACTGGAATTGTTCATACTCAAGATTGGATTGGTATGTTTACCATGTACTTGAAACTCGTTGAACATGTGATGGGACTAAAGATTGAACAAATTTTAACTAAATTTGTTTTGATCTTGATGTAGTTGATTCGAAGATTAATATGGCAATGAGATGCAAGAATCATCTCTGATGTGATCTGTACTATACAGATTTGGAATATGCTCAAAAAATCCGAAACTTTGTGTAAGGTGAGTTGAAGATTGAATGAGGAATGACAAGTTATTTTTGAGATACGCTACATGATGTCTCCTGTGCAATGGCTATCCTTGATGAACTAAAAACAAATGTAGAAAAAGATATGCAATTAGAAGCATTACGAAATCAAAATATGATCAAAAATAAATAAGGAAGATACCAATGTGACAGAGAGTGAAAGACTTGTCAAACAAGAAGTCATTCATCAACATTTATAATTCACCTAGACAATTTCATGTTTCTATTGATCTTTTAGAGTAATGAAAGAACTCTCATAAACAGCTAAGGACAAGCCAGCAGAGAAGAAGTCCCTCCTTGTCTACTTTCTCATATCCATGGACGTGTACTATGGGATAGCGGACTTGTGCATGACAGCTAGGACGAGCAGGGAAAGATGATAAAGCACTTGCAAAAGACCGATATGTACGGACAAAATGTACGGTATATCGGACCTGTGCAATCTGATTACAAGAGAGATAGATTAGTATTGAAGAAAGGCGCACAAGTGCGATACAAGGAGACACGTAGGCAGATGTATTGGACCTGTGCGCATGGAAGGCATTAGGAAGAATATCGATTGAGAAGGATACGCACAAGTACGATATGAGGAGCAAAAAAAAAAAGTGAAAAAAATTCATCGAAGTTTGTGATTTTATATCGCGGTCCACACTTGCAAAAAAATGTCCTGTCATGCATGTGGGACTTGTACAGTCCAATGCAAGAGCGACACATGTCACCTTGTCACTTTACACGTGTGACATTTGTACGAACGAATGCTCGAGCGACACGTGTTGTCGAACAAACGAATGAACACGAGACACATGTACAGTTGTCATTTCACACATGTCCAGGTGTCACCTCACACGTGCCAATTCCTATAGTCCAATTGAAAGTAGACACGTGTCCTTTGACCATTGACCACACGTGCAAAAATTTAGTATAAAGGGCACGAAACCCGATTAATTTTTTACTTTTTCCATTCTCAAAATTTGCGGCATGTCGGTCTTGTGCACGCGCATTGTTGTCCGTTTGCTTCCAACGCTACCTACTTGCGCACAAGTGCGATATTCGGTATCTACCTGCCGTACATATTCCTCTTGTGCGCGACCTTCATAGTTAGTTTTGTTTCAGTTCTCCGTCGCGCACAAGTGCGATATCTACATTATTTCCATGGCCTCTTCTTCAGGATCCTCACAAGATTCAGGCTTGAGTTCATTTCTTAGTGAATTTGGGATTACTGAAATTCCTACATGGCATTCCTTAAAGGGTCTTTTTTTTATATTGAGAACTCCTCTAATGCTTCAATCTATACACCCACTTGCAATCAAGTGGTTTCTTCCCTTGAGGAAGATCAACAAGCTCCCAAGTATGATTCTCCAAAAGGGCATCATACTCCACTTGCATAGCATCCATCCAAATTTTTGATTTACATGCATCTTCATAGCAAGTTGGTTCATCAAGCATTGAAGTAAGAAATATGTAAGAAGTGAAAGATGAGATGCCTCCCCTTTGATCACCTTTGCCAACATAAGTGAGCCTTGATGGCTCAGCCCTTGCTCTTGTGGATCTTCTTGGAGTCCTTGGATCTTGAGATGGATCTTCAAGTTCTTGATCACTTTGAAGCTCCTCCTCCACCCTAGCATGGTCTTTGACATCAAGATGATTAGTAGCATTATCATCCACTTTACAAGAGTGTCCTTCATAAAAAATAACATCCCTACTCACTATGATTTTCTTAGTGATGGGATTGAAGAGTCTATATCCTTTGCTATTCTCACCATATCCCACAAATATACCTTTGATAGAAGTGGCATCATCCTTCTTCCTTGTATCCAAGGATTGGTGTACATAGCGTGTGTAGATCCAAAGATTCTTAGATCTTTGAGAATTGACTTTTCTCCAAATAAAGACTCAAATAGTGTGATTCCTTCAATGGCTTGGTTGGGCAATCTATTGCACAAAAAGTTAGCACAAGTGATTGCCTCACCCCAAAATTGTTTTGGTAGAGAAGCATCTAGCCTTAAGGCTTTAACACACTCACAAAGAGATCTATTTTTCCTCTCGGCCACTCCGTTTTGTTGAGGGGTATAAGGACAAGATAACTCTCTCTTAATGCCATTAAAACTACAAAACTCTATTATTCTATTGGAGATGTACTCTCCTCCACTATCACATCTCAACACCTTAATCTTGGTATTAAGTTGATTTTCAACTAGAGTTTTGAACTTTACAAATGAATCAAACACCAAAATTTTGTAAGACAAGAGATAAATCCAAGCATGTCTTGAATGATCATCAATAAAAGATACATAGTACTTTGCATTACCATTAGATTCTTGAGAGAAGCTTTGCACATCAGAACGTATGATCTCAAGAGGAGTGTTTGATTGTGTACTAGGTCTTGAATATGGAAGCTTATGAGCCTTTGAGAGGCTACAAGACAATGCTTGCCACATCTTGACAAACTCTTGGGGAGGCCGAGTGCAAGTTCCTTTGCGCACATGGATTCCATAGCTTTGAAATTGGGATCGCCCAACCTTTTGTGCCATAGCTCCACCTTAGTGATCTCCTCCTTTTCCATGTTAAAACTCTCTATTTCCACATTAGCATCTAATTTAAACAATCTACCTTGTTTAAATCCTCTAGCTATGAAATCATCATTCTTAAAGGACAAACTTCATGCTTAAATTGTACATCAAGGCCATTATCCATTACTTTGTCACACACATTAATTGGTTCTTATTGATATATGGTACATAAAGGACATTTTCAAGATTCATCTTTTTGGATGATCTCAACTACAATAAAATAGTACCTACATCACTTATCCTACACTCTGTAGAAATAAACTTTTTAACATCACAAGAGAGTACTGTAGAAAAGTAGTCCTTTTGGAAAGTCATTTGGGAGCTAGCCCCACTATCAATCCACCAAGCTTCACTTGTGTTGGATTTAGATGATGGTGTTGAGTTGGATGCCATTAAGGATGATTCTTCTTCATCTTCCTCCTCCTCTTGATGTGCAATGTTGCCCTTTGAGCTTGATGATGCATCCTCCTCCTTGGCCTCCTTTTCTTCTTGGATCCATTGGTCTTCTTCTTGTCTTTGAATGAGAAATTTGCTTTCTCATCTCCATCCTACAGTGACACGGAGTTCATCCTAGCCTTTGTGTGGAGCATCCTACACTCTTTAGCTACAGGCACACTATGAAGTTTTTCAATTGTAGGCAAGGTGTCTTGGATGGAAAATCTTTGGACCAAATTTGTGAATTCATCACCTAGACCATTAAGGACCACTTAGACAAGCTCATTATCTTGAATTTTCTCTCCAATAGAGGATAACTCTTTGTTGAGAGACTTGATTCTTAGCACATAATCTTGTGCACTTTCCTCACTTCTTCTCATGCTTTATAAAATTTGCTTTCTAATCATGAGGACTTTAGAAGTGTTACTGGATTCATAAATGGATTTCAATGAATCCCATGCCTCTTTGGCTGCTGTACAAGAAGAGACTTCTTTCAAAGATCATTACTAACATTCATTTTAATGCAATGAAATGCTAGCCTAGATTTCTTCTTGTATCTAATCAACTCCTGTGCACCAAGAGGTTCATCCTCTTCTTCAAGCACAAATTCAAAAAAACAAAATGTGTAGATTCTATCTTGGATTGAGAGGGGTACTTGGCAATGAAATAACCAAGACACTATCAGTAAAGATCGCACTCAAAAGCTTGTATGATAAGTTTGAGAAATTATTTTGTGATTAAATTCTATCTTGAAATTCTCTTGTCCAATTTTGAAAATGGATTTTGGCAAAGTCCAAACTTAAGTGAGATAGTGTTAATTTTTGGGTGTCATGTCACTTGCCAGATGTTTAGGAATGAGGGCATTTATGAGCACCATGTTCACATGTGAATCAAGAAAAGGCACCATTACAAAATCCATTAGGCTCCTTGATCATGCTTGTTTCTTGAGTGAATGCATTCATGATCTTGCCCTTCCCTCCTTTGTGTGTGGTTGTGGATTGTAGAGTGGATTAGATTTGCTGCTTCTCTAGAGTGGATTAGCTTTCTTTTCTTGTTTGTGGATTAATGTAGGAATCAGCATTCAAGTAAACTAAATAGGCTAGAAATGTGGTGAAGATCCTGCATATTCTTGACATTCTAGTTCTTGACGTTCTTGGGATGTCCAAGAATCAAAAGACTGGTTGGTTTCTTGATTCTTGGACTTCTAAAGTGTTATAGATTAATTCTTGTTTCAGCTTTGTGGATTAATACAAGTGTAGCTAAATTTTAGTAAAATGTAGGATCTGATTCAGTTTGTTTTTAGAGTAGGTAGCTGTAGAATCTATTAGATATTCATTTGGGCTGCATGTTGATCTGTAAATGAATGTTCATGGCTTGCATTTTTGTTTGAATGTGAGTGTTTTCAAGAGAGAACGACCCTGAGTTGTCCTCTGACAAGCACAAGACAAAATTACTACAACGTCAATCCATCCATTCTGCCAAGTTTGGGCATTCTAATATTAAGAATACATCTAATGAATGCCATGAAGCCTGGTAACAAGCAGAAACAGTTCCGAAGAAGAAGTAAAAAAAAAAAACCAATAGATCTTCTGGAGCAGGGGATCTGTCAACATTTGTCGCTCGTTGCCCCTTGAACTCCAATGCATTCTAAATCCATGAGCGCTACAACATTGTCCCCGCTCAGATCCCTGCAAACAACCTCCCAATCTCTCGACGCATCTGAGTTTTCAACTGCCACAGTCGAGAAATTCCTTGACTTATTATGAATATCCATCGGAAAATCCAGCACAACTAGCCATGCAAGATGGCTATGCCATTACGCAAGGGCCATTGGACAACAGATGTTTCATTTGTGGTGAAATTGGCCACTTCATGGTTGATTGTCCAGTCAAGACCAAGTACCATGCTGAGTGTCCCGACTGTGTCCGAAAACACAGTTTCAAAGACTGTCCAAAACAACCCAACAAGATCCTACCTGTTTGACACGTTAGTTATGACTCCCGATAGGATCATCACGACAACACAACAGAGCACTATAGCACCCAACCGCTCAACCTACGACTCACTCAAGAGGTTTTTACATTACCACGCAATTCCCCAGCTCCATACTGAAAAAGACACTAATATGACATGAGTCCTTGTAGGAGAAAAGCGATACCGATATTTTGTCATATGCTACAATGTGCAACCAAGAGCAACCTCCACAAAGAATTAATAGTTTTTCCCCCCTTCTGCAACCTCAAATCTATTTGTCTTTCCACATGCTAATAAGATTTCCAATGTGCCAATACACAATAAATCTAGGAATTGGAAATCCAAATAGAGATTTGGTTCTGAATCTCTTGCTCAGAGAGGTCCTCAAGACATGTCTCAGCCTGCTACTCCCAGACCAACTCCTCTAGATAGGACTGATCTTCCTACCAAGAGACCTAGGAAGCAGGCAGCACCCAAGAGAGTTTCGAAGAAAGTAAGGAGGGTAGACACCACAGAAACCCCAAACCCTAACCCAGAATCAATTGTAGATAACGCTGCTCTTGATACTGTTGTAAATATAGTTACATCTGTTTTGGATACCCCTTCAATCCTTGTAGATACTACACATCCACCTCCTCCTCCTCCCTCAAATCTTTATACATATATAGATTTTGATGACTATCTTAAATTTGAGAAGGACATATCTGATGCTATAGATACAATTGGTACTCCTTTTTGTTTTAGACTAGATGAACTTGATTTTAGTATAAATTATAGAGTTCTTGATTGTTTGGATCTCAAAGACAAACGAGCTTCTATCAATGATCTTGTGATAGAGTCTGGGCTTACACTCTTGCAATATGACATTGCAAGAGATTCATCCAATGAGTTGTTGGTGCTGAGTAATTTTTTGCTTCAGGCCTTCAAGGAGAATAATGACACATTGTCACAGTGTATGACTAGTGGATTCACACCAGCAACAAAATATCTGCTCATCTCTTATCATACCAAGTAAGATATATTAAATGCTTCTTGCTGTTTTATGCATTAACATTAGCATTGTCAATGGAAATAGTTTTCAAAATTGCAGCTAAAGAAATTTCAATCTTATTTTGCAGTGACCATTGGAGTTTAAACGTGATCTCTATTAAGAGATCTGTAGATAATAGTATTAAAGGTTTTTGTGTCAAGATGAATTGGGCAAGCAATACGCATAAGGATGTAGATATTTACCTTCCATATTTAAGTAAATATATTCATGCAGATGTTCCCCATTCAATGGACTGGCAGATCGTCAGTTTGAAGGTAAATTTTGTCTTTCTTAATAGCATTTTGAAATCAGTATTCTAATGTATTTGTTTCATTCTAATTCATTCTATTTCATAATTGATTTCTTGTGCGCTGAATTTTTTTGCAATCACCCCAGCAAAATGATTCATTCAGCTGTGGGTGGTACACATTATACAATAGCAAGTTATTTTTTGAGTGGTTCAACCTTCAGGAAGATATTGATATTTCTAAAGTAATAAATTCTGTTTATTCTTATTTTTGAAATCATGATTAGTTTTCTATTTTGTTGATGTTTTTAGCCATTACTAATACATGAATGTTCTATCTTGCAGTTTACACTTCCCTAGTACACATCAAGCCAGGTGTACAGATTTAGACAAGAAATTATCCTGAGTATACTGGCTAGGGCAAGGCTTCAGCCTCTCGTTATTGATAATGGTGCAAAGGATGATGTAGTTATACTGAATTAAGATCAGAACAAATACAGATAGCATAGAACAAAAATACATGTATAGAATTCATAGATAAATATACATTGATATATCAAATGATGCTCCATTTTATGAATTTGGGAGCACAAAATACATGTACTGATGCCCAACTTGGGCTGTCTTTATTGAATGAAAGAGTGTATACACAGAATTTTACTAAAGTTTATTTGAAATTATTGTTCTCCCACAATGGTGATTGTTGTAGGTAGATCTTTGCAACACGTTATCAGCTCCTGTCTTTTTCGCATCTGTGACATGACAAATATTAGTGAATGTGCAATTGTAAATGATGACATTTTCAATTATTTTGTTCTATTTTGAAATGGCAATAAACATAAAGCAATTACGAGTCTTCCGTTGATGATAAATCTGAAATACATTGGTAGATTGGTTTGTAATAGCATGAGCTCTGTTCTGATAAAATCAAGTCTTGATCCAGTGGTAGCCATGTACCTTCAATTTTCTTGTATCTCTGGTAGGTAAATGTGAGACTGAGCATTTGCTTTTTAGAGTGCATATGTTTTGATATACTTACAACTACATTTTTGATGATCATGAGGATCGATATCATGTACTTTGATTTCTGAATGCATATATACATGTTGTACTAAGACTTCTGATATCAATTGACCTCTCGGGGTAGTCTTAAACTCCAAAATTTTTGCTTTCCAATAAGATTTGTAAGTCATTTTTGCTCTTTTCTTTTGTCAAAAATTGCCCTTTGATGATGGATGCAGCAATGCCCATGAATTTTTCGTATATTTTGTTGGCTTCCAGTTATCAGCTTCATCTTTCTCATTGTAAAGAATCACAGACTCGATTGTAGATCTGGGTCTCCTTGCCATTGCTATTTTCAAAGCATGGGCGCCAAAAATATCTGATATAATACTTAATTTCAATTTTTCGTATCACATTTAATCTAATGTGAATGCCAACCTAGTCACAGTTACTACGTATACCATATTTTATGTAACTGTACATACTGTATTTCTATAACTATAGCTATTATAGTTAGAAAATTTCATTATACTAACTAGCATAGTCAAGTAAATTTAACTTGAGGTATTAATGTCGAGAAAATTAGCACGTGTTGGGCAGGAAGAAGAAAACAATGGGATACGTCCATGCTGTCCGGACACAAATTTCAAAGTTTTCTGTATTGCATTTTTATTTCTCAGTTAATTTGAACTACGTTACGTAGATTTCAAATCTGTGCATTTTGATTGGGCCTGGTGACGGTCGAAACTAAAGAGAAAAAATAAAAGTATCTTTACAAAGGGTCTTTTTGATATTGAGAACTCCTCTAATGTATAATAAAGATGGATCAATAAACAAGTATAAAGCCAGACTTGTAGCAAAAGGTTTTTTGCAAACCAAAGGCATTGATTATGCTAAAATTTTTGCTCATGTGACTAAGCTAGTTACAATAAGATTGATCATTAGTCTTGGTATACTTTCAATTGGAAGCTATTTCAACTTGATGTTACCAATGCCTTCCTCAATGGCTACTTGGAGGAAGAGATCTAAATGAGGCAACCCGAGGGCTTCATCAAGGAGGAGCTTGAAGAAGAAGAAAAAATTCCGAAAAACAGTCTCTATGGACTCAAGCAAGCACCTAGAGCATGGTACTCTAGGCTAAACTCTTTCCTTATCTCCATCAATATTGTTTTGAGTGCATATGATCCATCATTTTACATAATATTTCATGAATGAAATATCATTGTACTTGTATTTTATGTTGATGACATTATTTTAAGTGGAAATAATCTAGATGGAATAAGAGATGTAAAGATTGCTTTATCTAAAGAGTTTAAGATGGTTGATTTTAGCCTATTGCACTTCTTTCTAGAAATAGAAGTCATAAGAGATTGGATTTTGGCTTCATATGTCAATCTAAATATGCTACATCCATCCTAGATAGATTTGGAATGAAGAATTGCAAAGGCATTGAGACTCCAATGGAGCAAAATGGAAAAGCATCTATAAGTGGTGATGAGGCATCCTTTGAGGACATAACTCTCTATAGAAGGCTTATAGGATCCTTAATGTATTTGACCATAACTAGGCCTGATCTTTGTTATTATGTTGGAAAGTTAAGCCAATATATGCAATGTCCTCTTGTGTCACATTGGAACATGGCCAAAAGAGTTCTAAGATATATCTCATCAACTAGGAGTTTTGGAGAGTGCATCCGTTTTTCATGTTTCAGTGGTAGGGCTCTCTTTGTGTTCTATGTATTCTTGTCAAAAGTCAGCGCTTAAGAGCCTATAGTGACTCGGATTTTGCAAGTGACAAAGTGGATCGAAAATCTACAAGTGAATTTTCTACATTCTTGTGTGATGGAGTGGTATCATGGCTTTCAAAGAAGCAAGATACTATTTTCTTATCTTCGACAGAATCTGAGTATAAGTCCTTGACATCACCAGGCAAGGAGGTCTTATGGCTCAAGAGGCTATTGGTGGTTCCAAGAGAAATGGAGGAGCTACATGCTTTGTCACTTTCTTTATGATATACAAGATTTTGTTGGGTGTATCTCTTATCTTCCAAGTCTATGGTGTTTGATGTATTTCTCAAATTCAAAGCTTTTGTTGAAAAACAAATCTCTTATAATTAAAAGCTCAAAGATGTGATGGTGGTGGAGAATATGTCTCCAACAAATTTAATGATTATTGTGAGCAAGAGGGAGTGAGGAGAGAGTTCACTTGTGCTTATTTCCCTAACAAAATGGGGTGGCTGAAAAAAAAAATAGAACTCTTTGTGAATGTGCAGAGGCATCTCTTCCAAAAGATTTTTGGGGAGAAGCAATTTCTTGTGCAAATTGTCTTTGTAATAGATTTCCAAATCTTGAGTCTAGGAGGAAAATCACCATATGAGATGTTGTATAAGGAAAAGCCTAAGATAGACCACCTTAAGATCTTTGGTTGTGTGTGCGTACTTTGTTCATGTCCTTTAGAAACCAAGAAAAAGGATGATTGTAGTTCTATCAAAGGAGTGTTGGTTAGATATTCATCAACAAAGGGAGCATATAAAATTTTCATTCCCTCTAATAACAAGATTGTTGTAAGTAGAGATATTATCTTCCATGAAGATCAAAAGCTCAACTTGGATGGCGCCCAGATCATGCCAATTTATGGAGGATATTCTATTATCAATCTTGATGTAATCACACACATCTTGGGAGATCATTCACATTGTTTGAAAAGTCCTCACATGTGTGAAAAGTACACAAACAATGCATTGTGGATGCATGGACAACACTTTCGTATGAAGCGCATTGACAAAAATAGAAAACCTATGATTGTGGAGTCATGGCAAACTTTAGCCAAGAGAGTTGAGCAAGCACGATTGACACCAATTTACTCTCTTTTCAACTTGATTATTGCGGGACAATCAATGACATCCTCGAAGTTGGATTTAAGCAATTCAGCTTTTTCATATTTGATGTCAAACGGTTGAAAGTTATTTGTAATGGTCCCAATGCAACTATGAGGAAAGATGAGAGTGGTTATTTTGCCATTGACTCCACCAAGCTTTGGATGGATCTAGGCGATACATTTGTTTTCCCTCAACAATGTGAGCAGGTACGTATGTCTTCAAGTAGTCACTGCTCCTTTCTTGTGAATCAATTGATTTTTAGTATACAAAAAAAGTATATTGTGTGGATACCCAAGCAATCGTCACATAGTTATAGATACTAATTATGATTCAATGTTTATGGAAACATCGATTAATTACAGGTGGTATTTCACCTCGAGCATTTAGATCCCAGATGGTGGTACATGATTCAAGTCGCTCCTCGAAGTAAAAGAATTTTTGAGGATAGAGATGTCATGGAGGACATGGCGCTACCAAATGATGTTGGACCCTTTCCATTCCTCCCTATCGGTGCAATCAAGAGAGCAAAGAAGGTGATTGGATCTCCAACCGGGTGAGTAGTCATGTAGTAACGGGCTTCAATCCAATGGGGAGAGGGTAAACATGGTGATAGGAGTGAGAATCTAGGATTCCTAAGGTTTTCAATCTTAGCTTTGGATCTACTCGTGAAATAGTCTAGATTTGTGTGGCTTTCAACTTTATTGTTTTTCCTCTTTTTGGTCTTTTCTTGGCTTCGTTTATTGGTTCTTATCTAGGCATCCTTGGCTCTAGATCTTCTCCTCAAGAGGTTGGTCTTCTCAAGGGAGGTGAACGGTGAAAGGAAACCTACCTACGGATCATGTTGAATTTTTTTTTTTGCGCTAGTCAAAAGTGGCTAGTCAAATGTGGCAAGTCAAAAATGGAGGCGAGTCAAAAAAAAAATTGCGGTTGTCAAAAGTGGTGAGTCAAAAAAACGGCGAGTCAAAAACGACGAGTCAAAAGTGGGGAGTCAAATTTTGACTCGTCACTCTGGTATAATATAAATCCAATATTGTATTGATAATGAGTCAAAATATTGAAAGAATAAAGAGAAATCTCAGTTGGCGAGTCAGCGCGAGTCAAAAGAAAATGGCAGGAAACAAAAAATGAACGGGAAATTTGAATTAACTAGTCAAAGAGGTTTGACTCGCCGATCTTTAGAATGGTAGTTTTAAGACTACTAGTCACTCTAGGCTAATAGCGAGTCAATTTTATTTTTTTGTGTGGGTCAAAAGTGGCGAGTCAAAATTTGACTCGCCGACATCACAAAACAGGCCTGAAAGTCCGCTCTGCTCACTAGAACAGTGGCGAGCTGAAAAGATGAGAAAAAAGTGCAAAAAAGTGCACAAAGAGAGAGAGAGAGAGAGAGAGAGAGAGAGAGAGAGAGAGAGAGAGAGAGAGAGAGAGAGAGAGAGAGAGAGAGAGAGAGAGAGAGAGAGAGAGAGAGAGAGAGAGAGAGTGAAACGGTAGAGTTTTATTAAGAAGAGTAGAAGGAGAGCAAATACAAGGGAAATGGCTCCCTCTTATAGATTTGAGAGGTGAGCCCCCTTCATTTTGATTGGCTATTGAAGTTCCATCAAAATCACTATTTTGATCGTCAAGATCACTTTGTGTTTCTTCAGGTGAAGTTGTGTTTCCCAAACTTAGAACTTTATAAAAGCTAAGTTTAAAGTACTTTATTTAATAATTGTGCTCCATGGCACTTATTAGCCTAAGGCTCAATATTGGACTCACACATGCAGGATGCCAACTGGTCATCTGTTTTCTACTCCATTTATGTATTGTTTGGGCTTATTGTAGAAGCCTCTTGCCATATTCTAGAATATTCCATGTCGTTCCTAAAATCGGACAACAAATGATGCACCTAACCAAGATCGTAATGATGGACTCGATGACACATTTTCAGAGGATCATGTGCATGCTTCACAAGCTAATGATGTTATTGAGTGTGATGCATCATTATCGGATGGATTTACTTCACATGACATAGCTTCTCGATCTCCCTCGCCATACAACAATGATTTCACATTTAAGTCATCACCTATATGCATATATTACCAACACACAGCATAATCTTTACACAAATGTAGAAAAATGCCAAAATGAATTGATAGTGTTTCAGCAAAATGTCTTTCCAAAACAAACATGGAAAAGAATTTACTTTTCCAATGTAGGACCTACTATTTATAGGTGAGAGTGATGACTCTCTCTCTCATCTCTCTAGCTCTAAAATAATCACTATGTGCACCAAACTAGCTATATTGGTCAAAATTGTCAATCTACATTAAAAATAAACTATTTGTGTATCCAAATGACTAAAGGTACTTGGAGCCATTTCAGAATAGTATATGAGTATGGCTTCACACATGTTTAAAAGTTAATACCAGATTCATGGAATTGAATTTCCAACATCACACCTTCATGAGTGTGTGACCACATGGGCATTCCATTAACAAAAAATGTAGGTGATAAAGCAAACTTCTATTGAGCATCGTTGTTGTAGAACTATTCACACTTGAAGCCACCCACCACGTACCCTTGAGAGAGAGAGAGAGAGAGAGAGAGAGAGAGAGAGAGAGAGAGAGAGAGAGAGAGAGAGAGAGAGAGAGAGAGAGAGAGAGAGAGAGAGAGAGAGAGAGAGAGAGAGAGAGAGAGAGAGAGAGAGAGAGAGTTTATTAAGGCATTGTTTCAAAAAAAGAAAAAAAAAAAGGCATAGGTCAAAAGCTTTGCCATAATGATGGTATATTCCAAATAATAAGACTTAATTTTCTGAAATAAAATAGTATTGAATAAAATTTGATGCAAAGTAGTTAGTAATTTTGAAAACCTATTATCTTGGAATGTTGGCTTAATGGTTGACTCAAAGAAAATGCATTTAGATGATTGAACTTTGATTTAAATTGTGTACATGGGTACATATCTGACAAGATTAAAAATCATATAGCAAATTATTTTGTGATTGAAAATCAGTGGTATTTATTTATATTGGAGAGAGTGGTAACTAGCTAAGTCTTATTCAAACTTACCAACAAGTCAAGAAAATTAATTCTCACAAACTGATATGGTACAAGGGCATCACTTTTAAATGCAATGGTCACTGCGATGACAATTTCAACAATAATATGGCTTTGTATTTGGAGCCACTAAAAGAAATTGAGGGGCTTGAATGCAACATCAAGACCGCATCTCAACTTGTTATTTACTAGAGATTTGATGGGGTATTTTGTATTCTTAAAAGAGAACATGGTAAATTATTATTTTAATGTAATGAACAAAAGATTTGGGAGGGTATTTAGGATGGTCCAATTTGAAAATGAGTTCATCTCCTTGTCTGTTCCTTTTGGAGATTAGCTACTCTCTACAACTGAAAACTCTTTTGGAGATAAAACAAGCGAAAAATCTTTTGCACAAAGCACATGGCATCTTGGTCCTGGATAAACATTTTGAATTTCTGACATGTGACGCCCATTTGATTATAAATCACTTGGATAAATTAGATTGTTCTTGTTTGTTTTCAAGGTAGCATCAATTCTAGCTTTCATATGACAATAGAATCCTTGTGGGCAATGCATCCAATCCCTCTTGTGGATTGATCGAATTCATTTTAGGTCCTTTATGTCATAAATTCACATAGACTAGTAGAAAAAGTTTAGGAATGAGTACAAGTCGGACATCCATGTTTTCACAAGAGTGTCTATCAAATCGCCGCCACCTATTTCAAGCTTTCATGAGCAACAAACGTCACGAAGAACAAATTAAGGACATGGTAATTGATGTAGGAGATTAGCCCATTAGAAAGAAATAGCTACGCTTTCTAATCTTACACAGTAAAGACAACATGTTTTTTTATTGATAGGACGTGTTGCCAAAACGATAGGATGGTAGTGATTTTTTTTACCATTTCTAGAAAAAGTCTTTCAAATGCAAACTTTATGTATGAGTTCATGAAAATTTTGTATCTAAAGTCATGGCAAGCATACAAAATATGCATGTACCAATTGCAACTAGAATAATGGCATGCGGATGGTGATCTATATCATCGATTTGTTTTAGCCTAAGTTGCACTAGAGAGGAGGTTTCCATAGAGAACAATAGTTGTTGAAATCTCGTGAGGCCCTCTAATTTGTAAGGCAAATCATTACCTTGTGAAGCTTTCTTAACGATAAATTTTCACAAACTTACTTCACCAACCTCATCACATGGTCTTGAATCTCAATGCAAGCCCAAAAATTAACCTAATTTTAACTCTTAAGTATACCTAATGGATTCTTTGTGCATATTCTGCCCATTTTTTGTGCTCCTTAAAAAGTAGAATATGTCACTTGTTTTTTTCAAAAGAAATTTGACGCACGGGCTGTCACATGGCAGTTTTTGACTGGTTCAAAAAAAGTCGAAAATGTTAATTATGCTTTATAAAGGACATGTGAAAAAGTCGAAGTATCCATTACGTAGTGAAATGAGCCGGGCACAAGCCATTCTGCCCGATAAAAACTTTTAAAAAAATTTGAGCTCCGAGCCTCAACTAAAAAGTTTTAAAAAATTTTACCGGGCAAAGTGGCCTTGACGAGTTATTCGATAATACATAAACTCTAAGCCAAAAATGACAAACTTGCAAGATGCTTTTTATGTCACGAACAAGGTTTCATCTCGCCTTGTCCATCGAGTATCACGTAGCAAAGACATCAGATCATCTATGATCTCTCTACCGTCCAAACGTCCAAACCCGGAATGCTAGAGACACCTCGAGATCAGTAAGCTGCATCTGACGGTGGCGAGGTGAAATCATCGAATCTCTAACACGATATCTGATTGTGGAGAAAAGATCCATCGCACGAACGGTCTGCCAAGGTGGGTTGAAAAGGAAAAGCAAGCGAGGTTACAGCTATCTTCTCTTTCACATCCAGGCTTTCAGGATAGCTTCGATTTGCGTGTGTTGCCGGAGGATTCAAGCTGGATGAGCAAAAGAGAATCAGAGAGTGTCAATCCATTCTTCTGAACTGTTAACTCTTGGTGAGCTTGCAAAATTCACGGTTGTTGAGCAGAGACAAAGAATGAAAGGTTTTAAATCCATTCTTCTGATCTATGAACTCGTTAGTGAGCTTGCTTGATCTAGGAAAATTCAAGCTTGATGAACAGAAACGGAGAATAAAAAGTTTTTAGCTCATTCTTCTGAACTCTGAACTAGTTGGTGAGCTTGCTTGATCTAGCAACGTACTGTTGCAGTGCTTTTTAGCAGATCCAAAATAGAGCTTGTAAATTGTGTACAAACCAAACTGGGGAGGAAATATTTTTAATTCTGCCAGAGAGTATCTATTTGCTTCAATGATGATACATGAGAACAAGCTGCCACTGGGTTAGTGACAACATTGCTACGTAGAAGTTGGAAGGCTACATCTTGAGTTGTTATATATTTTTTCATGCTATACTGAAATTCATAGCTGACAGTCAGTATTCAATTACTTCCTTTAAAATGTGAATGGCATTATTTTAATGAGCATCAGTTATATCTTCTTTGTGCATGCTTGGGTTTGAAACCTTCACTCACTTGATCTTTTGTATAGTGCTTCTGTGGCATCACCTCTAGGCTGCTTATTCCGTTATTAGTAGATTTATAATCCTCTCTCTCTCAAGCTGAATCAACTATTGTGCGTGAGTCGTGACCCTATAAGTATGCTTAGGATTGCATACCTTGTTATCATTTGCATCTTTCTAGGCTACCGCTTTTTATTGAATGCTCTGGATAGTGCGAAATCCGGCGATCTAAATTTATTGGTTTGCGACATGCAGTTCTTTTTAATGTGTGCATCATTAGGCAAGAAATACACTTAGATATCACTATATGGACACATTAGCCTTACCCCTCCTCGTGTTCTCGAAAGGTGACCTCTCTTGAGAATGGAACAGGCATTTTTCGGAACAGGCATCTTTCGTCGAAAATCGATTTCATGAAAAACTTACACGAAGTTGACTTTAAAAAAATTGATAACTTTTTTTTTAAATGCAGTTAATTTTATGTCTTTCATTTTTATATGGAGGAAACTTGTGTTGTGTATAGTAAAGGTAAGGAGATCCTTACAAAACTTGGATTACATAGATTTATTGAGTTGATTAATTAATTTATGAATGTAAATATGTAGTTGTGCCGACAAAAAATATGAGATGCAGAATTTGGAAGGTACCGATAACTTAAAAAAAATGCAAGATATTGGAGAGAAACCCCAAAAGGGGTTTCTGAACACTGGCCCCTCCTTGTGTTTTGTGCCAAGCTAGTTCTTATTGTACTATGTATATTCCGCCATCCACATGCAGGCTACATGTTGTTGCATGTTGAGCCACTAGACTTGCAATGATTGCCAAAAACCTATAGTGCATAGAAAAAAGTCCGATACTAGATTTAATTCACCTACTAATGAGAACTCACATGTTTGAGTCCTTATTATGAGCCTATCAAATATCAAATTATAGGTTTTTTTTTTTAAATATAAATTAGTACTTAAATTTCTTTAGTTTAAGATTTTAAAAATGAATTAGCTTGGCAGTCTTTGAGTGACTCGTGATAAACTTTTAAAGAAAGTGCATGCCATTTTACTTCTTGTTAAATACAAAGACCATACAAGTATTTATTATCATTATTAATTTCTAATATAGATCAAAATGTATAAATTTAACATTTTGATATTGATTATTGCATCACCCAACATTTGAATCAATTGAAATCCTAATGAAAAAATGATAAATGTCTTACAAGGCTTTGTATATAAATTCAAATGGTGGGGAAGGTCGCCCTCTGTGGGCATTCCGCCTAGGAAGGGTGTTCGCTCAAGGGCGGTAGCTTGAGGGTAGAAGGTCTTCCTCGGGCGGAATGCCCCAAGGAGGCATCCTTCTCTATCGTAATTTCAATTTTTATTCTTTTTCTTTTATTCAAATGCGGGCTACATGTTGTTGCATGTTGAGCCACTAGACTTGTAGTGATTGCCAAAAACCTATAGTGCATAGAAAAAAGTCCGATACTAGATTTAATTCACCTACTAATGAGAACTCACATGTTTGAGTCCTTATTATGAGCCTATCAAATATCAAATTATAGGTTTTTTTTTTAAATATAAATTAGTACTTAAATTTCTTTAGTTTAAGATTTTAAAAATGAATTAGCTTGGCAGTCTTTGAGTGACTCGTGATAAACTTTTAAAGAAAGTGCATGCCATTTTACTTCTTGTTAAATACAAAGACCATACAAGTATTTATTATCATTATTAATTTCTAATATAGATCAAAATGTATAAATTTAACATTTTGATATTGATTATTGCATCACCCAACATTTGAATCAATTGAAATCCTAATGAAAAAATGATAAATGTCTTACAAGGCTTTGTATATAAATTCAAATGGTGGGGAAGGTCGCCCTCTGTGGGCATTCCGCCTAGGAAGGGTGTTCGCTCAAGGGCGGTAGCTTGAGGGTAGAAGGTCTTCCTCGGGCGGAATGCCCCAAGGAGGCATCCTTCTCTATCGTAATTTCAATTTTTATTCTTTTTTTTAAATATTTTTTTTGCCGTAAATTTTGTTGACACCTTATGCTCGGAAGGTGCATGTAAAAAGAACTTTAAAAAAAGAGAGAAGCGCCCAAATTCCACACAGGGAAGTGCCTCCCTTTCCTTCATTAAAAAGGTAAAAATGAGATTGTCTTTTTGAAAGAAAAAAAAAATGAGTCTTCATATAGAATTTGTAGGCTTTTAGCCCATGAGTTGCTAAAAAGCCTATAGAGATTTTTTTAGTAGGTTTTGTTGAAAGAAAAAAAATTCTACAAGTATTGTACTAGAGAGATGTGGGTGGCTGGCTACAAGATGTAGATTATTATTGGATGGCGTATATCATACATAGCAACTGGAAAATTTATGGTGTTAGATTGAAACTCTTTGCAAGGCCTTGTTATGGCTCAGAACCAAAATGCTCTTGGCCAACCATGTGCTGCCATGTCTTAGTTTTCTCTCTTTATCCCAACTGGTAGTGTTATGGACATGTGATGCTCTTCTATGTTATTTTATGCATCTAACTTTGTTTGTACCGTTGGTTTATGTGGTCATCTTTGTTTTGGAGAGGATAAACCCTCCCATACTAAAAGTACACATAGGTTTCAGCCCTAGTACATGTTAGCTCACATGTTTTAAATTTTTATTTTATTATTATTTCAAATGAAAGGTGCTTGGGCAGCCTAGGATATTATCCCATAAGCACACCCTGAAATATTTTGTTGCCTATAAACCTAAAAATTGTTTTTCTTCTTATGTGATTGAAGATGTGCACAAAAATAGGTACCAGCAAGATTTTAAGTGCAGCCAAACTCTGAGGTAGTGGCAAAATTTTTGTGGACATTGGATGGCTCGTGTACATGCTCAGGCAGGCTCATGTTGTGATGTCACATGACAGTACGATTGGGACATGCTCAAAACTTCACATGTGTGGATGTTGCCAAGGGGAAAGATCCTAGCCTTGAGGACCTTTCGTGCCACAAGAGCGAGAACTCAAGGGTGCTACCTAGAATGGGGTGGAATGTCACTTTCCTTTCATGAATAAAAGTTACGTATTTTTCTTTTTTATATAAATTCTTCATTTCCAGCGCGAATTTTCACAAAGTTTTTTTGATTTCTACGCCGCTTTGTTGCTTGTTGTAGATGGATAGGTTCATCTTCATCACCATTTACAATGTCCATCAAGCCTTGAAGAACAAGAATGGACTATATTCTCAACTTCCAAGCTGAGAGATACAATATAGGATCATAAGATGATCAAACCTGCTATCTCACTAACTTAGGGACTTGGAAAGAGTCTAATAAACTTCCCAACAATATCCGCAATTATCTTGAACTTGATCAAATTTCAAAATCGAATTCTAGCTCAAGACACTCTAGATTTGAATGAATAAAATGCCTCCTCCTTGATCAAACCTTCACAAGGAATGTGACTTCACTTTTACTGATCCAAAATAACTTTAAGCATAAATGCCTCTCAATTATAGCATTTTCAAATCAAGTTGCATCACGTACAATCATATAAATCTATTAAAATTCGAGCTCAAAAATCAAATGTGCAATCTTGACAATGATGCAAAAACGTACTATTCACATAATTTAGAAACTCTATGTCACAAGAATACTTAAGCTTTATAAAAATGAAGGGACATTCCACCCTAGTCTAGGTGGCACCCTCAAGCTCTTGCTCTTGTGGCCACGGAAGGTCCTCAAGGCTAGGACCTTTCCTCATGGCAGCATACACACGTGAGAAGGTTTGAGCCTATCCCAATGGCATAATGTCATGTGACATTGTTGCACGAGCCTATGCAAGCCTTTGCTATTGCGGTGCCCGCAAAAATTTTGTCATTTCCTACTTTGGATGCACCTAAAATCTTGTTGGTGCTCATTTCTGTGCACAATAAGCGGAACTATTTTTTTCGTATTATTAGGCGACAAAACATATCAGGGTGTGCTCATGGGATAATATCTCTGGTTGCCCAATTACCTTCAAGGTAAAGTAATCATAAAATAAAAACTTTATGAAAAAATTAGAAAGTGTGACCTAACACACGGAACAAGGCTGAAATTTGTGTGTGTTGCAGTATGAGAGGTTTCTCCTCCTCAAAACAAAAAGATGACATTACATAAACCAAGTCTAGTGCCAATTGAAGCTACACATGTCCAAACAAAGTTAGATGCATAAAGTAACATAAAAGCGTATCACAGGTCCAAAACACTAGCAGTTGGGAAGAGAGAAAACTTGGACATGGTAGCACATGGTTCACCAACAGTAACCCAGTTCTAAGCCATAGTCTGCACCGTGAATCTACCAATTGCTACATATGGTATACGTCATCCAACAAGGGTCTACAGCATGTAACCATGCTAGCCTCTCCCACGACTTGACGTGCTACAACATGTAGCCGGCGGCTTGTGGATGGCAGATACCTAGTAGGATATGAACTACCTTGTCACAAAACACAAGGGGTAAGGCTCACATGTCCATATAGTAATATATAGGTGTATTTCTTGCCTAATGATGTAGAACAAAAAAGAAGTGCATATTGCCAACCAATAAAGATCGCCTGATTTAACACTATCCAAATCGTCCAATGAAAAATAGTAGCCTAGAAAGATGCAAAAGATGAAAAGCTATGGATTTCTAACCATAGTCTTAAGGTCACCCACAATATTTGATTCAGCGTCAAAGAGATCAAGTGAGTGAAGGTTTCAAACCCAAGCATGCACAAAGAAGAAACTGCTCTTCAGCAAAATAAGGCTATTCATATTCTGAAGGAAGGAAATGCATAAAGACTGTCAGCTATGAATTTCAGTCTAGCATGCAACAATATATAACAACTCAAGATGTAGCCTTCCAACTTCCAACTAGTAATTGTCACTAAGTTTCATTTTACGATTGAGGTAGCTGAAGATAGTTCCTTCAACAATAGTGTCAAGTTTATAAATTCACAGTTGAGACTGCACTTTCTGAATTTTCTTTAAACTGTTAGCTCCTCTAAGTTTCATGAGCTTGCTAAGCAAATATTTCAGTTTTCCAAACAAATCTCAATTCGCAAATAATGAGGCATCTAGTGAGAAATCCATCCGAATGACTCGTGAACAGTGCTAAATTTGAAAAGGTGTGGTAGCATACAATATATTCACAGACAAGCAGGCGCGCAGACCTTAACGCTCACAAGTCGACAACTGCAAGCTAGAATGCAAGTATTAAGCTCGCTGATTGGTAGGTACGCACAGCAATATCGAAAAACTCAATCTTGAGCTACGTACAAATTTTATAAACACTTTTAACTATTAGTATTGATAGCTAATCCTTCTCCTCTCAGTGACATAGCCAATCGAAATGCCTTTTATAGGCTGGTTGTTCTGCCTCGATGCTGTACCTGATCCATTTCACTTGGTTGTAACCGATCTATGAATGCATTCCCTTTACAATGAGTAGATCTAGGCTGAGGTTTAACATTTATTTGTAAGCATAACCTTTTCCACAGAGCTCTGTTCACCTTAGCCTGCTGTCACTATATCCATTGGGCGTTTCGAGCCTGTCGGTTTCCCGTGGAAATCATAGTTGTAGGTGAGACCATAGTATGACCTCCACCAACCAATCCATTCATATCTCCCACTCCGTCGAACTGTTGCAGGCAGCTGACGTAAGAGTCTCTCAGTCGCCTCATTACCGATGCTAGCCTTGCAGGAACGCTCCTGATCTTTGGCTTCGTTTTCTTCATACAGTCTGACTCGTCATTCGCATCAACGGGTTTCACCCTGCTCCCTTCGCTGTCTTCTGAAATGGTCATCAGTCTCGGGCTTTCCTTCTGCTTGATCTTATCCCTGCGCTTCTTCAAACCCAGTGGCTTGTTCTCAGGTATCATCATGGAAGCAAGTACGTACTCTATTCTGGCATAGGAAATATTGCTACCCAAGCTATTTAGATCTGCTAACAAGCACTGCAACAGTGCGTTGCTGGATCAAGCAAGCTCACCAACTAGTTCACATATCAGAAGAATGAACTAAAAACTTTTCATTCTCCGTTCATGTTCATCAAGCTTGAATTTTCGTAGATCAAGCAACCTCACTAACAAGTTCATAGATCAGAAGAATAAACTTAAAAAGTTTCATTCTTTGTCTCTGCTCATCAAGCTTGAATTTTGCAAGCTCACAAAGAGTTAACAGTTCAGAAGAATGGATGTAAAACCTTTGATTCTCTGCTTTTGATCATCAAGCTTGAATTCTCCAGCAACACACACAAATCGAAGCTATCCTGAAAGCCTAGATATGAACGAGAAGACAGATGTAGAAGACGCTTGCTTTTCCTTTTCAAACCCACCTTCCAGACTGTTCGTGCGATGGATCTTTTTTCCTGTATCAGATATCATATTAGAGATGCCATGATTTCAGCTCGCCACCGTCAGATGCAGCTTACTGATCTCGACGTTCTGGGTTTGAACAGTAGAGATTATAGATGATCTGATGTCTTTGCTACGTGGTACTCGATGGACAAGGCGAGACAAGCCCTTGTTAGTGTCATATGAAGCAGCTTGCAAGTTTATCATTTTTTGCGTATTGGGATGGTTTGCTTAATGGCGAAGTTAAAATTAAGTTAATTTTTGGTGGTCTTGCATTGAGAATCAAGACCATGTGATGAGGTTTGTGAAGGAAATTTGTGAAAATTTATCATTGAGAAAGCTTCAAAAGGTGTAATGAATTGCCTTACAAATTAGAGGGTCTCGTGTGATATCAATGGCCATACTTCTCTAATAGTATTGTACCCTCCTCTCCAACACAACTTAGGCTAAAGTAAATCGATGATATAGATCACCACTTGCATGCCAATATTCTAGTTGCAAGTGGTGCATGCATATTTAGCATGCTTGCCAATGTGACTTCAAATACAATATTTTCATAAATTCATAAATAAAATTTTCATTTGAATGATTGTATCTAAAAATGGGAAAAACATCAATGTTGTCCTATCATTCTGGCAACAAGTCCTCCTATCAATGAAAAGCATGTAAGTTTTGTAAGACTAGAAAGCGTAGCTATTTTTTATGGGCTAATCTCCTACATCTGTTATCATGCCCTTAATTGCTTCGTGACATTTGTTGCTCTTGAACACTTGGAATAGGAGGCGACGATTTGATAGGCACTCAATTGAGAAGAGAGATGTCTAGTTTGCAGCAATTCCTAAGCATTTTCTAGTACGACATTAAAATCAACAATTGTGGTTATATCAATGAATTCATAAGCCACAACTACATACATTGGCACTTTGCCACGCACATAAGATGGGGTCAATTTGAACCTCATGATGTTCTCGTGGCAATTCGTGTGGCAATGCGTGTGGAACCTGACGCGTGGTAGAGCCACGTCAATACATTTCCCAACAGGTACACACTCACCCAGCTAGGAAAAGGCAAAGTTTTTCAAATTTTAAATTTTGTGGTAGGGCCTGCGTGGCTCTACCACACGTAAAAATTTGCACTACCACATGTGGCACTGCCACGCGTGGCAAAATGCAAAAAAAATTCCCTAGAATTTTGCCACGATGTGGCAAATTTCCAAGATATAGTTTTTAGGTAATTTTCATTTGCGTGGCTATTCCACGTGTGCATCTACCACGCGAAATTTTTTGGGCAAAAAAAGTGCACGAAATGAGTCGTTAGTAAATTGGCGTCAATTTTATTTGTTAGTAGAGAGAGAGAGAGAGAGAGAGAGAGAGAGAGAGAGAGAGAGAGAGAGAGAGAGAGAGAGAGAGAGAGAGAGAGAGAGAGAGAGAGAGAGAGAGAGAGAGAGAGAGAGAGAGAGAGAGAGAGAGAGAGAGAGAGAGAGAGAGAGAGAGAGAGAGAGAGAGAGAGAGAGAGAGAGAGTTTAGATAAGTAAATAAGGTATGTCTTTAAACAATGTAGGATATCATAGATTTGATAGTTAATCATTGTATTTTTTATCATTTGTCTTTGATTTGTAGAATAGAAAAAAGTTGTTGGAGAAAAAGGGATCTTTGGCAATCAATCATATATGTTATGAATCTCTAAATGTTGATGTTGTGAGATTAAGTGATGCATTTACATGTCATTTTATTGAATGGTTTGTCAAATTGTGTGGTGATTGAATCAACGTGGTTTTTGTATATTTATTATTATGTTTTGATCTTAAGATTGGATCACATAAACTTACACGTCGAAAAAAAATAGCTATTGATTGTATTTATTGATTTGCCTTTGATTGATTGATTTGTAGATAAAAAGGATGATAGTTTTGAAACTTAGGCTAAAGTAAATCGATGATATAGATCACCACTCGAATGCCAATATTCTAGCTGCAAGTGGTGCATGCATATTTAGCATGCTTGCCAATGTGACTTCAAATACAATATTTTCATGAATTCATAAATAAATTTTTCATTTGTGTGATTGCATCTAAAATGGGATCATTCTGGCAACAAGTCCTTTTATCAATGAAAAGCATGTAAGTTTTGTAAGACTAGAAAGCATAGCTATTTTTGATGGGCTACTCTCCTACATCTGTTATCATGCCCTTAATTACTTCCTGACATTTGTTGCTCATGAAGACTTGGAATAGGAGGCAATTGAGAAGAGAGATGTCTAGTTTGCAGCGATTCCTAAGCGTTTTCTACTACTACATTAAAATTATGAATTTCACACGTGTGGAGTGCCCACTACATGTGATTTAGATCTCCTAAGGTGTGTCGATGCACAATGATCAAGATTAGATTGAGATTCAAGATCTATCTTACTCTCAATGGCAAAAACACACTACTACATGCATTAACTCACTTCCAAAGTACATACACACGTGTGGGAAGTGTTCCAAAATCAAACTATGTAAAATTAATCTCCTCTCCTCCAGTAGAGAGAGAATCCCACCAAATTATAGATCGCGGGTAGAGAGAGAATGCTAGAAAAACACTTAGTCTCAAAATCCACAAGATATCCAAATTACTTAGATCAAAATGAGAAATACAATGGTACTATAGATCCACGAGCTAACACAATGCTCAAACATGATATGACCACACATTTACCACCTCTTAATCCTATTGGACCATTGATCCATTCACTTATGATTCTATTGGACCATTCTCAAGCATATCTAAAATCCTATTGGACCATTGATGGTTCCACGTCTAAATCCTATTGGACCTCTTGAACTTCATCAAAAATAATAATTACACTTGTCTACTATCCATTTAGCTCGAGTTTTATCTCCTACACTACTTTGGCTCGATAGCGGCATTACATGTGGAATTGGACAATTTGCCATCTATGCCAAATTTGACCCTATCAATATCCTACACCAAGATGCTTGACATAAAAAAGTGTACAACTAACATAGATAATTTTTTTGCATTTCTCACACTCCTCCTAAAAAGTTATATGTTGAAGATTAAGCATTGATCTTGATATAAATCCAAGATTAGATTTATGTTTGATGAAGGCACTTTTGCTCAAAGGCTTGGTGAGTAGATCGGCAATACAAGAGGATGTGTTGACATGCTCCAGATAGATTTCTCCTCCAATAAGCTTTTCTCTCACAAAGTGGTGTGCCACTTCTATGTGCTTGCTCCTTGCATGAAATATGGGATTATTGGCAAGAGCTTGGGCCGAGATATTGTCACACTTGATCATTGGTAGATCATCTTCCTTGATGCACTCTATCTCCAATAATAATCTCTTGATCCAAAGCACTTCTTTGGTAGCTGTGGTGAGTGCTTTGTACTCGTCCTTACATGAAGAAAGAGATATAGCATCTTGCTTTTTGGAAAGCCAAGATATTAGATTGCCTCCAAGAAATATACAATGTATGCACTAATAGACTTTCGATCCATCTTATCACTTGCAAAGTCCAAATCCGAGTAGCCAACAATGGATAAATCTTCACTTTTATAAAGTAGGCCATAATCACAAGATGAAGATATGTATCTAAGAATCCTCTTGGCCATCTTCCAATGATGGATCTTAGGATCTTGCATAAATTGACTCAGTTTGTGCACACAAAAACTCAAATTAGGCCTAGTGATGGTAAGCCAAATTAAGGAGCCTATAAGACTCCTAAAAAGTGTGATGTCCTCGAAGGATCACACCTTTATTAGGATCTTTCACAATTTGCTCCATTGGAGTATCTATGCTCTTAGAAGTTTCCATATGGAATTTTTTCAATATAGAATAATGAGCATATCTAGATTGACATATAAAAACATAATCTTCATGAAAGTCAATCTTTAGGCCTAGAATGTAATAAATCTCTCCTAGATCTTGCATTTTAAACTCATTTCCAAGTGCTAGCTTAGTTTCTTTAACTAGCTTGATACAACTTCCACAAAGTGTCAACAAGCTTTATATACATGGAAGGATCATAGTCACTAAGAATAAATCCTAGTGAGATAAGAAAGGTGTTGAGTCTTGAATACCATGATCTTGGTGCTTGCTAAAGTCCATAAAGACTTTTGAAGAGCAAGCACACTATGGACTCATCCTTGATGAATCCTTGAGGTTGTTCCATATAAATCTCCTCCTCAAAATAACCATAAAAAAAAGCATTGGATACATCTAATCGGGACACCTTCCATTTGAAAAAACAAGCAAGAGAAATAAGAATTATTATTGTCACCATCTTTGCAATAGGTGCAAAGGTCTCCTCATAGCCAAGGTCATGGATTTGAGAAAATCCTTTGGCACATAATCTTGCCTTGAACTTGTTGATGGTGCCATCATGATTGTATTTGATTTGAAATACCCACTTGCAACCAATCACATGATTGTTGGATGGTGGATCCACAAGCTCCCAACTATTGTTGGTGATCAATGCATCAAAAGGCATAATTAGTGGAATCAAGATCCACTTGCTTGCCTTTATCAACATAAGAGAGACTCTTAGGCTCGGATCTATCTCTTATAGATCTTCTTGGTGAAAAAATTCGAGGAGAATCCTCTTCAAATCTCGACCCCATTTTCACATAATAATTGTCTTCAATAGCAACAGTTGGTGATGCATCTATAGATGACTTGATATCGGCCACTTCAAAAGATGAATGTTGATCTCATAAAATAACATCTCTACTTTCAATCACCTGAGAAGTAGAGAGAACAAAGACTCTATAAGCCTTTTTGGTGGATGAGTATCCAACCATGATGTCTTTGCATGATGTAGGATCACCCTTCTTCCTTATTTTCAAGGGAATATGGGAAAAGAATATGCATCCAAAAACTCTAAGGTGATCAACCTTAGGCTTTTTCAAATATAAGATCTCATATGGTGACTTTCCTCCAAGAGCTATATGTGGGAGTTTATTACAAAGATAATTTGCACAACTTATGGCTTCTCCCCAGAAGTCTTTTGGCAAGGATTCCTCAATCCTCATGGATTTTGCACATTCACATAAGGATCTATTCTTTCTCTCGGCCACTCCATTTTGAGATGGAGAGTAGGCACAATAGAACCCCCTTTTATGCCTTCAAGCTCACAATAGTCATGGAATTTATTGGAGATATACTCTCCACCTCCATCACATCTAAAAGCTTCAATCTTAAATGATAATTGCTTCTCAACATAATCTTTGAAAATAAGGAAATGATCAAACACCATAGATTTAGAAGCAAGAAGATATATCCAAGTGAATCGTGTGAAATCATCAATAAAGGCAACAAAACAAGTGGCTCCCTCCTTGCTCGTAGATGATGAGAAATGAACATCCGAGTGGATCAAATCCAAAGGATGCTTACTCTTGATACAAGATCTTGTAAATGGCTTGTTGTGAGAGTTAGCAATAGCACAAGCCTCACATGGCTTGATCTCCTTGGAAAATGACTTTGGCAAGCCAATAGCTTTGGTTTCTTTGACCATAGAGAGCGTGGATTTGTAACCTCCTATGCCATAACTCCTCCATAGATAGCTTGTTCGCAAGAGCAACATTACAAGCATTTATACATTCTCTTGGATCTAGTTTATATATGCCTCCAAATCTAGATCCTAGTACAAGTATCTCATCATTCTTCTTGATAGTACAAGTATCAACATTGAATTTCACATCAAGGCCATTATCAAGCAATTGGCCAACACTAATAAGATTCTTAGTAAGCTTAGGTACATAAAGAACCTTAGTAAGAGAAAGAACATTAGAAGATGCAAGCTTTAAGAGAATCTTCCCAATTCCTTCAATAGGACATTCATAATCATTTGTAGTGTATATTGATTTCTTGGCTCCATCATAAAGTGCAATAGAAGAGAAAGAGTCCTTGGAGCTACACATATGTGAAGAGGCTCCACTATCAATATACCATAATCCATCCTTCTTGAAAGGAGAGGATGAGAAGCTAGAGACCATAAGAGATCCATCTTCATCACTTGCAATAGTGTCTTCCTTCCCATTGGTGATGTTGGCTTGCTTGAGTTGATTCTTCTTCTTGAAGCAATTGATGGCATAATGGCCCTTCTTGCCATAATAAGAGCACTTGATCTTCTTCTTCTTGACCTTGGATATAGAAGAACTCAAGGAGTCATCCTCCTCCTCAGCTTTGCCATCATTATGATTGAGAGACATCTTGTCCAGCCTCAAGAGTTTGTACTCTTATCTTGATTCTTCAAAAATTAGCACACTTTGGAGGGCCTCCAAGCTTGGTTGCTCCTCCTTAATGGCATAGGATTGGAATTCATTTCTCAAGACATTGAGTGATTGATAGAATCACCAATGCATGCAAGCTCCCTATGAATATCCTTGACTCTCAAAACATAATTAGATGCACTCTCATCACTCTCTTGACTACTTTGAAAGATTTGATTTCTAAGAGTGAGGAGTCTAGAGGTGTTCTTTGCCTCATAGATAGTCTTGAGACAATCCCAAGCTTCTTTGGTTGTATTGCAAGTACCTATCTCCCTCAATATCTCATTAGAGACATTCATCTTAATGTAGTGGAGAGCCATCCTAGCTCTCTTCTTGTATTTTTGTACCTCTTGAAGAACTTGTGGCTCTTCTTCTATCCAAGAATGTGAAGAATTGTAGAACATATCTATCTTATGTATGTTAATTTTGGGGGTTCTACCAATGTAAATTGATTGAACATATCCAAGGTGTGTGAATTGAGCAGATATCCTTCTAGAATAGGGCGAGTTTGGGTAGGTAGATCAAGTTCCATTGACATGTAAAAAGTCTAGTTGGTCTAGTATGACATGCAACAATGTTCACAATGATTGATATGCATGTAGATTTACACATGGAAATGGTCTAATATGACCTTGTAGAAACTCGAACCATCATAAATGCATTGTGTCCTAAGTTTCCATTGTGACATGTGTGAAAAATTGTCAACTAGTAGTATTTTCCTAACTTGAGATTTTGTAGGCCTATGGCCAAATAAAAGTTAGAGATAGGTTCATACATGTATGTAGAGGCCCAAAGTATGTGTACACTACTTTTGAGGTCACATTAATTAGAGGAGGTCGAGTGTGGAGCTCTTCTATTGGCTCATAATTTGGTGCATTCCTATTTGACCAAATTTCTAGGTATATGGGTGAATACTATTGGACCCCAATTTTAGCCTATCATAAGACAAGTGGCCAAGAGGCACTATGGCTGCTATAAATAGCCATCTCCACGAGTATGTACACATCTCATTTTCATTCTATTGAATGAATGTTATGCTCTTTGAAGATCCATCTTCTTCTCTCTCACTTTTTTGTTCATATCTTGCATTCTAGCCACTAGAATTGTGATTTCTTTGTTGCTATGGCTTCACACGTGTGAAATGCAGGTTGTAGGCTCTGAAGTACGGACAGGGACAGCAAGTTTCTGTTTGTGGAAGCTTATGATCAGATTTTGATGTTTAGTTGATGTTTAGTATGCTTAACATCACAATTTCTATCATTTTTTCAATCTAGATGTGCATAACTTCCATGGCCAAGATCTTTATGAAACTTTAGCATCTTTTGGATCTGAGTTTTTCACATGGTATCAGAGCATTAGGCGGCCAAATGTGCAGGTTTTGCCAGATTTAGAAGAGATTTGTGGGCGAGTTTGCTTTTGTAGCATTCCAATCAAGTTTCTAGCTAAAAATCTTGTTGATTTATGTGTAGAAATTGGATCTTTGTGATCAAAACATCATTTGTATGCATTTCAATTGAAGTAGGGCGAATTCCCTCTGTACTTATTAGAATAAGGAGACAAAAATTGTTTTGGAAAGAGGGAGATGCAAGATCCAACAAGATCCTATTAGTTTTCCATTCTAGCATATAGTTTTTTGATTCAATTTCTTGCTTCTTCATGTCAAAAACTTCAAAATTGATGTAACCCTCTGATTTTCAGTTTGCTGAATGATTCAAGAGTGTATTTCAATCTTAGGAGTGAGGGAAAAGCAAGTATATTGAGGTTTGGTCTTGGTTTGATCAAGAAATCATAAAACTAGTGGCTAAAATTAAGGAAAAAGTGAGGAAAAGAGAGAAAAAGTAAGGTTTTAGGTTCCAAATCTTTGTGATTTCTTCTTGTGTTTCATTTGTTAATTCAAGAGAGTGCTTAGTGCATTGGAACAGGTCAAAGATCAGAGATCAATCATTGCAACATGGCTACAAATGGAGGCTACATGTTGGAAAGCAATGATAGGCTTACCTCCCTCAACTATTCTACTTGGAAAGTAAGGATGGAGTCTTTGCTTGAGATGAATGAGTTGATGGATATTGTTGTAGGTGTGGAGGAGAGACCTTTGGCACCTCAAGAACAATTGAGGTATGACAAGAGGGCAAAGAAAGCCCTTCACATGATCAAGATGAATGTGACAAATGAGCTTATCAAAGAGGTTGGTAAGTGCACATCATCTAGTGAAGCTTGGGAAGCCTTGAAGAAGGTTTATGAATCCAAGTCTACTTCTAGAGTGTTGACTTTAAGAAGGCAAATCTTTTCTTGTATGCAAAAGAAGAGTGAGAATGGACATGCTTTTGTTTTGAGAGTTAAAGCATTGAATGATGAGTTAGCATGCATTAATGATGGCATAAATAATGAGGAGCTTGTTCAAGTGATTCTCAATGGCTTGTTGGATGATCATGCTAATCTTGTTCAAAGTTATGCTATCCAAAAATGTTTACCAAGTGTTGGAGACTTGCAAGAGGTCTTGTTGGCTGAAGAATTCAGGTTGCAAGCAAGAGTGGGAGCATCTTCTACATCTCAAGGAGGAGAAGAGGAGGCAATGTTCTCTAAAGGCAAGTTCAAGGGCAAAGGTAAAAGCAATTGGTCTAAAGGGCAAGACCAAGGTGAGCACTCTACTTTTGGCAAAAAGAAGGATAGATCTAAGCTAAAATGTTTCTATTGTGGAGTCAAAGGGCATTTTGCTAGTGATTGTTTTAAGAAAAAGAGGGATCAAGGGGAAAAGCAAACCAATCTAACTATTGATGAGGGTGGGGATGAGCTTCTTTCAAATGATGCTTTTGTTATGTCATCTTGCTTGTTGGCTAATCATGGAGACATTGATCCTTGGTGGATTGATAGTGGAGCCACTTCTCATATGACATATCATAAAGAGTATTTTTCATCTTTAATGGCATTTGATGGTGATAGGAAGGTAATCTATACCGCAAATGATGGTGAGTGTGCAATCAAGGGGATTGGCACAATTCCTATTTCACTTTCTACAAATAGGAATATAGAATTGAAAGATGTTTTGCTCATTCCATCCATTACCAAGAACTTACTTAGTGTAAGCCAAATGCTTGACAAAGGATTCAAAGTTGAGTTTGATGGTGATGCTTGCTTGATCAAAAAGGGGTGTAGTATCATTGCAAAAGGGAAAAGGCAAGGGAAATTGTTCAAGCTTGATGCATGTGTTGTTGCTAACCAAGTTGGATGCATGGCAAATGAACAAATGTCAATTCAAGAGGTATGGCATAAAAGGATGGGACATCTCAACTACAAGGCCTTGGAGGTAATAGCCAAAAAGGAGGTAGTAAGGGGACTTCCCAAGTCTCTTACTTGCTTGAATCATGTTTGTGAAGAATGTGCTTTGTCTAAATCACATAGATTGCCATATACTAGATCTATATCTAGATCTAAGATGCCTTTTTCTCTCTTGCATTCGGATATTCATGGTGTTACTACAATTAGCAATGGAGGTGCTAAGATGTATGTAACTTTCATTGATGATTTTAGTAGATTTTGTTGGGTTTATCTACTAAAGAGCAAGGATGAGGTGTTTGATGTGTTTGTCAAGTTCAAAGTTGCTATTGAGACTCAATTTACAACCAAAATCAAATGCTTGAGGAGCGACAATGGTGGTGAATACATTTCTAACAAATTCAAAGCCTTTTGCGATGAGCATGGGATCAAGAGGGAGTACACATGTCCAAGAACACCACAACAAAATGGAGTGGCCGAGAGGAAGAATAGAACCTTGTGTGAGAGTGCAAAGGCAATGAGATTGAATGCTAATCTTCCTAAACCTTTTTGGAGTGATGCTTTGTTGTGTGCAAATTTCCTATGCAATAGATGGCCAAGTGTTGTATTGGAAGGAAAAACCCCTTTTGAAGCTTTGTTTGGTACGAAGCCTAATGTCAAGTTTCTAAGAACTTTTGGATGCATTTGCTACTTCAACATTACTCTTGATGATAGAACTAAGGAGGATCCATCTTCAAGAAAGGGCATTTTTGTTGGTTATAGTGAAGTAAGCAAAGCATATAGGATTTATGTTCCTTCAATCAAGAAAGTGTTCACAAGTAGGGATGTCATTTTTGATGAAAGTAACATTCCAAAAGTTGTTTCAAGTGATGATGGTGTTGTTGCAACTAATGTGCTTGATGACAATGGAGTTGATGACACATTGGATGTGGATGTTGAAGAAGCCTCTTCAAGTCAAATTCCAAGGAGAACTCCAAGGCATAAAGTGAAACCCTCAAGGCTCACTTATGATGGCAAAGGTAAGCAAGTGGTGGATGGATCCAACTATGCTTTCCTAACTTCTTTTGATGTACCTTCATGTGTAGATGAAGCAAGGCAAAAAGAGGAATGGATCCAAGCAATGGATCTTGAGTTTGAAGCACTTATGAAGAACAACACATGGAGATTGGTGGAGCTTCCAAAGGGCAAAAGTGCAATTGGATGCAAATGGATCTTCAAGGTAAAGACAAATCAAGATGGATCTATCAACAAGTTCAAGGCAAGGTTGGTGGCTAAAGGTTATGCTCAAGAGCATGGCATTGACTATGAGGAAACCTTTGCACCCGTGGCAAAGATGGTGAGCATAAGAGTAATCATTTCCCTTGCAACTCTTTATGGATGGGATCTTTGGCAATTAGACATTTCTAATGCTTTCTTGAATGGTGATCTTGAAGAGGAAGTCTACATGGAGCAACCCGAGAGCTATGTTTCTCATAGCAAGCCTAATCATGTGTGTTTTCTACAAAAAAGTTTGTATGGTCTTAAGCAAGCACCAAGGAGTTGGTATGCTAGGCTTAACTCTTTTCTACTTTCTCAAAACTTCACTATGAGTGAGTATGATCATTCACTTTACTTTAGAATTAGTGCTAATGATGTTACAATCCTTCTAATATATGTGGATGACATTATTTTAAGTGGAGGGAACAAGGAAGATATAGAAGATATCAAGAAAGCACTAAAAAAGGAATTTGAAGTGCATGATCTTGGTCTTTTGAGCTATATCTTAGGAATAGAAGTAATTAGAACTTCTCAAATCACTTTTATTTCACAAGAGAAGTATGCTATTTCTATTCTCAATAGATTTCATATGGTAGATGCAAATCCTATTGATACACCTATGGAATCACATGTAAAGCTAACTATAAGAGGTAATGAAAGATCCTTCGAGGACATTACTCTCTATAGGAAGCTAATAGGTTCTCTTATATATCTAACCATCACAAGACCTGATTTATCTTATTGTGTTGGTAAATTAAGCCAATTCATGCAAGATCCTAGCATAGAACATTGGAAACTAGGAAAGAGGATCTTGAGATACATCTCGGGAACAAAAGATTTTGGCATTGTTTATAGAGGCTCATCACCTAACTTATTTGGTTTTTCAGATTCAGATTTTGCAGGAGACCTTATGGATAGAAAATCCAAAATGCACATGCTATTTTCATAGGTGATGGAGCTATCTCATGGATGTCGAAGAAACAAGCAACTATATCACTTTCTTCTAGTGAGGCCGAGTACAAAGCTTTGACATCATGCACAAAGGAGATGGTGTGGATCAAGAGGATGATTATGGAGCTTCATTTGCTGGATTTTTCAGAGAGTCCAATCATCTTTTGTGACAACCTTTCAGCCCAAAGTCTAGCAAGCAATCCGGTTTTCCATGCAAGGAGCAAACATATCGAGGTGGCTTACCATTTTGTGAGAGAACAAGTGTTGGCAAAAGAGATCAAGCTTGAACATGTCCCATCAAAGGAATGTGTGGCTGATATCTTTACCAAAGCATTGGGAAAGGACTTATTTTTCAAGCATAGAACAAGTCTTGGTGTACTTTCTAAATCTATGCTAAAACTAGTTGAAGAGGGAGTGTGAAAAATTGTCAACTAGTAGTATTTTCCTAACTTGAGATTTTGTAGGCCTATGGCCAAATAAAAGTTAGAGATAGGTTCATACATGTATGTAGAGGCCCAAAGTATGTGTACACTACTTTTGAGGTCACATTAATTAGAGGAGGTCGAGTGTGGAGCTCTTCTATTGGCTCATAATTTGGTGCATTCCTATTTGACCAAATTTCTAGGTATATGGGTGAATCCTATTGGACCCCAATTTTAGCCTATCATAAGACAAGTGGCCAAGAGGCACTATGGCTGCTATAAATAGCCATCTCCACGAGTATTTACACATCTCATTTTCATTCTATTGAATGAATGTTATGCTCTTTGAAGATCCATCTTCTTCTCTCTCACTTTTTTGTTCATATCTTGCATTCTAGCCACTAGAATTGTGATTTCTTTGTTGCTATGGCTTCACACGTGTGAAATGCAGGTTGTAGGCTCTGAAGTACGAACAGGGACAGCAAGTTTCTGTTTGTGGAAGCTTATGATCAGATTTTGATGTTTAGTTGATGTTTAGTATGCTTAACATCACAATTTCTATCATTTTTTCAATCTAGATGTGCATAACTTCCATGGCCAAGATCTTTATGAAACTTTAGCATCTTTTGGATCTGAGTTTTTCACAACATGCAAGGCATGCAAATATAGTAATGGACACATGCATGTAGTTTTCTATTTGTCTAGTTGAGAAATTGACATTTGGAGAAAGTAGATAGAAGTTAGGTGCAATCTTTGCATGCAAGCTATTAGGTGTCGATATAGTGGTAGTTTACACTTGAATAGGTGTAGGGAATGCATTGAATGCTAGTAGTACCACGAATTTTGGCTCTCCTATATATGTACATATGGTTCTCATTCATTTCTAATGATGAATCAAGCTTTGATAAGGTCATAATGTCAAAATTGGATCTCATGATATTTTGCTTGTGATTGTATTCTTTCTCTAACATGAGATTGGTGTCTTTTTTCATACACTTGCATCTGGAGCAAATCACTTTATCTTTGTCTTCCTTTGCATCATTCATGCTTGAAGGCTAAAACGGTTGTTGCTGATTTGGACCTTTTTTCTTTGGATTCTTCAGGAATCTTTTCTTTGTACTCTTCTTGGCATAGAAAGCTTTCTCATTGTTGGAATGATCAGCTTGATTTCTTAGGAAGTCCTCTTCTTGTACAACTTTAACTGCTTTTTCAAAGTCAAGATGCAGAGTCCTACTTATAATAGTCCTTACTGCAGAATAAGTATTAGGCAGAGATCTCAGAATAAGTATTAGGGAGAGATCTCAAAAAAATAGTATACTTTTGAGAATCTGAAATTTCATGCTCTCTTCCTACTAGCTTAAGAGATGAGAATAATGTTCTCAATTTCTTGACATGTGCATCTAAATCTTTTCCATCCCAAACAATATTGTAAAGTTGATTATGAAGATGTACAACTTCACCTTTAGATTTCTTTTCAAATCTAGATTGAATAGCATTCCATACTTCCCTGGCTTTAGAATATTTTGAAATATAAAGCAGCAAATCTTCAGACAAGGAAATGCTTATGATGACAAGAGCCTTGTTAGTAGATTCTAGAGAATCCCCAGATGTCGAGCTAAGCTGAAGACACAGAGTATCTCTCACCCATGACCGAGGAGGTCTCGGAAGAAGGAGAGGAGAAGAAGTTGAGAGCCGAGCATGCCAAGACGAGAAATTACTAGCTAGGATGACAATGAGTTATCTATGTGATCCTACATGGTGTATCCCAGAGAAGGAACGACCATGTAGGAGCTAGTAATATTTCCTAAGCATTGTAAATAAATGTAGACCCCCCTTAAGTAATTTAGAGTGAGCCACCTTTTGATGGTGATCTCTAGTGGAAGGGCAATTTCCACATGTGATTTCTAATTTGGTGAAATTGCCACTTGGGCTCCACATGGGCAGCCCTCTTGCTTATTTAAGGGACCCCCTCTCTTGTGAGGGAGCTTTGAATGTATTGTCAAGTTCTCTTGAGTAATAAAGAAGATCTTCCACGAGTTCTTGATGATTGCTAAGCTCCTTGTTCATGGCAATGTTCTTGAGTGAAGTTTCTATGAGCATGCTTTAATTTTCTTTGCGTTGTGGATTAACTAGGTTCTTGCTTACTCTCTTGTTTTAATTGTGGATTAGATTTCATTTCTTGTTTGTGGATTAATGTAGGAATCAGCATTCAAGTAAACTAAATAGGCTGGATTTGTGGTGTAGATCTTGCATATTTTCTTACATTCCAGTTCTTGATTGTTCTTGGGCATTCTAAGCATCAAGAGATGAGTGTTTCTTGATTCTTGGGCTGCAAGAATGTTGTTAGGAATCTAGTTTCTTGTTTCTTGTTTCTTGTTTCTTGTTTCTTGTTTCTTGTTGAGTAGTTTAATCTTGTCATTGTTTTGTTCCCTGATTTGGTACATAGTTTGTAGAATTGCTCCCTGATTCAGAACGCTGATCTATTTGAGCTAGGACTGGTTGCATGGCTTGTTTATGCATGTAGCTAAGTAACGAATCCGTCTCTTCCCCACTGACAGACTGGAAAATACACGTTGTGATCTGAGAAATGCTTTTGTTTGGAAATTATTCTAACAAGAAGACCAGAATCGTAAAGAACCGTAACTAACAGAAGAACGAACAAAGAAGAGAAAAGAAGAAGAAACCATGTTCACATATTCAGTGGAAATTTGTGAACATTTGGCGCCATTCCCACAGCCACACAGACACTAAACTAAGCCAACATTGTCCAATTTGTGTTGCGAAACCACCGCTCTGATGTCTCCCACACATCGCCTTACCGAGCTCGTCACTTTCATCTCAGCCGATGCACAGCTCCACTCTCGACCGAGGCTTCACGCTCCTATCCTAGCCGAGCTCCATGACTCACGTCTGGACCGGACGAAACTTTGTTTCATTCACCTATTGAAACTATCCACTCACTCTCGACAGAACCTACTCGCAATATCCTGTAAAGTCCAGAGTTAAATCTCAACCGATGCTCATCGATCAAATCTCACCCGAGCCTTTCCGTTGAAATCTCACCCAGAGCATTTGCTCTGATCTCAACCAACGCCTCGCGTCATATCTCGATCGACGCCCTCGCGATAGATCTCGACCGATGCCCTCGTGTCAGATCTCGACCGACACCCTCGCGAGAGATCTCGACCGACACCCTCGCGTCAGATCTCGACCAACACCCTCGCGTCAGATCTCGATCGACACCCTCGCGAGAGATCTTCACCGATGCCCTCGCGTCAGATCTCGACCGACGCCTCGCATCAGATCTTGATCGATGCCCCGCGTCAGATCTCGACCGATGCCCTCACGTCAGATCTCGACCGACGCATAATCTCGGACCTCGACCGACGCATAATCTCAGATCTCAACCAACCCTTGAACCATCGAGCCGTATTCAACCGCACTACAGCCATTGCGACCGCCTTCCAGCCATAGCGACCGCATTGATCCATAGTGACAACTCTTGCACCATCGTCACTGCATTGAGCCGTAGGGACCGCATTCAACAGCACCTCAATTGAATCACCCTTTGCACCATAGCAACCGCAAACACACCGTATTCAACTGCCACTCCCGTGAACCATCCCACCCGCACTCAACCGCAATCAACTTGCTTTCCAACCGCACTACACCCATTGCGACTGCATCGAACCCACTCACACCAGTAGCAACCGCCTTGAGCCGTAGTCATTGCCAACAATAGCACTGCAGCTACCGTCAGGACCACAATTACACCACCTCCACTCTTACACCGGTAGCAACTGCCTCCCAGCTATTGCAACGACCATCTTAAACCGTAGCGACCGCAATCCACCGCAACCCACCGCAAACACACCAATTCAAACGCATCCACTGTTCCATCATTGCGGCCTCATTCAACTATCACCAAACAGCATTCCAACCCTATACACAGTTGCACCGTAGTGACCGCCATCACCGCACCAGATCGCAACTAACCGCCACAACCGCATTCCAACTGCATAACCGTAACCCATAATAGACCGCATTCAACCGTTCCACCGCATTCAGCCATATCAACCACAAACTGGTCGCATTGCACTCGCATCCACCATGGAACTGTAGCAACCGCATTCCGAACATACTATCCAACGAGTTAAGATACCAACGAGTCCAAGAGGCTGCATGTTTCCACATTTCTAAGGTACTTTAGAGTGTTATGGATCGTGCTTACGATCCGAATTCCACCGAGGACTATCCACCAGAGATGGTCTCCCCATCCACCGAACAGGCTCGATTTAATCGATATTCCAGGATGAAATCCCAATTCCAAGAGTCATCCACCAACCCATTCGACAAATGGGAACCCATGCATTATGAAGCTCCATATGAACGACCACATTTTCATGCTGCCAAATCTTCACATGCACGAGCTCACTTAAACGGAGCTTTTGCAAATAATGTTCCATGTACTGAAAAACATACCCCAAAGCTAGATCTACCTAAGTATGATGGTAACACTGATCCTCAAAGATTTCTTCAAGTCTTTGAGAATGCATGTGATGTCTATGGTGAGACATCACCAAATGCCATGGTACAGCTTTTTTCGATGACCATGATCGATCGCGCATGAGAATGGTTTTTTAACCTTGATCGTGAAGATAAACGTGACTGGTCACTCTTGAAGGAGGCCTTTATCAAACGCTTCAAGCCATTTCACTTGATAGAAAGTCCTTTTGTCAAGCTAAGTAGCATCAAAATGACAAAAGATGAGAAAATATGTGACTACATTGAACGATTTAAAAGATTAAAAAGTCAGATACAAGAGCAACCCACTGAGTCCATGCTCATAATTTGGTTCCTTGTTGGACTCCCATGATGGATACGACGTGAACTTCGTTCCAATGATGATATACATCATTGAAACAAGCCATGTCTGATGCCATTTGGGAGGAAGACGAGGGCTCAGATGTCGATGAACCACGTGAACGGAGAGCACATCATGCTGTCCAAGAAGCTCGACCAAACGACGAAACTCGAGAACAGTTGTGAAAAACACAGATGGAGTTGCTTAACCAACAACAGCAACAATAGATGGAGAAACTCACGAAAGAGTTTCAAAACACTCTTAAGTCTATCCAGAGTTCGATGCCAGGTCAGTTACCCACTGGCCAAATCCACCATAGACGAGAGAACACATGGTGCCCTCACTGTCGAGGTGCACACACTGGCAATGAGTGCCCTTCATACCAACTAGTCCCAAATACTTTTTTGATCAAATGTGACATCTGCGACTTTATGGGGCATACATCTCTTTATTGTTATTATAACCCAAGGAACCAGCCTCAAAACCAGTCAGGGGGACATTATCAACCTCCTCGACAACCGTTTGTTTCACAGAACCACCACATGCACTACTAACCACGAAACAACCAAGTCCATATACAAGAGTTGCCCAGACAACCTAGACATGAACCTCAACCACAGCTGGCGCTCTTAGGACCACCTCCAAGAGGACAACAAGATCTAGGAGCACAAAAACATAGAAATCTTCGAGAGTCTACACAGACACATCTTGTTAAAAATTTCTACGATCACTCCTATCATCAAGATACAACACTTCCATCTATTAGTTCTCAACATTATCAAACAGACAACTCGTGCTTGTGCAAACGGGATGAGTATTCCACACCACAAGACTTCCAAGAAGCATGGGAGATCCCTTCTCTCTATGAAGCACAAGATGTTTCTGCAAATCTTTTTCTTAGAGAGAAATTTTATTCATTCAAGATGTCTAAGAGTCAATCTATTTGTGATTACATTATTAGCCTCAAGGCATTAATAGATCAACTATCTACTATTGACTGTCCAATATCGGACAGTGATGCAATAATGACTTTATTATCTAGTCTTCCAGCATCTTATGAACACTTCAATATGTTCATTAGTTCTTAACCTGGCCTGACTCTTCAAAAGGTCACTTCTATTCTCATTCAAAAAGAGATTAGAAGAAAGATGTCAAACCTATCTACAAAAAACAAACGTCAAGCACTGTTGCAAATGATATACTATGGAAGATGAAAACTCTAACATTCTAGTTAGAGGAACGAGAAATGGGTTTCTTTATGTCCTTTCTCTAACCTATGCTCTTGTTTCAAGTTAAAAAACCAGTTGTGATGAAAATAAACTAAGGCACTAGAGATTAGGCCACCTCAATATGAGGTCCATTAAGTATATGGTGTGCAATGATTTAGCTATTGGTCTTTCACTCCCTACATCTGCTGAATCTTTTGAATGTGAATTCTGCATATGCTAGAGGCAAGTTCACCAAAGGACAATCAATTAGATCTAGTAATATTCTTGAGTTGATACTAGTGACCTTTGTGGTCCTATGCAAACACCATCACATGGTGATTCCCTCTACTTTATCACCTTCATTGATGACTATTTTAGATACACTTTTGTGATGTTTATTTAAAACAAAGATAAAGCATTTGGCTGCTTCCAAAAATTTAAAGATGCAATAGAAGTTCAGACATGAAGATAAAGAACCTAAGGTCAGATGGAGGGAGAAAGTATATCTCCACAACATTCAAAAATTTCCTCTTTGCAAATGGTATTAAACAGCAATTTATTGTCAGTTATACACCACAACAAAATGGTATTGCAGAAAGGTCGAACACTTCTTGAAGCAACAAGGTCAATGCTAAATCATGCAAACCTACCCAAGAAGTATTGGAGTGAAGCCATAGTCACTGCATGTTATGTGCATAATCTTTCAAACACAAAGGCAATCAACAATATAACTCTTCATGAGGCCTACAATGGCAAGAAGCCAAACTTGAGCCATTTAAGAGTATTTAGATGCATATCTTATGCCAAAGTACCACATAAACTTAGAAAGAAGTTGGATCCAACCTCTTGTAAGTGCATTTTCGTTGGCTACCTAAGTACAAGGCCTATAAGGTTCTTGATATTGACACTAGATCTATCATAATAAGCATAGATGTTAAATTTTTTGAAACTCAGTTTCACGACTTCAAGCAGAAATTAGTATTTAATACTAATGATCCATTATGAATTTCTAATTCATCTCAATCTGCTATGTTCCATCCTTCTTCAACACAAATGCAGACTGCTAATACAAATGTAGATAGAAGTCAACAAAATATCTTTGTACCAAGTCCAGTTACAAGGAGCATATCTCATAAACAACCTGCACAGGCAGACATAAAAGATCTAAAATGATTATGCCAACCCTCCACGAAAACATGCTCCACACGTGAAATTTACATATGTACATGAAATTACAAATCAAGCTAGATTTTGCCTATTCTGCACACTCCTCAAAAACTAGCTTGACGAGATATTAGATCACACAAAAAACTTAAGATGATTCTTGAGTGAATTCTTTGGCATGGATATGATGTGAAAACCAGCCAATGTGTGAAAAAAACAAATCCAAATGACCTAATTATGCCCCTTGATCTTTGGTAAATTTGAAGAGCACATCTAGCTTCATTACAAATGTAAAAATCAGGCATCTACTACGCATAGAAGATGAAAAATCGATAAGAACTTGTCATAAACACTTAGATATGATAATTTATTATTTATGTCCATACAACAACAGTGCTCACGCATGTGGATCCATAAACATAAGAAAAATAGCATTCTACACACAAAATCTCATTATATCATCACCAAGATGCAAAAATGGATGTAGAAACCCAAAAAAATATCTTCCATAAGCATGAATGAGAGAAGAATGAGAGACATGAATTTCTCCCACACTTTTATGCCTATCTATAACAGCCTATTGACCTATTTTGACAAGCTTATCAACTTATGGAAGTTTCTAGAAACTTCTCCAGAAAGCTAAAAAACTTGACTAGATTCAATGTATCTCTACTAACGAATTAGAGTAGGTCTAAATTCGACTTTGTCAATATCTCTAGTTGTCAAAAATAGTAACAACACTATTTATAATCCTTATTGACATAAAGAAATGTATCTCTAAGTTGAAAATTCACTTTGGCCTCCAAATTGCCAAATTAGACAACTTAACTATTTGACAATTTTTCACACTCCCTCTTCAACTAGTTTTACCACACAACTTTGATCCAACTTCAGATTGATCTCCATCCTAAATATAAACCTCATTTCTATGGTTTTATAATAACTTTCATAATTGATATAAATAATAGTGTCCATATTGGATGCTTCACTATTTCTTACATCAATTTTACATATGAAGATGTAACTAGAACATGAAGAACCAAATAGAATGTAAATGCAATGATTCCTCCATGCTTTCACCTAAGAACTCTCTAAACAATGACGGAAAACAAACAATAGATGTGAGTAATCAACCAACACTTCTTCTTCTTTTTCTTTTTCTTTTTTTTTTTGGGGGGGGGGGGCGATTAGGGGTGTGCAAGGGACTTAAGACCCCAAAAAGGTGACAAAGGCCCCCAACCCTGACCAAAAAAGGAAAAATACACTGCAATCAGCCTCCTTTTAAATTTTTCATGGCTTACAGATCCTAAACAGATGATTAAAATGTTTTTTGCACAAAAGATAATGACTTTCTGTTAGCAACAATAAATGAAATACTTTTTGTTCATTTTACATGCTGACTCAACCACTTTCATAACATATTTAACCTCCGAGCCTTGAATGAAAATGTAACTATCATTTGACACTTTGTTTTAAGTGATTAAAAGTTTGAGTTTTAAACATCTTAAAAGTTTGTACTAACATAGCAAACAACACACACGTTAGCAGCATTTGAGACATTTGAAACTTTCTTTGAGGCTTTTCAAGCATTTCAGTTTCAAATGTTTCAAGTGCTAAATTAGGTGGGTCTCATAGAGTTCAGGCTTTACTGTGAAACTAAAACAAAACCAAAGTCGCATTTGTTATTACTCGCAGATGTTTCAATTGAAGTAGTGCTTAAGGAAGTCTAGATATTGTTTGTTGTATGCAAAGTATAAGTTGGCTAAAGGAATTTTACAAAACAGGATTTTTCCTTATGATGATGAAGCTAATGCGTAGAATTTTTATTTAAGATCAACATTCATGTGCTATTTGCTCAAGTGCTGCATTTTACACGCCTCTTCACATTTATCAATGTTTATCTATGCCTTCAATAGGTTAGTACTTAATACCAGCTAATAGATCAGTTACAATTTACTGGTTCAAATAATCAGACAAGCAATCTACGTAACTTGATAACCAAGATGAGTGTAAAGAAACTTATTGTAATTAGAAAGACATTTTCAATATTCCCTCATGTGCCTTCATGAGCGTTTTGATATATTCCAATATTTCAAGCTTATTCATACAGCTCCATTATACAGATAAAAATTACAATTTTGATTGATCCTGATATTTATGCATAAAGAGCTGGTCCTTGAAAAAAGATAGACGCTTGGTAATTAAGCAGCAGCCAGTTCAAAGCAACTAGATGCGACAATCAAACAATCATCAATAGAACCTAAACTATTTTATCAATATAGTCCTTCATGAATGTAAAATGGTTTTACGGCTCATGATGGTCCAACCAGGATGACACAACCAGAACAGAACCAACTCCTGCTAAATTCGGTATCCACACACCCAAACTTGGACTGATAACTCCTAACTGCACAAACCAAACAGTCTTTCAATAAAAGTTTAACAGAGACTTTTTATGTTTGCCGATGACTTATTCAGAAAAAGAATATTAGAAGCATGTAGACATCTGGTGCTACTGGAATGTAACAATACAAATACTGAGTATTGTGTTTTCTATGTCTGCAACATAGATAAAGGAGGCATAGAGTTCAATTTGGGCTTATTTTGAAGATAAAACCTTCAAACAATATTTTCCAGCTGAGAACTTTGCTATAAATGTGGAAGAGAGAATTTTTACAACTGATGTTCACCAAACAAAGTCCTCAAGGAATTGCATAGCAGCAAACAAAATGTCAATCAGCAGATTTCGCTTGGTTATTTCAGATGCAGGCTCACCATGGGAATCTAAAGTCAATAAAAAACTTGTATACTAAACACTCCAAAAATTATATTCCTGCTACAGTATGTGTCATCAGCAACAGAACGTGGGTAATCAACATACCTGTCCAACAAGTGAGCAAAAAACTGAAACCATGTAGTACCCAAAAATTATTGCCAATGTCAATCCAAAACCAGTCTGCAAATACCACATATAGATAATGAATGAATGATCTCTATATCAGAATCTACACTGGCAGCAAAGAATGTTTATGCTTCATTGTCAAAAAGAATATTGATAAACAAAACCTCTAGCAAATGGCTACCCTGTTCAGGTATTCCAGGATTACCAACATGAAAGCGGTTCAAACTTCAAAGAGAATTACTTTCTTTTGATCATGAGGAAGGATGAGGCTTGTCAAAGTCCCAACCAATCCAAATATAATGCATGCACAAGGCAATGCAAACCGTTGATGCAACTTTTCCTGATTGACCCAAACAAAGCCACAATAGTATCAAGACTTTGAGAATCGCCATATGAAGGTACAACAGCCAGATGCCACATGTCATTCCACAAGAAGCCAATCAGAAGTTAGACAAACATGCTCATTGATCAACATTTGGCTTTTCATGATTTACATATATAACTCTTTAGCCACTAACTTTCATCTGGGAATAGTAACAGAACATTTGTACATATCAAGGTTTCAACTGATCATGGTATAAAGCATACTACATAGTGCATCCATTCAATGGTAAGAAAACAATGTGTTACTTGCATTTGGTACACTGGGTGGTTCACTTGGGCAATCTCACTCACTTTGGAAACCTATAGTAGTCTTCCAGCAGTCTCATACATATGCTGTCTTTATAAGACCGCATTCATTAAAACTGCCCCTTAATGGTAACTTAGGCAGACGGCACTCTTTAACAGGTTGCACATTCCCTACAGATGAGCATACCATCCAAGGTGTTACAAAATTTTCTAGATTCCTTCAGAATCTAGCTTTCTTTGAAGCGTTACAGAACAAATATGTTTTTTCTAGGAAGTGTAGCCTACAAGACCAATCAATGGAGTTACTCTAATTATGGTACCTCTGGAGGAAAATTGTTAACATGTAACATGTTCTGATACAACTGCACAGTGATACAGCAAGGAAATAGAGGATTCTCTCAGTCAGGGAAAGGGAACAACAAGGCTAATTTATGTAGTAGTACCAGCATACACCTTTGGGAACAAGGTTAATTTATGTCATAGTAGCTGTAATAGTATCAGCAAACACCTTTGCAAACTTCAACATTTATACTAGGAAATTTTGTGTAAGTTGCTGCTAATGAATTTAATATCATATCTATGGAAATTTGAATACTGGGCAATGTGATACTTCAAAGTCTGAGGAATATTTTGAGGCCATTTTTTCCTAGAACCACCAAGAAATATCCATCTGTAAGTCAGGTATAATATGGGTGTTTTCCATGATAACGTCTGCAAACCTTTCAACTTTCTTCTTCACCCTCAGCCGGAAGAAATTTCTATCGAGCCAAATCCATACTTCTCACCACAAAATCAGATTTGTTTCTTGTTTGAGGTATGTTCAGATTATCCCTGTTCATTTTTCAATCTAGTAGTAGCTAAATTTCTCTCCATGGTTTTATCCCTGTTCAATCTTCAATCTAATAGTAGTCAACTTTCTCTCCATGAGCCCCTTTTGAAAGGTGAGGAGGGTTTTCAACTTCTGAAACTTTTTGAAAGAAGATTCTACTTACTAGTTGTAGCTGTTCTCACCACTCGTACCATGTCATGCTCAGGAGCCGGTAACATAAGCAACTCAAGTCTATAAAAACTTCTGACACTCATAATTTGCAACACTCAAAGACCTAGGACTCAGCATTTTTAGCCTTTTATAGTAGCAGTGAACATCAACAACTGAAGTGATTTTTTATTCGTATTCCAAGTTCCTTCTTAAAGGACTCTTTACTTATGTTCTGCATCAATTCTTCTCCTAAAAATCCACAGATCATCCATTAGTTCTACAAACTTGTCGTCTGCTTCCCTAGCTACTTACACTTAGTGTCCACTTCTGTGTTCATCAACCACCTGTACAGACATCTCTGGAAATAATACTTATGTAATCAATCATAATAAAACCCTGACACAAGCTCTCTCTCACCTCTCACAAACTCAACTATTACAAACATCAAAATAACAGAGAATCGTGTGGCACAGGACTTCAAACCTTAATGCCCAGAAGCCCTCCTTGATTTAAACTTGCAACCTCCTAGGGGTTCGCTTGGAATAAGATTTTCCTTCACTCATCATAAGCCTAGTAATTTTTCATATCTCCTCATGCATTGATTTGACTTGAAGCTTTTTAATATAGGCACGTCTGACTGCATGACGTTACTTCCCACCATGTTTTCAAAAACACCAAAAACATTTCTCTACAATATGAATGGATCATATGGTTATGGTTATGACTGAACAAAAACTTGTAAATCATTATGCTCTCCTACTATAAGCAATCACATACATGCCACAAATTACTAAAAACGAAGTTCCATTGGTAACCAAACAAAGACCATAGCTACACTAAACATGTGAAAAAATACAAAATACATTTTCAAAATACCAACATCATATCTAGAACAAGAATAGAATATTTGCCTGAAGTTTCCGACTCTCCTTCATGTTTCTATTTCTTTCCATGAGTCTCTGTAATCTGGAAATCTGCAAAGAAAGAAGAATGCATTATATTCTAGACAGTTCAAAAAAACCCATCTGAAGAATAAAACCCCTCAGCAATTAATCGATTTAAGTATGGTTTAGCCATCGCAATTGCCGAATCAAAACACATTTTAATAAAATAGCATGCTGCACTACTGCATCTAATCAATAACAACCAACGATTGTCATGTCTACCTCCAGATCCAAACTAAAATAGCCTTAGACCAAACCATAGTTGCAGCGAATGCAATTCTTGAGCAATCACAATTCGCGAATCTCGATTCTCAAGAAACTCAATTCTTGGCAGAGAATTGCTGTTCAGATCTTTTTTGAGATTTTCTTTGGAAATGGTTTTTGGCACATTAAAAAAAAGGCAATTCTCAAAACCCTAACAAAATCCGCAATCGCGATTCAAACCGCGGTTCTCGGTTGACCAGTGCAACGATGGACCAAACGTCTTCCAGGTTGGCGTTCAAGCATGCAAAATAATAGTTGATGTGAATATAATAGATCACTGTAATTGACGTCCACAATAACTTCACAACAAATAGTCAACCACTTTCACATGACATGTATTACAAGTTAAGGATACTGTTACATAATTGAGCCAGCCACTATATGAGAGAGTCCTGTGACACCGGCACCTCTGATCATATCGGAGTGACATCGGCACCTCTGATCATATCTGGAGCACTATTGGCATGAAACAGGGTTGTTCTCTATCCCCAACCCTGTTTGGGCTATATATCGACGAGCTTGAGAGAGTTATTGTTACGAGCTCGTGACCAGTGCCGAACCCTAGAGAACACAGATAGGTCAGATACCACAGTCAAGATTGTGTCCAGCAGCGTACACGACCAACAGGGCAAGACAGTGTGAGTAGTGTGTCCCAGCACGGTCCATAGCCATGGCGGGTCTAACACAGTATAGGGACCCTGTCAGCAGGACAGGGCCCCCAGTTGGGTCCCGACGTGCAGTCGGCCACGTCAGTGCCACGTGGCCGACACTTGGCAGTTGCATGCTACCAGTCCCCACACTGGGCTAGGAGGGGCTTACTCTATTTCAGGGAGTAGGCAAGGTTGGGTGGATCAGTTAGTGTTTGCCCTACTATGGTGTTAGGATCTATTACACTGGCATTAGCCAATTTCAAGTCCAGTGTGGACGACTCGTTCGCTGAACTCAAAGGCTTGATTTTGAGTTCCGCGAAAGGAAGCCTTCCCTCCACTTCTCAGTTATCCCCTTCTCCACTTCCATCAGTTTCGGGTGTGGCATATCTGATCACATCTGGAGCACTATTGGGGTGAAGCAGGGTTGTTCCCTCTCACCAGTCCTCTTTGGCTTGTATATTGATGAGTTGGAGAGAGTCATTACGCAGGGTGGTGGTCCTAGCTGCAGGCTTGGTGACATCTTGATTGCTATCCTCCTTTATGCCGCTGATGTGGTATTGGTCTCACCGACCAGAGAGGGTCTACAGCGACAGTTGGATTGCTTGCATGAGTTTTGTACCATTGGGCCTAGGGGTGAACATTGGGAAGACCAAGGTTATGGTCTTCAACACTTCGAGAGCATTCATGCAGCGACAGAAGCTAACTTTAGGTGGGCAGGTCCTAGAGGTGGTCCCTTCCTATACATTCCTTCTCAGGTCCTACTTTTAGCATGAGACAGGCCGCTACCACTCGACTGGGGAAGGGACATGCTTCCCTTGTTCAGCTAGAGCGATTTTGCTTCCGGAAGTCCATCCAGGATGCTCGCAGTAAGTGTCGCCTCTTTGATACCATTGTTACTCCCACGGCTTTATATGCGGCAGAGACATGGTGTACAGGTCTCTCTTCTTCACACTAGGCCAGTCTCTCACGATTACAGACCACCATGCTAGCTCGGTTGATTCGAGCGAAGCCTTCTGTTCCACATGAGATTCTCCTGGCCGAGTTTGCAGTTCCACCTATACAGATTGAGGCAGCTCTTCAGCTCATCACCTATATACAAAGGATACAGGTGTTACCAGAGATAGACAGGCGATACATACAGGTTGCACTATCCTCCTCACAGCGTCTTCATGATCAGGGCTACAGGTTATCATGGTTCTCTCAGGCCTCTCACCTCTTACTTGTGTCATTTGGCATCTCCATCACAGAGCTCCCCTCATGCACACATCAGTATATCAGACGCTTCCTCTATCGCACATATCTAGAGCGGACTTGGCGTAACCAATTAGGGGTTAAGCCACCGGACTCATTTCTTGGAGCTAGATGCATCGGGGACCCCGGTCATGCCACGTTACTTGGACTCGGGATTGTCACATTGCCTCAGATTCACATTGGGGCAGCTCAAGGTGTCCTCTCATCAGCTAGCTATTGAGACTGGGAGGTTCCATGGTATTCCCAGAGAGGAGCGGATTTGCCAGTTATGTTCTCTAGGTGAGGTGGAGTCTGAGGAGCACTTTATCTTTAGGTGCCCTGTATATTATGAGATCAAAGGGCGATATTATTGCCTGTTCCAAGGGATGCCTACCACTCTACGCTCTCTCATAGCTTATGAGGACCCATGGTGTGTCGCTCTGATGGTACACGAGATGTCCATACTACGGAGAGATTTATACGAGCATTTTACCTCACAACCATTGATTACTTCATTCTTTACTAGACGGAGATCACGTGATTTAGTGCTTGATGATGAGGATTATGATTATGACGACGACGAGGATGATGGCCGCTCTCATGCTCATAGAGATCAGAGACAGTTTACCTCCCACCATCATATTACTACCAGGATTACCAGACATCCTACACAGAGGCGTACTACTACTATTACACATGCACGTGCTCATGCTCACAGACGACGCCGGCAGGCTCCAGCGCTTCCCCATTCTGTGGCTCGCATCACTTCTTTTTACAGCATCAGCACAGCAGTAGCAGCACAGCCTTGACATCCTACTATAGATACATATGATTACTATGTGCACACTCTCGCATACATGTCTATTTTAGTTTGCACTAGATGTTTTTCTTTATTACAGTTTGGAGACGTTTTACCACATACTTGACATGTAGTTCATTAGTCTTATATGCCTTTTGGCATGGAAAAGACCTTAATAAAGCTTTCTTTCTTTCTTTCTTTCTTTCTCTCTCTCTCTCTCTCTCTCTCTCTCTCTCTCTCTCTCTCTCTCTCTCTCTCTCTCTCTCTCTCTCTCTCTCTCAACCCTTCTTCAGACTTGGGGGTTATATGCACTTGATCTTCCGAGCGGGACCCATGCTTATATCAGACAGCAGATTTATCGGAGCTACATAAGCACTATATGGTCACAGCCTGATCCTGATAGGGTCAAGATACATTTTTACGGCACACATCTATTACGACTGGATGCTACGGGCATTCCTATCCTTCCAGCATATCTTACACAGCCGCTATCTTTTGGTCTGAGATATCGTATGGGACAGCTTCGAGTCTCTTCTCACCAGCTTGCTATCGAGACAGGTAGATACACGGACACTCCCAGATTTCAGAGGATATGTCAACTTTGCTCTCTTCAAGAGGTGGAGGATGAGTTTCGTTTCATCTTTTGTTGTCCAGTATATTATGAGATCAGAGGGCGATACTATTGTTTATACAGAGATACTCCTCTCAAGCTGAGATCCTTCCTCGAGTATCCAGACCCCAGATGTGTAGGTCTTCTATTGAGAGAGACGTATACTCTACGAGCTTCACTTCTACCTACGCTCTCATACATGGATCACAGTCAGCAAGATCTGGAGAGACTCTGCTTCAGCTCACACATCAAGGATGCGACTAGTAAGTGCCGACTCTTTGATATTATGGTCATCGCCTCAGCAATGTACGCAGCGGAAGCATGGAGCATTGACCTGACAATCACTGATTAGGCATGCATCTCACGACTCCAGATCCATATGCTCTCTCGGATGATAAGGGCTAAGTCCTCTAAATTACATCAGATTATATGGGCGGAGTTTGTTGCCATTGAGATTGAGGCCTTGTTTCACATTGTCACATTCTTACAGCGAGTGCAGGATTTCCAGGTCGGCGACGCACACTATGTGGATGGGAGACTATGGACTGAGAACAAAATAGAAGCCAAATAACTAGAGCTTTGAGGAACTTTGCACTACATACATAATCTTGTTATGAAGGATTTTACAACTAGGTAGCTGATAAGAGGGGGACGAAGACCCAAAATTTAGGTCCTCTTATGGTTTTGTCAAAGCATAACACAGATAGCATGCATGTCTTGTGGTTAATGCAAAAACAAGATACATAAATTCACTGTATCAGTCCTCAATAAAGATAAGGTATATAATAAGATGAAAAACTTTGCAAAGCTTTATACATACATAACAACCTCAACCAAGTGAGAAAAAAGAAATTTGACCTCAGAAAGACGCATGTTGTCCACTTTTTTACCGAGGCCTAGAAACAGGACATCATCAAAGGTGCACGTCATACCTGAAAAGCCTGCAAATACAGAGAAATACAAAAACTTCCTAAAGAACCACACAAAACAGGTCCCAAAATATGGCATAATTATCTTCAAAAAGGCCCCAACACAGATATTTTCATGTGTAGAATCTGATTAAGAACTGTGGGTCCACAAATAGAAAACCACACTACACAATAACATCAACATTTTGATGTAGGTATAGTTGAAAATATTGCAAGCAAGAAAAATAATACAGCAGACATTTTCAAAAATTGGAAGTGCATAAAGCTAATATTCCAGTAGCTATTAAACATCTGACAGTAGGTCATCAAAAGGAAAATAGATAAAGAGTCAACGACCCCATTTCACTGCACAGAGTAGGGTAAATCTCCCCGTCATTATTTCTGGCATCCCTTTTTAAAGTGCAAAATTCATGCATCTTCCAAAGTTCAACAAGAGTGAAAGAGGTACATTTGTACATCGACTTCACAAAGGCCATGCTGAAGACATATAGTCTATTACTGGCTCTTTATTGTGACCAAGATATGCATTCTGCAGTCCTATCAGACTCTTAAAAAATCGTCCGACCCACCTTACAAACTTGATCTGCATACTAGTTTCACTAGTCAAGTCGTGCCTAAGAAGCAAAGTCACATCGCCATATAACTATTCACATCACACAGGCTTGCAATAGTGAATAAGCCTCAATATTTCCAATACAATAAGTAAAAAGCTATGTTAGAGACTTTGACGGTATGGTCTTGTCTTTGCAAACCAAGGCAACAAATAAGAAGTAGCTTACACTTTTCTTTGAACTGGAGTACTTAATGCAGAGTAAAATCACAAGGATTGTCAGCATCAAGGGAAGTTGTCATTCTCTCTGCCAAACCTTCAAAAGTCCTGAGGTTTTTGTTCCTTGCATCAGTTTTGTGGCTCATATCTTGTCTACAATTCTGTATAACATACTCTATGCCAATTTTGAAGACCCAGTTCCTTTGAGTCGAGTTCCAGTATGTTGTATCTGCCATTATTACTCTGTTAACTTTGAGTGCTGCAACAAAAACATGATCTTCAAGTTTAACATGGATTGCAGGGGGTATCAGAGATACGTAAAGATTCCCTGTTGAGCAAAACACAACTGAACAAAGATTTGAATCATGCTACCAAAAAATGTTAACCACGAATCTAATCAATGTTATCTGTTTATCATCATCTAAACCACATGATTAAGGAAAACATTTGATTGATATAAATACATAGTACTTTGGCACACTCCTTCCTTAGATAAAGTGTAATAGAAAAGTGTAAACGAGTCTATGTAGATAGTAAGGGAAACCAACTGCATAAATCATCTTTAAATTACCTACAGTATCACATCAAACAAGACTCTCATGCTTGTGAAAGGAACTGAATTTGAAATTCTTGCATAGGAGGGGCAAAAGCTACTTGTATATCACCTCTTCTTTCATGATCTTTGAATCTAGTATTGTACATTAGAGAATCAAATTGTTGACTCACTGTAGAATCGTCCTGGACCCAAGCTACCCCAGCCACACAATTATTCCTATTGCACACTCCCAAGCTACAATCAAAATCTAAGAAATAGCGGCATCCAATATGACCAGCACCAACCCCAATCTAGGATTTAGAAGTCTGTCATTAGTCGTAGCAAACATATGGCAAAGAATCACCACCACTACAAATATAATGGATGGCACCAGAGATGACATATTCTTCTTATAGGCTTTTGGTAGGCATGCCACATGGCACGTGGCATCTTCACACAAACATGTCACAATTACATCAGTACAAAAGATTTTAGATAGACTGAAATTAAAAGGGTGCAAAATATGGTTTTTGACATCTTACATGGGAGTGAAGCAAACAATGACTTACCCCATATTATTGGACAAAACACTCTTCTTCCATAGCCATGAAGAGGCCGATCTGCTCCATAGAAAACTTGCACTCTTGAAAATAGCATACCAAATTTGTGAGGCCTCAAAATCTAGGAAGCAAGCGGTGGCTTCAATGTTTCACTGAAACACATTTCATTCAATGAAACTCCATTTCAAAAAGTCTGTTTCAAACAGACCGTTCGAAATGGATTTTTAAGATAAAGCAGTAAAAAAAACTTCCTAATGTGGGTGTGTGAAAGTTTGGTATATCATACTTTAGTTAGAACTTAGTAGGGAATACTAGAATTATGAATACCTTGTGCATGTGCATTGTGTGATGTATCCTAATGTCTCATTGAGTCCTCAGTCATGTAAGTGTGTCGACTACCAATTGTTATATTGTCATTGTATTCAGCTATAATCACTGACACTTAAACAACACTTGGTTTTCCTTTAACAGAAGGCTAGGAATAAACCAAGCAAAAACGAAAACCCCTAAAAACCCTAAAAAACTCTCAAACGCATTTCAAACACATTGCAAAAAGGCTTTTCAAAAAGGTCCATGAAACATTGGGTGGCTTGCACATTGGAAATTATAGCAAGGTGATTGGCCTAAAGCAATTAACAACATAATATCCTACTTATAGTGAAACACTTTGGAAGGTGTTACGACCTTGGTTCCCTAGTTAAAAAGCTCGAACCCAAAGTCAAGGGACCTCATGTAATGGTTAGGGGACCTTATGGACTCTAATTACTCATATCAGGGCAATATCACTTGTATTTGGTAGTCAGGGGCGCTTACTGAAGACCTGAGTTGACTTAGGGTGGTTGACTCCCATAATGGCAAAGGAAGTGTGGATTATTAATTATACGGGGACAAGTTTCCTATCTATAGGAGCCTGAAGCTTGCCCTAGTATTATTGTCATCGTTGCTTTCAGGATGCCCTACTGTTGCTGTCTACTCAAGACTTCTGAACCATGTTGAGAGCTTCCTAACAACAAATGGCTGATAGGGATTCATAGCTATCATGGCCTCAGTTTGATTTAAGCTTTCTTTAACCAAGAAGCTAATTTTGTTGTCTCAATCCTTCTCTAGGTACACAATTCATCATTCGAGGTTGATGCACAGTCAAATGGTAGTAAAAACACCATATATAAGCCTTCACATCATGTCTCTATGTGCTCAATTAATTGTACCAGCTAAACTTCCATAGAATTTGATCTTTAGAGAGAAAATCAAAAATTTTGACTATACTACTTGCAAAGCCTCTGTATACTTCGACAACATTGATCTAGATGTTCATAGGGATCATACTTTCCTCTAGGATTAGCAGGGAGTTGAGCATGAGCCATAGAATCTATATATAAAAAGTGTTTCCGTCATGTAATATGAGAATACTAGTTAACGAATCAATTTTCCATGATATTGGTGTTAAATTTAACTAGATGAGCCTTGACCAAATTCGTTCAAGAGCAACTCCATTGCTCTCACTTTGAGCCATCATGCATGAGGTGGAAGTGAAAGAAAAGTCATCAACTCATATGCAAATAGTAGAAAAGTACTCCTCACAAAATTATAGTTGTGAGTGTTGCTTTATTACAACTTCATTTAAACCAAATGAACTAGTTTGCCTTATAGATAAGATATTTGGTCATGAAGTTGATGTGCTATTGAACTCTAGCTCAATTCACAACTTTCTAAATTCTCGTTTGGTGTAGAGTATGTACTATGAATTGTTTATCTAGGTCATAAAGTTACCTCTAAGGGGATGCAAATCGATTAATCTCGGGGGGTCATTAGCAGAATTTCCTCAAAAAAGGACGTTCTTCAAGAGAAAGGATGAGTTTCTAAAACTATGGAAAAAAATATCCCAAAGACTAGTCCCCCTAGGATACATGGTTTTATTGCTGCTTCCAAAAGAACTCATGGATAAGATTAAGGAAGCAAAATTAACCTGTTAGGATGCGTTCCTTTGAAGTGGAGTTCAAGAATGTCTGCTTCGAGCTAAGCTCTTCAACAAAATCCACCTGTGAAAATGGGAAATGATTGAAGTCACTGAAGAAAGCACTGAGCCAACAGCCTTGGTTCACCTGTCAATTACTACTGTGTAAAAGTGCCCCGACTTTGTAAAACACAATAAGAGCCTTGAAATCTAGACTAATTATAGTAGCAAAGACCATGTAATGGTCTTTAGACAATATACCTTTATCTCCAAAAGAGTGACATTTGTTAATTCGTCTCCCTCAATACCATGGGCATAAAAAAGGTATTGCAAACCTGTTTCCCTAACATCAACAGGAAGTATGTGTTCATCTACATTCTGAGAGCATTCTAATTCTGATCCACGGTCATCTTGCACTGCACAAACTTCTATCAGTACTATTTCACACAAACAGAATAGATAGAACTGATAGCTTGGGTGATATTGGCAAAGTGTCACTTTGGTGATTACTGATGGAAAACACCATAATTACTACTTTGAACATCCAAGTGAAAAAACAGAGAGTTGTCATTCATCCGTGTACCCAAACTCAGGATATATCACTGGGTGTGTTCCATAGCCTGCAGACCTTGCAAGTACCTGCATTTACAACACACCATATACTGTCGACAAATATTTTCAAACAACAAAAAAAAAAAATCTCCTCATAAGCTGAATTGATAGCAATGCCAACCTTTTGGGTGCTTGGAAACGGTTGGTTCTTAACATGTCTCTGAGCTGAATTTAGAACTTCCACAGCCTTCTGATTTGCCAGTGGTGCTAGACCCCGAAACGAAAAAAAAATTCTGTGATGTGAGCTATTCAGGATCCCATGTGAATAATCTGAGTAATTTACCACTCTACTTATTAATTTGTCCACAATTCTTATCTAATAATACTTCTTTTTACTTGTTCATTTGTCCACGGCATACTTGCTTCACTATCGTATTTTATTCCCAATTTAAATTTTTTAATATTGACTCATATTAAGTATTGTGACTTTCCTCTCACGTTGTTTCTGAGGCCATTTCACCCCAAAGTCAAACCTAGTTGACCCATATCCTTATAAAGTCCTAAACCAAGGATCCTATTCTAAGCATGCCAAAACAAGCAACCACAAAGGGTACGGATGGTGGACAAACCCACCCAACCAATCCTAGATCGAACGGATCTAGCCCCCAAGCTATCGATCAATCTCAAAGAGGAATGAGGCATCCCACCAGCAGCATATGGCTACTAGTCTCACAATCAAGGATACACTAGTGAGAGCCCAATAGGTATACTTATACCCTCCAAGGCCATGCACCACTAGTAGTGCACTGTGAAACCTCACTGGACACCTCAGCAGCCTATTTGGGCCACGTCATCTAGTTCCCCAATGACTCACTGATAGACCCATACAAATCCACCATCAAGAGTTTAGGCCTACAACCATTAATTATGACCTTATACACATAGGGGCCCCAATTGCCTTTGGTCTACTGATCTGGTCTACTGATCTCTAGCGTGGACACACTACCCGAGGCCAGTCATGGGCATGACAATCCTGATATGTTCTTTGATTAGCCTCCTACTTAACATCGTCTCTCTGTGATAGGACTCACCTGACCTTTTGTCCAGGGTCCCTCACTTTGCACCTTGTTTATACTCTCTAATGTTTGCTTAACAGAAAACTCAATGGGACTTTGCAAGTCATTACTTATTAAAATTCAATCTCATATTTCCAAGCCATTTCAGTTCACCTGTTTTACCTGTCCAAGAAAAGATGCTCTTGGGGATCGTTTTGTCATCCTCTCCGAAGATTCAAAATCAAGATCCTCATTACAGCACACATTTCTTTGGAGGATAATAATGCATGTATCTAGACTATGGGACAATAGCACTAAATCACAATATTTACAGCATTGAGTGGACAACACATATCCCTTTCAAACGACACAGGTGAAAACATTCCCTCAAGACCTTTTGTTAGTAGCCCTGGCTGTTCAATACCTTCTATCAAACACATTCATGGGTTGTTCAAACTGGGACTATGTAATAGATTTGTGAACCTGTTAATATGTTTCTATTTGGTATTTATGTTCTAGTAATAAATTTCAAATTAAACGGGTTGACTTCGCTTTTGCAAAATCCAACAAACAGACTACTTTACAAAGAAAAGGTAGGCACCATATAAAATGAATAAGATTTTTCAATTTCCCTGTATTAGATAATTATTGAAGGCTTCTGAGTCAAGCACCACAAATAGCAAAGCCTTGGAATTCACCCTAGTTCCTTCCAAACATAGCTGTGAACTTCAAAATGATTCGCTAAACTCATGCCCGATCAAAGTATCTGTGTGTTCCCATCATACTATCAAGAATACATGAAGACAGTAGAAATTTTCAAGGAAATGATGATTTTTCCAACCAAGAAACACAAAACTATTCACCACACAGCACTTGCAGGTGTTGTCAAGGATTTCCCAAGACTTTAAATTTGTATATACCCAAAGTATACACTTCAAAAGGATTTCAATAGGACCCTACAGGCTTCCATGCTCTACCACCAGGTCACAAATACCTTTAATGATTGTGCTCCATCTAACTGAATAGTTACAGCATTGGGGCCATATTCTTAGCTGGTCCACATAAGCATCAACGAGGCCCCAAGTGATAGTCTCATTATTAGATTGCCACTTCAAGACCCCAGCATTTTGTAACAAACTTTTCAGAACAGGAGTTTCATTTCTCGGAACACCTTTTCCAAGCACTATTATTTCTATTAGCAAAACAAAGGGGCAAACAGATGGAAGAGCAAACCTCAGAAGGAGAGCCAATGACCATACTTCGAGTAGTCAGGCAAGTGTTTAAGACCATGCCCACCTGAAGGCTATCAATCGAAGGTCAAAATTAACGTATACCGCACCTCTCATTTGTTTAACAGGAGCAGTGAGATATCTAGATACGTCCGCCTGTTACACTCCAATGATCATTGACAATAGCATGCAATCAAGTGCCCGCGACTTCTTGAAGTGACACTACTAGACTCCCTCTCACATGAAAAGTCTTTCACAAGACTAACCAAAATGCCCTCGATCCTAAATGGACCCAAAGAAACGAAACTTCATGCGAGACTTCAACATGGTGAAACAAAGTTAATTGGACCATGACAAATCACACGAAATTTTTTCAGAGAACATTTTATAAAATTTGCATAATTGACTCTTTTTGGTGAATTACAAAACCTACCAATGAACCAATTGCACGAAATTCTTTTCAAGAGGCAAGAATTATCATACTTTAAGACTTTGATACCATCAAGAACAAGAACCTGAACATTAAGAAGAATTAAATCTATATTTGATGAGGCACAACCTAGAAAACTTGAGTACAACCATACATGGAGGAATATGTATTACCACTAAAGAAATAACCATTATTGAAAGGTGCAAAGGACTTTTTGAAGAAAAAACAAGGTAGAGGAAAGGAGAATATATGAATGATCTAGAAGCAAGTGATTAACCTTACTAAGCAATAAATCAAGAATTCAAACAAACTTCCAAAAAAAAGGGCCATGTATAGAAGATACAAAAGGAAAACATAGGAAAATGATAGAGAATTGATTAGAAAGTTACCACGAAACAACAAGAACCACGGGGCCTAAGCCAAGGTCGAATTGGAAACATGCATGCTAGGTTGGGTAAATGCAAACGGTCTATGCATGTAGGCCAAGTACAATCCTCACAAAGCTATCTAAATCAAACCCAAAGCACACCAAAGTAGGCACCAAATATCCACTTTACTGATTTATCCTGAAGGTACATATCAAGTTACAAGCCAAAAGCACATAAGAGCACTATTGCTAAGTCTCCTCCCAACCATCTGCAGAGACTATGATGAGGAATGCCTCTCTCTAGGCTCACTTATCCATAATCCTCAAGCTACACATGTTGAATTCCTATATCAACTCAGAACATCGAGCTTTACTCCCTCAAATGTTGGGTTGATTGCAAAGGTATCTAATACTCTCATGGTCTGTGAAGATCTCAAACTATGCACTATACAAATAATGGTGCCAAGTATTCAAGGCATGGATAATTGAGAAGAGATCCTTATCATACACACTAAATGCTACTTGGGTGGGTTCTAAATTCTTACTCTTTAAGGCAATTGGCCTCCCATTCTAAGTCCACATCGCTCTTATTGCAGTCACTTGCATCCCTCTCAATCACAAATGTTGATTAGGATCAATGACTTTCAATAGTGGTGTTGTAGCAATCATCCACATAAGAAGAACTCTCCTGTTGTGGCTGATGCCAGTAGAAATCATTTCTCTTCCCCTTGAAGAGATTGTCATAGCTATTGCGTAATTGTTGAAAAATCGTTGATAATATCTTGTAAGACCTAAAAAGACTTAAAGGTTTGACAAACTAGCTAACGTTGGCCAATTCAAAATGGCCTCTATGTTTGTTGGGTCCATCCTTATTCCGGTCTGTGAAATAATATTGACCGAAATAACTAATCTCTTTAGTGAAAATTTCACATTTGGATTTTTCAGCTTATAAGTTATGCTTTCTTAAAGATCGTAACACTTTTTAGATGTTTCAAATGTTCAGCTTTTGTCTTACTATAGACAAGGATGTCATCTAAAATGACAACCACAAACTTATGAAGTACAGTCTTAACACATTGTTCATCAGGGTCATGACATCACTAGAACATTTGTAAAAGAGTTTATGAAATCAAATGACTACATTATTCTCTACATTTTAGGAAGGATAAGTTAGTTGAATACCTCTGCAAATAAAAAATGTGAAGCACTAGCCACAAAGAGTAGCATGAAAGTTGGAACAATTATTCTCCAACTTTTCAAAGAAAACATCCTTAGCGCTGCAAAAGCATAGAATAAGTCAATTTCTAAATAATTATGAAATAAAGCATATTTTTGCACAAGCTACTCCTATCCTTAAAAGATACTTGGTTTCTAAAAGACCATAAGTGTGCCATATGATCTCATGGTTCCAAAACTCTAAACACTTTGATTAAATCCATCGATTACTATCTGAGTCTATGTAAGCTTAAAAAAGAATGTGAGACATGTTAGAATCAAATTAATTATTGGGAGAGAAAAAAACCTAAAATTTCATTATCAAAGCCCATTCGTCCAAAAGCAAGCATTGGAGCAAGGACACAAGCCATTGGCAATGCAACTGTGACATATGACTACACCCACAATAATTTAGAATACATTATATCACAAATAAAGAGCTCAATGTTCTTAGAGAAAGAACTCAACCCAAAGGCAAGCCTACATATGATCCATGCGACTATTCCAAAAAACCTAATAAAAAGTCCACAACTGAACAAGCTATCATGCATCATTTTTATTGTGATGATTGAATTTAAACATTAATAATACCCCCTTCAAAGAATTTCAACTAGGAGCACCCTAAACTAGATAAATTGAATAATTTGTTTTCAAAAAGCAAACATGAAGTTACAGTGAATTTTCAAAAGTGCTACTTGTAGATCAACAATTAACTATTCCCTTGCCAAACTCCACTTTCAATGTTTCAACTTGTGATTGGATCAAAGTTCAAATGATATGTCATAATGAATACAATGCTATTCCAATTCTAACAATTCACCATAATTTATGCCTCTAGAAGACTTTGAACTCTGATGCAGTTCGAAATCTACTTTTGCATGACACACTATAAGGAATTAAGCAAAACACGATTTTTTGCTTATAACTAAGCATCTTTTCTGTATCCTGCATACATACAGTTTTACAGCAGTAAAACATAGAAAGGCAAAAACAGATAAAGAATGTATGTTATCAGGGTAAAATTGCCTCCTACAAACGCGCTTTTGAAGCAAAGGTAGCACGCTCCTCCTCCACAAGTCCCTACAAAAAAGCGCCATCTCTCTCTCTCTCTCTCTCTCTCTCTCTCTCTCTCTCTCTCTCTCAGTGGATCTCCAGCGATGGCCTAGCCCGCTCCAGTGTGGCGCTCCACCTGCGGACTTTTCTCCACCAGCGGACCTGCTCCATCGCTGCCCAGTGTGCGGACCTTTTTCCACCTGCGGATCTGCTCCATCGCTGCCCAGGGCCCTGCTGCTGCAGGTTATCTTTGCAGGTCTGAGCGTCCTCCATCGCAATAAGATCCCTCAGAATGCCACGCCGCAGAGGAGACGTTGCCCCTACTCCTGCTGATCCATCCTCCGTTTCCAACATTTCTTCAACATCTTCCTCACAGCCAGATCCACCTTCCCTTTCTCCTTCTATGCCTGTTGGGGTTCCTATCTCCCCATCAAATCCTATTCTTGACAATAGTGAAACTATTGTAGCTATTCCCTTGACTCCAAACACTCCAGAAGCACCTGTTTCTTTTCCTTCATATGACTTGGTCAATCTTCTTCGGACTGATCAACTCCGTCTATTTGAATACCTTAACGATCACAGAGAGAAACTTGCTTCTCATGATTCTCTGCTTCTAGTTGTGCAATCGCATCTTCAGAAGTTGGATACTTCCATTCAAGAACTCAAGAATGAAGTTGCAGTTATAAAAAGTGAACCTTCTTCCCAAATCGCTACTTCAACTAAAATCCAGCAGCTCGAAAGTCACGTGGAACAGCACCATACGGCTGTCCAATCATGGGCAGATGTAGTTAAAGGTTCGTCTACAGTTATCTCTCCACCTTCGCCTTCACCTTCGTTTATCTCAGCCACGTTCAATGAGAGCCGTCTGCGAGAGCATAAAGCTCTCAATGGTCGTGTTAGATGTATTCCGAACTCCCAAAATGTTGTTGAAGAAGCTGAGAATTTTTTGGAAGGAAATCTTCAACACCATAGCAAAGGTGTGGAAACTGCCTGGCGACCTAAGAAGGACCTGGATACTCTTGTCATCCGCTTTCACATCAGTGTCTCACCGGCGTGAAGTTCTAGGGAATAGATTCAAATTGCGGGATACCAAACTCTACTTGGACGAAGATCTTACCTTCATCCAAGTTCAAGAACGTAAGAAGGCAAGACAAGAAGCTCTATCAACTGGCAAACGGCTTATCTATCGTGATGGTATTATCAAACTGGTAGATCGGAAGCCTGTAGTTACTGAGAAGAATCGTTAATAAATCTTTCTTTCTTCTTTCTCTCTCTCTCTCTCTCTCTCTCTCTTGCTCCACGATGGCAGCTCCTCCTCGCGCCCCTGCTCGTAGATCAGCACGATCCCCAGCCACCTCCTCACTCACCTCCCTCACTCACCACTCACCTCCCCTCGCTGCCCCTTCCCCTAACCCCCTCGCTGCTCCCTCTCCTTCCCTCGCTGCTCCTTCTCCTTCTCCTTCCCTCGCTGCCCCTTCCTGTAACCTCCTCGCTGCTCCTTCTTCCCCCCTCGCTGCTGCCCCTTCCCTCGCTGCTGCTCCTTCCCTCGCTGCCCCCTCCCTCGATGCTCCTTCTTGCCCCCTCGCTGCTCCCTCCCCTAACCCCCTCGCTGTTCCTTCCCCTTCCCCCCTCGCTGCTCCATCCCCCCCCCCCCTCGCTGACCTCCCTGATCTCCTAGCTGCCACCCCCTCACCCATCCTCCTCGCTGACCCCTCCTTGTCACCCCCCTCACCTCACCCCCTCGCTGATCTCTCACCTCGCCCCATTGTCATTCCAGCCCCCCCCCTCGTTGCCACTTCACCTCACCCCCTTGATGACACATCTCCCTCTCCTACTACAACTCTCACCCCCCTCTCTGATGGCTGCTCCCCTGATTCAGCTCCTCTTCTGTCTTCTGACCCTATTCTTCCCACACCTATCATTGCTCACTCTTCCTCCTTCACGGCACCACAGTCTACAGCCAATATTCCGTATACGCCTTCTAAATCAATTGAACTTTTTTCATCTTGGCAGATTGATTAATTCAAGGCAGATTTCCAATTTTTGCGGTATGAAATTTCACAGCTGAAAGGAACGGTTACTTCTTTGGTCAACGAGAAGAAGCTATTGTAGTCCAAGGTTGCCTCACTCGAACAATCCATCGGAATCAAACAGGCCGCAGCTTCGGAATCCACCACCAACATGCTACGGGAGCTAGAAACCAAGATTGAGAAGCAACACGAAGAGGCCCTTTCCTGGGCATCAGTTTTGAAAAAGGGCACCAAACCCAGCGCTCCCATCTCCTCAGTTATCTCAGCCACCATCTCGGAAGAGAAATCTCGAGACCAAAAATCCCACAATATTAGAGTTCGTGGAGTTCTAGATACATAGATGCATTGGCTGAAGCTAAACGCTTTCTCGACATCACTCTCGGGCACAGGACAGAGGGGTTAGACACCTCATGGAGGACCACTAGAGATGCAGCCACACTCATTCTTCGTTACACCTCCCTCGAGAGCCGTCGAGATGCTTTGCGGTGCAAAGCTAAGCTATGTGGTACCACTATCTACATGGACGACGACCTCACATATATCCATGTAGAGGAGAGGCGTAAGGCCTTTCAGGCAGCCCGTGAGTTTGGCAGACGAGTCATTTACCGAGATGGACGAGTGCGTTTTCTTGGCAGCGCACCTAGCAGCTCCCATTGCTAGGGATTTGGGGTCCCCGGGTTTGGGAGTGCCCCGGGGCCCCACCCACACCATCTCCGGATTGGAGTATGGAACTGTGATGGTTTACACTCATCCTCCATTGCTGGCGACTTGATCGATTTCATCACTGACAGAGATTTGCTGCCATCTAAACCCCATAAAAGCAGAGGCACCCGCTCCTCATCGATATGACCCCCACACCCCCCGTGGTATGATGTTGAATGTCGCTCTCTTCGTCAGCTTGTCACCCATGCCCGCACTCACGATCCTCATCTCCTCCACTCCGCCAGGCACTCTTACCGTCGCACACTCCGCCGAAAAAAGCATATATATGATGACTCCGAAGGAACGCGTCTTGTTGATCTTCTCTTCAATTCCTCTTCAGGCGCCTTTTGGCGTGAGTTTATCCCTCATGCTCCACCACCCCTCCTGGATGACCTTCGCATATGGACCGAATACGCTACCAAACTATATACCATACCCACTGACGCACCCATCTCTATCTCCCCACGCCCCTCTGAGTTCACCTTCTTCACATCTGACATGGTACTTACGGCCATCAAGAGAATGAAGTCCCATAAAGCAAGAGATATCGAAGACCTTGAATCTGAACTCCTAACCCATGCTTCCGACCTCCTTGCTCCCACACTAGCCACTCTCCTCAATTCCGCCGTTGTCTCTTGTTTCCCCTCATCCTGGTGCACCAACATCATCCACCCTATTCATAAAAATGGTGATCCCATGATCCCTGGTAATTACCGCACTATCATGATCGGACATGTTCTCACGAAGCTCTATGGTACCGTACTCCAGTCTGCAGTGAGTTCAGAGGCGGAAGCTCGGAGATTACATGCATTGGGGCAGGCAGGTTTCCGATCTCATTATTCTACCACTGACCATATTTTTACACTTCGAGCCTTGATCGAGGAAGCTAAGTACAGGAAAGAGAGGGTTTACTGTTGTTTTGTAGATTTCAGGAAGGCCTTCGATTCTGTACCACGCTCCCTGCTCATTCAGAGACTTCGTGACCTTGGTTTCTCCACAGATATTGTTTTAGCAGTGATGGCTCTTTATGAGAAGGTCTTGGGATGTTTCCGACATAGCAGTGGCTTATCTAATCACATTTGGAGCACCATTGGGGTGAAACAGGGGTGCTCTCTTTCACCGGTTCTCTTTGGATTGTATATTGATGAGTTAGAGCGAGTCATCTCACAGTGTGGCGGGGGTGGCTGTAGACTTGGCACCATTCTGATTGCTATTCTCCTTTATGCGGATGATGTAGTACTAGTATCCCCGACCAGAGAGGGTTTGCAGAGGCAGCTGGATTGTTTACAGGGATTTTGTACCAGATGGGGGTTGGGGGTGAACACTGCGAAGACCAAGGTTATGGTCTTCAACACTTCTCGAGCCTTCATGCAGCGCCAGGAGCTCATCTTAGATGGACAGGCCTTAGAGGTAGTTTCCTCTTATACCTGTTTGGGGATACTCTTCTCTGGTCCTACCTTCAGCATGCGGCAAGTTGCCACCACCCGACTTGGGAAGGGGCATTCCTCTCTTGTTCAGCTTGAGCGGTTCTGTTTCAGGAAGCTCATCCGAGATGTTCGCAGTAAGTGTAGACTCTTTGATACTATTGTCACCCCCACAGCCTTATATGCAGCAGAGACATGGTGCACCGGCCTCCCTTCATCACACTGGGCCAGCATTTCACGATTGCAGACCACCATGTTAGCCCGTATGATTCGGGCGAAGCCCTCGGTTCCACATGAGATCCTTCTTGCAAAGTTTGCCGTTCCACCCATTCAGATATATGCCGCGTTCCAGCTTATCACATACATTCAGAGAATCCAGGCTCTGCCCGATGAGGATATGAGATATACACAGACAGCACTGGTCTCCTCACACTTTCTTCATGACCAGGGCTATCGACTATCGTGGTTCTCTCAGGCATCCCATTTCCTCCTTGAGTCATTTGGTATCTCCATTACAGAGCTCCCCTCAGGTACTCATCAGTATATCAGGCGCATCTTATATCGGGCATATCTCGACCGTACTTGGGGGCGACAGCTTGGGGTGAAACCCGGCTACTACTGGACTCATTTTATTGAGCTTGACATAGCAGGGGTCCCGGTCTTACCGCATTATTTGGACTCGAGACTATCACATTGCCTCAGATTTACATTGGGACAGCTCCGTGTATCATCACATCAGTTGGCTATTGAGACTAGTAGATTCCAGGGTACCCCGAGAGAGGAGCGGATTTGCCAGTTATGCTCTTTAGAGGAGGTGGAGTCAGAGGAGCACTTTATCTTTAGGTGCCCGGTATATTACGAGATCAGAGGGAGATACCTTTGTTTGTTCCGAGACACACCTGTCACCTTACGATCGCTCATAGCTTATGAGGATTCCCGATGCGCGGCACTCATGATACGAGAGATGTTTATACTACGACAGGATTTGTATCAGACAGCCCAGCCGAGTCAGGTTTCTCAGCCTCAGATCACTTCTTTCTTCTCCAGGAGGAGAGGACGTTTTGATGACGGTGACGATGACGAATTGCCCTAGGATTCCTGATGAAGATCTGCAGAGATTGTCTACCATGTACGGGCCCGGTACTGCATCACAGGGTTCCAGACAGGGACAGGTAGCAGAGCAGCTACAGGCAGGCATGCAGGAGGGCACACAGGCAGGCAGGCAGGGCCTACCACGGGTATTGGGCCCAGTACATCACGGGCAGGGCATGGTACAGCTGCAGGGCATAGTACATCACGGGCTGGGCATGGTACAGGTGCAGTGCCTAGTACATCACGGGCAGAGCATGGTACAGGTGCAGGGCCCAGTACATCACGGGCAGAGCATGGTACAGGTGCAGGGCCCAGTACATCACGAGCAGAGCATGGTTCAGGTGCAGGGCCTAATACAGCACCTTTAGTTCCATCCGCAGCAGCAGCACGACCATCAGATGAGCATGTTGGTTCAGCTGGGTTTCTGTTCAACATGGTTTTAGTTTCGTTTGTTGTGATCAGAGAGAGAGATAGAGAGAGGGAGAATCATAGAAAGGGAGATTCCTGCTATGTTCATTGGGAATGCCCCAATGTGTTCTCTTTTTTTTTTATATGGGATGCAGCTATAGCGTAAACCTAGGAGTTAATACACCTAAAAGGGACCATCCTCACCGAAACAATTGGCAAACTACACAGTCATAATCCTCTCGATCAAAGCTTTCATCTAATACCCATATTGCCTAAAAAAATTTCAAAAAAAAAAAAAAATCGATTCTACACGATTCTGGGAAAATCCCGAATCGCGATTCAGAATCGCGTTGCATCTATGGTTTAGACATGGGTTCACACATTTTTCATTTGAAGTCATTTTTTCAAGTTTTAGTTCAACATCAACTATTCTCATTCTTGATCCTTCTAGAGGACCATCTATCAAGGATTGACTTGCGCCCACTTACGTCCATAAAATACATCCGTTTTTGGTCTTGCTACCCATGCACTTTAGCATGTGCTATAGTTTGCTTTCTACTACACATCCTCTCCATGCCATGCTTTATATGTAGTACTTTAAACAAGACTTTCTCCTGTCAAGAAGCTTTTGCATGTCATTAACATTTACTTGTGCATGCCCCCATCCTTGCCTTGCCAGGATTTGATCAAAAACTTGTTGAGACCAATGCAATCGGTGCTCTTCTCCATCAGGGTTCTAGCATCAATGCATATAAGTTTTATCACTTATGTTCTTATCAAACTCGTTATTCTACACAATAAAAAGAACTCCTTGCTACCATCCACACCCTTACCTTCAGAGTAAAGAAAAATTCTGATATGTTAATCGCTGAAATTATCAACTCCTTTATCGCCTTGGGAGAAGTAATATCAATTTTTATGCCCTGTCTAGGTCACCAACCCTTATTTATGCCCTCACCACTATTTTACCTACTTGCTCTGATGTGCTTCTAACAACTTATTTTGATTGTCCTGATTTTTATGATGTTTATCTTACTACTAAACTACTTATGCTACTTGACAATAGGGGTTCCATCTTTTGGCAATCTTAGTTGAAGATCTGCCTAAGCTATTGGCAACCATTGTCTTTCATTAAGATTTCATAATTGGATGCCTAGTGGATGTTGTTTGATGCTTATAAATCTATGATTGAGTTCATAACAGTATGGAAAACAATAGAAAATCTCATTTAGATCGGCTAGTGAGTGCACTAATGGACCCTGTATGGAGCTACCAAATTGGAGCTAGCACATCCAACAAGGCACCCAACAAGCCTATGGAAGGTATTGAAAAAGCTTATACTAATAAATGGCTCCCTATGGTAATTAATGAGCCCACGTGCCCTTATAGTGTCCATAATAATGGGCTTCCTAAAGTTATTAGTAAGATTTTTTGCCCTGATAGTGTGCAATCATTCACAACGCTACCATAAGGTTGGACAAAAACAAACTCCTGCTATCCCAAGTTAGACACAACACTTTCAAAACATTCTTCGCCCTAATTCATGTGTTAGTTGATCCAACGACGCTCCTATCACATGCAATAAAATGTCTACTCTTTCCTTACTATTTATCAATATTTCTATAATATCATGCTCTTTAAATTTACTTATAAGTTTCCATGACTTCCCTTTTCATTCAAAAGAGATCACATTTGACCTTTACATTGTCATTTTTAGGTGAAAATCTGAGTATTGTGTCATTGAGGTAGTTGAATGTCTGTAGGTGAACTCGGAGAGCAGAAAGATAATGCATCCTTTGGACCAAAAATCATGTTGTTGTTGAACTCTACGAGATTATTACAGTAACGAGTTGTACATGAATGTTGAATCGTCGATGCCCCATAAGTTTTAGTATATTCTAGATAAATAGCTCTGAGACTGCTCAACCAATTACGCTTAAAAATGTAAAAGTTACGCAATGTTGAATGAAAAAGCTTAAAGCTTAGCTTCCAATGCAAATAATATGCATACAAAAGCACAGTTACCTTCGCTTTCGCAATCGGCCCTATACAACCAGTTTGTTGAGTATTAATTTCGACCTTCTTCAACGATTCATGTTTTCCCTGCTTAGGATCACTCGCACGCCTCACATAATCTTCAAACTTACGTGCCACGGGGTTGCACAATCATGCATACAGAATCTTCATGGTTTTGAAATGTACCGGAATTCGAAGTGCAATCAATTGACAGCAGGAGAGTATTGAACACCATCTCATACCCGCCTTTTCCAAAATCGTCGCTACGTTTGGTCCCACTCCTGTTCTTCCCCATTGCAACTTCAGTCAGGGATCGTACCATCATCAAGCGTGAGCAATACTCATTTCATTCAGCCGAAAACAATTAAGCTCTGGCTCTTACCGAAGGAGAGTCCCAATAATGTGAAGGCAGTCAATCCAATGAAGAAGGGAGGCAGGAGCTCCTGCAGGACGTAGACATCAAGCACGGAAAAGGCTCCATCCAGCCTTGCCTTGATCTTCTGCCGCTTCTCAACAATCCAAGAATTCAAAGCTCCATGAGAAAATCCAAAGCCAGCGGCATTGCTGCACCAAAAAGGGTTCAAGGGAAAGAACATGAAGCAGCAGCTGCATTGTTTGAACGAAGAGCTCTTGCATTGGCGAGGGTGAGAGACCGTCTGGTTTCTGAAAGGAAGTGAAGAGGTGATCGAGAGAGGATTGTGAAGACGAGTGTGGATTTGAGAAGCAATGCTGCGAGGGAGGAGCAATTGAAGCATACTTGTTGCATCTGCATTCATTAGATGGAGCTCATTTGAGAAGAAGAAGAAGAAACGCATGCATGAAAAGTGAAGGCATCAAAACTGAAATTTCAAATTACCTCAAATTTCCTTTTTCCTTTTTTTGTTTTTTGCAAAAGGTTTAGTAAGACGTGTGTTCAGATAATACATTTTTCTAGGATTTTAGAATTTTTTAAGTTTTGGGTCTCGTCTAAAAATTTTAAAAAATTTTATCGGGCAGAATGTCCTCTCTCTGACACATTCCGTTGCATTTGATTTTTTTCACATGTACATTATGAAGCATAATGAGGAGTTTGACTTTGATTGACCACTTTGGACGTGCCATGTGGCAGTTGTACGGACGCGTAGAGTATAAAGCGCAGCATCTCCGTTTATGCTTTTTAATTTGTTCAAAAAATGGGCATAATAGTTACAAGCTATCCATTACATTAGTGTTATTAGATATAGATGATATGTACATAAGCAGGATAAAAGAGCAACAACCCAAGCCCCCAATCAAGTCATGTCCTATACATTAGCGCACAAAGTGTAAATGACATAGCGATATAACTAGCTAGACAACATGTACAAAATGCATAGCAAACTGGAAACAAATAAAAGTCGAAAGTAGAGTAGGGACCCTAAAAAATCAACTAGTTATGTAGCATCCAGATCTTCCATAGCATAGAGAGCTTGCATGCATGTCAAAACGTGAACAAACCCTTGTTTCTATAGGGCGAGTCTCCTAGTAGTATGGAGCAAACAATGAGTGGTGGTGGGGACTCCGATGATTGAGCAGATGTGTGAATTCCGTCCAAATGTGTTTGTTTGTTGCAGTGAAAGAACAAGTGCTCAAATCTTCATGGAATTGGTAAACCGGACAAAGGAGTTTAGTGAGGAAAGGCCACCTAGCTCAAAGTGGGAGGGAGTTGGAGATATTGTGACAAGCAAAATAATGAAGCTTGCCCACAAGGATGGAGCAAATGGTAGAAAACCTATTGCGCCAAACCCAAGGATGGTCATACAGGGACTAGCATGAGTTGAAATGGTCAAGGAAAAGCTCCGGCGAGATGGTCTCTTCAGTGGCAGGCTCTCATCCTTCCAAAGGGGGGGATTGAACCAAGGAAATGTGAAGGCCGAGGACCCAAAAGGAGGCCAGGTCAAGCAATCAACAGTTATGAACTACATGTATAGGAATGTTGTATGCTTGCATGGACACATTCACAGGTAAGGCAAGGGCTATTTCCTCTTGGTGAAACTAGACCAGTGTGAATGGCCAGTGGATTCTAAGTGATTGAGTTTTACGTTAAAAAATATTGTTGTGATGTTTTATAACTCATGTAGTGTGTTTTTCATGCCAGTCTAACATTGGTTAAGTGACATTAGGAATCTAACAGTATTTCGATTTTTTTCGATTTCGATTACCTTCTGTACTAACAATATTTTTGTCAGAATTTTTGAGTTACTTAAAATGTGCTAAAAATTCGAGTTTTTAAAAAAATTCAAAATTTTAGTCTTTTTCTATCATCTATGGAATGAATTTAGATTAGTGAATAGATTATATTGAGTTTTTTTATCAGTCAGATTTAGTCACAATGTTTTCGCTAAAGCTAAATAATTTCTCGGTTATAGATTATTTAAAATTGACTGGAAAATCCGCAAATACCGTTGTATTCTAGTACATGAAAGTTGTTGGCAATTTAATACTGTAATGACATTTTACCTTTTGGAGTGGTGAACTCCCAAATAGAAAGTTAAACCAATTTTTTTTCCTTTAATGTTGAATTTTAAATTTGGTTAAAATTTGAAACCGGTTACTTGATTGATACTTTTCTAATCAATATTGATCATTAGAAGTGGATTGAGTGAACATTTGTGCAAGATACTCGTCAAAATTGAATTTTAAATCGTCAAATAATATGAAATGGCCAGACAGAATGAGTGGTGATTGAACTCTTTATCTAAGCAATGAAATTTTCTGGGATACAAATTAAGAGTTGCAGAAATCCTTTTGATAGGATTTTCATTCATGTAATTTCATATTTTGAGTTTTTGATAGTCTTTCAACATTGACAGAGTAATGCCAAACTGGTCAATAAAAAGAAAAAACGGTCCAATTTTTTATTGGAAAAATTGTAAGTGATAGGGACTGATCAAAGGTGAAAAACTGATTTCATTTCATGTTTGAATCCTATGGTGGAAGGCACTCATTACTAATTTTTCAATGATGTAGATTTTTTCAAATATCATCTTTCTATTTAACTTTTATTTATAATTTCTTTAAAAGGAGGGATGAAGTGATGGGATAAATTCTATCATAAGATCTATTGTTGCATAGTTTTCAAAAGGGAACCAGTTGTGATATAGAAATGAGATTTTTTGGAAGTATTTTTGAATAAACCCAAAGTGAGATACCAAATTGGAATTATTGAATGTATTTTAAACTAATATAACTTCAAAAAGTTTATCTCTAAGTCTAAAATGAGTTTTGGCCTCAATTGACAATTTACCAAAATATGACTAAACTTGTTGAAATCTCTCACACTCCCTCTTCAACTAGTTTTGGCATAATTTTAACTATACTACTTTGATCCAACTTTAGAATGATCTCCATCCTAAGTATAGATCTCCTTTCTAATGTTATAAAGTAGCTTCCATAATTGATATAGAGAATAGTGTCCAAATGGGATGCTTCACTATTTCTTACATCAATTTTACACATCAAGATATAACTCGAACATGAAGAACCAAATAGAATGTGAATAAAATGATTCCTCCATGTTTCAAACTTTGAGCTCTCTGAAAAATTATAACAACCAAACAATAAATGTGAGTGATGGCCATTTGCTTGCTTGTCTCCTCCAACTTTGTCCTTTCTTGATATGTCTCCACCATAAAACTCCATGAATGAGCCTCCATCTCCATCTTGTCACAAGAAACCATCAAACCTTGGAAATCCATGAGTAGGTGAGTACATCAATGATGCAAATCCATCACCACATGAATCCATATAATTAAGTAGGTTGCGCTAGTCCATCTTCAAGATCTACTTGACACAATAAAATGACCATGAATTCACCAAAAATTGACATCTCCAAACATTGGCACCAAGTAGCTCAACACTTAGAACTTAGGCATGGATGAGTGACATAATAAACCTCCAATAGCTTCATTTCCATCAGCAAAACCAGCCAAGAATGCTAGTACAAATCCAACATCAAAATGATGTTCACCAATGTAGCTAGTTTGACCATATCTTGACAATTTGCACACATCCACATGAAAGTGCTCAAACATGAGATAGAAAAAGTAAAGTACACTTGAACAACACTTCCTTTCTGCTCCTTTGACCTTACTTGAATCTTCAATAAGCTACAAAAATAGATCCATAACATCTTCCTTGATGCTCTTGACTAGCTCCAAATTGCCCCTTTTGTGTTGTTGAAGCCCTTTGAGACCAACCTCTTGATCTTCCTCTTGACCATCAAATTCATTGAACAAACTTTGTTTTCCTGATCCATTACTTGCTTTTCCAGCATGAAAACCATGTGAACCAATGTTCACTTGCATAACATCATCTACACAAGAAGCTTCTCCAAAACATGTGAGTAAAGCAAAGTGAGTCGCTTCCTCTTGCTTACCTTTCTCTTGATCATCAAAGATATCAAAGATATGAATATCTTCATACCTGAACCTCCGAAAATACTCCCTCTCAAACATATGATCTAGATCCAGCAAGATCTCATCAATGCTTGATCTCGAATTTCCACAAAGATTAGTAAAAACAATGTCATTGGTGGCACCATCATAAATCAAAAGATAGATTCCAAACTTTCCATCCAACATGAAGTAGAGTAGGTGAAGATGAGTATCAAACCTAATAAATCCAGGCTTCTTGAGTCCATAAAAACCCTCAATAAGCTCACCAACGAGATCTCCCTTGCCTTGAAGAAATTGCCTCTCGATTTGTTCCATGTAGTCTTCTCCAACCAACCGTTTTCCATCTCGATCATGAGTGATCAATTAACAATCATAGAATCCTCTGAGTTGATGAAGAGATGTGAGATCCATGCCTTGGAACTTCCCAAGAACCAATCTTCCATTGCTCTTTCCTTCATAAGACTCCCTCTTAATGATTGCATCATAAGAAGTAGAAACCTCAAAAACATTAGAAGCCATGAAAAAAATGATTAGTACCTTCAACATAAGAATGATTGAAGTACTCTCTTTTTTAAAACAAGAACTTCTATTCAATGTTTTAGGTAATGACTCATATGATAATGATTCTTCCTCACTATCATTCACAATGACATCATTCAAAGTACATCCTACTTTGAACTCTTCACATACTCCTCTTCTTCTTGACTTGTGACTATCTCCCTCACAAAGTCTCTTGATAGAACCATTTGATCTACTCTTTTTATGAAGACATGTGACTCCACTTGCTGGAAAAATGACTTTCTTGGACTCATCACAAAATAATGTAGAAGAACCACCTCCTTCATGCATGCACCTAGCAACATCTTTTTCCATATGATCAAAGAAATCATTAGCAACAACCTTTTCCAAGGAAGAACCTTCACCTCCATTGATGAAGTTACCTCTTTCCTTACCTTTTGCATGCTTGCACTTGCCATGAAGAACCATTGAAACACCATCATTATCCTCAAGACTAGCCAAGTTAGCACAAAGATGAACATCTCCAAGAAGCATATTAAATCTTGACATAGATCTAGCATAAGGAAGCTTGTTAGACTTTGCATAAGATCCACCAATCTTATTGATGCTAAAAGGTAACTTTGGAAAGTTGAGACTAATCACCTTTTTCATTCCATCATTTTTGTTAGCCATAACAAAAGCATCAAGCTTGAAAAGTCTACCTTGTCTATTGCCCCTAGCAACCAAGATTTCTTCCTTTGTAATGAAACAAACATTACCACCAAACTTTGCCATGTATCCTTTCTCTTTGAAAGTGAAGGAATGTAAAGAACACCATCATGTCTTACTTCTAGTAGAAAGACAAATATGAATTGAACCAATACCTTCAATTGCACACTCAAAACCATTGGCCATGTAAATTTCTGTTTTGGCTCCATCATAAGTTACCAAAGAAGTAAAGAACTCCTTGTGACTAGTCATGTGTGAACTAGCTCCATTATCAATCCACCATGAATCTTTGTCACCTTCACTTGATATTGGACTTGAAAAACACATCAAAAGAGAATCACCACCACCTAGATCCTCATCATTAGTAGTAAAGTTGATTTGCTTGCTACCTTCATCTTTGCTTCTTCAAACATTCATTTGCAAAATGCCCTTTGATTTCACAATAACAACATTTCAACTTAGACTTATCTTTCTTTTTGCCAAAAGAGGAAGTCTCACCTTGATTTTGTTCCAACACCTGAGCGGCAGCCTTTTCATATGTGTTGATGGTTGCTTTAGCCTTTGCCAACTCCGTTGAAGCTGTACCTTTAAATCTGTCAAAGCGGTCTTGGAATTCTTGAAGCGTCACTTTGTAGGTCTCAACCTTTTTAAACAAATACGCGATTTCCGTTAGAGTTACTGGATGATCAGGTATTTGCGTCTGCAGATATGCATCACGGTCAAGGGTGGTCACATCCAATTTCACCTTGGAGATGTGTGCGATCTTGTTCGGCCATCTGTTATTGTCCTTGGAGCAGTTGCACATGTTGCTTTGCATCCTGCACGGCCTTGTCCGCTTGATCTTGGGCAGATGTAAGTGCATTTTGCAGGGAGCTAGCATAATCTTCTAGGCAATCAACCAACTGCTATGCCATCTTCTTCTCAGCTTCAGATTTAGCTTCATGCTGCTTGGCGATCTTCAACTCTTTAGAGGAATCAAAGGCGAGGGAAGCATCAGAGGCGGGGGGAATAGGTTGTTCAATGTGAATAGCAGTAGGGGGTGGAAGCGTAGCTAAAGATGTTTGCCTAGTATGACGTCGTGACGTGGAAGGCGAGTCAGGAATGACGGTCTCACTGCATGGACGACGTCGACTATGTGAGCAGGATGCCTAATGAGATGACTCGGTCGGTGATTCTTCATAGATAGAAAGCACGGAATCCATATGAAACCCATGGATTTTATTTTCAAGGTGGAAGGCTGCTAGGAGTGATAACAAAGGGCTAGCAACAAATTGTTGCTTGGTATTGCTCTTGATGGCTCGTTTGATCTCTCCAAAAATGGTCTTGCAACAGTTATATGGTTCTAGAGGGCCTTGGCTATCTTGGCATGAGAATCGACTATCCTATACAAAATCTGAGAAGTAATTCGATCTTTCCTGAGGTTGCCAACCATCGGGAAATTGTTAAGGAACTGAGCAACAGCATGAATGGCAGGATCAGTAATGGCTTCTAGAAAGTAGTCGTCATTAGTCTAATGCAAATCATTCGTAATGTCAATATAAGGCTTAATAGCCTATTTGGCTTGCTTATGGTTTGGTGAGGCTTGGGTACCAGATGCTATCCCTATGGCAGCAAGGGCAACCTCAGTCATGCGCACCTTGTGTGTAGCTCCTTGGAAAGTAATGTAAAACTTGAATTTCTCCTCCTTCCAAGTACTAAAGGCAAGAGTGATAAAATCCATGTTGATTCTCCCTAAGAAGGCACTCTCATGAATACCCATTGTAGTAAGCAGAGGCTCGGCAAGGGTCATCCACTGAGTGACCATGCTTGTGCTAGGAAGGATCATGATATTCGTTGCAGATGGGACATCACGATGGATAGTGTAACGCGGTGACTGAGATGTATCTATGGAAGACATGATGAACAGAAACTGAAAGTAATAGGCATGAGTGTATATCGGAAAACAATACTAAAAGTCTTGAAGGCTTTGGCTGCTGGAAAAATTGGCAAGAGCTTCGCTAGCACAAGTGAGGAATGAATCGAATTGAGCCAACTTATAGGTAAATTTGGAGGGTCCATTACATAGAATACTAGTTTGGCTTATCAGTTCTAAACAAAAATTTGCAGGCTGTTCAGTACTGTGAAAATAAGCTATAGAAATCTCGACGAAGGTTTCTGAGATTCTGAAGCCATCCAACGAACTTTTTTCAGGGCTGGCGAAGGATGAACCTTCGCCCAAAAGGATCCTTCGCCCAAGTATTGTTATAAATGCAACTTTTCAAGATCTGAACCTATAGCCAACCTAATTTTGACATCTTAAGACCATCTACCATGTCAGTGAAGGTTTCTAAGGAGAGTAAGGTGCTCGGCGAAGGTTCCCAAAGTTGATCATTCGTCTAACTCAAAAATAGGTACTTTTTCTAGAAAAGAACCTTTGCCCAAGTCAATATAGATATATCTGAAGTGGATGTACAATCTGACAGCTCAGCGAAGGTTTCCAATACCGTATAGGCAACATATGACCGAAACAGTGTTTTTATCAAAAATTATCTTCTTTTTTTTAAATACTTTCCTTCCTCTTTTTCCATTTTGATGACTTTTTTGACTTTTGCTCATCATTCTTTCCTCATTTTTTTTATATTGTCTTTTCCAACAAAGTTCACAATTAAATAGTGAGAACAAAAAAATTGAAAACAAATAAAAATAAAAATTGTTTGGATCATGCTTGTTGAACTGGCGGAGTAGGCTGTCAAAACTTGCATAATCAGCTGCCATTCACAGGAGTATCAAACCGTTTTCCGTCCAAGTGCTCAAGAATCACTGCTCCATAGTTCAAGATTTCTTTCACTTTATAAGGGCCTTCACCAGTAAACTTCAATTTTTTCTTGATCAGCTTGGTTTTGTATATCAGTGCGAGATCTCCTGCTTTCAGATTCTTTTTGTGTAATCGACGATCGTGCCATGCCTTACGGTGGGTTTTCTCTGCTGCTAATGCATGAACTATCATCAATCTTGTTTCACACAATTTGTGCAACGCTTTATGATGTAGTTGTAAAGACTTATCATCATTTTACCGTTATGTTGCTACTATGTGTAAAGATGGTATTAAAAATTCAATCAGCATGACAACATCTTGACCATAAACCAATTGAAAGGGTGTTTGATTTGTACTATTCTTGTAAGCGGTTCTGAATGGCCATAATGCTGCATGCAGTTTATGTTCCCAATCAGATCAACTCGCTGCAACTGTTTTCATCATAATAGTGTAGAGAATCTTATTGGAAGATTCAGTTTGGTCATTCTCTCTAGGATATAAGGAGTATTAAATCTGTGTATAACAAAAAAAAATTCTAGTACACACTTTATCATTTGATTAACAAAGTGTGCCGTAGATTTTGCATCAACAACTTTGACAACTTTGGCTTCAACCCACTTGGTCATATGTTCAGTTGCTACGATAATGTATCGGGCCCGAGATTCTCATGCGGCAGGATGAATAGGACCAACATGATTCAGTCCCCATTTTTCAAATGGCGCTTGCGATAAAATCGGATGTAAGGGTTCATAGTTCTGTCTAGTAGGTCGTCGTGCTCGCTGGCAAACATCACATGTCTGAATATAATTTTCTGTGTCCTTATGAAGCGTAGGCCACCAACAACCTGATTGCAAAAGTTTGCAAATAGTAATATCTGTAGAGAAGTGTCCTCCGCCCATGCCATCATGTGAAAACATGATTAAATCTGGTATTTCATGCGATAAAACACATCTATGTAGAATATTGTCTGATCTACGATGATACAATTGTCCTGAAATCAATTGATAAGATTGAGCCTTATGAATCAACTGCCTCTTCTGTACTTTGGTAAAAGAGTCATTCGGTTGTCCTAGCATCAGGTACTCAACAATATCCGCTGCCCACTTAGGTACTGCTTCTACATAGAATAATGCAGCGTCTGGTAATTCATCATCCACTTCAGTATTAACTGGTGCGGATCCAATTCCCGAAACGTGGTCGGCTAGATAATGTTGCTTCCTTTTTTGAACCACAATTCGAAAGTCAAATTCAGTCAATAACAATAACCATCTTGCAATACGCCTAGTATTGCACGTCTTGTTTACCAAGTAAAGTAACGGCTGGTGATCCATATAAAATGCAAATTGCATTTCCATAAGGTAATGAGACCCATAAACACATAAACTCCACGAATTGTTGTTGGCACGCAGTGGCAATTCCACAATAACCTTGATTTTAGAATAATCTGTGGCAATGCCATGTCTCGATATCACATGCCCAAGCACAACTCCATGGGAAACCCATATTAGACATTTTTCTGGATTCAGAGAAATTTGATACTTGCGACATCTATCAAATACTCGGTGAAACCCATTTTGTATGCTCGATCTCATAAATGAAATCGACGTCAAGCAGTCTCTGAAGCTCTTTCTTTATCAGATCCACAACATTAGGATAATAGTGATAGAATTTTGTAACCTTTGGAACTGCATCAGGTACTAAAGGTATGGTATGTTCAATAACTGACGTCGGAATACCCTTAAGATCTTGATAAGTTCATGCAAAGCAATCTTGATACTTAATAAGTAACGTTCGGAGTGCTTGATACTGTTCAGGATTAAGTTGTGATCCAACTTGTACAATCTTTTCTAGTTCTCATGGTTCAGCAAGATTCATAGCCTGTGTCCTAGCTGGGCCATCGTAACCATCTTTTGATTCTGACATCTGTTCTTCGGGTCCACGATGTGCTTTGAGTAGCATGATAACCACATCATCCAGCGTATAACATTTAAAATGTTCGGGTATATTATGTTGGACTACATCTACTTGTTCTTTGTCAAAAGGACTTGTCTTGGATCTTTGCTTAGCCTTCTTAGCAAGAATTGATCGTGGAGGTGATGACTTCTAAGAAGATAAACTCTTCTTCGAAGGTGAAGACTTCCTAGACGATGACGTCTTGCTAGAACTCTGACTTGTAGAATCATCCTTGACTTTTCCTTTGTCTTTATCCAGTAAAGGTGGCACATTCTTTGAATCGATCTTTTGAGAAGGATTTTTCCATTTCAGAATCGTATTATAATGTCCTTTGGCTTGTTTCTTCGTCATTGACCCTATGATCATGTCTTCCTTCAATATAACTGATTTTGGCAGTTTTATTGTTGGTTCATCAGGAATATACGCACTCCAAATCTTGTCGGATCCATATGATTTAGAATCTGCTTATCAGTCAATTCTGCATTGTCATCATAATCAAATCTGACTGATTATCTTGTTGACACATATATCCTGCTGTACAGTCAATCGTTGCAAGAGCTTCATTCCAGTTGACAGTATCAGTTTGAGAATCGTAATAAATTCTTAAATTTTTTTCTGGTCGGTCACAAGTATGATCTGTTGTTGATGAATCATCATCCTCTTTTTGAACCATTGGTTTGATAGTCCAAGTTGCAGGATCAACCTTGACTGCACGTTCACCATTTTCAAAAGTGATTTTTCCGGTACCCCAGTTATGAATTACTTGCGCAACTCGTAACCATGGGCGTCCCAATAGGACTCGGTAGACATTTGGCGCTTCTGGTAAGTCCATTACTACGAAAGTAATGACAAAATGTACTCTAACAATTATGACAAGTATATCTTCAACCATTCCTCTCGGATGAACCGCCATCTATCACAGCTGCTTCATTAGGAAATTGTCTATGCTGTATCAGTAGGGTGATATTTTTTTGTTCACTTTCCCAAGCTGCTCCGACATGGAGTACTTCATTAGATTCTTCAAATCCAGCACCAAAAAGTGGCTCCTGATGGACTTCTGGTTCAACTTGAGTTAACTTTTGCGCTAATACTTCTTTTGCTTTTGGCACCAACTTCAGGAACTCTCCCAACGAAATATTGATTTTACTAGACAAAATATTCATGAGCAAATCTGTTTGCAGTGCTTCCGGTTCAGTCATCTTGAAAGGTTCTTCATGATGATGCAACTGAGCATTCATATTTGTATGTGAATTTTCCGATGATTGCAATGGTAAAGAATGAACTTCGGTTGTTGCTCTAGCAGCTTCAAGCTCCTCTTCTTCTTGCAGATGTTTAATCCACTACCTCATATTCTGATATCTTCTTTTTTCTGTATGAAGATTTGGATAGACTCCAGATGTTGTTGGTATATCAGTTAATGGTATAGAATCAGCAGGTACTGGATCTACTACCGGTTCTGTGCTCTGGTGACCACCATCAAATGTACACTTGGTTTATTCTAAGCTACTGGTCTTTGCTTGATTGTTATCAAACTTATAGGAGCTGTAGCAGGTGGTGGCTTTGGTTTTGCTGGACACTCCTTATAGCAATGCCCATAACCACAGTCATGACATAATGGTAGAAATTTTTCTTTATTTGGACATTCTACAACTCTGTGATTTTCTCTACATGCAAAGCATCCAAGTGGTGCTCTGGTCCAGTTTCTAGATGCTTGTTGTTGCGCGACAGCATAAATAGCATATTGGTCTGAAGATCCATCTTCTTGATCAGTACCATAGTTCCAATGCTCGGCACCTCTGTAAGGTTCTGGTTCCATTAAATTGGCAGGAGGAGCGGGGTGCTTTGGTGGGGCACGTAAGGCTAACCGTTCCGGGTATCCAAGAGCAGATTGTCGAGGTCTAGCTGCCAAATTTCCTCCATAATGTGCTTCTCGATATCCTATCTGGGCATACCGTTGCTGAATTATCCGAGGATTGAAATTGCAAAAAAGCAGTCTCATGATCAGGCGAATTACACAAATGGCATATACTGATTTCCATTCGTTTTTTCAATTGAGGACACTCATTCACTGTGTGATTTCATGTACAAATAGAACACCAGACATTTTTCCTAGTAGGAAAAGTCTTTGCAACCTTCTCATGTTCCTTGATCGCTTGTCCATGGAAATTTTCCAATGCTTTGATCTTCTCATCAAATTGCGACTGCAACTTTTCCATCTATTTTTGCTGGTTCTTCCCGAGTTTCTCGAACTCATTGAGCATCATTTCTGTAGTAGCGTTGACATTCATTGATGCAATAGTGGTGGATGTCATAGTGGTCTACCCTGCTGTATAAGAAAATATACTGACATTCGATTGATCGTCTGAAACTTCATCCTCCTCCCGAATTGCATCATCCATAGCATTTTGCAAACGTGCGTACTTATTATGGCGTTTCAGCTCACGTCTGATCCTTTTAGGTAAACCTGACAAAAACCACATAATCATGGAATTTTCATTAAGCAGCTCAGGTTCGCACTCATATCTGAGGCGTTTTACCCGTCCAATGTAATCTCGAACCATTTTTCGCTTTCCCATTTAGTTTTACTTAAAAAGTAGGAAAGGGTCTTCAACTTCTGAGGTTTGAATCGTGTGATAAGGGCTCGTTCAACAGTCTCCCAATTTGTACGCTCAGTTTCATCTTGATTATAGTACCAATCTTGTGCTGCACCTGTTCAGGCCATAGGAAAAAGCTTAAGTTTATCCTGGGGAAAAATTTTGCCTTAGACTTCACAAGATTCAGAATAGATCTGAAAAAATCTAACTGGATCTGTTAATCCATTGTATTTGGGTAGATCCAAACAGGGTGCTCTTCTAACAATGATTGGATTGACTTCCTGAGGAGCACCACTAGGGGCAGCCATCTTTACAGATTAAATCAAGCAGACAATGAGATTGGATCTAGATTTTCAATCAAAATTATCTCAGATCAGATCTTCTAGATCTCTTCCACTTGACAAGAATCAGATTCCTATATCGTGAAAAAGATCTCAAATTCAACCAATAGATACTTCTCAAAAATAAAAAAATTTCTTGGAATCAAAATCAGACTCTATCATATTTGATCCAAAATTTGACAAGGACTTGATCTGGAAAATCAAAACCTAAAAATAGAACTGGCGAAAGTTTTTTAGGTGAAGATTCACTTGACGAAGGTTTAGCAGTGCTTATTTTAGAAGAAAAAAAAAACTCTCTAATCAGGCTTTTCTGACAAATTCTATGAAAATAACCTTCGCCGAACTCTCAAACTCAGAATCTAACACAGATAAAGCTAGGGTAGAACTGACGAAGATTTTTGGCACACAAAAACACAGTTTCTGTAGTTTGGCAAGGGTAAAAATAAAGATTTTCTATGATCTGGATAGGATGAATGTTCGTCAAACTCAAAAATAGTAATTTACTATAAATAGAATGATCTAGAAACTCGCCGAAGGTTCTGGCGAAGAATCAAGAGTAATACTGGTATTTTTACAAAAAAGAGACTTTTTTTACAAAAATATGACAATATGACAACTGATCCTCTGAGAAACCTCCTATTTCTAATATTATTCTTCGCCGACCTGGCAGTAGATAGATCTGAATCACTCTATGCATCGTGAATCGGACGAAGTTTTTTTTTTTGTATTTTTAGAGTTTTGGTGATTTTTTAGTTTTTTTGATGGTTTTTCTGATGTTTCTGAAAATTTGCTAGAAAGAATTGTTCGCACTTCAAACTGAAGGTCCTATGATCAAAACCGAAGGTGCCTGCAACAGCAAACGTTTCTTGAAAGAGGGCAAAAAGTTATCAGCTCTGATGACAATTTTTGACTCCTTTTGACCAAAATCTGACAGATTTGACGGATTTTTGTTGTTTTTTCTGATATCTAGGATCCAGATGGATCTTAAGATTGGTGATCTGAATAGCTTTTTTTTGTTTCATAATCAGATTATATTTCAAACAAGCAAATCCACTCAAATCAGGCAAAATCACTCCCAAACTAATCCTAAATGCAGATTTAACACTATTCATTCATGCCACGACAAGATGCCTAATGCAAGCTAACCATCCAACAAGGATGCTGCAAACTGAAAAATTGGCATAGCTCCCCGGCAATGGCGCCAAAATTGTAGTGGATTTCTTTCCTTGCCTATCCTCAACCCAAGATCTAATCAATCTAGCATCAAGGAGATGAAGCTAGTTGTCACCCGTAGATTCGTTCCCATGAGAGCGATAACATAGTTCAGATTTGAGCATGAATGGAAGATTCACATCTAGTTCTAACATCCATTAACCCTAAGCATTAACACTATGTAGGGTCGTAGATCTTGTGTAGTATAGCCCTCCCGCCTGTCAACGAGGGTTAGATCACTGGATAGGTACCTGACTATGCATAGATGCTAATTTTAGTTAGTTTCCTACTTCCTCCCTAACTCTATTCACCACTAACACTATTCTCTCTTAACTCTACTCCTCTACTCTAACATTATTATTATTTCATTGTATGTGGATGACGCACTGCTATTCAACGACAATGTTGAACTTATAAAAGATGCAAAACGAATGTTGTTCTCAAAATTCAACATCACAGATCTGAGCAAAGCACATTACTATCTAGGTATTCAAATCCAAAGAGACAGAGAGCATAAGCTAATTTATATTACGCAGTGGTGGTACATATACAATATGCTAATCAAATATAATACGATGAATTGCAAGATGGCTCACTTACCAATAGACCAAGAACTCAAGTTGTCGAAGGACCAGTGTCCTCAGACGATAGCAAAAAAGGAGTAGATGCATGAGTACTCTTACCATTCAAAATAATAGGTTCTTTTATGTACGCAATGATCTGTACCAGACTAGACATAACTTTTGTAGTCAGTCAGTTTCACAAGCAAATGGTGACGTATGTGAGATCAAGGGCATTGTCACAATTTCCATCTAGTTACCTGATGGCAAAAGCAAGACAATCAAGGAGATACTCTACATGCCATGGTTGAAAAAATATATACTTTGAGTTCGAGTTATCACCAATAAAAGATTGAAGGTAGAATTTGTGCATGCTCGTTGCTTTGTGAAAGATATGGACCAAAAGTTCAAAGTCATTATAAATGGAACTAGGGATCTCAAGACAAAGCTATACAAATTGAATGCTACGATCAAGGGCAACAAAAATCCATCCATTCCATTGCAAATTGATCCATGGCATAAAAAGTCTGGTCACTTGAATGTTGGAAGTCTCGACTTGATGAGAAAACTAGAGATGGTAAAGGTATTGTCTATGTTAGTGAAAGATGATCTATGAATCATGTGTGTATGGAAAGTAGCATCGTGAAAAATTTAAGTGTGGTGGAGTTACAAAATAATGCTAAACTATTTAGTGTAAGTTGTACAGTTACAGACATGGCAGTGAGTAGTCACTAAATATATAGCATGTTTAAAACGGGGACATAGTCTATTTCGAATTCGACAAATAAAGAGCTCCATTTTGAATGGTATCATTTTATAGTCGATAGTTCGACAATGTCGACTGCCGATAGTGATGACAATGCCAATAGTGCCAATAATTTTATTTGAAATCATTGGCTTAACTTCAAACTCAAATTTGGAGTATTGGAGTTGGTTCGTTGCTCTGCTTTGAATATCTGCATATTCCTACAAACTCAGTTCAAATATGCGTGTAAAACCGCATAGTGTCTCGAATAACAGTTCATTTCTACAGACTATTGTGGAGAGTGAGTATTTACAATGTGCATGAGTACTCAGAAGATAAATTTAGGTGAGTAGGAGTAAGATTAAACTCCAACACTCCCCCATAAGTTTACTGCTAGGAATCTGAATAAAAATTTAACATACTAACTAAGGTAGCATGTTTTTCATTTGACAATGGCTTTGTCAGAATGTCAGCCAACATACAATCATTATGACAATAACTTAATTTGACATTCTTATTCTAAACTCTCTCTTAGAAAATGAAATTAAACTTCAATATGCTTAGTTTCTAGAGTGAGTTCGTGGGTTCAAAGAAAGAACTATGCAGACTTGTCTAACGCAAATTTTAAGTAAGTTAAACTTAGAATTTCAATTTATGTCAACTTTAAGTAGAACCTTGTAAATTCTAAACTTGGGCTTAAAGTCCCATAAGCAAAGTGGATAGTTGCCTTTCCACTCATTCTTTATAAGTGCAATATACTCAATATGACTATCCATTATACAAGAGAGTGATTATGGGTCCACATGCTATCCATTTATTTGTGCAAGCTTTCCTACTTTCTATTGTCTACTTAGAGTTGTTGCGTGTCATTCCCAATGGTTAGTTGTGGGATGTGTATTTCCATTGCCTGCTGTAATGGGTTGTGTGTGTAACTTGTGATGTGCTTCAACTTACTTTGACTCATTGGATAAGTGTTGTGTGGTAATGCAGTGTTGGGTGGTAGTTTAGTGGATACTAAGTAGTGTATGAAGGTGATATGAGCATGGGATTAGGAAGGGGAAAGGAAAAGTTAATGTAGTTTTCCCACTCTTAGTTCATTATGTTTTCATCTCATGGATCATAGTCAACTCGCCATTGTTTATAATATCCACAAAGTTGATACTTAAAAACTCCAAACAATGCATTTTAGTAGCATTTCAAGAGATTCCCCTAGTTTCAATACTTAAACAGGTTCATCATTTTGCATTTAATATGTATTGGTCCTCTACTATACAACGTATCCAAGTGGCGAACCAACCGAAGATAGAACTAGAAAGTTATCCCAATTCTTAGTTTGAGCACCTTCCTTGCATTGTCAGCTCTACAAAATTTTACTCTAGAGGTTCTCAAAACATGTGAACCTCAATATAATATATTGACCAAGTTATTCTAGTTCAAGTGTTTTGCACTCACGCTTCACACCAACTAAGAAAACTTGAAGAGATTTGCTAGTCTTATGTAGTGAAGATCTGGGTTTGCCCTTATGTCTACACATTTTCCTATAACAAATCTACCAAATGAGCTAATTTGACCTAGATCTCTTTATCCAAAGTGTTGTTCAAAGTCGGATGTATTTCAAATTACTCATCTATAACAACTCTAGTAGTCTAGGTTCACTACCTATGTCATAAGCTACAATTATTGAACCTAGCCTTGCTTTGTAGGTTAAAATAAGTACTAAACTCACTATACCTTAGAAATTGGATCATAACCTAAATCCATCCATTAAGGTGTATGCAACTCCCCAACTATGGATGCAAATGTGTGCTAAAAGGGCACTCATGAGTCTACTTTCTAACAATCTAAAAGAAAACAAGCACATCTAACATTTAACATTCTAAATCATTCATAGCATTTTTAATCAATTAGAAGCATTCTGATCAAATAGAACTGGTAAGTTTCACTACTTGTCTTTCAAAATTTATCTTCTTCTGCAAAGAGTGATGGAAATGTTTTGAGCTGTTTTACATTCTTAGCGATTTAGAGTCTGAAAATAATTTGCAAATCCCAAGTAAATCTTCATTCAAACCTATGAACATATCATTGGTTTATAATGCCTAGTGTTCATTTAATTCTAGAAGATTGAAGATCATCTTGAAGGTGTTATAAAAGGTGGATCAAAGCTAGTCTGAGCGTTCGAAAGGTAATAACAATTCTGTGGAGTCCACATGAAGATGCTTGCAACTCGCAAGTACAGGCACATGTAAGATCAAATTTGCACTCAATTCAAAGTCAAGCTTTTGCCTCGTATGCTTGCGAACTGGTACCCTCCTTTATGAAATGCACAATTTGATGTTGGGGAAAGATCTGACAATGATTGCAAACTAGTCAGTACCCTTCTTTATGAGATTCATTATTTAATGTTGGGGAAGATCTGACTGATTTACAAGCACAACTCGAGGAAATAAGATCATTATACATGAAAAGGTGGGATAATGCAATTCACACAGCTAAGATGGTAAAACTCTGTGCATGTTCTCACCTCCACCTCAATAGAGCATTCTGGAGAAAAACACAAATGCATTCACCAATAACCAACCAACAATCTGCTCTGATCCCCATGGAATTAAAAAATTCAAGAACTTGCTGAAGCGGAATCTTGAAGAACAAGTTTCTATTGCTGTGGGAGCCCGAATGGTAAACTGATTGAATCTCAAATGGATTTCTAGAAAGAGGATCATATAGAAAATCATCCCAATTGTTTGCTCACCATGTGGGAGTGTAGATTAAAGAAGTTACACACCAATCCGGGCAGTGTTCAGGCGTTCAGTTAGGGATGACAAGTCACGGCTAATAGTCATGGACATTCATGTTCTTTTTGCTATGTAGAGGGGTATTTTGCCTCATCCACAGCTTATTGATTCAATCATGTCACGTCTCAGGATACAATGCAGGAGGGAATGAATCAGCTGTGTTTGGGATGTTGAGGAACTACTTGGTACTAATGTTGTTGAAGCAGAGCATCCTGGTGGACAAAGATGTAAGCGAAATTTCCTAGACATAACAATATACCAATTTTCAACAGTTGAACTCCCAGCTGATATTCTCAAGTTCACTTTCAATCGTCAAATATCATATAAGAATCTTGAGTAAGCAAGCAATTTAGAAAAAAGTTACTCCCAAGAGCCACTGATATTTATGTTACTCTAGGCTCTGGTTTATCTCAATATACAAATTCACACTCAATAAATATATATCAACCACGGAAATTGAGTGGCTTCCAAGATCTATGAAATTCCACAAATCCCAACCAAATGCCAGCATTCTGAGCCGATCCCCAAGCCTATACAGCAGATTTTTTCTTATCAGATCAATCATAAATGAACAGAAAATCACTCAATAATCTGTTACCGGATGAAAATTCTGTCTAGGAAAGCTGATGAGCTGCAACCAGCCAATAGAAGTAACCCAGAACTCTCCTTGTCACAACACCTGGCCTGATTTCAGGCTTCAATTAAGAGGATAGATGGGCAGAAAATTCAGGCAGCTTTCAGCTATTTCAGAAACCAATTACTTGGTCGCATCAAGAAATGGCAAGAATGGCTTCCAATGCTGCGCAGAAAATTATGGACAATTTGCATTCAGGCCTGGTCCTCCATAAAAGAAATAGTTTCCCCAAGCAGTGTTGTAGGACAATTTGATGCCATAGCAATTTGGATGCTCTGCCTGAGCATGCAAGTTTATTTGGGGGAGAAGCTGGTAGCTTGCATCAACATAAGCAAGGTTCCTAAAGTAGCTTGCCCTTTCAAAGCCTCCGGAAGGGAATTGTCCACTGCCCATTTGAGTGCTAGTGTGGTGGCCAGAAGGATTGGTATTCACAATCTCACCTCCCCACTGCACCATGTTTGCAGCAACAGTAAGATGGGTGAACAACTCTTTAGGCCAATAACCTACCAGAGTATTGTCTCCAAGAAGCATCCACCAGTTTGAAGTCGCGAGATCCTGAAATCACAAAGCCTAATCAGATTGATCTACCCAAAAACTGGAAAAGCAAGGAGAAACCATCGTCGGGGTGGTGGGAGAAGGCTGATGCTATGCATGATATCACTACAGAGCTGAAACAATACGTTTCATCAGATTGATCAGCCAAGAATTTGGAAAAGCAATAGCTAGGGCTGAGACATGATTCTATTTAGAGCTGAAAGAAATAATCTGATCACCTTAAAGGTTGGAAAAGAAAGTAAAAGCCATGGCTGGGGTGGCGGGAGCAGAAGGATCATGAAATGCATGTTAAAAAACTGGTTGAAACTGGAGCAGTTTTCGTTTGATTTGCCTGAACGAGATAACTAGTAGACAACGAATTGTAGGGACTCATTTACCTTCCAGATCAAAATCTGGATATCGAACTGAGATCCACCCAAGGATGAAACAGGACTGATGGCTGCACCGATAGCCAGGTCGTTTGTCAATTGGATGAAACCAGAGCAACCGAGGTCGTAGCATCCGGTTGTTTGATATGCATCACTCTGATCAAAAGAACAAAATCATCAATTTATGTCAGTCTGGCTCAGGTTGATTGTTCTCATCACCTTCCATCAACAAAAGCTACTAGAGGTAGCGATATAGAGTTATTCAGCTCACCGTCCAGTAAGTGAAAAGTCTCGGACTGGTATCTCCATAAAGCTCTGGGCTTACCTGATGCATTCAAAGTGGCAATCACTACACAAATCGAAAGAAGGATATTCTAGAAAAGGAATGAAAGTGCAAGCTTCAATAATATCGCAAGCAACATAGATCAGTACCTGCCAGCCAGCTTCTATGGTGTTTAGATCTCCATCGAACGAACCAGCTAGCAGCCATATCTGGGAAAGGCTGAATTCATAAGGCATGTTAATCGTTGGTTTCCATACGTTGATTGATGCCCGCGCGCCATAGTACTGGTTTCCGATCGCATATGCAATTGCATGCTGTAACCACGCATAGTGTCTCAGAAAGCCATCACTTCTTCTGGAACAGCGAACTAAAGCCTACAATCCAAAAAGATGTATTTGATCACTGGCAGGATTGGAGGAAATGCTTACTTCGTGGCTAGCTGAAGATACTGGCTGTGCCTGTGGCAAGGGGATTTCGATGAGAGAAGCGCGAGGCTTCCTCCCATACCTTCTTTTGGAACCAGAGCGAAGAACGTCAGCAACAGTGGTTCGACGCACAGGAACAGTGTTCTCTGGACAACGGCCATTCTGATGCCAAAGCTGCTGAATTCGCTGTGATCCCGATGCATTGGCTGCTTTGTTAACAGGCCATACTGATGGACCCTCCGTCTGAAATTATCCAGCCACATGTTTGTAACTGTCCACATGAGAATCTAGAGCAAAGCATGATGCAAACATAGCGGCACGATTTGATCTTTCTGAAAGAGACTGCGGTTTACAAACAGTCAAAAAAGTGTGACACCTCACAAATTCCAACAAAGCTGTAGGCCTGCCAACCTTTACCTTTTGGGAAAGAATTTTTGGTGACCATTCCACCGGGTTCAACCTGCTTTCATTTGCGGCTCAGCCTACAGGTCTTGCCGTGAATTTACAGCCCTTTTATCAACTACAAAAAGCATCTATGATCATCACTGTTTCAGTGCACTGACCTGCAATTTGTGATTCTTCAGCAAGAGGTGATCGAAAGCTATCTGCTGGTGCCGAGCTACACAGTCAATTATATCTCCATCCGGGCTCTGAATTCATGTTTGAACCAACGAGACATACGCCAAAGACACCTCATCAGCAAAAATCTTAGCCGCATACCAAATTCGAAGTAGCACAATGAAATTTCGGATTGAATGGCAAGAAAGCTTGAGTGCTGAACATGTTATTTAATCATTCGACGACTGAATTGCGTAGCTGTCAAGTCAATCGTCTAAAATAAAAAAACTCTTGATAAAGAATCTGCAATAGAATATGAAGCAGTGCAGCAGTCACCAACCTCGATGCTCATAACCGCAGGCTTGTTCAAAGTGCTAAGGTGCTTATGTATATTCTTAAACTTGGCACTGTTTGTTAGTCTAGGATCAACTGTGGTGTTAACCACTTCCATCTCATGAGCAGATTCCACCAAAATAATCGGGTACACTAGGCATATCAGAAGCCACAGCATCCATCCAAAGTCACTCAAACTGCAAAGTTTGGCAAATTTCTGGGAAGCCATAGATATGTATCGACCTTGGAGTTGATTGTTGATCAATTGTTCCGGCTAAGCATGGTCAGCATCAGTAGGCAACCTTTACGTGAATCGTCGTCTTTGATTCAATAATGAGGGCAGCTCATTTCTGCTCTCATTCTCATAACTGATTGCAGATATTCGCATAATCACACCGCTGAAAATTAGTGATTGAGGTTTACTTTACAGATATGGCCCATATCCTCTGACTCGCCCACAAAGACGCAGCTCATTGTCTGGTTATGATCTTAACATAGTCATGTGACACTGGTTTGCAGCACTTTGGAACACAAGTTCAGGAACAAATTCAGTGTATGAATGGGCGGTGCGTCGAGTGGGGCTGGTAATCGGATGCAAGGAGCACTGAGCACTGTGACTTCACTGTCACAGGGGCAAGCCCCTACTTAGATCATTGATAACCCACTTGCATTCGCATCGCCCAGACAACGCAGCAGGCAGCTACATCAATCAGTAACCATACGACTGCACAATCCAACGCATTCAGTAGCTGCTGCAGACAGAATGCTCTTTCCACCAATAGCTGAGCCGAACTTCAGAGAGCAGTCAAACAGTCTCACAGTCTCTTTCTTCCTGTTGTCGATTGCAATCAATTGCCTGCAAATCCGCCCTTCACTTAGGACGAACAGACATATCTCTCACTGCCTTTCTTTTCTTCTATTTGACAGCAGGCTGCAGTAGAGCATTAATCACATTGAATGCAATACATCAATGCAATACTTCAATGTAGCATGCCTTACACTCCTTACACTCCTTCCTGCTTAGGCATACCTATTCCTAGAGCCTACTCCACATGACGAAGACGAAGATATCCCATTTCTCTGTCTTTCTCTCCGTCGCTCCCTCACTCCCTCGCTCTCGACTCTCGAGTCTTTCGCCCGCTCTCTCTCGCTCAGTGTATTGACTTTGCTCAGCAGCCTGCAACTAAATTACTTTTGCAGCCACAAAACGAGGGTCAAAGAGACCTCCCTCCCCCCAAGAGTCTTGGGCTGTGCCTGGCTTTGGGATGTGTGAGCCAAGGCTCAATCCCCAAGGATGGGGGGGCAGTTGCAAGGAGGGTTTTTGTTTTAGAATTTGTTGATTGTTTTTCACTTATTTCTCTACATGGCCAATTTTTTCCCATTCCAACTTTTGGCTTCTACTCAATTTGCCACTAAGATCTCAATCTTTTTTTAATCTCGCATGGTTGATATCAGATTCCTTGCAAAATTGGTAGATTAGGTGTTAAATGAGTTGGTTGGTCCATGGACTTTGACAATTTTTCATGAGGCCAAATTGGCCTGCTCATAGGTAGATTAGGTTTTAAATGAGTTGGTTGGTCCATGGACTTTGCCAATTTTTCAAGAGGCCAAATTGGCATGCTCATAAAAGATCGTGTATTATATCTTGCTAAGATCAACATTTCTCAGGAATCTAGGAATTGTAGGCTCTCCTTGTTTTTCTCTTCTAAAATTTTTCAAAATGTCGGACAAATGGGACAAATATACGTCATGTTATGAATTGTGGAGATTATGAGGCTTGAAGTCCATTAAAAAAAATAGAAGGTAAACTATGGCCCATAAACGTTTGATAAATAATCATTAGGAAGATATCATAATTTGTGAAATTAAAATGTGGGCTATAAAAAAAAAAGTTTAAACATCTTTGTCAATATTTTGCACCTGTGAAAGTGTTTTTTTGGGACATTTCCAGCAAGCAAAACAAGTTAAAAATAAGGTGCAACGCCATGATTCTATGCCCGTTTTACCCAATGAAAGGTTCACCAAAAAGAAGTTCCATGATGCAAGGAACTTGATTGCAAATAACTTATCAAAAAATGTCACAGATTCTTGGAGATCACGACATTGAAAAATGTTTGATGGTCAACTCTTTTCATGGCCTCTCAATATTCTAACAAATTTGAGAGCTACTTGTGGAACAAAGTTGTCAATAAATATATGCCCTCGCAAATTCCGCTCCTTAGAGTATTTACACGTCAAGTTTCTAAAATTAGATCTTAGTGGGAGAGGTTGACAATATGAGAGGTGGTCTACCATGGTGTTAATATCTATGGGTGTTATGCACTTCAAAGCTCCATTTTAAGAAAAATTGAAGGGCAAAAAATGTCAATAATGTCAACACCAACAAGCAAGAATTTGTAAGACTTCATTCCATGTGAAATGAGAGCTTGAAAATATCAAATTAAAAGCTCCAAATTTTTTGGCATTGCATGTGCTCAAGTTGGTCAACGGAGTTTATGCAAAAGTCAACATCAAAATTGTCTTAAATGATAAGGGTATGTGTGCACAAATAGTGGGTCACATCCCGATAACACCAAATACAATAAAGCTAATTAACTGTACACTAATGACAATATCACATTTAGAGCTTACATAAAATGAATCAGATCAAAACTGATTTCTAACACTCTCCCTTAAGCTCAAATGTGATAGGAGTACAAAAGTATATTGCAGCAGCATCTAGAGTGTCCAAAAATTGTTATGCGTATCTCTGCTACCCTATACTTGACTCACACTTAAGCACACCATCAAACCGCCTAGTTTGGCACACAAAGTATCATACAAACACAATGGTCATTAGATTCTACCACACTCTTGACCAACTGACTCGTCCCCAATCTGACTTAAACACAAGTGGACCACATGAGCGACATGGCTCAAACTGAGGAAACCCCACTAGCACCATGAGTCTTACATCCTCCATCTAGCTAGGCTAACATCCTATTAGACACTTACAAGCACAGACCTGTAAAATGTTGAGGTATGCAAGGGAACGTGTGGAAAACTGACGCCTCCAACTGCCATGTCATACTAGCACTACTCCTAAATGTAGGAGCCTTGTAATTATTAAAGAAAGTGCATCAAGCTATGATTCTTTGCACTTATTGTTTTGCACTTGTGGACTGTTTTTATCATTAGCTTGATTTTCGCACCTCATGGTTTAAATTGATAAGAGCATATATTCAACATTTATGTGAAATGTTTTGCTTACATTATTGATATTGTTTAGCAAGATATGGTGGAATGAGATACCTAGGAGCATCCAATGAGGCTCAAGTGATACTTTTCAGCATGCCACTTTATTGTTTATTCTTTTGAATTCCCATAGGCAAGCACGCTGTTGTGCTAGCCTATAAGGCTCCTATAACATTTTTGCACAATCAAATTACAGAGCTAGGCATAAATTTATTTTTAATAAAAGAAGAATCAATTCTTTGAAGCTGTACTTTTGATGGATTTTTTTGGCATCTCAAGTTTTATTTTCATTGTTTTTGTATTTTTTAATTCTAAACCAGTTTCGATCAAATATTTTTTTCAATTTATTTGCAAATTTTTTAGACAACTCTTCTGCACTTTGATGAATATTTGAGTTTTTTGCAATGAAACTGAAAATCCTACTCACCTAAGGAGCCTATTTCCCACAACCAAGATTAAAGGCTAACATCATATTGTGCACGAAGTGTAGATATTAGGGCTAAAAACAAAATGGGATAAGAGGAGGACAACCTCAAACTCACTTCATCCCTTTGATCAAGCAACTTTATGGTGTGTCAATATCTATTGAAAATCCTTTCATTTGGTTGATCAAAGTACAAACATAATCAAGTAACATTAGGTAATGACGTTTTGTAACCATCCATCCACATATATAATGCATCTCACTTACATGCACTAGAGCTATAGACTACCACAAGCATGCTCAAACGTCCACCAAGCTATGACATCCCATACCATTGCATCCTAGTTTCGTACTTTGCATAGTTGTATCATGAGGCCAGATATTTTCTTGGCCTAATCATGTGGGAGAGCTCTTTGTTTTTTAGTAGAGAATGAACACTAAGCTCATGGAGATCCACCTCTATATACATAGTACATGTGGGATCACCTCCGCCTACATGTTTTTTAGTAGAGAATGAATACCAAGCTCATGGAGATCCACCTATATATACATAGTACATGTGGGATCACCTCCGCCTACATGGTCATGTCATAAACATTGATACATGTCAGTTGTGCACATTGTCGTGGGTCAATATTTTTGGATTGTGTCATGCCAACATATTATTGACATATGGCATCTAAACAAACTATAGATTTAGACCAACATCATGTTTTGTATAACAAGATCGCCACTTCAAGTAAATTATTGCATGCCTTTATAAGTACATGGCATTTTCTCCCCACTTTAAGAGACTCCTCCCAAAGGGAGTAAACTAGAGAGCTTTATTCGTAAGTAATCTTCCTTTTCCCAAGTGTCTTCTTCATCTAATTTTCCTTTCCAATAAATTAGATATTTAAAAACCATCTAATTTCTCAACTACGGTTGATGAACATCAATTATTTTCTCTAGTGTTGTCGGTACAAAGGTAGTCATATCCTCCAACTCAACTAGTTCACCTTCTAGAATAGGGCTATCTTTTCTTCTAAGTTGTTCAATCAAATGGCTTACGTGGAATACAAAATGAATTTTAAGTTTTATTGAAAGATATAGTTGATAATTGACTCAGTTGAATTTTTTTACAACTTTGTAGAGGCCGCTATATCAAGGAGTTAACTTATAGCATTTTTTGATTCGAAGTACTTTAAAGTATCTTGAGATTTTAAAGTACGCCCAAGTTTCGATGACTTCAAACTCTCGAGGTGAAGGGTCATGATTAGCGTAAAATTGAGAATTTTAATTCTTTCTTTATCCACTTATAGTAATACAATTTAAACAACCGATCAACGACAGTCATAACTATTGTCTATTAACAGCACATTACGTATGCTCATGGACTTTCGGTTTTTAAGACACACAATCACATAGTTATCGAATGGCGTGGAAGACCCTGATCCATTAGATTATCGTCGAAGATGCCAAGGAAGTCACTCGGAATAGGTCTTGATGCAACAACCTCTTTGTCGAAAAAAGCCAGAGTGGCTTCATGTTGGCTCATAGTTGGAGAGAGCTTTGCATATCTGCTCTCAAACCAAAATATTGCAGCGGTACATCCTGTGCTGCTGCTTCTGCCACCTGCTACTGCTGCATATGCATGGGCTCTTCTTCCATCACATTTGGGTGATGCTCATGATGCTGCTCTTCCTCTTGATGCTGTTGTAGTGGCTCTTGTTGCTATTGTTGTGGCTCTTGCTATTGCTGCTCTTGCTCTTTCTCTTGCTCCTGTTGCTGCTGTTATTTTCTTATCCTTAAACTATGTTGGCTGGAGCATCTATTGCGGCCTCATGCTCATGATTTTGCTACATGCCTCCAACCTCTACCTCTGGGCTAATATTTAAATTGAATGTGTCCAATCTCGACTTTATACTTTCCCTCACTTTCTAAAAGTGGTAATTTCAAATGTACTTAGGCTAAAAATAACTTCATAAAGTTTATCTCTAAGTATGAAATGCATATTGGCCTAAATTGCCAAATAATCAACATAGACCAAAATAGATCAAACTCTTCAACTAGTTTTAGCATAGTTATAACCATACTACTTTGATCCAACTTTAGAATGATCTCCATCCTAAGTATAGACCTCCTTTCTAAGATTTTAAAGTAACTTCCATAATTGATATAGAGAATATTGTCCACATTGGATGCTTCACTACATCAATTTTACACATCAAGATGTAACTAGAATGTGAAGAACCAAATAGAATGTAAATGAAATGATTTCACCATGCTTCCAACTATGAAATCTCTGAAAAATAACAGCAACCAAACAATAAAAGTGAGTGACGACCACTTGCTTGCTTGTCTCCTCCATCTTTGTCCTTTCTTGATATGTCTCCACCATAAAACTCCATGAATGAGCCTCCATCTCCATCTTGCCACAAGATGCCATCATCACTTGATGACTTGATCATGAATGAGTGATATAATGAGACTCCAATAGCTTCATTTCCATCAGCAAAACCAACCAAGAATTCTAGTACAATTCCACCATCAAAATGATGCAAAACAATGTAGCTAGTTTGACCATATCTTGACAATTTGCATACATTCACATGAAATTGCTCAAACATGAGATAGAGCAAGTAAAGTAAACTTGAACAACACTTACTTGCTGCTCCTTTGACCTTACTTGAGTCTTCAAACACCTGCAAAAATAGATCCAAAACATCTTTGCCAATTGACTCTCCTTTGATGCCCTTGACTAGCTCCAAATTGCCACTTCTCCTTTTGTGTTGTTGAAGCCCTTTGAGACCAACCACCTAATCTTCCACTTGACCATCAAAGTCATTGACTAAGACCTCTTTTCCAAATTTATTAGTTTTTTGAAAACCATGAAAACCAACATCCACTTGCATAGAATCATCTACACAAGAAAATTCACCAAAAGATGTGAGAGTCACTGCCACTTGCTTACCCTTCTCATCATAAGTGAGCCTTGAAGGTGTTTGTCTTTACCTTGATGTTCTCCTTGGCATTTGACTTGATGAAGGTCATTCATCATCACCATCTAAAGTAGGATACACGTCATCAACATCAAGATTGTTAGATCCATTCACAACATCATTACTTGAAGACACCTTTGGAATGTTTTCCTCATAAAAAATGACATCTCTACCAATGAACACCTTATTAGTAGTAGGAATGTAAACCTTATAGGCTTTACTCACCTCACTATATCCAACAAATATACCTTTCCTTGAAGATGGATCCTCCTTTGTCCTATCATCAAGAGTTATATTGATATAGCAAGTGCATCCAAAAGTTCTAAGAAACTTGACACTCGGCCTCCTCTTGAATAGCATCTCAAAACGTGCACTTGGCCACCTATTGCATAGAAAGTTAGCACACAACAAGGCTTGATCCCTAAATGGTTTAGGAAGATTAGCACTTAACCTCATGGCTTTGGCACCTTCACACAATGTCCTATTCTTCGTCTCGGCCACTCCATTTTGTTGAGATGTCCTTGGAGTTGTGTACTCCCTCTTGATCCCATGCTCATCACAAAAGGCTTTGAACTTCGTTGAGATATACTCACCACCATTGTCACTCTTCAAGCACTTGATCCTTGTTGTGAATTGGTGCTCCCCTGCATTCTTGAATTTCACAAAGACGTCATACACTTCATCTTTGCTCTTTAGTAGATAGACCCAACAAAATCTACTACAATCATCAATAAAGGTGACGTACATCTTAGTTCTTCCATTGCTAATAGCAATAGCACCATGAATATACAAATGTACAACTTGGAAAGGCTTTGTAGATCAGTCTATGTGATTGTGACAAAGCACAAGACTCACAAATATGATTGATGCTAGTTAAGGAACTTGGAAGACCTATCACAACTTGCTTTCTAGCCATTACCTCCAATGCTTTGAAGTTGAGATGACCCATCCTCTTATGCCAAACCTCTTGCATAGATATTTGCTCACTTGCCACACATCCAACTTGGTAAGCAATAACACAAGCATCTAGTTTGAATAGCTTCCCTTGCCTTTTACCTTTTGCAATCAAGATACCAAGGGTCTCTCCTCAAACCTTACAACAATATCCATCAACTAATGCATTTCATGAAGTGATTCCATTCTCACCTTCCATGTAGAGTAGTTGGATGAGGTAAGTCTATCATTGCCTTCCAGCATGAATCCACTTGTTGTAGCCATGTTGCAATGACCTAATCTGACTCTTTCAGCTTGTTCCAATGCACAAAGAACTCTTTTGAATAACAACAAATGTTTCCAAAAAGAAATCACAAAGATATGGAGCCTCTCAATTCTCTTCTAGCACTTATAACTAGCAAATCAACACATAGAATGAAAAAATCTTGATCAACCTATGATCCACCAACAATCTAATGAATCTTGCCACTTCATAAGATTGAAGTACACTCTATTGAAGTCTAGCAACCTCAAAAAATAGAGATCGAACTTAATATAGAATCTTGTAGCCTCTAATGAAGCCAAATCGGCCAAATCCAATAAGCCAAGTGTGAAATCGAAATTCTTCAAGTTGATAAATCTAAATTGAGTTTGACCTACAAAAGATCAATTCTACATATGCAAAATGCCTGATTTTTGAGTAGAAATCAATCTAGCACACTCTAGAATTGGTAACTCCTCCAAATCCTTGCTAAATATGGCCGATCCTTTCATAACCTGCAACAAAAGCTCTGATACCATGTGAAGATTTTATGAATCACTAAGATCCAAAAACATCTATTTATCATTGGTTTAGAAAGACCACACAAATAGCACCATTGACAATGTAGAAAATCAACATCTAATTAATGAAAGAGATGCAAACTCAATAAAATATTGATTAAACATCAAACAAATCATAAAATGAAGTTTCTGTCCATACAAAAACAATAAATTGTTGTATTTCACACGTGTGAACCCAATGAACCATAAATCAGCGCTTCTACACACAAAATTGCAAGATATCATCACTATAGTGCACCAATGGATAGATGAACCCCAAAGAACTCATATATAAGCATGAAATGAGATAAGAGAGAGAAGATCATCCACTTCCCATGTGTGTACATCTTTTTATAACAGGTCCTTGCCTCATTAATGAGCTTGGTTTCCCTCCATAGAAACTTCTAGATAAAAAACCCTACTACAATATGGACTAGATTCAATGTATCTAACATTCAAATTTGAATGTGTCCAAACTTGACTTTCTACTTTCTCTCACTTTCCAAAAGTGGTAATGCCGACCGTCGGGTCTAGGTATTTCGCTAGACAGTACCAATGGCGGGTGTGACTAGTGTGATGCTTAATCAAGGCAGTGTATTTCAACCACGGATGGTGGACGGCCCGCTCTGGTGTTTCACAAGGTCGGGTTCAGTTGATACATTTCAATTGACAAAACTTGGAAAACCGTTTCACAACTTGACGATTCTGTATGGTAGTTTAACTAACAAACCTAACTCAGCAAACCGTAAAACACATTCTAGATTTGTACGACTCTTGGCTATAATTTTTGTGCTTTCACTAAACAAATCGAAGAATAGTAAATAATCATCGTCTACTTTCTCACATCACATTTGTTCATGGAGTGCTAAGCTTCCAAATTGAATTCTAAGTTGTGTTTGTATGCTTCACTACCAAACTGTAACTGATTTGCTTGAACACAACTACAAAATTCAAGTCTTAACTACTCTATGGAAGATGTCATAACATTGTAAATGAGGAAAATAATAACGGTGTTCAACCTTCAAGGTGATATGCTTACCCTTCCGCAACTCTAACACGCTTGCAAAAATCCCATTCAAATCACGAGTGGTTAAAGCTATACTATTACATTTGAGAATAGACGATTTACAAAAAACAGTTTCAAAATTAATTGGGACGAATGACAATGGAAAAACTCAAGTCAAGTAATATCTTACAATAAACCCACAACTTTTACCATCAATGCAAATAGATATAAAAATCATCTCATACATCAATGTGCAGTTTAGGTAGCCGTTGCATGTGAAACCCTAGTCATGAAACTTGTAGCAAAATCAGAGCCAGGCATGTTGACGTAGTTTTCTCCACTTTTTGCATGTCCGATCAAATTAGTGTAAAAAGAGAAAATGAAGAAAAATAAAGTTTCTAAAATATGAACGGTGCAATTGAAATTTTAACGGTTTAGTTGAAAGAAAACTGAACCGAAAATCTGTTAAAAAAAAAAATAGGCCAGAAAGATAAAATGGCTAAAAAATACAGGAACCCATCACTCACACCAAGCCCTCAAGCATTCATCACACTCATTCAAGATATAAGCCTACTAGTATGACAATGGGGTACAACCAACCAACCAACCAACACAAAACACCATGAAATCACTCTCACCCATTAATCCTCTCAACAAAAGCAAGCAAACATCCTCTCCAAGTAATTTGAAGCACTCAACTATGAACTCACACTAGTAATGAGGTCCAAGCAATCAGCACAAACAATCACAATCTCTCAACTCCTCAATATGAGCAAGCAAGCATAGTAAGTAACATCACTCCCAACCCCCAAGACAACTACAACTCTCAACTCTCAAACATACCCACTCCTAAAGTTCCCACTCACAAAACTACTAACCCACATTGCAAGTGACTAACATTGGGCAACTAACATTGACAACAACTAGCCACAAAATGGAATTAACTTCAAAGCACACTCAAACAAGCAAGCAACTCCCAAAAGTGCCAACTCCTACTAACATACAAATACTAACATGTGAAATACAAGGAGTTGGCTCCTTCTTATAGGAAAATCCAATGCATCCCCTTCACAATGCCATCTTGCCATTCTTCATGCCCTTCAAGCCCTCTTTGCCATTTGTCCCCAACCCATTTGATACTACACCTAGTGGCCTCCATAAGAGAGTGGGGGAGTGGTGCATTCAAGGCTCTCTTCCAAAACTAGCCAAGATGCCATTTTTGTCAAAGGCTAGAGAGGCCATTCAAGTTTTCCCTTTTGTACACCCTAGAAGCCCAAAATGTCAATGGCTAGTGGGTCTACCTCCCAATTTTTATAGCCTTCAAGGTGTTTTGGCATTTATTATCCAAATTTTGGGTGAGGCCCTTTTTCAACCCCTATTTTTAGTAGGCGACCTTCGTTTTTCTTTGGGTACTTGTGTTTTTGGCCTTCTTCGATTTTTCAAGGGCCGTGCGCCTACTGCTCATTCGTCTGGGTTTTTGGTCTGTTGGGTAACCACTTGGCCCACACATTTTGTTAATTGCCTGTAAATTGACCAAACTTTGCCGTTAGGGTTTTTGTGACTCTTTGACATTGAATCCATAATTCCCGGTCCCGTTTTTACCCGAAATTTCTCTTTCTCGGTTCTTTTTTTTTTTTTTTTTTTTTTTTTTTCTGTGGTTGACTTTTTCGGCATTCATGACTAGGTTTCCTACGACAACACGGTTTCTCTGAAAAATACACTGAGTGATCATATATTAGTAAAAATGGACTCAGTACATGGTGAGATTTTAGCACGATCATACCGGCTATTTTTTTACAACTGGCTATTTTTTTGAAAAGCCGTAAAATATTTACCGACCATTTCTAAGACCGCAAAAGTTGCTCTAGCCTCATTTAGGGCAGGCTGGGACCCAATTCTAGGTGGACCGACACTCTTGGCTCGTTCTTACAAAACTTGACTACAAAATATTTTTGACAGTTTTTTTGAAAAGTCAATTTCTTACTTTTAAACCGTGTCTAGCCACTTTAGGGGGGGACTGAGACCCAGACCTAAGACAAATTTGTGTCGATTTTTCTCTAATAACCGGGCTTTACATGCCGATTTTTTCAATTATTGCGAACTCAAACTTCAATATTAGCCCGATTTTTCGTGCAAAAATATCGGCTAACATTGGCGACTACCACTAGGCAGTACGGTCCTCATACGGCGGACCCAGAGTCTCTGGTTTCGTAGACCAGCTCCTGGTGGTGGATCAAGTTTAGTGGGCTCAGCACCCTTACTAGGTGATACTAACCACAATGAGTTGGTGGGATGGCTTCAACAGCTTCCTACCCAAAGGCCATCGATTTAGCCCTTAGGATCTATCTACAACCGGATTGGATTTGACTGCAGCATCTTTGAACAATTTGGTATCTTCATACCTGCATAAACCCACCTGTGACCTAAATGGCAAATGCTCCCAATTCCATCAGATGTAAGGCAATGCCCACTTTCGGACCCATGCATGGAGGGATATGCAAATGCAAATTTCAGAATTGGAGATGGGATGATATGGATGCAAGTCATCAGTATTGTGTCTAACACCGTGTCATTGATGTGTGTGTGTGCATACACAATGAGGCTTTAGTGCCCCAATTCTGAAACTGGTCCAGACTAGTGATTACCAATTCTTTTTTTGTTTAGACATTCAACTTATACTCTCTAAGAACTGATTCAACAAGGAAGAACCATCTAGTCTCTTTGTACTGACTCTTCTCTCAAGCCCTATATTCTGACAGTAGTCCATGTAGGACAACTTACTGTCCTAAGATCCAATACACAAGATGGTAGGAAGTACTGGTTTTCTGCTAGTCTATGGAATCAATTAGAAAAATCGTCCTGACCTCTTATGGATGTGCGAGGCGTCACTCGTCCTCACAAATTGGTTTGAGATCTGATAGAGACGGTTGAAGTCTTTTTTTTTTTCTCTTTTTCTTTTACTTTTTTTTTTTCAATCTTTTTTTCTCTCTCTTTTTCTGTTTTTTTTATATATATATATTTTTCTTCTATGCCTTATCCATTGGGCGATGGCGTTACTCCCCACCCCACTTTATTGTTTCTATTCCCACTTTTTCCTCTCTTACCCTCTCTTTTATGCTTCTGATCAGACGCTCATGCTCATAGGAGGAAATATGTTAGGCCCTATGCAGCTCAGAGTATATGTAGAATGCAGGGGTATGGATGCATGAAATAGTCTTGCAATCAAATGACCAAGCACACTGTGCCTACATGATGCGAGTGTAGTGGTGGGTGCAATAGATTTTGACTCATCTGTGATATATGTAGATCACAGTTTTTAGTGTGTGTGGATCTCACATGCAGTAACAATAACTCCCATATTTATATACTGAAACAAATATTTTTTCTTTCTATTTTTCTAGTGGTATTTTAAAGCAAGATAGAATGTTGACCAACAAATAAAAAAACCAAATCGGCAAAGTAAAGTCAAACTTACCACCCCTCAACTCCCCCATGTGAAATCAGGGATAAGGGTGTATTGAAGTCACCTTACTGCATCTATCTAGCATCCACCTTGTTGTCTAGGTATTCACCATGCGCTTTAATCCTAATTTGCACTTCAGTGCTTCTTGTCCTATTTCTCTTTGGCATATTCGGCTGTTCATGTATATGATGGGTGGCCAAAAGATCTAGGTCATCATTTGGTTCAAGGGAATATCCTAGCACCACGTTTTTTTCATACTCAGATTCTTCATTACTGATGTAGTTGGGTAGTTCTCTGTCCCAAAGGAACGGATCATATGGTGTTCCAGTACTATCCTAGATAAAATTATCAAAGTTTACCACCATGTGGTCATCTATTGTTGCTTTTTGATATTCGAATAAGCGTTGGATATCAAATGATTCTTGATCAAATGCATCTAGTGGGGGTTCATGATTTTTGTCGTTTTCTTGCTTCGTTACACAGTAGCCTATGGATCTAATTTTAGGGGGCCAATCTGCAGGGGCTGCCCATACTATGTCATGTACTTCTACATAGTCTAAGTTGCCTTCATTGTCCTCGTCAAGAGGTACAGCTTGGTCATGTTGATTAAGAACAGATGCGAATGCTATCAGCTCTTCAGACTTAGTGGACTTTCCAAGACTTACTAGCCGATCACACTCTTCCATCCACTCTTTGCTAGGTGGGTCTGTCTGTAACCTACTTTGGGTTAGAGTCAGTACTCTCATCCTAGTCCCCTCGGGGATGAGTGTTCCTATTGAGTGTTGCAGGGGTCCTTTATCATTGGTCTTGTCTCGTCTATCTTGAGGAATTGCATTAAACTCGTTAGTCTGTAGATTTGTATGATTGGCTAGCCCATTACCTTGCAAATCTAATCCAACCCTTTGTATCTGATGCCCATGGCTTTGTATGCTTGTAGATCCATACTTGTCACTCAAAACTACTTTCTTTGCAAGATTGCATTCCCGAATCCTAGTTTGTATAATCCTAAGAAATAATATGGTCTTGACAGGTTTCCTTCGAAGTATAATCCCTATGGTTTGTCTCGATTCCAAGGGGAATGGCCTCATACCAACTTCTGAGGGAGTTGGTTCTGTATCTATATGGCTTCCGATCAGGAGTACAGGTTATTTTATTCCAACAGTAGCTGTTGATGATGATCCATCTCTAGGTTCAGTGTCTTTGGAGTCTACCAGCTGCTTACTTGCTCCCTCACACTCTTCATTAGAGATGTCTATCCATACCCTATCTTGGGTTACCCTCTGCCATTTCTTCTCTATGAGTGTTTCTGCCAAGTTTATCGGGGGCTTGTCTCCTTCCGTTCTAGTCACGTCACCCTGAGAGGTCACTCTACAATCTATCTGTGGTTGACTCCAAGTTTGGTAGGTTCTAAGTAGTTCATCATCCATGACATCATGGCTTATCAATTCTTGCCTTCGATTTCTAGTATTGAAATCATTCTCTTGTGACCAACATCCATCCTCTGAATGGCCACGCTCTTTATAATATCTGAAAAAGGCGTTGGGATATGCAGGTGAAACACCTCCTATAAAAGTGGGACTATTAAGTGGTGATCTACCACGTAGTATTGGCTTGGTGTCCCCTTTCAATGGTATTGTATGATTTATAGTTTTCATTATGGCTAAGATGGTTTGGCATTCATTCATAGCAAAAAAGACCTCTTCTGTGGTTCTGGCTCTAGACACTGCTTCTTCAAATGATGTAACCCCAGATTGGCGTACTTCTAGCTGGATAGCTGGTTGTAGGCCCCTCAAGAAAAAGGTGAGTACTAATTGAGATGATGCCTCAGTTGATAGCCCTATGTTCAATTGGCAAACGAGCTCTTTGAGTCGTTTAACATATAGGTGTATTGATTCTCTTGGTTCTTGTTGTATCGTGATCAAAGCGAACATCAAGCTATCAACATTGTATTTGAGTCCAAACTCTGCTGTACACAGTTTTAACAGTTTCTCCAAGGTGGTAATGGAAGCTTGGGGTAAATCATAGTACCTTCGTTTAGCTTCCCCTACTAGAGTTGTGGAAAACAACATCATTCTATGGGTGGATTTATGATAGTGTTGGTGAACATCAGCATGTCAAATTCCTGGATATGCCTATGGGCATCTTCATCAGTGCTTCCGTGAAACTGAGGTAGGGAGCCTACTATTCTTGGTGCCCTTCCGATATCATTAGGGATAACTATTGGCTGAGTGACTCTTCGTGTCAATGGTGTGATAGATAGAGGGCTAGGTGTTTGCACAGTTGGTTGTCGATGGTCATCTTCAGCTAAAATTTCTACTTCCGAATTCTGGTTAGTGTGATCCTTGAGGTCCATGTCTGGCTCAACTTTACTTTCTACCATCGGTCCCTGTTTTGATAGTATGTCATCATCCATCATCTCTTCGTCACTTTTTGCTTCATCACCCGCCACCTCATTGGGCTCTGGTTCAATTTCATCTTCAGATATGGTCTCCCACTCAAATTCATCACTATAACTCTCAACTGGATTAGATATCTCACATTCACTGTCATATCGAGTTGAGCACTCCCCTAATTCTACTTCTAATTGGATGTCATCTATGTGGATATTTGAAGGTGTTTCCCACTCTTGCAGTGAGAGTGCTATTGCTATTTGTAGATCGGCAGTACTATCTTCTTGATCCTCAAGAATATTTGGCATTGTGCGTTCTTGTGGTGACTGCTCTTGGGTTTTAATGACTTTTGGGAGTAGGAGAGGTGAATCTCCTGCTAAACTCCTGCTATTTGTGGCTAGACTTGGTATTTTAGAGTTCTACAGTCTTTGTTTCATTGTTGTATTTTAGAGTTCTACAGTCTTTGTTTCATGGCCAGTCCTCTTACAATATCTACAGAATAGTTTCTGCATTGGTTGGAATGATGAATAATTCAAATTTGATCATGAACTAGAATTCGATCTTGAACCAAAATTCAATCTAGAACCAAAATTCGATCCAAACTGCATGTTGCTCTTCTTGTCAAAATAAACTGACTATGTAGATCTCTTGGATCAGAACTTCTCATTTTTTTTTTGAATACAGAGCTTGAGGATCCGATCCTGAGCTTGAGGACAATGCAGTTCTTCTGATCTCCTCTTGTAGAAGTATCAAAATTACTCTTGATAGAGTGAGATGCTCCTGGGTCAAAATTTTCATGATCCAATTTTCATAGGCTTCAGGTAGACTTGATAATAGAGTCATAACAACATCAGAATCTCTATGATTGAGTCAGTTGTAGTCATTTGCTCCATAAGATTTTGGAAATTGTTGAGATGGCTTGAAACACTATCTGCAGTAGACATTCTCAAGATAAAGAATTTCTTTATCAAATGAAGTTTGGATGTGACATCCCTGATACGTAGAGCCGGTTGCTAGGATGTCCCAAACATCCTTAACAGTCTGAGCAGCTCGTATGTGACTGATTTGGGTGTCCTTGATATTGAGAGTGATCATGGAAAATGCCTTGCCATCTCTCGATCTCCATTTGGCTACATCACCTTTTGGTTTGAGTTCTGTGCCATCAACGATGTCCCACAGTTCTTTGGCTAGTAGTATGTGTCGTAAAACGGTGATCGTGAGTGCAGTGGAAGCTCGGTTGCTTAGAGCGTAGGCGTGTAGGAACGGAAACACAACAATTAGTAGTAGAATTTTTCAATTAGAAGAATTTATACAGATTGCACAAATGAACGACGTAGTAGTGAGACAAAAATTGCACTCTGATAAAATATGAACAGTGAGTACAATGGCTTGAAGTAATAACTTCAGCTTGTTGAGCATGATAATGCTGGCTACAGATAACTCTTGATCAAAAAAGAAATTCAATTAACACTTACATAGCTTGATTTAGCTAATATAGAGATTTACAAGTGTCGAGAGAAAATATCTTACAAGCCTTTAAGGCTATTTACGCCAGTCTTTGCATATGTACAAAGTTGGTAACCGCTTCACCACCTTTGGGATGTTCTGTTGTCCAGCTGTTTTTAGGGTTGCTGATACGTTTGGCGACGTCGGTTTGCCAATGTAGAAAAATGCGAAAAAGTCAAAAAACCCAAAGTTGCATTTAGACTGAAGGTATGCAACTCCTGACGATTTCCTTAGTTTAAAGGTAGCAAAAAAGCCGAAAGGCTGAAGGGCAAAAAATCGAAGGCAGCTGAAGCCAAAAAGGTGAAAGCCGAAGGTGCTTTAGAAATGATTTCTAAGGCATTCTAGTGACTTTGGCCACATTGTAAAAAAGTCGAAGAAGGCGGCAAAAGACAAAGGCGGCGAAAGCCGAAGGCAGCTGAAGCCGAAAAGATGAAAGCCGAAGGTGCTTTAGAAATGGTTTCTAAGGCATTCTGGTGACTTTGGCCACTTGGCCATTGTGTTGCATTCTGCCCACTTGGTCAGTGTGTCGCATTTTTGTGAAGTGCGAAAAGAAAAAGACAAAGGTGCCTAAAGAATGGTTAAGGGAAAAAGAAAAAGAAAAACCCTTTAAAAAGGGAAAAAATGTGAAGGTCCGAAAACACATGTAGTCGGCCTTCGATTTTTCAGGATGCCGATCACTTGAATGATTTGTTTAAGGCTGAGCATAAAAAATCTAACACTCCCCCTTAATGTGGATCCTGAAAAAACTTTGATCTTCAGATTTAACATATTGTTAAATCTGAGATGTTGCTCTTTTGATAGAGCTTTCGTGAAGTAATCCGCTGCCATGTAGTTTGTTCTGCAAAAAATTAGTTCTACTTCCTTGTTGTGCACTTTCTCTCTAAGGTAATGATACCCGATTTCTATATGTTTGCTTCAAGAGTGAAATCTCGGATTAATAAAAAGTGCTATTGTGCTTTGATTGTTAGAATAGATTGTTGTAGGAAGTGTTTGTGTAAGATTGAGATTTGCAAGAAGTTGCCTTAGCCAGATCGCCTCTTTGGTTGCATTTGTGGTAGCTATGTATTCGGATTTCGTTGATGATAATGCAACTGAGGTCTGCTTTCGACTGTTCCATGAGATTGGGCCAAAAGTTGATTTTCTGGTGTCGACATCTCCTGCCCAATCCGCATCTGTGTAGGCTTCAAGGATGTTGGTAGTTTTTTGCTGCCTCCATAGCAGATGCTGGGAGTTTTTGTTGCTTGGATGTACTTCATGACCTTTGTTAGCACTTTCCAATGAACTACGCCTGGATTTGATAGGAACTGGATGAGTGTACTAATTAAATATGCAAGGTCTGTTCGCGTGCAGATCATTGCGTACATCAGTGAGCCGATGGTGGATTGAAACGGGTAGCGCTTCATCTCCTCCTTTTCTACCTCAATTTGAGGAGACTGTTCCTTTGATAGCTTTAGTCCAGAGTCGAGTGGAAAGGGACTGGGTTTGCAGTTGGCCCTTCCATACTTTCCAACACGTTGTTGAGATATCATTGCTGACTGATAAAGATTAGTCTGCTAGGTCGATCTCATTGAATTTGGATTCCAAGACAATAGTGGGCTACACCCATGTCAGTCATCTTGTATTCCTGGGCCAGCATGCATTTTGTATCTTTCATCAGATTCAGATTATTACTGAATAAGAGTGTATCATCTACGTAGAGAGTGATGATGATGAAGTGATATGATACAGACTTGAAATAGACATTCAAGTCTACCGAGTTTAGAATGAAACCATTCTCTATCAGAAATGCGTTGACCTTCTGGGACCAGGCTCTGGGTGACTGTTTCAGCCCATAGAGCACCTTGTGAATTCTACATACAAGGTGCTGTTGCTTGCCATTTTCGTATCCCTTTGGCTGCGTCATATAGATTTCCTCTTCAATGGTTCCATTGAGGAAAGCGGTCTGGACATCCATCTGGTGGACTTCGAGATTTGTTGCGGCTGCAAAGGAGAGGAGTAGGTAGATTGAAACATGTTTGACAACTGGGCTGAAGGTTTATGAATAATCCAAATCTGGAATTTGGGAAAAGCCTTTAGCAAACTAGCCTGGCCTTGTAATGATTTAGCCTTCCTTCAACGTCGTACTTCACCTTGAATATCCATTTGCATGGAATTGGGTTACGATCTTTTGGCGGCTTAGTGAGTGTCCATGTTTGATTCTCCATAAGAGAATTAAATTCGGTGTCCATCACTGATTTTCACTGGTCAGCATCAGGAGTAGACATTGCCTCAAAAACGGTGGTTGATTCCTACAAAAAGTAGCAGACCAAATCATCCATAAATATGGATGGAGACTGTCTGGACCTATTCGACCTTTTGGGTTGAACTTCGGTCCTCTGATGTGGGTTGACTCTTTGAGGTTCTGACTCATTGTCTGAGTCAGCGTCGAGATTCTGTAGTTGACTCTTTGGATTGGAATTGACTGGTTGCTCGATTCCAGAGTCAGATTTATTAACAACTTTCCCTTTGTGGTCGAGGAACTGGTCTTTCACAAAAATGACGTCTCTACTGGTGAATGCCTTCTCGGTATCCAAATTGTAGAGCTTGTATGCCTTGTGGTCTAGGGAATAGCCGATGAAAATCATTTTCTTGATCTTATCATCTAGCTTTCTTCTTTGAAATCTCTCACACTCCCTCTTCAACTAGTTTTGGCATAGTTTTGAAAATAAAACTTTGATCCAACTTTAGAATGATCTACATCCTAAGTATAGATCTCCTTTCTAAGGTTCTAAAGTATCTTTCATAATTGATATAGAGAATATTGTCCAAATTGGACGCTTCACTATTTCTTACATCAATTTTACACATCAAGATATAACTAGAACGTGAAGAACCAAATAGAATGTGAATGAAATGATAATTCCATGTTTCAAACTTGGAACTCTCTGGAAATTACAGCAACCAAACAATAAATGTGAGTGATGACCATTTGCTTGCTTGTCTCCTCCAACTTTGTCCTTTCTTGATATGTCTCCACCATAAAACTCCATGAATGAGCCTCCATCTCCATCTTGCCACAAGAACCCATCAAACCCTTGAAAATCCATGAGTAGGTGAGTACATTAATGATGCAAATCCAGCACCACATGACTCCATAAACCAAGTAGGTTGCACTAGTCCATCTTCAAGATCTACTTGACACAAGAAAATGACCATGAATTCACCAAAAATTGACAATCTCCAAGTATTGGCACCAATAGCTCAACATTTGAGAGCTTAGCCATGAATGAGTGAAATAATGAACCTCCATTAGCTTCATTTCCATCAGTAGTACAACTCCAACAATAAGATAATGCAAGACAATGTAGCTAGTTTGTCCATATCTTGACAATTTGCACACATTCACATGAAATAGCTCAAACATGAGATAGAACAAGTAAAGTAAAATTTAAAAACACTTCCTTGCTGCTCCTCTGACCTTACTTGAGTCTTCAATAAGCTGCAAAAATAGATCCATAACATCTTTGCCAAATAACCCTCCTTTGATGCTCTTGACTACCTCCAAATTGCCACCTTTCCTTTTGTGTTGTTGAAGCCCTTTGAGACCAACCTCTTGATCATAAACATAACCATCAAAGTCATTGAACAAACTTTGTTTTCCAAATCCATTACTTGATTTTCCAGCATGAAAACCATGAGAACCAATATCCATTTGCATAGCATCATCTACACAAGAAAATTCTCCAAAACATGTGAGTAAAGCAAAGTGAGTCGCATCCACTTGCTTACCTTTATCTTGATCATCAAAGATATCAAAGATATGAATATCTTTAGACCTGAACCTCTGGAAATACTCCCTCTCAAACATATAATCTAGATCCAACAAGATCTCATGAATGCTTGATCTCGAATTTCCACAAAGGTTAGTAAAAACAATGTCACCATCATAAATCAAAAGATAGATTCCAAAATTTCCATCCAACATGAACTAAAGTAGCTGAAGATGAGTATCAAACCTAATAAATCCAGCCCTCTTGAGTCCATAAAAAACCTCAATAAGCTCACCAATGAGATCTCCCTTTCCTTGAAGAAATTGCCTCTCGACTTGCTCCATGTAGTCTTCTCCAGGCAACCTTTTGCCATCTTGATCATGAGTGATCAATTCACAATCATAGAATCCTTTGAGTTGATGAAGAGATGTGAGATCCATGTCTTGGATCTTCTCAAGAACCAATCTTCCATTGCTCTTTCCTTCATAAGACTCCCTCTTAATGATTGCATCATAAGAAGTAGAAATCTAAGAGATACTGATCAAACATGAACCAAAACATAAAATATGGTTGTTGTCCATACAATTACAGTACCCTACTGTATTTCACACGTAAATAGCAAATAAATGACCATTCTACACATAAGATTGCAAGATATCACCAAGATAGTGCACCAATGAGTAGGAGAACCCAAAGAGAACCATGTATAATGATGAAATGAGAGGTAGAAGAGAGAAGATATGTCTCTCCACGAGTTACATCCTTTTATAGAGTGTCCAAACCCTATTTGGCCACTTGGCTTTCCCTCCAAAATGTAAACCCTACTAATTTTGGGTCTAGATTCAATGTACCCAAAGTTCAAATTTGAATCTCTCTCAAACTCGACTACCAACTTTCCCACACTTTCAAAAAGTGTTTATTGAATGTATTTTAAACTAATATAACTTCAAAAAGTTTATCTCTAAGTCTAAAATGAGTTTTGGCCTCTTATTGACAATTTACCAAAATATGACTAAACTAGACTAAACTAGTTGAAATCTCTCATAGATAGTACTTGGTCTCCTACTCATTCATGCCTCCACTCCTTCCAACATTTTCCTTGATGGAGTACATACTCATCCCTCGCTTAATTGAGACTCGATTTCTCATATGAACATCAGATGGCATCTCTGTTATGATTTTTTGTGCATGCAATTAAAACAGAAGCCTGGAACAAAACCTTTTGATTGAAAGTTAAGAGCATCACTACTCGAAAATATTATGCTTGCATATTGAAGAACAAAAATTGTCATAACAAGAGTTGACTACCTCCAAACAATGCATTTTTCAACCAATTTAACTTCAGCCTTTACATCCATTGTGAGTATAGGCTCCATAAAGGATATTAAGCCAAAGAAAAGATGTTTTTCCTAGTTGGATCCACTATGAGTGTAGTCAAATATTTGTGTAGAGTCTAAGTGAGTCCTCCACAGACTAGGGTTAGTTAGATCATGCATACTTCCAATTAATAATTTTTAGGATTCTCTTCATGAAAGATAATACTTGAAAACAACAAACCAAGCCGCAATTTCTTGAACTTATTGAATAAAATACATCCAATGTTAGACCACTCATTTACTTGCTGATAACTTTTTAAAGTATTCAAAATTAAGCAATACTAGCATAATTATAGGCTTAAAAGTACCCTTGCATTGATCCCAAGGTCATTTGGCTTTTCTTTTGAATCTGGCCAGCACATGAGCAGCTTTCCTCTTAATTACATGGCACAATAGTAGTCATGATGGCTTTGGAAAAATTGTTGAATCTTAAGGTTGATGCAACCAAGACATGATCACATCTAAACGATGATCCTTTTCATCCCTTGAAATTTCTTGGGACTAGATGGATGAATCCATTCCAATCAAAATATTTATTTATTTGTTTGGAAAACATAAAGTTACTATTAGATATGGACAAAATGTACATAAGCAAGATAAATAACAACCCAAGTTGATCAAGTCAAGTTCTGAACCGCATTTTGGCTCTTAACCTTTTATGATAGTCAAGTTGTTATAGCATATCGTTTTGGGTGAACCAAAAACCCTAATCCTAGCTCTGCCTATAAGTAGGAATGTGACACCATTTTGTAATCACTTTTCACTTGTATGATTAGAGATTGAGAGAGAGAGAAGAAAAATTTTCCTACTTTTGTGAAGTCCTCCTATTTTGACGTTGTATGCTTCCTTGTGGATGTTTGAATGCTTGATTGACATTTCCTAATCATGCTATCACATTTAGATTGATCATTAGATCAAGCTTGAATCCTCTTAATCCATAAAATCAAACAATAGTCAAATAGGTGTTAAAAATCACTTTTGGAGAGATCATTAAGATCCATAGGTAGGTTCCATTTCATTGTTCCCCTCCCTTGAGAAGATAAGCCTCAGGAGGAGAATATTAGAGCTCAAAGAGCCTAAGTAACTCAAGAAAGCCAGATCCAAGAAGAGGATCTTCACCATACCAAAACCCCAAAAAGAGCCAAGGAGAATGTCAAGCATCTCACCCCTCATCTAAGCCATTCCACATCTAGATCTTATGCCAAGATTGAGTTAATGGCTAGAAAGCAAGTTGTGATAGGTCTTCCAAGCTCCTTAAAAAGTATCAATCATGTTTGTGAGTCTTGTGCTTTGTCAAAGTCACATAGACGATCTACATCTAGATCTACAAAGTCTTTTCAGGTTGTACATTCAGATATTCATGGAATTACTACAATTAGCAATTGTGGAGCTAAGATGTATGTAACTTTCATTGTTGATTTTAGTAGATTTTGTTGGATATAGCTAGCAAAGATGAAGTGTAAGATGTCTTTGTTAAGTTCAAGAATGCAAGGGAGAACCAATTTTCCACAAGGATCAAGTGCTTAAGGAGCGACAGTGGTGGTGACTACATATCTACCAAGTTCAAGGCTTTTTGTGATGAGCATGGAATCAAGAGGGAGTATACACCACAAAGGACCCCACAACAGAATGGAGTGAATGAAAGGAAGAATAGGACTTTATGTGAAAGTGCCAAATCCATGAGGTTAAGTGCTAACCTTGATAAACCATTTTGGGATCAAGCTTTGTTGTATGCTAATTTCTTGTGCAATAGGTGGCCGAGTGCTATTTTGGATGGAAGGACACCTTTTGAGATGCTATTTAAGAGGAGGCCGAGTGTCAACTTTTCTAAGAACAAGGCAGTTCCCTCTTTAGGCCCTCCAAAGTAATTAATAAGGATAATAGGCCAACAAGGGCCCAAAGTAGCCTAAATAATACTTAACAAGGGCTAACTATCCCTCAAGATAGTTAAGTTTAGTTAAGTGAGAGCATCGTCTATAACTAGACAAGAGACATCAATTTTTGGATCTTTTGGCTCATTTGCAAGTGAGAGCTTCTTGCTTCCTCCTTGTGAATGTGAGCCATAAGGATCTCCATTGCTAGGTCTCATGTGCCCTATCTACATGAATCCATGCTCATTTACATTGCTTTGTACTCTTCTTTTCATTTCTATTGTAATTCTATGGAGATCTTTGTGTTTCTAGCTTTATATGGATATGCTATCTTGAATGCTTTGTACTTTTCTTGCTCTTAGCTATACTTCCATTGTAATTGCTATTAGCTTATATTTGGCACATGACATTTCTTTGTATTAGAGCATAGATCCTAAATTCATGATGACTCTATGTGAATTTCATTAGATTTGATAAGTTTATTGCATTTGTAGCTTTCTTTTTGCTAATTTTCATTAGAGGAGTTCCAAGCACCAAAAGGGCTATTTGTCAAGATGCTTTTATTGACTATTCAACTATTCAATGTACATGTGGCCCAATAAAGTTTTTACACCTGTGAAAGAACGTAACGTTGTTTGTCGATCTAAAAAAATTTGGAGTTTTCCGGTAATATTTTGAGCATTTCGAAACTCCCGTTGGGCAGGGTCTGGAATTGTGATTTGACAATACTTGCTGCTCGCAAGACTCCTAGCTGCCCGACTCTTAAAACTTATGGTTAGCAGTAATATGTTTTGAGCAAAGCATAGTTAAACAAACTTACATGTTTTAAAGAGGGCCAACCTACAAAAAGCTGCAAAACATCATCTACAACAACATCAACCATTAAACTACAGATGAGTAGAACAACAATAGATTTTATAGACATTTTTGATATTTTTTATAGAATCATAATCAATATGTGATCATTTCAATGTATTCTACGCAAAGAGTAGATCATTTTTGCTTTTTACCTCATCTCCATCCGAGTTCAAATAAGAAAGTTATGGCTAATCAAAGATTTTGATGATGTGGCATATCGCCATGACGCGAGAATAGACCAATTTTTCTTACCAGAATGCAGATTCTCGCATGGTGGAGAATTTCCAATGTATTCTACATGAAGAGTAAATCATTTTTGCTATTTACTTCATCTCGATCCAAGTTCAAATAAGAAAGTTATGGCTAATCAAAGATTCTGATGTTGTGGCATATCGCCATGACACGAGAATAGACAAGTTTTTTTTTACCAGAATGCAGATCCTCGCGTGGTGGAGATATTCCACATCATCAAATGCGACATCATCCAATAATATAAATGCCACATCATTAAATGCTTATCTTGTACTATAAATCTTTGATCTACCATTAATTTCTTATCTGAACTCTGATAGAGATGAGGCCAAAAGCAAAATTGATCTACTCTTTGCATAGAATATGATGATGTGGCATATCGCCATGACGTGAGAATGGACAAGTTTTTTTTTACCAGAATGTAGATCCTCGCGTGGTGGAGATATTCCACATAATCAAGTATCGCGTCATCAAAAGCTTATCTAGTACTATAAATCTTTGATCTACCATAACTTTCTTGACTGAATCTAATAGAGATGAGGCCAAAAGCAAAATTGATCTACTTTTTGCATAGAATATGATGGAATATTCGTATCTTGATTATGATTCTATAAAAATTAAGAGCTTGCATTTTCATTTCATAATTGACCTCTTTTTAATTTGCATTTTCAAATTTAAAAAACATTAAAAGCAAAATTCAAACCCAACTTCAAGTTCTCCCTTATTTGAATAGGTTTAAGGGAAGAGGATTTGGACCTCTACAAGGTTAACCCTTGTCTTCCAAACCCTTAATCCTACACAAAGTAGTGGTTAATCTAATAATAGAGGGAACATCTTACTCAACCAAGAAGCTAGAAACATCAGTACATTATCTACAACAATATTAACTATTAATCTAAGGGAGAGCAGAATAATAATAAACCTAAATTTTGCGAAAAGAAATCACAGCACCTACAAGAACAAGACATATAGCATCAATAAAAAGCTGCAAAAGGAGCCCACATTGCTAAAACTTCCTTACAAAGCTCCTCAAATTCATTCTCAGGACGACTCACAAGTATTCGACAAGCTGACATGCAAATTAGTGTGACAATATGACTGGAGAAATCTAAAAGACTAGAGATTCTATTTATGTAAAACTTCGGTCCTTTACACATGAAATTTTGGAGGGAATTTTCTCCCACTTGTGGCGTGTGCTTTGTTTCTTGGCAGCGTGCTTTGTTTCATGTGCACTGTTAATATACTTCAAAAAATGAGCCAGCCACACAACTTAGACGGCGGGCAGCACCAGAAACTAAGAAAACGAGAAAATTTTTTGGCCATTTTATCATTCTCTCTCTAATATTCTCTTACTAAGGCACGATTTCTTATACCGCCCTTTTAGAATAAAAAACTCCTCTAATGTAAGTTTGAAATTTTCAGGTCTGTTCAGACCAGTTTTCGACATTCAATTTTGTTTTTCATTTCTAATTTGATTCAACAGATTTGTAGATCTTTGTCTTAGCTCTCATTTTCACCAATTTTCAAGGCATTTGGGTAAGAGATACAAAAGTTATTGCAATTTTTCCAAAAGCTATTTAAGTAGGTGATTAGAAATTTCACTTCACTTTGTTGAATTTTTCAGATTTGATCTGATTTTTAATCTCAAGTTTCTTGACGTAAAATTTTAGAGCATTATCTTACCTTTGATCTGATCTATATGGCAGTTCATTTGGATTAGTATCCAAAAACTTATGACAAATCTTGATTTGTAGCTCTAGTTTTGTTAGTTTTCTTTCTTCCAAAATTTTCAGACCCGTTCTGTTGTAGATTTGACTTACCAAATCAAATTCAGCCATTGATATGATCCTATAGGCTTATAGAGCTTATTGTTAGCTTTTTAGAGGCACTGAGTTTGTTTTATTTGGATCAATATTAAAAAAGTTATGATCAAATTAGTGGAGATGGGTTGGAATTGCCAGAATTTTGAAAAAAAAATTTACAAGTGAGAGAGAAGCACTTCAACGCTTCAACTCTGAAGTCTGGTGCCTTTGTAAATTTTTTTTGAATTCTTCATTTTTAGGTTTTTATATATATATATATATATATATATATATATATATATATATATATATATATATATATATATATATACACACACACACACAGACACATATACATATACACACACACACACACACACACACACACACACACACACACACACACACACACACACACACACACACACACACACACACACACATACGTATATGTATATGTATACATACATACATATATGTATATGTATACATATACATATACATATATATATATATATATATAGATGCATCCCCAGTAGTTAGAAAAAGCTCATGCATGGGTGAGGGGAGGAGCATGCATGGTGCACCCATAGGCTTGAACTGCTTCTTTGGCTTCTCCTTGTTGTTGTAAAGAGCTTGATCATAAACGTCCTTGTGATCAAGGTGCTCACGGGCTTCGACTTCTTCTCGAATATCGATCATTGCCTTTTCGAGTGTCATTGCTGGATCCTTCACTAGCAATGTTCAGGTTGTCTGGAAAGATCTTGATAAAGCTCTTAACAGGTATGTGAGCTGCTTCTCTGCTGATATTGCATTCTCTGTTCCGACATTGTGTAATGAAAGGAACAGATCCTTCATCTTTCTGATAAAAGAGGTAAGGTCTCTGCCATCCCATCGTAGATTTGTCAGCTGATTTTCAAGAAGCATTATTTGGCTGCGTGATTTCGTTTGAAATCTGGTAAGCAATGTATCCCACATCTCTAACATACAATTATCAGACAATTAATCATTTGACCATGTTCAAGACAAGAAACTCTTCTGCATAAAAACATCTACTGCATTATCAAAAAATTCCTTAAGCACTGATGTGACAGACCACACAATCGTCGGCGCGAAAGAAACTCTGTCTTTCGCGAATCAAAACTTGTCGCGCTTACTAGCTTGAACCTTTCTTGCTGGCTACACAATGCTCAACTTACATTGGTATGTATGTTGTCAATATGCTACAATTACATAATTAATAATCAGGATCTACATGTATGTGGAGAGAGGAGGACATGATTAGCAGATCAGGAGATTACAATAATGGATGATTAGGCACATCCTAATGGTATCTTATCAGTCTCCGGAGGATGATGTCCTCATGGTACTTTTGCGATCTCATCTGTCCTTTCACGCGTAGAGATCCACCATCGTTTGGGTCTTTGTGTCTTCTTGTCCTTAAGCTTTGTCATTAGGTCACCTTGGATCCACGAATCTTTTATCTTCATGTTCGTGTTCGTGTTCGTTCGACCGTCATCTCCGTGTTCGTTTGACCGTGGTCGTCGTGTCTTCGGTCCTCGAAGCTTTTCTGTTCGTGTTTGTCTTCATGTCTTCGGTCCTCGAAGCTTTTCTGTTCGCGACCATGTGGCTAGGAACTATTTGTTTCTTCAGATTTTTTCTCCCATCCAATTTCGGTCGAGATCTTTCTCCCATCCGGTTTCGGTCTCCCATCCGGTTTCGATCGAGATTTTCCTGCCCCACCTTCATCCTGGTAACATAATAGGCTTCTAAACTCATCACCACTCAAAAGATCAACAAGCTTTGCCTTGTTTTGGCTGTCTTCATGTACATCGAGCTTGATGTTTTGATCAAAAGCTTCATAAAATTTATCATAATCTTCCTTGTTATCAGCGATTTCAGAAAACATCTCAAGGCATTTCTTCACAAGGTTCTTCTTGATCACTTTAAGAATCTTATTCTGCTGTAGCATCATTGGACGTATGTATTTTGTGCATCCTTTGGAGGGTGAGTGATTCTATTTGAGGCTTTTATTAACTCAAGTTAAAGGAGCAAATAACTTTGTGGATTTATGTATTGTTGATGGAATTCTTCAACTAGTGGAACACATGTAGTATATCAATTTGTAATTGACAGAGGTATCCTTGATGTTGAAAAACATATGCAAGCTGCAAGAAAATCACTTTCCAACTACGGATTTGAACTTCTTGAAGATGATCTTGATATATCTCAATTGTTTTGTGAGGAGATGTTTGTGGATGAGAGTATAGACGCGGTAGAAGCAATTGTGGAGAGACTAAATGTTGATCAACGAAACATTTTTGAATGCGTTTGTGAGCATGTTGCTAAAGGAAGAGGTGGGTTATTTTTTGTTGATGGACCTTGTTGGAGGGTTTGCGGATCCCAAGGCAACCCTAACCCTACTTAATAAGTGAGAGGGATTTGGCAACCTGCATGTGTAAGTCCAACCCAATGATCACATAGTTATTTGATTGATCAGTTAAAAATTAATAAAAGGACTTTAGGCCTTTTTGCGGGACTTTTAATGTCGAAGGGCCTAAATGTCAAGTTAGTGAATAAAGTTGGGTTTCTTTCCAATTTTGATGGTTCTCACACTTTTTTAAATTTGAATAAAAAGAGAGGCAAGACTGGACCAATAGGATTCAGAGGCCAGGGTCCTCCTCTCTACTATCAAAAGGGACCAACTCGAGTTGCTCCTAATGTTCATTTCCTCATTTCAATAGAGTAGATTGGTTCTCTTTAGAAATGGATTGATGAATGTCTTTGCTTTTCCTCTCTTTTCCTCCATCTCTCATGCTTTCTTTGGATTTTGCTAATTGTTGGATTTGATCATTATTGGGATTGCTATATTTTATGCTTATTGTGAGAGAGAGAGGGAGAGAAAGAAAGAGTAAGTTCCTATCATTGTTGTGGATTTAGGGTTAATGGATGTAGTGTTAATGCTTAGTGTTAATGGATGTTAGTGTTAGATCCTCCATTCATGTTGAAATCTGAACTATACTATCGCTCTCATGGGAACGAACCTACGCGTGACAACTAACTTCATCTCCTTGATGCTAGATTGATTAGATCTTGGGTTGAGGATAGGCAAGGAAAGAAACCCACTACAGACCTGGAGGGACCAAATAAAAGTATCTCTACAATATTATGTTGTCTTGGGTTCGTGCACAAAGATGGATTACATTTGCAGTGGCATCATCGGGGATAGCGGCTTTATTGATGAAAGGTGGTCACACTGCTCATTCTTGATTTAAAATCTCCCCTACTGACTTGCATGAGACATCTACTTCTAACATATCAAAGCAATTTGAGTTGGGCAAACTCATGGCGGCATGTCAACTTCTAGTGTGGGACGAGGCTCCAATGATGCACAAACATGCGTTGGAAAGTGTTGACCGAACCCTTCGTGATTTGCGAACATCTTTTTGGAAGGGTAATAGTTGTTCTTGGTGGTGACTCTCGACAGGTTTTACTAGTAGTGAGATGAGGCAATTGTGCTCAAATTGTATCAACTCCCTAATATTCCTATTTGTGGAAGGATGCTGAAATTCTCATCACTTGACAACTAACATGAGGGTTATGGGATTGGAAGGTTCTGATGTTAATGAGCAAAAAGCGTTTGCTGAATTTTTGTTGAGAGTAGGAGATGGTAAAGAGGAAATTGTTATTCGTCATGTTTTGGAAAGCATATGTTTACCAGAGAATATGTCTCTAGCGATTGAAAGTTTGGATGATTTAATTGCATTCACATTTCCTGATATTATAGGTAATCATAGAAGTTTTGACTTTTGGAAAAGCTATGCAATATTAACAGTATTGAATGACGATGTTGATGTTGTGAATGCACGAGTTATGGAACTTATTCTTGGGTGATGTGCACACTTATTATAGGGCAGATAGTGTTGTTGACAGTCGAAACGTCGATGTTTATCCTATTGAGCTTTTGAACACGCTGTAGCCCAATGGTTTACCAGCTCATGTGTTCGATTTAAAGGTTGGCATGATAGTAATGTTGTTACGTTCATTGGCATATCAGAAGGGTCTTTGCAACAGAACTCAACTTATCATATGTAGGTTGGGGCGACAAATAATAGAGGCTGAATTTGTTAGTGGAAAAAATGTTGATGATAGAGTTCTTATTCCTCGTGTGCCACTGGTGCCTACAAACTCCAGAATGCCTTTTGATTCTGAAAGGTTGCAATTTCCCATAAGGACTGCATTTGCAATGACTATAAACAAGGCTCAAGGACAAACCATGGAAGTTGTCGGCTTATACTTACCACGTCCGGTGTTTAGTCATGGACAATTGTATGTTGCATTGTCAAGGGTGAGAAAGGCATCTTGCATTCGAGTATTGGTGGAAGAGAAGGACATAGAAGATTGCAATGAAAGACGACTATCAAGATACACCCCAAATGTTGTGTATTCAGAGGTGCTATGAGAATGTGAGTGACTTGTGATATAAAACTTTTATTTCGTTGCAATTTATTGAATTGAATGTATAGAGTAATTTTTTTAAAGATGATGAGGCATCCTTGATCATGTGAAATGAGTAATAATGTTGTTATTGTTGTTGGCATTGATTTGACATGTGTACATTAGTTCCATTTGATGTGAAATGCATATGGGATGAAGATGTTTCGCTTTGCATATGGGATTGGTATCATAATTTGAAAATATGAATTGATTTTTCATAGGTGGTATGATTGAATTTTTTTCTTTTATTAAAGGTTACATACACACGTATATTAAAGGTACATGTCAGGCTTAATTTGGAAGTAAGTTGTGGACGAAAGTGTTTAGAGAATGTAATAGATGTGAAATGTGTTTTTGTTGTAATCCTCACATCAATACTTATGATGTTTTTTCATACAATGCAGATGTTAAAGATTTGGGTGGATCACGTGAGCTTTGTTCAAGATGTAATGGAACTATTCTGTTTTGGAGATGAGGTCCACACATGTAGTATTTTTTGGTTATTAAGGATGTTTGTGGAGTACCATCATCTTCAACAAATGGATGGACAATTTATCTCTAAGAAAAACTGATTGTTAGTGGATGTTGATTTGCTGATCGATAATATTAAAGTATTGTATAGAAATGTCAGTATTGTAACACTTGATGATGATCTACAAATAAAGTTAGAAATCATGGTTGATTCACAGTTAGTGTTATTAGATATATCAAATGAGTGGGGACCGTTGGGTTAAAAGACTATATGTGGAACCGTTTGTGTGGTATCTTGAAAATTATCGAATGTAAAAATTTTGTTTTTTTGTTCCTCGATTTCATTTGCTACAGTCTTATGTATATGCTCTCTCTCTCTCTCTCTCTCTCTCTCTCTCTCTCTCTCTCTCTCTCTCTCTCTCTCTCTCTCTCTCTCTCTCTCTCTCTCTCTCTCTCTCTCTCTCTCTCTCTCTCTCTCTCTCTCTCTCTCTCTCTAGCGCGCGCGTGCACACACACACACACACACACACACACACACACACACACACACACACACACACACACACACACACACCATCGGTTGCCCGCCATAGGGGGGCACACTTCGCTAGTTTCTACTAAAAGAAAATCACATTTTCAAGAAAAATAGTGTAGAATCAAACATAATAGGCCAAACTATATCCTTTGTACACGATGCTTCAATCCTTGAAGGTTTACGAACAACAAAGTACCTACAAAACTAATCAACTTTGCAAAAAAGAAAGATCACATAGATTGCACATTGATGTGCTCTAAAGTTTATAGAGTTGCAGATCCATATGTTTATGATGACATATCCATGAGAAGGTAAAGCACTCAATACAACGCAAGACAAAAAGAAACTTGTAGACAAAGAGAGGTCACGACGGAAGAAATACAACTATATGGATCTAGATTTGCAAGCAATTTACTATGCTCGATGTCATAGGCAGGAGGGACCACATTAGTCTAGCTCGGACAACACGCTATGGAACGACTTAACACTATGAAAACAAGCACTTAGCATGCATTTTGAAGATGTTTAATGCCAAACAAAGTCCCACAAGGCATAAACACAATGTTTTGAAGAGTCACAATGCCAAACAAGTTCCTTGACAACCCACAAACATAAAGTAGAAATGTAAGGTTTCTTGATCTAGAAACAATTAACATAAGATTAAAAAAACTCGCAAAGGGAGAGAGGTGGTGAGGGGGGAGAGAGAGAGAGAGACCTTAAATACAAACTCACATGCATTTATGTTTTGAAGCTTATGATACATGTACCCTCTATTTATATGGACATGTATGTAAGTTTCCTAACAAATCATTTGAGCAAAGAGGTTAAAGTTGGGAACATAGGGCGAAAAAAAAATTGCAAACATGGGATTTGTGGCAAGTAATATATAATGCAACAACCGGAGCCACATACATGAATCAATGATAAACCCTTTGGAACCAGAAACACACACAAAAGATGGAACAAAAGCTGGGTGACGACGATCGTGAAGAGGAGTGGAGCAGCAGCAGCAGCAGCAGCAGCAGAAGGAAGGTGATCGTGGTAGGTGGGAGTATTGCAGGATTGAGCTGCGCGAAGGCTTTGGTGCAGCCACAATGCCAATGCGACGTCCTCGTCCTGGAACGAGCTTCTGCCCTCACAGCCGCTGGCGCTGGTCTGGGCTTGGACATCCACGCCTGCCGAGCGCTTCAGGAATGGGGCCTTGCCTCTGCTCTTGCCGCCATCTCCATGCCTCTTACTGTCGAACAGGTGACACCTCTGTGCTTCCTCATCATTTTTCAGGACAATTGGCTTAAAACTTTATTTAATTATACAATTTTTGTTCAAGTATATTCTGGTGTCATTTGAAAGATAACTCAAGAAAACCTCTTGCAAAATATCCAAGTCTTTGAAGGATTTTCTTCACTAGTTTGTCTAAGTATATTCGGGCCTCATTTGAAGATAGTTCAAGTGAATTTCCTGCAAACTATCCAATTCTTTGAAGCATTATCTATACTGGTTTGTGTAGGTATATTCAGGTGTCATTTGGAAATAGTTCAAGTGAACCTAAGTTTTGGAAGCACTCTCTTTACTAGTTTTTTTAAGTATATTATGGAATTATTTGAAGACAGTTTAACAGAATCTCATGCAAAATATATCTGATTCTTTAAACCATTTCTTTCACTAGTTTATTCAAGTGTATTAAAGAGAATTATTGAAAATAGTTCAAGGAAACCTCATGCAAATTTATTCGATTCTTTGAATTATTGTCTTTACTGGTTTGTGATTGTGGCTGTAAATCATTCATACCGTTACCTTGTGGTAAGCTCGAATGACTGTGAGCAGAATCGGGCAATAGATCCGCAAAGCAAGTCTGCACGTCTGCTGGCAAGAGATGAGGAGTTCAATAATCGCTCTGCTTATTGGAGTGACGTCCATCGGATTCTATTTGAAGCATTACCTCAAGGCACAGTCGAGTTTGGGCAGGAGGTGGTGGGCTTTGAGGAGATCGACGAAGGCAGGCGTATCCGGGCAAAAGTCAAGCCAAGCTCTGGTGATGGCAACGAAATCAAGGAGGTAGTAGGCGATCTTTTTATAGCTGCCGATGGAATAAATTCCAGCACTCGGCAGCGGCTTGTGCCTTCAGACAAGAGACAGTAAGCGTCTGCTCCGAAAATCTGGTCGTTCTATTTAGTAACAGAAACCATGATATGTAATCTTGTTATGCGATTCCATACTTGGAGCCTTTTGTGAAACCGTAGGAAACCTTTCAGGAAACCCTAAATGCATAATTTGAAAAATAAGGGAGGCATCACTTTTGGAGGGAAATAGTGTGCCCATTTGCTAGGTTTCTATTAGAAGGCGACTGATGTTCCCACAAATTGCAATTAATTGGCGAACGAGTCTCAATTTCTCTATGGATCGTTTGGGTCTGAATCGAAAAAAAGTGAATCGGACCCTAGTTTTACTTCACAATATGTTGATTTGTATTCAGATGTTCAAGCAGTGTAGTGTATTGTGTGATGGATGTTTGATCATGGAGAAATCATAAATCACAATGTTAAGTGGAAGTTGGAACATGGAATCTAGATGATGGAACATCGTAGAGTCTAGAATGAGAAATTGATTATTATCGTTTGTGAAGTATGATCATCCATTGTCATGTGCATTGTGGTTCTGCGAACACTAATTTGGTTTCAACTTTCTACAGGGAACAATGGATTGTATGTATTTATTCGCAATCTAATATCCATAAAAAACATTGTAGACATAGATAATTTGTAGCATTATATCTAAAAACTTTTGCATGACGTTTCCTGCTCAATTCTTTCCAATTTTTTTGGGATGGATTCGGTTTTGAACCATGATTTATACTGATTTGTACATTTCAGAACTGCATGATTTTGAACTAGGTGGAAACATTGAAGCCGACTAAAGTAAGCTAAAACATGCAGTTGGCAACGAACGCTCTTTAATCGCCCATCCATAGAAACATTACCATCTCACCCTCATGCATTGGAGCTACAGAAGACCAAGTCAAGCATGCCTAAGTTTTCTCTAGATCATGATGTCGCATACCACTGCAACCTACCTTCGACCACTGCATACCTGCTTCTTGAGGCTAAAGAAGATATCATCATGGCCTAGCCACGTGCAATGAACCACCCACCCTCCGGTAGAATGATTGCCCATCCCAAGGATATCCCCCTCTACATACATAGTACAGGTGGGGTCATCTTTGCCAAAATAGCCACTACTTGACCATCGACATACGTCAGTTGTGTGCGCTGCTGCGGGTCAATGAACAAGAGTCGCCTCGTGCCAATAGGATATTGCACCAAATTGTTCTATAGCTTCAAACCAACATTCCATCTTGTATAATGAGATTGTCTCAAGTTAGTCGTTATGTGGCACGTAGCATTTCCTTCTCCTTTAAAGGCTTCATCCTAAAGAGAGCAAAGCATAGAAGTTTAGTCTTAAGTAGTCTTTTGTCTCCCAAGTGTCCCAATCATTTGATTTTCCTTCTAGCGTACTAGATATTTCGAAATCATAAGGGTTCTCAATTGATGTCGACGAACATCGAGAATTTTTTTGATGCAAGTTGTTTTGGTAATAAACTCCTCCAATTCAACTAGTTCACTTTTTGAAATTAGGTTGTATTATGTTGTTCCTTTAAACAAGTTACATAGAATATAGGATGAACCCCAACTCCAACTAGAGGATCTAGCTAATAAGCGAGTCAATTGATTTTCTTTACAATCTTATAAGGACCGCTATAACAAGGAGATAATTTATGGCATTTTTTCGATTCATGATACCTTGAGTCTTTTGGGAAATCAAGATACGCCAAGGTTTTGACCTCAAATTCCCAAGGTAATTGGCCGCGGTTGGCATGAAATTGAGCTCTATCCTAAGTGGTTTTAATGCTTTCCTTGCAGCATTTCTTGCATATCTTGCAAGAAATCAACTAGGGCTTGCACCTCGAGACCTTTAAAAACCAGTGAATGGGATTGAAAGCCATAATGACAACATAATTGCTCATCAGATTCATTCTCTCATGGTTAGTTGTAATTTAGGGATGTGCATATAGATGAAGATCGCTTTGTTTTCTGGGAGTCTGTATCATTTTTGACCAATTGGCTGTGGTTGTTTTTGGATATTAGATATTGTGGATATTGTGCATGGAGGGGTGTATTCGACTACTCAGAACAAGCAGCAGAGGAAATAGCTGCTGCTGTTCGCAAAGCCTATGCAGACCTTGGAAAATGTCTCTACTTTGACTTAGCTCCAGGCAGTCATGCAGTTTTATATGAGTTACCTGGAAAGAGGCTTAATTGGCTTTGGTATGTTTGTCAAGAGGAACCAAACCTAAAGGTGCTATTCTAACATCTAATAAATCAGCTGGACATAAGCATCAAAAGATAATACACTATGTAGTTATGAATCAGTTGGCTTAAAATCACATGGCACGCTACTATTGGCACAAATTGTGGTAGCTACCTATGATCTTTGAAAAAGCTAGACATGAGCTTAATAGATTCAATCACTGGACACTGTTTTAGCACAGTAAGGATGGACTTTCCATTTCTTCCTAGTTTGAAGCATAAACAGAACAGTCGCTCTCTAGATTCTTGGATTATTTTGCAAAACTACACTACCTTTGAAGCTTCAAGGAGCAGATTTACTATAAGATGCTTGTGCTTGATAATTGATGCTTACTAGTGAATTTTGGGACATGCTATCCTGTTTTATGATAAGGATATCCTAGGATTGCAGTTGTAGATAGTATTTTGTATTTTGTCTATGTTTTGGTAACTCTTGTTTACTTATCATGGTCTCTGTTTTTGTTTTTAGTTTTAGTTTTTTTTTATAGTTAATTATTTTTTTTTTCCTTGTTGATTTTCATTTGCTTCTTAGTCAGCACTGGGTCTACCCAAGAGATTTTGGATTCTTTCAAAACTCAGATACTTACGCTTGGGTATTGATGTGACAGAAGTAGTGCTGGCTGGCTAAGATTTTTTGTTTATTGAATTCTATATTATTGTTTTGACATGGATCCGTTGACTTTATTTGTTGCATGATTGCTTTTCCTAAGCTTTACGCTTCACGATCAAGTTTGTGAATTTGGATATATTCCAATCTCACAAATAGATATTTTTCCGTCACTTGTCCGGAAATGCAAATACTTGATGAACTTTTGTCCAAGTAGTGGTCAGTTGTATATTCTCATTGACTTATCTTTTGAGGGTGCGCATGCCCCTACAACTTTTTCAATTACATCGTACTTGATGTCATGATGGCAAAGTTATTATTGTTTCTTGGCGATTTTTGATCAATTTTCTATCCTTTTCCTATGTTCTCCTTTTGTATCTTCTTCACATGGGTCTTTTGAATTTTCTTATTGGAAGTTTATTTGAGTTCTTGATGTATTGCTTATTGAGATAACAGGAAAAATCGATTGCTTCTAGTTCACCTATATATTCTCCTTCTTCTACCTAGGCTTTCTTTTGAAGTTTGTGATTGATTGCTTATTAAGCAATTGCATTGTAGCTTAATGGCTTTTTAGAGTGCTCTTTTAAGTTTTTACATAGGTAAAGTGTTGTTCTACACACCTTAGATCAGCTTATGCTCTACTTCCTTTCTTTTCACCTTTCAATATCGATTATTTCATTACTGGTAAAAACATAATCCTAAAGGTATGGTTGTAACAGTTTTCTAGCTTGTTCCTCATGAAACAAATTTTTCAAAATTTCTTAATTTAGAAGTTCTTGTTCTTATCAAAGTAATAAAATAAGATGTATGATAATTTTTGCCTCTTGTAAATAATTATGTGCAATTGGCTCATTGGTGGTTCTTGTAATTTACCACCAAGAGTCATTTACGCAATTTCTATAAGATCTTTTTTGAAAGTCGAGTTCTTCATTCATAAGCAAGCCATTGAGTTCTTCAAATGAAGGTCTCCTTTTGTTGGTAGATAGAGTCATGACAAAGTTTTGCTAGACAAACGAGAGATTATTCAAAGTGATAGAAACAAGTTCTATATATGAGGTTTCCTCTCCAATAGAAGCTAGTTGGTCTTGAATGTTTTTAATTCTTGTAAGATAATTACAAGAGATTACTCTACTATCATTCTTAAAGTTTGGAGCCTATTCTTCAAAAAGAGAATAATGGTCTCATAGATACATTGTAGAATGTTCCAAGCCTCTTTTGGGCTACTAGCATTTCTATGATGAGAAATGAAATTATCTTTGACAAGTATTTTTATATAATATGGTGAGCATGTTGTGCTCTCTTCATAGAATCTCTAGCTTCTATGGGGGCTTTGTCTCCTCTCTTGTAATAACCCCCCAACAATCTTTATTCATGAGATTTTTTTGCATTTTGAGCTTCCAAATATTGTAATTTGTGCCATGTAACTTGTCAGAATCTAGCACTACAAATTCCGAGACGTGGTTATTCTAGAGAGAGAAAATACAAGAAAAGTTTTTCTTGCGACTTTCCAAAGAAAAAAAACTCAAGGATAAAACTTTTGTAGCATTGTAGCACTTTGAAAGGCCTCTCGAACAATGTTGTATGGTACCTTTCGAATTGCCTTTTCTGAGTTTGAATCGAGTTTGAATCGGGAAAGAATTGGCTTCTCCAGGTACGAACTGGCAAATCGGTCGTAGGTTTTTTTTTTTTTCAAAACATTATTGTCACACCATACATATTACATATCACAATGTTCAATCGAATCTGGATTCTGGCGCGCGGATGAGGGCTTGGGTCAGCAGGTAAGCCCCCTTTTTTTTTTAAAACAGTTCGAACCGGGCCGGTTCAAACCGGACTTTTGAATTTCGGTTCTTTCATCGAACTGCGATTCGTGTTTAATGATTTTTTTTTGTAATGTTTTATTTGTTTGCCCTTTGCTACCGAATCTACATTCCATAGAAAACTGCTATAGCTTATTTTCTCTTTACAGCGCTGTTCTATATGCCATCAGAAAATATCATTTTGGACTTTTTTTTGGTTATTTGTTTGGACTTTTTTGTTCTTTGCTATTTTGTCTGAACAATTTGTGGGCTTCTTTGATAGTTCCATCAGAAACTGCTTGATACTGCCCCTACAATTTTTTCAGAAACCGTTTCTTCTTACTAAGTCAATCTATGTCCGGTCTGCTTTGTTACAAATTCGTTTGTCCTTTACTGTCAAGAGCTTGGCAATTGTGGCCCACAGTTTGGAGTGTTGAGTGTATTCCTCTACAGTTGCTTTTAGCATACCTTTCTTATTAAATTAGGTGCAACATGTGTTTCTATTTATAGGAATGCCTTGTCTATTTTGGTTTTATGGAGCATTTACTTAAAACATATATACTCTTTTGCATGTACATTGTGATAGATGTATGGGTTGACTTTTTTTCGTGACTCATTTATTCAGTTCTTATGTTCTATCAATAGCAATCTCTTTGGCTAGAGGGGTTGCGTCTTCTGCTGAATGGCAAGAAAGCATTTCATTCAATTTTTTTTTTCTTTTCATCTCTCTCTCTCTCTCTCTCTCTCTCTCTCTCTCTCTCTCTCTCTCTCTCTCTCTCTCTGGTTTTGCATGAAACAAGGTAAAACATCCAAACAGGGAAGAATATGAAAAGAGACTCTCTGTTTACTTGCCCAGTGGACTCCAAAATTTGTCTAAGACTAGTTAAATGTGTACTAAATTCTAATAAATTATAGGAAATACTGGTCAATGTTTTGGGTTTCGAATGTTTCTTTTTCACTTGGGTGCCACTTCATGTGGCTGATTGGAGCCAAAATCCTTAACGCTAGGAGAGGAAAAGACATGCCATTTATGGCGAGACGGGTTTCAAAAGTTGTGATCCTTTTTTTACAGGGAAACTCGGTGACATTAAAAGCTACTGACAGCATGGTTCAAAAAATGTATGAAGAAGCTAGTCAAACTTTCATACCTGAGCTTGCACTCCTGATGCAATCTACCAAGTTTCCATTTGTTAATGCTATTTTTGATCGGGATCCTTTGAAACAAATAGTGTGGGGGCATGTGGTTCTTGTTGGTGAAGCAGCACATCCTACATCACCCCATGGTCTTCGAAGTACGAACATGTCAATAATGGATGCAGCAGTCCTGGGATCATGTATAGCAGAATGTAAAAATATAGACACTGCTCTGTGCAGTTATCAGACGAGTCGGTTACCTGTAACTACTCAGCAAGTCTTATTTTCAAGGCACCTGGGAAAACTTAAACAGGGCTTGTTTTCAAGAAGCTTTCCATGGATGCAAGCAGACAAAGAGACATGCTTAACTCTTCTGCAAAGGAACGTTCACTTATTTCAATTTTGATGTTAGGAATGTAATATAAGATATTGTACATCTTTCTGGATTTTTGGTTTCCTTGGTTTAGGTAGTGCTTGTATACAGGTCTTAATTATTGGTCTGTTCTTATGCTTTGGTTGTTGCACTTTTAAATATGTACTTGGTAGCTTGTTTGCCCAGCATCTTAGTATGTGCCAATCAAAAAATGAATTATCGTATGTAACTCAAGAGTAACGCTAATTGCTCATTCTTGGCTCATTTCCTTACTATCCTTTGTAGCATCAGAAGCCATCTGAAAGTGTTTTTGGTCTACACCTAATAGTAAGGCTCGTGAACATTATTCTCAATATTTTTATTGATGCAGCTGTATCTATTGAAGTTCTGCATGATTCAAGTAGAGCTCTGTCACACGTAGTTTGTTCAGTAATTGACATTTCAAGGTTATGCTTGAATTTGTCACGATGGATAGGAAAGTCCTTAACCTCTTTATGTATATCTCATTCAGAATTTCATGAAAAAGGTTCCATTGATAAGTATGATTGGCTATTTTTGAAAATTGGCCATGTGTAACAATGAAGGACTTAAAATACAAGTCTCTTTTGTTTTGGAAGGGGCAGGGCAACATAAGTGTTAAGGTATGCAAGGGAACATTTGGAAAGTTGACCCCTCCAATTGCCATGTGGTGCCATTCAAACTAGCATTACTCCTGAATGTAGGGGCCTTGTAATCTTTAAAGAAGTGCATCAAGCTATGATTTTTTGCACTTACTGTTTTGCACTTGTGAACTGTGTCTATCATTAGCTTGATGTTAAGGCTCGTAGTTTAAATCAATAGGAGCATATATTTAACATTTACGTCACATGTTTTGCTTAGTTTATCGATATTTAGTGAGATATGGTGGGATGAGTTACCTAGGAGCACTCAAATGAGGCTCAAGCAATACTTTTCAACACTTAACGTGGCGCTTTATTGTTTATTCTTGTGAAATCCCGCAAGCAAGCAGGCTGACATGCTAGCCTATAAGGCTACTAAAACATTTTTGCACAGTCAAAATACTTTTTGATACATAGCTGAAAATCTCACTACTCATCAAATTTTAAGTAGGCCTATCAAAAGAGACTTTGCTACTTTTTAAATATAGGTTTATTCAAACTATGAAACTACATTTGTGGAGCCTTATAGACTAGCACAGATGTGCTAGGAGGCCCAACATTCTTTGTTTCTCTCAATTTTTTTGTATCTTCATATGTGTCAAAATGCCTTCTCTATTGTATAATTTGACACCTCAATCCATCAAGCTCTTACCACAAAAACACTATATAATATCTCAAAAGTTAACGATTTTCATGATAGTAAAAGAATTTTGTGAGTGCTTATTTTTGAACAATGTTTTAGAAACCTTTTGGTACCTCAGAAAGTAAACATTTTTCATGACAATGAAAAAATGTTTGTGGATTTGAATTTTTTTTTTATGTGATAGATTACACTTCTTTAGCTTAGTAAAAAGCCTTTTACCCATCAAAGCTTGTTAGGCTTTCCAAACCTCGAAACTTGCTATGCTCAAGGCTTTATCTTTTCTTGTGGTTAGAGAAAGTATGCAAGCAATGGTACATGGCATGCAATATGCTACATGTTTGTTGAAACTCGCAAAACTTACAAAAAAAGCCTTACTCGTAGAATGTCAAAACTCTTAAGGTAGGTCTCATTACTCATTACTTGTATATGCAAGGTCAAATTAAACTCACAAATAATAAAAGAAAGTCATTTTAGGATGATTTTCAATTTTTTTAAAATCTATGAGGCCTTGCTACTTGTATACCAGGTTCTGTTACTATCGACTCGATAGTATTGTGTAGGTCAAAGTAATCTCGTGTTATATATGACAACTTGGCTCTCTCTTGTATTATGTTTTAGTTTTAGTAAAATATCAATGTATGTGTGCTCGTCCAAAGCACAAGTGTGGCAGCTTTGTATAATTACCAATATCTAACATGATTGTTAGCCAATATTTTGACTCAAATATTAAACTAAGAAATGGGCTTTTAAATGTACAAATAATAATGTTGACAATTACTAATGCAAGTTACATTTTAAACATTACTTAGTATAAAATAGAGGTGATGACTTCATAAAAGATAAGGTTTTAACTTGCTTTAAAATGGCTAGACTATGATAAGTATTAATATCTCGCGTGCATGCTACAACAAAGACTAGAAATGGAGGAATTACAATATCGCTGTAGTCTATACTTAAAAAGTTTTTTTACTTGTCAATGGCACACGAAGTCCATAAATTGAAACAATGTCAAGACAAGTTGAGCATATGTAAAAGAACATGACAATAATTGCTTGGGTGATGACCAAAATTACCTTGACAATTTTAATAACAGAAAAGAGGTAGATACGGTATTTTAGTCAATATTTTATAAGGTGATATTGCTTTAGACATTATTTTTAATGTCAACAAGAAATAATATTGACTAAAAGGTCTTGTGGACTCCATATATGTTTTATTATAAGATAGGTCATTGCGATGGAGTCGTCCTCTTGGAAGGATCCAAAAATAAACCATGTTGAAAAGAGAATGTAATCACGAATAGAAGGTTTATGTGATCTCTAATGGTGCATCCAAGTGCCAAGAGAGGAGCAGTTATCAACCTCACCTTGTATGTGAAAGTTTTAAGTAAAGGTTTATTTCTAAAACGTCCATTGATCTACAAGTAGTAGACAAATCCACAAAAAATAATGTTTGAATTTTGTGCAGCGATAAACCTATGTCCATTTTGCAATCATCAGAAGATTAAGCAATGTTAGCCAAAGGAGAACACAAGTTCAAAAAGTTTTCAAAGAAGTCCAATATGGATGATGATGATCAAGGATCATGTTGGCCATTTACAGTTCATGCCCAACGCACAGAAAATGTAAATAAATGTTGAGGGCTCATCAACCTCAGTTTTGTAAGTTATGTAATTAAATGAAAGTTAGACACCACATAACGGTGCACTTGTATTGCGCAAAGCGCTAATAGCTGTAAATACGCCTTGAAGCGTCAGAAAGAATAAGTGTTGAATTTTGATTAAGTGTGCCTCGAAGCACAATAAGGAATTGATGTGGCGTGGCTCAAGTGGAAATTGCAAAGAGCATTGTAAAGTCAAGTTACTTGCAAAATAAATAAAAGCAAGCTAACTTAGACTCTCAAGTTTTAGAAATGAGCCAATAAGCAAATGCCACTTCAACTCTTTTGGACCCAATGTATAAATACTCTTAGGAGAAGTAGATATGCTAACATGTGATAAAAAGAGTAACATCAAAATTTGGTGTCGTCGTCGGGGAATAGATGAGTAGGCCTAGGTCTACTCATTTTGAAGGTTTTTTAACTTGTTTTTGTTCTATTTTTTTGTCATTAATCTTCTTAAGAGATTCATGTTGCTTGTGTGAATTTTGTTTATATTAGCTTTTACTTGGTCAAAATTCATTTTTTATTGATTTTTTGTAGGGCGCAAATAGTGCGAGCCTTTTCCTTGGTAGGCGAGCCTTTTTTCTTCAACAGATGATGTTTGTCCCTTTGTAGTGAGCCTTTATAGAAACACTCACCAACAACGTAAGCATTGGCCTGCTGACAACCTTTTAGTTTTTTAAAAATATATTTTTCTATCAATGATTGAATCATTCAATTTTTCAGTCATCTCATGTTTTAGCAAAACACTCACCCCACATGTGTAAGAGCAACCCTTTTTCTGAAATCTTGTTTGTTGTTCTTTTTTCATTTCCTTAAGTAGGGGAGCCTTTTCATACACACTCGCCTGATTGCTTTTTCCTATTAGGTCTCATTGCAAGTACTGATTGAAGTCACCAATTGCAATCCATTTGTTTTTCAGATTTTTTAAGCTACATGATTGCCTGGAAACAATCATTTAATTAAGTAGGCAGTTACCTTGTACTCGGTGATTCAAGAAAAAAAAAACTTGGATTTTTGAGATCTTGTTCACTTTTCTTGAAGCAAGACTAGTTGTTCCAAACACTCACTCCCACACATGTGAGGAGTGTCTGGAAATGTTTGTTGAAACCAATGTTTAGTACCCTAAATGGATCTACAAAAGATCCTCAAGAGTGATTGGATACTTGATTACTCAATCTATTGCAAAACTAATCAAATCTTGATCTAGATTGGCAATTTTGAGCTAATCAAGCAAGAACAATCTAATTTTGATCAAAACAATAAAGAACGACCTCACACGTGTGAATTACAATCTGTATGGCCTAATAACAGAGAATCAGCTTTACTAAGTTTGGATTGCATTCACATTAAGAATTCTCAACACAAATGGTGTTGAGCAGGTACAACACGTGTTCAGGTACCAAAAAGTCATTAGATTGACCTACTCAAGTCAATTTGACCTAACCATTAGGTATACCATCTATGGTAGTTAGATCAACACCAGTTCCCTTGATTTTTTGATGTCCACAAAGGATCTTTCACCTTAAAGGATCCCTTACAAGATGTTCCATAGATGTGTCTTCATACATGCATAGATCCATGAGTAAAGTAGCTTGATAATTTGACATGTGAAACAATGATCTGAAGTCTTCAATGCCCAAAGAAAAGTAAAAATGGCCAAGATCTAGAGTATTGCACTTTCTTGATGCTTGCTAGCACACTTCAAAATTATGCATCATGCCGAGCTTTGAATTCCAAGGCATTTTGTGCACTCGATGATATATTAATTGAGCTTTTAAGTGCATGAGGAATGTTTCCAAAATCAACTTGCCTTGCTTTATCCATATAATTGAGCCTTGATGGCTCCATTATATGGAGCCATCAAGGCTTGCTCCTTCTCTTGACTTGACTCCAAGCCATCAATGATTTGTTGATCCAAAAATGCTTGTCCAAGATTATATTTCTTCCCTTCATAGAAGATTACATCTCTACTAATAATAACTCTCTTAGTAGAGGAAATGTAAATCCAATAAGTTTTTCTTGAAGAGAAATATCCAACCATTATTCAAATCATTGATGTAGGATTTCCTTTGGTCCTTACATTGAAATGAACATGCACAAAGCATGCCAGAATCAAAGATTTTCAAAACAAACATACTAAATGATGCTTCATCTTTTATGACGCCGCTTTTCAAACTATTACAAAAATAGTTATCCAATGAAATTGCATTATCAACAACAAATGTAGATTGGAAAGCATTCAACTTCATTGTCTTGTCATATCTACATAATGTATTAAACATCATGACTATTGAAGATAAGAGATAAGTCACATCATGTCTACTAACACTATCTATGAAGGATTCATAGATAGTAGAATCTCCATTGCTTCTCACCCTTGCAAAGTGCACACATGAGTGAAGAGATTGCATGAACTTTGATGACTCAGCCTTTGTCCTTGAGGATTTTTTTGGAGCTCTTCTCAAGACCTTCTTCACTTTGATGGTCTTCCTCAATCCTAGCAAGATCACACTTTTGACAAAGTCTTTGAAAGGCCAAAATCTAGCTCCTTTCCACACATGATCTCAATAGCAACATTAGCATCCAATTTAAACAATCTTCTTTGTTTAAGGCCATTTTCTATGCATTTATCATTCTTCATAATAGAACAAACTTCATGCTTGAAGTGGAAGTCTGAGCCATTATCCATTGATTGACCCCCACTTAGCAAGTTTTTGGTGATTGATGGAACATAAAGCACATTGTCCAGATCCATTTAGAAGATCCTAGACATAAAGGGATGGTACCAACACCATCTATTCTACACTCTTGGTCACTTGCAATAAAGATGAACATTTCAGCACCATTGAAAGAGAGTAGAGTAGAGAAAGAGTCGTGTGGGAACTTGCCCCACTATCAATCCACCATATGTCATTTGGCTTGCCTTTGCTTGTTGGCGAGGATGTGGATGCCATCAAAGATGAGTTTCCCTTATCTTCCTCCTCTTCTTGTGTAAGGTTCCCTTGTTTATTCTCCTCTTGTACATTTTGTCTCTTGTAGCATTCCGATGCAAAATGCTCCTGCTTTCCACAAAGAAGCATTTTAGCTTGGACTTGTCTTTTTCCTTTAAGCTTGTAGCTTGATCCTCCTTCTTAGCATCCTTGCTTTGATTTTTCTTCAATTAAATATGTACATCGAGTTTTTATCTAAAATATTCAAACTTATCAAAATGTAAAGCTTTTGTAAAAATATCAGCTAGTTGGTCTTTAGTTTTATAATGTATCACATCAATCTCTTTAGATAGAAGCTTTTATCTAATGAAGTGATAATTAATTTCTCTAAGCTTACTGTGTGCATGAAAAAGTAGATTCCTAGCTAGCTGTATAACACTCTGGCTATCACTCTTAATGATGATGGTAGGCTCAATCTATAAGGTACCAATGTCTTCTAGCATTTATCGTTGCAATATTGCCTCTTGTATTACTGAACATATGGCTATATACTCTGCTTTTCCTGCTTTTTACTGGACCAAGAGAAAGCACCACTACCACTTGTGGTGGATCCCTTGTCATCAATGCTACCTGCCCAATCAACATCCATGAAGCTTTGCAACTTAGGCAAACTAGATTGATTTTCATACACCAAGCCATGATAATTAGTGCCCTTAATATAATGAATAATTCTTTTTGTAGCTTTTCAATTTGTCTTTGTAGGTATTTCTATAAAGTGACTCAGTATATTGATAGCATAGCTAATATCAGGACATGTAGTAGTGAGGTAAATCAAACACCCAAACTAATTGACGAAACAATTGCATCGACTAGTTCACACTTATCCTCACTTGACAACTTCTTGCCAACTTCAGTAGGGGCAGAGATTGGTTTGCTAGCACTCATTCTAAAGCGTTCAAGTATCTTAGTCACATACTTAGTTTGAGTGAGTGCAATAGCTTCCTTTCTTATATTCTCTACTCCAAGGCAATAGTTCCCTAGATATGTCATATCAAAGTTGGTTGACAAATATTTCTTGATTGCTTTGATGAACACTTCATCATTGTTTGTGATCACAAAATCATCCACATGCAATACTACTATTACCCTTATTTTACCACTTGTTCAGCAAATCTACTACTACTAAGAGTCTCATGGGCAAGTAAAAAAGAAGAACCGACTTCGTTGTAGTATAAGGAGGTCAAGAATCAATCCAACAAGGAAGGTGATGTCTTGAAATTGCAACTATTATCACATAGTATGATATGAAAATATAATACATCATAATTGCAAAGATGTATGCATGCTATGTTTGATATATCTTTAGTTGACTTGTGGCATAAGGGATTGGGTCATACCAGCTTCATATGCATGGATGCTTGGGTTATTGTGCATGGTTTGACAAGCATGTATCATAAATAAGTCACATAGGCTTCAATTTTCAATATCTACATCAAAATCTAAGGAACACCATCTCAATTAATTTTGGATTTTTTGATTTATTTAGGACTATTTTCTACATATGGTACCAAAAGAGCCAGATAAGAAAAACCATCAAAAATCAATAATTGTTCTTTGGCGAGAGTAGATTAGTAGTATCCATCTAACGACCTCTTTGAACTTTGATTCTCCTAATCTAACCTCACCAACCTAGTATAATCAAGATCTATAGTGAGAAAACAACTACCAAGTCAATGAAGATAGACTAAAGCTAAATTCCCCTATCTAAGAGAAAGTTGATTCTACCCTCTTACTCTCCCAAGGCTCTCCCCAGAAAAATCTCAAGCTTTGACCTCGCCCATCTGACTGGTTGCTCTTCTTTTTTGAGTATCATATACATTAAACTTATAATTCAGATGAAGTTAGCATTCCAATTGTTAGACCAAGGGGGTTATGGTGGATGTCTTGGAGAAATCAGATATAATCATGTCTAAAATTAGTGTCCATTCGAATAACATAGACAATTTTTAAACATAAACATTGATATTTAAAAGAAACATAGACAGAATTTGATATTTAAAAGAAACATAAACATCATTGAATCATATAGTACTACTTTCAAGTTGTATTATAAGAACTCTCATAGAAATTTAATTACCTAATGTGGCCCATATTTATAATTAATGGTCTTGGGCCAAGCCCTACATTTATTTAGTCAAGAGACTATTACAAAAGATGCACAACTTTGGTGCAATTCTAGACAGTCTAGAAGTTTAACCTTTTAGACTGGTAATTTGATATTTCAATATTCTAAAGGTTGAGAATTAAAAACTATATCATTGCGGATTTAGTCTTGTTTATACCAAGACTTCATCTCAGCAAGTGCGCAGCCAATAGTATCTACTCATCGAAAGTGCCAAGAGCATGCTGGTCCATGCCTCTCTTTGAAAGAAATTTTGGACAGAAGCTGTTACTTCAGCCACCTATCTACAAAATTAATCCATCACCAAAGCTATGAATGGCAAGACATCCTATGAGGTGTGGACAAGATCAAAACCATCACTCAAGAATATTAGAGTGTTTTGATGTATTGCTTATGCTCAAATCCCCGAAATTCTAAGGAAGAAGGTGGATGACAAAAGCACAAAATCAATTTTCATTGGCTACTCCCTAGATCACAAGGCATACAAGCTCTAAAATTTGAAAACAGAAAAAACATTCACAAGCAGAGATGTCATTTTTGGAAGATCAACCGAGGTATGCTTTCGGCTATTCCAAGAAATTGGGTCTTGATTGTATAAAAATACAAACCCAGAAGTCGACCTTCTGGTATCGATATCTCCTGCCCAATTGTTAGCATCTTTGCTAACACAGAGAAAAATAAAAAGAAAGAAATAAAACTCCGTGGCATGTGTTTTGTAAGTCCACATATGAGTGTCTGTTAATAAGCTTCCACCATGGCATGTGTTTTGTAAGCCCATGAGTAGAAGCTTAAATAATGATGAAATAGCTTAAACTTAGATTTAGAACTTAGACTTAGGAAACTTAAGATTAGAAATATTTTGTCTTAAGTTTTCCTAAGTTAAGAAACTTTGAAGTTCTAAATCCTAAGTTAGAAGTTCTAGAAAGGCTAAAAATAGATTAGCCCCATAAGTTAGTAGATACCTATGGAAGACCCTCCTTGCCATAAAAGGAAAAGTATTTGCCTTGTAAACAACACTTTGAGATTATGCTAAATTGCTATCTCTTTTGAGATTATCTTGCTATTCCTTTGTGTTCCCATTGGAAGGTCCATGGCTTGAGGGAAGGTGCTCGGGCCTCCTCTTGCCTCCTTTCATTGGTTTTATTGTGGCATGTTTTTAATCGCTTTATGCTTAGTTTAGCCGCATTCTATCATTCTCAATTCCTTTGGGTGTTAATCTAGGATTTACTGTAATCACCTTGCTAGTTGGGTAAAAGCCTTAGTAAGGTTTTGCATTTTGTCATCTTAGGTAGTTTCATTTCCGTTCCACACTAGTTGGGTAAGCCTTAGTGCTTCGTCATTGTTCTTTATTTTCGCATTTCCGTTTGAAGCTTCCTCTCTATACTGCACCGCATTGTGAGTAGATCTAGCCAACATTCATAAACCAGATTTACTTCCAACATGGAGGCTTTTTCGATACATGGATCGGAAATTTCTTCGATACTTGGACAGTCACATCCAACGACCATTTTTTGTGACAACCAAAGCACCATAGCTCTCTCTCAATCCGAGATTTCATTCTCGAAGCAAGCATATCGAAATCAAGCATTATTATTTAAGAGAGAAAGTGCAAAGCAAGGAAGTATCATTAGTATATTGCAGGACAGAATTAATGGTGGCATATTACTTCACTCACTCTGATATGGTTGAGTATGGCTTCGACTTGTCCATACCTCATAAGGTATCTTGCCATTCAGGGCCTCTGAAATTGATCGATTTTGTAAATAGGTTGTTGCAGTAACAGCTTTTGCCTAGAACTTCTTTGGAAGATATGCATGGGCCAGCATGCTCCTTGCACTTTCAATGAGTGACTGAGTCTTCCATTTCGCTACACCATTGGATTGAGGTGAGTTTGTTGTAAAATGTTGTTGTATTCCAGTTGCCTTGCAGAAGTTTTTGAATTTGTTGGAGATAAATACTCCCCCTGCATCAGAGCGTAGAGCTTTGATTCTTCTCTGGGTGGATTTTTCTAATGATGTTGTAGTCCTCCAAGAGAAGTCATCAATAATAGTCAACAAATAGACAGGTCCCCCTATGGATATAGTCTGCATAGGACCATAAATGTCCATATGTAGAAGATCTAACAAATTTCTAGAAGTACATTCTGAATATGAAAAGATTGAACTTCTAACATGCTTGTTGGAAATACAGCTTTTACATGGAGTATCGGATTTGCTTATGAAAAGTAAATCTTGTAATAAGTTTTGTTTCAACATTTGTTGAATACAACTGGAATTTAAATGGCATAATTTGTGATGCCACAACATATCATTTGAATCAAAAGTAGTCGTAAAAAGAGCTTGACTACTTGTAGAATAGGAGTGACCGAGACAAATTGCCACACGTTCTACTGAAAGCAAAAACTTTTTTAGATTTGCCAAGAATAGTGCAGCCCTGTCTATCAAATTCGACCCACTGACTTGAATCTGTGATTTTGCTAACTGAGAGCAGATTTTTGGTCAGATTTGGAATGTGAAGAACATTGGACAAAAACATTACATCACCTTTCTGGAATTCGATCCTGACTGTTCCTTCACCCTCAATGGAATGAGTTGAGTTGTCTCCAAGTTGCACAACTCTAGAATGGGTGTATGACTTGTAGTCATGGAACCAGTCTCGATGGTGAGTCATGTGTGCACTTGAGTCCAAATACCAGGAATCGATATCATGTTGTTCTTCGACTTTGGTTAATGTAGCTTCATCTTCCTCTTCATGTTGGATTGAGTAACTGGTCGAGGCAACATTTGCTTGTTGTTGGGACTGCATCTTCTTTTCATTGTTGTACTTGAGTGTTCTGCAGGCTTTGATGAAATGACCAGTCCTCTTACAGTATTTGCAGAACAGGTTCTGCTTTGGCTAGAATGATGAAGAAGAATTCGAATTTGAGCCTGAGCCAGAATTCAACCTTGAGTAAAAATGCAACCTAGAGTCAAAATTTGTCCTAGACTGCAAGTTGCTCTTTCTGTCAAGAAAATCTGACTTTGGTTCTTTTTTTTTTTTATTTTTGTTTGTGTGTAGAGCTTGAGGATCCGATCCTGAGCCTGAGAAGGCTGCATTCCTTCTTATCTCCTCTTGTAACAGCATAGAAATGACTCTTGATATAGTAAGTTGCTGCTGGGCCAAAATAGCCATGACCCATGTTTCATAGGCTTCAGGGAGACTCAATAAAAGAGTCATTACTGCATCTGAATCTTCAATATTCGATCATGTTGCAGTCATTTCCTCCATGAGGTCCTTGAATGTATTGAGATGGCTGGAAATGGTGTTTGCATCAGACATTCTAAGTGTGAAAAATTTCTTCCTCATATGTAATTTGGAAGTGACATCTCTGATGTCATAGAGAGTTGCTAGGGTGTCCCAAGCATCCTTAGTAGTCTGTGCAAATCAGATTTGACTGATTTGGGAGTCTTTGACATTTAGAGTAATTAAGGCAAAAGCCTTGCCATCTCGTTGCCTCCATTTGGTGATGCTAGCTGCATAAACCTCTAGCTTGATTTCAGTACCATCAACTATGTCCTTTAGTTCCTTCGCTAGTAAAACGATCTTCATCTTGAACTTTTAGAGATGGTAGTTCTCTCCATCGATCTTGTCAATCAGAGAAGAACTAGAAGTAGAACCAAATCTGGTGTAGTAGTGATATTGTTGGTAGAAACAACAATAACAGATTTTTGAAAGTGTTGATATGGCCTGTAACACTTTCTACTTCAGACATCTTTAGGTTGAAGAATTTTTTCCTCAAATCTAACTTGGAAGTAACATCCCTGATATCATGCAGGGTTGATAGGATGTCCTATGCACAATGTGCCAATCTATATAAGTATCATTGCCTCTTGCCGAGTGCAAGGATCTTATTGCTCCTATCGATAATTCTGCAATGATCAGACTCAAACTACACCTTATGACTTTAATTTGTAAATCTACTTACTGATAACAGATTTGTAGAGAGTTTAGGAACATACAAGACTTTTGACAGTAGTTTGAATTGATCATGCTTGAATCTTAATCTTACAGTACCTTCACCTTCAATAGTGTGAGTGCTATCGTCACCAAGATGAACATACTTCTTTGTGCCATAAGGCGTATAGGAGTAAAAGATCTCACGATGATTGGTCATATGTTGGGTAGCTCCAGAATCTAGAAACCCCGAATTTGCGTTTTTGTCTTTGACCATAAAAGTGCCTTCATCCATTTCAACTTCGAAAAATGCTGAAACTGCATTTGCTATTTGATCAGGTTGCTTGGTTGCATTCTTCACTTTGAGAATTTGGCAATTCTGGATCTCATGGTTATTGCACTTGCAATACTTGTAAAACATCTTCTTCTTCGACTATGGATTTGATGATTGTCCTTGACCTTGAGTCGGTTTCTAATTCGATGCAGACTGCTTGGAGTCTTTCTGCTTCTGTCATTTTGAGCCTTTGCTGACATATAGAGCATGAGATGAAGAAGTAGACAAAGTTAACTCTGGTAAGATTAATTCTAAGTGTGTCGATATGATCATCACCCAGTTCTCATATGTAGAGGGCAGACTTGAAAGCAATGTCATAATTGCGTCTTGATCATCTATGACTGAGATCTGATAGTGGCCATCTGTTGCAAGAGATTTTTAAATTGGTTAATGTGACTCTGAAGAGAATCACTATTCGACATCTTGAGTGTGAAGAATTTTTTTCGAAGATGTAAATTGGTAGTTATGTCTCTCACATCATATAGTGAACTCAGAATGTCCCAATTTTTTTTTCAAAAAATGCAAAGTCTACGAAGTCTTTGAAGTGGCCGAAGTGACAATCACCGCCTATTAGCCATTTTTGAGTAATTCCGTAGACTGTGTAAAAATATGAAGAAAACTAAAGGTCTGGATAATGAGTTGGATGAAGATTAAAGCTCGATTAGTCGATTTGTAGGAGAATAATCCAATAGACTTATGTGTGCGAGAAAGTGTCAAATATTGCAGATCCATAGCCTTTCTCATGATCCAAGAATGCTTTTGGGATGGAGGCCTAGATCCTATCAAGATAAATCCCATCATAGCTTTCCAGTCAGAAGATGACCACCAAATGATGGCCCAACTCTATTACAGAGTGGCGATCATGTCGTCTCGCTATGTCATGATGATAGAAGACTGGCAAGAGTTCGGATTCATCCAAGAAAAGCGAGATTACTTGAGACAATTACCCTTCAGAAACAACTTACGTTTCCAAGTATTTGAAGCCTTGGGAAGGAAAATGGGCACGAGAAAACAGTTCATGAGGTGACAAGGCGAGCAGGACTGGCAGGAGATTCTCAAGCGGGTAGGAATGTAAAGGCCATTGAGAGATCTCAGTTTTGTGAAACATTTTTTGCGGCGAATAAGCATTTGGTTTTATGCAAGCGAAAGAAGATCCACACTTTTCCAAGTGCCAATGCGAAAGCGGAAGCGACGTCATTCCATATGTGTTGCAGTGGGTCCTGCAACAGACTAGAGGAGGATGATGTTGGTTGATTATGTGGAATCCCTAAGATGCTGAGCCAAGCTATTCCAAGAGCACCTCTCACCCTAGACTGAGGAAGTCCCTAAGGAAGAAGATAAGGACAAGAATGAGAGTCGAGAAATACTAGCTAGGATAACAGTCAAAATCATGTGAGCCTCATGGTGAATCCCAAGAGAAGGAATGACCATGTAGGAGCTAGTATGTGTAGGCATTTGTAATAAATGTGGTAGACTTCTCTTAAATAAAATAGAGTGAGCCACCTTTTGATGGTGACCTGATCTAGTGGAGGAACTAATTCCACTTGTAATTTGTAATTTGTAGAATTGCCACTTAGGCTCCACATAGGCAGCTCATTGGCTTATTTAAGAGCCCCCCTCTCTTGTGAGGGAGCTTTTGTTGTAATGCTCTTGTCTTGCTTTAATGAGAAAGATCTTCCACGAGTTTTGAGCCTTCTCTCCAGCTCCATGATCATGTTGGTGTTCTTGAGTGAAGTTTTCATGATCTTGCTTTCATACTTTAATGTAGCTATGGAATTAGAGTAGATTTCTGTTTTTTCATTATGCTTTGCAGAAGTAGAGTGGATTAATTTCTTACTTTCTTGTTCTAGATTGGAAACAAGCTTCAAGTAAACTAGATAGGTTGAGGTAGTGGCATAAATCTTGCATACATTTCTACTCTTCAGTTCTTGATGTTCTTGAGAAGTTCAAGAATCAAGAAATGGATATTTCTTGATCCTTGCACTTGGAATGCTTGTTAATTAATTTCTTGTTTTCTTGTTTTTCATTTCTGTTGATACATTAGATTAATCTGAGAATCTTTATTGGTTTCCCAAACATTTTACAGTAGATAGAAGTTAGAATTGTATGAAGTTCATCTGAGTTGCATGCTTATCTTTAGATGGACGTTCTTGGCTTGCATATTTCTTGATTTTGTGAGTGCTTCTGGCATAATGTGACCTGAGAATCCATTGACAGGCTGGATTTAAATATATACTACAACGTGAATCGAATCTTTCTGCCTGATCTAGGCAATGTATTAAGATGATAACATCAAGAATGCCTAAACGCTTGGTAATGGACAGAAACAACTCGTAACCAGAGTAAAGAAACCCAAAATCACGTTTCACATATCCTTAATGATAGAATTTGTGAACAAAAGCCTTCTGACACCCTCACAGATATATTAAGCACTGCCAAACCACCGCCGTTGCACTTCTTGATGCCTTGCGTCTCACTTATAACAAGCTTAGAGCCTTATATCATGACTGCCACCAATATCATCCAGCCACACTCATCATCTGCTATAATGCGGCCTTGGCACATTATAATGCCATCGTCCAAAATCCATCCATCAGGCATCCGTGCCAGATTTTCGACTTTCCATTCATCAAATCTGCCTCAACTTTCGACTACCACCAGCTTCAGCTAACTTTTTCTTACTTCAACCTCCAAACTGGTGGAGATCGAACCTTCGACCAGGATCTTTAGTACGTCTCTCAGGCGGAAGCCACTACTGCCTCTCAGATCAATCCTAACATGTCTCCTCTTGAGTTTGCAACTCCTCCTCGCGCCATCTGACCATCTCAAACCACCTCACGCCAGTTCTCCTCCTCGTGCTTCTTTGCCACCTCTCAGCTCCTCTTCACCCCCCAGATCTGATCCTCCATCAACTTCCACCATTCTTCCTCACCTAGTGGATAACCTCCCTGATCTTGTGGCGGTGCACAAACATTGGTATAATAAAGTTTTTATGGTACTTGAATCACAATAGCCGGTGCTCTTCGAAGTCAAATATCCAGATGTCACGACAAGGGGTGGCTATAAACTACCAAGAAAGCTCGAGGAGCTACTCAAGAAGAAACTGGTCGATATCCTCTCACTCCTGCATCCTCAACCAGAGTGGAAGAAGGTGGCACTTTTGCGCAACCCAGAGCTTATCAAAGAATATCTTACGGCTCCTACAGTTCTACGGGCAGATCCAACATACCATCCACTACCCAAAAGGAGATCTTGGTCATCTTTGCAGACTCCAAGCGTCGGGGCCTACAACTGGCCAATTATAAAGTTAGAAAAGTGTTAGAGCATGGCCATCGATTTCAAAAGAGCGCTCAACGTGGCTAACTCTCCAGATCCCATCGTACTGGAAGCCTACTTCCATGTGGAGACCTTACTGACCGTTGCCAAAGTGCATACCAGATGGGATATGTGTTTTGGAGAGTATTGTTTCGACCCAAACTATATTCTTTTTTCACTCTCTTTCGCCACAATTTCACATCCATGCACGCCAATGCCAAAGACATATGCAAGTGCCAAGGGACTGTCACCACAATTATAGTGGGGGCATGTTAGAAGATTCTGGTGAAGATTCTTCTAATGGATGATTCTGGTAAATATTCTTCTAATGGATTACAGGATGTTCGTGTGAGCTAATGGTAGAGAGATTTATATTTTAGTTGATAGTGGAAGTACGCATAACTTTTTCAATAGTCGTTCAATCAGAGCTGCAGGGGAAGTCGGTTTCTCCTCACCGAGTTGGTATGAAAAAAGCTCAACCTTTGATCTTATTACAAATGTCATAACATAGCTGCATCTTTGGAAAGCAGGCTAGGATTCCTTTTAGATCAACAAACCATAGGCATGCAGCAAAAGGTCTGTTAGATGTTGTTCATACAAATATATGTGGACCTATGCAAATTCCTTCATTGCTAGATGCAAAGTATTTCATTACTTTTATTGACGAATTCTCTAGAAGGACAGTTGTTTATTTGGACAATTGTCGAATTACCTGGTAGCAGAAACGTAGTTGATTGCAAATGGATTTTCAAAGTCAAGTACAATGCAGATGGAAGCATCAACATGAGAAAGGCATGACTTGTCGCTGGAGGATTTTCTCAGATATGCGTCGATTACACTGAGACCTTCAGTCTTGTAGTCAAGCATTCTTCTATTCAACTTTTGCTATCTTTTACCACTGCAGCAGATTTGGAAATACATCAAATGGATGTACAGACAGCATATCTCAATGGATTTATCGAAGAAGGCATTTACATAGTACAACCCGAAGGTTATATTATTGAGGGTAAACACAATCATGTGTGTAAACTCCATAAAGCACTTTATGGCTTGAAGCAATCTGCTCGAGCATGGTTTCAAAGGATCAATACTTTCCTTATTGATCATGGCTACACACCTAGCTCTTCAGATTCAAATGTTTACTTCAAAGCAGTGCAACAGTCTTTTATCATTATCACTTTATACATGGATGATACATTGCTTTTCAACAACAATACCGATTTGATAAAAGAGGCCAAGACAATGCTATCTTCCAAATTCAACATGACCGATCTAGGCGAAGCTCTTTTCTGCCTTGGTATACAAATCCATAGAGACAAGAAATAGAAGTTGGTCTACATTACACAACAGAGGTACATCTACAATATGTTAGTCAGATATAATTTGATTAATTGCAAGTTATCTCTCTCACCAATGGAACCAAATCTCAAATCGTCAAAGGACCAATTTTCCCAAACAATTAATGAGAAACAGCAGATGCATGAGTATCCTTACCATTCTATTATAGGATCTCTTATGTACACCATGATCTGTACCAGGCCAGACATAGCTTTTGTAGTTAACTCTCTCAGTCAATTTATGACTAATCCTAGTGTAACACATTGGAAGGCTCTTATCATAGTCATGAGATATCTTCAAGTTACTATGGACTTTTGCACTTGTTATGGAATAGTCGGCAAAAACAAACTCACTTTACTCGGTGGTTACACAAATGCAAGTTGGACAGGAGATGTAGACACTCGTAAATCCACTTTCGGATTTACATTCTTCCTCAACAATGGTTCAATTTCTTGGAATAGTCGCAAGCAATCTTCAATAGCTCTATCTTCCACTGAATCAGAGTATATTGCAGTCTCTCAAGCTACAAAGGAAGCAATTTGGTTGAGGAAGTTACTCTCAGATATCAGTCTAAATCAATATGCTTCGACAACATTATTTTGTCATAATCAAAGTGCCATTGCTTTATCAGCCAACCCTATATTTCATTCTAGGAGTAAGCATATTGAACTGAAGTATCATTTTATCAGAAGCAAAGTTTTCAACAAAGAGGTCAGATTGCAGACATCAGATATTTTTACCAAAGCATTAAGTTTGGAAGCACACAAAGAATCTTGTGTAGAACCAAGTTTGAAGGTCAAGGCATTCAAGGATTCAGATAAAGACGGAGTATTGGATTATTTTTCTTCTTACTAATCGACTAATCGGTTTTAATCCTCATCCATTGTTTATCTAGTTCTGCAGTTTTTCCCGTGTTTTTATACAATCTGCAGAATTACAAGTGTTTTTACACACTCTGTAGAAATACACGGAGTTTGACAATAGTATCATCTTTTTCGCATTTTTTGCCTGTCAGGATTTGCGAGTAAATATGCAGAGTCACGTTTTTTGAATTTTTCAAAGTGCCTCAAATGTTAAGGAAATGACTCTGGCAAAGTGTGGGGCTACCCTAAATGGGATTTAAGGACATTGTTGGGTTTTTTGCAAAAAGCCGACATTGTTACCTTTTTGCGACACTGTCGCATAAAGACCCCCAAATCGAAGTCATTTTCACCTCAGCGACGTGCAACTTCTCGAGTCTTCAAGCGAATGATTTCTAGCAATCTTCCAACTTCCATCACCGCTCCTGGCGCTCTTACACTCACTCAATCAACTCTGTTTCTCCAACATCAGCCTCTGCACTCGCGAAATCACGATGAGCGCCATCAAACATTACCCTTGCAAAAACCTAAAATTCCAAAAATCAAAAACACTCTCTTTCAACATTTTGCACACAGAAGCGCTGAGGGGTAGTGCAGCTAGAGCGCTCATTATGCTCTAATTTCACTATTGTGAAACACCATCTCCATTCTAGCATCATCCTTTTTAGAACCATCACCATCTTCCATTTTTTTTTTGTCTTTTTAGCCATTGTCTTACATGTTCTTCACCAACTCACCTTCCTACTTCCATTTTTGCTTGAGCACCATCGTTTCCATCTCCTCCAAGCCTTTGCTCTAGCCCGACGCATTTTGTCACATCTCGACCGCGCCATTCCATCACCATCTCGATCGTGCCATTCCGTCACATCTGGACCGCGCCATTCCGTCACCATCTCGACCGCGCCATTCCGTCACCATCTCGACCGTGCCATTCTGTCACCATCTCGACCGTGCCATGCCGTCACCATGCCGTCACCATCCCATCACCATCTTGACCGTACCATCCCGTCACCATCTCAACCGAGCCGAGCCTCACCGAACTTTGCTACAAATCTCAACCAAGTCCTAATTTCTAGAGTCTAATTCCAACAGTTTTTAATCAAGACTTTCCACTAGTCCTCTAGCTTTGATGACCCCTAGGCCAATAAGATTGACATACAAATGGATCAGCTGGATATTATAGAGATGACAACTTGGTACTAGCAGGCAAACCAATTCCTGACTCAGATTGAATTTCAGATACCTATTATGACTGGCTACCAGAGTCCTTACCTCCTGCACATGGCCTATGCATCATACAACACCAATGCAATACCTCTTGACAAAAATTATGTCTATAACATATATCTTTTTGGAGCTGATTTCCATACCTTCGGATTAATGTAGTCACCAGGACATTGCAGAAGATCGAGACGACAACATATTTCAAGTATATTGATCCCTCTGTTGAAAAGTGGAAGACAAATGATGGGTATCGGTTTGATGCCATCAATGATCAAGCTCTAGCTGCTGCTTGTGCTTACTTAACCAAGTACATCCAGTGCTACAAAACTAAGATCCTTCGGATATCGATGTCCCTATTCCACATGATGGTAGATTTATGACTGCACGGCCAAAATCTCTATGATTGGGCCCAGTTTGCTTCGAATTGTCCTCATGAGTGTATTAAGACCAAGCAACCCTCCACCCTGCTCGGTTATATGATGATAGATCTCACTCTTCAGTAGGCGAACAATGGACCAAGACTCTGAGAGCTATTGCAGGTGGCTGACAAAGCTTGGGACATACTAGTTCAGTCCAAAAAGTCCAAGCGTACCAGAAAACAAACTTTGTCACCATAGGGGACAGCCCTTAAAAGACCAAACACCAATATAATAAAGTTGATGGTAAAGAAACAACCGACAGCACAGGGCTTCCAACAAGATCCAGCAGCTGAGGGATCTTCGGCAGCACAAGAGGTAGATACATCCAAGTCCCAACTGCCTGACACACAACAACAGAGGACCCGAAAGAAGCTCATGGCCAAGAGGCAATCTCCAAATGCAACAGAATCAGATGAGTCTGAATCAGAGGGAGAGCCACTCAAGAGGAAACAACGAAAAATGAGACAAGCCACACAGTCTCATTCAAAATACTCGAGCTCCACGGGCTCCCAAGATGGTAGCTCAACATCAGATACGACATCCTAGCAACACTCCTCATCCACACACATCATCGATGGGGGTGATGGAGCTGGCACATTTGGAACAGTAGACACTGCCAAGGACTCCCATGCTGTCCGGCCAGACACAGTGACAACTCCCCCGATGTTCATTATAATGCCAATGCCATCAACCTCACCAAAGGCACAAGTTTCGAGAGGGGGGGAGATGGGAATGCCATTCCCCAAGATATAATGGTAGCCCAGCAGGAACAGGCCCAACAAGTCCACGTTCTCATGGACACATTGACATATTTTGATGCTGCAGACCTGATGGAGATTAGCGATGACAAAGATCACCACCAATCTGGGGGAATTCAAATCCCACCAGTTAGCATCACCACCACCACCCTAGCCACTCCGCCCATCACTCCCACAATCACCATCTCAACTAACATCAACCCTTCATTCTTGCCATTACCACCTTCACGTCCCCATCAGTCTATATTTTTTGAACTAATACCACCTTCCCATACCCCTGATCAATATTTGACCATTTCTAACCCTGAAGGGCTCTCAGAAGCAGCAAAACATTCAATGATCAGCATGTCCGAGACCAGTTACCACATGCATTGGTTTGTAAGCCAACAACATGTGTTGGAGAATAAGATCAAACATCATGAACAAACAAGCAGAAAAAGCTAATAAAGAAAAAGAAAAAGAGATAGAGGAGATGAAAGTTGCAATGGTCGGGCAGATAGCAGAGTTAAAAGAGGTTCAGCAGCAACTTAAGCACCAGATGGCCTAGATCCACCAATCTCGAGATGGATCATCTGGCGTGATGACAGTTGATGCCCCCCTTGTGAAGCCCGAAGATATACAGTTCCAAGCTCCACAAGCTCCAGCCATCCGGATGGAGAAGTAGATACGGCTGATTCAGGAACGAGAAGTCAAAAAGAGAAATTATGAGAACACTGCGGCAAAACGGACAAAGGTCATCCTTGAGTCCCAGAAGTAGTTAGAAGAGGCGACGAAGACCCTACAGCGGGACGATGGCGGAGGTGATGGAGCAGGCAATAACGATGGACAAACCTAGTAGTTGGATGGTAGCTCGAGTTCAGACGACCAGAGAACTAAGGTTGTTTCTGGACCTTTTCTCCTTCCCCCTCCCACCTTCAAGCCTCCTTTTTACTCTGAATTTAATTTCTCTGGATCTTTCATTCCTACTTACCCTGATTCTTCACCTTCTTCCTCTCCACCACCTCCTAACAATTTTTTGAGACCTTCTAAAGGAACTGCTGAGACGTACAAGGCTCGACGGGATGAGTTCTTCAAACAACTCAGTTCTCCTGGTGCGACATACAATCTGTTGAATCCGGCCCCTCCTAAACTAGTCATTCCCATGTCTCTCTCTCCAAATCACACCATCCCTAACCTCCCAGAAGCTAACACCGACATTGGTGGCGATGATGACCCCCTGGCTGATATTCCAGATGTAAAAATTACAGCAAATAAGGATCCTAAAGCACTTGAAATGATGAGGGAAACAATAGATTATGATTTCATAAGATTAGCACAAGTTGAACCATCAAAATCCATCAAAAATCTATGCTTGAACCTCACTAAATGGCCCAAATCCTTGAAGAAGGCTTCACACGTGTGAAAGTACGGCCTCCCACGGTCTGAGTACTGTACACCAGACCTACATTCAATCCTATAATCATTAGTAATCACAAGTACTCAAACAATTATGAACATAGAGAGCAATTGCAGCATTATGAGGGAAAAAACATGAAATTCCTTGATTGATTTTGGTGAGATATCATCACCTATATATACATGATCCATCACGATTTTGGGCAGGTGTGAGTAGCCCTAAACCTATCCCTAATGCTAATTTTGGTGGATCTTTCATCCCTACCAAGTTAGGGTTGGAATCTTGGAGATCCCTCAACAATGCAAAAATTACCAAAAATAGCTCCTATTTTTTCTCCCTTGTATCTAAGCATAATTTGGACTCATTCCAAAGGTTCTAACACTTAGGTCTACTTGAGAGCATCCTTATGAATGGAATCCTATGCTATTTGGCACGTGTGACAAGCCACATCATGACCATCTAACTATTTACAAGTCATATGACCAAAACTAGTCAAGCTAGAATTGTGAATTTTTAACACCAGAGACCAGAAGATTCTCACCCCGACCTGCGGATGCAGACGAAGCTGAGCCTTCCACAAGCAAGTGGGCAAAAGAGAGCGATACGGGCACTAAGGCCCTGGATGATTACTTGGCAAAGCCATCCCAACAATGAAGGGTAGCCTCACCTGTCAGGCCAAGAAACAATATGGCAGACACCAAAGAGCCCGAAAGATTTGAAAGGAAATACTCACGCAACAAGAGGGGTGGCCGAGAAGAGATTGATCAAAGTCAATACTCCACAAAGGCTGAGATCATTGCTGCACTACAACCACAGTCTGAGTGGTGCAATAAAGTCCTAAAGGACATCAGGCGATTGCAAGAGTATCTAAGGGCACTAACATGGAAGAGAATCGATCCATTCTATATGCCGCTCAAATGAAAAAATCCTTGGGCAATAGAACTACCACGAGTCGAAGAAGTAAAATGGCCGATAATTCTGGGAATCTCAGGGGGCACCTCCATGGATGACCTGAGGTTACAATTGTTAGATTTTGGGCACAAATATAAATCTAATGCTGATCTATGTGTAAAATAAAGTGTCGAATATTGCAGATCGATGGCCTTTCTTATGCTTCAAGAGAGTTTTTGGGATCATGGCTTAGAACCAATAGGGATCAATCCCAACGTGGCTCTCCAGTCTGAAGATGAACATGAAATGATGGCCCAACTTTATTATAGAGCAGCTTTCATTTCTTCTAGATATGTCAGAATGATCGAAGACTGGCAAGAGTTCGGCTTCATTGAGAAAGTGCGAGAGTACCTGGGGCCATTATCTTACAAAAGCAAGCTCCGCTTCCAAGTATTTGAAGCCTTCGGGAGAAAGATGAGCGAGCGAAAACAAACTGCAATGCGACGAGGTGAGCAAGACTCGCAAGAGGTTCTCAAGTGGGCTGGGATATAGAGGCCATTGAGAGATCTCCAGTTTTGCAAAACAATTTTGAGACAAATAAGCACTTGGTTTTACGGAAGCGACTAAAGAGCCACGCTTTTCCATGTGCCAAGCAGAAAATGACATCATTGGCAGTGGGTCCTGCAACAGATTAGGGGGGAGATGATGCTGGTAGATTTCGAAGAATCCCCAAGATGCCGAGTTGAGCTGTTATGAAGACCACCTCTCACCCTTGACCGAGGAGGTCTCAGAAGGAAGAGAGAAGGATGAAGATGAGAGCCGAGCATGAGAGCTAAGCATGAGAGACAAGAATTACAGTTCAAAATCATGTGAGCCTCATGGTGAATCCCAGAGAAGGAATGACCATGTAGGACCTAGTAGTATTTCTAGGCAATGTAATAAATGTAGACCTCTCTTAAATAAACTAGAGTGAGCCACCTTTTGATGGTGACCTCTAGTGGAAGAGCTGATTCCACTTGGAATTTGTAAATTAGTGGAACTGCCACTTAGGCTCCACATGGGCAGTCTCATAGTCTATTTAAGAGCCCCCCCTCTCTTGTGAGAGAGCTTTACCTGTAATTCATCTGCTCTTGTTGAATAAAGAAGATCATCCACGAGTTCTTGGCATTCTTGAAGCTCCTTGTTCATGACAGTTTTCTTGAGTGATTCTTTTATGAACATGCACTTCCATTTCTTGAATGTGGTTGTGGATAAGTGGTGGATTAGTTTTCTTGCTTTCATAGTTGTAGATTAGATTTGTTGTTTTCTTGTGGATTAATTTAGGAATCAGCATACAAGTAAACTAAACAGGCTGAGATTGTGGTGTAGATCTTGCATATCCCTGACATCTCAGCTCTAGATGTTCTTGGGCTGTTTAAGAATCAAGAAATGAGTGTTTCTTGATCCTTGGACTAACAAAATTTTGTTAGATTAGTTTCTTATTTCTTGCTTTCATTTCTGTTGATCTATAGATTAAATTGAGCACCTTGCTTGTATCTTTCTAATATTTAGAAGTAGTTAGTAGCAAGAATCGTTTGGCTATTCACCTGTATTGCACGTAGATATGTTGGTGAATGAGTTTCAGTTGCATGTGTAATTTGTGTGCATGTATATGGAGTGAACGATCCTGATCATCCCACTTACAGGCTGGGAATCATACCACAATGAACAGAAAACCTTTCTACCTGACCTGGCTTGAATCAAGAAGATAACACCTAACGAGCCAACCGCCTGAAACGGACAGAAACACCCAGATTCCAGAGATAAAGAATCCAAGAAAGGAGTAAACTAATAGTAATTGCTTCACAGATTCTCAGTGTGGAAATCAGTGAACAGGAAAGGTGGTCGGCCATGAAGTGTCGTGTGTCTTCTTGATGACTACGTAGAATGTGAATTCCTTAACAACCATCTAGCGATGCGTCCGGTTTTACAAAATTTATTTACAATATATAACAATGCTTGATGGTATGTATAGAAAGCAAAGATTTGGCCTAGCAAATAATGTCACAATTGCTGAACGACATAGACCATGGCTAGTGCTTCACACTCTGTGTGGTGTAGTTCACTTCAGCAGGCACCAGTTGTCTGCTCAAGAAACGTATTGGAATTTTTTTTTGATATTCGCCCGGCTAGGATACCTCCAATTGCATACTTACTTGCGTTAGTATGCACATGAAATTCCTTCGTGTAATATGGTGAACGAAGTATGGGTGCGGTGGTAAGCGCTATTTTTAATTTCTCAAAAGCTTTTATGCACTCTTTGGTCCATCTAGGTTCATCCACAACTAGATAAACGAGTTGTGCCTTACTAGCGTAGTCGATTATGAAGATGCGGTAGTAGTTAGTATGGCCTAAGAAGATGTATACTTCTTTCACTGTGGCGAGCAAGTGTTGGAAAATGGTAGAATAGTAGTGGAAGATAGATAGCATATAGTTTGTGGATCATAGTGCAGCAGTTAACAACAAAAATAATCAAGATGAAAACTGAGTAGCAATGCAAAAGAACGAAGCAGTATTGAGACAAAACTTGCACTCTGATTGAATAAAATTGAGTACAAGGGCATGGAGCAGTGCAAGACTGATGGTGCAAAAATTCTCTAGATGATAATCGTTGATTGCTTAAAACTTGACTAACTGATCAATCTAT